>CM062265.1:15472961-16897961 GCA_031216635.1 Dissostichus eleginoides
GTCCTCATTTTGCCTCTAAACCAACCAAAGGTAAAGTGAGTGAATCACTTCAAAACCTTTCAGTATAGAGGAATTCCCTGCAGAGGCTCCAGCTGTGCACCGTGACAGCATCCAGCTCCACCTGAGGCCTGACGCTGCAGGAAACAAGTGGACATTCAAGTCCTTTTGTTTTTCATACAGCACTTGGCTCTGTTCTGGGCTGACCCAGTCACACGTAGTTAAAGCCCTGTGTAACCCAGATGACCCTCACATCACCTGCTACTGTCCCTGTTAGCAGTTCTCAGATTTAAGTTATCTGCCTGTTAATGTGAAGAGAACAAATACGGTTAAGTTTTAATAATACCCACTGATCCCTTTTGTTAAGATAATTTTGTATTAATTGTGCTTTGATTTAAATCCCTCTTTGAGGTTGTAATCATTAAAATAAATAAGTCGATGCACTTAAATCTGCTCTGCATGGAGATTTGATGAATAGATTGTCCTTAAATGATAGCATTTATCCACAAGGGGGCCTAAACTACCTGATTATAAGTTTTGTGGCTGACATGTTTCTAACTTCTAACTCTTATATATGTCACATAAAAACTCAGTAGGGACTGTATTTTCTTATCTATTTCAATATTTGATTTTGTTCATTTAAGAGAACATTTGTTCGTTAAAAAACAGTTGATTCAGGCCACGAGCAGACACATTTTACAGTTTGGCAATGTCATCTGCATAGTGGTGGATTTGCATCATAACTGATGATAAGCCAGAGAATGTAACACCAATGAAGTACCTTAACCCTAACCCTCACACTTTTGGCATTTAATAAGTGAATTTTGTTTTACTAAGTACATATGTATACATTGTGAATGCAAACACATGCTTGCTACAAACATGCACAATTCATCTCTTCAATGACAGGCTCACAGCTACTGCCAGAGTGAGTGTAAACAGTGCTGCTGCATGATCTTGTAATGTTGATGCTTATTACTTGGCGCCCTCCAGAGGCTGAGGGCGTTCAAACTAAAGAGATATCTCTTCTTCAGCTGCTGGCAAGCCTCAAGTCCAGCTGCCTGTAATATGGGAGAGGGGAGGCTTGAGCTAACCAGGCATCAGG
Source organism: Dissostichus eleginoides (assembly GCA_031216635.1). Lineage (NCBI taxonomy): Eukaryota > Metazoa > Chordata > Actinopteri > Perciformes > Nototheniidae > Dissostichus > Dissostichus eleginoides. The sequence continues at coordinate 15,474,064 of CM062265.1, forward strand.
TCTGATTATGGTGATCATGCTTGTGAGAAGGCTTCAGGCTATTGGAGCCTTGTATAGAAAACTGAGCTGAGAGAGCAAATTAAGGGCAGAGGGTATGTGTGTGTGTCTGGGATCATGTGCGTGCTCGGTCATGTAATGAGAAGCATGTTTATGTGGAAGATCCTTACTTTGGGTTCAAGTCATCCACTTTTAATTGGAGACACAGAAAGACTTTGACAAGCTGCTGTCTGTACTGGCAGTCACTCAGTTCTCTTTGTTTCGTCTCATGTCTTATCTGACTTCACCATTGTTTTTACCTTAAAATGTGATGTGGCAGATATTGGCCCAATGCTGGATCTCAATTATTGTTTCAAAAAGTCTGATCCATAAAGTTGTGTCAAAATTCTGTTTTCCAATCAATTCCCGTTTCCTTGAACTTTATCTAAAGAGTGGACCAAGCCCTAACCAAAGATGGCATAGCTATGGGAAATTCCGTCATTCTATTGAAAATGCATTTGAAGTTCAAACTTTCGAGGTGAAAACATCACATTCCTCACATCCGTTTGATTTACATCCTCTTACCTTAGATATGACTTTACGCTGCACTTACTAACATTCAGTGCTGTTTCCTGCTGTTCAAGTGGTATCACGGCCATTTTGGCTCAAGTTTATTCAGCTTGCACCCTCATATCTGTTCTGCCTAAAGAAAAAACTGTGGCCCGATAATGAGAGTTCAGTCATCCTTCTCTAATACATTGCTTATGCGTATTGTATCTGTCATTACAATTATACACACGTCCACGAATAAAGATAAGAATAATGTCAAATGTTTTTTTTATTTTAACCTTAAAAGCCTGCTGGAATCATCATCAGGTGCCAGAGGAGGAGGACAAACAGTGATGTCTTCCTCTGGACCCCCGGACTCTGTCCTGATTCAGCTCAGCCCACACACTCTCTGCAGCTATTATAGTCCATGTTGTGGCCAAAATGCTATCAGCTGGCGTTAAATTGGCTTGAGATGTCCGTGAGCAAAATGTTTAAAATGGGGGACTGCTGACACTCACTATTCGAGACTTGGGTCTGTTACTAGAAATTAATTTCAAGGACAGTTTAATTTTCTGTGGCTCATGTTTTTGTGAAAGGCTCATTGTGTAAGGACATTTTGTAAGGAGGGTATAACTAAAAAACCTGTTGTGTAATAGATGAACAATATTGTATACTGTGAGGCTTCTCATCTGGCTGCCCGGACTCATAGGCAAAAAATAAATGATTATGTTTCCAAGGAGTGTGTTGGTCCTAATCTGCTATCGATATATGATTTTCTGTTCTTTCTTTTTGCAGCTTTTTGCCATTTTTGCATTTGCAACATGTGGGGGCTACTCTGGGCAGCTGCGGGTCAGTGTGGACTGCATGGAGAAGGCCAGAAGCAACCTCAGCATCGGCATCGACTTTGCTTATCCTTTCAGGTGAGAGGTCTTCATTCATTGTTTTATAGTTTGACGGCATGAGTATGAACCTGTGCATGATAACGTGACCCCCAATGGGACTTTAATAACTTAAATAATGTTTTTACTGGTGGTGAAATAATCATTGCATCTCTAGATATAATTCCTAACAGCTGCAATCTGTATAAAATCAAATCAAATGATTAACTTACTGTTCTCATCTGCAAATAACTACTTTTATCAAATGCTTTAAGGTAAAATACTACATTTCGGAAGATGTCATGCAGGCAAGAGCTAAAGACGATATGAATAGATTGCTGTGTCATCTTTTACTAGGACCTCCTGGTTAAACATATACGTATAAAAGAGTGCTATTGATACCAATTTGTAAAGTGAATAGGATTTGACCACTGCACTTCCCTCTGTGTGTTTCAGGTTGCACCAGGTGTCCTTTGAAGCGCCCGCGTGTGAAGGCATTAGAAACGAGCGTGTGTTCCTCATCGGAGACTTCTCATCGTCTGCAGAGTTTTTTGTCACCATTGCGGTCTTTGCCTTCCTCTATTCCCTCATGGCCACCATTGTCTACATCTTCTTTCAGAACAAGTACCGTGAAAACAACCGAGGACCTCTCATTGTGAGTACAGTGGACCAAGGACATCTTAGGTTTTAGTGTTAGTTACTGTTGGGAAAATACTGAAAGTAATCTTCCAATATCAGAGTAGCACATGATAACAAAGGCCCAACTGTAGCTGTGACAGGATGTATGATTACCTAGAAGAGCGTCAGGACACACTGTTTTAGGCATATGATAGCTATATGACAACGATTAACATGATGATTCAGCCTCTATGGAGATAGACATATGACTGTCATGTTTATTGCTTATGCAGGCCTTAGCTAATCTGAACAAAACATTGTATACTGCTTTAAACCGGTATTCCTCCATCTTGTGACTGTAACACCCTCTCTTGTATATAAGGCATGTGAAGGACACTATTCGGGGAACTATTTGTCTCATGCAGCTCTGTATGTGATGACTACTTCCATTCTTGCAAGGATAATAAATACATGTACCCTGATATTGAAGCTCAAGCCGGTGATGAGTGATATTTGTCCTAACAGTTACTCACATTGTATAATCTTACCCTTGAGTTTAATTGTTCCATACCCTGTCTTATCTCTCTTTCTCGCCGTCAGGACTTTGTAGTGACAGTGGTGTTCTCCTTCATGTGGCTGGTCAGTTCCTCCGCCTGGGCCAAAGCTCTGTCTGATGTGAAAACAGCCACTGATCCAGATGAGGTGCAGTTCCTCATCTCTGCCTGCAAAGTCCAGTCTAACAAGTGCGGCTCTGTGCATGGACCACGCTGGTCGGGTCTCAACACCTCAGTGGTAGGTTCGCAGGATGTGTGACCCAAACACTGCGCATGAATACATAAATCAACCAAAAAAAGGCGATGAAAATAATTGAAGTAGTTGAAATACTGATACAGTCGTAGTGGAAAAGTCAGTTACACACATATACGTTGAAATGCTGAACCTTACGTTTTTAAGTGTACGCCCTGAGTGAAGTTGAATTACTGACAGGAGTTGAAATGTACGCTTTAGTAAAACATTTTGTTTTGAGTTGATGTTGAAATCCTGAAAGAAAGTGTTGGAACTAAAATAAAGAAGTGGGCTGAAGTGTTGAAACTGATGGCAGTTGGTGTAACTTCTGTGTAAACTGTGTTCTCTGTTGTTCAAACATGATCACCTTATAGGGTGAAAGTGTGCAATTAAACATATGTACACAGGTTTGGGGATTGACAGATTACATGTCCCAGGATTATGTATTTAGATACAAAATGTATTATTTGAATTGTTGGTGTATATGCTACTGCCTGAATATGCTTTAGGACAGGCAGGTTTTCCTATAAATAAAACACTGAGCAGAGGAAACATGTTTGATTATAATTTTCTCATTGTTATTTGCATTGCATTTGATATTCGGCTTCAACAAGATACATTACTTTAATATTAATGTTCCTCCCAAACATGATGAGATGCTTTATCAAATGCAATGCAATACAAAAGAGAGTAGAACCTTCGAAAAGAAGATCCAAGATATTGAGTTTATTGTCATTGCATGTTAAACAAAACAAAATTATCTTTGTTGGCAATCAACTCCACTCAGTGGCATGTATACATATATTAAAATGGGAAATATAGACATGTATGAAAATACACATAGGAAAGAATTCAAATGTCAGTTGAAAGTAGTAGGATGAAGAGGAGTTTGAGTGAATCACTACTAAAGAAGCTGAACCTTTTTTCCACATTTGAATAACGTTTCTATGTGTTGTTGATTAATGAAATTGGTAGGAAAATAAGTAGAAATAAGAACTTTTTAACTAACATCTTCTAACTTTAAAAATATTGCTTTGTCTTATTCCCCTTCAGGTTTTTGGGTTCCTCAACTTCGTTCTATGGGCAGGGAACATCTGGTTTGTCTTTAAGGAGACCGGTTGGCACAAGGGTGCTTCGAGGTTAGCAGACGGGGCATCAGAGAAACAGGCAGGCACCTTTAACCAGCAGCAGACCTACAACCAGGGAAGCTTTGACCAATCAGGGAGCTACAACACCCAGGGCAACTACGACCAGCCGTCTGAGTACAGCCAGGTGGGAGGGCCAACCTCCTTCTCCAACCAGATGTAGCCGTGCCTTTTCCTATAGCGGACACTTCTGCATTTCAAATAGGGCAATCAGGGGAGGATTAGAGAGGAGGTAGGTTTGTCAAAAAACTAAGAAAAAAAGGCATTAAGGGTGTCACCTATTGTGTATATAAGTATTGTTGGGTATTGTAAAAAAAATGATTGGATAGAGTCTTTTACTCTTTCTGTCAGAGTTGTTGTTTGCTAAATGTCGTATTTGTCGGTGTTTCAAAAGTGAAGGTGTCTTTGTGCTTGGTAAATGTTACGAGGGATGCATTTTGTAAGTGGTTTGCCCTGTTGTGAAAGGGAAAAGTGCTCTGTGTTCGTTTCATTCTTCAAGTTGGCAAAACAGTGTCGACTCAGTGCATGATGTCTGTGCTAATATGCTCTATGTGAAATTTGTTAAAAAACATTATCTCTCTGAAAGTTTACAACAATCACACTGCCCTGACTTATTACTGACATTTTATTTAAGATCTATGCTATTACTTTTTTCTTATGTAAGTGGAACTAAGTTTTGATAATGGGTATTTCTAATTCAGATTCAGAAAGTAATTTAGTGATACGTATGTATGTCTTATATTTGCTTGAAACAAATACATTCCAACCCAAATCTGACATTGATCCTGTCAGACAGCAGGTACCAGCAATGACTTTAAAGTGCATACAGGGATGTCTATAACAAAAGTATGCAACCATTGCAGCATGTTGTTTCTATTCCCATGGTTTCCTCTTTATCATTGCATCTGCACAGACTACGCCACACTGTCATTTTGTCAATCTAAAGAGGGACATTGCCTCCCTTCATGTTTACAAGTGTCCTCTCCTGCTCGATACTGTGACTGTTTTCTATGCTATCCTCAGAGTACTGGGACACTATAACCATATACGTTATACCTCGCTAAAGCATGACCAGAGAAACGCTTAATAAGCCCAGCGAAAAAGCACATCCATACCACAGTGATAACAGCGAATCGTGGGCTCATCTGTACATAACCACTACTGAGCTTTTGTTGACTTTAAATAACAATCCAGATTTGTATAAATAAAAAAAACAACTGTGCATTAATATGTTTTATTCCAAGATAATGCTGTTTGTTATCATTAATATGAAATGTGCAACCCTGTTTCTTGACCTCCTAAGCATGTGACTTGCATCAGTGTAATAAAGCAGATTGAATATTCATGTGTGTATAATAGTCTGACATTCATGATAGATGTGTAGGGGTTTATATTCTGACAATCACAATTACTTTATGAGTGTGGGTATTTTACAGGCATTCATGCTATTAAAGATGCACATATTTGCATAAATAACCTGTTTGCATGCCTCGACTCTTTCATTCTCTCATATGTATGTAAACTAGCATTGAACTGTGAAAAATTATAATTTTTTGAATGCTTCTTTAATGTTGAATGACTTGTCTCCAAGACACCCATGAACACATCTCTGGCTAACACCACTGCAGATGTTCAAAAAAACTCGGTTTTACGGATCTGCCGAACAAAGCACTTAACTGATTAGTTAAGAAGTTGCATGAGTGTCAGTCAACTGAGAATTAGATTTAGTCAAGGACTCGTAGATTTAACACTTGACCTTTGACCTGTTGCCTTAGTGTCCGCACAAACAGGGATTGTCTGTCAAATGACAGTTTGAACCGATGTTTTCTATTCACAGACAGTTTTGTGTCCCCCCCACTTCTCAAACCAAATGTACACCCTTGCATACTATACATACTGCTGTCATATCTGCCTGCAGTCCTATCTAGCACCTGAAATGAACCCAGGACCGTGTGCAGTCTACTGAGTGACCAGCAGGAGCGACAACACTCTAGAAACTGAATGAACTGAAACTTCACAACAGAAGTCCTCAGCATCAGCTTTAGAGCAGATATCAGTCTCATACAAAAAGCCAGAACCCACACTGCTCTGTACAGTGTACCTCTCACTTTATTGCCAGTAGACAATGTTGAAAATGTCCAATATTTTTGTTGTCTATTTAGTGGTGGAAAGTAATTAAGTAGTAATTAAGTACATTTACTCAAGTATTGTACTCTTTTTATGACACATTTGTATTTTACTTAAGTATTTCCATCTAATGATACTTTATACTTCTACACACTACATGTATATAACACTCTCAGTTACTAGTTACTTTGTACATATATAAAACCCATGATCTGCTAATATGGTATATAATACTGTACTACTAATGTACAAAGTATTTAAACTATTGGGAGGCTTGTGGCGCAGTGAATAGAGCCATGGTGTTGGGATCAGGGGGTCACAGGTTCAAACCTGTAAGACGCATGTCATTGTGTCCCTGGGCCAGACACTTCACCCCAAATTGCTCCTGTGGGGATTGCCCACAGTATTGAGTATGTAAGTCGCTTTGGATAAAAGCGTCTAACAAGTAACATGTAATGTAATGTAACTATCCAAATTTGGTCCATATTGACCTACTTTAATGCTCTATGTGCATAATGAGTACTTTCCCTTTTGATATTCAAAGTAAATTTAGATGATAATACTTCTGTACTATATTATTCTGTAATGGGACATTGTGCAGAATGAGCACTTTTTATACTTTAAGTACATTCTGATGCTAATCCTTTTGTACTTTTACATAAGAACAATGTAGAAATCATGACTTTTACTTGTAGTGGATTATTTTAAGACCATAGTATTTGTACTTTTTCTTAAGTAAAGGATCTCGATACTTCTTTCAAAACTGCAAAGGACCCCTTATGTGTTGAATGTGCATGTCCCACTGAAATAACCTGACCTTGAATCTACTCTTTTACGATACATCTGAACGTTCTGTATTTCTCCTTTTTTTTGGCAGCGAAACGTCAGGAAATCCTCTCAAAATGCAGTTTTATTTTCTTAATTCTTGCCCATTTTACTCCACTTGCTGTTAAATGGAAACTGTCAACATTAGTGATTATGTAATACTATTTTATGAACTCTTATGTTTGTGACTGGGAGACAAACAGCACATCCTGAAAACAATAAAACAAAAAACAACTAAACTAAATATTCTCTTACATTTCCCACCTCCTTATTGTTACCCCACATTGTGATTTATACATACCAGACACAACTGAGCAAGTGTTGAACATTGGACAATACCAGCACAGTACGTAAGTGAATTGAATATAACATTTTCTAGTAGTCACCTTTTTAACATGGAAGTTGTAATGGGCTTATTTGAGAGTATTGAACAACAAAACAATATATTTAAAAAAATGTTTTTAAATGTGGTTATTTTTTAAATAAAAACACATTTGTAAATGTAATTGAACACAAAAGTAGGGACCTTGGGCGTAGGCTTACAGCATCATAACCAAAGCATGTCACATGAAGAACCGGTTTGTAATTGAAGTTACAAGTAAACATTGCAAGGAAAAGGCCAGACAGGAAAATTAAACCTAAGTGTAGTCTTGATTTCCCATAAACCCAACTTGATTTTCTGGTTGCACCTGCAGTGTTAGTTGAGTCCGGCACACCAAGCTCGTAGAAACAGCCTGTGCACTTTGTACTACACTTATCTGCGACAGACGCAGGACTCAGTTTCCTTCTTCCTCCCAGAGCTACCAGCGCAACGCCCCCCCATGATTATACATCGTGTCTTCTCTCTCCAGCTCAGAATAAAATAGCCGGGCCCGGGTTTGGTTTAACCATGGTTTAACCACAAGAATCAAGACTACATGAGCTACCACTAAACGACTCACAGTCTGAAAATTACCATTAAGAAAACCCTGGACGTTTACTTTTCGTTTTAAGCATCGTTTTAAAGGTCCCATGTCATGCTTTTCCGGTTATTACCCGTTCCCTTGTGTGTTATGTAGCTTTTTATGCATGTAAACGGTCTGCAAAGTCACAAACCCTCAAAGTACACCCTGTAGCGCAAAGGTGCCCATTACGTCGATCGCGATCGACCGGTCGATCGCAAAGGTAGTGTGGGTAGATCGCATGGCATTGAAAAAGAAATAAGGAAAAAAAAAAAAAAAGTTAGCCTATCATCCATCGTTACTATGGCATTTGCCACTTGATTGACATACAGGTAAGACAGTCTGAGTTGTATTGTGCCATACGGGTTCATGCAGTTATGAGGGGGCCTCACCTCCTCATCTGAAGCGCAAATGCGGCGCACTATTATGCGCTTATGCGGCGCAATTAGTGTAAGCGCGCCACAGTTTATCCCCCCCCCCCCCCGCGCGCTCGCGACACAGATTGGGCAGGGGCGGCCCTGTAGGTAGATCTTTTCGGCTTGGTCATTTTAAAAGTAGCCCCCAAGCTGAAAAAGTGTGGGCACCCCTGCTGTAGCGAGTAAAACTCTAACACAGAAAAGACATGTCTATGCTGCCCCAGAACGCCTCGTTGGAGATTTTCTTTTTCCATTTTTTTCTTCCGGGAACCAAGTGACGTAACGACGATCCAAATGGACCAATCCGCGGAGCTCCTCACACACACACTCAGCCAGCCTTATTTTTCTCAGCTGCAGCTCCGCGGATTTCTCAGCCTGGACTCAGCCTGAGACAGCGGGACACGGCAACTCGGCGAGGCCCGGCCCGGGCCCGGTCCGGTCCGAGCACACACACAGACCCACAGCCAGATTTACGTTTCACTGGCTTTTATTTCTTGATAACGTAATTGGACAGTTATCTCACTTTACATGTGAATAAGCACATTTCCTGGTCTGAACTCTCCTGTGTTTACATCAAACTCCAGTACCTCATAAATTGTGGACCAGCAGGGTGTGTGTGTGTGTGTGTGTGTGTGTGTGTGTGGGTGTGTGTGTGTGTGTGTGTGTGTGTGTGTGTGTGCGTGCTCCGGCCGAGCTCGGGCCGGGCCTCGCCGTGTCCCGCCGTCCCGCAGACCCCACGTAGCCAGCAACCAGGAAACAACACCAGCAAGCCAGCTCACACAGTCCGCTCCAGCAGCGAGCCCCGCAACATCCCGCCAACACGGCACCCAGACCCCACGCAGCATTCTCATCTGTTTGTCATTGCTGGTGTCATTTTCTGGTTGCTAACGCCATTGTATCACATAATCACTGATGTTCCGCTTACGGTGGTGGACTCAGAACAGAGTGGGCGAGCTGACCAATCAGAGCACACTGGGCTCACAGGGAGGGGGGGGGCGCAGGAGCTCCAACAAGCCGTTTAGGACAGAGTGAATACACATGCTATACAGAGATGCTGTATGAGAAACCAATGTGAATTTGGAAAATTGCACAATATAAATCTATTCTAGTAGACCTCAACAATGGAATTATGATCAGTAGAAATGGCCATGTCATGGGACCTTTAAGTTGTAAACGTTTCATTTTCAAATGCGCGTTCCCGTGACAAGGGGTGCATTTCACGGCGGGGGTGCATAATTCGGCACAATACCGGTCGTCAGCGAACCGAGCCGGCCGTCAACGGTCCGCTGACGACCGGCCGTTCTGTGATTCTCCAGAACACACAGATGGCCAGTCCGCCCCTGCTGGTACAAGACTCGAAAAGACTTTGCGAATAAATTAAACTCAGGGAAAGAAACGAAACCTACCTTTAAGATAGGTTTCGTTTAGGGTTAGGGTTAGAAAAGATAGGCTACTTTTCATTGCACAGGCTACCGGCAGCTGGCATCCGACACACTCAAATCTCAGCATCCGACCTGCTGCTACTGCAGATTCAACCAAGAACAAATCTTCAGTCATCATCATTATGAACACTCTGAACCAACAGTATGAGGAGAAGGTGCGTCCCTGCATCGACCTCATCGACTCTCTTCGCTCTCTGGGTGTAGAGAAGGACTTGGCTCTGCCTGCTATCGCCGTCATCGGAGACCAAAGCTCGGGGAAGAGCTCCGTGCTGGAGGCGCTGTCAGGGGTGGCTCTACCAAGAGGAAGTGGTAAGTTAAATAAATAAAAATAAAAACTAGATATGTATTCTTTCTTTCTTTCTTTCTTTCGGAAATGATGGATGTTGCATTTGTGTAACCTTAGAAGTTGTGTGCTGAGATCTTCAAATATGAAGTGCGTTACAAATAAAACCCATTATATTATTATTATTATTTTACATATAAGGTTTAAGTGTCATTGGTGAAATGAAGAAAAATAAAAAAAAAACATAAGTAGACAGTACACAACCATCAGTATCAGACAAAAAGCTGCAGTGATTGGTGTTTGTCAAACGAGTAAATGAAACATAAAACTGGAAAGACACATTTCTAATATTTGTTTCAGTAGGCTACAGTTGGCATGTCTTAATTCTCAACACGGAAATGTAAATTACAAAACCTGTATGGCTGGTTAATCAAACCATGTAAATGAGGGCCCAAAGCCAAATTACAAAAACATTGCCACAAAAAATAGAGCTTTACAAAATATAATATAGCTATAATACGTTTAATTCATTGACACGTTTCATTGCACTTCAGGTCACCTTGCGTCACACAATATCTGTGTTATTGCTAGAAATCAGCAGAGCAGGACACAAACCTTTTTTAAGTTAGACTTCTCTAACATATGTATGATGCATGGAACCTATTTTGGAGATTTAATATAAATCCCACTTTTATAAAGATGATCAGGAGTGTTAACTCTCCTAATTTCTCCAATCTCACATGGACTTCCCTTTTCCCTCTCATTATCATCCTTCTATCTTCATAAACTCAGGCATTGTGACAAGATGTCCTCTCGAACTGAAGATGAAGAGAAAGAAAGAAGGAGAGGCGTGGTACGGGAAGATAAGCTACCAGAGCTTTGAGAGAGAGATATGTACAGAGATAGACGACCCCGTGGATGTGGAGAAGAAGATCAGAGAAGGTACTGTATACAGAGCCTTTAAATGTCACTACCAAAAACAGAGTATTGATGGAGCTGCTATAGGTTTCAGTGTTCAGCACCTCCATCCTGTAATCATTCAACATGCTTCCTCTCTCTCCAGCTCAGGATGAATTAGCTGGACAAGGGGTGGGGATCAGTGATGACCTCATCAGTCTGGAGATCGCCTCTCCTGATGTTCCCGACCTGACGCTCATTGACCTGCCCGGCATCACCAGGGTGGCTGTAAAGGGACAGGATGCAAACATTGGAGACAAGGTATGATACTTTATTGTCAATCAATCGATCAACATTTATTTTAATAGCCCAATATCACATTAGTCTCAGGGGGCTTTACAGTGTGTACAGCATACAACTCTCAGTCCTAAGACCCTTGCATCGTACAAGACAAAAACTCCCAACAAACCCGCAAATAAAGGGAAGAAATTAAAGATACCTCGTGGAGATCACCGGAGAGGAGGGATCCCTCTCTCAGGACGGACAGACATGCAATAGATTCAGTGTGTGTATGGATTAAATATAATACATTACAACATAGACAGCCCTAAAGATTAATAAGGATACTGTCAACTTCCAGGACAGGACCAGAGCAACAGGCCCAGCTATGACTCATGATTCAGACATACACTTTAATCCAGGCAACCTGCCAAGTGAGAGACACCACCAATCTGGGGATGATGCCGTGGATGCTTAATCAGCTTTAAGCTGATTATTCACTATTTGCCAGGCATTAAAATAGTAGAAACATTTCTATAATTGTCAAGGTTAGCTGTTGCCCCGCTTTATCTAATGTATTTAGCTATGATATTTACATGAAGTCAACCAGACCTTTGGAAATGTGCCTGTGTCAGCGGGGTGTGGTTAGAGCGCCGGCTGCTGGAGGGATGGGAGCAGCTCAGCCGGACGCCAGACCGCTGATCAGAATCAGGTAATACGTCACTAAATAAAAGCATAAAAGCTCCTTCCGTCATGTTTAACTCAAGTGTGAGCCAGAACGCTCACAGTGGCGTCTGAACAGGGACAACAATGACGGAAGGAGAGTGCTAGTTAGTAGTTGTGCAAAAGAAACAAAGTTTATTAAAAATGGCCGGGTGGCAGAAACTGAGGTAGTCCACACAAAATATTATAAACAATGTAGCCGTCCTCTATTTTTTGAGGCGGCTCCGTGTCCGTGGATCCCCCTCTCACGACCCAGCCTACTGCAAGAGTCGAGACCAGAACCAGGTTACCAGCATGCTTTTATTTAGTGAATTATTACCCGATTCTGATTAGTCTAGCCTCCGGCCGAGCCGCTCCCATCACTCCTGCTGACACAGTGCCTAATAAATGACAGATAAAAGAATATGAGCTCCACGTTTTAAAAAATAACTTAATGTATAATCTGAATTATTACTTTCAGATAAAGAGCATGATCCAGAAGTTCATCAGAAGACAAGAAACCATCAGCTTGGTGGTTGTCCCCTGCAATGTGGACATCGCAACCACAGAAGCTTTGAAGATGGCCCAGGAAGTGGATCCTGAAGGAGAGAGGACTCTGGGTAAAGAGAACTGATTATAGAAAATCAACTCCTTGGACAAGTTACTTTACTTTTAGATCACTGTCTATTTGTCTCTATGTTTCTCAGGTATCTTGACCAAGCCTGACCTGGTGGACAGAGGCACAGAGGAGAACGTTGTGGAAATTGTCAATAATGAAGTCATTCACCTGAAGAAAGGCTACATGATCGTCAAGTGCCGAGGTCAGAAGGAGATCACAGAGAAAGTGTCTCTTACTGAAGCGATAGAAAGAGAGAAAACCTTCTTCAGTGATCATGCATTTTTCCAGTAAGTTCATACTTTTGGGGTAATTTTAACAAATATCCTCATTGTTCACTGTGATTTGTAATATGACATGTACTCAGTAGTCTTTTATTCTAGCTCTCTCTATAATGACGGCCATGCTACTATTCCCAAACTGGCTGAGAAACTCACACTGGAGCTGGTGCATCACATTGAGGTAACTTCTTACTCCAAAATAACTTATGGTATTTCTTATTTTATATGTTAAAGTTTATTATGTGTGTTGTGTAGAAATCTCTTCCTCGACTGGAAGAGCAAATAGAGGAGAAACTAGCAGAGACTCAGGCACAGCTGGAGAAATATGGCAACGGCCCCCCATCAGACACACCCGAAAAAATCTACTACCTCCTTGATGTGAGCTCCCAAACTCTGCATAACATCCACTTGGCTACACAAGACATATACTCACCATCATGTATGCATTTCAAATAAACACAAATCCCCTGTAAACAACTGTTTCTGCTGTCATGTGTGTGCTGCAGAAAGTGACTGCATTCACTCACGATGCCATCAACCTGACTACAGGAGAGGAACTCAAGTGTGGAGACAGGTTCAATGTCTTCTCCATGCTCAGAAATGAGTTTGGGAAGTGGAACAACCACCTGCTCCACTCAGGAGAAAAGTGTGAGTGTGTCATTTAGATCTGGTCTACAGTTGAGCAACATCAGAGTCTGAAATGTCCGTTTGTTTTTCCAGTTAACAAAAAATTGAGAAAGAGGTGGAGGAATACGAAGCGAAGTATCGTGGAAGAGAACTGCCGGGCTTCATCAACTACAAGACCTTTGAGACCATGGTCAAGGACCAGATCAAACAGCTGGAGGAGCCCGCTGTGAAAAAACTCAAGGATGTAGGAGGTAAATGGTTGCATGAATTCCAGTAACAGCTTTCACCATTTCCAATTTCCATTCTTCAAAGCTGCTGTGTCTTCTTGTTTTCCCATTTCCTCCAGATGCTGTTAGGAAGGTTTTCATACAGCTTGCCCAGAGCAGCTTCATTGGATATCCAACCTGGTCAAAATAGCCAAGGTAGCCATCTCGATCTAGACCTCGTAAACTTGATATGCATCATTTTGACTTGCAGACTGACTGGAATCTTATTTTCAGGCAAAGATCGAAGCCATCAAGCAAGAAAAAGAGTCCGCTGCTGAATCCATGCTGATAACTCAGTTCGATGGAGCTGATTGTTTACTCTCAGGACAGGACCTACAGCAGCAGTTTGAGTGTGTGCAAGAGAGAGGAAGAGGAGGAGGAGGAGGAGGAAGCCGCAGTTTTTGGCCAAAAACATCATAAAGAAAGGAGTTTGGTGTACAGCAAGGATAATCATGCTACACTTCAGGAGCTGATGATGCACCTTAAATCTTATTACAAAGTAAGTTTTAATATAGAGATGATTCATGAACAAAAGCACACATACCGCAGGGATTAGATCCTTTCTTTTTCCTTCTTCAGATTGCCAGCCAGCGTCTGGCTGACCAGATCCCACTGGTGATCCGCTACCAGATGTTGCAGGAGTCTGCCGTTGCTCTGCAGAGGGAGATGCTGCTGATGATCCAGGATAAGGAGAATTTGGAGCTATACCTGAAGGAGGATTGTGACATTGGCACGCAGAGGGCTGGTTTGCAGAGTCGCCTTAAACGCCTCATGAAGGCTCGCACATACTTGGTGGAGTTCTAGAGGGGGTCAAGCTCTCAACTATCGGTACAAGTCTACTGAACCTCTTTTCAATATAAAATACATTGCCCTTGTTGTTGTAGGATTGATATTCTATTTTATTTTTTTTACCCTGTCCAGTGAAGAATAGACACATTTGCTTTAAATATAAAGTCCGAGCAGGTCAATGTCCTACGTCGATAGGGAGTCTTTTAAATGTAGTGTTCTTGGGGAAATATTTTCCTAGACCCACACCGTTGACCCAGTTTGCCTACAACCTTGGCTGCTGTGCTCTCAGGGTTTTGTCTCCCTATTCCTGCCTGTTGGCGTCAGCTGATAGAGGTCTTGTAGTGCTTTATCTTGTTATGCACAATGTTGATTATTCTCTCGGAACTAGCTAAATACATGGGTCTGGGGTAGAGATCTTCAGATTGGTTTGGCAACCGCTGTGTCAACTCGCGACACAGCACATGTCTGGTGAATTCTCCGGCCGAAGCTCCAAATAAACCATCAGTGTTTGCCATCAAAGTTCCTGCTCTCCCCGTGTCTCTGAGTCTCGTCTCCATTGCTTCAGAAGTTTCCATCACAAGTGTAATATGTACTCCTATTGCCATTTTTGTTTGTAATATGCATATAACATTTGTTATAATTCAAACATATTTGTTTAAATAAAATAAACAATTTGACTATAATTGATTGTTTGTGTAATTTGGCTATTCCAACTTGCTTTCACAGGTGAAACTACTCAATCTTACAAATCTTTTCTACTGTCAAATTAAAACTCTATTTTCTCACTTAAAGGTTAGGTATTCTTAACGTAAACAATTTGCAACTTTAAGGGCTTTCATGCAACTACTTTACTACCCTGCAATATAGAAAACAATAATAACAAACAGGACAGTAAATATTTTTTCTACGGGTCATACTAAAATCTAAAAAACCTCACTTTTTAGTTTGCCTTATTGAAGCTGCCTGGTGTTGTCTTCCAGCCGTTCGATTCTTAACAGATATACACTTTGTACATCAAACTTCTCCTGACTTCCCACAATTAATGAGTATCCAGATTAAACTATGTCCTTTAGCTCCCCCTTGTGGTTTCATCAAATCAAATCAAACAAATGTTGGCAGTGCTAAACATTGCCAGACCAAAACAAATGTTCTTTACAATCTCCAGAAGATGTTGGTCGGGAGGGATAATGGTCTGTTTTTAAAACGCTTATAGCAAGTGAAGACCAAGATGCCCATCACACTAAACAGGTTTGTAAACATTTAATTGAGCCACCACTTTACCACAAATAATTCCCAGCTTGTGCAAAATGAAGATGAACATTAGGCAAAAAAGACCATAAGCTTGTGTGGATATATCATATAAAACATCATTTATTCATTTCAGGGGAGACTTATTGCTATGTGTCTCATTTTTCTTTTCATTCACAACGTCTGGTCCCACCGAATTTTGAAAATAACTTTACGTGGAATGGTGAGTTTGAAAACATCTATATCTATCTGTAGATATCTTTCTGTCAAAATATTAGCTAAAAGACCTGCTCACAACAAGTTAGCTTAGCGCTAAAGCTGCACGTGGTTTAGCTAACGTTCATAGACTGTATATATAAAGCTAACGTTACTTAACGGCTGATCATATGCTAACAAAACCGATTTAAAATGGCTTTTCATAAGGTTGCATGAGGCGAGTAAACACAGCTGACAGCCGCCGGGAAACTCGAGCGATTATTCGCATCGCGTCCTGTGTGAACGCACCATTATTACAAGTTTTATATAATTACAAAATAAAATCGCCACTCAGTACATCGCCACTTTCCGAACAGGAAATGCATGCAAATACAATATTTTATATTATTATGATTATTAATAATATATATAATAAAGACATCTTGTATTTTAGTTACACCCGCTATTGATTAATTTTGTCAATTTTGGCTGTATTTAATTTTTTCTGTTTTAAAAAAAAAAAATTATTTGTTTTGTCTGAGACAGGAATGTCTCCTATGTTGTTATTGTAATGTCCATGTTTTGTGTCTCTAGCCTGTACAATAAAAAAAAAAGGAAAATACAGAAATCATACGCTCGTGGGGGCGCCCATGTGATTGGCTTAGAATGGAGGAGACATCTGATTGGCTATAGATAGAAAAAATTACAAGTACGAATCGGGTGACAGTCTCAAAAACCCACACACAGCGATCCATGCACAGAAAGCGTTTGTGTATGCAAGTTCAGAGGTTTTAAATGGAAAACAAATATGTGTGGATCAAAAATACACATGTAAAACATTTTTCTGTATTTGGATTTTATTTACATTTATATGAAACGGAACACATTTGTGTGTGCATTGAAAAACACAAGTGTGGATCCGGAAATACAAGTGTGAATCCTTTTGCGGATCATGGAATACAAGTGTGAATCCTTCTGTGTGCATGTGTGTATTATGAGACTGTTCTGAGCCCATAGAGGAGCCTTTCTTCCTCCTTCGCAATGAAGGAATCCTTGACCCTGAAGCCCTGCCCACTGCACAGAAACCAACTGGCCTTAATGCGATGCGTCAGTGGTATCTGTACAACTGCATCAGGGACTTCTGCACTGAGTGAGGACACAAAAGATCTGGTTTGCCCAAAACCAGTTGTGGCTTGTCCGTCAGCGATGACGTGATGTGGGCAGGTAGTTTGTATGACTGCACATGACTGTGTTTACATATATTAACTGTTTAAAAATATTATAAATTCTTACTGTAACTTCAATTACATAGAACATTATATAGTATGCAAGACAGATGTTTTACAGTTGTTCATTATGTACATAAAAAATAAAAAAAGTTTTCCCCACTCCTATTATATATTACATCATATGTAGGCCCTACAGTGTTTTATCAATTGTATTCTATACATGTTCATTTTGACTTGACTGTTAATAAATGTGTTTTAATCCATGTGAAAAATATGAATTATTATCTTTAATGCCATTTTTCTCAAATATAACGTTTGATGACACTCAAACTTTGGAAGAGCATAGATAATGTTGGTATTGCCATAAAGCTGGGACTTTCCTCTTTACATACATACAGCAAACTCAAAATGTGTTCCTGGGTCGATGTGAATGATGGAGCAGGTCACATATGTACCTTGTTAATAAAAAAAAATGTAAGTATTATTAATGACAATCTAGAATGTGGGAAGAGGTGGGACGGCGCCCCTATGGGCCGGCCGCCACTGACACGGGTCATAACTGCTAAAGTGGTTCTCATCAGACAGAGTAACACAGAAGCCTATTTGCTTAAAGATCTTATTGTCACCAGGGCAGCAGTGTGGGTAGTTTGTTACAACTTCCTTGAACATATCCAAAGTGTCATGGGGAGAAAGCAGGACAAAATCCTGCCTTTATCGATCATAAAACATTTAACAGATATCTGTCTTGTTTTTCCAGACTGGTTGGGATGTTCCCCAAGTACATCACACTGAAACTAAAGTCGTGTTCTGAGCTGATTACCCTCCTTGGGGATCCTAGAGACGGTTTAAGCGAATATCAGAGGGCTGTTAAATGTGCAAAAACACATTTTATTTCAAATCTTGTGTCCAACAACAGAAATAGGCCCCAGTACCTTTTAACCACTCTTAATCGTCTTTTAAATCCCTGTAACTGTCCCTGTGTTGTGCCATCACCTACTCTATGTGAAAAGTTCCTTTCATTTTTTATTGATAAAGTCTTGGCCATCAGATCTTCACCTCCTCCTCTCACCTTAGACCCAGCTGTGTCTCCTGTGTGCTCAGTCAGGAGACAAGTCTTCGAGCAGTTCGACCATGGTTTCAATGACCGAGTTATCTGATGTGGTTAAAAAAACTGCTCTCTGCAGAAACTGCTCTCCTAAGAGTTTTTAATGATCTTCTTTTAACTGCTGATTCTGGGAATTCTGCTGTGCTAGTGCTTTTAGATTTGTCTGCTGCTTTTGATACTATTGAAATTATTTTATCATGCCTTGAACTGTGTGTTGGTATTAAAGGTAACGTCCTAAAATAGTTTCAATCATATCTGTCAGGAAGGACCTTTTCTGTGCATCTTGGCCAGTATTCTTCAGCTGCAGCCCCACTAGGATATGGGGTCCCTCAAGGCTCTATCCTAGGCCCCATTTTGTTCAGTCTGTATTTACTACCTCTGGGGTCAATTTTTAAAAAGCATAACATTTCGTACCATTGCTTTGCAGATGATTTGCAGGTATACCTGCCTATAAAAGCAAATAATGAATCTAGGAATGCCTTGCTTAGCTGTCTGAAAGACATTAAATCATGGATGGAAATCAACTTCTTGACTCTCAACGAAAACAAGACAGATATTTTAATATTTGGACAGTCCGAACTCCTGGATGGCTTTAATAGTGTACTCGGCCCCCTAGCCTCCTACAGCCGTCCCCCTGTCAGAAATCTTGGAGTCATCTTTGACAACTGTTATAAATTTGACAAACAGATAAGCTCAGTTGTCAAGACAAACTTCTTCCAGCTGCGGCTTCTGGGGAAGGTAAAGGCCTATCTTCCTAGTAAGGAATTTGAACAGCTAATCCACCTATTTATAACGTCTCGTTTAGACTATTGTAACTCCCTGTATATTGGTGTTGATAAGTCTTTGATCCGTCGCCTGCAGCTGGTCCAAAATGCGGCTGCACGCCTTCTTACCGGGAAGAGACGATATGACATCACTCCTGTTTCGGCAGATCTTCATTGGCTTCCTGTCAGTTAAAGGATCCAGTTCAAGTATTTATTTGTTGTTTTTAAATCATTGCATGGACTGGCACCACATTACCTGTCTGAGTTGTTGCACCCCCGTGCTCCAGCTAGAGCATTGCGCTCAGCTCAGCAGAATATGTTGGTGGTTCCTCGGTGCAGGAAAAAACCCAGAGGTGACAGGGCTTTCAGTGTTGCAGCTCCCAGACTGGAACAGCCTCCCAGTACATATCCAGACTGCTGAGTCTATTCAACTTTTTAAATCTCAGCTAAAAACTCACCTCTTTGCACTGGCTTTTAATACTAGTTGAACATTACATTTTTACATTTGTATGTGTTTTTATATGTTTCTAGTTATTGTGCTTTTTATCATGTTTTTAATTATTGTTTTATTATTTTACTCCCATTGTGTTATTTTATATTGTCTTTATTACCTGTACATAACTTTGGTCAACCGAGGTTGTTTTAAATGTGCTATATAAATAAATAAAGATTGAGATTGATTATTGATCTAATCTCTTTTACTACCTCTGGCCAATACAAATAAATACTACAGCAGTCCCAACAAATATGAAAGTGATCAGCAGATTCATTTCCACACATTCTCCAGCATTGACCATCCCACAGATTTTACTCTGTGACTTTTTAATCTTTGGGGTTATAAAGAACCTTAACAAATGTTTCCAGGAGAACTCTCCATATAGCTTGAGGTGGTAGACTGAGTCTCAACCATTCGTCTTCTGTTAACTTTATGTTAGCTTCTTTCTCCCACCTTGCCTTCACGTACATTGTGGAGAGAGCTTTCTCCAATTCTTTTTTTTTTAATCAAAAATGTCTTTATGAACAGTTTGACTGCTCACAAAGGCAGTCCTCTTGGAGTTTCCGGAGATATGCGCATGTGCAGGTGCTTTGGCATATGTGATTAAGAATGGAATTCCCCAGAATGTTTTTAGCTTCCTACCTGGAAATGATTCCTCCGACACGTCACAAGATCAGGCAGGTTGGATAATAGCAGCAGGCTGTTCACACAGACACAGCAAACCTCAGCAGAGCTACACACACGTTACCAACAGCAGGATCACAGGCAGCCTTATCAACCCAATGATTAGAAAGAAACTGCTAGATGCATTTTTTTTATAAAGTAATGATAATATTTGATTTGATTTCTGACTGATTTATTTCTTCCTGTGCAGTTGGTGGATTATTGAATGCATTCACTCTGCTCCCAGTCTGCGCTCCACCTCACTACACCCTGCGCCATGGTCGTACACGAGGAGAAGGAGTGTGTGGTGTGCTTCAACGACTACTCTCGCAGCGGCCGGGTCCCTCGGGTGCTGCATTGTGGACACACCTTCTGTGCACCCTGCCTGGAGCAGCTGTACCAGCTGAAGGGGTCCCTCTACTGCGTCTCCTGCCCCCTGTGCCGCTGGATCACCTGCACCAGGGCCAGCCTGACCCTGCCCGGGGCCCTGTGGGTCAACATGGAGATCTGGGACCAGATAGTGGAGGACAATGGGGAGGAGAGGGTGACACCATCAGCCCCGATGGAGGATTTAAGCTACACTGAGACACAGCTCATCCAGTCGTCACTGTAAGGGGACTCCGTTTTTATTCACATAGATTACACTTGTGTAATTGCATGTAGCCTGTGTGATATGAAGAGAATCAACCTGATATCTAAACATACCTCTCTGTCACTCTCTTTAGCCCTGTTTCAAAACAGTCTGGTGGTAAGACCTTACTCCAGAGGATGTTTGGATGTATACGCAGGGCCGTCCCTCCCTACAGGTCGATCATGCAGACTGCGTGGGGCCTCAACTTGCTGAGGGGGCCTCATCTTGCGGAGGGAGCCTTAACTGAGCCTCAACTGAGGCGCACCTATGCGCTTAGGCGGCGCAATTAGTGTGGCGCGGCACGGTTTCGCCGCTGCGAGGCTCCACTAGCACCCCCCCCTGTCGACGCTCGCAAAACAGAGGGCCTTATCATATAACTTTGCGTGGGGCTTCAAGTTGGCCAGGGACGGCCCTGTGTATACGGCATCTCCGTTCCTCTTTACGTTCTAACTGAAGGGCCCATGGATGTAAGGAAAGGAACCTGATGAATGTTGCAGGACTACATTAGGTTTGCAGCAGGACTACGGCTGTTACTGATGACATCAGAGGCCGGCCTGAGGAGCGAAGGACCTGATGAAGTATTTATAATTAGATTCTAAACTCAAAAAAATATAGAATTAGTTTTATTTGGTTGGTATTTGATTATGGTCAAGAAAATGTGTTTCATCATATTCTTGAAAATGTACAAACCATAAACCCAACTTTACTTTCGTTATGTCCTACATACAATCCTACCTGCATGCATTTAAATATTGCACAAAAGCTGAAGCTGTGAACACTGAAACCTAATTTAATCAATTTAAATATGTAATTTATTTTATTTGGTTTGTTTTTTATGTTGATCTGATTATTTTGTATGTTCTTTGCACTACACATCACATTTACATTGCTTTGTTAAAATGGTAAATCTGTGTAGTTTAGGTTTATTTGCACAATATAGAAATAAACAATATTATTATTTAAGTTATTTTAAAAGTTTTGGTCTGTCATATTTTGTATTGTTCAAACTGTTTCTGTTTGGGAGATGAATAATAATGTTATAGTAGCCGAAGATTGTTTTTATTGTTATTTTAATTGATTTATTATGTTAATACTTTCTTCCACCTTTAAAGATTTTAATATAGTAATGCCTGTACACTTGCTTGTTGCTGCTGCAACAAACATTTTCCCAATTTGGGGTCGATAAAGTATCTATCTCTCTTAAAAGTATCTCTTGATTCTCGTCCAGTGTTGATTTCTCTCGGCTGGAGATTTTTCTCTTTATTGGGTCTGGCTGTTTCAGACGGAAATCAGAAATAGAAACGTTTTATACATTTTTCCAAAGTTATACATTAATGTTCGGCAGCCTCTGCTGTTAGTACTGTAAGTCGTTTTTAAAGATAGTGCCGCTGTGCAAAGAATTTTGTTTGAATTCTTTAACTTGATCTAAAGTGTAGTTATTATAATAAAACTTTTAAATTGTCCCTCAACTGTTTCAAAATAGTTGTTTTTAGTCTTTTTGATGGTTGATTTTAAACACTTAATATTTCACATTGTGAATTTTAAACAATATATGTGGAAAGTAACAAGATACAACAATAGTTACACACTTTCAAAATGCCATGGATAGTTTAAGGTTAATGTTGGAATCAGGGGGAGGAGCAATAAAAACAGCCGTCGTGAATTTGTGGTTATTTTTATTGAAAACAGTGACAGTGGATTATTTGAGCTGAAACCTTTTTCCCTGAATTAGTTCTACCAAACAGCCTCTTAACTACACTATGTTAAGATGAAATACAGTTAAATATTCAGACATTACAACACAAAACAGATGCAAACACAACAGGGAACGATTTTCTAAAAAGCTTTCATAACCCACAGAAACCATCCCGAGGTTCACCTTGAACTAAAACATGGTGGCGGGAAAAGCCACAAATCAGCTGTTTCCAAACTCATATGTGAAGAGCTGTTATTCAAAATGTTATATTCAGACGCGAGTGAAATCAAAGGGGACATTTATGCACATGTTCTGGGGTTAATACATCATGTACATTGAATGGACAGATCCACCTTTGATTCATTATAAGGGTCATAACTGTTAAAGTGGCTCTCATCAGACAGAGTAACACAGAAGCCTATTTGCTAAAAGATCTTATTTTCACCAGGACAGCAGTGTGGGTAGTTTGTTACAACTTCCTAGTGAACATATCCAAAGTGTCATGGGGAGAACACAGGACAAAATGCTGCCTTTATCGATCATAAAACATTTCAAACTGGCCATAAATCAGTTTTAGTAAATGAGCAGGTCCTACACAATCAGGATTCACAGATATAGAATATTTTTCGGTCCACATAAAACTTGATTTTTTTTATATTTCAAGCAGAGTAAAGTAGGGAAGAAGGTTAATATTTTCATAAACAATTTAAAACAAAAGCTTTTGACGTCGTTCCTTTGGATGGTTAATCCCCCTCTGTACTTCATTTATACATTCAGCACTCAGTTGATGCAGTTCAAAAAAATAAGTTTCTATTGCATAAGGAGATGATTAATCTTGCCTAAACACTGTCACTACAATAACAGACCATCACATGTGCACTTAAATTAACATGTATCCATCACAGTTTGCACCACATCTTTTTCTTATTCCACATCTTCTCTGACTTTCTTCTTCTTCCTCCTCCTCCTCCTCCTCCTTTCTCACACCGACAAAACATAATTTAAAACATAGTAAAAGACATATTTGTGAGTAATCAGACATAGGGTTAAGGTAGTCATTAATACGTTCCCTAAAAAACACAGGGCCTCATTGGATTAGTGTGAAAACATTAAAACATGGGTCATGAGAAATGAATAATTGCAACTCTTTGTCAGCTAGCCCTTCACTAGCCGTGTGAGTCAGGCGTCTAAAAGCTCGCCTAAAGTGTCAGCTCGTGACAGGAGGATAATCTCTCTTCACACCTCAAGATTATCAGGAGTAAAAATACATTTACCACAATGCCATAATTATACATCTGGATAAGATGGGGATAAAATACGGGCTATAAACAATATTGTTAAAGGGAAAATAAACCAATATAATGTCAAATAATACCATTTAAAAAACGACCCAAAAGAGGGATAATGAGTCGACGGAGAGTCGACGCCTTAGAGTCAGAAGCAGCAAACAACAGTTATTCTACTAGAGATACAGTTTGAACTCCCTTTGTCATAGTATGTGGGAAGTAGATTTTTTTTCTGTGTTAAAGTGTGTGTGCCCCCCTATAGGTAGGGGTACTGTGTGAGGCGCCGGGGGCTCAGCTGGTAGGCGCTGTAGGCCTCGGCGCGGGGGGTCACGCTGACGTACGGAGAGCCGCCGGCAAACGGGTGCTGGTAGGCTGCGGGCAGGCCGTGCAGCAGGCTGCTGACCGAGTCCTTCCGCCCGGACGGGTCCCTCCTGGAGGACGCTGAGGTGTACGGTGCTGCATAGGCGGAGGGGGAGTGTCCGTGGGGGGCGTGGCCGCGGCTCAGCAGCTGCTCCATGGCCTGAGAGGCAGAGGAGAGGGCCGTGGAGGCGGGGTAGGCGTACAGGCCGGGGCCGGACACCTCGGGGAAGTTGTAGTGAGACGAGACGACCGGAGGGAAGGTCGGCTGGCGGCGCAGAGACGAGTCGCTGTGGGAGCGCTCCTGAGAGGAAGAGACCACTGGCTGGACCTGAGGAGGAGCACAGAGGCATGAGAGCAACGAGGAGGAGAACATCAGCTGTGAGAGCAGCTTCTCTCCTCTTTTCTATGTATTTGTTCATATTCATTTTAGTGTGTTTCATTTCTCAGTGCTCTTCTCAAGTTATCTACCTCGCCTGGCTTTATTTCCTTTGGTGAAGCACTTTGTTAAATTGTTCAATGCAATTTCTATATAATAATAATAATAATAATAATAATAATAATAATAATAATAATACAGTGCAAATCATTTCAAACAGTCTTTAAGATTTCCAGGAAAGATATGACAACATTTTCAGACAAGGCTAACGTGCATTAACGACTCTACAGCAAAGGCTTTTAAAATATTCGCCCGCCCCGCCCCGCCCTATTCCCAACACACCTGTTTCGCATAAGCACCTGAGTCACTTCCGATTGACGACTCAGAGCAACCCGTGATTTCTTTTCCCCGCACTTCTTTTGGATTATGACTGCCGTTTCTTTGTGTCTACAGATGTCAACATCAATCTTTAAACCAGTTGACATAGTGAGCAAATGCGTTTTTTTTTTTTTACCAGTGAACCTGCAGTAGTGATATGTATTGATTGATATGTTATTGGTGGCAGTGCAAAGTTCACATCTAGTGCCGACAGCATAGTTTACCTCCTGGGTTCGGCAAATAAATCAAATTCTTTGCCAACATCTCACGGCAGTTTAATTAAAAAATAAAACTTTACAAGACACTGATGATGCTGTAAAAACCTTACCTGACTCAGGTTTAAAGGGTGTGACTGGCTCGGCAGCAGCCTGTTCCGCTCCATGCTCTCCCCGGAGCTGCAGGGCTGCCGGTTGGATGATCTCTTCGGCTTTATGTAGTTCACTGGAAATTAAATAGATGAGTTATCAAGTTGGGTCAGTCACATCCTAAATGAAATGCATGGTGACACAAACAGATAAAGGTCTCACCAGTGTCCAGGCGTCCACGTGAAGCAGCTCCTCGCTCCGTGCCCTGGGTTTTGACTGAAGGCGCCACCACTGCCAGAGACTTGGCCTGGCGAGACGACGCGCCGCCCGCTGGGTTCAGCGTGCGGGGGAGGGGGGTCAGGGGGCTCGCTGTGGACGAGTCCGAGTCGTGCACCGTCACACAGCTGATGACGTTAGTGCGCTGGCTCATGCCGACGCTATGTACGTGGAGAAAAGTTATTTTATAAGAAAATTAAAGAAGGTTTATTTAAGTATTACAAACACAAAACAATAAGCCCTGGTCTGCTAATGAAGTCAAACAAACATCGTCTTACATTAGTCCTTTTATAGAAAATGGTCAAAATATAGTACCAACAAGAATTGGATTAGCAGCTGCATCCAAAAAGATGGCTGACATTAAGATCCTTCTTAATACAAATTCTCTTTTGATTTGCTCGGTTAAAAATAAGAAGATAAATAAAAAGATGGTGCAGAGGCGAGACTCACCTGGCGGGATGAAACTTGCGCTCATCCTCGGTGTCCGTGTCGCTGTGGATGGTGATGATGCTGACCGCCGGGCTGGGTGTGTCGGAGATGACTATGGGCTGCGACCACGCGGCGCTGAGCGGGGGCACACCGCTGCTGCTGAGCAATGATGCGGCAGATATACCCCTAGGAAGAGAAACAATAGAAAAGTTGAGTTTTCCCACCAAAAGCAAACATGGTTTCAGCCGTAACGGCAACAAAAATGTAATCCGTAATCTACGATTAAATATACAGAGTATTTTCACTGCGCCTTTTCATTAATCAATGGTTGTTGTGTCACATCTAGTGACAAATAAAACTACTGCTAAGGAATTTGTAATTAAATGTGTCAACTTCTCAGAAGCGACTTTAAGGGATAACATCGGCTGGTACTGGATGTGATAGTTATTTTTAGGCATTTGTCATTAAGTGTGAACGTTGAGATGCTGCAGGCTCCACCAACCTGTTCCTGTTCTCTCCCCGTCTGGCCTTCACCTTCTTCCTCTCCTGCTGGCTGCGGCCCTGGGCTGTATTCCTGCGAGGGCCAAAGTTCAAACAAGTTAAGGGGAGGGGCACCGCTTAAATCCGAACATGCTATATGAACACAAGGAGATCATGTTTGTTTCAACTGACGCAGCTTTACTTCCCTCACTTTGCTCTGTTATTACAGCAAACATTTGCAGTGACTTATGTACTTACTATAAGGAATACACTGTAAGCCCCAGAGTTGGAAAAAATACTCAGGTCTAGTACTTAATTAAAAGTGGAAGTACCAGAGTGTAGGAAGAGTACACAGTACATATCCTGTTTTGCAAATGTTACTCAAGTAAAAGTAGAAAACAATTGGCATCAAAACTTTTTTTAAGTACCAAAAGTAAAAGTACTCAGAATAATATATATCATATGTTTTGCTAATAATTATTGATGCATTCAAGTGTTATCAAAGCAGGTCACTAGTTTTAATTATTTTATACTGCAGGGTAGACAGGCTGTAAAGTCTAATTTAAAGTCTTATTTAACTGTCGCATCATTAATCCAAATCTGAAAATCAAGCGAAGGTATAAGGTATAAGTGTAGTGGAGTAAAAGTACAAGATTTGCCTCTGAATCTGAATGGCAGTTAGCAGAAGTACAAAGAAGCAAAAGATGGAAACTATACAGGAAGTAGTACAAGTACAGTACTTGAGTAAATCTACTTAGTTACTTTAAAGCACTGGTAACCCCTTGATTAAAAAGGCGCTCCAATGTATTTGTTTTGACATTGTAATGAATGACGGGCGTCTCAAATATGTAAAACTATAAGTTGGTAGTTCATAAATGTAAAACAAGAATGAGACTGTTCAGACTGATCAGTGGTGGACCGACCTCCAGCTGTGTCCCTGCTGCGCGGCAGCTTCTGAGTGAAGTGTTTCCAGGGGGGACTCGGGGACAGTGGACTGGTGGGCGGAGCTGTGGATGGCCACGCCCGGGACCTGCTGCCATGACGACGGGATGAGGATCTGCTGCGTGCCAGTGGGCCAGGCCTGCTGAGAGAAACAACAGACGCTCACACTTCAGTACATCTACTATCAACGATCAGATATTAATGCGTAAACACAACTTATGTGATCGCTGGATGGGCCAGACGGACTGAGCCATGCTGAGAAACAAGTCCAAACAACAAATGGCCAATCTCTTCCGCAGGCATAAGCACAGATAGATAAGCGAGCAACTTTTCCTTTTCAAGCCATTCCCTTAATAAAGCATTGCCCTGCAACAGAAATGGACGAGATGATATCATGCAAAGCCCAAACAATGAAGCACTGTAAACAGTCAGACGGGGGATAAAGACAAGAATACACAGGAGCACGGTGCCTGGTAAAGAAGAAACACTGAAGAAAGAGATTAGTTCAGTCCACTGATGCCACACAGTCTGCTGATAAGCTGTGTGGGGAGAAGGCATGCCACATGTTCGGGGCTGAAACAAAAGATGCGTGTCAGAGAGTCGGGGGGGCTTTAGGGCTTTGTAGCTGCAACCTCCTTTGCTGTAAACAAGGAAGGACGGGACAAGGGAAGCTGCAAGCAAAGCGCAGACCAACGCAGCAACACATGCTCCATGCCCACAGCACACCTATGGGGAGAGACTGGGGGGGAGGAGTGAATGGTATGGGGAGGGGCTTCCCTTTGGAATGGAAAAACGATTTGTCAATTGTGATTTAATGTCAAAAAGGGATTTTAAAAAAGTATAAAAAGGACAATGGTGAGTCCAGGATAACCCTTTTTAGAATTTTTCAACAAAATAAGCACAAGCGACCATAACTCTGACAACAAGTCTTCATGTGCCTATGGCAAAATTAAAACATGAAAAAAGAGTAGCCCAACACAACATGTGGCACAGAGGAGGAGGGAACAAAGCCAAAATGAAAGAAAAAAGTAGGAGTGGGGCAGGATAGAGAGGGCTTTGTTAGTTGTAGTGTGCATGTGTGTGTTTCTTCTTTGTTGCTTTACCAGCACTGTGGCTGTGTGCTCCAGGAGGGTGGGCCGACCCAGCCCGAGGGGCAGAGAGTACTGGGGTGCTATGCCTGCTGAGGGTGGGTGCAGCGTGGCCACCATCAGGGGGGTGCAGGAACCCTGGAGGAGGGAGGGAGGATAGGGGAGGGGAGCGTTAGGACTCCATGAAAAGCTGTATCTGAAGAACACTGGCACCACGGGCCGACCGGACCCCTGACCTCTGCAGTGGGCAGACCATAATCCTACGTTTAGCAAATCACAATTAAACAGCTTTTGGAGCCTCCTCCATTAAACATCTGGCCACCATCCCAGAGAGGACACTGGGAATAAGAGAGGCCTGGTCCTGGAACAAAGGCTTTGCTTTTGAAGTCACATCTTTTGTTATTTCAAAGGTTAATGGTATAAATGCAATTAAATAAACAAGTGAAAGCAAACCGTATATCTGAAGAAAATGTGTAAGAAAATGTATAATTTGCAAATCCTACAAACTGCCCATGTCCCTCTCAAGCAGCCATACATGCATGCTTCCTCTGTCCATCTTTTTCAAACGAAAGTGTGCCCGTTCAAGCTTTGTGTCTCTTCTTGAAAGACTACATTTAAAGATAACATCATTAGCCCCAGACAGATATCTGAAATGTGACTGACCCTCCAGACTCTTACCTGTGTGAGCATACTGGGCTGGAGCTGCAACGCCTGAGCAGCCTGGTTCTGAGGTACTATGGGTACAGAGTTCTCCATCCTCACAGGGTAACTGGAGCTCTTACTGGATGCCTGTAGCCCTGAAAGCAATTAAATACAAGTGATTAAAAAATAAATTAAAATGAAGGTAATGTCTCACAGTATTGAAGTATCCCTTAAAGAGTGGGATGTTGTGGTAAGCATCTTATTAACATTCATAATCTGCCTTCAACTAGAGCAATAAGTAGATGTTAGTAGTGACCCTGACATCAAAATAACTGAAGTACAATCTGAGGAAACCCTTCTTCGTATTCAAATTGGAATAAATAACAGTGAGTGGCGTCTTCTGCTGCAACTCCTCATGTTGTGTTTTTCTCAGTCTGATTGCAGCGCTCTCCTTTACCTTGGATAGTGGAGGGTGGGCAGACGATGAGGGTCTGCTGGAAGGGTTCGGTCTGGCTGCACAGCCCAGCAGCACGCGTTGGGATCGGGACGCTCTGCTGAGCGAGCCCGGGAATGTTGATGGTCGCCTGCTGGTACAGAGCGGGCTGGTAGTTCAGCAAAGGCACCGCCCCCCCCGCAGAAGGCACCTGGTGGAGGAATTACAGAAGACCACTGATTAAAGACAGAATGAGTGGCAACGTTCATTACATCACAAAAGGACTTTTTCAAGCACAATTTTGAGCCTAAAGAGACAACGTGATGTAATTGATGTCTGCCTTTCTTAAAACCAATTTAAAAACATATTCACATAATCCATTGACCAATTTGAACGTTAAAGTGAAGCACTGTTTTGGGCTCAAATAAGGTTTTTCAAAAGGAAGAGTGATTCAACACAACATGACACGTCAGGGAACATACAGTCTTGAATGCACGGAAAATACTGGCCTGATGGGTCAGTTGTGTGCACACACACACACACACACACACACACACACACACACACACACACACACACACACACACACACACACACACACACACACACACACACACACACACACACACACACACACACACACACACACACACACACACACACACACACACACACACACACACACCACACACACACACCACACACACACACACACACACACACACACACACACACACACACACACACACACACACACACACACACACACACACACACACACACACAGCTGAGGGCTCAGGCCCCACAACCAGTGCTTCTCAAGGTCATCTTGAAACACACTGCAGGGCACTCTCCCTCACAGTCCATCCTTAGTGAGTATTAGCTGTAGCTCTCTAATGTTTATTTTGTTGGAGTAAGTGCTTGCAAAACAGACAGATTTAGTTTTCTAATTTAATAATATGTAAATGTGGCAGTGAGTAATTCACTAGCAACTGCCTCCCTATAGCATTAGTAACATACAAGTGAAAAGACTGATAATGGTAAAAAAGCCATGACATATTTCGTTTTGGGCAAGAAAGGATGAGAGATGGTTGCGCCTCAGAAAAAGAAAAAGCTGAGCAAGATTTCCAATTCTGAGCAATTACATTTTTATGACTTCAAGAACCAAACAAAATATTGGAAGGTGTTATGTGATGCGTTTCAGGGGCTTTTTTAGCCCTCACAAATGTCAACTACTACTGTTGTGTGGACCCTGTGAAGTGATTGGTCGTACCTGGTTATGCTGGTTGAGCTGGCTACTGAAGGTAACAGTGAGGTTGCCGGCGGCAGCGCTGGGCACTGCGCTGGTGGAGTACAGGGATTTGCTGCTATCGTAGGAGCTCCGGCGCTTACAGATCTCCATGTTCTGGAAGCAGGACTTCACACTGGAGAGGGTGGAGTAATAGTGTATGAGAAAAAACATTCAAGTAAAGAAAACATAATAGTGCAGCAGTGACTAAAAGAACATCTGCACATCACACATACTGTGAGCTGTGGGGGTAATCCATGAGGTGGCTCATGGTGACAAAGGGGTGACCCAGAGTCTTCGTAGGCGTGATCCTTTTGTCAGCATCCAGACGGAGCATCCTCTTCAGGAGGTCTATAAACTCTCGTCTATCAGCTTTCTCTGCCAACATGTCCGTGCCCTCCAAATGAGAAGAGAGGTTGACCTGGAATACACGAAATAAACAACCAAATTAATCAGACAAATAATAAGAGTTAGAGGTAAAGACAGTTCTTGGGTTTGAGAGCATAGTATTTTTATTGAAAAAGATGTTACTTGAAAAACTATTTACCTGCATCATGTCATCCAGACAGTTGAAGATATACTTCCTGGCCTCTTTGGACTTGATACCCATCTCCATTTCATGCTCTGACGGGGTCTGGCAAATATAAAAACATATTTTGCTTGTTATTATTTGCAAAAACTATATCGGAATCAGAATACCTTTAATAGTCCCACAGAGGCTAAATGTACATTGTTACAGCAAAAGTGAAGATGAACAATTAACATGAAGTGATATGGGTAACATTTTTTACATATTCAGTCATCTTCTGGTAACGGTGATCAATCAGTTACAGCCTTCAGATAGGGAGAGACTAGGAATATTATGAGATCATATTCACCTTAAGCCTCCAGAGTGGGTAGCTGGAGTCAGGTCCTCGATTGAAAAAGCGGCTGGTCTTTGTCCCCGCGCTCAGCAGGTACTCTGCAGGCAGGCCTTGGGTCTGAGAAATGTAACGGATCTGGAGAAGGGAAAACATATTCAAGTATAAGACACACCAATAAAACACAGCAGTAAGTGCCATGGATACGACTCTTACAGTGGGTACTTATGCTTGTTTCTCAGCAGCACGTTGGTATCTCCTGATTTATAGCAAAACTAGCAGCTCTAGGAGTGTCTAAAGTACATATACAGTACTTCCATGACACGCCATCAACTAAAAACTTGTAGCCTCTTGCAGGCATTCTTTGTTGCCCAGATAAGGCCTGGGGAACTCTAACGTCGGTACTGACCTGGTCGTACTCAGAGGCCCCCGGGTAGAGAGGCCAACCCAGAAACAGCTCAGCAATCACACAGCCCAGAGACCACATGTCGATGGCCTCACAGAATGGCAAACCCAAAATTATCTCTGGAGCCCTAGACAGTGAAGAGGAGGTTAACCAATTAGTACCAAGACTTGAGCTACAATGTTGTGTCATAGTAACATGGCAAAAGTATTTAGATGTATTAAAAGAAAGTGGATTTATTCGCACAAACCTGTAGTAGCGCGACTGTAAGTAGGTCGAGCAGACAGCTTTGGACACATGACTCGCTGAGCCAAAGTCAATGACCTTCACCCTGTAGGGCTGTCTGAGGGGGTCCACCAGCATGATGTTCTCTGGCTTCAGGTCTGCATGAATCAGACCGAGGCTTTTCAGTTTCATCAGCGCTGTAGCCACCTAAAGACAATGAAAAACAGTACAATTAATTCACCTACGTAAGAATGAAAGGCGTATATCTGCAACTCAAAATTAAGTAATAATAATGGGTTATAAAAAGGTGTAATGAATGTCTGTGGAGCCCACCTGCTGTAGGATGGGTCTGATGTGCCGCAGGGGGAGTGGGCTGAACTTGCTGTGTTT
Source organism: Dissostichus eleginoides (assembly GCA_031216635.1). Taxonomy (NCBI): domain Eukaryota; kingdom Metazoa; phylum Chordata; class Actinopteri; order Perciformes; family Nototheniidae; genus Dissostichus; species Dissostichus eleginoides. The sequence goes on from CM062265.1 coordinate 15,506,695, forward strand.
GAGAAAGTCGTACAGGTTCTGCTCCAGCATCTCAAACACCAGGCACGTGTGACCCTTGTGTTGGAAGCATTCGTATGAACGCACAAAGTTGTACTCATCGCGTTCTCTGCGCTGAGCCGGTTCAGGATACCAACCTGTTGGAAGAGATACAAATAACCCCGTTTAATTTGTCAATTATAGCTGGTTCACTTAGGTTTCATAATAAGAAAATGGAAGTGAAAGTGTGAGGAAGGGCACAATAATGCTGTGGTAGGGAGGTCAGTTACAAGTTTCATTTCACCAGTTTGCTCTAAAATGATTGATAATGTTGCATCAACATGGTAACATCTGGGAAGCAACTCCAGGTAATGTGATAAGGCAATTACAATTTATCCTGAATTGGACCAAATCCAACCCGTGTCAGAAATAATGGGGGGCAAAAGAGCAAAAAGCACGCCAAGATTCAAGGCGTTTCCCAATAAAACACAATCAGAGGCGACATTGGGGGCAAAAAGTGCCAACATTTTTCCTGTGAAAATAACATGTAATTTTTAGAAACTGAAAGACCCTCTGACACAGGGGGCCGCAGTGTTAATAAAATAACTTTTATATTAAGCTGTAATTAAAATTGTTCAGAAATGCACGTTGGATTGTCTCATTACTCCGGAAGCTTTGACTGGAGATTTCTTCAGCAGTTGGGACCACATAAATGTTACACACAGCGCTAGCATTTTATTATTAATTCTGCGAGACAAGAAGCTCTCTGCAAACATTGTCAAATAAAACCAGTAACCACAACAACAAAAGATCAGGATACAAAAATGAATGAATCAACAAAACTGTGTTACCTCAATTTGGCCCTGACGAGCATAGGAAGGATGGTTTTTCAGGATCTTGATTGCCACGATCTCATTGGTGCCCCTCTTCCAGCACTTAGCCACTTGTCCGAATGTGCCTCTTCCTAAAAACTCCAGCACTTCATAGCTGCAGGACACGGAGCAGAGGATCTCATGCTGCACCAGCTGATAATCCCCTTCCCGTTGGAGCTGCTGCTCTTGGTGGTTGTAGCTGAGTGGGGTATAGACTGGCCTGTGCCTCCTCCGCCACCCCCGGTACGGGTGGAGTACGTTGCTGCAGGGGCTGAGAGCTCCTCCAATATTTGGACACTGCCACAACCGCTCCCGCTGCCTTCAGTGGTCTCCTCCATCTTTCTCTTCTGCCCGTGCCTGTGCCCCCTTGTTTCGGAGGTCGTCTCTGTGTGAGCGTAAGAGGAAGACGTGGCCTGCTCCGCCACACGCCGACTGGATCCACGAGGGAGACTGCCGGTGCTATCAGCGGCTCGCACCACCACTTGACCTCTTGAGCCGGGCGCTGTGGGGGGGAAGACCAGAGATGGGGCAAAGGGTGCCACGGCCATGGCTGGGGCGAAGGTGTATGCCGACTGGCCCGCTAGGGAGCTGTAAGCTTCGGAGGTGGACACGTCCCAAACATTGTTCTCCACCTTCACCTTCTTAACGCGGCAAAAGGCACTGGAGGAGATGGAGGGGGGGGAGAAGACCTGCAGCTGAGAGCTCATCGCTGAAAAGAGATTGATGTGGATTAGATAAAGATAAAAAAACAAAAACAACAAAGAGCTATGGTACTGTAAGAAGCTCTTAAAATGATAAATAAAGTTTACAATCTGTCTTGACAGACTGCAATGCAACATAAACTCAGTTTATTTGGTATACTTAGCAAAAACTAGTGCAGACAGATACAACAGTCCATCCCATTTATATCAATGAATTAATAATGAAAACAACCCTCGATATAATTCAATACACCTTAACAGGACCTCCAAACTACTGTCTCCAAAATGAGCATCGAGTTGAACTTCCTCAGTCAAATAGTTTCAACTAAATCAATTAAAGGATTGATTGATTACTCCACTAAGCAAAACATTTCAGGAAACTGTATTGATCATCAATTCAGCTTTTCATATATCAAGAAAAATACCATTATGTTTCAGGTTTCAGCTCAAATGTGAGGATTTACTTTACATTTGATAGTAAGAGGAATAGCTTTGAGTTGTACCATGCTGGCTGGACAAAACAAGGACTATCAAGAAGTCCCATTGGCTCTGAGAAATTGCGATGGGCATCACGTCTTTATATTTTAAAAACATAACGAATATTTGATGAATTAAATCAATAGACAATGAGCATATGCATTGGTAGTGAAAATAGTTAACAGAGCAGCAATGAACACTTATTAGCTTCATGAATGTAGAGTTGTATTGCTGCATATTAGACAACAATAAGTTCAGTTAGCTGTCCCTTTAAAAACAGACATGCCCCATAATCCATTACATTTGAAAGGCATATAGACTTTTAAACTATATTGTGTTTATTCTGTCAAAACATTATAATAAAGAGAAGGTACGGTATAATCTGAAGGGTTGCAACATACAAAAATAAACTGTTTATATTATGGTTATTAGAAGAAACCTTGAAGGCAACATTTGGTTAGGATTGTTTGTAAGGTAGCTGGATACTAAAGAATGTCATATAGGATGTGGAAAGACAAAACATACATATTTCCCATAAATTATAAATGCAAATAATGGATGCAAAATAGATTATGCAAGCACCAGGAGGGAGGAAACAAATGCATGTGTATGCCATAACACAGCTCTTTAAACGAAACCATTGCTGCACAGTCAGTGTTATGCAATGATAAGCTTGGATCCAATAAAGTGGACCCGTGTGTAATGATCCCCGGTTAAAATAAACTTTCCAGTTAGAAGGAAAGGAATTTTTAAAAAAAAAAGGTTTTCTTACGAATGCGAAAACATAAAGGAGTTGTGAACCTGCGAGATAAGATCCGTCCCATTGTATACAGTCTATGGTTCTGACAGGGAAACTGTGATGGACCAAAGTGGAAATCTAGCTACTGTTTTCAAATGTTACCAAATCCCTGACACATTTGGCAGACACATTATACGTTTGGCCTTCTCCTTGTTGACCATCTGCATGACACAGCAATACTTTATTATAGAATCAACAAGGAACAAATGACTTAACTCGCAAATGCTAACAAGCTAACGCGTTAACTTCGTGAACATATTGCGTTTAACGAGCATTTGCTTATTTAACAGACATCAAATTAGGTTAAATTACATACATTGCATGAAAGGCAACATTTGATTTAATAAAAGGTGTAAAATACCGGAATGGATGTTATTGCAGCGTCGAAAAATGGGGCTTCGTCCAAGGTTTAAATCCCACTGCAGTCTGCTGGAGCAGCGTTATCCGATTAGCTTCCACTAGCTACGGTCAGATGCTAGCTAGGCCTGCATTGTTTCTTCAGCCGATGGAGAGCTAGACAGCAGCAGAAGGCGTCAAAGTGCCGAGTTTTCTCAACAAAAACACACATGTGTCCTTGTATTATTATATTAAAATCCTCTAGTGCTAAAATATATGTACATTTTTTTATTAAAACATTATGAATTCTACTCTAAAACCGCCTGTCCTGAAGCAGCAAATCCACTTTTTCACCGGAACAACCACGTCCTTATATCAGCTGCGATTCCTACGTCATTTCCGGATTTTACCGTAATTACCGAGATTGGGATAGGGAAGCACACAGAGATGAGCACTATTTCTTACAAAATTAGCAACTAAGGCTGGCTTGGTTAAGATATAATTTGACAACTGTTATAACATGGCCAAATGATTGACTCATTTGGTCTAGAGACATTTGAGATCGTTTTTAACATAAAAAAGGCTCACATTTTACGGTAAAGAGAAATCGAAGTGACGTAATCTACAAAAAATACCAGTAATTTTCCGGTAGGACCAAAGTGTTCCACACGTCGTCGGACAAACCATGTGAACTTAAAATAGTCTCTAAAGGAAATTCAACATTTGGCAACATGATGAGGGGATCACACATTTAAAGAGTATGAAGACAATGTGCAGGCAGCATAGGCGTCATTTACGCTGCATGGGGAAATGTCTCCACCATCATTTCTGAACAAAAGCCCATAACTCGGCTGAAGCTGAGAGGAATAGCTGTTGTCTTTCAGTCAGAAGGTGGTGGGTTTAATTCCAGCCATGCCGTTATCATGTTGATTTATCCTAGTGTGTGTGCGGCTTATTAAATGTGTTTATGTTCTCACTGGAGAAGACCTGTTAGAAATCCCATCCCTTACACTCCTGTTACTGAGTTTTAGGTAATAGCAACACCTTTTTACCAACACCATTTTTGACACTAATAAACATTTATATCTGGCTCTTGCGGGCTCTGAAGTGAAGTGTACGTTTTGCGCCAAATCCATCAATCAAAGTCAATCAAAGTGTATTTATTTAGCCCAATATCACAAATATTACTTACTTTTGTCTCAAGGCCGGGTCTTTACAGTTGAACACGATAACGCCGGAAATTCCCGGTGCTGTAAGCTTTTAAAATATGTATTGAAGAGAGAAGAGCCACTTTGTGTACAACTTGACACAAAGCTTCCAAATGAAAGTGTGACTGGTCAGAGGAAGTGAAATAAAATATTAAATCAACTCAAAGATATTGTTAAAGACACGTGCACTTGTTGAAACTTTCACAGCAATTGAAACATTTCTTATAAATGTTGTGCATCCACACAATAAGAGGCTACCAAGCAAAACAAGTTTATCCAAGAAACACAGAAATTAATAAATATATAAATGTATGTGAAAATAAATTTAGAAATACATTAAATATATATAATGTGTGTTCTGTTTTATTCTTAACTTATATTTATTTATTTGTACGTTTATTTATTTATTTCTGTATTTATTTATTTTGTCTTGTGTTTATTCATTCCTGTATTTATTTCCACATTTATTTATTTATTCCTGTATTTATTTCCACATGTATTTATTTATTCCTGTATTTATTGCTGCATTTATTTATTATTGTATTTTATTATCCCTGTATTTATTCCTGTATTTATGTATCATTTATTTTGTACTTATGTCATGTTCTCTCCTCCATACCTGTGTGCTCGTTGTGTGCATAAAGGTACAAATTCACTCCAACTCTCATCACAGCAAGACCTATAGTTGGGTTTTCATTATTTTAAAAACACATTGGGGGTCCAGAGGTTTATGCTTTGGTTTTTCATGCAGGAGCTCGAGGTTCAACACCCAGGGAAGGGACATATTTTGTCTTCTGCTATGCTGATGTTAAATCTGTAGAAATGCCCCCACCACTTGTTCAAACAAGGTGAAGCCCATGATGTGCAGGCAGAATGTTAAAACTGGAGGTCAGTAAAGCATATTGTTGTGAAGTCAGGAAAAACACGTGAAGAATCAGAGACAATTAACTATTCAAGAAACTTGGCACAGGACACATTAGTATTTGCAATAAAATGTTCTGATAATGTCAGCAGAGATAAAGGAAAGGGAAGTGTAGGCTGTACTATGTGTGAAACAATGAAGAGTTTTGGGAAAAGAGACAGATCTGGAATTTATAACAACTGAAATTTGGGTAATATGGTTATATCAAAAAATGTAACTTTAACAATTATTGTGGAATACTTTTTTATTAGAGATATTAGAAGAAATTGCATATTTAGGGTTTTATCCGATTGCTTCAACACCCCCTTTCTGTACATTAATGGAAGATATACTAAATTAAAGGTTAACATACAAATATGAAAGGATGTATTCAAGATTTCAGAGTGGACCAATGAGGTGTGGAAATACACTGGATCCAGCTTTATTAGAGTAGGAAATAAGAAAAGCCCAGATTATACTTTCTCTCAATAAATACTAGGCAAATCAAAATAAGTTAAAGTGCAAATTTTTCTTTTTATTCTGATTTCATTTTACAGCAGAAATTATGTAAAGCATTCAGAAGACATTTTCCACATATAAGGGCAATATTCAAAACACTTTGCATGGCCTCAGCAACAAAATATTCTTTTTAAAAACATCAACAATTTAGTGATGCTTGTGCATGCACATTTGTAAAACAAAGTAAAAACTAGGCTACAAACAAGAAAAAAAAAGAGGAATGAAGGACTGAGATAGGCATGGAGAACACAACAGCAGGCAAGGTGGGAATACAGTAGGAAATGAGAGAGATAGAGAGGTGAAGAAGAGGAAGGCAAGGAGAGGTCTAGCCATAGATTATCAATAAGGGTCTACCATTCTAGCATGCAATGGGGTGTTTGGCCAATCCCTCTCAAAACAAGGCCTGAAAGGTTATACCATTCATATCCGGGCGGACTCATGAGTACAGACGCCGTCTCTGCGCGTGTCTACCAGCTGTTTACTATGGCAATATTTCTTTATTTTATTTTTTACTACTACTCTACATACTATTTTTACAGTCACCATCCTCTCCCAAAACATGAACACACTATTGATGAATTAGCTGCAATCTGTGTGTCTAGTTTCATGTGTGTGTCATTTCTTTGTGTCTGTTGAAAAGCGCAAGCATTTTGATGTTGGTGTGTGTGTGTGTGTGTGTATTTGGCTGTGTGTGCATATATATAATGTATAAAGGAGTCCAAAGCAGTGTTCTTTGTGGCTTGAGTTGTGCTGATGTGAGAGGAGGGGACGTTTAAGAGGAGCGATACAGTAACATGAACGATCCTGACAGCGCCGTCCTAACCAAGGCTGTCTCTCAGTATAAGGAAAATTCAGAAAACATGTGAAACACACATAATAGAGATAGCCCAATTGTACATTGTTCAATATACTATCTCTTAAAACTCTTTATAATTAAGAAATTGAGGTGTTACGTGGCCTATTTTCCTTTAAGAATGATCTATATCAAGAATCTTGTGCGTTTAAGACAAGAACATGTATATAAATAGAAATATCCCTTTTTCACTTGCTTTTATTTTAGAGTATAATCAAACTAAATCCTATAAAATACGGGATTTGGAGATTCTTTTTTTCCTTGTAGAAAAAAGGATGCAAACACAGCTCGGATGAGGCAAACATCATCTGCTGCTTCACAAAATAAGACTAATTTGAACATTTGTTGATACTAAATTAGAGAATGAACAACTGGAGTATTCCTAACATACACAAATATGTACACATACATATGCATAGACAAATGTACACAGTCGTGGTACAACTCTGTGCAGGCCATCATCACACTCCACACACCATCTCCCTGTTCTTCAACCCTGAGTAAAATCTAAGGGACAGATTTAAATGTTCCCAAAGACATAAGCACAGAGAGAAAGTGTGTGGCATATTTGTGTGGGATTGTGTACCTTTGTGTACTGTATGTATGTGTTTACGTGTGTGCATATCTGCGTGAGTGAAAGACAAAGAAAGAAAGTGACAGCTATTTCTATCCTCTGGAGAACTGCTGGGTTATGCTTTCGTTTAAATGCTGCGAGAAGGTTTTTTTAAGGAAAGACAGAAAAAGTAAGTCCCTGCAAGAAAACACATCTTCCTCCCAACAACGACACTGAGATCTTGAATGGTCTTAGTGCCTTTCACACAGAGGCTGAATCTATGGTTTTCTTGTTCTAATACTGCAAAATTGACACACAAGTGGGGGCATAAAGTGATACTGTAATTACTGATTTGACTCATAAAGCAACACAAAGCATCAATCAGGCCATGAGCGTTCATTCATACCACTGACAAATTAGAGCTTCTAACTTAGACTCGGATCAAGTTTAACACTGTCATTTTTTAACACACAGTTTAGGAAAATAAACAGGTAACTGGCAACCTTTTGGAGGACATACAATAGATATTTCCTGATATTAGCTTGCACTTTTCTGTTAAATCAAGCAGGCACTTTCTAAACAGAGCTTTCCAGAAGTCTAAAGTACACGTGGTATCATAATGGCAGTGACAATGAATAAAACAGAAAAATAAACAAATGATATGTAAAAAAGGGGAGGGGAAGAGACATTCTGTTTGAAGATGGAAAGCTTTGACTGGAGGCCAGGCTGGACCCGCTGTAGGTGTGAGTAATGGTCTTAATAAAAGCTAGTATGTTGCTGAAGCACAACCACATTGTAAAGAATTTAGCACCCTCTTCACCATTCATTGCATTCATAGTAAAACGATCAAAATCACCATTAATAACATTTTCATACTTGCATCATCTTCGTCTACACAAACCTCTGAGCTTGTCTATGCTTGAGCTACTACTAGATCTCTTCTACTGTTTATTGTCTGTGTGTGTGTTGCCTCTGTGGATCTTACTGATATCTTTTGGGTGTTGGTTTCCCCAACGTAACATATTGTTAGGCAAAAATAGCATTCATAATAATTGGCACTACTGGCAAAAAGGGTTTCATTTTTGCTAGCCAAGAAAGAAAAAGCACAAAGTGTAAATGTTTTTGTCTGAAATCTCATTGTTTCAGCTAACTTTGTTTTCCCACTTATATTTCTAACATTAGATTTTTCAGTAGCATGCTTTAACAAAATGTTCTTTTCAGTAACACTTATACTGGATACTCTTAAAGTGAAGCAGTTAAAATCCTCTCACAGTCCAGAGCCACTAACATGTTCTTTTTGCTGTTTCTTAAATCTCATGCACATTACTCCGTTTGTATTATCTACATTATTTACAAGCAATACAGCCATCCTGTGTACCCAGGCCTCTGTCTTAAGTTCTCATTATGGGAGTAAAATAATTTATAATCTTAAATACAGTCCTCTTATGAAAAAGTTTCAGGGTCCTCGTATCCCCTTACCTCGTCAGTTTATATACAGGAATATGCAATAGTCCAAAATATGGATTTGATCGCCCATATGGGCTAATATGGGGACCAATGCCCTGTATAGGGGCAGGTATAGGACCCATGTCCTGTACAGAGCAAGCATAGAGACCTCTCAGAGTCAAGAAGTCAAGGCAATGGTATGTGACTCTCTCCTCAAACCACAGTTAGGATTTAGAGGTTCAAGCAAAGAACAAACTAACAGAGACATTTAACCATTGGAACATGTCATATTTTACCACACAAAGGGGGAAAACCAGTCTCAAGCTGAACCACTCTTGAGCCAATTAAATAAATAATCAGACCCTTAAATAAATAAAGACTTTTTTTTTTTAAAAGCACCCAAAATAAGTCATTTGTCCTTACACAGTTCACATTACACAGGGCAAGGATAAGTTGATGAGGACGTAAGTGAGACACAACTACACATAGAAATACAAAAGAAACAACACTAAAGCAGTTTGGCAAGCATGCAGGAGCTCGTGGCTCAAACACATGCATTGAATTGAACAAACACGGACACACCACGTCAGGCGAGCAAAGTGCTGCCTCTGAGAACGACTCCATACAAAGTCCATGTAACAAATTAAGACATCGTTATTCAGACCCCGACCCTTATCTAACAATGCCCCTCTTACATTCAAGTGCAGTTCCTCCCCTTTTGATCGGGTGACTGATTAATAGGTTTGTAAGCCTGTGAGTCAGAATGGTTGGTGATATTTGTGAGATACTGAATCCACAGAATGATTCGCCTCTATAGTTCTTCACGATGATGGAGAGGAGGAATAAGCGAAAAAATCTTGCATGCAAATGCAACATAGAAGTGAGTTTTTTGGTTTATGTTTTTCTTATTCTTTCATGGATTTCTGTTTGGGTACAAAACGCAAAAGGTTTCGTATATTTTCAGCATGTTAAAGTAGCCTTTATCTTGAGCCGGCCATTCTCCGTCGCCGGAGCACGTTCCAGACGCCGCCGTGAGCGCAGGGATGTCTTCGCCAGACGCTTCCTCTCCGCGTTCTCTCGTCTGACTCGTCGACTTGCTCTTGCAAAGAAACATACCCATGAAGAGTGCAAAGAATGCCATGAGGTTAATGTGATGGCCTCCCAGTGAAACTGTGGAGGAGGATCAGTGCTGTGGGCAGAGCCAGGTCCCTGGGCTCAACCCAGCAGTCTGTCTGTCCGAGCTGCCATGATGGACACCTATCCTGTCCTCAGTCTGTCTGGGAAGAGTGTTTACCCTCTTTAGAGAAGAGGGAGAGAGAGTGAGAGAGGACAAGGGAGGAGAAGAATGGAAAGGGGAAGGAGGAGGAGTTGGGGAATTGAAAAGGAGAGCAGTTTTGGGGAGGACAGAAGAAAGGAAAAAGGGGGGAAGATGGAGGGGAGGGTTTATAGATTGCTCACAGGCTGAGGGGGGTGTGTGGGGGGACTGACGGTGGGCTCTCAGGACCCCTGGCCTTTCTCTGCTCTCTGGCCCTGGGGGGGGGGAAACAAACACACATTAGAGATACACTCAGAGAAATGTGTGTGTGTATTTTTCTTTTAACTTTAATACCGAAAGGCCAAACTCAGAGCAACAGGAAAAGTTATTCAGCGTGTGAATCCCGCTCAGCATACACACACCCTCCATCCTGTAAACCTCCCCACCCGTCAAGGCACAAATAAAAAAAGACTGGCAGGCCAAGCAAGACACTTAAAGTCCCCTAGTGATGTCAGTCAGAACATGCCCCCGTATGCAAGAATCGCTCCTCTAGCTATCTGTCAATCATGCAGACATCATTCAGCAGACCTCGGAGAGACAGTAAGAGAGAAAGAGAGACAGGAAGGGAAGAAGAGAGAGAGAGAGAGAGAGAGAGAGAGAGAGAGAGAGAGAGAGAGAGAGAGAGAGAGAGAGAGAGAGAGAGAGAGAGAGAGAGAGAGAGAGAGAGAGAGAGAGAGAGCTAGAAGGATGACAATCCAGGATCTCCTCTCCCCCTCCCTCCGCTGACATGCAAACAGGCATCAGCCACCGGGAGAGAGGGGAAGAGAGAAGAGAGACAGAAGACTCACCCGTTTCAGAGGCCTATCGTCCATCAAGGGGCTTCACAGGAACAGTAAAACAACACCAACTATTAGCACCAATGTAGATGTGCGACATTGGGCTGTAAGTGTGTGTGGGGATGTGTGTGCAGTGGTGTTGGAGGGTGTGTGAGGGGCTTGGTGTCTCACCTGTGGCGGCATCGGAGCAGGAATCTCAGGATCTTGCGAGCAGCTTGGTTCTGTTTTTTCGTGAGGAGGCTGCTGTGGGCAAAGACACACGAGTAAGAAGAGGCCTTTGTGTATAGTCATGCCTTTAGTGTGTGTGAGAGAGAGAGTGGAGTACCCAAGGGAGTGTCTGTAGGAGCGGTAGTATTGCTGGATGAGGACCGCTGCTCTACGACTCTGTTGGAACTTCCTCTGCTCATGGAAACTCCGGAAACGACTCTGGATCAGGATGGCTGCCAGGGTCATCCTCTTATAAAGTGCATACTGAGAGAGAAGACACAAGCAGAGAGGTAATAAGAACATTAGCAGTGTAATGCTAAATCCTGAATACTATGTATCATACAGTGGATTTATGTCATCATTTGTTCTAATATTAAAATGTTTTTTCATTTTAGCCCGCCCCACGTTAATGGAGAGGACATAGCTGTTAATAATATTATGTCTGGTTATCTGATGTGTTAATGCTAGCAGTGTGTTGTAAACTCTTACCTGCTTGTATCTCTTATAGCAGCGCTGAATCACTGCTGCAATCTCTTTGCGTTGTTCCTGAATGGGACCCTGCGGGGAAGGACAATAAAAGTATTTATAAACATCATACATGTTCATAGTAAGCTTTTTCAAGTGATTGTGATTCATGAAAGACAAGCATTTAAAGGGAAGAACTAATACCAGAACCAGGACAACATACCATTTTAAAATCTAACAAACTGTACTTTTCCAAGGGCCATAAGTACCTTGTGTTTTCTGAGGGAGTGCAGAGCATGCCTGATGGTCTCGTACAGCTCCCCCTGCTCCGCCTCGGTCATGGCTAGACAGGAGCCAGTTTTTAACCTCTCTTCTTTCATAGCTGCACAGAGGAAGGAGGTCCAGTCAAAGGAAGAGGACAGGGCTTGCCTAGCCTGAGGATCCTCAGGCCCTGAGAGAGAGTTTGGTTTGGGGCTCGGAGTCTGGGACTTGGAGTTCAGAAACCTGGAGGAAACAGAGAGCAAAGAAAAGCTTTCATTATTCACAAATATTTCATGAGTTGGGTGAAGTTAATACGGCGAAATCAGGAATACTTTGACTCACCTCTCCACCTCACTGAGGTAACCAGACAGTAACCGGACATCACTGCTGATCCCCCCCTTCCCGGAGTCTGTTTCTGTCTCCATCGCCTCCTGCTTAAGCCTTCCAGCTGAAGCCTCCATGATGTGATCGGCTAGCATCGTAATGTCCATCTGCAAGACACACAGAGCAGGCGTTACCTACACATTTCTAGCACAGGCTGCTTTTGAAATAATAATAATTTTGACATGTATTTGAATGCCTAAACTAACGGCACTCAACACTGTGTATTCAAAGGTTAAGATAATGACGTACAGGTTATTCTTTATTTTTTTGCCACACAACCTTAGTCCAAGCATTATCAACATAATTTGATCTTTTAAACTTTCCATTATATGGGTTACCTTGTTTGCATATCATGTGTTCATACAAAACATATGACTGTTAGGCCGGATTCTTTATCAAACCACTAATGTTTTTTATAATTTAACACAACATATATCCTCTTTTCATGAGCCCCTTTGTTATGCCAAACAGAATAATTACAATAGATACAGCTACATGTCTTTCCCTGGTGGCTAATTATCTTACAGTTGGCAAAACGGCATCCCTTTTTTAAGGCTATTTCTAGTTGTGTTAAACAAGTGTATAAACAATCACTACATATGGCTAAATCCAAACTAAAAGCCTTTTTGTCTGTATCATCTTTTGGCTGAACTCAATGTTGTACTGCTACTAAGTGTGAATCTTTTCATTTCATTTAAGGTTTATACAGTACTATCTTCTTGTTCAGTAGCTTCAGTGGGAATTCAGTTTCTCTGCCCTTCTGTCCTTTCCTGTAAATGCACTTGATCATTTGCAGGAGTCGGTGTCTGCTTTTGTGGGAGTAACAGAGAGGTGAAGATGAACCTGCGCCAGGCGCCCTTTTCATGATAACAACTTTAATGTAGACAAAGTTTTAGTACAATGAGTAATTTTATTTGATGTATGTTCAATTTTGTTGCCAAATGTAATCTTACCCTTCTTGGGCACTTTCCTGAGGTTTAGTAATTTCAGTTTAACCTTTTGAGGTATCATGGGAGTTTTCCTCTTCATATCGAGGGTCAAAGTTTGGAGAGACTTGTTTTGATATATTTTTAATGGATTTTTCATGTATTTTATTACAAACATGGCATATATGCAAGTATGTAAACATGTTCTATACCATTCAGTACAAAAATTCAGTTTGGAAGTACAAAATCAAAAGTGCCCCTCACACTCTGCTCCCCCTACCTGCAAGTCCTCTGTGTGATCCTGATAGGTCAGCAGCTCTGTCTCCTCCCCCCTGTCGGACAGCACTCTTTGGCGCAGGTGAATGGCCAGCCGCTCTTTTCCCAGGATCCTCCTGGCAAGGCTACGCTGCCCCAGAGACTGTCTCAGACTCCACCTGGTGCCCCCTCCAGACCCCCCTATCCTGGCCTGCAGGTGGGGGAGTGGAGCGCTGTGGAGCTGAGGCGGTCAGGGCTGGAGCCGGCAGGAGGCGCGTTCTGACAGCTGAGGTTGGAGGGTTGTGGGAGGGTAGTTTGTGGGGTGTTGGGGAGGAGAGAGCGTTGAGTGTTAGGACTAGGGGACGAGTTGAGGAGGGAGGTGAGGGTGGTGTTGCCCTGGGGTGAGTTAGCGAGCTGTTGCTGGGTGTCGGGGCTGGGTTTGAGTCTCTTGGCTGGAGGTGGGCCTCCCTGTTCTCCCTTTTGGGCTCCGTGTCCTGTTTGGCCCCAGCTCTGGTTCTGGTTGTCTGGCTGGCTATCGGTCCTGGGTCTCCTCAGCTCTGGGTACACAAAGATGGTGGGAAATAAGAGCAAGTGGCTGGTGACAGACAAGTGGCTGGTGACAGACAAGTGGCTGGTGACAGACATGCTATAAGTTCAGCTCACCCAAAACAATGAAATCCTTTTTTTCCCACTTACATTTCCAAATAGCTAGTAATGGCGATCATTTTTAGTTTTCAATTTGAGAGAGGTGTGTAGAATATACAAAGACTCTGCTTCAAGCTTAGAAATGGTCTGACAAATAACCCTTATAAATTGTCAAACTGTTGTTTTTAAACTTTGGTTTAAAGAATTGAGATACGCTGCAATGACTTTGTGAGCTTTAAAGGGCTTTGCAGGCTGAGTTTGTGCCTACGACAGAGTCAGGCCGGCCTGGTTACACACCATGGGCTATTTTCTGTGTTTTGGTGAACTGAACCTTTAAAATGAGACAACTTCTTCCTTGATGGGTTTAAATCATAAAAATAGCAAGCATTCCCACCTGAGTTAAGGTTTGGGGTAGGGCTGTTGCTTATGCCACTGCTCTGTGACTCTGCTCTCCACCTGTCCATCCAGGTGTCAGCAGGCTGGCCCTGAGCTTGAGGAGTTAGTTGCAGCTGCTCTAAGAGCTCAGCCAATCGAGTGTGGCCCCGCGATCGGGCGATGTTGAGTGGCAGGCGTCCCAGAGAATCAGGAATAGCCAGAGCTCGTGGGTCCCATTGGTAAAGCACCAAGGCTGCCTCGGTGTGACCAAGAGCACATGCCCACATCTGAGGAGGCCAAAGGAAAAAACAGATCACACACAGGCACAGAACAGAAGGACACTCTCTAAACACCATTGAGAAATATTGATTACTCACCAGTGGAGTGCAGGAGAAGTGGTCTACGTTGAGAGGATCCACCTCGAGCTCGAGGTCAATACTGTCAGCATGCTTTGTGCTGCGGAGCGAGACAACAAAGGTGAAATAACCTGACCCAGTCTGTGCGCTCACAATCGAGTGTCATGTTTGTGTGTCACTCACCGCCAGCGAATGAGAGTCTGAATGAGCCCTGCGTAGCCCTGAGCTGCAGCCAAATGCAGTAAGGTCATTCCTCTGGAGTTCTTGCTGTGGACGAGCTGATTGGATGAAGCCCAGCACGGCTGAGACATCATCTTCTCACAAACCACCACAACACGACCCTCGAATGAACCTTGATCGGTAGAAATCTGGAAAAATAAAAGGGTTTTCATGACTTCAATCATCAACATTTTGCTGACTTTCACCCCTGCCAAGGAGGGGATTTTGGATTACTTTTGTTTGTCTGACTGTCAACAGGATTATGGCAAAACTACTGACCCAAATCTTGGAACTTGGTGTTAGGGAGTAGCATGGGTCAAGCACGAACCCATTACATTTTGGAGCGGATCCAAATTACAGGGCGGCTACATACAATACTGTTCACTAAATGCAACAACCTTGGCGGAGTTCTGCACTCTCTGAGTGCCTTTCTACTTATGAATGTTTTCCAAGGTGTTAAACATTGTTGGGTTTTACAAAGAAAGAGGGTTCAACGATTTTGCAGAGCCTCCGACATTTTGAGAACATGAGTGAAGCATATTAAAACATGCCAAAATGGAGTTATAGGAATAACACTTTCAGGGGGGTGACCTGATAAAAACACCATTTGTAATAAATAAAATCCAGTACATAAGCCCTGAAACAAATTCACGCATTATTCGTCTTAGTATATATTACATTTCAAATGATTTAAAGTAAAATGATGTCAGAAAATCTCAACTCGCTGAATCTAAAGTCGTCGGAGCTTTTGTTCTTAGTATTTTTGTCTGCTGAAAAGCTTTTCCTTTTGCAGGCTTTTAAACACATCATCATGCAGTCTTCAAATGTAATCTCAGGAACTCAAACTTTAAAGGCTTTAATTAAACATTTATGACTGAAAATAAAGTTTTGTTTCATCTTGTTTACTTGTACTGCCTGCTTGATGCTGTGTAAGATCACCAATACAAAAAGGAACATATCACCTAAGCTACAAATCACTTCTTCTCTGCCTTACTTGAGACTGCTGATCGGTGGCCCCTCCCCCCCCCACTCCTCCACCCTTGGTTGCCATGGTTTCTGAGTTGGGATTCTGATTGGATATCTCAGCCATCCTCTGTTCCATCTGCTCCAGTCGCTCCAGGATGGACATCCTGAACTGGGTATCTACAGGAATGAAGGGGGGTCACATAGAGCTGTAAGCATTGGCCACTTGTTTGTTGTATTGAAGCAGACACATTTTATGTTTTAGTAAATCCTACTTAAAGCAGCTATAAGCTTTTCTTTGAAGGACTTAATATTGCAGAATAAATCAGAGTTTAAATCCAATAAATCTCCATTAGCAACAATGGGGACTTGATAGCTAGGGAAACTGTGTGTGTGTATGTAAAAAAGTGTACATCTAACAACAAATGTGTTTTGAATGCTGTGTGAGTGTGACCCTTTGTTTCAATGCTGCTGCAGTATTGCTGCAGTGCACATTATGTCATCCCACCTGCTGCTCTCTCACTCTGTCTCTCTATTTTTCTCTCTTTTTTCTCCTCCTCTCATTTCACTCCTATTTTTCTTTCTTTCTGTCTGCAGCACACCAAATAAGCTGAAAGGGTGGAGCCATGAGAGGAACATGGAGACTCAGGCTCCTCCCTCTACACTCTGCCAATCAGGAAAGGAGTAGAGGTTTCTGGAAACACAGATTTTTCAAAAACAATCCTCTTTTTAACACAAAAGAAGCTGCTTTTGAACCCATCTGCAAACAAGGAAACACAAAAATACAGATGCATAAAAACACAGATACATCCACAAAAAGGTAAAGGAAATTTGATTTTTGTTTAAAAAGCATGTAATGCTTTCAGATTGGATTTCTCTGTGGTGAATAAATTCAATAACTGATATAATACAATATCAAAAGGAAGTTGGCAAACATTTATTTTCAAATGAGGCAATTAAATAGGGATGCAATGGTAATTGCCTGACAGGCTTTCAATTGACTTTTACCGCCTCTTCATGCAACTTTCCATTTTATAATTCCCTTTTCCACATGCCATGATGCTACTTGAGACTAGATGCTGCAGGGCTCATGTCATGATAAAGAGAAATACAAGAAAGTGGACTGGAACCCTGGGAACTCCTTTAAAGGTAATCTTGGGATTTAATTAAAACATGAATGTATCTGTCATTGTCAATAGCATACAATCTTCACTAATAGTTTTTTTTAAATGCAAATTTAATTATTTCATTAACTGTTTTCATGTGTATTAATTAAGTAAATTGATTATAATTAGCCAGTAAAAACAAGTGCATAAGTATTCTGGTGACACATCCAGCTATAAAGGATCACTTAAAATACAAATCAAGCCGCTTTTCAAAGTTTGCTTGATGTTTATTTGTAGTTATACTGGGGAGCTGTGGATCTCCCCCCCCCCCCCCTATCTGCTTAATTATTGCTTAATAATACAAATAATAAACAAGGCTCAGCAAAGTTCTCAATACTGACCAACCACAGTCAAGTGATATCACAAAACGGCATTGCCAGTAGTGGTGTTACATTCCAAGAAATGTTACTTAACTTTGTTACTTGCACATTAAAAGCTCCCAATATGTCCACATCCATGAGAAATTCGTTTGATTCTGTCTACTTCTGTTCAAGTTAACTTAAAAATAATTTACTTTACACACTTTTAACAGATGTCCCACATAAGGAAACCTTCATTAAGTAACAGGACCGTATGACACAGAGCATATAATGTAGTTAAGCTGATCAACAACATGTCTGTGCCTATAGGCCTGTTGTTATCTGGGCCTCTACATTAGCCCCCCTTCAGTTGTTGTGACAGAGTTCAGTGGAGCTGTTCCCTGCTGCTGGTGCTGAAAGTGAACAGGTCAACATGTAAAGCTGAACAAGCTTCTAGATCCTCAGGTCTGCAACATCAACAAAACACATCTAGCATGCAAACAACGTGAGGACTTGTGGCATTTCTTCCCTCCCTTTGTGTTACATCAACAGTTGTAACATGTTCTCAACATGTAGTACTACACATATTTTAACTGAAACGTGAAATGCAAAAGTAGTTACAGAGCTGTAAAGCCAGTATTTAGACAACAGGCACATTAATGTCCAACTACAACAGCATGACAATAAACCTCAACCCAGAAACAACACGCAAATAAAAGGGACGCATGTTTTAAGTTAAAATGAGTTAAAAATATCAAATAATCTACGAACCCAAACAGCGAGTCTTTCTATCTGCTGCTCTTTGTTCCTGCTTCTGCTCAACCCCGTTAGTTTGAAGCGTGCGACTCACACATTGCTACTCCGATCGAGCAAAACACAACTAAGTGCAGCGAGGGAGGGAGGGAATAAAAAAGAGAGGGAGAGAAAGAGAGATAGGGGGAGGGAGAGAGTTTTCCACGTTGTCTCGCAGACACGCTTCAAATCCACCCGCCAGACTGCGAGCTGCAGGAGGCTCGGTCGTCATCGGTACAACAATTCAAACTAAACTGGAGCAATGACATGTGACAAAGTCAAGAGCTGACGCATTTTTGCTTATTTAGCTCTGTCTATTTTAGAGAAAGACTTTGGTGTATATTTAAGGACAAACAAAGGGCTTCAGGAAAAGGGCACTTTTAGGTCTCACTGACAGTCAGTCTATATTTAGCATGTTTGAGGCAGCACAGCAAACAACGCTTTGGCAGTGAAGTGGACCACGGTTGTGCCATGATGTCCTTGCCCTTCACTCCAGCTCTCAGCCCGCTGTGACTGTACAGCCGCAGTGCCGCATTGCGCAACGCAGAGACGGGGGCGAACACAGAGTAACCCAGGACATGCCTCGCTGAGGAGACCCGTGTGTTTCCGAGCCGCAATTGCATCAGGAGATATATTTGCACACAGAAGCTACCCCCCCTCCTGGCGCTGTGCACATTATATATGCAACCGATCCCCCAGAGCTGACTCAAAGAACATTTAATTGCCCTCTAACAGTGTGTTTTAATTTGATTGAATTCTTTATAGAAAGACATCTATAGATCTAATGGCGCGTTTCCACTACAGCGCGGAGCCCGGCCTCGCTCGGCCTCGTTAGGCCTTGTTAGGACCAGCTCACTTGATGGCGCGTTTCCATTACAGTTTAGGAACTGGGGCAGTAACTATAGCAACGCAGTGTAGGCGGAGCGATCGGCTTTTTGGTGGGCGGAGTCACGCTGCTTAAAACTGCCGTGACGCCATCTTCAATGCGAACATAAATGTAAGGATAAAATAGACTTATTTGTTAGAAGTGAGCTTTAGAACAGATAGGGACACAACGCTTTCAAGCAAATAACAGGTCGTTAGAAAAACGTACCATGCAGAGACTCCAGTAACGCCATTGCAGAGTCCAGGCCTCCATCCCTCCCAACGCTAGCCGGTCTATGGCCGTAAATGGTGTCCATTAGCTCAAACCACTTACAGTTTTTCCTACTGGCACCACTCGTGTTGTTATTATCTTTGACCAAGCGATATTCACTCTTCATCTTTTTGAGTTTTTCCCTACACTGCACGACAGTCCTCGAGTAGCCGCTTGTGGACATCTGTGTAGAGACCTCCTGAAATACTTTAATATTGCGAGTTGTCCCGTCGAGCTCCCGGTGGATCTTATCATCTGCAATGTAATGTAGGAACGTCGTCACTTCCTCGACCAACCACGGCGTGCTTTTCTTTGCCATTTTAGCTCCTCTGTTGACAAAAATGCTGTTTATAAAAATGCTGCAAGCTTTGCTATATATATATGCGACGCCAGGGATTATCTCGCGCGCCGATTGTGACGATTCTCTCTGACCAATCAGCAGTCGAGAGTGTTGACGTCACAACTCAGCCTGGTTGTTCCTGGCCCTAGAACCACGATTTTATGAGGCCAGAAAAACTGAATTAGGACCCGCCGGCCGGTACTAGGCCAAGTGGAAACGCAACCAAAATCGGGCCGCTGACGTCACAGCCCTCTTAAACCGGGCTCCGCGCTGTAGTGGAAACGCGCCATAAGAAGATCCTTCAGGTTTCTTTCTAACATGCAAACGCTCACAATGGACCCCATAATAAATGATTTGACCGTAAGAACTCCAAAATGACATAGCTTTAAGCTCTTATGAACAATAAAATATGCAGTGTACATGCAAACCAGAAAAATAACAGGTGTCAAAACTGTTTAGGAGCTTATGTTTCTTTTTAAATTCATCTGCATGCAAGTTGAGGGTGACAGCAGAAACAAAGCTGCAGCTCTGGCACAGAGGAATATACAATTCAGCCAAATACCACACAGCCATGACAAAATACACGGTCAGTAAATCTGTCGCCTGACAAACGGAGGCAGTCATGGATGGAGCTGACAAAAGAGAGCAGCAGAGTGACACACAGGCACACACACACACACATGCACACACTAGGTGCGGTGTAGAGGCTGCAACGCTACATGAAAGGATAAAGAAAAGGGATAGGTTTTGTCAGTTGTGGTTTGTTAACATTTAAAGTTGTCCCGTCCTCTACATCTAAACGTAGGTTATTGCGCTTGTCAACAGGTGATGTCAACCCAAGATTTACAACATGCTTTGTCTGTTTTCAACAGGTTTTGGCCCAGAAAAGTCCTAAACATAGCAAAATAAAAAAACAGATGCAGAGGGCAGGGTCTCTGCAGGCACTGCATCTCTCTCTTCTACTGGGCCATAAGTGATGTTTGTTTAAGTCTATACATTGTTTATAGGAAAAGTCCTACACATTGTAACTTTTCAGGGTAAAAATAAAGTCAAGTGCATGTCCTTAAAGATAAAGTATGTTTAAAGTCAAAGTGAATCAAACACACTCCAGGCACACAGTAAAACAGCTATGTAAAAGTCACATTTTTAATGGTAGAAGCTCTTTTTTTTTAATACAATAAAAGTTTGACATAAACGGATGCTCTCACCATCGAGGGACAGCCAGTCGTGCTGAGAAGATGGCAGGGCAGGAAGGTCACGGGCCTTGTATTCAAACACCACAGAGGAAGAGATGACCTCACCACCCATAGCTACCTGCAGCATCACCAGTCCTGTGTCATGGGCTGGAAACAAACGTAAAATCAAGTAAGGTATTAATATCACTGACTGACTGCGGAGACAGATCGCTTTTTAAGGAATCATTTCAGTATGCTAACCGTTACACACTGTGAATGTGTAATTTTGCTTTGCCCATGTCTGCCTTACAGCATTTGCCTACGGTTTCCCCTGATCACACTTAATGTAGCACAAAGTGACTCATGCATCACTTACTATACCATCCAAAAAAAGAAATTCCGAGCAGAGCTGCATATATTTTGTACCTGCCAGAGTGTCTCTCAAATACATTTTTTGTATTGTTCTTACTCTTTCTTAGTACACTGAATAAAGCCTGCTAGAAACGGCTTATTATAGGGATTAGAAGGATGAGGGTACGGAAAAGGTTTACATTGAACAAGTACAAATTCCCAAAAGCTGGGACCGATGGCCCCGGCAGAACTTTAAATAGGAAGAAACACAATTTTACTTTATTATCTCATCTGGCTTTGATTGTTAAATGTAGCAGTTGGTGGTGGTCCTACTGTTGTGTATTGTTGTTACTGCCGAACTTCTCCTATGATGGAGACGAAAATTAGTGACACCTTCTGTGTATACTTTTGCGAGATAGTTACAGGTCAAAGGGGACGATGGACTATTGCATTCATTTTTTTTTCACCCTCTGCTGAGTGCAATGATGAATGAAACACCAATGAAAGAGGAAATCTCTGCTGAGTGATGATCTCTCTCAGAAGGATGTAGGACAAACAGTTTCCACGCTTTTCTTTTGTAACTAACTGACTGACCTTAGAGATAATAGTTGCAGCTAGTTGTGTTCTGTGTGAGTGTGTCCATACAGTACACAGGCGTGTTACCTGGGCAGTAGCAGCGCAGCACCCCGGGCTGGATGAGGGCAGCAGGGACGCTGATGTGGTCGAACAGACAGCTGTACTCACTGCTCGACTCCAACCACGGACCTGTGATCAGCACCTTCACTCCACCCTGTGGCACACAAGCAGAGCCTTAGTCTATTATCTCACAGTCTGTGTGAGAATCTGACACATCACGGCATGAATTACTTATCAGATATCCTGATTCCATCAATCTTTTGCGAAAACATACCTCAGAGACACAGTGGCCTATTTTTTTGTTTTCTATTACATGAATCTAAATTCATAGCTATTTATAATTGCCCCATTTACAAGGTGGTTGTTATTTTGCTAATGACAAATCTATGAGTCTGAAAGGCCTGGTAGCAGCCCCTAGAGGCTGCGCTGCTCCTCACAGCCAAGTTGTTTTGAACCATCTAAACACTGCCATGTGTTTTCTCTAGTGGAGCTAAAAATAAAACATAAACAACATATTCTACCCAAAAATGTTCAGTCATGAAGTGAGCATACAAAAACAAAAACATGTTTGATTGAAAGCCATTTACCAGCATTTGGTAGGGTTATTTAAGTTCAAAATATTAAGCCAATGTGTTGCTTTTTTAAGAAACTAAACACTGTGGAATAATCAGTATGATGTAAAAGTGATGATCCTGAAAGAAAGTTGCACATAATAAGAGCTGAACATATGCACATGTTGGAGGTGATTAATACAATTCCTTGAAAATAATATTTCTTTTGAAAATGATGTTGGTAAGATGTTGTGTTTCCGCACGTTTCATCATGATTCAGTGACATAACTTGTGTGGGAGATATTATAAGTGTTACATGGGTAAATTAATGAAGCCACCCAGGGTAATCAGTGTAATATTGAAATGTCATCAGCTGAGTCTGAAACATTCTGAGTCCTTAATGACCACACAGCCAGGCTGGCGGTCTCAGTACAAACTGTGAGTGGGATTTCAGCGTTTAACATCAGTGCAAGCCACCGTCAATCATGATGTGGAGCGACTGATTTTCCTGCAGGGAACAATGATGAATAAATAATGAAAGATAATCATGTTGGGTTTACAAACCTCTGGATAAGACCACTCTGGGGAGTAGTCTGTCACACCAAACAGCCTCCCAGTCTCCTGCAGCAGCCCCAGAGCCCCCTGCTGCACCTCGGAGCCCTGCAGGTGGGCTGCTGCTGAGCCCTGCTCCTCCCCTGCTGCCCCCCTCCTGGGGCATCAGGACCCCGGTCACAGCTGCCGCCACACCACCTCCAGCCCCCTCCACTGAGATGAAGTCATTGATGAGATCAGAGAACTGGCTACCAAAGGAAGCCTCGAATCCCTCCAGACTGATGGCCGCCCCTGCCCCAGCTGTTGTAGCTGACCCCCCCCCACCCTGCTGAGGAAGAGAAGAGCTGTAGAGCGCCCCCTCCATGCTCGCACCAGCAGCTATAGACTGAGGACTGGCCCCCACTGAACTGCTGGTCCCTGACAAGCTAACACCGTTACAGAGATGTCCCCTCCCTCCTCCACCTCCCCCGCCCTCCTCTCCTCCTCCATTGTCATCTGTAGGTTGCAGGTAGTGCTCGGTGTCAACGCTCGTGTAGGCCTCGTGAGGATCCCCGGGCTTGAGTAGCAGCTCACCTCCGTTCTCAGAAGCCTTCTCCAAGCCCCCGACCTCTCGATGCCCCCCTGCCGCCTGACTGGTCCACGTTTGTTTCCTGTGGCGTCAGAGGAAAGGAGCCCACCGCCGCTCCGTGTCCGTTCCTCCCACACAGGCCCTGCTGGTCTGGGCTGGCTTGGTGGAGGTTTGCATGCGGGTCTCCGTTGGTTACCGGATTGTCTGTTGGTACGGTGGGCAGGCTGATGTAAGCCTGGGCCTCGCCTGACTCCTGCTCTGCCTCTGTGCCGTTGGTCTGCAGCTGGCCTGTCGGCGGGGAGCCCTGGAGGAAGAGGCCTGGGGACGGATGGTGGGAGGTCTGGGTTAGACTCGGGACACAGGCTGATGACATCACAGCACTGAAGTCCATCTGCTCCAGGGTGGTGCTGGGGCTGAGGCCGGTCCCTTCCCCTACGTAGCTACTCTGGGGGGCCATCGGCGGCTCCAGGGGTGCAGGTTCTGTCTTGATGTTGTTGACGAGGGCCTGGTTGTAGACGAAGCTGTTAGGGGAGCAGTGGAGACCTCCATCGTCACCGTTACACCCCTCAACCTTCCCTCCGCCTCCTCCGTACGTCTGGCCCTGCTTGGGATTGTTAAGGAAGCAGTCGGGGTCAAAGGTCATGGTTGTCTCAGGAAGGCTGACTCCTCCAGTGGTGTCTAGAGAGCTGGAGAGAACCAACTCTCCCACCTCTCCTAAGCCCACGCCACCCGGAAACGAAGCGAACCTCTGGTTTTCGGGGGCAACAGCCAATAGGATGTTGGCGGTGGTGCTCTCATGGGCAGATCCCAGCAGGTGGGTGTGGCCAGTGGAGTACACCGAATCCCCAGTCAGCGTGGTGACCTCAGACATGAACACAGCAGTGCTCTGTGACAAGCCGGCCCCGATGGCGAGGGCGGGGCTATCAGCCATGTCGCTGGTGATTGACAGTGGTGAGCTCTGGGTGGTGTCTGGGACCTCCACCTGGTTGGTGGAGGTAGATGAGGACACTTCCATGCTGCTCTGTGGCAGGAGCGAGGGTTTGGTTATCCTGCCATTCCTCCTCTCCCCTCCACCCGCTCTGCTCCTCCCCCCTCCCCCCGGACTGGGCTCTGTCTGGCCCTCTGACACATCGCTGTTCTGGACCTCCGTGCCATCTGCTTCCTCGGCTCTCTGTCCTGCAGCTACGCCCGTTCCCACTGCCGCTCCACCTCCTGCTGCTGCCCCCGACTCCTGCTTGGATGAGATGATTCGCTGCTTGACACTGGAACATTTCTGATGCAGGCTGCTGCCAGCACCTGTTAGAAAAGATATTCAAGCAAAGGAAACAGAATTAAAGACAATGCATTTCATTTTCTGTCCTTTCATTTGCTAAGCTCAATCCTTCTAGTAACGTTGCATTACCTCACAAACCTTTGACAGTGTGTAATGGCGCCCTCCAGTGTTAATAATATAAACTGGAGACTGAGCTCTTACTATAAAACACAGCTTGAGATGCTTGAGTATTGAAAAAAGGTATATAACTTATATAACACATATATACATAATGTATAATATTAAAGACATTTTAATTCTAACATCTGAGGGATTTCCTGGTTTTAAAATAGATGTATTCATTACTTACATCTTATAAAGAAAAAACAAACAGTTCAGAGATCTAATGGCCCCTTTAACCGCAGAAAGATCAAGACAGCATACAAGAAATAAGTTATAGGAAATGAAAAAAAGCAGAGAGTTGTTGTTTTGTGAACAAATTGGGACTGACAGAAGATCGAGAGGGAATATGATTCAGTGGGGAAATTGAGGAGTGAGGTGCTCCCACTTCAACAAGCCACTTAGTTTCGGCAGCTGTCCTTATTTGGCCTTCCAAACCAGATCAAAAGATGGATGAGATGACGTAAGTGTGTGTGTGTGTGTGCATGTGTGTTAGGGTGTGTTTCTCCTCCCTGATGCTCATTTATGAATAATACATGCTGTATATTTCTGGCACCTCTGTCTTCTTTCCCTCTATCCCTCCTTTTTTGGGGGTGTTTATGTATCTGCCTCTAGGTGGCAGCATGGTGCTGAATGTGAACAACCGAAAACAAAAAATCGAAATCTCTATAAGGCCTGGCTGAGTGGTATACATGTCTTTGTGTAGGGTGGATTGTCATTGGACAAGGTTGTTTACTATAACTACTAGTAACTACAAGTAAATAAGACCCCTGTTAAAACCCAAAACACCCTTATGCAAGTCCAGTTGTTGCATTTCGGCTTACTGATTAATCTTTGATCTGCCAATATCTCAATTAGAGGTTTGAGCTTAATTAACACTGCCAATATTTGATAATTTGTCCTTGATGCATTGAGAAATGTTATGTTATCTTCCCTGAGCTGATGAAAACACTGTTTGTCTCCTGTGATAAAGGGGCATGGCTCCAGACCAATTCTGCTGCCAAGTTGTTTACAAAGCCTAAAATCAAGCCAGTGAACCAAAAATATCTGTGTTTTAGATATACCACACTGGTTTTTCACTGATTAATTTGGAGACTTACTGCACCGTGACAGGTGGTATTTTTTTTTGACCCAAGGTGACTCATGTCCTCATGTTTGAGAAGTGTGGGGGCTGAAACATGAGAGTAGGAGGCTGGCGAGAAGAGCTAACTCACACATGGGTTTGAGCTGTCCAATGAGCTCCTCCTTGCTCCACTTGGCCCACTCCTTCCTGTCTGTGTTGATGGAGCAGAGGACAGGACCACATGGCTTCCCGCTGTCGTCCACTGCCGGTACATTCAGGTAGTGCACCAGCACAATGTCTGGATTCTACATCACAGACACACACACACACACACACACACACACACACACACACACACACACACACACACACGCACACAGGGAAACAGGCACGCACATGGTGTTAGTTATACACTGCCTTTATTCATTAATTCATTGTCATGTTCTTTCCAACATATGGGAGGGAGAGAAGAACACAATAGAGTCTATTTACAGAGGGAGGGGGATATGGAGAAGGAAAATGGGAGAATACGTGGAGGTCAGGGAAGAGGTTGGACATAGCGTGTCAGATAAGATTCTTTCACCTGCCCATAAAAGATTTAACAGCTCGAGCCCACTCATCACTCTCTCTCTGACCCTGCAAAGGCTGCAAAAGTGTCCACATGTGTATGTGTGTGTGTGTGTGTGTGTGTGTGTGTGTGTGTGTGTGTGTGTGTGTGTGTGTGTGTGTGTGTGTGTGTGTGTGCGTGATGTATATACAGAGAGAGAGACAAAAAGAGGGAGAGCGGTTTTCACTATACTGCAGGCCACCAGTAGACCTATGGAATTTCTACCCCATGAATGATTCAACAGGTGCTTTCACGTGCATCTGTGTGTGTGTGTGTGTGTGTGTGTGTGTGTGTGTGTGTGTGTGTGTGTTTGTGTGTGTGTGTGTGTGTGCGTGCGAAAGAGAGAGAAGCTCCTCTTGATGAAAGATTCAGTAGACAGACTCAGGTGAGGGGGAGGACCTGCTGAGGTGGAACACTTTTCTCTCCAAAAGAGGATGGCACAGTGGGCTGCTACAGCACCACACTGTGCTCAACAGCAGTCACAGGCTGATTTATGATCATATTCACACTGATGTGTTTTGATATCGGAGCAAAGAGCAGAAAATGGCACTTTGGAGATAAAGCAAACAAATTTCCCTTCGTAATTTCAGACTGCGGGAATCAAACTAGTTGGGCATGCGGAAAAGAGGGAAATATATTGGGAGAGGGCATATTCAATTTACGGCCGGTGGCTGGAATGTCCTTGTAAATTTCATGTGACAAATTATGCAGGGAATTCTGCCGCGGAATACATAAATATGTGTGCATTTCCATATTTTAAATGAACATTGCAGGGTATTCAATATTTTTCTTTGAAATGAACAGAGAGAGATGAAGAGAGAGGCAGTGTAAATGTAAATGCATTTTTTAAGATTCATCATGTAACCTGTCATCTGAAGATGATGAGGTCTGGGTGACCATGTCTTGCATGACCAATAGAGGGAGAGACATGTGTGCGTGTGAGTGTGTGTGTGTGTGCTGTATTTCACATGAGCAGCAGAGTGAGTCCAACATCTCTATGAAAAACAACATGCCTTTACACACAGGGGACACCTGTGCATGTGTGTGTTGGTGTGTGTGTTGTTTGTAGCTCCAGGGTGTTTTCTTGGAGAGGACCACATATTGAAGACAGGAGTCCTTGATGCTCATTGTAAGTATCGAGAGTACCACACTGCGCTCTGGAAGTCAACTTCTGGTCAACTTCTGGCAAAGAAATGCTTTTATTATTCTGCACAGTGTGTTCCTATCATAAAAAGCCTGACATATAGGCCTGACGTGCTCTTGGTACATTCTCATGGTCCAACTGTGTGTGAGAGTTTACTCCAAACTGCCAAACAACCTCCAGTTTTATTATGACCCAAGCCTTGTGATTGTATTTTCACTAAAGTCTGCACCATTAATTTAGAGGAGGATGTTTATTGCTGGTTTATGGTTAAGCTTAGTGTTCTGTTTCAGAAATGGACAGTTTAAAAGACGAAACTTGGTGTAACACTGGTAATATATACTCTGGTTGCACAGCTTTGTGTAGAATAGGAAATAAAGCCCTAACATAGCTGAAATAAATGTAACAAGGCTGTCACAGTGTTACGGGAAATACCTGAAATACCTGAAAATAGATGACAACGTATCACAACTCTATAAATAATGTTGAAGTCTTGTTCTAGTATGTGTATGAATGTGCGAGCAAAGGCAAGGTGGGGAAAGGGGGGCTTACCTGCAGCAGCCAATAGCATCTACGATGGAAGGTGGGGATGATGGAGGAGTGGACGTAGCAGCCATACAGACACTAGAGAAAGGAGAGGAGGGGAGATCGCAGGGGGTAAGGAGAAAAGCAAAAGGGAGGAAGCAAGACAAAAAGTGAAAAGGAGGAGAGTAGGAGAGGACAATAAGTGAGAGAACAGGAGAGGAGAACTCAGGTTATACCCACTTAGGCTGTATTGATTGCGGTGCTAAAACTAAATTGCAAACATGCTGTATGCGTTTCTTCCTAATGTCTTTTCTAAAATACCATAAATCTGATTTTGACAATTACAGCACAAGAGATTGGGAAATGTACTGCCTCAGCAAGATGAGACACCACCCACTTGGGATGCACAAAAAAGTCACACTGTCGTCAGCGCAGAGACACTGCAAGAGAGATCAGAAACAGTGGAGGGGACAAAGGAGAGGAGGCGAAAGCGAGGAAAACACAGAGTGTCAAGGTGGACAAGATGAAGAGGAAGTTCAGAAGGTACTCCATCCAGCAGAGGATGCTTACATACATACAAAGTAGTGTATAAGGCTGTGAGAGTCTGAAAATAGACCACATTTATGATTACATAGAGTTTATATTTTTGTGATGCAGTAGGCTATGAAATGATTTGATAGCAATGCCAGTACTGTAACGAAGTTTCTGAACCAACACCATCAGCAAAATGCATATAAACGTGAATAACTACAAGAGAAAACCCACTTCAAATCATGCAAACTATACCTTTTCCTTTTTAGCTGAATTCGGATTTAAAAAGTAAATATCTTATTTAAAAACAAGTACACAAGACAACGAGTCTAACCAAGCATTTAAAGTGCACCTATCATGCTATTTCTAGGCATATATTATGGGTCTCAGATATATACAAATATATAAAAACATGTCTATGATGTGTTTTGCTCAAAATACAAACAGATCATGCATTTTAGACATCCCTCATATCCCTCTATTCCAGCCCTGTTTAGAGAAACGCAGATTTTGGGTCCTTAGCTTGAAAAAAATAAAAGAGGAGGCGGAGCTAATGCCTGATCAGAATTCTACCGGAGATAAAGTTAAATTCTGCTGTGATAAAACGCCATCCTGTTCTAAACCACATCAAGGATTATTTCTGAAACAGTATGGAGCTCAAATGCTTTTTCTCTTGCGGGTTTACAAGGTGAGTTCCTTTTTTTATTTCCTGCTTTTGAAACACATGTGCTCTCCAGTACAGGTTAGCTCTGAGTGTTAGCGAGGCTTGCTAATGTAAACAAATACCATATTACGTCCAAAACACGTCAGGCATTGTTTCTGATAGCAACTCTCTGTGGGTCCACCATCCGAAATTACGTAATATCGGCAGCAAATCTGTATCAGCTCGTTGTACCTCCGTTTTTAAAAGATGTGGGTACGGAGGAAAAGAGAAAGGGTTTTATTTTCTGACGCTGCGTGAGTTCCCCGACACACCGGGGACACATATTTATGTATAAAAGACATCAAAAAGTGCATTTGGCATGATAGGTCCCCTTTAAAATCAGGCTGCATTGTTCTGTAAGTTATTTTTATTATGCGCTTACAGAATTGAGGTTCGATACCCGGTAATAATGAAGCGTGTGTTTGTTGTGTTTGACAGGGGGAGGATGAAATGACGAAAGAAGGACCTTCTCACTGCCACTTTTTCACATGCATTGAAGTCAAGGCTCGCACACAAACACACTCAGACACACACACACACATACATTGTTTGTGTGTAAAAACAGAATTGCACACACAGATGCTCTGCAATCAGGCTGTACTACAATCAACACTTACAACTTGTGCTGTTTTCTGTCTCATGAACACTTGTGCACACTTATATTTTTCTCGCCATTTTGCCTCTTCTCAGAAGTAGTCCGCCCTCTATCTAAAGTGTGTTTTGCCAAAGGCAGAGTGCATTTCCATATATTTCCATTCGATATGAGCAGGCCATCCAGGGTTATGTTTTTCTCTCCTGCTTCCTGCCTCTCCCCATCCTCCTTCACTCCCTCTGCCTATCTCGCTGCTCTCCCTCTTTCCTGTCCCTTGCTCTCTACACACTGCCTGCTTGTGCTTGCTTTGGGGGGTCCTGGGAAGACGTGACACAAACAATTACTGAGCGACTACCGGAGAGAGAAACACTTTGTTTATGTGTAGTGTGTGTTCACGCACGATTGCAGAAAATTGCATGAGGGATGAATGTCAATGTGAGTGTGGGGTCGTGAATAATAGAGACCCAGATGGGAATACTTGATCTCAATTATTCCCTTTACTTCTGTGTCTCTTTCGCCTGTCTTCTGCTCACCCTAATGCAAAACTATTGAGCCCTCTGCAAACATCCATGTGCCTCCTCGCTGTCTCCCCCCTCTACCTCATCCTTTCTGTTTCTGACACATGCGCGCTCACTCCTCTCACCTCTTGGTATATTCCTGCTGAATAATCCATTTTTGAGCTGGCTGATGTGACTTCAACACACACACAGACACACACTCGCTCACACACACTCGCACACGCACAGACGCTGCCTTGAGACTGGATCGATACCCCTCTCTGTTCTGCTGAAGGAGGCATTGACATCATTCCTGGCCTCGAGCCAAACACACTCTTATCCTTCAGAAAGAGGGAGAGAGGGGGAGAGAGGCAGGGAGACAGGAGCAGGGAGGGAGGTAAAGAAAGAAAGGGGGCACCGCTGGCTCTCAGGTAACACGTTGGCCTGCAGCCTCAGCATGTGTGTTTGTGTGTACATTTGTGTTACACGTGTGTGTCTCCTCCGAGGGAAGGAGAGTAAGTTAGGAAGTGAGATTGGCAGTGAAACCATGCTCAGCGCCAAACACGATCATCGACTTGTTTTTCCACCGCAGCCTCTCACCTCCACTCCCTGGACCTTGAGCTTCATGTGATCCTCTCGGGTGGTCTTCCCGTCTTTCCTCTTCTTCCAGCAGTAGCCATCTTTCCTGTACTTCACCTTCTTCCGGTTGTAGAGGATCATAGAGCCATTTTGAGGCCTGATGGAGGACATGACCAAGAATTAGACAGACAGAAATGGATATGTTGAGCACAGAGGACGCTTCAAAACAATTCAACTGCGTGGAATCCGGCTAGAAAATACTTTTATGCTGTCATTTCAAACTGTCAAAAGTCTAAAAATTATCCTGCATCGCTGATTTACAAATACTGACTACAGCAAGTTTTACAGAGTGACGTCAATGTTATTATCCCACAGTCAAGTTAGCTGCTCCCCTGCGGCCCCTCCCCTCTTATACGTAGACTCACACTCCTACGTGTTAATATTTTAGTAGGGTGATTTATCAGCACAACAGGAACATTGGCCTCTAAGCACTCATTCTATATACACCTGGTGGGATGAACATGCACACAAACACACACACACACAAGTAAACACACCAGGAGCCATACATGTGGAAAGACAGAGATGATATCAGAGATGGCAGGACCCACTGCCGTGTGTTCTTTGAGCTCAATGTCAAACCTGCTGCTCTGCAATCAATCATTACACTTCTAAAACGTTAAGGACAAGTGTGTGTGTGTGTGTGTGTGTGTGTGTGTGCGTGCGTGCGTGTGTGTTTCCGTGCGTGTGTGTAGGTGGAGGGAAAATGCTTCTCTGCCTTATCTCATGACAACAGAAAGAGAACAGGCACGTTAACAATCAATAAACTAACACATACTCACAAGTGCTCGCTGTCATGCACAGTCATGAGCACGCATGCACTCACACACACACACACACATATTTTTACACACCTCTCTTCTTTCCCTGCCCTCCTTCTCCGTCAACCTCCAGTCTTTATCCCCCTTATCATAGTATCTCTTCATTTTCTCTTTACTGCTTCTTCAGTCGCTCCATTCTCCACTCCTTTCCACTTATTAGTATCTTCTCATCTTGTCTATTTCTTTCTACTATCTTAACATCTGTTTATTTTATGGTTTTCTCTCGTCTCCTCCTCTCTAGATCTCTCTTCCCCTCTCTACTCCTTTCCTCTCTTCTTTTTTCTTTTCCTCTTACCTCCTCTCCCCTGTGCTGGAATGTGATGTAGACACATCTATATGGACTGAGATGATTGCAATTTACTCAGAACACTGTGTGTAGTGAAATTGAATTTACTTTGAGCTGATTTTCTTGACACCTTAAATCTGTTCTGTTTTGGGGTGAGCCTGCCAGTTTCTTAGCGGAGTGGAGACCCCCACCCTCCGATCAAAGCCGAGTTTAGTCTCCGTCTCGAGCAGTGTGAGTCATCTCAGAGCTGCTGATTCTAATTATGTTATGGAGAAGATGGATGAGATCAGATGTGTGCCTGTGTGTGTTTGTGTGCGGGTGGGAAACACGTGCTTGTTCATAAGCATGTGTGTGTGTGTGTGTGTGTGTGTTGTATGTGTGTGTGTGTGGTACACGCACGTGGATGGTGCACATGCTCCTCACAAACCCTCCGATTCAAGCAGACATAAATGCTATTGATTGTAACTGGGCTGTGATGTGTGGGATATAAAAAGCTTTTCCACCGTTCCACCGTGTAGCAGAGCGAAAACAGAGAAGGCAAGGGGAGGAGAGTGGGGGGGAAAAGACGGCAAGATAAAGAGACGGAGTGGGCGAGTGAGTGAGTCCGGTAAAGGGAGGAGAGAAGGAGTAGACCAGAAAAGTGAGAGGAGAGGGAGAGAGGAAGCAATAGTCATTACTTTGAACTGATGAGGTATTCCAGTGAGGGGAGAAATGAAGGTCATTGATTGTTATCTTAATATCGCCCCCCCCCCGCATGCGCACATATGCATAAAAACACACATATGCATACAGCCACTGCGCACACACGTAAATGTCACTGGCTCCGTTTGCTGAGCTCCTTTCCATCTGATGGGATTAGGAGTAATCTGTTCTAATCGTGTCTCGTGTCATGTGTAAATGGGATTATATCTAACTGCTGCTCAATAACACCAATATGACTGCTGCTGCTGCTGCTGCTGGGGGGCTGAGGCTCTA
Source organism: Dissostichus eleginoides (assembly GCA_031216635.1). NCBI lineage: Eukaryota > Metazoa > Chordata > Actinopteri > Perciformes > Nototheniidae > Dissostichus > Dissostichus eleginoides. The sequence continues at coordinate 15,539,860 of CM062265.1, forward strand.
CGGCAGCACAACCAATCAATGAGGAATCCATCCACAACATAAACTGTGCTGCTGGCCTCAGGCTGCTCCTGAGAAGAGTCCTTCAGCTGGCACAATGGGAGCGCACAGGCATCACCTCGGGCTTTCTGCGGTGTCAGTAATCACAAATAAGGTGACCTCTTCACTTACTTCACTTTCTTCTTTTCTTTCTCTTTTCTTTTGTTCATCCTACATCTGTATTAACTAATGTCAATAAAGTGATTTATCAATCATTCAAATCGCCTTTTCCCTCCTTCCTTCCTGAATATAACCTCTCTCCACTAAAGGAAAAGAGCCACCTATGGTTTATTCCGATCGATGAATATTCAGTTCTGGCATGTGAATCCCTGTTCACACCCCGTCTTATATACACATACTCCCCCTCCCTTTAAACCCCTCCCTCGCCCTCCTATGTCTGAATTATACATCACTTATTCTAATACATTTACATTCATTAATACTCAGTTTCCAGCTGACTAGGTGCTTTACAGTCCAGCCATGTTCCAGAGCGTTCCCTACATGTAGAGTAGCCCGTCAGCAGGACCCTTTGGAGACAGTCGATGTACATCACTAATTTTTTAATCAAACACAGGCACTCAGTCACTGGGATTAAACCAACGTGAGTCGCCAGCTGATACTGTGTTTATACATGGGTGTGTGTGTGTTCGTGTAAAACTGTCTGTGCTCTCCTCACCTGGTTTTCGGCGATGTCGTCAGCCACTCATCGTGTTTCTCAAAAGTGATGAGATACGCAGCAATCTCCTAGACAGACAAAGACAAGACGGAAAGGTTATATTGGTGTGTGCGTGAGTCTGAGTGTGAGTGTGTGTGTGTCACAGTGAGATAAAACATAACAGGTATTTCCAGATGACCTGCTGATGCCCACAGAGAGTGTGTCACTATCTGATTGCCACGGTGAGGTCCAGGCGTCTGATTGGTCACAGAGCAGCCAGTCAGGAGACAGATATAGAGGACAGACCCTCAGGGCCAGCAACCAATCACGCTCACCGACACACTGATGTATCCTTCCGCCGGGGAGGAAAAGCTATCTCCTAAATACACACACACATCCCCCCCCCCCACACACACACACACACACACACACACACACACACACACTGGGGCTGCAGACCCAAACACAAGCTGTGTGCCGATAGGAAAAGTTTTCTTGTACTTTGCAGTTTCACAGTTTCCCGTCAGATAAAGCCTGCTCCGAACTTGATTCTTAATTCCTCCGGCTCTCTTTTCATCTCCTCAGCTCTCCCTCTCCTCTGCACACTATTTCTATTCTTCTTCCGCACTCACATGAATCCAATAAGGAAAAAAAGAGAGTTCAAATCATACAGGTGCATTCTACCGAGAGTGAGGCAAAAACAAAACGTCCGTACACACAGACGGAGACACGCAACCAAAGGAAACTATTGTTTGTATCTGCTGCTTTTTTGTTGTTCACGCAACGCCGCCTTTTCCCTTTGCTAGGTGAACTTTCTCACCCCTGGCTTCCTCCTTGAAATATCATTCTCTCGCCCCTGTCTCTGACTCCCATCTCACCCACTTGTTGTGAAAGACTATGAAATGTAAATTGTCCTCTTAAGGCAATCAGTGTTTGACATGTGGCACAAAGCAATAGTGAAAAAGGCATCAACACTCCAAGCACTCCTTCATCTGCCCCCTCAGATCAACAGTCTCCTCTCCAGACCTCTTTCTGTGTGTGTGTGTGTGTGTGTGTGTGTGTGTGTGTGTGTGTATGTTTTTAGGTATTTGCCCCAGTTTGGCATGAGAGCACTCCAGCTCCACACCGATCAGACGAGATGGAGGGACAAAGAGCGAGAGGGGAAGAAAGGCAGAGAGAGAGGGGGAAAGAAAGAGCAGCTGGAGGGTGCTGGCACTTAACTGGATTGTTTTTTTTTAAGTATCCCCCATTCGATCCTCACGTCCCAACCCCCCACCTCATCCTGCATTTATGTGCGTGTGTTTGTATACATACTGTTTGTGAATGTGTGTGTGTGTGTGTGTGTGTGGGAGGGACTGTCATCACACCCTTAATAATTATCACTATCAAGCTGTTAATGTCTGTCTGACTGAGGCACATTAAACTTTTTTTAGCCATCGCTAGGCACAACAGCACACACACAAGCATGCGCACCGACACGCATGCACACAAACACACACACAGTGACATACAAGGAGTGCCTCATTCATTTATGCATCTATTCATTAGCTGTGACAGGCAGCCACCTCTCCTCCTCCCAAACCACTCCGCAGCAAGTCAATATCCTATACGGCCTCCACCACCCCGACCAGGCACTCGGGCTCCCCTAGTGACTGTCAGCCAGTGGGAGGCGGGAGGAGAGGAGATGGAAGAGAGGAGACGAGGGGCTGGGAGAGACAGAAGGATGGGAGGATTAAGAAGGAGGGAGAGAGACTTGCAATTAAAGGCCTGCCCCATAAGAGCCATTAAAAAGCCAGAAACAGAAGAGTCAGCTGAAATGGCAGCCTGACACACACACACACACACACAACACACACACACAAACACACACACACACACACACACACTCTCACTGCAGACACACACTGCTGCTCCCTCCCTTGCCAGCACACACACACAAACACACACACACACACACACGCGCACACACACACACACGGCCATGTGAAGAGTGACAGAAGTGGGATGGTGAAGGTCGATCCTCAGGAAGTCACAGTTATTGTCCCGGTGGAAACCAGTGATAGAGCGCTTTGAGCATGCCTGGCGACACACTGACCCTTCAGGAATAGTGTGAGTGTGTGTGTGTGTGTGTGTGTGTGTGTGTGTGTGTGTGTGTGTGTGTGTGTGTGTGTTAGCCATGCCAGGGACAGGGACAAGGATCTATCTCCAGGGATCTACTCTAGAAACCCAGACGTTCTGCATGTCTGTGTGAGTCTGCCATAATGCATTAAGACGGGCCCAGCTGAACACACAGACACACATTTCCCAAAACACACCTATCCCTGTCTGTCTGTCTGTCTGTGTGTGTGAGAAAAAGTGAGAAAGAAAATGAGAGAGAGAGTTACTTAAAAAAAAAATCTAACAAAGCAGATAGAGCATGAGTGGGAAGTTAGATTGGAGCGAGCGTTGCAGTTGGGGAAATCAGCCTCCCACTCACGCATCACTGAGACCATCTCCCTCCAAGAAACTGGTGGCATGTACAGAAAAGGAGAAACACACACACATGCACTCACGGGCCTCAGGGAGATTTTCAGGAGGGGGATGGGGGGTCGCCTACACTGCTGCAACAGACTTACCCAGGAGCTTTCCCAAGGGAGATTCAGTTATAGGGTCTAGCCACAGGCTAGTGTGAATATGTATATGTGTGTGTGTGTGTGTGTGTGTGTGTGTGTGTGTGTGTGTGTGTGTGTGTGTGTGTGTCTGAGTGCGTGCACATATAATGACGAGCATCACCCCGACAGAGATCTGGGGGAGACAGAGTTGTCTGTAAACTGGAACTGTCACATCGATTCGGAGTGCCTCACAAGAAGGCTGTCGCTGGTTCTCGCCACAGAAATAATTTGGCCATGAACCTTTTATTTTGGCACCACATGGAAGTATAAAACTGAAGTATCCTTTTTCAACTACAGAATCAGTTTCTGCCTCTCTCCTTGAGCGTGGTAAGTCTTGTATACATACAGTGGGGGAAAGAACTGCATTAGCATTACCAGGGGAGGCCTGCTGATGCTGTAATTTGCTCCTGAGCACCTCCACCAGCTCTCTCCTTCCCAGAACAACCCTGGCAGTTTCTGACGTTGATAGACACTCTATCCAAAATTGCCTCTTGTTTTTTCATGATTTTATTTTTTTGCAGACTACAGGCTTCTCAGTGTTTTTTTATTTTGACCTGGAGCACTATCTTAGCCATTTGCTCAACCCATATTTTATTGATCATGGTCTATTTTTAAACATGTCTCCTTTAAGGCTCATTATGTAAATGGGCACAACAATGTCAATGTTTCGCTAAACCTATATATCATTAGATTTGATCTGTAATAATCAATAATCACTTTGAAATCAGAATTGAAAGGTGACTGTGGGCAAGTCGTTATCCACAGATGGGACACGGCCTGCAATATGAGTCCCGAGTGACCTCTAAAAATGACCTCTAAAATCCCCAATGTCACAGAGCCCTGGCTGCCTTACACTTTAGAATTTGAGGTTGTGTTGGAGAGAGAAAGCACACAGAGTTAGCTGTGTGCAGCTTTAAGCTGACGTAAATGATGTGACGCTTGCTGTAAACCAGACCAATAATGTCTTGTTTGCACCATGTTCCTCTAACCTGGCTAATTAAAATGTGTAGCTCTCGACAGAAAGGCAAACAATGAGTTACAACCAGGATCATTTTGTTGCGTACTAACCACACAATAAAATGTCATCAAGCCTATTGTAAACCAAAGCAATAATGTGTAGTTTGTATTATATTCCCAAACTGCCTCGTTCCCCACTGTGTGTTACTTTCAACAGCCTTTATATTACCTCCACTGGCTAATACAACTGCTTAATGCTGTTTCCATAACAACTGTTGCAAAGCCCCTGATCAGAATTCCTCTCAAGCTTGCCTTGTGTTTATCATATAAACACCTCATCACACACCAGCCAACACACACACATGCACGTCTGTGGACATAAAAGACTTGTACACACATGCATACAAATGGGCCGCCTATTAATACACAAAGTCGCTAGTGTGGAGAAAAAAACGTATATATATGAACTTGTCTGGGCTTTTATCTGTCTCTCCGCTTGTTCTCTCTCTGACACAGGCTGCATGAACAACACACACACACACACCACACACACCACACATTTAGTGCTGGTCCATCAGTGGAGGACAAGGTCTGACCTTCAGAGAGGACCCGCCCCCTGTCACCTGGCTGGGAGAGAGACATGTGCGTTACATCCATCTCTGTCACACTCATAAACACACACACACACACACACACACACACACACACACACACACACACACACACACACACACACTCGGACATACAGAAATACCTCCCATGTCAAACGCATGGTGGGATGCACAGACATGAATACACAAACACACACTGCAGACTGCAGACTGTGTGTTGGTCTCAGAAGAGTCTATGTGGCCGCTGCTGCCCATGTGAGTGACGGCTTTATAATGAAATAGTCACTCTCCCCTCTCCCTCTCCCTTATGTTTGACCTCTCTACTTTCTCTCCCTCCTCTCGCTCACCCACTTTTTTTTCTGTTTCATTTTCCTCTCATCTCCCTATCGTCAATATATAAGAAGTCCAACAAGTTATTAAGTTGGTTTTACACACAGACACACAGCACAAACTTTTTAGCAGAGACCTGAGAGTAAGGACGAGTCAGCTCCAGAGCCGCTGAGGGAACATCAATCATGTATTTCTAAGACTTCCTCTCTCTCCCGCACCTTACCTGTCCTCTTCCTCCCGTCTCTCCTATTTGCATTTGAGGAGACGGCCCCCTCTCTCTCAGCAGGGGGGAGAGCACATCAAAGAACGCAACAGGTGTGTGGTGTCAAACACAATGCCAGGACCCCTGTTTCGCTAGGGTGTCTTGGATAAAGCCTGTCAGAGTCCTCAAAAACTCCCACAAAGTTAAGGGAGAGAGAGGGTGCATGCACACGTACACACACGGGGGTATATTTAAAAAATCTCTGATGACGAATGTGTGTTTGCCAGTGGGAGGTTGAAGAAGACAAAAAGGAGAGATTGAGATGGGGGGTGAGGGGGGGGTGCCTCAATGAAGGAGTCTCCAGTGGTTGTGTTAACCCCTGATGCCTCATCTCACTGTGAGTCATGCTGCCCTCCGAGGCTCGTCTCTGCTCTGCTATTGTTGATGTTATTGTTATTGAGGAGGGCTGGTATGCTAAGAAGTGAGATAGAGAGAGGTAGTGGGAGAGGAAGAGAGAGAAAAAGAAAAAGCGTGTGCCACCTCTCATTGGCATAAATACTTGTTTACAACCAGACATAAATTGGCACCCTGTCAGTCAGTCTCTCTATTTATCTCTCCTTTAACTCCCTTACTCTGTTTCTCCCCCTCTCTCTCTTCTTCTCTCCCTCTGTGCTGCTAAGCGTATTACAACACTCCCTGGTTCAGCCCTCTCTCATTACCATATTCTAATTACATTCGTTAAGGGGAGCATTTGGGAGTTTAATGAATAAATTTGAAAGATGGGTCTCCGTGGCGATCTTTAGGTTTGTCTCCTCCTCAACCAACTAGAGATGGGACTCGTGTGTGTGTGTGTGTGTGTGTGTGTGTGTGTGTGTGAGTGTGTGTGAGTGTGTGTGTGTGTGTGTGTGTGTGTGAGGTCTAAGCACCTGTTCGGTATGCGTGTGCGCTCTCAGTAAATATCGCCACAGCTCCATTTCAGAAGAAACAAACAAATGTAGTTAACTGCTGGAACTCACGTGGAGTCCTCTCTCTCTGAAGAAAAAAGAAATCAATCCAGAATTCTGTTTGTCTCCGCCAAATAAAGATTTCATGTCATTTGTTTTGTTGTTTTGGAAAAGACTTGGAGCCACCCATGTTGAAGTCATGCATATTTAACTCTCCTCAAGCCTCAAAAACAAACTGCCAAAGACAAACGTCAATTTACAAATGTACAAATTGTCTGCAATGCCGGGTTTATCTTTTTCGACTCGCATCAGACCCGGAGGCTTCTTACAGGGAGACGGGCAGGTGGAGTTATACAATCATAAGCAAAAGTAAACATTAAAGGTTATCAACCCCGCCGCGGTGACTGGCTGCTGCCGATGTTGTGCTTGATCCGTCTCTGCCTAGGACCAAGCCCTGGGCTGTAGGCCTGAATAGACTGTTATTATGGGCCATGCACTCACTCTTTCAGGGTATTGCAAAATGTGATATACCTTTCCCATGGTTTAATAAAGGAGTCCCAAATGCATTCCCAATTCGGATGATTGCCAGCTTGAGCTTCAGGGAGTCAGGGAGTGACTGAGTATTCTGCACCTCCTGCTCATAAATACGTTTTTCTTTTTGAAAGCTTACAAAATAATGAGCCAACTGCCATTGATTATACACAGTTAAACAGCACCACAAGCATCAGAAAGAAAGATATTGAATCTATTCTCCACAGAATACACTTTAACTGCTACTGCACTTGATACACATTTTTTTTTTCTCTGGCTACATACATTATTTTTCGAATCCCAGGAATGGTTTACTCATTTTCTTGTTGACTTGAACAGCCGTAACCACAAATTCGGAGTCAGCCCAATGTCAGCAGTGCCTGGAACTCCTTTATTACATCTTGTGGTAAAAAATAAAGTATGTATTGGTTTCGTTTTGAATTCAGCTTGATGTGGACGGATCCGTCTTAAAATTCCCCCTTTACTTTCACTTGACTGAAGCTCACTGCATCAAGGACGGACTGTACTCATACATTACTAACATAATACATGAGATGCTAGTATAAGGGATACTTTCTGATGATCATATTCTATGTCATTAATACTTTATAAGTGTAGGGTTTACTGTATCAATGCATCCAAAGGGGCTCCTCTTCACTGTGCCTACAGTATATTTACAGTGGTGATGCACTGCATAAGGTAGAGCCCGGAGTCATCTCTTCAAGCACTGTGACTCATGCAGTGGGCGCTCAAGGTGTATAAGCTATCTTTAAACTTCCATATAATGTAAGTTACATATTAAATAAATAACAACGGGAGATGAGAAACATACGCAGCCGTTTAGGCTTCACAGCAGCCATTTCCATTCGTATTATTGTTGCCTATGGAAACTATCATAACCTTTGGGATACATTTAGTTTGATTAAACCACTTCATACTGTACATTCAAATGATTAAATGTGGTTTGTTTTCATCCATTAAATGTACATTGTTCTTGTGAAGACATTTAATAATCGTTCTAATTTAATGCACTTTTAGAGATTGAGGAGGAGACAGACATCAGTCACTGCCGGCGGGGCTGTTCTGCTAACTTTCCACCTCATATGAACTGTAATGGACTGTGACTTTCTACTTCCAACATGCAATGACACCTACAGAGCGTACACTGAGGAAGTGAGGCTGATGTTCTGTATTGGACAATGCTAGGACTTGCGAGCTGGCAAGCTACATATGCTAACACACTGCCAGGAACACGTGCTGCCAACAAGAGGCAGTTGGTTAGGCTTAACACTAGGTAATACTCATTCCTGGGCTGGGAGAACTTGCTGTTGCCATGTTTTCCCAGTTTGCTGGAGAGAGGAGCTGCCACTGAATGACAACCACATGTTTGTATTACAGAGGAGTTCGACAGGAATGTCATGTAAAACCTTTACTGCACACCCAAAGGCGTGAAAAGAACACTATTCTCTGTCACTTGGCCCAAAAAATGTAGATGCTCCATTTCATATAAGGTCTTTATCACCCCCCCCCCCCCACTCACCACTTCCTACTGTACATTCAAACAATTAAATAGATGCACTGTCAGTATGCAAATGCGTTATCAGTGTCCCTTATGTAGTTCCCTCCTTCGACTACAAGATGATGGATGATATATTACAGCAGATCTGGTCTTAGACTAATGACGCAGCCGCATTACGATACACAACTTAGTACACACACTGCTAATATTGTGTGTGCACGGAGAACGAACACACACACTCACATAAATGCCACCTTGTTTAATCCTCCAGGAATCAGTGAAATTTGATTACTGTGACTTTTACAAACCCACTCCATATGAGAGTAGACATTCCATACATCAGCAGGAGGGAGGAAGAAATAGAGGAAAGAGACAGGGAGACGTGAGGCTGCTGGAGAGAAATGCAGTTTGAGAGGAGAAACACTGGACACACACTGTGGTCTCCAGAGCAGAATGCAATACACACACACACACAAACATACCCGCACACACACACATACCCACACACACACACACACAGAAACTGCACAGTGTTTCACCTATTTCTATTACGGTAAATGCGGGGTAAAAGTATATTTACCAGTAAATGTATACATGTCCCAGGGTAAATCTCGTGAATGTGTACATTTCCAGGATAATGTTAGTGGAAAGCGATAGCCGCAGCATCGTGAGACCCACAGTTCTCTCGTTATGCGTTTTGTGGTGGAGCAATTTACTCCTATTGCAAAGTTCTTGTAATAAACTGAGATCTGTGAGACATGGGGGATCCAATTTAGTAAAATATAAAGATAAAACAAATGGGCAAAGTTAAAATTGTGCATACATGCCCATGCACATTTGACCTGCATTATAGTGTAATTACAGAAAGGTTTGAGGCATTTTGAAGAAATGTTAATATGGCTTTTAACGTTTGAAAGGCAGATGGGATGTACTTTAAATGATCATTATGTCCTAGGAACATTTCATACACCTACATCCAGATATAAATACATGTGAATATAAGCATCGCTGCTTCAAAATGAAAGTTTTTAATCGTGAAACTCCATGAGGCCAAATAGCAGTTGATAAACACTGCTCACAGTGTGCAATAAACACGGCAGGAGATCTGCATAATATGAATTCTCAACTCATTAACGAGGAAACACAGAGATTAACAGATTTACCTTGAGACATGCTAATGTTACACATTAACAAACTCTGTGCTTTATATTTCACGTTTACTGCTAAATATTCAAAAACTACTGCTCCCGATATACACATCAAATGTACAGACTGAATTGATAATAAGGGAAGAGGAATCAAAGTGGTTTGAAATAGCAAGGGAAGCTGACATTATTGTATTTTTGCTCAACAACAAATAACTGATTTTGCAACTAAAGGACCACATCATCTTACCAGTTTTAATTAAAAATAGAGCCGCAGCCATTAGTGGGTTGAAGCCAATGTACTCGGATACGTGCAATATCAACAAAACCAAGCATTTGACCTCACAGCAACTTTATGGAACACAAACTAATGTAGTTTGAGACACTTTTCTAGCCCCTTTGCCAATATGTCTGTGAAGTTTGATCGCTTTAGAAATAAATTAATACTTTTGCACAAATCCAACTTCCTTTTTGTGTCTTGTTAAAATGTTTGCACGTCTTAAATGTCTGGATTAGCCATGCTGCTAATAATGCTGCGGGGTGAATTTCAAAGAGGAAACCCACGGGTAGATTACATCACAAATATTTGTGCAATTGTATGGTTTTTAGAACTTCAAGCATATACAATTATTTTTTCTACCAGAAATAAGAGCCATAATATTTATATTCCCTTTCAGAGTGCAATGTGTAAAAACTCTGTAGAGACTAAAACAACATTATGCAAGCAACAGCAAAAAGGAAAGAAAACACATGAAATGTAAAATAGATAAATGCTTTCAATGCTGAAATGAAACCAGTAAAATGCACACTGAATTCATGTTGAGGCTACAATGTTCAAGTTACAGATCAATATGTTAGGGTGCTTGGTAAAGTTTAGTTGTCGGGCTGACATTTTCATAAACGTTGGTCTGAGTAGAGAGAGATTTGAAATACACAATGATGCACAAGAAAGAAAAAACAATTGTACGATTTTGTTGCATAATTGTTCAAAACCTGCATCAAAGTTTGCTACCTGTGTGTAAGACCTTCAGTCATTATAAATACACAGCCAGAATGTAATAACAATAGTACAAATATAGGGATGTATCATAGTTTTGTCATCAAGCATCTTCAAAATGAAAAATAGCAAAATGTTTGACTGAAACCTTCATAAAACAAAAGTGCAGAGTATGAAATGTGCAATATTTTCTGAAATCCTCAGAGAGGCATATCATTTTTACAAGTCTCTAAGCTCCAGATATTATTAAGTCAGAAAATGGAGATGCCAAAAAAACTTCATCAAAACCAATAGGGCTCTGGCACCTGTGGTGCTTGATTTACAGCCTGAAGTTTTGTTGACATCTCACTGTTATTTGGGGATGTAAACGTGCAAAATGGCCTTATGCTACTGTAAAATATATTTGACCCCTCGCAAAGCCTGAGGAGTAGAAAGTTATAAAAGTTATACAGTTATAAAGTTATGTAGCTATACACATGCAGTACAAGCACTCAAAGAATAAGTAGACAGACCATATGCGCACACGTACACATTTTAATGCTTTATCCGTCTCCAATGAATTAAATCTAATTTACACAGGACTCCGATATTACAGAGGTTTTATGTGGGGACATTTAAGGATACAAAAAGTATTGTCTTCACTGCACAGCCTGGCTTCTTATTGCAGCAGACACTGCTGGTCATTCAGTTAGTTTCGGTTGGGTTTGGAAGTTAGAACACAAAGACACACTCATACACACACACACACACACACACACACACACACACACACACACACACACACACACACACACAAACAGGCTGAGGCCCATACACAGCACCGCAACACTCACAGTCACACATTCCCACTGTTTAATATATTTCTGTGTCTCCAGTTAACAATATTGTGTGTCAAATTATAGTGGGCAAGATAAATAGTGGGTCTGTGCGGCTCGGTGAAAATAGAACAGGATGAAAATGTGGGACTTCCAGTTGTGTAGGAGGAGAGGAGAGGAGAGGAGAGGAGAGGAGAGGAGAGGAGAGGATAGGATAGGAGAGGAGAGGAGAGGCAACACAGACACCTGGCTCTCCCTGACTAGACTTGTAAACCCGGGTTAATCTCAGCCCTTTGTGAACTTGTGCATGGTGAAACATCTGCATGACCGAAACCAGCTGAAAAACTGACCCCCAACAATCTGTGAGGCATCTACGCACATGTCCAATTTACCATATATAGCCCCATTTGCAAATGAAAAGCTCGCTGGATAATTACATGTTTCCACATGGAAATTGCATTCATGAAAAGAGAGAATCTAATTAATTATTTGCATTGCTGCACATTGGCTTCATATTGCAGTTTGGTCAGGGGGACAATATGGAGGTCTGGAGTTCGAGCGGAAATGGAAGTCACAACAGACACAAAATGACATTGGGTGTTAATTGGGCTACGCTTGGCTCAGAGAGAGAGAGAGATGGAAAAGAGAGGGAGGGAGGGAGAAAGAGAGCCTGCAGGACTAATTAGTGATTATAACTTGGCGCTCTCCAAACATAAAATATCTCTCAACCCAAAAGACAGAGGAATGATTAAAAATAAAAGAATAGGAATCAAACACAAGGAGCTGCGTAAGACCCCTTTAGTATCGCGTGTCTGCATGTTGGTGTGTGTGTGTGTGTATGTGTGTGTGTGTATACAACAGAAACATGTGTGAATGCGTGTGTAAACTCGTGTGAGTGTTGGCTTCTTTGCCCCCTCATTAAACCGCGCTTTACTCTGGTAAACGGCAACAGCACAGACCTCAATGTCAACTGGAGAGGTTAGAGCCATCGGCAAGCTCTGGGACACACACACACACTCACACACACTGACACGGATACACCAAGTCTCTCGCGAACATGTTATCTAACAAGTGCATGAGCGGCAGGCTCACCCATTTTATTTTAAAATTGAAACTTGTGGTAAGTTTTCAAAGGCGTGCTACTTTTGTCTTTGTTCTGACACAGCAGACAAAATGGAGAGTGTCAGCCTCTCCCGGCCCCATGCCAGTGTGAGCTGGACATTAGCAATTCACACATCAAACTCATAAATCAAGGGCACCCTTCGCCACAGTATAAATTGAGCACAGAGGCCTGGAACCGGCTGTCTGCTGACTGTATCACTCTGGGTTCCCATAAATGGATCCATAGTGTTTTTTCACATGGTCTGGGAGCTGACATTTAACGGCGCCCCTCCTGTGTAACTTTTCGCAGACATTTCTCCTGCCTCATGTTCTACAGGGAGAAAAATGAGGAAATATCTGTATGAAAACAAAAAACGTAGGAATACAATGCATGCATTTTTAATCCAATGTTTCTATTTAATGGCTCACAAACAAAAATAATGACATGAATAATAAATTAAACATTCGCACACACTCAGGAACACTCACAGACGCACACAGAGCTTTGTTTGGGCTGGAGAATGGAGCCGAGGCACCTCAGCACGCACAGGTGAGTGTGAGTGCTTTCTTGACATGTTTTCTTTTACCTGAGACTAGGAGCTTTTGTCCTTCACCAATTTTTATTTTGTACATGTTTGGCATTGCAAGCAGATGATGTGAAAACTCTCTTTTCACCTTCGATGTACCGAACAATCATGAACAGCGTTTGTGTCAAACATGCAACATCGATCATACTATTAGGAACACGCACGCACACACCCAATCTGTTACCATGGCAACACCTACCCTTGATGCACACACACAAGGCAGATGGGCAGTGGTCTAAAAATGTATATCTTTTTGATCTGCTTTTCATTCCTGCAATCATGTTAGTGTCATGCGGCGGCACAGACAGACATGAGCGTGTGTGAACTGTCAACTAGCTCCTTTCACAGCAAACAGACACCAACATATCACTGCATGACGAGAGTGGAGTGCTACAATAAAACCCTGCATGTTTCACATTGTACTATTTCATAGCATTAATACCAGAATAATGCCATCTTCTAACGCTTGCCTTCTGCACCCGTACAGTGGAGCGACATGTGGAGCAGTCTCACATGCAGAGGCATTGTGGCACAGACGGCTGTCGCCTGTGTGATGTACTGAGGTCTGTGTCGACCCGTTTGACAGTTGCATCATTTGAAACATAGTGGGGGAGCTGCTCTAAAGTAGAAGCCTTTAAAATGCGGTGCACAGTCGCACAGTGTGTGAGTGCACGTTTCATAGTTTACATTTTAAGCTTTCCAAAGGGAGTTTTCTTCAGTATTCCACTCAGGCTGGATTCTTAAAATATAAGTCAGGATGTCGAGGTTCCCCACAAGGGTAATCATATCTTTTCATGAGTTTGAGACGCAGGACCAGACTCCAAAGTTTGCCTTTGTCTTCATTTGAAAAAGTTTGATAGCCTCCTTATTTCTGTCTTTCCCGATGGGTGGGTAAAAAAGACTCAAGCGTCAGCCTGTCCACCTGAGTGTGGTTTTGTTATCTAAAACTAGTCTATAGTCTATTAAGATGGACAGATACACATACACCCCCAATCTATTATTGAACAAAAGGCTCACGCCTCCACTCAGCCCTTCAGGGAGGAATCCATCCCTCCATCCCAGAATAATTTCACACATCAGTAGATACACAAAAGAGAGAGAGAGAGAGAGAGGGAGGAAGAGAGGAAAGGAAGAGAGGAGGAAGAGGAGAAGTAGATGGGGTAAAAAAATGTATGGGGTCACAGCTCAGTGCTCGTGGGAGGCCAAGGTGTCGGGGGGAGTCATGCGTGACAAAACAGAGATCACAGGATCATATGCAATCGCGCAGACGGGCAAGAAAACAAATGAACGCACGCACACACACACACACACACACACACACACACACACACACACACACACACACACACACACACAAAGTCGAGACATATGCATGCCAAGAAAAAGGTGAAAATAAGGACATGTCAGATGAAGACTTGTAAGGATGGGTCAGACTTAATCAGAGGCATCCAAACACAGAACTGTAATCTGTTCATCTTTCACACTCTCTCTCACACACACGCTCACACACTAAGGATAATCCTAATTTTGCATGCAGACAACAGTGAGGATGAGGAAACACAATACCGATTTTAGATTTCCTTATGCGTATGGAAATGATGAATTATATGGAAACCCACAATGGCACCAATGTACCACAGGCACGCCCAAACACCGACACAGAAGTGTGTCTACACACCGAATAATTACAGAGCGTCTTCAACACACCATTTGCTGATAACACATTCCCACATTTCATGAGCAACATCTAGACCAGAACGATATTATATTTGAACACAAACAAACACACACACATTGAGAGGACGCGACTGGATAAATAAATTGAAAGCTTCAAATGTGACAGCTGACTTGACAGCTGTTGGCCGATTTGTCTGGAAATCCGACATATCAAATTGTGTTAGGCCAGAATCCACTGTGGAACTACCAACACGTTGTGTCTAAAATGTGATGACCAACAATGATTTTAGTTCTCAATATGCTGCTGATGAAAACTATACGCCTTGCAATGTCTGCATCACAGACAGATGGAAATCAACAGGGAAAAAAATCAATTATTTTGTTGCAGCAGCTTAAAAATATATGGATCTTTGCATATCCCTATCCGACACCAATAAACACACGTATAGGCAGAAAAACAGACTGAAAAACATACATGCACTAGACGCACAGCGAGCATACACACGGTTCTCCCTGGGAACGCATCAAGCTAGAGGAGCAGCAGACACAATGGCGTGTTTAAGTATGCAGCAAACTTTATGCCTGGGTGGAAGAGGAGCTTTGAAGGAATCCGCTGAGGGACACCCAACCTCCCTCTGAACTGAGCCTGTACCTCCTCATCAGAGAGAGAGAGAGCAATGTGGAGAGGGAGAAGGAGAGACAGAGGGGGGAGGAGAGGCAATGAAATATAAAGATAGAGGGGACGAGATGGTGAGTTGGAAGGGAGACAGATGGAGGGAGGGAGGCAGAGGGCAGGAGAGGTGGCAGCAACAAGGTCTTTGTTGGTCTAGTCCCCGCGCCTTCTGCACAATTGCTCTTGGTTAGGTTGATGTGTGAGAGTCCCTAACCGGCAGCGGTCACGTTGTTCTGAACCGTACATACACACACACGCAAATTCACTCACACACACACACACACACACACTGCCTATTCACTCTTCAGTAGGCGCCGTGCTTAACTCCCAGTATGACCTTCATTGAGATGGATTGCATGAAAATGTAATGACTTTCCTGAGAGAAAAACCACAGGCCAAATCAGCTTTGCATTGCATAATAATGCTGGACTTGGTAATCAATAACACAAACACACAAACACACATCCATAATGGAGTGCACAGCCTGCACGTGGAGAAAATGTCTCAGCAGAGGCCAACAACATCACAATGGATGGAGCTAACCACCAGTGGTGAGCTGTGCAATGCATAAACAAGGAGCTATTGACGATAAATGCCTGCATCCATTTCCACCCATCAAACACTTCCCTAAGCTAACAGCTTAAGTCTGGAACAACATGTGAAAGCTTTTCACACCCCAAATGTTTTGCTCGGGGTTATGTTTGGCCATGAGTAAAGACTAGTCCCAACCTAATTTGGCTTCATTTTACACTGAACCTCTTGGCCAGCAGCACAGTTTAAGTTATCTATTGTTCATGCTGCAAATAGATGCTAATTTGGGCCCAGAGCAGACTCTTTATTAATGAGTGGTTTGTTTGAAATCAACAACAGTCAAAGCATACTAAAACTTCTGAAATGTGATAACATTAAATATAGTGAAGTGCAAAAAGCCCTTAAGTTACTTAACATTCGCTTTTATGATAAACTCCTCTGGTCACTGCTTCTGTTGTTTAATCCTCACAGACAGCTTTTCCTTTTTTCCCTCTATTTTTTGTTTTGTAGAACAACATTACACAATGTAACTAGAGCATCATTTTCACACATAACAAAAAGCAGCAAAAAAAGCAACTATGAGCAAAACTGTGCCACAAATCTAACAGCTTTCTATGGTTGCATAGCAACAATGTTAGGCTCAGATAGCAATATATATGCTCCTGACCATAGGGGTTTTTGAACCCGGTGCCACTCCGAGGTGGAAACACTCAATCTGCAGCCTCGTTTCTCATTTCTAAGCCTCTAAGCCGTATATAGTTTTAGACCCAGGAGCACCTGATTTATACGCCTGAACCCAGGGTTGTTTGGATTACAAAGTGGAACAGACAGCAACACACCAAATGGAAAGTATAGTCAGTGGGATTTTCTTGCTGTCAGCACAGGTTGCTGTTTTTTATTTCCTAGTGTCACAGTTTTAGGGTCCCATAATGAAAAGCTGCCATTGTGTTTGTTTACCTCCTCTTCATCTCTCGATGTGACATTAGCTCGAGATGAGTCACCAGCAGTGAGTTCATCTCATTGTCACAGATGTTTCCCTCTCGAGTGTGTCTAAGTCTCACCTCGTTGGTGTTCCAGCGATGGCGCTCCTTGGGCAGAGAGGAACATTTGGGCAGACACTCCAGCAGCTTCTTCGGAAGGTAGATCTTCAACTGGCCGGGCTCATCTGCAGCAGAAGGGGGTGACGATAAAGGAAGATAAATGAGGGATGAGTGGGAAGAGGAGAGGAATTTCTCATCAGACACAGAGGCATTGTGTGAGGAGAATACCAATAAAAAAACAGCATCTCTGGAATCCGGATGAATACAACCGTAACACTTCTATCGTGTAACAGTCTAATGGCTGACCTTAGGCAAGTGTATTTGCACAAAGATTAGTTCATGCCCATGAAGGACAAACGCTCAATCCAGGACTTGATTTGTGAAAACTTGCTGGGATTTCCGATTCATCAAAAGTACAGCGGAGAATTTTTGGCATAGCAGTGAAAAGATGTCACTAAGTATGTTATTTCTAATGCAGGAACAGGATAACATGTATTTCTTACTCATGTATGTGTTATTCACAGTCATATTAGAGAAGTAGGGTTGACACTTGGGCTCTTCAGGGTACAAACAATAATTAAGTGTGCGGTGCGCAGAGGGGGCAACAGTGCATTTATTTTTGGATGGCAGGTGGAGTGGCACAGCGCACCTGTGGCCCACCTGGACAAAGATTGGGATTAGGAAGAATCCATTATCATACATTATCAGTGCATCTGGGGTGGGTAGCAATCATGGCATCTTGTATCCCCTTTAAAAGCAATGCTCTCCCCACAGTGTTATCCAGAAAGTTTGGTAATGGGAGTAGAGACTCAAGACTAGTTTCCTGAGAGGAAATGTATCTCTTTTTACAGGAGCTGGAGCATCATCAGAAC
Source organism: Dissostichus eleginoides (assembly GCA_031216635.1). Classification (NCBI taxonomy): domain Eukaryota; kingdom Metazoa; phylum Chordata; class Actinopteri; order Perciformes; family Nototheniidae; genus Dissostichus; species Dissostichus eleginoides. The sequence continues at coordinate 15,557,734 of CM062265.1, forward strand.
AAATATACAAGAGCCAAAATGTTTCCACAGGAGGCTAAGGTTTAAATCATATTTGTAGACAAACTTTAATGACATTTCTGGGAGCTTCATGCTTTCTGTGCCAATAAAACATTGATCCTAACGCTAAACATTACCATAATAATGTAAGTTGGTTACCTTTACTCTGTCTGCATTATTACCTCAAATAAATAAGTAAATATTTTCAAAAAATCCCATAAAAAAGACCAAAATGTTTCCCCTTTGTAGCCAGAGACTAATATAGTTTATTCCTCTCTCATAAAACTCTATTGTTGTCCCAAAACAGTTAGTTTTCACATCAGTGAGCTATACCGTCGCGCTGGGTGACTTGTTTCTTCATTACCATGAACATAGGTACAGCAGTTTATTTTAAGTGTATCCTACAAACACCGTCCTGCTGCTGTAAATACTCACTAGAGCACACAACCCACAGCTGAATACAGCCCTGAATAAATGCACCTTTGACTTCTGTTTGTAACAGTCTTAACACCACAGTGTCCAGCCGTTCAAGGAAGCTGTTAAGCAATTAAAAATGGGTGTTGACAATGACACTAATAACTTGGTGTTAATTAAAAGAAAATGTGTCAGTGTTATGCAATGTGATAACTGGTAGAAGTACAACTTACTGAACAGCAAAACATGAATAATATGAGTGTGTGTCATTTTAGCGAGACCTTTAAGGATCTTTCATTTTTTTTACATGAAATTCTATTCTGATCTGTTTTTTGGCAGTCAGTTTTTGCCTCTGAGTTCTGTTACTGTGAAGCACTTTCAAATTAATTGTATCTGCTATACAAATAAAGGTATCATTATTATTTGTATTATTGAAAGTGCGTTTTACCACCAAAGCTGTAGTCAGACGGATAACCAGACAAACTGCTCCTACTGCGCCTCTCCTCCCACTGCGGGGCGCGGAGAATCACCAAAACACTGAATAGTTGCAGGTGAGAAAGAAAAATAATTCCTCTGCGCCTCAGGAAAGTACTACTTCAGCAGCGCACAGCGTCCACACAAAGATAGAGCCCCTGGTGAGTGTCTGTGTGCATGTGTGTGTGCCTGTTTGTGAGTGTGTGCCCAACGGGTGTGCCGCTCAGAAGTCAAAGAGAGCAAGCACTCAAAGGTTATTGATAAGCATTTGAGTAGAGGCGTCCATTCATGACTCCCCTGGGAAGATAGGAATTATACTCTACCTGAGGGCACACGACAGAGCGAAGAGAAAACGAGAGATAGGTGGGGTGGGAGGGTCAGAGTGGGAGACAGAGAGAGGCGGTTAATGAAGAAAAAAGGAACTTAAGGAGAGAGAGAGAGAGCAGGGGGAGATTTAGAAAGTAAGAATCTTGCAAGGACAAGATATAGAACAAGGTAACGCAGGACAGGAGTGGGGTCTGTGTGTGTGTGCTCATCGATGTCTGAGCATGTGTGTGTTTTGTGTCAGTAGAAAGTGTGTTCAGGCACGTATGCTCCCCCTAATCAATTATGCATTTATTAATAGAAGGCCTGAGAAGACAAAATGTCTAACAGCTGAACGGTGCAGCAGCTTAGTTAAACAGCTGAATGGTGCAGCTTAGTTAAAGCCTAATTTCTTTTTTAGCAGCACTCCAGCCGCTCTGCTATGAATGCCAATCAGCGTTTAAACCCCACCCCTCCTGGCTATAACTCCCTCCCCTCCCCCTGCTGTTCTGAAGAATTCTCATCAGAGCCTCGCCTTTGAAATGTACCAGAACCACCACATCAAACAAGCCCGTTGCACATGCGTAGGCACACACATAAACACTGGCACACACACACACTCACACGCACGCTTTCAAACATGCAAACAGGCACATACACACACAATGCCTGCCGATCAAAGAATAGACATCACAGTATTGTCCCAGAGTGGCGTTTTTTACCAGTGACCTTGGTACCGAAAACCCTTTCAAAGCACACCTTCATGGACACAAACGTCATCTTAACCTTTCCTTACACTAACTCCCCCGCTGACGAGGAATGGAAGACCAACTTTGCAGATTTGTTGAATGCTGATGAGCTTTTACACCCCAAAGGGTTGTATCTTGTATTTCTAACAATCCTGAACCAGCAAATGCGTCCCTGTTTTAAAAAATTCAGCCTGGGTACTGTCGCAAATCGTCTTTTCCATCTGTTCCGAATGGCTCTCAGTGGAGCTATACCGTGGTGTGACATGGGGCAAAAACGTCTCTTCTGTTTCTGGCTAACCAGGAAAATGAAGCATCCTGAGACACGGGGAAGACACATTTAAATATGTAAATTCAGTGCTGCTCCCATTTATATTTGAAATAATAAAACGGTTTCAATACCTGCATTGCTTCATGCGAGTCCCTCGGCAGTAAGCCATGCATTTCTGTCTGTACATAGATCACTCACTAATCTAGTAAAAAGAGTCCAAAGCCTGAATGCTAATGTGGGACTTCGGGCTCGTTAAGTCATATAGAGGAATATGTGCTAAAAAGTGAAAAATGTTCGACCAAAGTGAAACATCGCTTTAGTTGCCCATCAAATGCCATAATTTAGACTGGAATCACAAAGAAGAGCGGCCTCCGACTGATGAATATTTTACCTAATAAAACTGTCATCTCCATATTTAACACAGAAACAAGCCAATGCCCTTGTGAGATGGCTGTCAGTTAATTATAAAACTCTCCTCAGTAAAGAGAGAGAAAAACGCTCCAAATGCAACTCTTAACTCTCCCCCTACTGATATTAGGAGGCGTCAGGGGAAATTTTCACATTTTCCCCCTTTTCGGGATGAAATTAATGTGACAGAAAGAAAGGCTCATTGCACAGCAGCTAGATAGAGGGATGGTGTGGGAGGGTGGAAGGGCAGGAGGGAGAAGAAAAGGGGGGAGCATAGCATGGGATGAGTGAGAGTGCAGGAAGAGGGAGGGAGAGACGAGAGGAAGAGGGAGAGCAGGGGGCGGAGGGGGGGGGGGGAGTGGGGGAGGGATAGAGAGATGGGCCTGCATGCTAATTTTATCATTCTGCTGATAAACTTTTCCTTCAGTAATCCTCCAGCTGGGACGTGAGAACAGATAGGAGACAGGGATAGGCTCGGGAAGTCTCGGCTCATATTAAACAGCCATCCCAAACAGAACTCTCTGTTCTATGCTATTGTTTTTTTTTAGATTTTCTCAAAAATCTTTATTTGCTATATTGTGACAGTCTTGTTTGCTGTCTTCCCTTTTATCACAATAAGAGGATCTACTGCAGGTATAGGGCCATCTGCTCCGTTTGAGATGAAAAAGGGGGTTGGGGGTGTGTGTGGTTTTCATATAGCTTCCTCTTTATATCCATAACCCCTGACTAACAAAATCTCACTAAGTAGCATGTCTGTCCGCTTTTCCACACATTTGTTGTTTTTTGTCCCCCTAACACACACACACACACACACACACACACACGTATATACACTGAGGCAGAGACATTTATCTGCGTCATGTCCTCAGAAATCAATAACCAATCAAAGCAATCATTGCCTTTATAGTCCGTCGAACACACCGCAGCTATCACACACATGCCCAGGATGCCACATGCACACACACCCATGCTGCGACCCCAGATTACACACTCCATCTCACTTTCAGTTTAACCAGGCCCATTGAGGATTATAGATACATAATGCCATGTGTACAGATTAGGTATGACAATAAACTACTGATAGCCAAAGTAAGCCCTGCCTTCTCTGTGGCTATGTGCGGTACTGTATGTGTGTGTGTGTGTGTGTGTGTGTGTGTGTGCCCGTTAATACTGTACTGGCATGCATGAATAAACATAATGTGTAACAGAGCTGAATTGGAATGACGTCTCGGCACAGAGACACAGTGTGTGTTTGTTTTGTGTACGTGTGAGTGTGTGTGTAAGTGTGATCTGTTACAGAGCAGATGAGAAGGAGACCTCAGTTCCTGCATCACATCATTCTGCCAGAAGGCTTTTATACTTGCTCCCAGAGTCACCCGGCGCTACAGACGACTATGTGCGCACACGCAAAAAGAGTGAGAAGAGGGTTGGTGTGTCTCTTACTGTTGGCGTCAGTGTCGTCACTCTTGGGAGGGGTGTGTCCGGTGTATCCAACAGCAATCCTGACCATTCGCTCTGGATTTCTTATCTTCTTCAATCCTACAAAGAGGGGAAAAAGAGAGAAAAACACATTTAGGAGGCGCTGCAGACTTTGGTTTCCTCATCCTTCTCCTCTGAAGCTTGGAAACAAAACTCCAAGTGATATGCATGTGGGCTGATCCATTTTCAGATCCACTAACTTGCCTCCATTGTGTCTCCTGATCGATTGGCCACAGTAGATGCACTGCCTCCATGTGTGTGACTAACTTGTACCAAGCTTTAGTTTCTCTTCTCTCTCATCATTTCTCTGTTTCCCTGACCACTGTTGCTATGATACAAAGTAGACCAACCAGCACACAGGGAGATGGTTTTCCAGGCTATATGGTGGATGTTGTTCTCATGCCCACTGGTGTACTCTGCTGATCAGCGCCACACACATCTGCCAGGGGTGGGAAGCTGTACTGCTGTCTGCCCTGCCATGCATTTGGCTTCCATTCAGCACGGCTGAGCCTCCTAAATTATTACATCGTCTCTACATATAACACAGAGGGGGGCAACGGACAGAAAACACTCATACTGTGAATGCGTGAGTCGGTTTGCATGTTAGTATTTACAGTATGGGCAGGGGGGTGGTTTTATATGTATGTGGTACAGTGCCTACTGATGGACCCATGGGCCATCTGTCTCATCTACAGTTCGAGTCTTTACACGCAATGGGACTCTCAACCCACGGCCTTCCCTTTGCCTCTGGCTGCACCCTGCATGCCTGCCTGCACGCTTCTCTGTATGTGTCTGACTTTTAAGAGCTGTACACCTGCATATGTGCTTCCCAAATGTTAAACACTACTTGTGTAGTTCAAGTTATCCAAAAATTGCCCTTTAAAGAAATCCTGCTCAGCATCGCTCTCTAATGGAGAGAGGTTAAAAGTGACTTTGTATCACTTTTCTGAGGAAGAGATCAGAGGAATAATTTAAGAATAGTCCTATAATAAAACTGTCTTCAGTGCTATGTGTCATTTTAGCTGTTAGGGTATTGAAGAACTGCGTGTCATCCACAACACATTGAGCTGATGTGTTTTTTGGGGATGTGTGATATCTTCTTTGAACAGGCAAGACACAAAAAACAAGGCTTACAGCGGATTAAACCAAGGGATGTTTATAAACAAATGTCAAACACACAGGTAAGAAACAGAGATGTCATTAGAGTCGAGGTGGAGATGACATTGGCATGGTGGTTTTGGTCACCTTAAATAATTCATGAAAGACTGAAAAACAGTCAGGGGGGTCTGAATGAAATGGTGGCTGTGCTTGAAAATAATGACCCATGAGAGTTTTGCAGGGGGACTAAAAATGTAAACTACATTCTTACGTGATATGACCTAAAACTGACACACACACACACACACACACATACACACACACACACACACACACACACACAGCTCACAACACCTCCCCCCCTCCCTAAATGCAGCCAGATTCTCACCTTCACTGCCTTGGCAACCATAAGCACACATCAAATGAACACAAACATAAACACACACGCCAACACTGGATAGTGACTAAAAACATGCACAGCTGGTCGGGGGGGTTGCTTGCATGTCAGGCAAGGAAATCTACGATTCAATGGTCTATTTTATGCCTTCAGAGACACACACACATATACACACACACACACACACACCACACACACACGGAAAGCATCTGAATTCCTTCAGCGTGAACCACTCTCATCCACATCCCTTTTATGCTAAACGCTTGAAAAGCACTCATAAAGCAGCTGCTCTGGGGAAAGGCTGGCAAGCGTCGGACGGTGAAACGGTTCCCTATCCCGACTCACTCACAGCCTACCGACGGGACAACTCTCCCCCCGTTATTTATCTGCTGTCGGTTGACCGTGCTCCACACAGCCGCTGGTTCAGCACCAGCGTCCGTGTTTTCGGGACGAGCTAGAAGAAAGGGAAAGCCCCGCTGTTATCTTTCTCCTCCTCCATGCCTCCGTCCCTACATTGCCTCGCCTGAACCCCGAATAGCCGGACTCTGCCACCTCAAATAAAACCCGTTATTTCTCTCTTACCTTCCGGCTTGTTTTCGGCAGCCATTTCCCCTCCGCCGCGCGCCTCATCCCTCCTCCTCCTCCTCTTCCTCCTCCTCCTCCTCTTCGACTCGACCTAGTGGTGGTGGAGGTGGTGGAGGGGGGTGGGGGGGGGGACCACGCGCGTGCACAGAGAGGACAGCTCAAGGAGGGGGGCGGGGCAGAGAAGAAGGGGTGGGGGGGGGGCGAGCCTGCCGCGTTCAGCAAGACTATTGGTCCGCACGGGAGAGGACTGACAGCGGGGATCCGTGATGGTGACTCGCTGAACTCTCCATCCCTCCGTTGTTCCACATGGTCCCGCCCCCCCCCCCCCCCCCCCCCACTTACGGTTACGCGCACTCGCTCTCTCTCCCCTCTCACGTCACTGAACGACGTCTGTATTCGAGGACACCTTGACAGCCTCCCACAGCATCATCATCATCATGCACATCATCGTCTTTTCTCTCTCTCTCTCTCTCTCTCTCTCTCTCTCTCTCTCTCTCTCTCACAGACACACACACACACACACACACACACACACACACACACACACACACACAACGTAGGCCAACACATTACATTACAAGATTCAAAAGCTTTATTGTAATATGCACAGTATAGCTACAGTGTAGTTATGGCAATGAAATCGTAAGTCCCAGGCTCCAACAGTGCAACACAAATAAGACAAAAACAGTCAAACATATTTTAAAAACAATAAAAAAAAACAGTGCAAGAAAAAACTGAGTTTTAATATTATATTGCAAGACCAATGTGCAATGAATGTAGATGAAGTAAACTATATACATGTAAAAACAAAATGCACAATTTAAATGTAATAGGATAAACAACAACAGAATGACACACACATACACACGCTCATTTATCCACATGCAAATCCAGTGGACTGTTGACAGTCCGATGAGCGTCCGTGTCCCGCCATAAATTACGAACCCCTTTTGAATCTAAATGAGCAGAACTGCCTTAACGAGACTTGTGTTTGGTTATGGGTTGGCGGTGCTGTCATTCGCTGTGGTGCTGAAGCACGTGGTGCTGAAAGGACAGCTCCACGCGCGCCTACACAGGCTGCGCGCACTATATCGAGCAGTGTTATTGAATTGAAGTGATGATAGGTCAAGAGAAAACTTATAGACTAACATGAAAAACAAGATTCCACCCCCCCCCCCCACACACACACACACCCTCCCCCCTTGTTGCGTAACTTTTCTTCAGCAGGAAATCGATGTAGGCCTATCTTTCTGTTATATTCACACGGGAAGTTAAGTTTCTACCGCTTTATAGGCTATCCCTTTTAAATAATGGGATTCAACCGGGACCATTGTGTTCTTGTTTTAAGCCCACACTGTCACTCTGTGCCGCGGGGTATAATATCGCCTTTGCACCAAAGCCTTGTGTTTGACAGAGACAATCCTCTCTGTAGACAGGCTTCACGAAAACTAGCTTTTAAATCTCAAGCTACGTAGCTTTGCGTAGCCTCGTTCAGGCACACAAGGCTCTTGGCCATGACACAGTTCAAGCATGATGAATAACAACGAAAAACAAGTAGAATATATGTAGCCAAATAAAATATATCGATTTAATTTAACTTTTATAATCTGTAGCCTAAAATGCACATTTGCCATGTAAAGAAATATAGAACCATTTCTTATCTGAGTAGTAGTGTGTTGTAAAGTTATTTTTCTACGTTTTAGTTACCAATTAAGAATGGCTTTGTTATACAATTCTGAAGTGAAACTGGGCTGTATTTCCAACCACACAATACTGCACATTTGGTACAGAAAACAGGATGAGGTTAAAACGTGTGCCTATACATTTCTGTATTTAAGATTACCTCCACCATGACTGGCAACATTTAAATGCTGCTTTTTGATGCATCGCTAATAATACGTTAATAAAATGATTTACTGTATCCTGTTGTCTTTTAATGAGTACTGATGCATTTACAGGTAAGAAGCATTTTAATATTGTAGCTGGTTGTGTGAAATACATTTTTAATGATTTAATATAGCCTACTGTTTGGTTAACACATATTTTATAAACTAATATATTCGGTTGTAAAATCTTAATGGGAAAAAACAGAGTAACCAGAAAAATATTCCTAAGAGAAATATGGTGCCGTAGAAGTAGAAAGAAGCCATGCACCTGAAGCAAAGTTAAGTATTAGGTTGCATTCGACTACTGCCTTCTTCTAAATTAGTAAACAATTAGTACTATTAGGCTATTAAGTAGTTTGCAGTTTTGCTAAGTCTTGCATTTTTACTTGTAGGGTAAAGTAGAGCTTTTATACATTTTGGTAATGATACTTATTTAAAACGGATCTGAGTTGTTGACAGGACATTAAGCTGGACAAATATGTGACCAATATGGGCAACTGTTTCAGGGCCCAGGGCCCAAACAGCCTGGCAAGTGGCAACTTTTTTTTGGTGATTTATCTATCTTTTTAAAAAAGGACCTTGAGTGCTTTACTAACTGAATCGAGGATATATGCTTTATGGCGGACCTTATACTTTCATACCGAAGAGCGTCACCATGGTAGGGGGGGAAACACATATCGACACACAAAGTAAACATGCAGTTTGCCGAAGAGACGATAGACTACCGAGTGTTTATAAAGAAAGAAAAGTAACACTTCTGTTTAAACGTACTGACTTTGTTCCTGCATGGAGCTAGTGTCACATACTTTTAAACTCCAACACATCCAGTAGAGGACGACAGATTAACTTCCGCTCCCCGCCGTGCAGCTGACCAATGAGCTTCCAGGACACTGGAAGGTGGGCGGGACCATACTAAACGCAAACATGGCGGCGTCCTTAGATGATGATTTTGAGTCTGATAACCAGGATTACTACTCTCTGCTCAACGTCAGGAAAGAGGTATGGCTTATTTAGTTTTACAGGCACACCGAAGGTTGACTGACCTCTCGATGTGACTGTCGGTCATATAACCTTTAGGAAAGTGGTCTTCAGACGGTGCTTCACCCTCCAGTCAAGGAACCGTCTTCTTCATCAGCACCATCAGACCGGTGGATGCTGCAGAATCATGAAAAGCCGGTTATTTCATCATCTACTTTAGTTAAATGCAGGCAGTGTATATTCTCTGAAGTGGGTGCAAAAATAATATGTCTGCACCGATGTGCATCTTTTCAAATCTCATTAAACTAGGGAGAGACTTGACTAGGATTTAGTTGGCGTTCAACTAGATAACGTTAAGTAGCATTAGTTAATGTGGCAGACACCATTTCCCAGCAGGAAGTACATTGACCCAATTTTAGTCTGTGGTTTATTGTCAGTGGACAGGTAACTCTTTTCAATTTTGTTTAAAACTGGGATGCTTAAATGTAACAGTATTGTATTGACTGAGTGAAAATGATTCTGCACACAATTTGAGAGGTTATTTTCAATCAAAAATGCCTCTCAAATGTGAAGATCTCCTTCTTGATCTGTCTTATAGGATGGAACATACACTGGACTTTGCAATCCAAGAGGCTCATTGGTTCTGGCATTTTAGAGACTAAACTGATCAAATATCCGTCAGATTAATCCCTAATGAAAATAATTGTTAGTCACAAGTGACACCTGTCCTCTCTCCCTTGCTACAGGCTACATTGGAGGAGCTAAAGGCGTCATATCGGAGGCTGTGTATGCTCTACCATCCTGACAAACATCGAGACCCAGAGCTGAAAAGCCAGGCTGAGCAGCTTTTTAACCAGGTGCATCAGGCATATGAAGGTAAGGACAATTGTAGGTAATTGGAATTCAAACAATGAAAAAGCAAATATCGTAATAGTTTTGATGAAATATCCCCATCTCCATTTTGCAACATTATCGTAGGGTTAACCATTTAAAAAAAAAAAGAATCATCAATCATTTGGATATAAGTTTTAGTGGGTATATGATAATAATAGATTAGATTGCTATGTTAAGTAAAATAAATTCATCATATTACTGTAATTAAGCCCTCAAAAACAGGAAAAAGACTAAACATTAGACTATATCTTGTCTCATTGGACAATATATTGTATTATACATAGTCAGTTAAAACATTTTATTGCCATTCTTGTTTGGAAAATACAGATGAAATTAAGCAGGGCATGGAAACAGACACAACTCCATTCAAAGCACACAGCAAAATCAACTCCTACACAAGCTGAACCACAATTTCTCTCTTTGCCCTCAGTGCTGAGTGATGCTCACTCCAGAGCCATCTATGACCTCTTTGGCAAGAAAGGGTTGGAGGTGGAAGGCTGGGAGGTATGTATTCTGTCTTTTTTGCTGCTACTTGAGGCATACTTTACATTAACATATCTTGATAACTGTATGGTGTTGATGCTGCGTAGGTGGTGGAGAGGAAGAGAACTCCAGCAGAAATTCGAGAGGAGTATGAAAGGCTGCAGAGAGAAAGAGAAGAGAGAAGACTGCAACAAAGAACCAACCCCAAGGTTTTTACAGTCACAACTTCACCACATTCCTCAGTCAACTTCACTTCTTTTATTGTATTTCTTGTGCGGGCCACCATCTTTAAGCAGATATTACTGAATACATTAAGTAACACAACTCAATTTTGACTGTGGATGGTGTCCAAATTCATTTCATTATGTCCCTCATCCTTTTCATTCTTTTTTAATTAATTCTGTCAGTCTCTCCACTTCACTCCTTTGTTATGCAGGGCATCATCAGCGTGGGTGTGGATGCAACAGACCTGTTTGACCGCTATGATGAGGACTTTGAAGAGATGCCAGGAGGAGGATTTCCTCATATTGAAATCAACAAGATGCATATTTCCCAGTCCATAGAGGTACAACAAAACACACACTCAGTATTCACTCTACATATTGAATGAAACCACATTTTCAAACATATTTCCTAATTTCAACACATTTCTGCTGCATTTTATATGTTCTATTTAATTTATGTTTTTCCTGGTGCTTTGTTGCCTAATGTATGTGTCGTTGATTTTACATTTTTTGTTGATATTATCCTTCATTAATGATTGTATGTGAAGTAAATCGACCATGGAAGGCACCAATTGAATACAATGTATTACTGTTATTAGCATTATCTTTAAACATACACAGCTACTTATCTGAGCCAGGGTGACTGCAGTATTCTGTGTTTTCCTGTTTTTCTTCAGGCTCCTTTGACGAACAATGACACAGCAGTGCTGTCTGGTTCACTCTCCACACACAATGGGACCGGAGGGGGCAACATTAACATGACCGTCCGAAGGGTTATGTCGGCAAAGGGCTGGGGAGAGGTACACACACACATATAAAAACTACTTGGTGACAGCATGTGACAAATGTTCAATTGGGATGATACTGATTGTTTCAGTATTTTTGGTAAAGAATGAAATCACATGTTCTTGTGCGTTCTCCTCTGCAGTTGGAGTTGGGAGCTGGGGACATACTTGGACCTCTTATCGGATTGAAGGTGTTTCGCAACATCACCCAACGGTGGTAAGGCCTGATTCTCTGATATAGGGGACTATAACATGCACTGTATTTACATAAATTCAATGGTTGGAGAACTTGCAGGATTCTTGCTGTTCTGAATTTGTATCCTCATGTTTTACTGCCCTAATTGTAAGGCACTTTGAATGAAAGGGTCATCAAAATGAGATGTAATGTAGCATATGAAAAGCTATTCTGCCTCTCAAATGTTTTCTCTGTCTCCTGTCTGTCCAGTTTCTTGACAGCCCAGTGCGGTCTGCAGTTCTCTCCTCGAGGTTTGCGCCCCACCTGTTCTATGATGACAGCACGTCACCTGGACCAGAACACCATGGGTTACCTGCAGTGGCGTTGGGGGCCCAGCAGCGCCATGACGACCAGCCTGGTGCGGGACACGAAGAGCAGCCACTTCACTCTGGCTCTGCAGGTAAACATAAAGGCAAACAATGCATAAACACTGTAGGGAGGCAGGTATATATGGTACACAGCTACAGTACCTGCTGTTAATATGGTAAATACAGGTTGTACTGTAACTTAAAGTGGTAAAATAAAAAACACGTTGAATGACCCCCCTCCCTGCCATTTCAAAATGGTATCATTTTGGCTAGAAGATAAGTATTTAAATATATGAAATTGTAATAAATTCCTAATAATGCTTGATGCAAATTAATGAGTGATGACGTAGGTGAAATGCAAATGACAGTTTTATATTAAGTAGTCATTCTAATACAGTATTCATTCTCTCCTAACGTCCCTTGCAGTTGGCGGTGCCTCACTCCTACCTGATGATGAGCTACCAGTACAAGTTTCAGGATGAAGACCAGACTAAAGTCAAAGGCTCTGTGAAGTACGTCTGTCCATTTATCCTGTCTGTCTCAAAGGATTCCTTGTTACCTTAAGTAACAGTTTTTTTATTATAATTATTAAAATATAAGTCATATCGTTTTTTTTAGATCCTAGCAATTTTTTTCGAATAATATAATGTTTTTATAGCACAATTTTGAGAAAGAAAAACAATGTAGGGAAAACATAAACATATTTAAAATTCATAAATAGAGAGTTAATTGATACATACAATATTCATGTAAAAGTATTATTTACAATAAAAGTAGAAAATATCTTCTATTGTAAAAAATACTTTCAATCTTTGGTTGTACTGGCTGTAAAACTACCTGTGGTAATGACTAAAGTAGCTGAATAACTCTAATGGTTTATTTTTGCGTTCCTCCCTCTCCAGGACAGGCTGGTTTGGGACTGTGGTGGAATATGGAGCAGAGAGGAAGATCAGCCGACACAGTGTCCTGTCAGCCACTGTCAGCATCGGGGTCCCTCAGGGGGTCACGATCAAGATCAAGTACTGTCCAACCCAACATATGATCTCATTCTCTCGCGGGTCCTAATTCCCTGAATCTAATGTATGTGTTTATTTGTCCTGGTGTTTCTGTGCAGGTTGGCGCGTGCCAGTCAGACATACCTGTTTCCAATCCACCTCACAGATCAGCTGCTGCCTAGCGCTGTCTTCTACGCCACCGTCGGACCCCTGCTTTTCTACATGGTCGTCCACAGACTGGTCGTCATCCCATATACACAAGCACAGAAAGAGCAGTCAGTACATCTTCTGGCCTAATAACACTCAATCAGCATCTCACTTTGCCAAAATGTGACAATATCGATCTATAATGAGTGGCCTGCCCCCCAGTTTTGGGAAACAGACAAGAGTTTCTAAATTGAAGCAAAGCAATATAGACCTGTGGACAAGGGGAGCAGCAAAACCTTTTTCAGCCGCCGTATCAAAAAATCAATATCAGTTTAAGTGTACACTATATTTAGAATTGTTTGCCTCTTTACCTTGCTCCCAGAAAGCCTTTACCTGGAGGAACTGAAGTGGTTATCTAAGCTCTCTTCAAAGCAGCCAGACTCCTTTGACAAAAACAGTAATTTGACCGCACAGAAAACAGAAGTTGGTCTACCTCTGCCTCGATCTGGTGGTTTTGAAGATATTTTAGATACAAGCTTCACTTCCCCCTCCAAAAGGGCTGTCATGTGGCAAGGTCATTTGTAATGTGGCTGATGTTTGGCTGCTTGCCGTGTCCACCTGTCCGCCATTTCCTTTAATACCATTTACAACGGCACTTTAGAAGATCAGTACTATCCCTTTTAAGTTTTGCAGTTTTCTAAAATGTGTTTTTGCATTAATGAGGGATAGTTTTGTTATAAAACTTGCTGTCTTCAAGCTAAAAAAAAACTATACAGCCCTGAGTTACAACATTTGATTGCTGGTGTCATTAATATTGCGTGGGGATTCTATCACACTGGCACTGTCACCACAGAGAGCCTCCAGAGTGATTCCCGGTGGGTGATTGTTGATGTCTGCTTTGTGCTTCTCAGAGATTTGGAGCTGCAGAGGAAGAGCTCGGCCGTAGACATTGCCAAGAAGAAGACCGAGGCAGAGTCTGCTGTGAGTACTCACACTCGCAGTGTGCCAACACACAGTTACTCGCTGTGTGTGTGGGAATCATTGTTTCTACGTTCAGCTCTCCTCATCTTGTCTGAAAATCTCTCTCCTATCCAATTCTATTTTGTCTTCCTCCTCCTCCTCTATCTCCCTCGACTCCTCTGCAGGTTCTGCTGATGCAGGAGTCTGTGAGGAGAATCATAGAAGCAGAAGAATCCAAGATGGGTGAGGGAACACACACAAACACACACAAACACACAAACACACACTACAATCAGAGTGAAACCTTTTTAAGTTTGCTGCCAAAACTTAGAAAAAAATCTTAATTCACATGTGGGACATTTCTCATGGTTGCGTTAACTGTGTGATATAGTGATGCTCTAGGATTAAGTTTTACTAAGTCTGACTTCCATCATCTACTACTGTAAAGCATTGTTGCTGATTTAGCCCATCTCCATGCAGTGTTTACATACATTAAGCCTGTTAGTCTGTGCACACAACACCAGTGTGTCATTTGGTACATCCAGACTGCAATTTCAGGTGTTCATTTATTTCCCATTATAATTGGTAATGATATCAAGCCAACAAAGTAAGATGACAAAGTTATTGGCCTGTCAGTCCTCTTCTTATCTGACACAGGTTCTGTGTATTCACAGAAAAGCACTTATAGATGTCCACTTCTAATACAAGAAGTGCTAACTGTGTCCTAGACAGTATTTCAGTATGTCTGTATCACACATACTCTCCCACTTACTCCCCCTTCACTTCATGATACTTTTTAAAATCCGTCTTATCTACAAATCTCTCCATAGTCTCACCCCTACATTTCAGAACTTCTCTCCCCTTACAGCAACATAAGCCTTCTCAGATCCACCCACCCATTGCATGTTAGCTTTTCTCCATTTGTGGAAAAAAGAAATGTGGGGACAGGGCTTTTTCTGACAGGGCAAGACGTACATTTAGAACCACCTGTAATCTCTGGGCATCAATTGTGATCAGATTTTCCACCACATGTACGCACATAAACAGTATGTCTTTATGCTTGCATTGTGAGTACAAAATAGTATGTCTTTGTGAGGCACAAAATCTGTTTACTTAGATACTATGCAAATAAAAGAATGTTAACATTTTGTTATCTTGTATGGACTGCCAAAGGGAAATGAGAGCACTAAACACTGAGCTTCTGTCTAGGTCTGATTATCCTGAATGCCTGGTATGGAAAGTTTGTGACAGACACCAGCCAGAAGCAGGAGAAAGCAAAGGTCATCGACGTCACCGTGCCTCTGCAGTGCCTGGTCAAGGACTCCAAACTCATCCTAACAGAGGCCTCTAAGGTGTGTGTGTGTGTGTACATGTCAGTGTGTCCATTTGATTGTCCACACCTCTGTGTATGCATGCGTATGAATTGCTTCTCTGTGTGCAGGCTGGGTTGCCGGGCTTCTTCGACCCCTGTGTGGGAGAGGATAAGAGTCTCAAGTTACTGTACCAGTTCCGAGGCGTCATGCACCAAGTCATCTGCGCCGACACCGAGGCACTACGGATACCCAAGCAATGTTAGTATGCAGCCACTTAACCCAACAGAGCCAGAATTATTATCACTTAACAACACACTACTACAGTATAAGCCTGCATCCATGTTCAAATTATATTTATTCTGTCTTTTCAGCTCACAGACTCGAGCCTGAGTCCTCCTAGGAGCCCACTACTGTTGCAGCACCAGAGGGCGAAACGCAGATCAAACAGACTGTGTGTCAACAGAAAAAATGAGGGGACAAATCAACAATAAGTCTGTTACTCTCCTCTGGTCCTCTTCTGTCATGGTATTTAGTGAATCTGTTTATCCAGTTCCTCCACTCATCCCTCTCCTCTGAGGTTCAGCAGAATACAGGAGGCAGCTCACAGTGTGTGTCTCTGAGCCAAATATCTGACAGCTGCAGGAGATCAGACACTGGCCCTGAACATAGTTTTATATATAAGTAAATATATATACATATATGCACTACACAGAGGGACTGATGGTCACTGCGGATGTGGTGACCATTCCTGTCCACGATGAGCTAAAAGTGCACATACATTTAAAGAAGTGTATTGACATTTTTTTATGTCAAGTATATAGAAATGAGCCGTAATGTAATTTTACCCCATATCATTGTCGTCTTAGTCCTGTATGTGTATCACCCGGGTAGGTTCATCTATTCATGTTATAACATACCAGTCATTTCATTAACTCGTGCAAATGTCTCTAAAATGCAGAATCATGTCTCTGCGTAGCTCGTGTTTTGGTTCACTTTATTGAAATGTCCCTACTTCATTTATTTTGCCTTTGAGTGACATGTCTGCTGCTCAGGTGAAAACTGGTGCTCAAAACTTATATCTGTGAAGGTCGGATATGGAAGTTGGAGGAGGAAAAGTGAGAGATGCCATTTGATGGTAGTGGTCCAACCAAGGCTTAAATCTTTCATACTGAATTTTTAATAATTCAGGCAAGACTGCATTTTTAAAGCAGAAGTTCCCCTTCGATTTGATTTGCGTCAGTGTTTATCGATTGTTGCTCTGCAGCTGCAGCCCAGTGATTTTTAATAAATGAAGGTTGGGTGTGTACTTCACTGGTATAGCTCCAGCCCTAAGCCCCTGATAACAGTAACTACTGGTACGCATTTATCATATTTAGGCCTATGTAGATATGATTAAAGCTGTTTGGCGTAGGTCGACACTTTCCCTTCCTGGAGGTTGTGTTTTTCACTGTGACAGGCAATAACTTGAGCTGACAGGAGCCACACTAAAACCCTTGTACTGATCATGGAACATTAACATGGCTGCATTTATTTGTTGGCTTGTGTCTGTCGTACACCAGACCGATGCCATATATTTGTATTTGTTGTTCTGTCCCTCTTTTTATTTATTTAAAAATTGAATTCATCTGCTATTGCCATGTCCCTTCTTATACATGTATAAGATGCTAAACCATGCTCATCACTTAGGTGATAATCAACACACTAACATGCCATTAATGTAGCTATTTTACTTAGACAGGTGAGGTTGATATGGATAGACCTAATATCATATGATGCACTTTCTGTTCAGATCTGTTGCAGTTTGAAATTGTGGATTGAAACTGTTACTACAAAGGGAATAGCATAAGTAAAATGATTGCTCCATTTTTGTTGGGATTCACTGTCAAAAAATAGTATTATATTGAACTAAAATGTATTTATTTTATTTGCACAAAAAGTACATATTTGAGGCTTGTCATGACAGTGGAGCTGAAGCCTCTAAATTAAGTTGCGTACTTTACTGAGTTTACATCTAAGAAGTTATGACAAGTCCTGTTTATTTTATATTGTGCATTTTTTCCATTGCTGCAATTGACTCACAAGACGAGGGGGTGTGTAGGCTCAAATAAAAACAGGTAGCATTACGATGGATACGTTTTTGTTATTGGTTGAAAGGATGTGTCTCTACAGTCAGATCCATAGCAGTCTTGTGTCACTATTACAGCAGCCATTTGGCACTTGACTGTTTGTAGCATTTGTCTTCCCTCGTTAGTTTTAAGTGTGCTGTAAAGTGTTTTGACAGGTCAGCTGGTCACCTCTGCTCCAGTGCCGCCATGAGGTCAGCAGAAAGATGGCTTCCCTGCTGTTACACTCATCAAACTGACCCACATTAGTATGTAAATATGCTGTATGGTTGAGGAGCCTGTGTTCTCTGTCCTGTAAAAAGTACAATAAATATGAAGCGATCAGATTCCTGTT
Source organism: Dissostichus eleginoides (assembly GCA_031216635.1). NCBI lineage: Eukaryota > Metazoa > Chordata > Actinopteri > Perciformes > Nototheniidae > Dissostichus > Dissostichus eleginoides. The sequence continues at coordinate 15,575,571 of CM062265.1, forward strand.
TGATTTCAAGAGCATTGCAGATGGACTAGCCAATTGGAAAATGCACTGTGATGTTACGAAGACAAAAAGGAAACGAGTTAAAATGGTAACTCTTTATTTACAATAGTTTACAATAGTTTCACAGAAACAGTTTGCACCACAGAACAGACAACGCTTTCTCAATAAGGGGATAGGATAACCCAAGATCTGGATCAAACGAGCTTTATCACAATGAGCTAACATTGATTACACTGATGTCTTAAAGAGGCAGACTAGAATTTGGATTTTGTGCCCAAAGATATCTCTTCAGGTTCTCTTTTCATGACATGAACGTCCTGAGAAACTGCTTATTATGTCTTGAAAACTCCCTAAAAGCATCAAAACCTGATGTTTCTTATGATCTGGTGATTGCTGGATAGAAACCAATTAACCAACATTTGAAATACCAGACAAGAGTGTAGCTTAACCACTTTAAACTTTTAGAAAGTCCTGTATTCTTTACATACCAAAGATGCATTGTGTATGTTAGTCATTGCCCAGTCAAAGTAACTGATTCTGCATTGTAAAATCCCATCCTGGACTTATATAAAAGGTTCCGAGTCTAAAATCTGTCACTACAGTATGGCTTTTATATTTTATCAGACAAAACAGCAGATGGCACATGAATAACGAAGCTTAAAAACCAACATTTCCAGCAAGTTTTAGGGAAAAAGTGCAATAGTAAAAGCATTTTTTTCAACTAAACCTACTGCATGTGGAAATAAGTGAATACTGCTGTGAAAACATTAGTTTTGAGAGGTGACAAAATCTGTTCTCCTGATCTGACCCTTCAGAGACAAACAAAACAGACCGACCCGGCCCATGGTTCTTTGCAGATATCCATTTCTGTTTCTTACAAAGATTGAAACCATGAAGCTAAGTTGAGCCATAGCAGCACATGCTTTGCCAACACCCTCACACTGTCATCCTTTCAAACACACACACTCATGCATAATTTCAACTGGACTATTTCTAACAACACTATTCCAGTTACAATAGCTTTATTTTCTGTTGATACTTTAACAGGACGGCCATAGGAGTTCCCTTCTATAAATATGCTTGTCTCTGAAAACTCTGTCATGAGCATGAAAACAGAAGACATGAAACAGAGGTGAATTTAAACAATGGTTTGGAAAATAAAAGTAGTTATGAACAATACCACCGTTCTAACCCGTCATTGAATGCAGCAAAAACACTGAGCAGAGGCAAAAGAGAACTTCAAACTGAAAACCCTGTCATCTGAATCTTGACAGTTTTATATATGTGAAATTTGAAGTTATTTAATATAGAAAAAAACCGCTCATCTGAACAGGATTCTGGTGAAAGACTAACACTGTTTAAACATTATGAAAATAAAATGGTGTGAGAACTTTGTGTATGGCCAAGGAACGTCTTAATTGAGAGGCTGGAAGACAGTTTCTGAAACAGAAGGGGGAGGAAGAAGCGCTTGGTTCAGTTAACGGGCTTCAAGCCTCAATGAAATTCTTTCACAATGTTTTAAATAACAAAACAGAACAAGAAAGAGATGAAGCAGATGCACTCTCGTATCCTACATCTTTGATCTAGTGGATTATACCTCAGCGTAATACTATAGCACCATCTGAAGCAGTTAACACAAGGCTTAGCTTGTTTTACGGTTAATTATGTAACATGTATAGAGTCATCTAAAAGAAGACAAATCCAGTTTAATCAGAAAGACATACATGTCCTTATGACAGAAAGGTCATATGGATCGTTTAAAAAAAAAAGTGAGAACAGTGCAAACTGTCTTTCCTACAAATCCCAGCATGCACCATAGTGGCTGGCAGTTTTGAGGGTATTCTCTCTATATGGCAGTTCATATGTTTCCAGTGTTCACGAGACACCAAACAGTAGAGGTTTGTCCCTACGCTAATGTCACCTAGAGAAGGACATCCATTCAGTGATTGCCTAACGCACGGAGTCTGTAGGGATGCAGGAACAAACCTTAGTTAATCTAAAAATCAAACCGTTTTCAAAAAGGGATAGGGGCTTGGGATAGGTCCACCAAAGTGTGTATAGAAAATGTGGGGTTCATGGCTGGGCATGAAGGACAGAGACTGAAGGTTGCAAGACCTGAATTTGAGGAAGGGTCAGTCCAGCAGGTGGCATGGAGGCAGGAGTGGAAGGGGTCAGAGTTCAGGGGTCGACCTGGGGTCAGTCCAGCAGATGCTTGCGCGGGCCTATGCGCGAGCGGTGGGACCGGCGGGCGTCTGCGGTCCCGAGTGACTCTCGGCAGCTCTGGCACGTATATGTCTCTGGAACGTGGCTCTTACGGATCTTGGCACAGGACAGGTGGATCCAGGTGTTGCACTGGTTACACTCGATCATGGCCCGGCCCGCAAAAGGCTTCATGCAGAAACACGTCACCAGGTCCCACGAGTCGTCATCTGAGGAGGCAGCAGAGAGCATACAATGAGTCAAAATATGGACACTCTTAACGTTCTTTTAAACACTGAGGGATATGACAGTTAATGCCGTGCTATAGCAGAAATGTGTCCACTGTTGGGAGAACATTTGCACAATGTTGTGTATTATGACAGTGTGTCGTCACCTTTTTGAATAGATGAGCAAATCCTGCAGGAAATGTCAAGTTATATATATTGCACATTGACTGAAGTCTTTTATGTATTGGCTCCTGTTTACATTTAAAACTGTAAATTATTATTTTCAGGAACCATAAAGCTTTAAAGTTCACCTATCATGCTATTTGTAGGCAATAGCATAGGTCTCAGATATATACAAATATATAAAAAACATGTCTATGAAGTGTTTTGCTCAAAATACCAAACAGATCACCCATTCTAGCCATGCCTCATATCCCTCTATTTCACTTCCTGTTTGAAAAGTGCTGATTTGGGGTAGCTATAAAGCTTTAAAAAAAATAAAAAATAGATTAAAAAAAAAGAGGAGGGGGCTGAGCTCAAGTGGGAGATGCTACCGGCAGCTACTGCGGTGATGAAACACCATATCATGGATTATCAAGGATTATTTCTGAAACAGTAATGGAGCTCAAAGGCTTTCTCTCTTGCCGGTTATACCACAAGGTGAGTTCCTTTTTATTTCCTGCTTCTTCACACACATGCTCTCCAGTACAGGTTAGCTCTGAGTGTTAGCGATGCTAATGTAAACATGCACCGACCATATTACGTCCAAAACAGTCGGGCATTGTTTCTGATAGCAACGTTTCTGATAGGGCCGTGGGTGTAAAGCCAGCCTACATTTCCAATATTACGTCATATCGGACGCAAATCTGGATCAGCTCCGTTGTAAATTTGGAAAGAATTTCAGTTTTGTTGTTTTAAATCTTTTATCTCAAGTGTCGTCTCATGGAAGGAAGTTGCTTCGTTTATAATGAATTTACAAAAAAATAATTGTTTGTTTAATTAAATACAGTATGGTTGTTTTAAAACATTTCTCAATTTTACAGCAACTACTCTATCATAATAAATACTGTTACCTTGATATAAAACTGCATAAGTTATGATTGAATATTTGGCAATATAAAAACCAAAATAAAACCTACCAGAGTCCACCATGATGTCCTCATCCTCTCCTGATCCGTCTTCGTCTCTGAACACCACCTGTTTCCCCTGGCGGAAGACCTTCCTCTTTCCTGCAAGGCCCTCCACCTTTTGTACCTTAACCATCCCTTCTTCGAGGTCTTCGTGACCCCAGTCTTGACGCTCGTCGTTGGGCTCCTCCTTGCAGGGGGCCGAGCTAGGCAGGCGCTGGGGGGTGATGGGGATGCTGAAATCATCTTCAGGCTCCTCTTTGATCGTTCGGCCACCAAAGGAGTCGGGGTACTGCAGCCCTGGAAACGTCGTGTGGGCTTGCTGGACTCTGCTCTCCTCCCCAGACCCATGTTCCCTCTCCTTTCGCCTTTTTTTCTTCTTCAGCTTGTCAGCTTTTCTGCGGTCATCTGGGTGCAGGGTTGGGATTGTGTGCTAGAGGAGAGAAATAAAAAGGGAACGCATGTTTAAAGGAAGGAAGGCGAACATATAAGGCTAAGCATTTGACTTGATTAACTTAACTCACGTCTTTCTTGGTGTGACCGGACAGTGTGGCTCCTGGCTGTGGACGTTTCCTGCTCCTGTCCTGGGGGGCCTTGGGAGGGCGCTGGGGGCAGGAGGTTGGGGGTCCCGGGGTCCAGCCATCACTGTCAGCTGTGCTGCCTGTACTGTTGGGAGGACTGGAACTACTGCGCAGTGGAGAGTCCTGTATCGAGACAAAGGAAGAACTAGAAGTCAGTGAATTCAAAACACACAACCACGGATAACACTGGTGATAAACAGATTTCTCCACCAAACAATAAGATGAACATATATTGTTATATTCCTATTCAAAAATATATTCTATATATTAAATGTGTACTAATAAGGTAGGCAGTAGCTCAGTCCATAGAGGCATGGTTTGGGAACCAGATGGTCGCTAGTTCAAGCTGGCCCGGACGCTCTGTTGACTGGTAGCTGGAGAGGGGCCAGTTCGCCTCCTGGGAACTGCCGACATGTCCTTGAGCAAGAACCATGGCAAGTCCTTCACTCTGAAACCTCTCCATGTGTGTATTTAGGGCAACATGTCTATAGGTCCTGTTTGTGTGTATTTCAACTGTATCAACAGAATGAATTTTCCCTAGGGGATTAATAAAGTGTGCTTTCTTCTACGCATTATGAGATATACTGTACCGGTTTAGAGTTATGTGTGTGGGTAAAGTGCAGCTTTAGACTAAGAGGATTTTTGTGGCATTTTCCTTTATTCCATAGTTCAGCATAAGATAGACAGGAACGAGAGAAAAGAGAGGGGAATACATGCAGCAAAGAGGAACACGCTGTTTTAAGTAAGCACTGTCTAGGGTCCTTGACTGAAGAAATTCTTACTAGATTAACACTTACATAATTTTATTTAGCATTTAAACTATAGTTTTGTTTCTTGTCATTCATCATAAAAAAGCACAAATAAAAACGAATCAATTAAAGAATTTAGTCGACTAAGGTCCAGACTTACAATACATCAACAAAAAAGGGGAATTCTTTCATGACAGCTTAAGTGTTGGGCTGCGCTATTTATCATATTATATTAATCCACCATAATGCAAACCTCTATGACTTTTAATTTTGATGTGAAGCTGTATTTGCTTTAGCAAGGAGATCAGGCACATTAAACCCTCATTGAATATCAACAGATGAAAGGACTTGCACCACATGACATAATGTGCAAAGACAGACAGGCAGAAGGAAAATGTATGTGTTAGAGGAAAACCGAAAAGCAAAGCAACTTGGTGACAGAAGACCTTTAGAGGAACAACCACAACTTGAACTAAATGAGTCAGAATCTATAAATCTATGCTGCTGGTGGTGAGGAAGAGGAAGTACATTTGTCAAACATCAGATCTGACAAAAGACATTTAAAAAGGGTGTCATATTTTGTTGTTTTATTGGTTTAAAAGAAAATGTTTATAGTTAAAACCATGTTATTAGAAAAGCAAATTATGACAATATCATAAATGTTCTGCAAGTTTGGGGGACTTATCCGAGTTTGGGAAAAACATGAGGTGTGTAACAACAGACAGTTAAATCCAACACTGAGAAAAAGGAGAGTCCTTTGATAACAGGACATGAATGTTTTAGAAGTGGAGGTGCATGTTTTAATGAGTAAGCTTTCACTTTAATAATGTTTTTTAGCCACAATAAATGTGTTACAGAGAGGAACATGGGTATGAATCGGTGATAATGTGATCACAACTACTCGTCAAACCACAGAGGGCTCAGTTAAGGAGGTGACAAACAGCAGTGTAGATGAAGGAGGATCCGAGAGAGATTTTAAAAACAGAATTCAACATATCATATGAAAAGTTAGAAACTCTATACATTCAAGATCAAATAAAACACATGCTACTAACGTGTAAGATAATATGCTTATAGTTAGAACAACTTTGAAGACAATGACATCCAACTACACAAAGTCTAGACAACGTATTGCCAATCACAACAGATATGCAGGATTCAAAAAGATTACATCCATCGTGTGGTCAATAAGTATCTGCTTGCAGTTTTAAACACACACCTCCATTTAAATCCATTCTACACATTTCCGACAGGGCAAAATGTCTGTGATATAATTTTGTATCTATTAACTTCATTAATTTACAAAAAACATGTATGTTTTATTTATGATTTAGCTATGCATTATGGTGATTGATGTTATCCACTGTATGTGTATACTCTTGATTTAGTATTTCTACTATGTGGACACATACTGTAACTCAATACAACAGTTCTCATTTGTAACTAAATGTAGCAGATTAAAACCTTTATATATACAGTCTATGATTAAAACGAGTGCATTACCATTAAGGTGAAGATGTATTGTAGTTAAAAAGGCACTAACTGCTTCATTTACTCACCTCTTGCGGGTATGGGATGTAACCAGCATAGGCCAAGACGAAAGTGCAAAACTTGTTAAAATCCTCAACTGTCCTCCTCCTGTATGGCGGGCTGAAACCCTGAAACACAGTCATTGAAACATTAACACGCTGCATTAAACCTACACAACCCGACATGGCGTTGACCATTGTTTTATATTGATGGCGTTGACATTAACGACAAGTGATTGGCACACTCCATTTACGAGACTTTACAAACGTAGACTCGGCGTCGAATCAATACGACATAACAACACTGGAAGCAACTCAAAAATAAGATGTTGACAGTCTAAAGTGTGATTAATCGCAGACACGGATGTCTCTTTGGACTCGTCAGTGAGGCTTCCCACCAACCCCCACCGATTAACCAACGACAGCTAATATTAGCAACGTCGGCTAGCAATACACAGCAAATAAGTAACAAATGCTAATGCTACGAAGCTAGCTGCTGACAAGAGTCGGTGAAGTTTGACTGGCATAACATGCAAATATAACGCAGTATGAAAAACCGTCGAATATTCAAAGAGGGACATAAGAGCAGAAGTGTACGCCAACTGTCGATAGAAATAGATGGCTTGCTTACGATGTTTAAAAAGCCAACGTTAGTGATAGCATATTAGCATTCTGTGGTTATGATGATGGAATGTTGTTTTTTCGATGAAACGTTAAGCTAGCTTCTGCGTCAACAGTCTTACAAAGTGCACTCTAAAATAGTGTTACTTACTTATGCTCACACACAACTTTAAGTATTAACAATTGACTGTTTGAACGAAGCTTTTCTGGAAGTTTAACATGTGTAACTATTTTAATATCAGCACCAGTAGCTAACATTATGACAACATTAGCGCGGTATGCTAACGAGCAGCTGCTACACCGTGTGGTGACAATCTCGATCAAGTTGACGTTTGCTAGCATCGTTAGCCATGTCTGCAAACTACTCACTGTGAAATAGTTATGTAAGAACACTTACCTCCGGCTGAAATGCATGGGATGTCGATGGGTTTATGTCACCCATCTTTACCGAGTGCCCGACCACCTGGCGTTGTGTCGATACCGCGACCGTAAACACTGTGGTTACCTAGGCTTTGCTTGGTAGATACGAAGCTAACGTCAACGTTACTTATGCTAAAACTCGAAGCAACAGCTTTCTCTCAGTTTGCCCTCATCCTCCATCAGCACAAGCGATAACGTTGTTTAACCAATGCAAGGAAACAAACAACTAATCGGCTCTAAGTTGAAAAACGTGTCTCCGGTGAAGAGTAAACGGTACTACTGTATCTAAACGTAGCTGTCCGGTAATGTCTTCTGTTGATTCGGTGTATTGGCTGCTGGGGGAGCGGTTCGGCTGTCACCAGCTGCCTGCCCCCTTCTAACATCTTCTTCTGTGGTGTTTATTGTCGTATGCCAAACAATGGAGGCTCATTACCGCCACCCACTGGACTGGACAGTGGCAGGAGATATATTGAAATAAAACAAACAAAACCTCCTCAGCTCTCTCTATTAATCCACATGGAGATATTGTATTTTCTATGAGTTAGCATTAATTCCTGTCTTTATATTCCAGGGGCGGTTCCAGGGGGGGGTCAGTTTATGATTAAACTGGCTGACGGAATAGGTGGAACTAACGCTATTTGTCATTCTAGTCGGATCCATTAAAACTGTAACTATAAGTATCTGAAATAAATATGTGTACTGAAACAAATACCAATAACTGTATTGTATTGTTTTCTTATGCGCAATTACTTCATACTGTCTTTGTCTTTTTCGTCCTGCATTTATTGTGCCCCCCTCAGAAAATAACTGGCCCCAGCCTGGCCCCCCCAGTCATATTGGTCTAGAATCACCACTGGTTTATTCATTGTAGCTTTATATGTTTATTTTAATAGAAACAGATGGTAGCTTACATTGGTAACATGTGATGTGATATATGGTAATAAACATTCAAATAAATCAACAAGTGTGTGTATCTTTGTATATCATTTAAAAATTGTATTTCATTTGAAATTGCCTCGATACTGTGATATAAAAATTATAATTATATTATAATAATTACAATAATAAATACTTATCATGGATGTTTTTTAATTAAAAATGGTAATATGCTTTGTAGTGCCCTAAAAGTAAGGAAATAGTTTTACACCATTGTATAGATGAGAGTAACACTTACGTCACTTCCGGGCAAAAAAATACGGCCCCGCCCACTTTTGGGGGAAAACAACGCTCTCATTTGAATGGCGGTCAATACAAATTCAGAAGTTTTTGCCAATCTGACCAGAACTTGAAGAAAAACGTGGATTTTTGGATCTTCAAAAGAGCCCGATTACGATGGCCAGTCAGGCAAACAATTACATTAAATCATTTGAAATCGACGATCGGGCTCGATGTATGGTTCAATTGCCGCATGGCATTTCTAACTTGACCGGCTTGCGCTGTCCAGCAAACCCGGAAGTTGGATGTTGCGTTCAGGTGCAAACTCAGCGCGTCAGTCCGTTCGACAAACAACAACATGCTTACAAAAGCAACAGGACCATAAATCCTGTTTTCAAAAAACACCGCAAGTTCAATTTATTTAAAACGGTAATCACTCTTTAGTGATCTGGGATCAACAACACAAACCGAAGGGCCTCTTTGGAGGACATTTGAACATCCGTAGCCTCACACCTAAAGCTGATCAAGTCTATCATCTTCTTCATGATTCCAATTTAGATTTTCTCTGCCTATCAGAAACATGGCTTCATACCAACTCTCAATCCGCTGCATTGCATGTGCCAGGCTATCAAAGCTTTAGACAAGATCGATCTTACGGAAGAGGGGGTGGGGTTATGATTTATGTCAAAGACCATCTCAACTGTCATCAAATATGCTGGCCTTTTAACCATGACTTGGAATGTCTTGGATTAAAAATAATGCTGTCCCCTGAAATGTCATTTGTGCTCATTGTTGTTTATCGTCCACCCTCTTCAAATAATGACTTCTACAGCACATTCAAAAAACTTCTTAAAGCATGTGATTTCAAAACAGAAGTAATACTGCTTGGTGACCTGAATTGTAACTGGTTAGACAAGACAAGTAGGAAAACCCTTAAGCAAATCACATATAGTTTAGACTTAACACAAATGACAGAAGGACCAACCAGAATAACCTCATCCTCACAGACAGAAATAGACTTAATATTAAGTAATAAACCTGAGAGAGTGGATAAAACATTTAATTTCATCACTGGACTATCTGACCACAACTTCATATTAATATCCTGAAAACTCACAAAGAAACGGTTCCAGCACTCTTACAAACCTCTGGAACAACTAAGAATACCGAAAAATGAATTTGCAAACTTTGAGCAAGCTGTGCAACAGACTGACTGGGAAAGTATGCTAACTGGGAGCAGTGTAGAAACAGACAGCCAAATGTTTGCGACCAAGCTACATGATTTAGTGGAGATGTTCTCCAGAAAAATGAAAAGTGGAAAAAACTAAAACAATGCACTTCCTTGGTTCAATACGTACATATTGAACTTGATCAAGGAAAGAGACTTTGCACTGAAAAGAGCACTGAAAACTAAATGAACTACTGACAGGCATAGGTTTACTTCATTACGTAACAAAGTAACTCAATCAATCGGAAAGGCCAAAGCCAACTTCTTCATAACAATAATTAATGAGGCAAAAGGTAACACTAAAATAATTTGGGAACAGATTAAAACCTTACTGGGAATCAAGCACAGGCCAAAAAAGTAGCTAGAACTAAAAGAGAATGCAACCTAGTGCAAGACCCAGAACAACTTGCCATAGCTTTTAATAAATATTTTATCAACTCTGTAGATGAGATTGCACAGAACTTTCCCTTGAGAGCAGAACATATTATCAAAGTCGACGAAAGTAAGATGTCCTTTTGCATTCAACCCATATCGGAATTAAAAACCAAAGCAATTATTAATTCTCTTAAAACTTCGACAGCTAAGGACACATACACTATGGATTCTACAATGCTTAAATCACTGCAAGATTACCTAGTCTGCCCTCTTACCCAAATCATCAATTCATCTGTATTACATGGTACATTCCCAAGTGCATGGAAGACTGCAATTGTAACCCCCATTTTCAAATCAGGTGACCATCTGAACATCAACAACTACCGCCCAATTAGAATCTTACCTGTAGTATCCAAGGTGGCTGAGAAGTGGGTGTCAGAACAGCTTGTCTCCTTCTTAAATAACAGTCCATTTCAACTTCATCCCATGCAGTTTGGCTTCAGGGCAAATTATTCGACCGAAACAGCCAACTGCTTTTTTATAGAAAAGGTCAAAGCAATGGTTGACAAAGGAGGTGTTGTTGGTGCAGTATTCCTGGATCTACCACTTCTTTTTACCCTATATATTAATGACCTGCCATCTGTCTGTCCTGATGTGGAAAATCAGCTATATGCTGATGACACTGTGATATATGTGCATGCCAGTACAAAGCAAAAGGCTGCTGATAAACTTACCTCAGCTTTAGTGCTGATCACTAGCTGGCCACACCGCTCCTGTCTTCAGCTTAAAACCTCTTTAGCCCCACGGACCCGCCAAAGGGGCCGAAATCACAACATCTGCAAGCAAAAGTATCTCAGGGCTTCTTAAGATTTAATAAACTATGAATGTTTCATATCTATGTAACGGGAAGAAACTCAGCTAGCTGATCTTTTTTTTTTTTTTTTAAAAAAAACCCTCAAAGCTAACGCTGAGCCTGTGAATTAGCCACGGGCAAAAAAATCTTAAGGCCGTTAGCACAGAACTCTAGCTATACCGATCGATATACTTATTGGATCTGCACAAACAAGCTTAGCTAACATCCTGAGATTCCACAGATTATAGAAAAATAAGGATCATCACTGAGCGATCAGAACTCGTGACAGGGGAAGCAAATACAGACAATACACGACGTAGCTTTAGGTAGCAAAAAACGGAGATATGCTCACCATAGCTGTTATTCTGATCAAAAGTCGTGTTCAATGGCATTAAAACGAGAAAAAACGCGGCTGAAGGTTAATCCATAGGTTCATCCAATGTATCTGTCACTTTGAAAAAATTATTGATAATCCATAAAACCATTTTTATGCAAAAAACGGAGAATCAAAATTAGCTACTAATGGTAGCCACCAGAGGCTAGCGCAACTTCCGGTTTTTCTACGCATCACTATCACTCCTTATTTGGGAACCTGTGTGTGTATGTGGAACTTTCCCTCGATTCCATTGGCTATGACGGTTAGAAAGAGATGTCAATCATCAAAATCGAGCAAGGGGGGCCAGAGATATGGAAAATCCACCCAAATGACCCCAGAAGTGTTTTTTTTTTGCTAAATCTCTCTAAAAAGGTCAAATGTCACTTGTTTTGCATCAATCTTGATACAGGGTACTTATTATATGTTGTACTTTGGATTCCTAAAGCTTTTAGTCTACTAACCCATCATCCAAGGGTAGTTTTCACTATAAGTAAAAAATAATTTTCGGACGGACACTATAATTTACAGTTTTTTACCATGTTCAATCTGAATTTTCTTTAAAATAAAAAACATCTATATTGATTCTGACTTTTCTACATCCAACTCAAAGGTTTATCATTACTTTGAGAAAAAAGATTATTAATTTACCCCTTTTAGAAGTGTAGTTATGGTCATTTGTTCTGGAAATGTCATTTTCGAGCCTGAAATCTGAAAAACAGGCTTGGGGTCAGACAGGTTTTAATGTAAACAAAACAGTAGGAATGTTTTTCACAAAAAGAAAATGCAACATTGTGTCAAATATAAGCATCTCAGGTGAACATATTAATATTGTGCCTCAGGTTAAGTACCTTGGAATCATTATTGAATCTAATTTAACATTCAAAACACAAGTCAAAAAAGTGACCCAAAGAGTAAAGTTTAGCCTAGCAAATTTTAAACACATAAGAAACACAATGACATTGAATTCTGCCAAATTATACATGAATGCCATGATCATGTCACATCTTACATACTGTCTCACAAGCTGGGGGCAAACTAACAGCTCCACACTGAAGCCACTAGCAACCCTGTACAAACAAACCCTCAAAGTACTACTGCGGTCAACTTAGCCGTCTCTCAAATTTGCTTGGTCAAATGAGCAGCTTTTCATTTTTGAGTGCGCGATTAATAGCGTCTTTACGGTAATTGCCGAGAAGCGGCACTGACGCTAGTACATTAATAAAATAATGCATGTTTTTGTGCAATATTTTTCGATAAAAATATGTTTTACCATAAGTTCTTAATGAAATTGGTACTGTTGGACTCAGTACTTGTTAGACTACTACCACAAGTACAATCAAGTACTTTTATCGTGTACCTTTTGAGTAATACCCTGTCAAACTCCCCTCCAGAGTACAATAATGCATGTTTTCTGCCATCTTTGATGAGAGATAAAATGGTTTTCCTGCCATAGGTTCTCAGTGAAAGTGGTACTGCTGGACAGAGTACTACTTGGACTACCACCACAAGTACAATCAGGTACTTTTATCGTGTACTTTTTGAGTAATACCCTGTCAAACTCCCGTCCAGAGTACAATAATGTATTTTCTGCCATCTTTGATGAGAGATAAAATGATTTTTGCCATAAGTTCTCAGTGAAAGTGGTACTACTGGACAGAGTACTACTTGGACTACTACCACAAGTACAATCAGGTACTTTTACGTGTACTTGAGTAATACCCTGTCAAACTCCCCTCCAGAGTACAATAATGTAGGTTTTCTACCATCTTTGATGAGAGATAAAATGATTTTTTGCCATAAGTTCTCAGTGAAAGTAGTAGGCCTACTGTTGGACAGAGTGCTACTTGGACTACTACCACAAGTACAATCAGGTACTTCTTGAGTGATACCCTGTCAAACTCCCCTCCAGAGTACAATAATGTATGTTTTCTGCCATCTTTGATGAGAGATAAAATGATTTTCAAGTTCTCAGTGAAGGTGGTACCATTGGACTCAGTACTACTAGGACTACTACCACAAGCACAATCAAGTACTTTTATCGTGTACCTTTTGAGTAACTGGACATCGTAACATTTGAGCATCGTAACTGGACAGGCAAAGCATGATTGCATAAGGCTACCAATCATGCATCGCTGTCTCAGTCATGTGATGAAAAATGCTAAGGACCTATGTCGAAAACAGTAAGTGATTTCTGCCCAGTGCTACAATGATTCCTGAAGTCATTCATTTGTAAAGTCTTTGTAATAATAATTTTACAACCTTTTTATTACAGTGCCGCCAAACATTACCACCTGGCTATGCATGTTTTTGGACTGATGACACAGGCCATCACAATGTCCGAGCTGGATGAAGTTGTCACCAGTGCTGTGGTGGTATTCTCCAGCTCCCACAGTGACAGAAATGTTGGAAAACATTTTGAAAATCTCCAAGGACTACTGACAAATTCAGCACAGTCAAACTTGGACGATTCAACCATTGTGGAAGACTGTGTGGTATGTAATAATTATGTGAATGTTGGAAGTTGTTTCATAGCTCAAAAATCTCATAAAAAATGATTTGTTTACCTTCAAGTACAACACAGCACAGAAAAGAGGACAGAGGCAGTGTGACCAGAAACAATGGAAAAATATTAACATGGTTTACATATTTTCGTATTACCGAAAGCTCAATGCAATGCAACTAAAGTTATTTGTGGATTGTTTTTTCTAGAATGATATCGGACCTACGCCCTTCAAACAGCATTTTGAGGACTTAATAACCCAAACAGTTATTGAGAAATCTGGTGATGACAACATGTACTTCTGCCCGACTTTCATCCCTTCCTTTCTGCCCCTGGCTGGTCTGTGGTCTGGCCTACTCTTGGGTAAGTTTTATTTTGCACGTGTTTCTATAGCTGCTTGTTAATGTAATGTAATATAAATTAAGAAGGCATGTTTACTGTTTGGTTAGGTGACCTTGGACGCCATGGAACAGGGACCATTTATCAGAAACTTTCCCAGAAGTACAAAAATGCTGCAAAAAAACCCACACAGGTACAAAAACCTAAAGCTTTGAAGTAATATTGAATTTCATTGCATTATTCTATAATCAATATTATAAACTGCAATGTAAACAGTATGTAATCCAAGTGATTGTTAACAATATAATTTGATGTACCGTAACTAATATGTTCAACCGCAGAATTACACAGAGGACAACAAAACTCAAGGGATAATGGAAAAAAGCCAGTGGGACCTCAAAAAGATCCGTTTTCAACGGAGACGTCTGACCAGGCTGGACGATTTTGTACATACATACAAAGTCACCTTGAAGGGAATATGGCGACTCTCTGAGGAGGGGGAAGAAGGTACAGTTTGTTATTTATATATGGCTGTTATGTGATCACATTTGTCCCTAGTCATTAAGCATTGCTATCGATTATGTTAGGAAAATATCACTCGCCACTGGCTTGAGTTTCAATAATCAGGATACATGTATTTATTATCCTTGCAAGAATGGAAGTAGTCATCACATACAGAGCATTTGGTACAAATAGTTCACAGAACAGTGTCCTTCACATGCTTTATATATAAGAGACTTGTAGACAGACTTTTTACACCGTCACAAGATGGAGGAATACCGGTTCAAAGCAGTATACAATGTTTAGTTTAGATTAGCTAAGGCTCACGACAGAAATGATCATGCTTGTCATATGTCTATCTCCATAGAGGCTGAATCATCATGTTAGTCACATAGCTATCATATGCCTAAAACAGTCCTGATGCTCTTCTAGGTAATCATACATCCTGTCATGTACACAGCTACTTAGGGTCTTTGTCATCATGTGCTACTCTGATATTCAAAGAGTACATTCAGTATTTTCGCAACAGTCAGTCTGCAGGTAATTTGGTCATTATTAACAGTTATAGGCTATTAGGTGTGCTAATAATATCTCACAATAATATTGATACACCAATCAAAACTGTGATGCAACTATGCTGAATTTAGTTGGTTTCATAATTTTGATGAATAATAATTAATGAAATAATACATTTATTTCAGGCAAAGAAAATGTTTGTTGTGAAAAGAAAACAACATTGAATAACGTGAAATGGCAGAATATATCTAATGAAAGGTAATTTATGAGTGCATTTACCCTGTCAATATTCCTTTAACTGCAGACCCATCGTGTGGACATGGAGCGATGGAAACAAAGAAAGTAGAACAGGCGAGGAGTTTATGTGACACCCATAAACAAGCCTTTTGTTTTCAGACAGCACAAGAAGAATGTATGTATTTTTGAGAGCAAACCATTGTTATCCTGTTTGTTGAAAATAACATAAATGTTATAATATTTTGTGTTATTAACACTTTCTCAGCTCATGCAGAAGACAAAAACAGCAAAAGCTCCAGCTCCACTACAAAAACAAGTGCCAGGTCAAACTGAAGCACATATTCCATCACAGGTAATCCCATTTAGCATGGTTAAACAAAGCCAGGAAGCATTTGAAACACATACATCTAAACCAGCTTGGAATCTACAGCTTAATGTTGCATTTTCTATTAGTATAGGTAATGATAGAAGAACTGAAGATTCAAATTGTGTGATGAAGTGATTAACTATGACATGCACTTAACAACACATATTGGACAATGTGAAAGGCAATGTTGATGTTTCGGCTTCTATACAGGATCCAAAAGACAAGGCAAGACAAGGTCAATCTTCATCCACATCAAAAATGACGGAGCATGCTGAGGATGACGCACAGGGAGGTAAAGTGGATGCTTCATCAGAGGTAAGAAACTGTAAGGACACATCATCAGGGAGTTCATCAGAGGGACCAGATAAAAATAGTAAAATAATTGATTAACTAAAAAGTTAAAATGCAGATTTTAATGTTTAAGGAATGCTAAAGGAACGTTATAAAATAATACATTTCAATTTACAATGTGTATCTCATGCTCTGTTAACAATCTAGCTTTGGGACATAAAAATTATATAGTATTTTTTTTGTGACCCCCAGCTGACCGCGTTGTGGAAAAAAAAGGACACTGAGTGGTGGTGTCTGTAGTCCCCACTCAAATAAGAGGCAACAGTTTTACCATCCGTCACTCTGACATGCGGACCCTTAGACCACACCAGTGGCTTACAGGCGAGGTATTTCATCCATATCATAGGACAGAACCAGTGCTCATACCAAGTCTCTTCACTACACATGAATCCAATATTCATGTAACGCTAGCTTCATGGCACACCACTGAAGTCTTGTTAGCACCCAAAGCCTAAAATGTATAAAATTGTTTTTAAAAGTGAATCTTAAAAGGCATCCACAGTTGAATATTTAACTTTTATTGTACACTAGAAGAAGTAGTCAAATGTGGTCACTCACTGTTATAATTTTCTGTTTTTATCAACAAAGCTTAACACCTGTCAACTACATTATTATTTAATATAATTGTATTTCTTATTAATGTCTGCTTGTCGACATTCTCTCCAGATCATCGAGTGTCTTTTCCATATACATGCACATAAATGTGAACTGGGGACAAGGATTTATATTCTCAACCACTACACAGCTGGTGTGATCCTCTTTGGGGAAAGAGAAGAGGTCAGGAGGCACACTTTGTCAAAGGTAACTTGTGTTTCTATTGAGGATAACTACAAAGGTTTTCATTATGTCTTTGTCTAAATATAAACATACTCTATCAAGCTATTTGACTCTACTGTATAAAGAAAAATAAATACAGCCTGATGGGAAATGGAAGTTGTTTTGTTCTTATGTATTACAGATACACTTTGACAGCTATGGAGCCATTGTGTCCTTTGTACATGTAGACGGTATACACTGGACATTTCTGGTTAGTAGTGTCTATATCATATAATTGTATATTTCTTGATCAGCCAAGTTTTTGGAGATGTTGTGTTTATTTCAAAAATATATATTTCTTTTTCTGTGTCCACAGTACATCAATGCTGAAGAAAGCACAGTGTATTTGGCAGATCCTGCACGCAACTCTGCAGAGCAGGCAGAGTCAGACAATGCTGCCAACAAATTCCGGTACTAACTGCATACAATTTCACCTATTTTTCAAAAATATTTATTTCATTCTATTCCCTCATATATAATGTTTATATTTATTGTTATATTTATGTTGGAATAGATGGATCAGCTATATTGCCACAACCAGCCCTTTTGTTTTTTTATTTTATGTGCTACTACACCAGAACATATAATGTGTGAAAAATGTGTGCATGTTTGACTTTGGTCCATACCGATTATACCATAACACCCAATCCACTGAATAAACAACCTGTCCTTAGAGTGAACAATTGTCAATTCAGTTTGATATCAGACTAGGTGTCTGCATGTTACATCTTAAAATATACATTTGGGAAACATGCATTAACATCACTTCAAATTGTGTTACTCGACTGCTGAGACACAGTGTGACAAGGATTTATTTTTATGCGAGTATTGTATTTTTACAGTATGCATTGTACGTTAATAATATATCTTATCTCACGCAGTGATTACTTCAAAATGAGGAGGACCTGCTGCAGTAAGACAGACTGGGTAGACATAAAATGGAAGGGAGGAGTAATGAAACACCCAGTACAGCAGGATGGCAATAGCTGTGGGGTAGTTGTCTGCATGGTAAGTGGAATATTTATTTTCATATATGCTTTTTGCTAATACAACATTCTTTCAGCTTTTAGGATTAAGTCTGTTTTACTGCCTTTCACAAAAACACATTTGGGGTAGTTGGATAGTTATTTTAAGAACATAACATGGTGTATCACTTTAAGATGGCAAAGGAGGTCATGGAAGTGTTTCCTAAAACACCAACAATGGCCTTTGGGACCACAAAAAAGGAGATGGCGCATCAAAGAAAAGTGTTGGCCATGGAAATACTGACAGCATCAGGTGCGTGCTACATTTTCAAAATTTCAATTCAATTGTGATATTGTTGTACTTGAGATGTAACATTAGCATTTTTTTTTCATCAGTGTTTGACAAAGAAGTCAACTGTGCCATGTGCGCCAGCATAAAACCACCCGGCTCAGTGCCACATCACACCCACACTGACTGGGTAAGGTTTAATGAATATTGAGACTTCAGATATTTCACAATTTAGATTTGTAGAAAAGCATTAAATGAAAGCAGAAACTAAATACAAACACTTGAGGGATGCAGTTGACCATTGCTCGAAGCTGTTATAAGCAGGGCTTTACTCTCATTTGTCTCCACTCCTTCTATTGCAGATTCAGTGTGACAGCTGTTTCCGGTGGTGCCACACACAGTGCCTGCATATGGACCAAAAGTCTCTTGAAGAGGCACAAGTTGGGGACTGGGTTTGCTCTCTGTGTAACAAATAATGTATGTGCATGAACATGCTGTTGCTGTATGTCCTATATTAAAAAAAAAAGGCACCAGCTGGGGACTGGGACTGCAGACTTTTCCAAAAAGCAGGGGATGTGGTTGCTGTGAAATTGTTTTCTGAGAACTTATGGCAAAAAATCATTTTATCTCTCATCAAAGATGGCAGAAAACATACATTATTGTACTCTGGAGGGGAGTTTGACAGGGTATTACTCAAAAAGTACACGATAAAAGTACCTGATTGTACTTGTGGTAGTAGTCCAAGTAGTTACTCTGTCCAGCAGTACCACTTTCACTGAGAACTTATGGCAAAAAATCATTTTATCTCTCATCAAAGATGGCAGAAAACATGCATTATTGTACTCTGGACGGGAGTTTGACAGGGTATTACTCAAAAAGTACACGATAAAAGTACTTGATTGTACTTGTGGTAGTAGTCTAACAAGTACTGAGTCCAACAGTACCAATTGTATTAAGAACTTATGGTAAAACACATTTTTATCGAAAAATATTGCACAAAAACCTGCATTATTTTATTCTTGTACTAGCGTCAGTGCCGCTTCTCGGCGATTACCGTAAAGACGCTATTAATCGCGCACTCAAAAATGAAGAGCTGCTCATTTGACCAAGCAAATTTCAGAGACGACTGAGTTGACCGCAGTAAAGTACTGCACCAGAAACCTAACAAAATCCTGCACAATACAGCCCCTCCACCTCTTAACTCATTGGTTACTCAACGTAACAACACCAGACTGACCACTAGAATATCCACACGTGGCGGCCTATCAGTCCCATTCAGGAAGAGTACTTTTGGTCAGTCATCATTCTCGGTCACAGCAATACAAAACTGGAACTCTCTACCCACTCAAATCAAAGACATACATACACATACCACCTTCACAGCTCACTTAAAAACATGGTGCACTGAGAACTACACCTGCACACACTAGTCTTTGTTCAGTATGGCGTGAGTGTTACATGTTGTGTTACATGTTGTGATCATGGATGTTGCCCCTCGTTTCTGTTATGTGATTGTGATGTGCTATATGTGACATGTACTGTATGTAGTAACGTGTGTTGTTTATTGTTCTCTTTTATCCTCTCTTATCCTTTCGCCTGTATCTACTTGTCTTTCATCCTTTTTATTTTATTTTATATTTTTTTGTATATTGTGATTTTAAGGGTGTCTATTACCATCTGGCCGGGGACAACAGCTGGAAATGAGCCATGTCGGCTAAAGCTGCTCCATTTACTGTTTTTGTGACAGTTCATCGATGGGGACTGTCCACGACACTATAAATAAATAAACTAAACTAAACTAAACTAAATTAAAATCAGTAGGCGAGGCTGTAATTTCGCCAGCTGTTACTCTCATGAGCGAGGCGGAAAATAATTGTTTTATCATGCCAAAAAGCTGCTGTGTCGTTTAATGCACCTCAAACATTAAAACAAATCCAGAGTTAAGTTTTTCTGTACTTCCTCTAAGAAAAAAGGACAGTAAAAGAAGAGCTCTGTGGCTTCAGGCAATACAGGCTTGATTGCCATTCAAATAGAGAACCGCAGTGACGCGTCCTAAAACCCGGAAGTTAGCATTTTTACCACTTCCGGTTCCTTCGTCAAAAAGCAATGCAATTTCTCCATAGGGTTTTGGAAAATAGCTCCAAATAAGGTCTGTGTTTGACACAAAATTAAGAGATAGATCACGTTTTGTTCTACCACATTAAATACATCAGCAGTGACCCCGCTGGTGATTTCTGAAGAGTTTACGTGTCGGAAAAACGATGGTTGTTAACAAGTGGCATTAGTGGACTACAGAAATGGTCGAGGCCGTTGTACGTCATTACGCCGATTACGTAAACACTCCCGCTAAATTTCTTTCCCCCTGTGTTCTGCTTGAAAGAGAGTATATGCCTATCTTAAGTATCTGTATTATCCAGGCTGCACTGTTGTACGTGTCCTGACTTGTAGTGGTTCTCTCCTCTATCTACACTCTTCATGTCATCTTTGTAAAAAGATATTAGACTGGTAATGGACAGAGCCATGACTTCTAGTTAAATTCAGCGTGGCTAAAATGAAAAGCTTTGTTAAAATATGCAAGCGCGCGAAAGTCAGTTGAGGCGATCTTAAGTTGGCGTGACGTTGAGGAGTGCGACCCTGCCGTTCTAGCTTGTAGTTCCTTTATAGCATAACGTTAGCATTTTGCTTCTGGCGACTAGATTTATGATTCGAAAATTATAAAAGTAGCGTAGATATGTGGAGATTATCTGGCTGAACAAAACGTGATCCCTCTCTTAAATGTGTTTCAACCACAGACCTTATTTTGAGCTATTTTCCAAAACCCTATGGAGAAATTGCATTGTTTTTTGACGATGGAACCGGAAGAAGTTTACTTCCGGGTTTTAGGACGCGTCACTGCGGTTCTCTATGACAGCTTTGTTTTCCCCCAAAAGTGGGCGGAGCCGTCATTTTTGCCCGGAAGTGACGCATGTGTTACTCTCATCTTTGATTGATTTCTTTGATGATGTTTGCCTATCGTCCTGAGGAGGGCGCTAATGTAAACGGAAGTCATCTTCAATTTTCCGGATGGTTTCTGTGTGTTTGAGTGAAACGGGCTTTGTACGACGTCGAGGAGAAGTTAAATACAACATATCTTGATCTAACATTACGTTAGTCCTCAAGATGTCTAACACCAAACTGCTGCATTTACGGAGTTTTTTAACTGAACGCTTAACTACCGCGGCCGTGGAGATATTTGGAGAAATAGAAACTATTGTGGAGGCTTACTACGAGGAAAACAAGCGCCTGCGGAATGTGCTGCACATGGTGCTCAACCCAGAGATAAAGCTGTCGAAAATAGGTTTGTCAATTTTGGTTACCTCAAACATTTTAACTGCCTAGATATGTGAAGTTAATGTGTCTGCATGAGCCTGAATATGAGATAAGACTGGTTAACTATAGCACGTGACGTAAACAATGTAAACAATCGTTTAGGGACATTTTATATATGTGAAAGTGATGCCTCCACTGCAGTCTGTAGATATCATACCTTAACACTTGATGTTACTGAGTACTCCAAAGTTGTTGTTTTTTTATACTTATACTCATGCAATTTACCCTAAATGTAACCCAACTCTTCTTATACCACTAATGCAAGGCAAGTTTGATATAGCCCCTGGTTATCCAACTGTTCTTTTGTGTCCATGACATGGAAGCTATTGAAAAGAGACTACTTAATACAAATTGAAAAAAATTGCATACAAATGTATATACAATTTTTTTTTTTAATTCTTTTAAGAAACACTCAAATCCAATAAAAGAGGTGTGTCTATTTTGTCCAGTGTTGTTATCTGGTATAGATTTGGGAGTCACTGACACATGACATGGAAGCTAATTGACTATTTAACAAAAAATACTTAATTTGCATTACATTATTTGTAACAATATAAGGTGGACTAAAACCAAATATAAAGAAGTGTGTTCTTCTTGTCCAGTGTATGAATACAATGCTGCATTGATTTTGAGTCATTGGGTCAATGTCATTTTTTATAAAAATAATTTTAAAAAAAATCTTAAATTTTATAGAAGCACTAAAATCCAATTAAAAGAGATGTGTGTTTTTAAATCATATCTGGTAATTATTTGGAGACACTAGGTCACATGAGTTATGAAGAATATAAATACAACATTCAGTAGGACTGTTATTAAAAACACTGCATTAGAAGAGTGCTTCTCTCTCTGACTTTCTCTTTAATCCAACCCCCTGAAGTAAAACCTCCAGAGTTAAGGTGTGTGGCATCAGTTACTGTGGCAATGTTGTCAGGTAAACGAGTGAAGAGGAGCACACCCCACAGGAAATTAAAACTACCAAAACATCACAAACACAACTAAATCCTCTCAAGAGAATATCCAAACCTGGGTAAACATCTGATCATAATTAGACAAAGAATAGAGATTATAGCCAATTGAGAGGCGAAGTCCCTCCCTTTCCGGGGGAGCTCCATGGGACCTTATTTCGGAAAAAGTATGTATTGAAGTCAATGGCGAGAGAAAGATTATCTTGCAATCCTGTTTGAATTGTGCCATGAATTACACATATGATGTTTGTCAATTTAAAAGATAATTTTGCAAGTCAAAAAAATTAAAATGTGTCGTAAAACTGTGAAGTAACACTTTTTTGTGTGTGAAACCGCTCAATGAACTACATCTCCCGTCTCGCACCACACACCAAGACGGCCGTCACGTTGGCACATTTCACTTCTTTCTTTCAGAATGAGCTGAAAAGTATTAAAAGAGGTGAAAATCACTACAAGTCTGGGCATGTTGAGAGCTCTACATACAAAAAAGGGGAGTTAGTCGGTTCCGTAAGAGCCAGCATGCGGGACCGGGATTCTGGGATTTGTCGTCTTTCTAGTTGCATATTTTTCATAGTCTTATATTTCAACAGTTTTACCACAAACTGTGACTTTTTTTGACATGGAAATTATTTTTTAAGATTGACAAACATCGTAATTCGTGGCACAATTCAAACGGGATCGAAAGATAATCTTTCTCTCCCCATTGACTTCAATACATAATTTTTCCGAAATAAGGTCCCATGGGTCGGAAGTAGATGGGCGGGACTTCGCCTCTCTATTGGTCTACATTTTTCATCTGTCTTCTAACTTTTCCGGTGTGTAAAAATAAAGACTGCTTCCGGAGGCGGGAACTGTGGCTATATACTGTAGGTTTTATACTCAAATTGAAGCAAAATATGTATTAATATTAAATATTGTGTTTCCCCTTTCCCCCCACAATAGATGTTGGCCAATACTCTGGAGCCACACAGGTCAGAGAGCAGCCCTGTGAGCGGAGATCCAGGCTGGAACAGGAAATACTAGAACCTTTGCCCAAAAAACCTAAAGAAGAGCCAATTGAATATGATATAAGTCAGGTATCAGAACAACAACAAGGACTGGGGGAAGTGGATAACTGTATAAGCACAGTTTGTGTAAAATATGAAACAGAAGAAGAAGAAGACGTAAGCATGCCCTGTATCACTGATCCATTCCACATAAAGGTGATTGAGTTCAGACCGGACTCATCAGGCACTCTCGAGCCTAGACAGGAGGAGAACTGCTCCCCGTCGGTCTCAGATGTGATCACAGATAACCCACAGCTACACAAAAGTGAACAAAGCACAAGTCAAAGTCTGGAACTCCAAAAACCTGACAAAATGTCCACTAAAAATTTAACGGTAAGCTTGTTTTGATGCCTTAGATGTTATTGTTCATGATTGTCCTAATGTTTTTTCAATGTGATTGAGCATGGGGTACTTTCTGGAAGATTTTTTCTGTGTAGATTTTAAAATGTGTTTCAAAACTGCTACCGTCTTTTAACTCTAAACAAATCTACGTTAGGGTACAAAAAAATAACCTGAACCCGAACCTTAGATTTGGCTCAATCA
This sequence comes from Dissostichus eleginoides, assembly GCA_031216635.1. NCBI lineage: Eukaryota > Metazoa > Chordata > Actinopteri > Perciformes > Nototheniidae > Dissostichus > Dissostichus eleginoides. The sequence continues at coordinate 15,599,812 of CM062265.1, forward strand.
AGCCCAGCTTATTAACTCGGTAAACTTTTATTTTCCATCTCTTTCCTAGTAATATTGACTGCCGAAACCATCCACACTCTTACTGAAACAAATAAGACTGCCACGACATGATGGATATATAGTAGTTTCTTTATTACATTACATTGCATTTAGCTGACGCTTTTATCCAAAGCGACTTACAATAAGTGCATTCGACCAGGAAGATACAAACTTGAAGAAAACAGAATCATATAAGTACTAGGGGTGCAACAACTAATCGACTTAATCGATTAAAATCGATGACCAAATTAGTTGCCAACTAATTCAGTCGTCGATTCGTTGGTGACGTCATCACGTGTGTTTTACGCGCCGTTAAGCTCCCACGTTATCGGTCTTTTTTATCGGTAGTGGAGACGTTTAAAAAATATATGTCATATGTATTATTGCTAGATAAACATTATATCGCAGTCTTAGTGTCGCCAACTCGTTTCTAATATGCAAAAAGACAAAAAAATGCGTCTATGATGTATTTTCGATCTTTCCCCCGTCTGTGTGCGAGGGGGCGGGGCAGTTTACACACACGCGGCTGCTACATGCAGCAAACACAGCGGGGATGGCGGAAAGAAGCGCTCCAAGCTGTGGTTAAATGTTACCCGTCTCGATGTGGACAATACTCGTTGCCAAAAGTGCATTAAGAGTTTAGCATGTAAGGGCGGTAACGAGCAATTTGTCTAAACATTTAGCAAAAGTGCACCACATTCAGACGGAGAAATGCACCGGGTTCGACTGTCTTTCTAGTAGCGCTGTAGCCCCATCCACGAATAACTTTTCCACGTCAGCAACACACAGAGTTAACAAAATTATACAAACATGGGTTAATGATTAGAGGTAACTGAGTTATTTATTTTGTTAAAGTTTCAGCTATTGTTGTTTCTTTTGATGAGAAATATTATTTTTTTAATTTAAATAAAAAGCAATGTTAATTTTGTTCACAATTTGTTTAGTTAATTTAATAATATATGTATTTTTGAATCAAGTATTCATCTTTATTGTCTTCATTGTTAATTTCCACATGCCTAAAACAACCTCAAGCTAAATCTAAAAGTTGATGGCTAAATAAGAGCGTTTGAGAAATTTTGCAATGCATAATAGTCCGAATAGTCGATTAATCGTTTCATTAATCGATAGATTAATCGATTATCAAATTACTCGTTTGTTGCAGCCCTAATAAGTACATCAGGTTTCATAGAGCCAAAACATTTCAAGTGCTACTCAACTAGCTTTAGATAAGCCACTCCTTTATTAGTATATAAGTGCTTTGTTAGTAATTTTATTGCTGGAAGTGGAGTCGAAAGAGATGAGTTTTCAGTCTGCGCCGGAAGATGTGTAGGCTTTCTGCTGTCCTGATGTCAATGGGGAGCTCATTCCACCATTTTGGAGCCAGGATAGCAAACCGACGTGTTTTTGCGATGTGGAACTTGGGTCCCCGCAGTGCGGGTGCAGCGAGCCGTTTGGCCGATGCAGAGCGGAGTGCACGTGCTCGGGTGTATGGTTTAACCATGTCCTGGATGTAGGAAGGGCCAGATCCATTCCCAGCATGGTACGCTAGTACCAGTGTCTTGAAGTGGATTCTAGCAGTTACTGGAAGCCAGTGAAGGGAGCGGAGAAGCGGTGTGGTGTGGGAAAATGTTGGAAGGTTGAAGACCAGACGAGCCGCTGCATTCTGGATGAGCTGCAGAGGTCGGATGGCACATGCAGGTAGACCAGCCAGGAGGGAGTTGCAATAGTCTAGGCGTGAGATGACGAGAGCCTGGACCAGAAGTTGCGTCGCTTTCTGGGTCAGGAGGGGACGTATCTTCCTGATGTTGTAAAGAGTGTATCTGCAGCAGCGGGTTGTAGCAGCGATGTTTGCAGTGAAGGACAGGTTGTTATCTAGGGTCACACCCAGATTCCTTGCAGTCTGAGTCGGGGAAACAACAGAGGGGCCGATGTTGATTGTTAGGTCAAGGGTGGGACACTCTTTCCCCTTTATCAGAATATTAGTGTATAAAAAACCGTAAAGACTGTTATATAAGGTTTTGGTCATATTGCAAGCCTGCTTTGTTGCACCTTGCAAGTGTTTAAAGCATGTATTAATGTTTTGTTTTTTTTTCTACAAAATGGAAGAAGCAAAAGTTCACCCTGCAGAAAACCATGCTAGAATTACAGAGGTAAGAAAGTTACAACTCACATGACCTTACTTTTTATGTTTTTATTTATTACATAGCTAATGATATTTACTAATTTCTTACAGGAGGATGCCCCACAAACCGGTCGTTCCTTCCCCAGTTGAGTGCCACTCCTTCTTGAAAAGGCTCACTGAAGCCTTCAAGGATTGTCCAGAAGACAAGAAGCCTCTGATAACCAAAATGGGCCTGACAAAGAATGTGGAATTAGTGGACTCTGCCTTTGGTCAAGTCCCTAAAGGTAGCCCCCTGTCCTACGTGTGCCCCGAGCCATCAAGTCGGGATTACAAGTCTTATGACGATGCCCCCCCTCGGCCACTGCTTCCCCTGGCTAACTACAGTCTTGATCCAATACCTGCTCTTCCTATCCTCGGTGCGAAGGAGCAGGAACACATGGACGTCATGCATATGACCTGGGAGGAAGCGCGCAATCTGGAGCAGTTCACACGTGGACGTAAAGAGGAAGTCGAGGAGCTGCGAAATCTGCGCCTGACAAGCCGTTTCAGGGAGATCTGCAATCTTAAACAAGGAAGGAGCAATGCAGAGCACCTTGTATTCAAGATACAGAAGGGACTCCCTGAAGCCCCACAGATAGAGAAGGAAATGAGGCTGGAAGCACTTCGGGAGTACTGTAAGAAAATGTGTGTCAACTTTTCCACCTGTGGTTTGGTTGTCCAACCGAGTGCTCCGTGGCTGGGGGCGCTGCCTGACGGGTTGGTGTACGACCCCAAGGAGATGCCCAGTTACGGGCTGGTGCATATAAAAATGGTTAGCTTCCCTAGCTTCAATGAGTGCAAATTCCTTATCTGCCAAAACGGAGCCTTGAAACTAAAGAGGAACCACTCGACCTATTGGCAAATCCAAGGAGAGATGATGGTGACGGGCACCGAGTGGTGTGACCTGTTGGTGTTCTCCAAAGAAGACATGCTGGTTCAACGCATCTACCGAGACACGGCTATCATCAAGGTCATGAAGAAGAAGTTGGATGATTTCTTTTTTTATTACTACCTGCCATGTCTGTTTAAATCTGACGGCATGACTTGAGCATCGTCATCCCATGCACTACTTGCTGTACCCCTTAGGTGATTGGTAGTGAGGTTAAGCAGATTGTATTTGGTTGTTTTGTTTGTCTGTTAGTTAGCAGGGATAAGAAAAAAAACGCCGACCAAATTCTAATGTAACTGTGTTTACTATGTAAAATATTTCTAATTAGTTTCACTCAGTCAGGGAAGGAAGGAAGGAAGCTTGTTTTTTTTTGGTTGTGTTTTCACATTCATGTATGTTTTATTTAGGGACATTTCAAGAGACTGCTAAAGCTAAGCTAATAAGTGGGAAATGTTGTTGCCATTGTAAACAGAAAATTAAAATGTGTTCACAAAAGCTTAATGATTTATTCTTTTAATGATTACTTTCTTTACACTTCAAACTCTTTCACGACTCATGTCTTAACTTTTGAACAGCAGAAAGACAAATAAACAGAAACAATGGATATACTGAATATTCAAGGCTAAAACCTTTAGACATCTTTTTGTTAATGATTAATCAGGGGCGTTGATTCATAATTTCATTTTACAATATGTTGTAATTTGCCTATTAATTAACTATTTGATTTGAAGTGTTGGTCATATTTATTTATGCATAGCCTACACAAAATGTTAAAAAAAATAGCTATCTTCCCCACTGTAACAAAACAATTCTGGTAATTTCTCTATTTAGTCCCATTCATTGAATTTGTAAGCCACATTATTCAGCATGGAAGTGTCAAAAAGCGTATGTAGAAAATAAAATGCTTTTCTGCATATTGAAGACCAATATTTGAGTGAAATTCATTAGGCAATTTTGCAAATGAGGTAAATGCAATGTCAACAACAGGGCTCAGGTGTCCTCGTGTCCTGTGCTCCTGTAGGGGGCGCTGCAACCCCCGGTGTGTCCTCTGCTCCTGTAGGGGGCGCTGTACCCCCTGTTGTGTCCTGTACGTTGTACGAGGTTGTGTAAGGTTCCTGCCCGACTGAGCAGCGTGAGGGTCTCTTCGGCTGGTAACAGATGACGTAACAGGAGCGATGTTTTTTTGCAGCTGGACTGAAGAACAAACAACTTTTCTCAGCAGAAACGCTTTGTCATGTCTCAAACTTTCCCCGCGCGTGATTGAGAGCAGTCATTAGTCAGCAGCTCACACAGTTAGAAACATTGTGTCCTCGTGCGTTGAAGATTAACCGGATGCAGTTGTTTTGAAATACCCAGCTTGCTGCTCTCTCAGACACAAACACAGACGCTTCTCGCCTCGTCGAGCCCGTGTCCCTGCTTTCCCACCACCTTTTGTTTTTGTGAAAATGGCTTTTAATAAAACTTACATTAGTATCGGCTATGCCTCGTTTGGGACGCTCATGGGGTTTTCTGCTTTCCTGGTGTGGAACATCGCGTTCAGACAGCCGTGGACTGCAGCCATGGGAGGACTGGCAGGTACAGTAAACACTGCAAAAACATGCATTTTATTTTTGTGTTGTACAATATCACAGGTCTTATGTATGTTTTTATTAAAGCCTTCAGCTATACCACCAGTCAGCCCCCCTTGGCTGAAGGTGCCCTAGTTATTGAACCTTTATTGCAAAAGGAGCCTTTAGTCAGACAGGGATCAAACTTCTGGTTCAAGGGCAGAGATATCAACATATAAACAATGTTATACAATCAAGTAGGGCTGCTCGATTATGGCAAAAATCATAATCTCGATTATTTGGGTCAATAATTGTAATTGCGATTATTAAATTCGATTATTCATTGAAAACATCCATTTATTGTACTTTAAAACAAATACAAATAATAATTTGAACTTTTTAACTGTTGAATTATACGTTCAGGGTAATCAACTGAAAAACCAATACAAAATAAAATAAATTATACATTCATATCTACATTTAAATAAATAATATCAAAATAATAAATACCAATAAACAAGATCAACAAACATGTTGCAGTGCACTGTCACAACCTGAAAACTCCTTAACATATAGCCAACATTTTGGTAAAACATATTCAACATATTCCACTCAGTTAAACATTAAAGGCTGGCCCACCGTCATGGTCCAGAAGTAACAGGAAATAAATGTTGAACTAGGGCTGCTCGATTATGGCAAAAATCATAATCCCGATTATTTGGGTCAATAATTGATATCACGATTATTAAAAACGATTATCCATTTACTTTGAAAACATCAATTTATTGGAGAAAAAAAATGTGAACAGTATATTTTTAACAGTTGATTACCCTGAACTTTAAGTATAATTCAACTGAAAAACCAAAAAAAAAAAAATTTATTAAAAAAAAAAAAAAGTATAATAATAATAAAAAAATAATCGTTTTATTTCGATTACGTTGTTTTCGTAATCGTTGCAAGCCATAATCGTAATCGCGATTAAAATACGATTAATTGAGCAGCCCTACAATCAAGTCAAATTATAATTTGTTTAATATCAGGGAGGGATAAGCTGCAGCAGATCTGTTCTGTTATCTGCCAGGTGTCAGCTTTTCATCTGTACAAAGGTCAACTTTTTACCTTGATTAAAAGGAACATTGAAACTGTTGAAAACATTGGAGATTAAAAGTATTTCAAAGTGCAGACACATTTTTAAAATGTATTTTTGAGCTGAAGAGGATAATACATTTCCAACAATAGTATACAAAAACCTAATTAAATAGGGAAGGGAAAAAATAAACATAACAAATAAAAGACACATACATTAAATCTAAGAATAGGAACACTGGTGCAGAACTATCAAAACACGGGTGTATGTATTGTATGTATTGTAAACTGTTCTTATCAAATATTTGAAGGACAGTGTTTTGCATGTGTCAACATATAAATCGACTTTACCTAACTTTGTTGTCACTATTTAGTTTAAAGGTTGTCACGTATTTCCAAATGTTGAAGCGTCTCCCCCTCCTTTCTGGCATAATTTCTTTGTAATTCTAATTAATTTAAACCACAGTTAGCTTAGAAGTAGTATGTATACCACATTTCAAGACAATTGTATGGACTTTTGAGTGGATTATTTTATAAGCATGTTTTTGATGTTACAATATGACCATGACGTTGGGCACAGACTTGCAAAGAAATGACAACATTAGATCCCGTCCAGTCTACCAAAAAACTACAATCATTCAACAGATTATATTAAGTGTCGTTTCTGTGGATCTGACCTTTGAGTCACTGTTGCAAGTGCATATCAGACCTCTGCTCTAATCTGTTTACAGAATGTACTGTGATCAATGTAGTTGTTGTAAAATATTATGACATGTTCCCAAAGATTAAACTGACTCATCTGGGCTCTTTTGTTAGTATTTTAGTTAAAGAACAAATGTATCATGTTTCTCCTTCTATCACAGCTCTGATTAGAGAGATGCACACAACATTGATAAATTGCCACCAGCATAAAACCCTTTTGCATTTTATTTCATAAGGGAACTTGTCCCTTGTCTGCTTTGAGGATTCATTGACACAATTATATTTTCCCAAATACAATGACACATGATGTATTTTTTTTATTTAATCGTTTATTTGGCAGGGACAATGCACAGTAATGAACACTTAAAACATTAAAATGTGTCGAGCGTAACAGTGCCAGATTTAGCTTTGAGCTAATTGCCATCCGCAGTCCCTCACATAAAACATTTAAGAAGTTTACATTTTACAAACATAGCAAAAACAAAATACATGATATGCAAAAAGTGCAAAAGAGCAAGAGCAGCATACACAAGTATTTATGACATGGTAATACAATATAGCAGCAACGACATATAAAGTGCAAGAGAAGATACAAGAGCTACATCAAGTGCAAGGTTCAAGGGTTCAAGGTTCTTTATTGTCAAACTAACATAGCTACAGAGTAATTATGTCGTTGAAAATCTTAGGTTACAGGCTTCTCCAACAATGCAACACAATAATACAGATAAGCAGACAATATTAAAACAATATTAAAGTATATTATATTAAAAGTAATACAAAAAGAAAAATAGTTCTAAAAAAAGTGAGAGAAAAAAAAAAGTGGAATAGTGCAATACGAATCTATATACAAGTTGTTGGAATGATATATTAGATAATAGATAAATAATTACTAAGTAGCAGATGAATGTTATGAAATTGTTTCAGCAGTTCAGTTGTTTAACAGTCTTATTGCCTGCGGGATGAAACTGTCTCTGAATCTGGTTGTTCTTGTCCGGATGCTGCGGTAACGCCTGCCAGACGGCAGCAGACTGAACAGTTTGTGGCTGGGGTGATGGGGGTCTTTTATAATCCTGAGGGATTTCTTCCTGAGCCGCTGGGAGTAAAGGTCCTCCATGGATGGCAGCTCCGTCCTGGTGATGTTCTCTGCAGTTTTCGCAAACTTCACGATGGTGTTGGAGCTGTGTGTGGCCACGCAGTCGTGAGTGAACAGGGAGTAGAGGAGAGGGCTGAGCACGCAGCCTTGAGGGGCACCGGTGTTGAGGATCAGGGTGGAGGATGTGATGTTTCCCACCCGCACTGCCTGGGGTCTGCCCGTCAGGAAGTTCAGGATCCAGTCACAGAGGGCGCTGTTGAGCCCGAGGTCTCTGAGCTTGACGGCCAGCTTGGAGGGCACAATGGTATTGAAGGCTGAACTGTAATCAATGAACAGCATTCTCACATATGTGTTCCTCTGGTCCAGGTGTGAGAGGGCAGTGTGGATGGTGTGGGCTATGGCGTCGTCTGTGGACCTGTTTGCTCTGTAGGCAACTGCAGGGGTCCAGGGAGGGAGGAGGTGATGAAGGTTTTGACTAACCGCTCAAAGCACTTCATAATGATGGAGGTGAGTGCTACTGGGCGGTAGTCATTGAGGCTGGTGATTATTGTTTTTTTGGGGACAGGAACGAAAATGGTGCCTCCCCAGCCTGGCTGCTCTCAAAATGTGCAAAAAAGCTGTTCAGCGCATCTGGGAGAGATGCGCACGCAGACACTCCCGCAGCACCCCCCGCTGCTCCTTTGTAGTCTGTCATTGTTCTTAGTCCCGCCCACATGTTCCGGGTGTTACAGCCTTTGAAGTCAGACTCCACCTTCTCTTTGTACTGTCTCTTTGCACTGCTGATTGCTCTCCGGAGATCATATTTAGATTTCCTGTACTCCTCCAAATCTCCAGCTCTGTGCGCGATAGTGCGCGCTTTCAGCTTGGTACGAACCTCGCCGTTTATCCAGGGCTTTTGATTTGGGAATGTTCGTACAGAAACCTTCGGTACCACGTCATCGATGCATTTCCCAATTTAGCAGATGACCGTGTCCGTGTGTGTTGATGTTATCGTCCTCAAACACACTCCACTCCGTAGATTCGAAGCAGTGCTGCAGAGCTGAGTCTGACTCCTCACTCCATCGCTGTACAATCCTTGTTTCCGGTCTATGCCGTTTAAGTTTCTGCTTGTAAGCAGGCAGCAATAGTAGTGAGATGTGGTCTGATTTGCCGAAGGGAGGGCGAGGGAGAGCCTTATATCCATGTTTGAAAGGGGAATAAACATGGTCCAGTATGTTTCCCCCGCGCGTCGGGCAGCTGATGTGTTGATAGTACTTCGGCAGGACCTTCTTCATGTTAGCGGTGTTAAAATCCCCGGCCACAACGAACGCCGCCTCTGGCCGTGAAGTCTCGATCTTGTCGATAATCCCAAACAGCTGATCGAGTGCCGTATTGTTGTCGGCTAGCGGCGGAATATACACTGCTGTAATCACAACAGATGTGAATTCTCTCGGCAGGTGAAAAGCCCGGCATGTGATCATAAGGTGCTCTAAATGAGCGGAACAGTCCGAAGAAATAACCTTCACATCTGTGCACCAGTTGTTATTAGTCATTACACACACACCGCCACCTTTACTTTTCCCCGAGTTAACAGTCCGGTCCTGACGAAAATTAGTGAATCCGTCAGGAACAATGGCGGAGTCCGGGATAGCGGGGTTGAGCCAAGTCTCAGTCAGAATTAACACGTTACAGTTCTTAATGTCCCGTTGAAAAGCAATCCGACTTCTGAGTTCATCTAGCTTATTTTCAATGGATTGAACATTAGCCAGAAGAATACTCGGAAGAGGGGGTCGGTTTTCTCGTTTCCTCAGTCTGACCAGCAACCTGGCGCGGGTCCCCCGCTTGGTCTTTTTTGTCTCTCAGGTCAGACAGCAACAGGTAGCCATGGCGAATCTCCATTGTCTATCGGTGGGTTATTGTCCACGGAGTTTCGGATGTGAATAAGTTCCTCTCTGCTATATTGTATAGCAGAGTTGGTGCGGTCGGCTTGCATGTTGCGAACCATGCTAAAAGTAAAACGGCAAAAAGTAAATAAACACGCCCAAAATACGAAAAAGGGCAAAGTTGGAGAGGAGCCAAAAGACAATGCGGCCATCTTCACCGGCGCATTAGTGCAAGAGGAGATACCCCTGTATTAAAGTGCATTATTATTAGTCATTAATAATTAGTTATTAGTAACATGTAATTATTAGTATTACCTGTCTTATAATATGTTATGTGATCACTCTAGCCTTCAATTATCCTTATGATTGCACTTTCAGATCCAGTGAGCATGGCCTACAACATTGTGGCTATTTAAAAACAAAAAAAAGGGTGTGATTGCTTACCTCAGCAATAATTTGGTGTGTCATGATTTTTCAGAAAATGCACACTCATCCCTCATACTACCGTGAGTTCATGACCATACAAATTAACATTGACGGTGTTAAGTATAAGCAGGTTACATTAGCTGCAAGTGTATTGTCTTTAAGGATGGTTTTTGCATATTGTTATTTTTAAGATTTCAGATTATAAACTACATTTCAATTCATTTCAGTGATGTATGAGACTTTTCTGTGGTTTGCATTCTATTAAAACTGCAACATCAGGGTTTGAAAGTCAGTCTTTCAAGTGTGGCTTGTTGAAGAATGTTTAGAGTATATTTGTTTACTACTTGTTTGCTATGGCGATTCTCTCTAACCCGTTGGTGCTTGTTCCTCAGGTGTGCTGGCGCTGTGGACCCTGATCACTCACGTCATGTACCTGCAGGACTACTGGAGGACCTGGCTGAAGGGCCTCAAGTTCTTCTTCTTCATCGGAGTCTTCTTCTCTCTGTTAGCGGTTGTGGCCTTCATCAGTTTCCTGTCAGTTGCCATCCACAACAAAGAGTGTAAGTTCCTGTTTGTCGCGTTCCTCCCAGATAACTAACATAACTCACTGCCCAAATGGTACCTTTCAATCAATCAAAGTTGATATATATAGCCCAATATCAGACATTTTACATTTGTCTCAGGGGACTTTACAGTTTGTACAAAATATGAATATGACACCCTCTGTCCTTGGTCCCTCACATCGGACAAGGAAAAACGTCCAAATAATCCCCACAGTTAATTGGGGAAATGGAAGAAACCTCAGGGAGAGTAACAGAGGAGGGATCCCTCTCCCAGGACGGACAGACATGCACATTTTGCGTGTATTTAAAAAAAAAAAAAAACATAGGTTGTCCAAATGCTAGAAAATTAATTTGTCTATATATAAGAAATTATTTAATTGAATTGAAATATGCAGGAAAAGTTCAAATTGAATCACTGAAAGAAACTGGATAACCTGCTGAGTCACATGACTGGGTTGAGAGTCCCGGGGAGTAAACTGTCTCCCATTAACTGAAGATTATTTTTGTTAAATGTTGAAGTTAGAAGCATCAATCTGGTGCACTTTGAGAGCAAAATTAGGGATCTATGGATACATCTCTCAACAACACCCATATGAAACAGAACTGTAAACAGGTTTACTTTTTCTTTATGCATATTTTACAAATCACTCACTATTTTTGTGTTACTGTCATATAGTAGACCTATGAGTTGGAATTATTTCATACCTGTTATTCTTTTATTTTTTTACAACTATAATGATCATATAAAGGTGTGCCTTTACATAAATGATTACCAAACTGTTTGAGACCCACTACTTAGACTAAAGTTAACTATCTAAACACTCAGAGAGTCCTTTACCTCACTGAGCTGTAGTTATCAGCCTCTCAGTCTGACAGGAGAGGACTCTCCCTCCACCTCTTTAATAACAGCGCCTTATATCCGGGTGCTAGTGGAGCCCGCTCGTGAACTGTTAGCTCCGGAGCCTCGCAGCGGGGAAACTGTGGTGCGCATAATTTTACAACTAAAGACACAGCTACACAAAAAACGCAGCATGTGTACGGCTCATGTGTACGGCTCTGAGAATCTGCCTTGGTACAAAGTAGCAGTGAAAACATGGTACGGAATTTCATTGATTTGGGCATTCTCTCAATAAGCAAGTGGAATGGATTTGATAACGAAGCACTGACACAGTGCTCTACAAAGAGTGGCGAGTGGATAGACCGATTCACGGACTTTCCGCATAGTAAAAGTGGGGGGGTCTAAACTAATCATTTTAAAAGGTGGGGGGGACTTGTCCCACCCTCATATAATGGCTGCGACGCCCATGCTCAGATATATAAAAATATATAAAAAACATGTCTATGAAGTGTTTTGCTCAAAATACCAAACAGATCACCCATTCTAGCCATGCCTCATATCCCTCTATTTCACTTCCTGTTTCAAAGTGCTGATTTGGGGTATAAAGCTTTAAAAAAAAAAAAATTGATAAAAAATAAAAAAGGAGGGGGCTGAGCTCATGCGGGACCAGCAGCTACTGTCTAAACTAAATACTGCGGTGATGAAACGCCATATCATGGATTATCAAGGATTATTTCTGAAACAGTATGGAGCTCAAAGGCTTTCTCTCTTGCCGGTTATACCACAAGGTGAGTTCCTTTTTATTTCCAGCTTCTTCACACGCATGCTCTCCAGTACAGGTTAGCTCTGAGTGTTAGCAATGCTAATGTAAACACCGACCATATTACGTCCAAAACAGTCGGGCATTGTTTCTGATAGCAACTTTCTCATAGTGCTGTGGGTCCACATTTCCGATATTACGTCATATTGGACGCAAATCTGGATCAGCTCCGTTGTTCCCCCGTTTTTAGAGATTTGGGTAAGGAGGAAAAGAGAGAGGGTTTTATTTTCTGACGCTGCGTGAGTTCCCTGACACATATTATGTATAAAAGACATCAAAAAGTGCATTTTGCATGATAGGTCCCCTTTAAGGCCACTATTACTGTAAGAAATTCTTAACATACTTTTGTGCCATTTTAGTTGTTTTGTCATATTTTGGGCCATATCAAAATAGATGTAGGTCGAGGTGATTGAAAATGTATATAACTATTTTAATTCAGAAATAGGGCAGTGTTCTAGCCCTTTCATTATTTAATTTTTTTAATCAAAAATGTTTTAACATTAGCCAATGAAGTGTAAACAAGAAAAAAACCAGCATTAATTATCTTATTGACCTGCAGTACATTTTAATGTCTGCACTTGTACACCATTTACTCCTGAATTGGATCCTTAAAGCTTTCTTAAGTGTAATAATTAAAAGTGTGTTAGTACAGGACCAGTTCATCACCCAACATCACTGTTCCACCTCTGTTGTGGCTAAATGGGAGCGAATCCCAGCTGTCCTGTTCAAATATCTTGTGAGGTCTGTATTAGCAGCAGATTCATGTACATGGTGTGTTTCTCTGTTTCCCACAGCCCTGACGGACCCCAGGAGTCTCTACCTGTCCTGTGTGTGGAGCTTCATGAGCCTCAAGTGGGCCTTCCTGCTCTCCTTGTCCGCCAACCGCTACCGCAAAGAGTTCGCCGACATCAGCATCCTCAGTGACTTCTAAGGACACTAAAACATCCCGTAGTGACTACACAAACTTTATAGAACAGCCTGAGAGTCCGAAAGGCCATGGAGGAGATTTTCGGAGGAATCGGAGGAGAGTTTTAAATACTTTGTGTTGTGGATAAACACCCTGATCCTGGTAACTCTCCTGCCTTCTTGGCCTAAACCTCCTCCTTTTTTTTTAATATCGGTGCAGGATTTGTTGCTGACTTGGACACAAACAAATCCAGCCCTATTTGTTATGATCACTGGTGGATTTTAAATGGAGAGAATAATTGCGCTGTAACTCTTAGTGTTGCAGTTTGTGCTGTAGCCACTAGAGGGAGCCATCCTTTCAACAGTTAAGCGCGATGTTCAGTGTGCGCTTGACATCCCAAATTACATTGTGTTATATTGAATTTTTCTCATTCAATAAATGATGAAAGGCTGCACAAGTTGCACACGCAGCAGATAAACGATGTAATCTACATATTACAATGCATTTGATGAAATCACGATGTACATCCAAGCCCTGCTTTAACAAAGTGTATCGAAGTCTTGCAGTGGGCAGGTCACCCATAATACTGCAGCATCTACATGAATGTTTTAATTTTATAAGCACCACATTTCCTGGTTTATATATTATTGAACCATGAACGGGCATTTTTAATGTAAAGAATGATTTTTATATTATTTGTATCGGTGTGAAAAACAAGGCCGAGTGTGAAGTCGGGCCTCAGTTATGGCTTTAATTCACAACATAAGCGACACCACTAATGCTCATGCATGTTGCTTCACATTTCATCGTCTTCAACTGAACCATTTATGACATTTATATTGTTGCTTTATGAGATTATGTTTCTTTTATTTGTCTACATCCCCATGTTAAAAAATGAAGAAAGACATTGTGTATCCACATCACTGAACGTATGAGTGTGTGTTTGTATAATGAGTGTCTGATAGTTAATAAAATGTGTTTTTTGACATTGCATTGGTGTGGATAACTGTCCTGTTTTTTAAATTGAATTTGCTCCTTTTTCTACATTTTCTCTTTTTTTATTTTACTTTGTGACAGAATTAAAGCGGCTAAAATATCTTTCTATCCCAAATCCTTGTGAGTTCCAAGTGGCACAGAGGCAGATGGAGGCTGTAACACACCTTTCTTCCAACTAAGCTTATGTCAAGAGGGTCAGTGTTGGGCATTAAAGTGGGATTTGCATTATGAGAGGGAAAATAACAACTTTCCAACCCACCCGAGCCACATTTATGAAGGAAAAAACACCCCACAGCATTGCAATTCCAACAGTAAATGCAGGTCAATAAGCTACACTTTGAAGTCAGGCAATTATTCCATCCATCCACATTTTTATATTGTCCCTCAAAGGGAAGGTTTGGGGGTGGGTGCAGAGAATTTTTTAGTGTATGATTTTGTTAAGGCAGCCGCCTGATAGGGGGACTTTGAAGTTGATTTGAAAAATATGTGAGTGAAATATTCTAGCTGTATCAGTGTTAAGTGCTTTATTACTGATTAACCTATTCATGGGAAATATCGGGTGGGGATGTCTTTTGCAACTATTATGGAAAAACTCACGGGCAAGTGAATCTGGTGTTTTATTTATTGCAAGTATCAGTAACTTTGATCCTTAAGAAGCCACTGTAATTATTTCACTCTCTTTGTTGCTTTCCTGCATCCTTCCTCTGTGTTTTAAGGACATTTTTGGTGGTACTTATATCTTAATTGCATTACACTGGTTTGCTTGTAAGCCCCCAGAGTCTCATTGAATCAAGGTAATTGCGATGTTGTGGTTAAATCACCATGGCAACATTTTTTATCTGGCCGTTATAAACTTCGACATTAAGAAACAGAAAAACAATCCGGCTCACTTTCCACTGAGCAAGCTGGGGGCTTTGGAACCAAATGCGTCCTATTAACTTTATACAACAGCCTGTAAAACCTGTGTGTGTGTGTGTGTGTGTGTGTGTGTGTGTGTGTGTGTGTGTGTGTGTGTGTGTGAGACTTTGTGTGGTATGTAAAGAGAGGGAGGGGTCTCGTTTTATTCAATTATGGGACTTCTACCCAAATCAGGGGAGGAAGTTGTCTCAAGTGTTGACTGGCAGTCTGGCAGAGTGCGGTAAGGCTGGAAACAAAAGCTTATACATTCAAATAACACCACTATCCTAAACATCCTGTATAATTAGACGCTAGTGAGCTACATAGAGTGAATCACCCTTGATAACAAACAACCTACGGGGGAAAAGATTCCTTTGCATCGCACACATGCGGACCTTAACAGCAGACGATGTCAGAAAAGGACACCAACTCGTTCTCTTTATGAGCATCCACACGTCAGCTCTCAGACCTGTTTGTGTGTGCTTGCTGACACATCAAAATCACTACCTTTTACATGTATTCAAGTACTGCACTTATGTACAATTTTGATGTACTTGTACTGTACTCTGGGATTTCTATTTTACCCTTTTTTGATACTTCTACTGTACACCACCACATCTCAGTTTTTTCTCAGCACATTTTTATATGATACATTTTAAATTGTTTAAATAATCATTTTCGTGTAATGCTACCAAAATAACGTTGTACATTGGTTATAAGCATCAGGTTTATTGTGACCAAAAATGTCTTTCCAAATTTCCGGATATATTTTTTGTGTTAAATATTCTACTTCTTGGACAGATTGGCGGCGCCATCTAGAACCCTCAAGGCTTTGGAGCCCTTTTGAACGCTGGCCTGTGCAACGCCTATTCCCATCTTTCGCAATCTTTTGACAGCATGCTCCATATTCACCTTTTTTGCCTCCATGTGCTATCTTTCACCCTCTGTTGCCATATTGCCAAAGTACACGTTGCCTTGTCGACTGTCTTGGGTATCAAACTACTGACCTTCTACTTGGTAGACACCCATTTACTCGCCATACAAACACAATCATACCTCGGACCAGGTGAGTATATACCCAGTGCTTCGTTTGTTTAGCCTGTGATTTCCCTTCACTTTGTCATTTCACTGACCTGTGCTGAGTGGCAAATAGAATTTCGGAGAGGAATTGTCAGTATGTGTGTTACAAATGTTGTCATGTCCACAGAATACAAGGCTATTAAAACATTTGAGGTCATGTCACTGGAGTCACTGTGTCCTTTAGAAAAGATTGGACTTAAGCCTTAGAGAAACCTGAATACATCTGATCTCTGAAGCTGAGCAGGTTTGGGTTAGAGACCACCTCTTCCTTTTTTTTAAATGTTTAAAAACATGATATATACTTCCTGATTACAGCCCACCCCATCCATTTCAAGGACTTATACTGATACAGATAATAAAGTGAGTAAACCACTCAACCCAACCCTATGTTTAATCCGGACCTACCTTTATCTGCAGGGCGGATGTGGCTCAGGAGGGAAATGGATATCAAGCAATCAGAGGGTCAGTGGTTATTGAGTTATTTTACACGAGAATAAAACTTCAAGATTCTTTAAAATATTTTTGGTTCAAAACAAATGAAAGGGAATATTTTGTAGTATATCTTTTAGGCGTTGCACTTTGCAGACGCTCCCTGCACGCCTTTCTCTCCACCAGCTGCAGATAGAGACCAATGTGAAGAGTCCAGCTCAAACAACTGCATCTATTGGCTTGTTTTGATGAAAACTCGTTTTTTTGTTTATGAGTTATTGACCCCTCAATCCATCAATATCTTCTAAATGTACCAAAATACAGTTTATGAATTAATTAACATTAGCTTTCTTGGCCAACATCAACATTTAAGAACTGCCTACATATTAATGCTTTATAATCATGAAATACTGTGTATTGCCTAATATTACAAAAACAGGGGATATTTTGAATAATAACTTATATTAATTCTGAAAACTTCATTTCATTTTAATGCTGATACTTCTGTGAGTAAAAAGGTGAATGCAGACCCTTTACCTGCAATGAAAGATGTTCATACTAAGGTAAACGTATTGCACCTTTAAAAAATATTTAATATTTCTGCTGAGATGCACATCCACCCCATTGCATCTCAGCAGAAATATAAAATATTTTTTACATGAGCATACAATTAGATTACAACTACACTATAAATACCTTTAAAATTGTACTTGAACAAAAGTACTTAGTTACTTTCCCAGGTGATAAAGGGTGAACAGGAATTCACAGCTTCGACTCGTGTCTGCGATGCGTGTATGCTAACAGTTCCCATTGTGAAATATTAACATTCGATTTAATGCTGAAAAAAATAGCATTTGATCTAAAAAAAGAAGCGTCAGGAGGAAAAACGCTAAATGAAAAGCAAACATCTTGAATTGGTCGAGAACCAGATGGCCTCTTTGACATTAAGAAGCCGCTTTGGCATTTTAAGAAGGCAGTCCCTGAATGATTTCCGAGGAACTTCCGCAAAGCGAGGTACAAAGCCCACAGATATTTAAGCAATATCCATAGCAATTTACTGTTTTATTTACAAACTGAAACATATGTTTCTAGACCTTTGCAGGCCCCCTCCCCACTCGTCCTCCTTATTACCACACTGATTTACTGCTCCAGGATTTCTCCCTCTCTATCTGATTTTCCCTTTCCTTGCTTTGTCTCTGTGTTATCCTTATCATGTTCTCTCATCACTCACCAGTCATCCAAACTGTCCCTGCAGACCTGCCTGTTAACAGCACATACCCTACCTTTACACTCAGCTATTGTTGTCCCCCTCCCCTGATTTTGTGTGCGATGCTGCCTGTGCCTCTGGGACCACTGCAAGCTCGCATCTGAAACATTTTAGAGAGACACATATTTGCTGTTTTAGAGCACAAAGGGATATGCCATGGCAGAGGTTGTTTGAAGTGGCTTCACAGGGGGAACCAGAACCAGAGCGAGGGATTTGAGAAACTATAAAGAAACGTTAGCGCAATGTAACATTGGTGAATTCATCTAATCTAATGGAAGTGGGGATTGATTCAATGTGAAGGCGCGCCTCTTTGAAGCTGGCCCTGTTGATGTTTCTAATGCAATAGCTCTGTTGTAGAAACGCATGCATTCCTCTGTACCTCGCAGACAGTGCTTCACTGTGAGTTTGACAGGAGTGGATGCGTGATAGTGCCTAATCCTGCAGATCCCAGGTTGACACTGCTTCCAGAAACCAGGATTTGAAGTGTGAGTTTATCAAGACGTTGTGTTCACATTGATATGTGGCGTTGGTTGTCAAACAAGGAGCCGTGCTGAGGGAGCCCATAGTGTGCTACATTTACCTCAATATGTCAAGATATACAGATTTACTAAAGCAGAGAAGAGAGCACATTGTGTCAAAAAATGGTAGGATGCATGGCCTTTTATTGTGTTGGTGTGAACATACAGTTTGCATTGGGATTGGTCCTGCTGTGTCATTCTGTATTTTGCTCAGCGTTAAGGTGCACATGTTTTGTAAACAGTTATTCTCTTAGCAGCAGTCTTATGTCTTGATAAGCTCATTTCTGAATTTCACGCTGAAAAAGAGTTTTCCAGCGCGGGCGGCTACATGGTCAGCTCTGAACTGCTGACTCACCGTGTATTATTAGTGTTGTTTACAGCTAAAAGTGGACTTAAAATAGCTGACACAGCAGTGGAAATTACTTTCATGTGATGATGTGCTATACATCAATTACATCAGCGTATTTCCTGCTGGCTGATCAGTCAGCATTATTATCTGGAATAAGTAATGTTTTTTTCAATCCATATATAGAGGTTAGGGTCCAGCTGTTTTTTGTATTGCGCCTGTATCTCCTTATCACATGCACATGGAAGTCATATGACCTGCTGCTTGCACATATGGACACAAAGTGATGTAATATTTAGGCAACCTACACACACACATCTAGCCTCATACCTTAAAATTATTCATGCGATATCTTCCACTTGTTTGTTTAACATGTGTTTTTTGTGAAACAGTGTAAAACTTCATGAAGAAAATTCGTAATCATTTTAAGATCCATTTAAAAAATATGGATGCCTTATAGAAATGTTTTTTCGTTGTTAGGTTGAGACTGAATGGACCATATGACCACTTGCTTTATGGAAAGGTGCTTTCATTAATGATCATCTACAAATATAAGTGCATTACTACCCAAGGACAGGGGTTTTCACAAACTCAGATTTATAAAGCAGACACAATGACCTTAAGAAGTGCTAAAGAAATGTGTCTGTACTACACACAGTAAAACTCTTCTCTAACCATCATGCCTAGCTTCTTCCCTGGATGTCCCAGGATAAGCCACACAAGGTTTTATGCGGCCCAACCTGCTGCTCCACGTGCACCGGCGCTGCATGTGTATCCCCAGCTCAGCTGTGAGCTCCACTGGGACTGTGTGCAATGTGCCATGGACGAGCCCCGGCGCTTAAACACTGTAATCAGAGCCAGAGCAGGATATTGGCTAAATTACACATGAAAGCAGGGACATTTGAAGGAAGCTTGAGCACTAAATATTATGATAAATTACGACCTAATGCGAGAAGATAAGCCACAGCTAAACAAGAATAATACAGGCTTGCACGCAGCACGGAGAAAAATGTTTTTATTGCACGATTGCACTTTTATATTTGAAAAACACACATGTTAAATGAATCTATAAACATTTGACAAAACAGTTCAAGTTTAATTTTGTTTATTTTCTTGAGGTATAATTGTGCCACATTAACTTCTTCTGCAGAGAGAGGTTTCCAGACAGACAGAACTGTACACTTGATCTAGTGTTCATTATTGGATTAGCAACAAGCAACAAATAAAAGAAGAAGAATCTAATCAATCATATGTATTAAGAGTCTACCAGATTAAAATAAAGATATGCTCATACGCACTGTGTGGATGTAGATGAGATTTGCTTGGCAGTGGCCTGATATTCCTACAACTGTGACATTTTCGATCATTTTAATTCAAATACTATACTACACATATTTTTTCCATATGTTCTCAGAGGAGTGCTGGAAAATAACAATACAGACAAAAGAATATCTCATGTGAAGTAACTATAACTTTTGTTTTTATTTTTATTTCATTCACAATGAGAGGCTGATTTAAGGCTTTTAAGGATGTCCTGTCCATGATGGCTTATTAGTTATATACATTTGAATATCCTATAAATTAAAATCTCTACAAACATATGTCTGTGCCTTTTTTCCTACCACGA
Organism: Dissostichus eleginoides; assembly: GCA_031216635.1. Taxonomy (NCBI): domain Eukaryota; kingdom Metazoa; phylum Chordata; class Actinopteri; order Perciformes; family Nototheniidae; genus Dissostichus; species Dissostichus eleginoides. Next base: position 15,619,905 of record CM062265.1, read on the forward strand.
ATCTCTGTAAATAATCTGTTTATGATTTGGATTTATCATTTGAAATCTTGGATTTAATGGGATAGTTGGATGATTTATGGAAATGCAGTTATTGGTTCTCTTGCAGAGATTAAGATACAAAGTTGGATGTCACCCTCAGCACAAACTTAGCACAAATACTGTAAACAAGGTAAAACAGCTCGCCTGGTTCCGTCTTAAGGTAACGAAATCCCCTGTTACTGCCATGTTTACACTTCTTTTGTGGATTTAAAAACAAGATACAAAAGTTTGTGACTGATCTCAAGAGGCCCTGATATGCTGATGTTGGCTACCTGTTTCCCCCATTTTACAGTCTTTATGCTAAGCTATCTTCATATTGAACACACAGACATGCGAGGGATATCAATCTTCTCATTAAAGTCTTGGCAAAATATAAGCTTATTTCCCAACTTCCTGAACTAGCTCATCTGTTCATCAATGGGAAGAGGCAGGTGGAGATAGCATACTCCCGTGCACATTGTGCATTAGATTTGCTTATCATCCACACCTCTCTCATCCTCATTAGAAGTTGGCAAGCCCCCCCACCCCCAACCCTCACTCCACCATGTCCCATCACCAACCATCCCCCACATACCACGCACCTTCACCCCTACAGCCCCCCACCCCCACCCCACTCCTCCCGAACCCCTCTAAGTGGATACCCCACAGGAAGGGCTTCTCCAGGGGGGAAATGGGTCCCAGATGTCTGCCTTTGTGCCACTACAGGCTCCTCGGGAGGGATGGAGCCGTGGACGGGTGGCTGTGGGGTGGAGGAGGGTGCGTGGTGCAGTGTGCAAACATCAATAACGGCAGCCACGAGGGTGAAGAAACTCCTGGGGTGAAGGTGAGGAGGAATTTAATGATTAGTTCCTTTTGTCGAGCCGGCATGGATTTCCAAACACATCATTTATGAATGGTCACACTGCCGCGCTCCTACCAGCTGAGCACGTCACCGCAGCGCTACGACCTTTTGGTGTATGACGGTAATTGAATTGACTGCATTACGAACTTAAAGAAACTGTTTTCCCTCTTTTATTTTTTTTCCCTGGAAAACTTCAAAAGTTTCAACATGGCCGCCCCTCAGTGCAGTATTTCAGTCAGGAGCAAACCATATGTTGTAGAGACAGAAACAGACAATACATCCCTCTTCTTTGATATCCAAACCCCCATGTGTGTTTGTGTGCCTGTAAGCCCATATATATATAGATATATTGATATGTGCATGATCTATTTTCAGCTCCAGAAAGGGTTCATTACGACCCCCATGGAAATAAAACAAAGGACGAAAGCAGGGCCTGAGTGTTTAGTGAAACATTATGTCAAGACTCTGACAAGGAAATGAAATGTGCAACATCAATCAGCCTATGAGGACAGAGATCAAACGAGCCTCCACACTCCTGCATCTGGTTCTGTTTGGACAGCCTCACTTTTTTCCCCCTTCTCTCTTTGCCTTTCTTCTCCTTTTCTTTTCCCCTTTTCTTATTCTTCTTCCATTCTCTCTCTTTCTTTCCCCTTCTGTTCTTCGACGTGCCACGACATTCCTGTAGGCCTACTCGCTTTGTTAGCTCATTTTTTCCATGATGGTGGCACGGAGCCACGGTTTCGCTTAAAGGTAAGCGGCAGCTCCCGAGATTAGCCCGGAAAACAGTGACTTTGCTGTCCCTCCACTGTCTCCACCGGAGCTCTCAATGAGACTTATTTCTAAAACCAGCTAATCCTGGAGATGACTCGGCCTGTTATGTAAACACAATCTCATAAAATTCACTGTCTCTGTCCATGGCCTTGCTTTGATGGCCAGATGAGTTTTTTTTTTTTTTTCAAGTTGATTGAACCCAACTGGGATCGAGCTACTTTCCGCTGAAACGTCCCTCTCTGACTGAAATGTAAACCAGTGCAATCACGAGGCTCATCAAAAATCTTCTGAACTCTCCGCACACGAGGTCCTTCAAATGCCGCGGCAATCACACCCAAATTGTTGGCTAGGAGCTGTCAAGCAGCGTGTCATGAATGAAATGAGGCTTAGTTACAACCCAGGAAACTTTTGTTAGTAAATAATACAAGTTTCTGAATGGCATGTCTAGACGGCGACTGAATTTAAATCAGTATTGGAAACATCAAAGATGCAACCACTCTTGTTTGGAGGTGATGACATGTAAATGCTACCATTAGGTATGCTGTCATCAAAAAGTACAAAGTTTCCGCAGCGTAGAGTGCAGAAAGCTCCCCACAACATTTCCCTGCGGTGATGCACACATGAGTCACTGGAGTTGTGACGCATGAAGGTATAAACTGATACAATGTTGGGAAACTGATTGGGATTCAAAGTTAGATAAAGTAATTCTGTTTACAATTGTAGGTTGTCCCACGCAGATTGCTCAAACATGAGCCAGAAACAGGTCTCGTCATCTTCCCAAGAAGACCTCTCTGCTGTGTCATGACTGGCAACGCGTAGCAAATGTGTTTAAGTGGGTGCAGACCCAGATGGGTTCGCGGTTTGGAGGTAGAACATGTGTTGGCTTTGCCTCGGGGCCGTGGATGGCACAATTAGGTGCTCCCTCACCTCTGCAGACCAAGGTCACAGGGCCACTGAGGTCAGGGGTTATTTAGGGTCCTGTCTGTGCTGCTTTCCCAACCCAAGGTGGATGACAGGCAGCAGCTGACGTCATGGTTTTAACCCAAGCACTCGTTGGTGTTAGAGAACGGGTCTATAGAGAGTTGCTCAGTGTACATCAGTATTTAAATACACTATGATATTTCAGGAAAAAAGCTCATCTTGTGAAATGATTTCCAGGAAGTGTTCTTGCACAACTTCACATTTTCTCTCAGATATACTGAGCTGCTGTGGCCAAACGAATTCATGAAAAAACATTTTTTGTTGCTCTGCAGGACTTTACAGTTTGTCATGGTCAAATGTATAATTTGTACCATTTATAAACAACAGGTCTAAAGCACTTTGTTTAACCTGCAAATCCTCCTTGAGCCTTTTAATCTGCAGTATTTTCGATGACTCCGTCCAACAGGTTTAACAGATTTGTTTTTATAGTTATCAGCATGGTAAAAACCGTAGCAGTGTAAACACATGCTTTGTAAAGGAAAAATAAAAAGATGTTTAGCACAACATTAATACACATTGCTTTGAGTTACAAAAAATAAAGCTGTTGTTTGTGTTCATAAAAATACTCAATATAAATGTTATATAAAAAAGTTTACACTGCTGATTGTCAGAAATAAAACATTTAGATTTATTTTTTTCCTAATAACGAGTTGATGAATGAGAATGCCGACATGAGAGCATGTGGACTGACGCTCCAGCCCCAAATCTGGAACCCATAAAGCTTCAGACATCCCTGCAACATTAGACACAGCGCTTCTTATTGGCTGAGAGCTCCACTTACCCCCTTCCTCTATCGCCCGCCCAGCACACACACACTTCCTGCTTCTCTGCCTGGCTAATGCAGGACCACGCCCTCTGGAAGTCCTCTCAGCCAAACAGAACTGCCCGCAGGCCTCGAGTTAGCGCTTGGGTATAAAAGAGGCGGAGGTGGACCTGCCTGTCAGATGGTTTGTTGTTGTTCTGTCTGCCAGGTTGAGAGGGGAATGTGAAAGTGAGATATTTAACAAGGTAACCAGGAAACAGGACAGCCAGAGCGACGTCCAATCCGATGGAGCTTCAGAAGCCGTAACTTTCCCTAACGAGAGAGAAGACTTTTGTTACACACGCTTTCCAAGTCCAGGTTTGAGAGAAGCATCACAGCTTCTTGTCTTTGCAGTGGAGGCTGAAAGGCTGTTTGTGGACGGTACAATGAGAGAAGAGGTGTCCTGCACTAACTCCCCTGAAGGAGGTCTCGGGGCCAGTGAGGAGGAATTGGAGAGAGGATCGAAGAAGAATCACCAAGGAGGAAATCGAAAGCGTACGCCTTTCCCCAAGAAGGACAGCATGGGTCAGACAGAGGAGAGCAGCACCGGCAGTCCCACCAGCCTGCTGCCGTCAGGCCCCAAGAAGGTGAAGAAAAGCCCAACGACAGTGGTGTCGTTGGCCCCCACGCCGCTGGGGCCCAGACTCGATCTGCCCTTTGAGGACCTCCACACTCAGCGTGTTATCGCAAACGTGCGGGAGCGTCAACGCACTCAGTCCCTGAACGACGCCTTCTCATCTCTACGCAAAATCATCCCCACACTACCTTCGGACAAGCTGAGCAAGATCCAGATCCTGAAGCTGGCCTCGCGCTACATCGACTTCCTGTACCAGGTGCTGCAGAGCGACGAGATGGACGCCAAGCTGGCCAGCTGCAACTACCTGGCCCACGAAAGACTGAGCTACGCCTTCTCCGTCTGGAGGATGGAGGGGGCCTGGGCCATGTCCGCAAGCCACTAGGATCCCATCGAACTTCTCTCCTAAACCCTCTCGTGTCCACATCTCCACCCCACCACCCGTGTCTGTGTTTGCACCCACTTCCTGACCTCTGAACCTCTGAATTCTTCCCCTCTTGGTCTGATCTTAACCTTTTCATCTCAAACCTCCCTATACATTCCTGCTACATCTATGTGATCCATGATGGTTCACTTCATCTGTATAGACAGAGTTGGATCTTTAAACCCTCTCAGTTCACCCTGTTCCCCTCCACTGTTTCCACTGCTCTCCCTTGTCTGTCTTACAGTTTAATCCAGTGCAACAAGACGCTCCACTGCAGCCCCCCAGGTATGGACAAAATCTGCAAACACACACTCACACAGACTGCATGAAAACACAGAGAAATCCTACAAACATGCACTTTTGTGCACTCAGTTCTGTTTCGCCATGTCATGAGCACAATTTGTAGGTTATTCAATGTTCGTAATTGTCTTCTTTCAGAATATTATTTGTAGCTTTCAACAAAAAATACAACAAATGCACTTTTAAAAAGAAGCAGACAGGATTACAAAAAAAAAAAATCTGTTCTGGTCAAGATCTCTTTAAGTATCCTGTTCAAACTAACGCAAACATAAAACATTTCCCTAAATGTATAAATCTGTCCTACACGTAGAATGTAAAAATTGATCACAGATATTTTCAGACTACACAACTTAAAGCAAGGTTGATCTGTAAAGCTCCTTTAAAACTGGACATTAACTGAGATGTTTACAAATCATCGTATCGATCACAAGAGAATTTAAACTCATTTTAAACGTAGTTAAAATAACTAAATATCCAAACATCAAAGCAAGATGAGGGTGCCTCTGTTTACATTCAGTACTTATCGGTTTGGATATTTACATCTGTGAGTTTTGTGCAACCAGGGGAAAAAATATAAAATCTACCTCGTAAAAACACAAATATACAAAAAGTGTTTTCCGAGGTATAACAGATTCGTAAAAAAAAACACATTTACAGTTTTATAATATTACAAATGATGTTTCTAATTCTGATGTTTCAATGTTAGTATGTTTTAGTCACACAAGAATATTATAATGTAAAGTAAAAGATCATTGATCCCTAAAACTCATTATTTCTCTTTTTCTTTTTTTTTTGTTCGGGTTTTCTTAGAATTTAAAATGCTGATATTTAGTTGCTTCTCGTTAAAACTGACTTAGTTAATAAATGGTACGTGACTTAGATAACATAAAGGATCAAATCAAAACAAATATGTTTGTTCTGTGTTGGTTTGTGCAAATGATTCTGCCATTTTGGATGCAACTCTTGCAAAAAGAGATGTTGCTGTCAAAGAAAATCTTCCAGTCAAGTAAAAGTCCTTCAAAAATATATTTGGCAAAATTAAAAATACTGTTGCAAATGATGTGTTCATTTTCTCCATGTCATTGGAAAATGATCAACAAATGAGATACAATGCAAATAATTATTTTATGTTTGTAAACGGTAATGAAATAAATATCTATAAATCCCGTACAAACAAATCCAGTGTACAGACTCTTAAAATCATTGCCATGATTAAAACAGCTAACATAGTCAAATATAATGGAAGGTTGTTGCAATGCATTTTTAAGCTCTCTAGTTGTTTCACTTCATTGACTAAACTAACTAAACAGCACATTATCATCATAGCAATCTAAACTCTGCAGTGTTTGACAGACCTCTGATGTATTTAAGACAAATGTTTTCCTCCAGAATCTGAAGGATCAACTTCACACAGGGTCTGGTTTTTTTCAACCATTTTAACAGACACCAGATTCCTGCACAGGTACAGCATGAAAGGAAGGAGAGAAAGGGAGAGTGGGGAGAAATAAGTGGAGGCACACATCTCCCTCTCTCCCTGCAGCCTTGCCCTCTCTCCTTAGGATCTTGTATCGTGCAATCAGGCCCCGCCGGGGCCCAGACAAGCAGGAACCTTTAGATTGGAAACAGTTGTGAGGTATTAGGAAGGTGTGTGTACCAAGGTTAGGGTCAGGCACACAAGCCTGTGTGTGTGTGTGTCAGCGCATGTACATGTGTAACGATGTGTGTGTTTGTAGGGCACTTTAACTACCTGTGCAGTGTGTGTGCGTGCATGCGTGTATGTATGTATGTGTGTGTGTGTGTGTCTGTGTGTGTCTATGTGAAAACATCTGCAGGTTGGTAAACAGGAATACACTTGCAGATGTTGTTTAGGGGATTTTAATCTAAAACACTCCAGGTTTTAGTTTTACGAGAACCACAGTTTAAGTTTTAGAAAAAAAGGAAGCCAGGAAGAATGACAGCATACAAGATAAGCACTAATTGAAAAAAGAGCAAAGGGGCAGAAATGTGACCAAGTGCAGAGACCTCCATGTCATCAGATAGATGATGGTTCAAAGTCAACTTTAGTACACTTTATTCACTGTGCAGGAATCACAAATAATCCTTCAAGTACTAACACACAGGCTACATACAACCTATATACATTACACTTCCAGACACACACACACACACACACACACACACACACACACACACACACACACACACACACACACACACACACAAGAAGCCTCCGGCCATGTGCACACTGCAGGTGTTCCACTCGCGTTATTATTAAACCTCTAGTGGCCTCCGCAGCAGACGTCCAGGGGTCCACTCAGTGCTGTGGATGGAATGCCAAGGCCTCTGCACGTGGTAGCTGAGTGTGTCCTTGAACACAACGCGGTAGTTATTACCTACCACTTTGCCGGCTCTGCCTGTTATCATCAGCTCTGCAGGGGCCGCCGCAGAAAGTGCTACAAATGTAAGGCCTGAAACTGACCTGAACGTCTAAGTTTAGGAAAGACGATGAGGTTAGAAAGAGACCGAGAAACATCAAAGGTGTTTGTGCATGATGCATGTCATTTAAAACAGTGTGTACACATGCGTTAAATTACATGTATATCACTCCATTATTTGAAAACCCACAGAAGGTCCAATATATCAAGGGTGTCATCAAAATATTAGATGCAGACTCTTTTTAAGTTTTCTGAAAACTTAAAAATCTTAATCCACATCTCCTCTACAGAATGGCAGATGGTTTTCAGGGAGCGGACAAAAGTAAAAGGAATAACTGACCATATATTGCGGTTAAAAAGCGTTTAGCAGTTTCATTAAGTGTAAGAAGAAGTGATCGGAGGTTGTATTTTTTGAAGCATTTTGTTTTAACAGTGTTTCTGTAATTTATTCATCTAAAGTATTCTTCCACTAAGAAAAAAAACTAGAAAGTTGTTTGTATACCATCTTAGACTTACTGAATATTCAAGTATTTCTAATATGTTGTTGTACTTTTACTGGCAGAGATCCTTTTTCCTTGATAGCCTATAGCCTATAGCATACAGACACACACACACCATCACAAATATGATCACACAGCGGACAGTTGAGTACATTTTGATGATTTGATTTTAGGACGTGTGGGTCTCTGGCTCAGAATGAGAGATGGTTCTGTTTGAGTTGGAAAAAACAATACTCTCCATTTTGTTTATATTATAATCAAAATGCCTGTCACTGCTCTTTCCTCTGCCGGAACTCCTGGCTCTGCTGCGTCCATGTGTTTGAATGTGTGTGTGAATGTGTGTGTTTTTTGTTGTACAGTTTGCACTGACCAGCTGTTGGTGCTCTGCTGTGCATATTAAATCTCTGGCTTTTACTTTGGACTGATCCAGGACCAGATGTAAAGTCCTCTGCGGCTCGAATGCGTTTAAAAAAATGTTGATCCAAAAGCTGTGGCTTCAGTTACTCTTCTTTATTTTTAGAGACTGTGAGGCGAGTGCAGGTGGGAGGGTTGTTGTTGTGTGTGCATGTGTGTGTGGGTGTATATGAGTGTATTTGTATTTAACTGCTGCATGCATATGTGCTGTTGCAGTTGTGTGTGTGTGGGCCTCGCTCAGACAGCTGCAGGGATAGAGAGCCACGGAGGAATGACTTCTGGTTTGACACGTAGGCGACGAAACGGCATATAACTTGAGTGAAAAATGCATCAGGGTCTGTCATCCATTGTCATTAATAAAAGTATCTTCGAATCACAGAGTGCAAAGTGCAAGGGCTTGAAATAAAAAATGCTATCCCAAAAAACCTCCAGAAACACACTTGAAGGGGTTTTCTTTAACAATTATATCCAGTGAATCTCTCGTGCTTAGATCAGTGGTGGAGTCTGCCACTACCAATGAAAACTAGGGTAAAGAGAGATAAATACTAATAAAAGTAGATTATATGAATTCTTAATAAACAAAAAAATGTTCTGAATGACCTATATTTATATATTTAAATATCCTCCATGTTGTAACTTTAAAACTCAGACAATGTGAGATAAAAAGAAGAATAGAACAAATGTGAACCACAGATTAGAGGTCGCCCAGCACAAAGACGAGCTTTGGTTCGTCAATTTACACATTAGCGTGTTTATGGCATAATGAAAGTCATGTGATGGGCTGACACCCACAAACATACGTCTAACTCTGTCTTACTGACTTCTTCTTCTTCTTCTCTCTGTGTGTCTTTCTTGAAGCACGGAAAGGCACACTGTAATTAGGGTGAACAGAAAATGCTCCAGATGAAATGTCTGCTTGTTAAAACAAGAGAAGAGAAGTCAAAGGAGCTGTAGGGATTTTCCCGCTTTGCACGAAACCAAAGTGTTTGTTTGCTTTTACACATTTTATAACCTCAACATATCAGAGTTGTTTTTGAAACAAATATGCTTCAGACTGACACACAAGTATTACAAGTATTATCCTATCAATGTTCTCATCTTTGGTTTCTTATCTTTGCAGAAAACTGACAATGGAAAATCCTCGACTCTCAAAAAAGAAACATCAGAAGACAATTCCCCGGCCTTTTATCTTTCATACAACTTTTTCTCTTTCTCTGGACACGTGCTTGCCTCATGACACTGAGATGTATTCTTGATTAACTGTGTTTCTGAAACATCAATGACTCCTCATTCGAGAGTCGAGCTGAACATTTTGAATGAGCAAACAAGGAGAGAAACAAACAAACAAACAAACAAACAAACAGCTGGCCTGCGTTGACAAAGAAACAAAATGGCTGCTGGTTCGAGTGCCTTGGGTAACACCGTGATAACCATCATCCTCTTGGCATCGGATGACTCACTGCCAGACGGACATTAAGATGAGTAATGATAATGGCACAGTGATGGTTAGAGGGCGGTCACAGCCAATGAATGTTTACAGCTAAAATGCTAATAAGCTAATCGCTCTGGCTCTCAGAGCCCCGTGTTGTGGGAGAAAGAGGAGCATGTGGAATCTGACGAAGATCTTCTGCTTGTTGTGCTGTAGAAACTGGATAGCTTTCTTTTTACTGTGTATGTTTTTTGAGTAAGTGTATGTTTGTGAATTTGGTGTATGCACACTGTATAACTTCAACTCTGCTCATGCATTACACTCTGCTTTAATGAAAATGCCCATGGGAAACGTCTTAAACCACTGATCACAGTTCAGCCACTATTCTGATTATTTTCACTTTAGCGTTTGTTATGTGTCGCAAAAAGTTGTTTTTTAAAAAAGCAAAAAATACTGATTCATGTATATCTTTTTCCCGCCGCTTTAAGAAAGCCGCTTGCTAAGAGTGTTTTCATTAAATAATGCAAAAAAATTGAAAAGCAGACCGTTTCTTGTAAAGTGCGCCAAAGTGTTGATATTGTGATTACAGCCATAACAGAGGACTCATTTGAAACCATAAGTAGTCTGATTACTGTTTGAACATTTGTGTTTTGTATTGATTTGCATTTGTTTTTGATAATCTTTATTTTGTCAACTCCTGTGGACAATAAATATTTTCTTAATGCTGTATACGAGTGTTATATTTTGATAGTCAAAGGAATATTGCATTAGCTTTCGGCTTTCAGTCCAAACATTCCGATAGGACAGGAAGCCGTGGTGAATGTACCGTTAAAGTGAAGCAAGTTTATATGTTTATAGGAGTAAATAAAAGCTCTTATGCAAATTAATAGAATTAACCTTTATTAAGGATTTTTTTTGGAAACAAAAATAATAGAAAAGACAAAGGCAGACAAAAAACAAAGTCAATATTTACACTTTACATAGTCAGTTAAGAATGAAACTGGCCTTTCAGTTTTGATTAAGATCCAGTTTGTTAAGGCTACCTTCACAAAGGTTGGTCAGCATGACACTTCAAGGCACACAAGCGGACAATTTGGTCTCTAAGTACGCACAGGGTTCATTTTTGATATCAAATATAAAAATAAATCATTTGCATTAATTAAGACAAAAGATAAGACATGATATGTCAGGTCGCTGCATGATGTCTTTTGTAAAACTACAAAACCTACACTCGGACTGTCCTTCATGATATGGAGCTGAAACTCGCCGTCATTCTTTTTCTTCACATTTTCATAACATCAACAAAGATTCGGCAGGTTTTTGGATGTGTACACAATGCAACATAAGGAAAGGAACAAAAAAATAAAACATACTGCATTTTAAATCCATAGCACCGTCTTCATTGCATTACATGTAAAAAGCACTTCAAAGACACAGAATCTGAATGTATAAATAGTTGTTTTTTTTCAAGAAATGTGTTTATATATCCATCCTGTGCTTTTGGTGCTGTTCAACTGTTTGGATGGAAAAAAGAAAAATTCACAGACTCTTCAAAGTCTTTGAAGTTCTCTAAGCCATGCCAGTCCAGGGACGGCACATTGTTCTCATAAACTTTGGTTGCGCTTAACCTGTGTCCAATTGCACTGTGGGTATTCAACTATCTCAGTGCTATTGCTCTATCTTAACTGCTAAAATCTTATGTTTGGTCCGGGGCGCAAAAACATCCCCGCTGCTGACGGTAAACAGAACGCTGCCACGTCAATGACAAACCAAGGACACGTCATGTCCTCTTTATAAGGGAAATATAAGGAAATAAAAAAGTACAGCAGGAATGCTCATCCACAGGTAGAAACACTGGTCCACTTAACAAACATCATCAAAGTTCAGATTTTAAGACCCCTCCCATCCTGAGGGTAAGTGCACTTTAGGTTTGTCTTTGAATGATCCAAAATGTGATCAGCATCGTCGTATATACAATCATTTTCTGAGTGGTCACGCTGTACTGAGGCATCATGGGTGATTTGTGTCTTTGCAGACGTGTAAAGAATCTCCTTCTCCCCTGATATTGATACTCCAATGACGAGAGGTATTAGCTCTTCATTGTGACTAATGCCACTGTTACAAAACTACAGTATGTCTACACTTTAAAGATGCTTTTATCTGCCGGGGAGCCTCACCAATAACTGCAGCCGTCCACAGACTTTCTGCATGTGCTCGCCCGACAGGCCAAGAAAGAAAGAAAAAAGCGGTTTAAGAAAAATATTCAGACATACAAAACAATATGAAACACATGTATGTCGGACTTTACTGTAGCTTCTTACTGGATTCTTAAACATCTCCGGCTGATATTCGCAGAAATGTGTGCTGAAGTTCAAATGAGTGAATATTAAAAAAAATAAAACATGAACAAACAAGACGTTTGATTGTCAACGATCTTTCACATTCCAGAACGGCGCAGTGCAAAGCGATCAGAAGATCTTTTTCCTTCATTGGATCTTTGTCACGGTCGGACAAATTACATCATCATAGTGGGACGCGGAGGATGTGTCTGGTCTCCGTCACCGGCACGTCCTGCGGGGATGACTCCTTCTGCTCAGAGTGATTGGCTCCACTAAGCCAGGGTGACCTTTGACCCCACCTTCAAGGTTACAACAGTTCTTGTGGGAGTCATTTACAAGGTGAAGTCGCAGAGCTGTGCTTTGTCAGAAGTGAGTTGTCAGCTCCTGATGCTTCAAGAGAGAGCAGATCCTTCATTAATCCGCCTCTCGTTGTCTTTCTTTTTGAACTCTTTCTCAGATCAGTAACCAACGCTCCCTTCAGGACAACACGTAGAGGCGTCATGAGAGAGTATGAATGTTGCGCAGGTGGATGTTGTATCTCAGTGTGTGTTTGAAGTAGGTCTGCAGGTGGAGGAGTGTTTGGGAGGCGATGAATACAGTGGAGGACATCTGCTTCCAGTGATAGTCCAAATGCTGTGGGTTTGTGGGTTTGTGTGTGTGTGGTGTGTGTGTGTGTGTGTGTGTGTGTGTGTGTGTGAGAGACTTGGTCAAAGGCAGCTGTCAGTAGACTCTTTCCTCAGAGAGAATCACCTTTTTCTGTCCGTTTTTCTTCCATTTCCCTTAATGAATGAAAGGAGAAGAAAGACTGTGAGATACATGAAGTTCAGTACTGTGATGTTGCTGAAGCAGAACATATTGACTATGTCCTCCCTACTTGTCAGGGGAAACTCCCATTGACAGTGAGGCGATGGCGCTGACGGCCTCGCTGTCCGAGTCTCGCCTCAGCCTCCGTCTCTGCGCCTGCAGGTAGGACAGGTCCACCGCCGAGTCCTTCACACTGTGCCAGTACTCACCTGCAGGAAGCAAGGGGAGAGAACAGAGGGAGAGGAAGAGAAGAGAAAGATTAATGGCCTTGGTATTCCAGTGTTGTTTTCATTGAGACTTGTTCCTTGAGGGAAAGTGCCTGCACTGCATTAATAAAAAAGCAGTTCTTGGTGTTTGATCCACCAGTTGTAGCTGTTTGATCTGAATATAAGCATTGCCTGTCACATAAATAGCCTCTGGTCTAAACATCCTTGTTGATAATTTCAGAAACTCAAATGCAATCCGTTCTCTCAGGGTCTCCAGGCTCCTGCGACACACAGTTAAATCAATCAGTGTTTTCAAATGTGTTCATCTATGAGTGTGTCTGTCTGTGTGTGTGTGTGTGTGTTCTGGCTATGCATGGAAATAACATATATTTCACCCCGGGCCTAAATTATGGACTTAACATTCTTGCGGCTTTGCAAATATTTTTAATTAATCTAATTTGGTTGGGATAACATTTGTGTGCAATCAGGAGGGGATGTTGCGAAGGTCGTGTGCCAGAGAAGTGTTTGAAGATAATTGGAGCCAGGGCGGTCGTATGTGTGTGTGTGTGTGTGTGTGTGTGTGTGTGTGTGTGTGTATGTATGTGTGTGTGTGTGTGTGTGTGGTGTGTGTGTGTGTGTGTGTGTGGGACGGCTGGAGGGAGGGACGGGAGACAGGGAGGTTAAGGAGGAGAGGTGTCCGGAGAGCAGGAGGGATATGCAGAGAGGAGTATGGAAATGTATAAAAAATGTGATCTTAAACAAGAAAAGTGGATTGAGAATTTAAAAAAAATGTTTACGCTGAAGGTGTGTGATGTAAAATAAAACAAAAGTAGCAGAATCAAGATTGGTAGCATAAGGTTCATTTAAAAACTAAATGTCTTTCAGAAGATTCAAGGAATTTGTCTGTCCGTGCGGTGCCTGCTGTGAGAAATATCACATATGATTTTGGTTTTAAGGTGGTGTCGTGCATCAGGTGGAAACACAAGTGAAAATCATTTTCTTAAAACGTGAGGGGCATTCCTGCCAGCCAATCTGCACGTGCAGCATGTTATTCCATATAGTGCCCAGCAGCCCGCTCCGAGCGTATATGGTAGCCTACTGTTCACGCTGCGAGTCTTATATTAACGTGTCAGGCCGGGTCAGGTCTGGCATTGATTTAGTGATAATTTGCAGGTAGCGGGTCGGTGCTGAGCTCTGCAGGTGAGCGGCTGGAATGAAAGTTGCAAGACTTTTTTTTTAACTCCCCTGACCTATATGAATATAAGATGGAAAATGTGTGTGTGTTAACATGTGGCTTATTACTTTGTTAATGCACCTGAAACTCATCACTACAGAAAACACTCAAATGTCTAGGTGTTTTTCACGGTACTGCAAGTCCTCTGAATACGTCCTGCTGTAGTTGTTGTTTTTTGTCGAGTACTCACCCTGAACCTGGATGACTCTCTGCAGCGACTGGACGGCGTTCTCACAGGGCTTCTGGTCCAACACGGACTGGGACAGAGGCTCCACCTGGGAGAGGGCAGGGTCAGGGTTATAGGATGGAACATACTGTGTATCTCTACAGACACACACACATACTGTAGGTTAACACACACACGTCTCACCTCCATGCCCAGCAAGGCGCTGACGCAGGCTTCAGAGGCGTCACAGATGGCTTTGAGGTCATGCCCCCCCTCCAGAGCCAGGACCACCCGCCCCCCGGCCAGAGACATCAGCTGACGTGTGAGGAAGCCAAAACCTGGACAACAACACACACATACACACACTTTGAGTGGTTCCTTCATTGTTTGTGAAAAGTTCTCAACATTGAGGTGATTGAGGTCGCCATCATGAGTTCTGAGCTCTTCCTGATTTATAGATACCATTCACTTCTGTTCAGGTCAATATTCATTATAAACAGATCTTTACAGATTTAGTGATTCTACATTTTATCTAAAAATAAAAGAAGAAGTTCCTGACAACAAACATTTTCTTAAATCAGTGCACAAATAAAGTCTAATTTCTGTATGAAGTTGCACTGAAGAAGTTTTGTTTCAATTAAAACATCACCAGAGGCCAAAATGTGCCATCTACACTTCTATTCACCTGAAAACAGTTTTAAATTGTGAGGTGCGATTAGGCGTTATGATTTTACAATTTGTCCTAAAAGTGAATTTAAACTGTCTATTAATGCAATCCTGCTTTATGTCCCTGCATTAAAAATATGGATATCATAAGGAAATGCAGGACAACTTCTAGCTCTAAACAGAAGTGAACTTAAGACCTTTTTCGATCACATCTCTACAGTTGCCCCCTTGTTCGAAACCAAGCCCATATTCAATCCCGACTATAATTTGGGTCTTAACTAAACATCTGCTAAGTTTTGTGACTGCATCTTGAACGGTTGTGACGCTTCTGCGGTGATAAAATCTGTCCGCAGAGATATACACACATGGCAGAGTTCTGAAAACCTCCCCTGTGGTAGTTCCCGCTACAGTAGGTGTCCATGGACACACACAGAGACCCACAATGTGAAAACAATATCCACATTGCTGTCTCGGCTGGTAATAGAAAACAACAGTTCATATGAGGCAGAGGTCATTCTAAGTCTTTCTCCAGAGAAATCATTATCAGAGTGTCTGCCGTTGTCTGTGTGAGAGTGTGTTGTTGGGGTTGATGGAGGCTTACACTTTGCTGTGACTTTGTAGCCTCCCAGTGACGACAAATGTCCTTCGACGGCATCAAAGCCAGCGGACACCAGCACCACATCAGGGGAGAACTCGTGGGCGATGGGCATCACCACAGCTCTGAGGGGCAACAGAGGAAACAACAAGCTGTCAAACAAACGCTCTATCCTACAATACGTTCATTCAAGCCCTGTGGCCTGGCTGAAACAAGATAGTACATTCAAGAAATCATGTTTTCAACAGGTGTTCATAGTTTGTGCAAGAAATGCAAACTTGGAACAGTGCATACTATATTGTAATTTGAGAGAGGAAGTCATTGAGGGATTAATTTAACATCAGACCAGACTGAAAAATAATAGTTATTGAAAAGAACAAACTTGGTTTCTGTTTTAAAAAAAACATCACAGGGTTGATTGATTTGCAACTGGAACGCTTTTACAGTGAAATCCCTTTTTTTCTGGATTGTTAACAGCAAACATTTACTTCATTGCAAACTCCATCCATTTAAAAATGATGAAAGATAAATTATCAAAGGCCTTGTGCCAAGCGCTTGATCTCTGTTCTCGATCCACTCCTGGGTAGCGGCCAACTGTAGAAGGTGGGGTAGCTCCCAGGTGTGAATGTGTGCAACTGTTTAAATGTGAAGCAGAGCACTGCTCGAAAAAAAGAAGCATGAACGCCCTGCAAACCATTCCTGGGTATATATATATAGTAAAAAACGGTCAGAGCAAAGCAAATTTAGGGCAAGTGGAGAAAAATGTCTGTATTTGAGAGTGACACGAACAGATAAGAATGGGACCCTTGACATATCTGGACTGAGACGCCCTCGTACTGACTGCTCTGCTCAGGGGAGACCACTTTCCTCTCCTCTACGCTCTCCTCCTCACTTCCTCTCGTCTCCCGCTGCCAGTTATTTAGCAAGAGCGCACGGCCCATGCCGCGTTTGATTCTCTCTCTCTCCTTCTCCCTCTCTCAGCGGCAGTTCAAAGGCGTTTGTGTGCGTCTGGTTCCTATTAGGAGCTCGTCCCTCTTCTCACGTCACTGACAGCCAGCCATCTGGGATCCATTGGGCCTAATTACGCCGCCTTTGGATTCCCTAACAATGCACCCCCCACTTCTTCTCCTCTCTTCTGCTCTCCTCGTAGTTTGTCATTCGTCAGTAGCCACCTTAAAAAACCATATGAAAATATGTGCATGCATGTCCATATATATCTAATGCACCAGGCAAAATGTATAAATGACTAAAAACGTCCTTTTAAACGTGCTGTGCTACTGGTGATTAGACTGACGTTAAAATCTGACCATCATCTAAATGGTCCACACATACACACATGCTATGTCATGACACTTAATCTCAACGCAGCTGAACTTTCTCTTTATTGAACGATAGTCCCACCGCCACTTCTCAACCACATTATTTCCCCTGTCACTAACACACACACCCAAAAACAGAGACACGCATCATCGACGACCGCCAGTTTTCTGTTCCATCATGAACAGAAAACACATAGTCTGGAACATCCCACCGTGTAAATCATGTTTTCAAATTGAATTAAAGTGCTGGCACCAAGCTCGATGCTTAATTGCAAAAACATGGTTTCTTGATGCATAAAATGTTGCCTGTAAAGCGTGTTATGCATTTATTTGCACCAGTGAATCCACAGAATGATGGAAAAATCCAAGTATTTTGCTTTTCCAAAACGTTTTTTGCTGCACTTTTGCAAAATGACCTTTTTAATATCATTGTGGAATTTGTTGCCTTAATTAGATAGTTGATACTGGAAGTAAATGACACGCAACAAGGGTCTTCGGGCGGATATGGGCCCCGGACATCACAGCTACTTGGTATGTGCCTCAAACCACTGGACCACCGGGACACTCCTCCTCCTCAGAGCTTTGATACAGGGCAAAGTTTCTCGGGCTAACACACAATACGGTACAGTTCTGCAGTGCGGTCGACTGAGGAAGTTTTACACATGAAAACACTTGCCTTTTCCCAAACTGGATAGAAAATACCAAAACCAGACGCCTGCTCAGGAAAAAGACCAGTTGTTTCTTAATTAGCATCCGAAGCTCCAGTAAACACTGGACTTAGTGTTTCCGAGCCTCTCTATTGGCTCTTCGGGTTTTCTTTACCAGTATGGGTTAGCTCATTAGCATCTTTCCTTTGACGAGGGGCCCACCCACTGAGTCGGCTGCATGCAGGACTGTACAGAGCTCACATAATGTCGAATCATCTGGTGGCGAGTCGGTGTTGCTGACAGAGTTTGTTACAAAGTATATTCATTCAGGAAAAATTAAATAAAAACTGTGGTGCGAGCAAAGGTTTAGCACAACAATAAACACTGACAGCAGTTTTACTAAGAAATTCCAGTTATGAAATCTGTTCCAGATCCTACAGGTAATCCGTCATGGAGAAGGAGATCCAACATTGCTTTGTAATTGTATGATAATACACTCTAAAGTCTGTCTCACACACAGGTGTTGCATCCCACTGGACTTCAACCAGGAGGAGACAAATAATGGCTCATTGTACTCGTCCTGGCACACACTCTTCTAATTCCTGTTCCTCATGAATATAATATGCTTTCCGACTTTTCCTGACCTGGCTGGTTCTGCTCTTCTGTCATTGTGTGGATCTGGTGCTTTCATTGGCTTAACTAGCTCACCAGTTTGGTACAGTGCAGCATTCCTCAGGAGATGTTAATTTTACCACTTATTATTTTATTTAATCTTGTGTTGAATGTCATTGTTCATCATATTAGTTGAAAAGTATCCTTATTATCTTTTCAGACACTTTTACTTGACTAAAAGTCTTTTGTCTTATGATAGTCAACTAAAAATACTTTTTTTGTTTGTTTTAGTCAGTGAATATTTGGGCATCGATCATCCGATTGCATGAACAGTTGAGTCATCCTAGTCTCGCCAAAATATAACCTTGTTTATTTCTCCTATGTTCTGTTGTTGTTATGGTTAACTTTAACTTAATTAAGATAAGTAAGTTACTCAGAGTCCTGACTGTGCTCATTGTGTATGTAAGGGAACTGGATTGTTAAAAATAAAACTAGAGTCTAAAAATAATGTCTCCACTTAAATACATAAATAAATGTATTGGTATATTTAATTATATATATATATATTATGCTTTTGGTAAATGTTTGAGAGACAGTGATGTGTAAGTATATGTCATTTGTAGCAAAAATGGGCTTGAACCTGTAGACACAAGAACAGACCAAGCACATTTAAGAAATAAATATGAATGGGCTGATAAAGACATGTTTATTTACCTGAATGCAGCCAGGTACTCCGCATCACCCATGGGGGGGTTCAGACCCCCCGTCCATCCTACGTTCACATTGAAGCCCTCGCCTGCACCTGCACCCACCTGGATGAAGGGAGAGATGAAGGGAGAGATGAAGGGGGGAGCGGGACCAAGAGAGAAAAAGTCTCTGTGAATGTCTAGAAAAGTTAACGAGTCCCAGTGGAAGTTGAGAAACTGCGTGAGGATGATATATTTGTGTCAAATGTTCACAAAATAAGCACGGCCTGTTTCAAAACCTTGCATTGCACCAATCGAGGAAAAGAGGCTGAATCTCTTTAAGGCAACACCAGGGAGTGATTACGATTTCTAAATGAAAGACGGATGGCTATTAATTCAACACCCCTGTCCCTCCATTTTGATTTTGATACAATTTGTCAAATATGCATATAAATCAGTCCGAGCCACAACAGAGCTACAACCATTTATGATTCCCCAGCTTTAGGTTATAGCCATACTGAGAAATATTTCACTTTTGGAAATTGCTGCCTGGCCTTGTAAAACGTTTTATTTATATATTATTTGTATATAACTCAACTGTATACCATGTGTTCTGTATGTAGACATTTAGTTGGTTCGGTGTGTATGTCATAACAAATAAAACCTAAATACTACTCCACATTACTCATTTAGATTTGATGAGGTACTGTAAATGATTTTAGTGGATTGTATTTGCTGTATTGAGATACTCCCAAAATGCCAGGCAGAGTGGATGAGGGTTTCTTAAGTTTGACCTCACATTTTTGGGGCAGAGAGTGAACTGAGGCCCGGGTCTTGGGAAGAAGGTTTAAAAGATTCCTGCTTTTCCCTTTGTAGTCCCGCTAGCAGCCATTTAGCCGTTCTCAAAGCCCTTCACCATCAGTCAATGTGTCAGTTTGAGAGCAGAATGAGGAGCTTGATTGACACAGTCTTGGCAACAAGGCGTGGTAATTTCCTTTGTGTGTGTGCATAAATATGTGTGTATGGGTGTGAGAGGATGTTTGAAAGAATTCTGATGAGCATCGCAGAGCGTCTGTCTCCATTCTTCTCTCAGTGGACGGGATGTTCACAGGGCAAACTAAAAACACATGAGGCCTCCTGTCCTTTGCCAACTGGTAATGTACCCGCATGAACGCGCCCGTGCACGCCGACACTCACACACAATTCCTGCCTTTGCTCCAAGTCTCTTGCACTCTTCTCTATCCTCTTCTCTCTTTCATGTTTCAAGAGTTGCTGGACTGGATTAGGCCGTCGCTGGTTTCTGTGTGGTACTGTGCGCTCTCTGTTATGCCTATGACATCACACCCCTACCCCATGGTGTGTTATATACCTACACGGGGGACAGCTAGACTCCAGAGGTTTACCACACAGCTCAACAGAGGCTGAGGGGCCACTTAAGGCGAAGCCACATCCAAGTCAGCAGAGCGTTTTATGTACCGTCCCTCATCGGGGGATTTTATGGGAAAACATTGACTATTTTATCCTCATTATTGTGGGGGAGGATGGGAGAACGAAAGGAGGGGATGTGGGGGATTGAATGGGTTGTGAATGCCACCGTGGGTTGGGGTCAATTCATCTGACTGGGGATAGTCATCACACTTGGTTTCTGGTAAGACCGCAGGCAGAATTCATAGGCATCTCAATTTCCTGTATGCAAACATTGGCATGCAATCCGACTGTACACATCCTGTTGTGAACTTCTTACATCCAAAGCTCTGAAGTTTCTGCAATAAACTCCAACAGGGGAAAGAAACCTGTTGCACACACTGAAAATCAAAGTGTGACAGGGCTTACGACGCAAATTCACTGGATAAACATATTTGTAGCTTTTGGAAAATGCATGTTGAAGTCAAAAAGTTGCAGGAATCACAGGCAGCAAATGCAACAAGTTTATTTGAGCTATTTATTTTAAGATGGAAAAACACTAAAAAGAAACGCTTAAAGACATTTTCCAACCAAACTTGAAGAAAGCACTTTGTTTTAAGATTTAATAGAAAGATCGCATTGCTAAGATTCCAGTGGTAAGTTAAGTTAGTTTGATCTTATCACAAAAACCTCGGCTTAACACCTTAATCCACAGCAGGATAACATACATGCTAACCTGTCCCATTTCCCCTCTGCACTGCAAATGATCCATCAATATGACCAAATTGACAATATAATTAATGATAATAATAATAAATTCGATTTATAAAGCACCTTTCATTGCTAACAGCAATCCCAAGGTGCTAATTGAGGCTTAACATCATGCAGATTATTCCTGGATTTATTATGACAATCGTTCTTCCTGTTTTGACATACAGTATATTCTAATACACAAAGTTCTTAAGCTTCCTAATGTCCCACTGGAATCAAATAATTAGCCAACATATCCGTGCCCACATATCTTCACATGGGTGGTATTATCATGAAGTGAAATATATTCTCACGAGTCAGAGTGAAGGAATCCTCTGGACGAGGAGAACCTGCGTTGTGTTTCTCATGTGTTACTCTTTTGTTCTTTTGTTTTCACAAGGTACACACAAACACTCACAAACACCAGGCAGTTACCATGACAGCACAAACAAAGCACAACAACACAACATCGCTGTGAAGGACGACTTACCTCACTGGGATGTCCACTACCAGGAAAGAAGTTGCCGTTGTCATAGCGATGGAGGGAGATGTACAGCACGCTTGGGTCATTATAGAAAGCCTCCTGGGTGCCGTTGCCATGGTGAACATCCTGGACAATGATTGGATGACAGGTTAGGAAGTTGCGGTGGACATTTAAAACTTCAATTGATATTTTTTTTATGAAGATTTGAGCGTCTGTCTTCATATTTTAGGATGTGTAAACATTGAAAATGTTCTTTTTTCAAAAGGCGTAATGTCATCAAATATGGAATGAAGCAGAACATCATGAGGAAGAAAATGTTGTGAATCTTGGAAATAACCACACATGATTACATATATTGACTTTACAAAGCTCTGGAGTTAGAATTTCAGTTTCAAGGTTATGGATGAAGTTTCAAAGCTTGGACCTATTTGAGAAAGCCATTATGGATTCACATATTTGTTCAAAAAACGAAATGATCACAACTCACAAAGGAGAGAAGAGGATAGTCCACTCTCTAATAATGAAGTATACGTCAAAACACATGACCCATAATCCAGAGCAGGGTCTGTGAAAACCTGGAAAGCTTTATCTTGTCAAAGGGAAATGTGTTTGATTCTTAGAAGCATTTTTGATGAAGCAGGTAGTAATTAATGTTGATGCATTAATCTGTCACAGAGCACAGTGTGTGTAATGACATGGGACAGGCTCATATACACACACATGGCGAGCAGAGAGGACCACCTGGCTGCGGATCAATATCTGCATGTGTGTGTTTGTGTGTGTTTTTATATGACTGTGTGTGTTCATATGTGTGTGTGTGTCTACTCTAAGTATACGTGACAGTTCAGATCTCACATGGAGAGCAGAGAAAACTTTGACTTATTAAAATAAATGATTAATAGAAATGCTACTGTAGGGGGCTGCTCTGCTTCTGGGACCATGTTTGTTTGCCCGTGATACATTTGTGTGCATGTGTGTTCTTCGTCTGTTTATTCCTATCCATGTGGGGACCAGTGATGCCGTTCATGCGGTGAGTCCTTACCCAGTCCACGATGAGGATCTTGCTGACGTTGAGTTTGTGTTGAAGCTGCTTGGCAGCGATGGCCACGGAGTTGAAGAAACAAAAGCCCCTGTGGACAAACAGACCAGGGAAGAGAGGAGGCCACATGTTTTTATCAGGACATCTTCAGCAAATTAATATCATACAAACACCACATGGACCTTAGGAACCTCTAAGTCTACAGTCACGTGGCGTCACATGGTGGCTATTCAGTCCAGCAGTGAATCGAAAATATATTTATTAAGTACCATACTTAAGTACTGTTTTGACATACCTGTACTTTACATGAGTATGTCAATGTTATGCTTCTTTGAACCAAAATTGGTTTTACATCAACAATACTACCCGTTAATACCTTACATTACATTAATATCAAATATTTATTTATTTTAGATAAAATCAGGATAGTATAATATAATAAGAGTAAATATAGCTGATTTTAACACCGTAGTATTTCTACTTTTACATATGTAAAGGATCTAGGTACTATTTCCACTTCTGACTGACAGTTGCTGCAAATATGGGTGAAATGGATGTTTCACTTCAAGGTGATTTCTACTTTATTTCCCACTGCTGACAAACAAACTGTATTTCTCATGTGAATAACATTATGCCGAGTCTATAATTGTACCTCCGAGAAATGCAGAATTCACATATTTTGTGACAGATAGAAAACTGAGCTTATCATAAAATGCCCTTCTTATTCCAGATGATAGCATAGTGCGAATTACTGGCAGGACGTTTCAGAGAAATGCACTCACAACTTGGCGGCGCAGCAGTTCCCTCAACACTCGCTGTCTACAGTATAGGTATGCAAAAAAAAGTGTTGATGTATGAAAAACAATGGAGGAATGTTGGAAGTGGCAGTGTCAGCATGGGTCGTAAACGTTGCCTTTGTTTGTGTGTGTGTGTGCCTGGACGGTATATCATATATGCTCTCCAAATCAGCTCATCAAGAAAAGTCATTATCATCCCATAAATAACCAGTGACAAGCACTGCTGAGCACACACACGGTCCCAGCTGTGGTTACTTGGCTAATGCCTCCTATCAAAGAATGACACAAATCTATGCACACAAAAACACACGTACAGTGCACGCACACACATGCACGGCCTCTTTGCTCTGCTTTGCTCTGTGTCTTGAAAGCTTAAAAGAACCCGAGTGGAGGAGGTGGATCGCCTCGGTTACCAGTCAGGTAGCACACATCACACACACACACACACACACACACACACACACACACACACACACACACACACACACACACACACACACACACACACACACACACAAACACACACACACACACACATTAAGACAGAGAGACCTAGACGCTCTCACTCGCTCAGAAGTGTATCTGATCTCTAATAAATCCTTTGAAACACTTTGTAGAGACCTCCTGGCTCCTGGTATGTATGCGTTGGTGTGTGTGTGTGTGTGTGTGTGTGTGTGTGTGTGTGTGTGCGTGTGTGTGTGTGTGTGTGAGTGTGTGTTGCTGTACTTACAGAGGGGAGGAGTGGTTTGCGTGGTGTCCAGGAGGCCTCACAACTGCAAAACCATTCTGTGGGAGGAAAAAGCCCAAACTGTAACACCTTTCTGCTTTCAGGGGTCGCACAGTTCACATCTTCAGGCACCTGGCCAAATGGATGCTGTACTACTATGTTCATGTCCACCATCTTGCTACAGAAGGAGGGTTGCAATGTAGTCTTTACTTAATGGTAGTTTACCGCACAACCTGTTGCAACCTGATAATAACATAAACATGGCATTTACTGATAAGAGACACACCTTTAGCTTTCCTTGTGCCACCTTCAGTGCCAGGTCGGTGACACATCCTGCAGCGACACGGGAAGCTACCCACGTGTGAAGCTCGTTCCAGACTGTATCGATGTCAACCTGTGAGAAGAAAAGGGATGAGATACGTAGAGTCAGTCCAAAGTCAGCCTCAGATGACGATATTTTTATATTCATCAAAACTGCACTGTCTTGACTGATCCATAAAGAATTCCTGAGATGCAGTCAGACCAGTTAGCAGATTTTTACATCACAGTGACACTTAGAAATGCCATTCAGCAGGTTTAACCACATTTCATTAAGTCCAGCTGCTGTCGGTCAATGAGTCAGCTCATAGTTTTGTTCATGATGATCCATCAAATTGAAACATACATAAAATGAAATGTATGTTTAAACGCACTTTCTTATTTTTGAAATAATAAATACTCATTATTTTAGTGCAGTCTGTTCTTGTATTGTATTTGAAACAATGTAAATATATGGGAGCAGACCTTCTTCTAGTCCTTCTGTGGATGCTAACAATTGTACAGAGTCTTATTTTTTCGCACATCATCGTTCTCTTTGTTATTCTATAAGCCCCGTGTTGTGTTACTCCATGTTTCAAAACTCACTATGGTGGTGTGCTGTGGTGGAACAATGAAATCAGAGGAATTTCTTTTATCACAGACTTTGCCATCTTGTTCCAATCACCCCTCTTCACCAGAGCAGCCAAGGTCCGGAAATCCAGGCAGATCAGTCGTCTTATCAACCAACACCCAGCCCCCTCCTTCTTCTCCTTACTCTCCTCTCCTCCTCTCTTATCTGCCTTTTTTCTCATTGTGCTTCACAACAGATTTTTCAGGGCAGTTTTATCTGTGACCCGATCATCAGGCATTTTAGGTCTTTTTATGTCTCCTTCATTATACTTTCTTTCATGGTCGTTTACATTTAATACATTCTATTCTCCAACTTTAAACAATTTATCTCCTTCTTCTGTATTCTCCTCCCCTGTTTGCCCCCACCCATTCCCTCTAAATAAAGTCTAGCTTCAATGTCACGCACCCCTCCAAGCTACAGTCTCTATGTATACCCTCTTTTCTTCCTTTTTGCTATCTCACCTTTGTACCGCCTTTGATTTCATATTTGGTTTCAAAGTTATCTTAGCCAAAAACAATAGCATTAGCAATTTGTACTATTATTAGTTTAATTGTGTAATGAGGCATAATCAGCCATGTAATGTTTGCTGTACGCAATTTGATAAGTGGAAAGATTCCCACAGGACTTGTACTTTTAAAATGGGTAACAATGTGTGTGTGTGTGTGTGTGTGTGTGTGTGTGTGTGTGTGTTTGTATGGTGTGTGCGTGGCACTCACCCCGACTCCTCCACATGGTAGCATCACAAAAATCCGTTCAGATAAGATTCCTGCAGAAGAATATGTGTGTCATTCAACTGTCATGGATGTTTATATTACTATTATAAGAGCATCATTATTTTATTTTTTTAAATATTGATTTTACCAGCCAGTTTACGGTTGTCCAGCTTGAGGCGGTTGAGGGGGTTGGTGCCGAACAGAAGAACATGTTTCTCTGAATGGACTGACTGCAGCTCCTCTAGAGTGGCCTTCCTACTGGGGATGCGCTACATACACACAGAAACAAATACAAACTGCTTATAATACTGACTCTTGGGGTATGGATCTGCCAGTAGTGTGTAGTGTGTTTGTGTGTGTTTGTGTGTGTCATACCTCACACTGGCTCCTGAAACCTGTTTCATTTAGTCTGGACCAGATGCTCTGGACCCTCCCAGCATGCTCAGGGTGGCGGCTGTTGTCCCCGCAGGTACACTGGTGCTTCTGCATCTGAGAGTCATAAACCAGACCTGGACACACACAGACACAACGGAAACACACACAAATAAACATTTAAACATTAGTTTCCTCAGTATTTCATGTTTTACATCATACATGATTTGAACGTAACATTTGTCTTGAAGAAATGAGGAAAGCGCTCCTCACCTGTGGTGAAGCGGAGCTGGGCTTCTGCTGCAGGGCTGGACAGGGACAGGGAAGGTATGGCTGTGTGTGGGTGTGGAGGCAGAGAGGTGTAGGCCGGGGAGGACTGGGTCCGACCCAGCGGCTGGTGAGGCCAAATGAATGCAGGCCCACTTTGGGAGTCCTGCTGGAGACCTGATCTGAGGATCACCTGCCTCTGTGGGTGAAGGGAATGAAGGAGAGTTGAACAGCAGTAGCGCATGGTCTGAAGTAACCGGAGAAATCTTTAACATTGAATGCCTCTCTCACAAGTACTGATTATTTGGTCAATCTAATACTTCCTCTCTAGAACAAGCAGCTGTTAAAGAAAATACAGCGTAAGCAAGCTTTCTTACACAATACTGTAACTCTCCTTCTTTCCACATTGAATACATAAAGCTACAGCGCCCTCTGTTGTTCAAAACATGTGTGCATGATTGTATATAAGCACTTCGGATGCAGATTTTAAACTTGTTTCTAGAAAATAAGTCAAAGCAATATATAATGCGTGCTTATCTTTCCTTTAAAATTAAAGTAACCCCCCCCAACCCCCCTGGAATTATGTGAGTTTATATCCATACCTGGCTGAGAGAGTGTGAGGGCTCGATCAAGCTGTCCCGTGAGGAGGTGGTGGACTCAGTGTCGTAAACTGAGTCTGGGCTGGCAGTGCTCTGTCTCCTGCGGAAGCTGTCCTCACACATGGAGCCAGGTTCTGAATCACAGACGGACTCGGGCCCCGAACCAGATCCTGATCCGATCTCCTCCAGGTCCATGTCCTCTGATAGGATCTGTGTTAGGCGAGGCTTCTCAATGGTTGTCAGCTGATGTAGGGTAAAGGTTTTATAGTGTTAACAAGTATTAATGTTTCCATTGTTCTCTTTAACATGCATTTGTATCAACAACCGATAATAACAAATGATTTCTGTGTTTAGTCAAATAAAAAAAAGGCATTGTTTATTTGTATGCAACATGCCTGCCTCCCCTCACCTTGCTCAGGTGTGCGTTCTGTTTGAACCTCTCCAGCCCGCTCTTGTGGTATTGCTGAGTCAGCGAGTGCTGGATGTGTGAGTGACGGCTGGCATGCGGCGTGAGGGGTGAGTGGCTGTAGGGCGAGGGCTCTGAGTGTGTTCGCTTCAGGGGTTTGTGGAAGGGAACTGCACCCTCCCTCCTGGTGGGGGAGGACAGGTGAGGCTGCTGCTGCTGCAGCTGCAGAGCAATGGAGCTCAGACCATGAACTGCAGGGAGGAGAAGAGAGAGCAGCAGGTTATCAGATGGAAAACAAAGAGGCTGGCTGATGGAACAGGAGGAGGGTGGGAGGTTTGAATATATTTTTTCAGTTTCTTTGTGAAACTGCATTTCTGTCAAGCGCCAAGTAGAGGGCGCCCTTGTTCTGTTTATTTTTAAAAGTATTATGGCAAAATAAATCTAGAACCTTCAGATCAATATTGCTAAACTTTGTAATTTAATGTGCATTTTTCACAGCACATCATTTGACTTATTCAGCAGGAGGGGCTCAGGGGTAACACCACGACCCTGCACATGCAGACCTTAAAGGCATGCAGGGGCTTATGACTGTATGAGTTACACATGTGTGTTTCCTGCTAAAGACAAGTTAAAATGTTTGCTGTCAAAAAGGTAAATTATTAGTATTTTTTTATGGTTATTACCTACAGCCGTTGGCACAAGATTAAATCTGAAGAAGGAGGGCTAAATATTGCCAAATACTAAAATGAACAAACAAGGTGAAACCTTTCTGCATGAATAACATTACTTCCTGACTACAGACAGTATAGAAAAACGTACACGTCCTGACAGAGTCCCTTGATCTTTTATGGTGAAGTTGTACCACACCAGTTCCTGTGTACCTGTACTACGTTTGACGGCAGGAAACAGATCTGATTTGAGTATTGGAAGTTGGTTAATGTCTTAGTAAACCATCCTTTCTTTGAAATGCCTTGTATATCCTTTACATTGATCAAATATTCCTTATAGTTCTTTTGTAATAAATTATTCACAATTCACCCCGCTTTGAAAGCCCCCTCTGTCTTCTTTGAAGGGTGCTTCAATATTGTCTGTGCTACTCTGGCCAGAATTCTGTGTTCATCCGTAAAATACTTGCATGTAAAGCATTGTGTATAATGTCACCCAAAGGATGCACTGGACATGTAAACCATCAACAGCAAGGTCCAGGGATTTGATATAGATCTCTTTGATCTACTGTGGCTTGGATTGAACTTATTTGTATATCGCTTTGGACTAAAGTGTCTACCAAGTGAATAAATAATAAATAAATAGTAAATCTGTTTAATTCTCTATACCTCTCGGAATTCAGCGCATGCCAGTGTTCTTCACGAACAAAGCAACAATCAAACATTTGCCAAATATCACAGCAACAGGTTCCTCCCTGAAATATAAGAGGGAGGCACCTGGTTTCCAATCCCCCTTTTAGTGGTGGTGCCAGATCATTATTATGGTTATTCAAGATGCTTTGCATGAACTTTTTTGTAGTTGTACTGGGTGATCGTGCTTGCATTGATAAGGTCAAGTACGGTATGTATGCTTGTGGATTTGTAGAATAATTAAGACTATGTAAAGCAAGGGTGTCAAACTCAATTTCATCGCGGGCCACATTAGCATTATGGTTGCACTCAAAGGGCCGGTTGTAACTTTAAGACTATGAAAAAATCTACATATATAAATATATATATATATTATATTACATTATTGCCTCTGCATTGGATTACAATCGGATAGGGTAATAACTTCATAATTAACTACGTCTGAAATCAGAAGTCCAGGGCAAATAATTGCAAGTCTCTTCAGTGCGCATGTCACAAAATGAGATGCATTGTGGGACATGTAGTTTATGGGCAACGTGCTTCTGTAAAGCGGCATCTAACCGTATAATAAACGGATTATATTCTTTGCAAGCTCTTGCGGGCCACATAAAAGGAGGTTGCGGGCCGGATTTGGCCCACGGGCCTTGAGTTTGACACCCCTGATAAAGCATTTACATTTTGCTCTGTTTACATGCGCAGGGAAATGATAGCTAAATCAGGAAGGATCGTGTTTATGAGTTTTGAAAATGATGTTGTTTTTTTACTGCAGAAATGTCTGATATTCCGTCGTAGGACCTTTTGCTATTTGACTTTAAGCTTTTTTGCTTTGCATCACATTTACAGCTTCACAACTCACACGAGACAAGTTGTGTGTGCACCAGGCCCGTGTGTGGTTCCAGTATGAGCACAGGCTGCAGGTGCTGACCCAGGCCTGGATTGCTTCCTTCCAGAGGCAGGTAGACCTGATGCAGAGCCGATAGTGCATACGGCCGGTTGACTCGCTTATCAGCCTTGAAGAGAGGGGAGGAGAGGAGACATGATGGTAAGAAACGCAGGACAGATCACAAGGAAAAAGGAAAGCCCTTTTCATGGTTGCAGCTTAGAAAATGTGCATAAGTGTTAATGGTCACGTTAACATTTTCATCAAGTGAGTAAAGTACCACATGACTGATTCACTAGATATGAAAGCACCACAGAGATAGAGAGGGAAGTGAAAGCCTGAATACACCACATGTTTCTAAAAGTGTTCTAGTGAGGAGGCACTTTTTTAGACATTCAGTCTTACACATATATGGCATGAATGTGTGTTGCTGTGATATGTACTTATTTGTTGTTTTGAAATGGAAGCAGTTTATATATTGATTCTTGAAGGTATCGCTGCTCACCTGCGCAGGAAGTCCAGCAGTGATGTTGGGCATGACAGTGGAGTTGGAGGGCAAAGTGAAATGGGCCAGCAACCTCTGCGCCTGAATGAGATAAATATTCATCATACAGGATCAAAAAACATCAAAACACATATTTGCATAACAACGTTTAATTTGTCCTCTCTTTTTGATGTCATAAATTAACTTCCACAATTCTGACTGTATCAAAAAAAAAATCCAAACAAGACTTGTGTGTTTAAAACTGATAACACCCACGCTACTGTAGGCCATCTGGCCTTCTCATATCTCCCTGTTTAAAGCATTGGACACCATTACTGGCCTGCATTAAACACCCCAATTCATATTCAACTGCTGGTCGTTGTCCTTTAAAGAGCAGGGGTGAAATCCCATTGTTTTTTAGAGTTACTGAATTGATCTGGTTGAGATCTACATGTCTCTTGTATAATACAGTGGAATTTGATTTTGTTTTAAATAATACTAATTTGACGCCCATCGATCCTGCTTTTGCATTTTGTAGTTATCCCACTATTTATTCATTACCAATTTTCTCTTTCGAAAAAAATGGGCTACACATAGGTCTGTCATCTTTAATTTCCTTTCATTCTGTTGTCGTCTTTCTTTGAGAAAGTAAACCGATTAAATAATTTGGAGCCTCTCCTCAACCGGACCGGTTCTCAATTACCTTCACCAATTGTGTTAAAGTATTCTTGAGCAGAACGCTGATCCCTAATCAATCCTTATATGTAAATGCAGTTAAGAAAGTCTGCTATTAATAAATATCAAACAAGGCTCACCTCATGAGCCAGCGGGAGGTGCCCATTATCTGAATGGAGGCTGTCGTTGGGTGAGCTGCACCCTGATGCTGGGTTGCTGCTGCTGCTGGTGGAGGAGTCTGCGTGACAGAAATCAAACACACCCATCAACTCATGATAGCTAATAGTGAGAACAGATGTGTTCATACAGTTGAATCAAACTGCGTCAGAAACAGTTCGTATTGAAATCACATGTGACAAAATAACAGAAAAAGAAATGGCATATCAAGCATACACTTGAATCATGAGTGTTCCAGATAAAGATGAAGGTACTGTACCCAGATTTTCCGTCCTGTGCTTGACGGCGGGGGGGGCACTGATCTTGCGCTGCAGCGGGTTTGGCCTTGAACTGAGGAGCTTCTTCAACTTCCATTTCAAACTGGGCTCAGAGACTGCACACACACACATATACACAAATCAATATGTGAGGAAGCACACACTGACGGATATTCTTATCCCTAAAGTCATTACATGAAAAGGAAGCTCACAGAAATTAATGACAAACTGACTGATGCCAACATGCTTTCAACATGCTTTCACTCAGTAATTCACATACTATAAGGACCCACTCCATATCCATAACAAAACTAAGTCAAAGGAATCTGTAGCACAGCTGAACCAAGCAAATACCTCAGCCCTGGTCAATAGTAAAAAAAAGTCTCATGTTTACATTGGTCAGGCACCAGTAAGCTCAAACAAAACAATCAATCAGTGGCCATCTCAGAGCAGATAAAAGGCAGCTTTGCGTGTTGTCACGTGCCAAAAAAAGCACTGGAGGGTGTGTGTGTGTGTGTGTGTGTGTGTGTGTGTGTGTGTGTGTGTGTGTGTGTGGGCAGGGGCGTAGCACAAAACTCCGGGCCCTATCCAGCATTAGCTGACACACTTCTTCTTCTTTGAATTATCTGCGTTTAGAGCAGGCCCCTCAGGGCACCTAAGAGTTCTAAGGCCAACGCAAACAACAAATGTGTGTGTACTCGCAGCGATGTACACTAAGACGAAACCACTCCCCCTCTCATTCACAGGGTGAGGGAGACCGGTTCTGGACTCTCACGCGGTTCATTTTACAAATACCTTCTTTAGAGTTATGTAACTGCGTTGGTCTTTTTGTCTCGTTGTCATTTTGATGACTGTTCGTTCTCTCTCTAGCCCTGCAGGCCTGGTGCTTAATGAGTTTCCTGCGTCTCACTGGAAAGGGCACTTGTTTTCCTTACGTGCAGAATATGTAACATAATGCCAGTTTGCTGACAACACTGAGAAGCATCGCGCTGAGCAATGTTTCCCCACAGAGCTATGCAGTCAGATGACTTTAAATCTTACTCAAATTACGCACAGTTCAGACTTGAAATGGAAAATCACCAGTGACCTTCAGGGCTTTAACCTCAGGCGGGAACCCTCATCACAGACACAAATAGGCAGAGGTGTCTCACCTGTCCTGCGCAGGGCGAGGTCTTTGCGCTGGTCACACACTGTAGGCTGAGACTTTGGGGACATGTCAGGAACCGGGAGCCTAGGTAACCAAAACAATATTGCAAAAACAACTTCACTCATGAACACCTGAAAATGCATCGTTACAAAGCTTAACAAAGGGCTGTTTTTGAGAAGTTCATGTAACGTTTCTGAGAGATGAAAGGTTCTCACAGGACAGCGACAAAGCATCAAGCATGTGATGAACTTATAGAATATGATGCATTGTTGTATATTATACTAGTCTGCAGTTTATTAGGGAGTTGGAATTAGCACAACCTAAAACATACGCAACATAAATCATTAAATAAATCCAAAAACATCATATACTTTAGTAAAACACTAACAGGGAACATTTTACTGCACAACTGAGCATTATAACTTTACATTTTTACATCCACTATTTTACCTAACTAAGGTTTTAATGCAGACTTTTATTGTGGTGGAGTATTTCATCAGTGTGGTTTAATAAATCTTTTTTGTATTTTCTGTTTTATTGTTATTGTATTACTTTCATCAAGAGAATAGGCCGTTCTTACACAGGGTATATGCAGGAATCCTGAAGTCAAATGTAATACCTTTTAAGACTTTTTTTAAGACCCTTTCCATACATTTTAAGACCTCATCGCCTGGAGTTTTAACCGGTTACATTGGCGACACACTTTACCTCACATTAACTATATACAGTATTGATTGTCCTTCCTCCTTATCCAAACTTGCATTTCCCCATAACGATGTTGTTTAACAACCGGCGTAAACGGACCTTCGTGCGCTATCAAGCAGTGAGCGTGCGATGTCCTTTTCAGATGACGTCAAATCCAACAGGATGCCATAAATAAACTACACAGAATCACACTACACACCTACGCAATGATTACATTCAGGCAAACCTTAGAATACAACCTCTTTGGACAATTTATATAGTTATTGAAAACAAGCTACAAAATGTAATACCTTGGAAAATGCCGTTTAATACTTTTTAATAGCCTTCATTTTCGCTAAATTGATTTATCAACTTTTAATACTTTTTAAGACCCTGCGGACACCCTGTTACAATATGCCTTAGTGTTTGCTAAAGGTGTGATGTGTTTGCAGTTGCACAGTCTAAGTTTAAAGTTAAGCATCATTGATGT
Organism: Dissostichus eleginoides; assembly: GCA_031216635.1. NCBI lineage: Eukaryota > Metazoa > Chordata > Actinopteri > Perciformes > Nototheniidae > Dissostichus > Dissostichus eleginoides. The sequence goes on from CM062265.1 coordinate 15,653,324, forward strand.
GTTTGTCCGTTTGTCTCTCTCACCTGTATCCTGGGGAAGGACTGCTGCGGGTGGGGGTGAGCCTGTCATGGGTGGGATGGTTCTTCATAATGATGTGTTCCCGAAGTTTCTGTTTTACCAGAGGACTGGCCACAGCACCTATTCACAACAAAGTCACTTCATCAGGAAAAAGACAATGCAGCTGATAATGTAGAACAATGTTTTTTCATGGAGAAAAGGCACTATAAATATTATTTTGTATCAAAACCAAGTCAGTAGACTTCTAAAGCAGGATCCAGGATATTTGTCACTTTCCTTCGAGCTCGCTTCATTTCCTCTACATGGTTGAAACTAAAAACAGCACAAAGTGTTTCCTGAAAGAGATGTGTTTGTTTGACTTTTGGTTTGATATGAGTACAAATTTCCTTGGAATCTGAGAATACATCACAGCACTGTTGGAAATCCCCTTCTTTTTCACATACAGTGTTTGCTATGACTCAGATGAAGAGCACTCCAACAGCCAACTGGTCTTACAGAGAACCTGTGAAAGCCCATTACAGTTGTAAAAAATACATTATATGTCATACTCACTGTGTTCATTTTTACTCTTTTGTATCAGCTGTTGTAGCTCTTCTCTTTTCTCCAACTCCATGTTATACTGAGAAGAACAATTGAAGAGATGTGAACCCTGACCAATACAGTCTTTTTAGACTCTGCATGTGAGATATGCACAAAAAGAGACAAACATTGCTACAGCCACAAACACACTGTGCCTCAGATTTGCATATCAATTCTTATTAAAATAGAAATGTAGCACTATAGGTGAAAATCATCATCACTCAGAATCTAATGCTGAGAAGATGGTCTGTTTACAGTCACCTGACCTGCTTCTTAATAATTTCTGCTGAGAAATCATTAGCCTCTGTAAAGACTGGAAAATTAAGTTGAATGAAAGGTGAAGGAAAATAACCCTAATTTGTAGGTTTAGCCGATGTATTCACACTGCTACTGAGAATGGTTTGCGCAGCTAAAGCTTTCCGCTGTGACCGTCCAACGACACTGGCTCAGGACTTACCTGCAAGTGCTGCTGGGAAAACTGGGTGCAGTGCTGAGAGGTGAGGGGTCCCAGAAAAAAGGGAGGGTGGGGGGCCAGCATGGCCGAATCTAAGACTGGATGTAACAGCCTCTGGGTCACACTGAGGTCCATGGGCTGCTCCCCATGCAGGGGAAATGAAACCTGGTTGCTGATGATCACATCCACTACAGAAGGAGAGAAAGAAAGAACAATTAGATATTCATTTTACTGAAGGGCAATACTTTCTATGCTTATGAATGCCAATGTGGGGTTAGGATGATCTGTCTCTGGAGCATCTGTTACTTTCCTTATATGTGACTTTTTTCGGTACCACTTTATAATAAGACTACCCTTATAAAGGATTGATAAAGGGTTTATAATTAGGTTATGAATTAGGTTGTAAACACTTTATTAATCATTAAGAACCATTTATAAACCAGTTCTAACATAGTTTGCATACATCAACACAGGCTCACTATTTAGCAAGATGACTAAGCCTTATATTGGCTACTTAGCTAGAATCAACTCAGTGAGCAACAGATACCAAGGATGCTGGCTGACGAAGAAGACGAAGTAAGCTAGTTAGCCAATATAAGGCTTAGCAGTACAGATAAATGTGGGCTCACTATTTGGCAAGCAACCGGTCACAGGTGCCCTGTTTATCTCATGTCTTATAAAAGCTTATTCATGATTTATAAAGTGTTCACAACCTAATTAATAAATGAATTACAAACTATTCGTAAACCCTTTATAAGGGTAGTCTTATTGTAAAGTGGTACCCTTTTTTCAATGCCCTTCATGCTGGTTAAAAGATATATCATCATTATAGAGTAGGAAAAGTAGTATAAAAATCTTGGATGTGATAACACAAGGGGAAGCATGTTTTTAACAGATATTCACACAAATAAATCCGAGAACAATGTGAGTGCCATTCACAGTTTGTTCTCTACATAAACACCATCAAGAGTGCACTCGGTTTATTTGGCATAAGTGTATGCCCAGATGTGTACTTGAACTCTGCACATTCACCAGTCATATTTCATTTCATTCAAGTCTTCCTGCCTCAAGTGAACTGGCCATTGTCCAGCGCTGCATTCAGAAAAGCCGAAGAGAAGGGTGTTTGTGTGTGTTGGGGTTGGAGGGGCACAAAAGAGAGAAACAGAGAAGAAAGAAAGAATGAAGGAAACAGGGTGGGGAGTTGGGTCTGAACATTGTGTGGTCAAGGCATTTGGGTCAGGTATATAAATCTGTCATCTCCTTCCATGTTTCACTAAAATGAAAGAAATAAAAAGCTAAGTTTAGCCCGAGTGAGACAATTGAACCAAGCTTCGGTGTCCTAACGAAAGACAGATGTCTTTTTATAGGTGCAGGGGAGTGCAAAAAAGGTTTTGATCTATTTATGCAATCCAAAGCCCACAGAGCATGCATGGCACAGTATGGGCCGGGTGGTATGACCTATATAATAACACCAGCCTTACATTTTATGATGCACCAAAACATCAAGACAAAAGCAAATGCAAGCTCACAGATAACTTGATACTTTTTTCACATGTCAACACGGCTGCCAACCGAAACCAATAAACATGATGAGTAATGTTATGGTACCAATACAAAATCTGAGACACATACAGTATGGAAGGAGACACCTAGCTCCCTCTGGGGTTGTGGGACAGTGGGAGGGGGGGAAAGATATGGAAATGTACTAAGCCTGTACGCCTGAATGACTACAACCCCAAATATTACTCAACAGTAGTATTAGCTGTAACTGGACACTACTTTACTGGCACACCCTGCTAACTTACAGTAATGCTACAGAGAAACAATGAAACCAGTCACTTTCACATCGCAGTATCTGAGAAAAACATACTTGTATCACAGTTATTCATTTGTTCAGGGGAGTTGTTAACAAATAGAAGATTACAATATCAAACCAACTACTCAAATAAGCCAAAAATGATATAATAACAAAGATAAGTGGAGTAGGATGTGTTTCCAGAGTTGCCACATAATGTTAAGGCTTGGTCTGCAACATTTGCTGCTAGAATTAAGATCTTGCATTAAAAAAAACACTTCCATGAGAGCCAACAAAATCAGATTTCAGCAGTTCAGATCTAAAAAGCATCTCAAAACAAACCTGCTGTTACGTGCAAGTCCAACTTAACTTCCATCCTGCAGGAGCCATGCAGTCAGTCCTATCAGACCCAGGCAGCGTAATTTGGCCCTTATTCCCAACAGCAAGACTGACTCAGAGTGAGAAGTATTCATGTCTGTGAAGGCGTTTTATGTTGTCAGGATTCCTCTTAAGAAGAAAACACTCCCACGCTCTTATAGTGCAGGTCAAGTGAGACTTACACACAGAAGAACACGACAAAACAGGCGAGAGTTAATAAGGCCCGGACTATTTACTGTACGAGATAATATCACACAGTTTATGCCAAGTGGATTCAGTTCTGTTGTCCCGCCTGATACCCAAATCCAGGGTTCATAATAACAACAGTATCCGTTACAGCCATGTGTTCTCCTCATGTTGTTTTTGTCATGTTTGTAACAGAGAAAAACAGAAATAAAGTTTGTGATAAAACTTTGATGCATGTTTTCTTGTGCAGCTCATACTAAAGACGGGACATCCCAGGGAGAAGAGTCTGTTCTTTACGTCACTGGAATCTTACCTTGCAACTCAAGGAAGCCATTACCAGACATAACTTAACTTCTAAAATATTTGAACCTGTCTAACACCTGTCTCATGTCCGTGCAACCTCATGCCAGTGTTGAAGTTGACAGGGCTCTATTTTAGGCTTTGAATGCCTTTTGTATGTCGTTTTTTTAACGTTCAACAGGAAATACCTGTTTCAGCAGAAACATGTGTATTAACTAGAAGCATGCCTGCATGTTTTCAAAGGAAATCAGACAATCACTGGAGCAGCGGGACTGTGGTGTTAGTGGTGGTGGGGAGTGGGGACTCAAATAATCTGCACAAACTCTCACATAAACACACACACACACACACGCACCTGAATACCAACAAGTCAGCTCCCCTCAGAGAAAGGAAATGATCAGGAAGTCAGTGTTTCTTCTCATCTAAACAGAAAAACACCTGCGGTATATTTTTACCTTGAACATACAGCTAAGACCAGGCTGCAGCAAACACATAGCTGACTTCTTCTCACTTAAAACAATGTGATACTAAACATCCTCCCTGAGACACACGTCTACACTGACTGATTCAACCGTACATTACGATATCTCACACGCCCGTACAGCTCTTCTCAAGCTATTTGAAGGTACCTCAACCAGGGATATCCCGACTCATGAAGATTATCACTTCAGCTACATTTTGATTATGAATGCAATCGTAAAAGGCAAGGCAAGTTTATTTATATAGCACCTTTCAAAACAAGGCAATTCAAAATGCTTTACAAAAATGAAAGATATTAAAGGTCCCATGTCATGGCCATTTCTACTGATCATATTTCCATTGTTGAGGTCTACTAGAATAGATTTAAATTGTGCAATTTTCCAAAATCACATTGGTTTCTCATACAGCATCTCTGTATAGTATTTGTATTCACTCTCTGTCCTAAACGGCTTGTTGGAGCTCCTGCCCCCCCCTCCCTGTGAGCCCAGTGTGCTCTGATTGGTCGGGACATTGCGAGGCTCGCTGCTGCGAGGAGTGGACAGGTTTCCGGGTCGGCGATACAGCGAGAACAAGCGAAAGTCATCCTGAGCACACAAACACTCACAGCCGAAGTAAAAACAATAAGTGTGGCTTGATATTGAGAAAGAAAAAGGTTTATAACGCTGTGAGAATGGGTCTGCGGAGAGCATTTCTCCGTGATCCCAACTCGTCTATTACCAGCGTTCAGGGAGCTCTATGCAAGTCAATGGGGACTCCCTGTTAGTTAGCCAAGGGATCCTGGTGTGTGAGGTGCTCCGCGGATTGGTCCATTTGGGCCAATCCGGTCATTTGTTGTTTATTTGGGTGTTCACACGTCACAGAACCCAGGAAGCAAACAATGGAAAATGAGAAATCTCCAACGAGGCGTTTTGGGGCAGCATAGACAGGTCTTTTCTGTGTTAGAGTTTTACTCGCTACAGGGTGTACTTTGAGGGTTTTTGACTCTGCAGACCGTTTACATGCATAAAAACCTACATAACACACAAGGGGACGGGTAATAACCGGAAAAGCATGACATGGGCCCTTTAAGAAAATGGCATTTAAAAACAGTCATTAAAAAGCAAAGATAATAAAAGAAACATTAAAAGAAAAAATACATGGATAAAAGTTACAGTGCAGTTTAAGATATGAATAGTTCAATTAAAAGCAGCGGCAAAAAGAAAAGTCTTCAGCCTGGATTTAAGAGTTGCAGCGGACCGGCAGGTTTCTGGGAGTTAGTTCCAGATATTTGGAGCATAATAACTGAACGCTGCTTCTCCATGTTTAGTTCTGACTCTGGGGACAGAAAGCAGACCCGTCCCTGAAGACCTGAGAGATCTGGATGGTTCATAATGAAGCAGGAGAGCAGAAATGTATTTTGGATCCAAACCATTCAATGATTTATAAACCAGCAGTAATATTTTGAAATCAATTCTTTGACACACAGGAAGCCAGTGTAAAGACTTCAGAACAGGAGTGATGTGTAAAAGAAATATAGCTCACAGAATTTCCTTACACCCAAAGCAATATTTTTGGATGATTTATGTGGTTTGTGCGACACCAGAAGACCAAAAACATGAAAACACCATACAGGCTATGATGGAACCCCATAATAGTACCCCGTAAAATAGAGAATATATTCAAATTCAAGCATATTCTTAACCTTGAAAACATAATAGGTACAAATTAAGCATTTTGGAAAACATATCTAGACTTTGTACGAGCCCTTCTTGTATTTGCAAAATGTTTTATATCTTTCTAAAGTTGAAAAATAAAGGCAAGTCTTTGTTACAAATGTGTTTGGCAGACTTTTGTACTGACTGTGAAGCTGTGACTTCAGGAAGACATGCAGCATGACTCGTTAACTGTCCAGGCACAAAACCAGAAGTCGCCTCATGATGCATTCAAAGAACAGTCGAGGTTAATTTCACCCTGACCTGAATGTTTTAATAATCTGCTGACTACTTCCTATCATGGAACTAAGACTACACCCCAAAGGGACATTTAAAGCTCACAATTAACAAAATAGAAGTTCACTGATTCAGATCTTTCAGCCAATATTGATTTCCATGGTCTGCTATTCATCAATTGTGGTCTAAAAATGCAAGCTTCATATTTTTAAACTGATAAGAAAAGCAATTTATATGATAGAATCTGTAAAGTTTTAAAAATAAGGAGAACTCCATCTAGATAACATCTGCGTTCGTGCTTCTGTCTCTCTCATTTGTGGTGCTAAAAATAGGCAGGAGACAAACTTCTGGTTTCTGTAATAGCATATTCGTTTCACAACCATCATCCTCTTTCTGTGGGCCTCTGCAGCAACACACTGAAGCAGTGACACACACACACGTACGCTTGCACAAACGCACGCACACATACACACAGAAACAGTGACTTCCTGTTTCTAAAGTTAGTCTGCACCATAACATCCTCTCAGTTCATTTAGGCAAGCAGAAGCTGCTATTTTGGTTGAATGGCTTCATTTCTGCAGCTTGAGAGTTACGGCAGTATTTATATCCATACTGTGGCCCTGAAATGTGCTTTGTTTATTGTTGCCGTGAACTCCACAGCGGTAATTGGATAGAGCTACGGCTGGAAGTAACACATCAGGTTAAATGCTAGCTTCTATTTGTATAACACTGGCAGCAGGCCTGAGATTTATGCCTGGGTAAATAGGCAAAAACGCAGTAAAAGTTTAACGACGGAATATGTCATGTGTTAAAAATATAAACAAATAATGTTAGTATTGTTTTTAATAAGATATCACATGGGTGTAAGAACTTGTCAGGCTGACACTGAGCGCTGTATTAACAAACTCACTCAAACACACAATAGCAACTCTATGACAGCTTCTCCCCCATGCTGGCCACCTTCACCCCTCCACCTATCTCTCAGTCCTTCCTGCGTCCCCCACCGTCCTTACGTTGAGAGGAATCCACAGCTGTTGGGGACATTCTGTCCCACTGCTTCCGAGCAGCTGGAGTATCAATCTCCGTGTGTGTGCATCCGTATGAGTGTGAGCTAGTATGTGTGTCCTATACAGGCCAAGGTATTAATAGCGTGCAGTTGTTTCTTTTGAGTGTACACAGCAGGTCTTTGTGTTTGCATAAGTAGGATCTGCCTGTGCGACAGTTGAGGCTGCGTGTTCACGCGCATCGGTGCTGGCGTGTGTTGGTGCCAATTTATTAATAGTGACTGTCCATTTGTTTCTTTTGAAAGAACACTATGGTTCATTGTGCAAGTTTCAGTATATGTTACCATGCCGGTTTATTTTTAGCGTCACCTGTCAGTTAACACTTGTGTTATTGTGTGTCATCACGCACCTGGGTTTTAGGACATTGAGATGCGTTGCTGTTTCTCAATATATATATAGCATCACACCACTTGTTTTTATGAGTGCGTGTGCCTATAAGTGTATTAATAGCATTTCCAATTGCCCAAACATGCTCTGTATTTGCATGGCGTGTGAGTCTGTCAATTATTGAGCCTCATATCAGAGTTACTGGAAATGAGTAATGGTGATACTGGCTTATTCTTGTATTGGCATATTGTTAGCAGATATGTGTACAGAAATTGGTCATACATCACATTTGTCTTTATTACATGCATTTGTTCTATTATGTCTGACTTACCATCTGAGTTGTATATGCAATTTAAAGTTATAAAAAATGATGTTATTTTTAGACAACTTTAATTACTATAAAATGTACTGTTATGTCAATTATTACGTTTTTTGTAAATGAATGATTAATGGTTTGATAATTATTTGGCTATAAAAAGAAAACACGTCAGCCACAGTTTTCCAGAGTCCATGGTGACGACTTAATAAAGCAAGAAGTTCTAACATTTAAGAAACTGGAAACATTCAATATTTGGAAATATTTCAAATAACGGTTTAATTATAAAAATAGTTGTGAATGAATCAACTGATTGCTGCGACTGATCCTTTCACACATTTTCGGAAACAAAATGTGAAGAATCCTGGTCATAAATGTTTGTAATGCCAAAAATGTGTGTTCTTTATGTCATGAGCATGTGTTCGAACCATTGCAATAAACTCTGTAAAGCATACCACACATCTCACTTCCTTTTCCCCCAGGCTTAATAAGTTACAACTTATTATGCCACAAATAAGCCATACTTTCCTACACTTGACTGTGAACAGGATAATCACGACACACAAGTAAAGATTCCTTCATCGTCTAGCCTTTTCTTTTTTTCTCTCATCAATCATCAGTACAGTTTTGTAATGCCCATGCCACTCTTCAACCAAAAGGTCAGAGGACAGACACTTAGAAGACTTCTCTTGAAGTTGTGTCCCTGAGGCGGCGCAGGAAAAAATATGAGGGGTCGCCGGCTCAGAGTAGAACTGTGTCTAAACGAGAGTGTCACAATCTACAGTAGCATGCACTTCACTGTGATTCTCCAGCTTGATTTCTCACAGCCAAAACAGACTGACAATTGTTGAATGGATTCATTTTTTTGGGGTTCTAAAGGGTCATTTTTTTTGGAAGGGGAAACCAAAGCTAAATTTGGCCCAGGGAACTGTCATAGGTTGGCATGAGACTGAAACGCTCTGTCTTGTTTTGCCGAGAATATGTGTGACTGCCAAGAAAATGGACACTGGTGCTAGCAGGTGCTGAAAGATAAAGGGGAGCGATAACACGGTTCATTAGTGCCGATACACTGCCTCATTCAGACAAATTAATACCTCAATTATGCAAATCAAGACATGAACCACTGTTTGACCTGAAGGGAACACCAGCTGACTTCCTTTATGTACTTCCAACAGTATCTGATTCATGTCTGTACACCTTATCTCCACCTACACACCTCCACCCGAGCTCCATGATCCTTCCTTACCAGATGTTACATGAGTGAATGTGGCCTTTATGCAGCCACACACACATATACATACAGAAATGCTAGATTATATTTGTTTTTTACATGTAAAAAGACACAGGGCATGAAGGTGAACAGGCTCTCATGCTCACTTCCCTAATGAGTCGCCCATGTGTCCGCGGTATACTGGGTATCACAATCTGTTATTGCACACTGGGTTAGAAGGCTCTACACAGAAGGGCTTCTTTGTTTCAAATCCACCCTGCTGTCAGTGAGAATAAGGTTACTGTCTTCTGGTAATAGCCGGCTTAACTGATGGATTTTAATAAAGTTACTGTCGTTGTTTGAACTTTCCCTAATAAGCTCCATATTTTTCCCATTTTCTTACACACACACACTTGCATGATAGCACAAGCAGAGTGACGGTCCTGTTGCTGTGTTTTTGAGGAGCGGTATCAGTAGTCAGCTGAGTTGATCTTAATAAATCAGGAACAGGAAATGTGATCTGGGGCTCTGGCCGGCCCAGAACACTGTCCCTATTGTCAGAGCACCGCTGTGGCTCACACTGGGAAACACTGGAGACTTTTAAAGGTTATCTGTCCTGGGAAAAGGTAGATATTCACTCTCACAACTAGAATGTTTATAGCACATAGGTGTACAACATTTCTTTATATAAAACGATGATGCCCTGATCACTAAATAGATGTATACATTGATGTAAAAAAGGCCTTTCTGGGGTGGTCAATAAAAGTTCTTCTACCAGTTTTATAAATGATTGAACATCTGGTCAAATCCATTTGAAAGAAAGTGATTATCACTAATGGTGAAAAGTCCTCCATCGGTCATCTTAGTCATCAATGCAGCATTCACGGTACAAATATAGCACTGAATTTATGATGACCTCATTTTATTAAGCTGAAGACTTAAAATACCTTGTGAAATGCAGAAAAAGAAAAATAAGGTCATCAGCTTAGGGTTTAAGAAATTGTATCTGGCGGTTTTCACTTTTTTAGACATCTAACACTTCACCTATTAATAAAACAGATCTATCAATAATGATAATGAATAATACTTCAGATGACCTTCAATAAATGAACATGTAGTCACATCTTTTTTGATACGCGATAATGTTTAGTAATCAAAAGGAAAAGACTTTCAGACATCAATAATTTAAGAAAAAGTTAGCAGATTACTTGATAGGGGAACATATTGCAGCCCTACTTCCAAACCTGTTCTCAACATGATATAGATACTGATAAGTATGTACAATTCCTTGTTTCTGGCTCAGTGAATTTGTCTTACTCGATTACAATACAACACTTTTTTCTCAGCCAACACCTTAGAGAAACCAAAAAACTCTCCACCTCTTCCCTACAGTATCTGTGTTAACCACATTGTGAATTGAATGCTCAGAAAAGCCTCTACCTAAACATTATAATCTTTTTGTTCTTTAAATATCCTAATATCTGTATAAGGGTTACCCACCAAGCAAAATGAAACCCATGCTTCATACCTCAACTGCAACACATGAAAAACTGATTGCTCACAACCACATCGCACTGCAAATGACTAATAAGAATTATAGAAATTGTAAGAATTACATTACATTAAAACTAGTTAAGCCAGAGCATGACTCAGGGGAGGGCACATGCCAACTGTAGAATCACATAGGCAATTTGTGTTGACATAAAAATAAAATATATCTCTATTATGATGATGTGTCATTTGAATCCACTCAGCGTTTATGACTTTGACAAAGCCAAACCCAGAGGCTGTCACAACTTGTGGAGCAAAAAAGCCTCTGTCATGATCAGTTTGATGTAGGATGACACTAATCATGTAGCATTATGATCAGATGCCTGGAGTGGATACAGTATTTTCCATGCTGCAGAGACAACCATGCATGCAAACAGGTAGACATTCAAAGCAATAATGATCCCTGCTGGTTATCTGAGATGATGAGAGGAAAAGAAAATGAGGACGAGATCTAAAGGGCAACAGAAAGGGGGCAGAGAGTGTGGTGTCGATTCCTTTGGCATGGCCCACATGAAACTAATGTAACTGTATCCCCGCAGCACTGAGGCTATGACCTCATCCCGTCCAGAGAGGGAACCTGGACACATGAGAACATTATTCCACGCATGGCTGCCCTTTGAGCGTGTGTGTTTTCATTTTCTGGGGACTGAAAGGCGCAATTTTTATGACTTCTGTCATAATACAGAACACACACTCACACAACACAGCTGCCTGCACCCAAAATCCATCAAACAACCAAACATCTGTTGCCTAGAAGTGAATGAGTCAAACTTTTCAATGACGTTATGGGCAGAAATACATCCAATAGGAAATTCTACACTAGCACTCACAAAGAGGACTTAATAACATAATTACATAGGCTAATTGTTTGGTCTGTTTATCTCAATAGGCACGTTGCCTGTCAGATTAGGATAATTACCACATCGAGTTACAGGTCCAGGCAGGTAATGAAGCTAAGGTTGCACTCTGGCCATGTACTACGTTATTCCGATCAAGGAAATCATTATGACTGTTTTATTTTACATTGCTGTAGCCTACTGCAGTTATTCAAGTGAAAGGAGCGGAGGACACTACCTGCACATTTCAATCTCAGCCATGTGAGCTTTTACCAGGGGTGTAAAATAACTAAGTACATTTACTCGAGTACTGTGATTAAATACACATTTAAGAGACTTTTAATTTACTTGATTACTTCTATTTTTTGCTACATTGTACTGCTACTCCAGTACAATTCAGAGGGAAATGGTGTTCTTTTATTCCACTACATTTATTTAATACATCCAGTTACTTTGCACATTTGATTAATTATTTGAATTATATTCAACACTTTAATAAGACTTTAGTTACACTGTCAGTAACATTCACAAGCTACCCTGCATCATAGAAAGGTAGCTCTGCACCTTTACAAGCTTTGATAAACAAATGAATGCATCAATAACTATAATCAAAACATATCATATATATTATTCTGAAATTGACCAATTTGCATAATGAATACTTTTGCTTTTGGTACTTGTAGTGATGCTAATACTGTCCTTTTACTTGAACATTTTGAATGCAGGACTTTTACTTATAACAGAGTATTCCTACACTCTGGTACTTTACTCAGGTACAGTATCTGAGTAGTACTTCTTCCACCTCTGGCTGTTACACCTGTTGAGTTTGGAAGGAAGCCAGAAGAAGGATAACATGGATTTCAAAATGTTCATGGTAGGCTACGCAGCTGATGTTTATCTATGTTGTAACCACACAAATAGTTAAACAACAAGTTCAAGAATGTGAGCTGAGACACGTCTTGTGCACAAGGAAGCAGAACACTAGCAGTCGAGTTTATTTTTGATAAAGTTATTACCTTTAAAAAAAAGTGTAAGGTTTGCTTGTTTACTGCTCGGTGCAAGTTATCAATATAGAAACTGAAAACATCGCCTACCGTTTGGAGGTGACGTTCAAACACGACGTATTTCCAACTTCATGCCACACTGGAGAATCTGACAGCCAGGTTTAAGGCAGCTATAGCAAGTAAGAAAAAAGAAAAACAGATAAAAACTTCGTCCCACTGAATGTCCTTGTTACTTTGACTAAGCTGCTCCGGTCGTTTTAGTGTCAGTTTAGCTGCCTGGTGTTTAAAATCAAAACGTTGGTTCCAGCGGTTAGTTAGCACGCGTCTCTGTCAAAGCTGCTTCACGGAAAGCTAAGCTAAAACTTTAAAAACGCCTCGTTTTTTATGTAAGATAAAGACTGAGCTCCGTCGCCGAGAGCTGCTATCCACTTGTCTGTCTCCTGCTCACTGAACGACGGAGGTGAAACTGCAGATCGACCAGTCGAGAGTCACTCTCATCCGCCTGTGTGAAGCTGTGCGAGGGCTCCATCTGCTGAACTCAGCTGGTTAAGAGGGATGCTCTCTCTTTGCGTGTGTGTGTGTGTGTGTGTGTGTGTGTGTGTGTGTGTGTGTGTGTGTGTGTGTGTGTGTGTGTGTTTACTAAGTACATTTACTGAAGTCTCAAGTAGGCTACTGTTCTAAAGTGCAAATGTTAACAGACCTATCTCCAATACCACTTTATATTTCTCCTCCATTGCTTTTCAAAGGGAAACATTACAGGATAGTTTTACTCTGCTGCTACGCCTATATTTATTTGAGAAAATATGATGTATTGTTATGGATAAATATAAGGCAGTAGAGTTTTGATCCTTTGAAATTCCCAAGTGACCTAGTGTATGTAGTTGCTTAGAACCTGGAGAAAGACACATACAAATAGATTTAAAAAAAAAAAACGAATCATAGTGAGGAGCATATAAAAGAGGGCAGTGAAAAAGGAGCAAGTAAATAGCACTTTGAGTATTATCCCTATCACTTGTGCCATCTTGTTGATTGTAAACTTTAAGGTCGAAACAGTAGATGAGTTTACATTTGAATTGCTTTTGGCTGTGTGTTTTACAGCAATAAAGCTGTAAGTAGTGTGTATCTTTAGGACACTTTTATGGAAACAGACAGGATACTTTTAAGGGAAAAAGGCCAGAAATATAAATAAATCCAGATGAAACACAACATAGTTAAAAGACATGTGTATATTCGGTCATATAGAAGGCTTTACATATAATTCTAAAAAAGTACATTTCATTGTGCAGGAGGGGGTTGCAGAGCCCTCAAAACCTAAGAGAATGTAAAAAGTAATTTGCCTTTTTCCTGATTTTCCGGTATCTTTATTTCTGGCTCTAACCACTTTGTAAAGCCAAAGGCAAGTTTTCGAGTCAGTGTCAACAAAAAAGTTATAATCTATTTGGGACGTACAAACGCCTGCAACAACTCTTAATTCAGACAGTGATGCCACTCCTCACATGTCCTCTCCCAAACTAAACTCTCACTGTTTCTCACAGTTTCCTCATCGCGCTTGTGGACAAATCCACTATCTAAATCATTCGATCCATCAAGATAAACCAATCTGGGACATACCAACCAGTAAAGCTGAGCCAGTTTTTATTTCATGTGACTCAGGCATGTCCTGGTCAATGACTATACTGTTGTTCAGTTCAAATTGTGTAGCTAAGGGGAAAATGATGGCCTTAGTTAGAAAAAGGCTGTCAACATAACTGAGTTTAATTTCAACAACAGTATGTCTTTTCCCTTGTGCTCCTCTTGGCAGGGCTTAAGAGTCCAACCCCTGTCACGAGTGTTGACTGTGTCCTGAATCATTTGTGATACGTAAAAGCAAATTGAATTCCATAGCAGATCTCCCATTTTCAACTGCACATGCTTAAAAGAGTTTCCTCTATTTGCAGATGTAGAGAGAGCTTGGTATCTGTTGCTGCTTAAGTTACTTTCCCATTTTAAACAGATTACATTTGAGAGATTGTTTTTTTATGGCCTCTACAAATAAATTCATCAGCCATAATCAACCATCAATCATTCTTGTCAACAAGTAATTAAATAAATTGTCCCTATCCATACATGTCTCTAGCATTAAATGTTGTACTAACACATTTGGATACAAATATTTAAAGTGCCTGATATCTGATTATAAAATGCAGCCCTGTTGACATTTTGATTCAGTCATTCAGAAATGTTTACAATGAAACAAAAAAACATTTTTGCACAAAATGTACACAATAATGAACAATAGGACCTCTGAGTGGCCACTGTTTTTATAAAAAATTCACTGATGAACTCTGCAACAACATTTGTGTTTCTGGTAACAGGTCATTGTCAGATGTCAATGGAGCGCTCATTCTTTTCTTGATGCATTACACTATTTCTGTACTGTTTCTGTGTCCTTAGCGCAGTCAGCTTGTGATCATTTGGATCTGTGTGACTCAGACAGAGAAAGGCCAGTCATGAGACCGCTCAGTGAAAGCGAACAATATGCTGTGGTAAAGTCATCCTCAAGGCTTTATCACCAGACGCTTATAGAGAGGCAATTTTGGGATTTTTTAAAATGGAAAGCCAGAATAGTGAAGAATGGAAAAGACACATATATGGCATACATTGGTAGGACTCAAAGGTGGAGGTTTGCGGCCAGTACGACTCACTCCTCTTCCAGTCACAGGAAGCCAGTAGGAATGAGAGGAATGCAGTCAGGCAATACGGTGATGGAGGGAGCAGCAGTTGCAGGGCAAATTGCCAAAGTGAAAGAAAAGGAGGGAGTCAGGGAAATGATAGTGAGAAAGTGATTAGGGAGTGAAAAAAGGCTTGGGCACGAATAGTTAAGATCGATCAGGCATGGCTCCAGAGCCGCAATGACACATGTAAGAGTAATTGTTTCGCTCTGATCTTTACACAGTTTAATGTGGCTAATGTGGGGGATATTGGAGTCAATGACGGAAGTGCCAAGGTACATTTTTGTGACCCCTGGAATGTGTGGAGTTATCAGTCAAACACATTTCCTGGTATCAGGTGGAGGCTTTGGGCCTGCATTCAAGAATGTGTTATTTACTATGCAGCGGGTCATACTACCTCACATGCACACACATATCGCAAATTAAGAAGTGCACACGGAAATACATAACACAGCCACAATTAAATCTGTTGATCTCTTTAGGGTTTTTTTTAAGCTCATTGTTTTGCTTTTACTGCCACTTTCGCTGCACTAATCAAACCTGATAAGGCAGATTGTTTTGGCCTGCAAGTACAAATGGTTGTTTTCATTATCGATTTATTTTCTAGATTACTGTACAGCAATTCATTGATTTTGTCAGAAGAAAGTAAAAAATGCCTAGTTATTGTCATGTAGCTCAAAGAAATTCAGTGTACTTTAAAATAAAACTGAAAAGCAGGGCATCTGTTTCTAAATTATCAATAGGTAGACCAATCATTGCAAGTCAATTTATTGTATTGTGGACAAGCTCAGGATTGATCTCAGTAGATACAGTATAACTGTACTCAGCTTTCCAAGCACAAAGCAGCAGACAGACAGAGTAAGCAACTCGCTGGTGAACATGGTGAAGCATTAAGCTGCTGAAGAGCCAAATCCCTCAGTTGTTGGAGGACACCAGAAACACAAACACTTTCAAAGGAAAATAATCTATCAATGTTGTTCCACTCCCCCAAAATGGCCAAAAATAGCAGTTTATGCAGCTTTAAATCCCTATAGTTGAATGATTGAAAGAGAAAAGACATTCAACCAAACTATGAATCTACAGATCATTGCCTTGTTGTATACATAAAAGAAAAAATGCTCCATTACGCATGTAAAACAGTGGTTGTGAAGTTCCTTAACTTTGCTTAAAAGAACATTTCACATGAGCAGGTAGGCCACGCGAAGCTCCTGCTGGCAGCTGTGAGGTGACTTTGAAGCGAGAAGGCGCTGGAGGCCGCTCGCTGCGGTGCGAGCTCTCTAAAGCCTTTCCACTCCAAACAGCAAAGCAGAGTCAACCCACAGAGGGGATACATAGCATTCAGCACTCGCCTAGTTTCTCTGGAAACTGACTGTGATGCTGGAAAGTGTTGCTTTACGACGCCTTCACACTCCTGTGTGCACACGTGTGGAAAAAGGTCAAAACATAAGAGTTGAGAACAGTGTGTACCCCTTTGAAAAGGTTTGTGGCAAATCTCTAAATTACATGTCAAACTGAAAAACCTGAGAGGTGACGATTTCACTGAAACCGCTGTGAAGTGAATGCTCATTTTGAAATCTCCTTACAATGTACATTCTTTATTGGGCTGTAGATACATTGAGAACTTTTATTTTCTAAAACATCCAGACATTTAATGAGAGAAAGTATACATTTGCAACAAGTAGAGTGCCATATATAATGCATGGGGTGATTATGTAAAGGAATGTAGTAAAAGGCACAACGTATCATTAACATTAACTTTATACTTCCTTCTAAAAGGTGTTTCCATCGCTGTATAGTTGTTTTTGCCACTATAAATCTCTTCAGCCACTCAAAAAAATGTTGACCGTTTTTTCATGTACAAGTAAACTTCCCAATAGGAGTTACATTTCATATCCAGCTGATTCTTGCAATTTTCCACAAGGGGGTGGTAGATAAATAAATGACTGCATATATTGATTGTTATCTAAACTGCTTGTTCAGGTGTAAGAAAGGGAAGTGAACTTACTGTCAACCACATATTTGGAGATCCTTTTTTAATTCCTTTACAGCGCTCACTTGACCTCAGTTGGCAGCCATTGCTGTAAAGAACGGTCTTAAGAACCGAGAGGTGAACTTTTTTGGGTCGTCAAGATTTTACTATAAATCTTGATTACTGTACTGGCTAAGCAATTTGGAAAATGTGCTAGAACAATTGCAAATGCATCATTTTGGTGACAGAAAGCAAAGATGCATTTAAGTTTTGATTGATTGGATATTTTGAAGTTGTCAGTGGTGTACGTTTCTAAGTTTTATATTAAATGTTTAAAAGAAAAAAAAGATTAGTTATAGATATTTATTAAAACTTTTGGTTAGGCTTTAATACTGTATCAAGATTGATGTCACAGCATTGAAACACACAACATTGTTTCTAATCCCTCTGCCCTAAAGACACACTGTCTTGAGACACTGTGGGACGCAGTGTGATCAGTGACCCTGACAGAGTGAGAGTTACGTCCCTGAGGGCCACTCCCAGCGCTCTGTGGCCTCTTAACCTGCTGCCCCTCGACCTTCACAAACCAAACAAACTCAGTCCGATGATTTATCACAATGACAGATATATCGACCATCAAGTTCATCAAGACATTTTTACAGCTTTGCTGCTGAGACTGATCTTCCACATTGGACGTTTCTTTTTTCTCCCGCGATATAATTAAAGATGCCTTCAGTTATCATATTGCGATTGGCAAATATGTTAAAATGATTATGAGATCATCTGAGGTACAGGCGATTGATCATGCTTGAAGGTTAATTTTCTAGAAAACATATCAAACTGTATGTATGTTTTTGATGGGGTGGAATCTCTCCGTTTCTGTATCAGTTTAAAACTCCCTAAAACAGACATCTGTGTTCATCACCACAGGCTAAATAAACCATGAATGTTATCATTATACTCCTATTCTTTTTCAGAGAGAGGAGTTACAGTCTAATTTATAGCCCAACAAACCACGTACACAAGTCTCTAAAAATGGAGCAGCACCAAGAGTAAAAATAGAGCAAAGTTTTGTGTTTTGGGCGAGAGAGGCTGAGGCCAGCATTTACATTACATGTTACTTATTATTATGTCATCTTATGCAGGAAGATTTATGTACAGAGCACAAAAACAAGGAAGGAGCCGTGAAAAACTAAACCTGCAGCAGACTCTTCTTACTTTTGAGTTACTTTATAATGAGATTTACCAAGAATGTGTAAAGCATGTGGCAGTAATGATGTGATGTATAGGGCTTGTCCAGACTTTAATAAAAAAATGTGTCCTGGGCAAAAATGCACAAATAAGATTTAAAACTCAGGCACATCAACATTTTTTCCAATTGTTGCTGTACTTGCCTAAATGTCCATCAGCACAGAGGACAGCCGCTGTTGTGACAGCAACTCTCACTGTGTCACATCTTTAAATTTTTTCTGGGCAAATACTCTTTCTCATTTCCGTCTCTTTGATCCGTCTAACTTAGTATTACAGTGAGGGACTGTTGTTGTGTGTCTCCCTCATTCTTTGCACTTTAATACTTTTTCTGGACAGACTAGCTCTCCAGGGTGGGTGGGTCTGTTTCCAATTTTCTCCCCTTCCCCGTCCTGAGAAAGGACACTTTGAAAACCAAACAAATAAAAACCCCAAAAATGAGCTACAGTTATTTCCTTTTTTCTCGCTGTTGCTCACCACAATGTTTCTTCTTGCACATTGTATATGTCTATGTGATTTGCAGATATAGGAATGTAAAGTGTAGCAGCTTCACTTGAACAAACAAACACATCTTAAATGAAGCAAAACAAAAACTGACCATCTGCCGATAGTCACAGTGAGGATGAACCAAAGCAATAAAAAGATACAACACTTGTTCCTCAGCAGCTAAACTTCTAAAATCCTCTCTTTAAAATATAATACATACAAGATGCCAAACTTCTATTCAGTCATCACAGCACATCTTAACACTTTTTCACAGATTGATATATTATGTGAACATCTGCCTACCAGTTTTGGGTGCTGACATCCAAAGAGGGGTCCGTCAACAGGCCAGTCCGTCACAGAGGCCGCGGTCCTCGGGGGGGGGGGGGGGGGGGGTGAGATAGATCCTGCTCTGACAGGGGAGTGGTGCGGCAGCCCGGCTGTGCACTGACACTAAGAGTCACAGTCAACCCTCTGACTTTACTGTGTCTGGCACTTCCTCTCATGTGAGCCCTCTCTCTCTCCTGCTCTCTCTCTCTCTCTCTCTCTCTCTCTCTCTCTCTCTCTCTCTCTCTCTCTCACTCTCACACACTTAATCACTCCCCCTTATTCTCCCTCTCAGGAGAGACACAGTTGCTCTGCCCTATCAGCCCCATGTTACTTTTTGTCAGTGCTGCCCCTGCACCAGAAGCGCCGGGGATGGAGGGGGGGGGGGGGGGGGGTGTATCTTGTGTGTCGGATAGAAAGACAGATTGTGTAATCGCTTGTGTCTAAAAAGACAATAGCAGGAAGTGTTGCCTTAGGATGCATAAAGTACATAGGACCGAAATAAAGAAAGCTGCATCAAGCATTACAAATGTTAAAAGACATAATGGTACACATATAGCTTGTCAAAGGCAGACCAATAACACTGCAAACACAGATCTACAAAGCAAGTTCTGTTGTTGGTGTTCCCCACTGTCTTCTTTGATTTGTCACCATAACAGTTGCACCAATTCACACCAGCTATGTAGCTAGAAATGTGTGAATGTGAGTTGAAAATGGCTCTGAAGATTTTTAACACAAAGACAGACAAAACATACCAAACCATTATATCATATATTATTTTTTCTTCTTTAACTATAGATCATTTACTTATTTAGTTGGATTGAATTAACGTGGGAATTGATGAGACTTTTTGTAAATAGTTTCAGCAGGTGGGATATCCGATTCTCATGTTTGAGCAACTCGAACCAGGGAATGTTGGATGTTTTGGTTCAAAAAAATGTTCACTGAAATCATTTTTAGTATGTGATGAACAGGATAGAAAAGTCATTTTTGACATTCGATTTTTCGACTTCATCAGTCAGAACACAAGTGATTTCAAACAAACACACTGAATACATATCTCCCTTGGCGAAGCTTTAGTAAATGTGCTTAACTTTCAATCCAATAAGTAACATTTTCAAATTCCTATATTGCAATAATTTTAAATAGTGATGTTTCAGACTTTTTTACAATAAAAAAAAAGAAATGGTGATGGGAATACACTCGTTTTGGAATCTATCACGTCATTGAATGTGTTTCCTTTCCTCTTATTATGAAATGATCAATACCATCAACATGTTTGCTCTTATCAAATCAACGTATCTTTCATCTGACCCACCGTAAACCTTTCAGCAGACATTACATGCCACAGACAGACATAACAGGGCAGTAGCAGGCAGCAGACAGCAGCTTCAACAAACATTAGTCCTGTTTAGTTAAATTAACCTGAGTGCACTTCCCTCTGTCTGTCCGAGAGAAATGTAGCTAAAGAGGTCGACAACCCTCCTGACCTCAACTGCTGTGTGGTCTTGCCGCCTCAGATACCGCGCTATGGATTAGCTTTCTGGTTCAGATGTAACATCATCCTTTGGGAAAACATACTGACCAACGGAAACCCATGTTTGGGGGTTATGACCCTTTATCCTCGTGGCAAGTGAGAGGGATTCTGAGGTTAGTGTGACTCGGTTTTCTCCTCAAACAAACTCTATGAAGAGCGGAGGATTGTGATTGTGAAGAAAAACTTAAAGGCAAAAAAATTGACGTTTGTTTCTAGAACTTCAGTGGTAGCATGTTCTGCCTCTTCAAACAAGTATTTATTGAGTGTAAAGAAAAGATTTCGTCATGTGTTTCAGAAACTTCCCAGAATTTCAACTTAGCCAACATGAGAGCATGTGGGTTTTATTATGCATAAAAGAAACAATCTGCATTTTGAAACCCCTGTGGACACAAATTCTTTACAATCTGGTGTAATCAAAGGGAGTTTGGAACACTCACAAATCTGGGGCTGGGTTGATACAAATATGTAACCTGTTCCATTTGGAGCACAGACGAAAAGGAGACAAAAAAGACGTGAAATCTGATAAGAAGCAGGTTAGGAGTCCTTGAGGAATACAATGCATCATCTGGAAACGTGAGGTGCATGCAGGCTGTTAAAGCTCCCCAAAGAGTAGCGTGAGGAGAAGCTGTAGGAGAGGGGGAGCCTTTATCTGCCAGAGCAGTAGTGACGGATCACAAGAAGAGAAAATACTGAAAACGTCCTTTATGATTGCCCATCATGGCATTTGCCAGAAAAAGTGAACAGGGATGACTATATTATATGAAAATATTATATAGTTACCTTATTGTCACCTTCTGGTAGCATTTGAAGTGTTAAATGTTTTTGAAATAGTGTGGATTCTGTGAGTTCTGGGCAACAAAACCAAAACATTATTTCGTTTTCAGAGAAATATTAACATACCTTTCTGCACAACCGTTTTTTTCAATTGCTAAAACCTTTTAGATCCAGGCCTAAGAATAGAAAAAATGTCTCCAAATGTTAGACTACATCTGTCCAAAAAATATATTTTTGTTTTAGTCAAATAATCACATGTAAAGCCCAGAGTCTACTGTGCTATAGTCCTACTCTCAATACCCTGTGGCTGTGGCTCGTTGTCAGGTCACAGATAAAAACATTGATTGTTTAAAAAAAGGCTAAGTTTTGTTCTTTTTAAAAAATCTTTCTTAAACCTGAGTCATTATTGTATTTAACAAGGACTCATTTCAGCTACGATTTACACATGTGTGGTCTTCTTGTGAGTATTTACCACAGCAGGAGGGAGTATGTGGGATCTAGTCAAAATCAACCATAGTGTCTTTGTAATTTTTTTAATGTGGGAGTAATCACCTTTTGTTAAGTTTCTATATTTATTTATAATTTTGTTGGGAAACAATGTAGGTCTGGGGCTTAAAGGATGCTATATCACGACATGTTGTTCGTCTTTAGTTCATCTTTCATTGGATTTGTTCAAAAAAACAGAATGCCACCAGACTTTTCCTTTATACAAACAATATTACAAATGCAGTCATCATTTTTCCCGTCTCTTTATATTACATTTAAAAGGGTTCAATAGCAAAACAACAAACAAAGCAACTGTTGCTGTCTAGACCACACAAGGTCGACATCGATAAGTCGTGGTGACCTCCTGAAGAAAGCGCTCACACACTTCCAAGAATGCTGGCTGTTGTGCTGCGGGCCGGCCGTCTCTCACAGGAAGGGGGGGTTTCCTGAAAGGTCACGGTTGTTCCAGCAGACCAAACACTGGCTAATTGCTTTGTTGTTTGTCGGCCTGGTGCCTGTTTTTCTGTTGCACTTTTCTTTTGTTTAGAATTCCCAAGTATATTACCTGAGCCTGTGGCCAAAGATGTGGAGGACGGAGAGGGAAGTTTGAAGCGTGGGAGACAAAGGAGGGGGAGGTTGAGCGGTGAAAATATGAAGGCAGCGGTTGCACGGTGGATGCCGTGATTAGGCCGTGAAGGAGCCCCCCGTCTCTCAGGCTAAAAATAGCGGGAGTAGGAAGGTGCTTATGGGACCGGGGGGGACAGGACAAGCAGAGAACGCAGTAATTGGCGAGAGGCAAACAGCTGGGGGAGTGTGTGTGTGTGTGTGTGTGTGTGTGTGTGTGTGTGTGTGTGTGGGGGGTGGGGGGTGTGTGTGTGTGTGTGTGTGTGTGTGTGTGTGTGTGTGTGTCAGGAGGCTCTGTTCTATGCAGCTGTGCTCTGTCTTTCAGAGTCTAGATCCGTCTGAAAATGTTACATTGCCTCTTTCCCTCTCTCTCACAAACACACACACACACACCACACACACACACACACACACACACACACACACACACACACACAGCAGGAAGGAGAGTAATGGGTCCCTGACAGCCAGAGCCCTAAAGAATGAAAGAATGTGCAACATGAGGCAGGGGAACAGCTGTATAGAGGGGTTGGGGTAGTTGATTCACAGAAGAGGGGCGAGGTACAGCCGCAGAAGAGATGAGGGAAATAAAAGGGGGGGAAAACATACTTGGGAGTTACAGTATGTAGAGAGGGTGGACGTTTCTGGAAGTGGAATCAACAAATTTATCGGTGTGTGTCAAACATTGGTCTAAATCAAACCCATAGCGTCCCGGCAGATGTTTAGCTCAGCTGTTGCAGAAACACTCGGCTGTTGGGTGGATGCGCCTCTGATTAAGTGGGCTCTCTGTAAAGAAACGGCCTTGGGAACTCGAGGCTGAAAGACCAATGCAAGGACGAGAAATTGCAGATCCCTTGTGTGTGTGTGTGTGTGTGTGTGTGTGTGTGTGTGTGTGTGTGTGTGTGTGTGTGTGTGTGTGTGTGTGTGTGTGTGTGTGTGTGTGTGTGTGTGTGTGTGTGTGTGTGTGTGTGTGTGTGGAGGTAGTGGAAATACCATGAAGTCACCCTGGCTAATTAACATGAAGTCACTCTGGCTAAGAGGGTACTGGGCACTTGGTTTTGGCTCCATGCTACATCCTCATATGTTAAAGCTGGACCATGGAAACATGTCTGATCCTTAACTACATGCTTATCCACATGAATTTACACCTCAACCCTTTTATGAGCTGCTTAACCACCTATTTGAAGGGAGACCCGGCCAAAATATACATCTGTGAGTTATGTTTTTGTGTCGCTGAATCGCAGTCTGTATTTTAATGCCAAAAAAATAATCTGCATTGTGCCGCTCCCATTTTTGGAGAATACGAGCTACGTTTTGGTTCCACGTTCACACTGCAAAGGGAGAGTCAAAAGGAGGGAAGAAAGCGCACAGCACAAACCACAAACAATCATGAGATACAGCCGCACTGCCACACATGTAATGTAGATACAAACATGCACAATCATGCATGCACACAACACAGATATGCAGACGCTCTGGCTCAGATTTAGACTTCATTTCTTTTTCCTGTCTTTGTGTTGCTCCAGAAATTGTTGATACATGGCATCAACACACCGCTGGATCTTTCTAACACACTGTTGAGAGAGTTTTTTTAATTCTTGTGAAATCCTCTCACTCACTTTCGTATCTCTACTGAAGATACCACCGTCGCCGTGGTTGGAGATGACACTTATCGCAGCATCTGAAGTCTTTTTTTATTTGGTGTGTGTGTGTGTATGAGATCAAGCCTGTACAGGGTCTACATATCACGTTGCACCTGTGTGCTGGCGGAAATGCAGCCCCCCCCCCTTTACCGTCACCACAACACACATGCACAAACTCACACAAATACACATTAGCCGCCTGTACTGTCTCATGTCTGTCTTTTAAACTTAATACTTGACATTTTCATTGTTGACACCACTCATTCTTTTTTTTATTTTGTTTTTATGTGAAAGTTAGACAAATGAAATATTACAATAGATGCACTATAAATTGTAAAAATAAAAGCTCAGAAAAATGACTTCATCATCATCGGATGTGTATCAGTTTTTCTCTACAAATACAAAAATGTTGTATACAATATTCCATCATTTCTACACTGGCGTATTATATTTGTACATACATCTTCAGTGTTAACAGTGCATGGTCAAAGTACTACTTGGCTGTTTTTGGCCTAAACAGTCAGACCGTTTTCAGTGATAAAAGCACACTACCTGCAAAGCGCCTAACAGCAGATTAGCATATTAGCTAAATGTAGCCAGATACGTATTTTCCTCAGGAGTTAATAGAGAATAAAGCGGGGCGGAAAGAATATAAATGTAGGACTAACATTCATAAGTTGCTGCAAATAAATGCTCATGTTATTCTGTATCTGAGTATTTGTTGGATGTGAAAATTGGCGGCTTGCAACAATTAAAGGGGACCTATCATGCAAAATGCACTTTTTGATGTCTTTTATACATAAATATGTGTCCCCGGTGTGTCAAGGAACTCACGCAGCGTCAGAAAATAAAACCCTCTCTCTTTTCCTCCGTACCCAAATCTCTAAAAACGGGGGGAACAACGGAGCTGATCCAGATTTGCGTCCGATATGACGAAATATCGGAAATGCAGACCCACGGCACTATCAGAAAGTTGCTATCAGAAACAATGCCCGACTGTTTTGGACGTAATATGGTCGGTGTTTACATTAGCATCGCTAACACTCAGAGCTAACCTGTACTTGAGAGCATGTGTGTGAAGAAGCTGGAAATAAAAAGGAACTCACCTTGTGGTATAACCGGCAAGAGAGAAAGCCTTTGAGCTCCATACTGTTTCAGAAATAATCCTTGATAATCCATGATATGGTGTTTCATCACGGCAGTATTTAGTTTAGACAGTAGCTGCCGGGTCCTGTATGAGCTCATTCCCCTCCTTTTTAATTTTTTATCAATTTTTTTTTTTTTTAAAGCTTTATACCCAAATCAGCACTTTTGAAACAGGAAGTGAAATAGAGGGATATGAGGCATGGCTAGAATGGGTGATCTGTTTGGTATTTTGAGCAAAACACTTCATAGACATGTTTTTTATATATTTTTATATATCTGAGACCTAAGCTATTGCCTACAAATAGCATGATAGGCAGTGCTTGAATTGGGCCGGTACTCACCGGTACGCAGTACCGGCACTTCTGATTTTTACCCATGTGGTACCGGCACTTCTTACTGAGTATCGGCAAGGTGCCGGTACTCAGCCGGTACGTCATGACAACAAATATGCCCAGCGCCGCGATAGACTAGAGCAGAAAAGGACATCACATAACGTTAGCATTTCGAAAATGTTAGCGTGTCTTAATAATAGTGCGAAAAGACAGCGGTTGTCGCCGGACAAGGATTCCCTCTCTCCTTTCCTGCTGAAAGATGGTGAGTGTACTCAGGGACGAGGAGTCATTTAATTTTAGTCAGGCTTTACTGTCTTTTATATCCATAAAGAAAAAGTAAATCTGGTCAGTTCTGTTTCATTTGGATGTTGAGAGGTATCCATATATCTCTTCATTATGCTCTCAAAGTGCACCAGATTGATGCATTTAACTTCAATATTTTTCTTAAATCTTCCCAGGGGAGCATGCCCCCGGACCCCCCT
Organism: Dissostichus eleginoides; assembly: GCA_031216635.1. NCBI lineage: Eukaryota > Metazoa > Chordata > Actinopteri > Perciformes > Nototheniidae > Dissostichus > Dissostichus eleginoides. The sequence goes on from CM062265.1 coordinate 15,679,512, forward strand.
ACAGGGTGTCAGGTCCACTCGCCACTTATAAAAATAGCACTTTACCACTGCACCCCCTCTAATCACAGATGCACCCTGAGTCATTTTGTTTAAGTACAGTGAGCCTTTCTAAAATATACAGTAAAGAGACAAACCCACCAGCATTATAGGATATACTATGACTTTGAGCCAAATACTTGTTTTTGGGCTGTATAAATAAATTGACTTGAAACAGTTGCTGATTTAGAGTACTGGCACCTTTTTTATTCCAATTCAAGCACTGATGATAGGTGAACTTTAATGGTAAGAATGTATGTCAATGTCATGTTCAGAAATGGTTTCCACTAGAACCAGATGAAACAAAATGAAGTAAGTTATTACAAGTGTATGGATTTTGGAAGAAAGTTGAAATTGCAGATAGAATCTGAATAGACACACAAACACAATAATAAACAAACGCACATTCACACACAAACGCATTATGCTTGAAGTCAGTGCTTCAGTTTAAATGAGACTCCAACACTCAGTGGAGCAGTGAATTCCTTCTATTGTTTTTTAACTCTTATTCTTTGACTTAAAAATATGTAGGATTGCAGTCAAAACTGAAATAATCCCTTCACCCTTCACTTTAGAAGTTTTTGAACAAGTGCAGCTTAAGTAATGCCAAGTTTAAAGACATCATTCGTGAATTTTTAGGCTTTTCCCTGCATTGCAGCGCTGTTCCCCAAATGGCTTTTTAAAAAATGAAAAAACGCCCCACTCGTTTTTTGTCCATAATGCTGACTTTTTGCAGCCAATATTCCCCCCCCCCCGTCCCCCATCAGATGTGTTTACTGTCTGTCTCGGTTGTATGTAGGCCAGGTTGACCACAGGGCTGCAGAGGAGGTCGCCAGGTGTCCCCCTGCCTCCAGCTGTGATCAGAAACACTCTCTGTGGTTTTTACTGAGAAAATGCCTCGCAGCAGAGGTGTGAATACACAGCTTCAAGATCTGCTCACTTTACACACACACACACACACACACACACACACACACACACACACACACACACACACACACACACACATTCGAACTGTATGTGACTGAGAGCATAGCCCATGTTTCACATCACAGTACACATACACACATCACAGTACACATACACACATCACATTATACATACACTCACATGGCACACATCCACAGCATAGATGCATCACTACTTTATCAACATTACAACTTTTAAAATGACCTGCTTTCTATGACCAACGTCACTCTGCAGAAAACCCAAAAGCACCTGAACACACCGGCACACCTAGTAGCCCACTTTAATATGAAACGTACACTTTGGTTCATCCACAAAGCGGTTCATTATATGACATGTGGCTTATTTTACGGCAATATCTTCTGTGCTACACACATGTCTGTGTAAAGCCTGAGATGTTAAATGTGCAGGAAACCACAGAGACACTCGGCTCGAGCGCCACACAATGACATTCAACATCATATTCTCTCTTTCTTCTCTCTCCCTCTAACACACACACACACACACACACACACACACACACACACACACACACACACCATGTTGACATGCTCACAATTACCATGCTAAGACAATAATATTTAGTAGATAAAATGATTTTTATATTCACCATCTTAGTTTAGTATGTTAGCATGCTATCTAGCTAATTAGCCGTAATGTCAGTAGTTTTGTAAGAATTTAGTCGTTAACCAAAGTATTGGACAAACTGTGCTTTCTAATTTGTCTGATATTTTATTTATATAGATCATAAACACAATTGTTCTTTAATGGGCTTTACAATATGTTCAACATACAACACAGTTTATCCTAAACTCAGGGTTAGGATATAGAAAAACGACCTAATTTTCATCGTCCACATTACATGAGGTGTGTACAGGTTAGATATAGCGATGCGTTGGAAGACAGATGACCAGCTACACTTATCTGTGTAAAATATCATGATGTTGTAAATCAGCGGTGGAAAGTAACCATGTGAATTTAAAAGATGTTGAACTTTGCAGCAATCTCAAAAGATTCTTACTGACCTGTGTTCTCAGTTTCATTTGATTTAACTATGAAAAACTTTCACACCTGTTTGAAACATCTAGGTGCCAGACCTGCTCTGGTTTTTTTTGTTGGTTCTACACAGAATATTTGACAACAGGCTGCACTAAATAACAAAACAGCAAAAGATGCTGAGATGATCGTCGAATATGAGGTGATTCTCTTCATCCATTTCTTTACCAGCGTTAATGTTGTAAGAAAAACAGCTGAAACCTTTCAGTGTGTAATTCAGAAGCTTTCTCACTTTTACAGGAACTGTTTTGCCTTTATAACCTCCTTTTCACAACCTTTATTTATCCACAAATGTTCTGCTGTGCACCACACATGTTTTTATGGCAACGTTCTACTTCTGATTTCACAGATACACACATTCGAGTCTGGTGCGTTCAGTCTAATGCTGTTTAAATTCCTTCCTCAAGGGCTCAGCGAATGGAGTTCACTTTTTCCCAGTAAAAAGAGAATGAAACCAGAGACCTTTTATTTGTATTATTTGTTTTCAAAAGTCAAAGTCAACTTTATTGTCAATCTCAAAATATGTGTGTACACACAGAAAGATCGAAATACTGTTTCCCACAGTCCCGAGGTATAAAATAACACATTAAAATACAAAAACACTCAATAATTACAAAAACCCCACAGAATAACCGTTTACTTTATGACCACCACAGCTGGTAAACACAATAAAATGACTTGGAAGTAAAGCAAAAAAGCATGTGATATCTTAAACCAATAGAGCAAAGCAACCTTATTCAGCTCACTATACAGTAATATGTGTTGCTGTGTGGACTCCTTGAACTCTAAATAACATGCAAAACAATAGGGTTCAAAGTAAAGAGTTAAAAAACCCTTCATACACAAAAACAAAGTGTGTGTTTTGGATGAATGTTAATAAGTTATTTTTTACTTTACACAAATTCATATTTAACTTATAAATCCTTACAATGACTGTAAACTGCAATTTAAGTAAGTAGGCGATAAAAAAGGCATTTCTTCCAACTTTCAAGCAAACTTCATGTATAATGAAATCAGGACTGTTATAGGAACCACATGACTAAAGTGGTTGGAGAGTGAATAAACAACACAGCGGTATGTGTGTGTGTGTGTGTGTGTGTGTGTGTGTGTGCGTGCGTGAGTGCGTGCGTGCGTGTGTGTGTGTGTGTGCGTTTCACTCAGAGTATAAATATAGGGCACGGGAAAAGACGGAGGAAATGTTTGGTTGTTAATGCGACTCCACGGCCATTATTTTCCAAGAACGCTTCCTCTGCTCCTTCCAGCTCTGCCCTCTTCCTTTTGCCTGGAAAGTAGGGAGGGCACTAGAATAACAGAAATCTTATAAAAGCTAAGATGTTTTTCTTTCCTCTTTTTAACAATATCCAGCTCAGAAAGAGAATGGAAATGTGTAATTAACATTTTTCTTTTAAAAATGTATAAAATGTTCCTCCTGTTCCACATTAATCACCCAGCTTTGTAATAACATATCATACAGTTATTAGTCAGTCTTAGCATGCTACCGTTAACAGTAAAGGAGTGACTAACGCCTCCTGAGTGCTACATCTGATTAAACGCTGGTTTATTGACGTTCTGTATGTATGTATTTTCTCTCTGTCTCCACCTTCAGCTCCGTGAGAGCAGAGTTTGTTATTTTGCCCCATGGAGGACCTGAGAGCGGAGAAACATCCAGGGGCCGTGCAAGCGTTCCTCACATTCTGAACCGAAAACCACATGGTGGGTTTAACCCTAATGACATCTGCATGACTTGCATAAAAGGGCATCCAACGTCCAATCTAGATAAGTGGGCACAGAATCAATAGAAAAGAGGGGAAAAGGGTCTTCTCTCTTTCGCCCTGCAGGCTCACAGGCGTTCACATTACGGATCCCACTGCATCGTCCTGGTTTTTTGTCTTCTCATCGTGACTGACTGTTTAGTTTGAAATAAAAACTCTTTCTCTGTCTCACACACAGAACGAGATATGCTCACAGAAAACAACACGCCCTTGTTATAACTGGAAAGTCACAACTGACATCCCTCTGCAGGCGGCTCTGGGCCAACCGAACAGACTTACCGCGAGCTGGAGCGCAAAACTAAAACACTTCTCATTATGCCAGGCCCAGGGTCATTCTGAGTAAAACACACACAGTTACATTTCACACACAGTCTGACGCAGAAGTGGAATGTAACACTTGTGTACTATTTGAGTTTATTGTACGTTACCATTTTATGATACTTTAGACTTTTACTCCACTTCAGTTTGGATGCAGATTTTCTACTTTTTACTACACTAAATGTTTATCACAACTTTACTTTGCATATTCACATTCCTATTAAGAAGTAGTTTAAAAAACAAACCTTTCTGCTGCAACATTAAAGTGATATACTCATTACTGCATCAATAATGATAATACAATAATATAATATTGTTAAATGGGGAATTCTGAATGATACATTTTTTACCTTTACATTTGTTGTGCTTTATCCAGATGTTATTGCAGCTCTATAACTTGTAACAGTATTTTTAAACTGTGGTGTAACACTCATCTTGAAGATTTTCATTTAAATAAATCTACGTTGGTTTGACTGATTGGTTTTGGTAACATTCCCTGGAGAAATCACGATCTCTGGAAGAAGAGTTCCCAAACTTGCAATTATATGTTTTTGTAAAGGTTGCCGCCAAAGGGAAGAAAACAAAGATCTTTAAGATTGTAACTTTAGCGAAACCTTTCAATACTCCTTCCACCACCTACTCACTGTCTATCATCAGTCTGCACATGTGCTGCAGTATCAACCTGATAATATGAGGACACCGGCCGTTAGTATTTTTACCCGCATTGACAGAAATAAATGAATTTGAGGTACACCCAATTGTGCTTGTACACTGCAGTGTGTATATATGTGTGTGTGTGTGGACGTCTTTATCTGGTACTCACAAAGACTAGTCTCTGCCTCACCCTAAAAAGAAGTCATTCTTAGAAGGTGTCCCGGTGTGACCCTGTTCACTGAGGGCAGAGTCTGGTACACACAACAACCAGAGTACAAATTAAACTTGGACTTAGTGCATTATTTTTAATCACGTCTTTTGTCACATTATGTACTATGTAATTGTGACTCTCTTGACATGTTTGGATTTTGGAATCACATTAAGTTGAGTATTTATAACTTTAAAGCAACACAGAGTGTCTAAACAAGCCGTAAACAAAGCTCTGACATATTACCACCTTATAAAGTTGTTGTGGCAAAAGCTGTCTTTTAACACTTCTTGCCAACCAAAGTGACATTCACAATGTTTTGTGTCCACACACAGAATGCCCAATGTCTAACATTCACTCAACTTTTAGCTCTTTTTTAGACTACAGCAACTCCTGAAGGAAATAATCCAGATTTTTAGATAGATAGATAGATAGATAGATAGATAGATAGGTACTTTATTGATCCCAATTTGGGAAATGTTTGCATTGCAGCAGTCATAAAAAACACAAGGCAATGTACATAAGAGAAACTAAGACACAGAAATAAACAGTCCAATATATTTCAGAAATGGAAATAGCTTCTGAATGCTCGCATGCTATTCTCGCACTTTATTCATCTGCTCTTGAGCACTTGGCATGTTGTGTGCAGAAGGTTTTTAGAGCCTTTTCTTCTAAAGCAGCTGCCTGCTGTTGCTGGAAAAAAAAAAGCTGATGGGATTAAAACTGTACATTTGCCTAAAATCAAAACAATGAGCTGAAAGGGGCTAAAGTGCTCTGTAGTGCTGAGGGGCACTGAAGACTATCAATCCCTTTCACATCGCACATTTGTTCCCTTAGTCAATTGATTGTATTGAAATATTTATAACTGAATCTTTAAAGGACATATGGATTTATTCAGCTATAAACTGAGATTGAAATGAGTATACAGACAGGTTATAGAGGGCAAACGTGTGCAAATCAGTGCCTTTTGATTGAAAAACTGAATAACATGAACACAATGTGGCTTTATTACTAGAACCATTTCACATATGGACGTGCTGAATTTGATGTTCAACTTTACACACCTGATGATGTCTAAGACTGCTTCTTGTCAGTAATGCTTAGTATCTATGGGAGGTAATGCACAGCCACAGCCCCTGTGGAAAAGTACAGGGTGTTCAGTTTCTCCTTGCCTTGTTTTGAGATAAAGCAGGCAGAAACCCTCACCTAAGGGATTTTGCTGCAACCAGAGCCTCTCTTTCCTCCATCTAACCTCGTGCACAGACGCAACGGCTCAGCAGTCTGCACGAGCGCAACCTTATCAGCAGGCTAAAGACGCTCCTCTGCTCCGTACCAGGTCTGACAACTAACTGTCGCGCAATGACTGGATTTCTCTGATAACCTTTTATTTGTTCCTCCTGCATATCACCACTGGTGCAATCTTGCTTCATACACAAGCAGCCAGAGAGCTGAGCTGAGGTGAACTCCAATCTTTTTCGACATATTGAACTTATGTCAGACATATCTTCATGCAAGGCTGCTTTGTGTGTGTGTGTGTGTGTGTGTGTGTGTGTGTGTGTGTGTGTGTGTGTGTGTGTGTGTGTGTTAACCAGCACTGTTACACACACAACAACATTGTGGTGAGGTTGTCCTTAGTGACCTAAATGAAATTAACTGTTTCTGACTGCTGCCAATTTTGAATCAGAGGCCATGGGTCAAGGCCCATTTAATAAGAGACAGTGCCCTCTGGTGGCCACATGTTATAGTCAAATAACACTTTAAAAAGGAGACAATTTAAAGGAAAAAGATAAGTGTATTTCTGATTTATAGGAAGACAAACATCCAATATTTTCAGTTTCAACATGTTTTGGGTATTTTGGCAGACCAAGGGTTAATGCACTGACCTAAACTGCAGTGTCCCTTTGTGTGGGCAGGGGACTGTCGTGTGTTATTGCCCGTATATCTCCCCTCATTGAGTGTTTGAGCTCAATTGTTAATCCAATAAAGGCATGAATATAATTCAAAAATAAGATCAATCATCCATAGAATGTCATATCTATAACCTTTTTATACTCAATGAAAATTCAGTTTCAACAACAGAGAAATAATGTTTGGGATCATACATACAGTAACATAGATGCACATCTTAGAGAACTTTATTCAATTAGATAATTATAAGCCATATTTTCCAGAAAAAAAAGACATCTCGAATATATTATGCTACCTTTGAGATTAATGAAGTTCTACTTTTGCCTTAATTTGGATTTCTTTGCAAACATAGTGCACATGTTCAGGTGTAGGTATTCACATCCTTTCTCCCATTTCCTCAAAATACATGTCAAACGTGTTCAGAAAGTGTTGCAGTGGCACACAACAAATCCTTTGTTACCATTTTGGGGGTGTACTTGTTTTTTCCATCAATATACTGTACCTTAAAGAGCTGTTCAGAGACAGTAAGCAGCATCTGATGAGCAATATCCACAAGCTGTATTTAATGGATATCTAGACACATATGAAAGATGTACTGTATATACACATTCAAAACAAATCACACAGAAGCCCACTGCTATGTACAACTGTTTATTTTTGATTTGCAAAACATCTGACAAAAATAACATTACATAAACACCAATTTATAATAGAAAAAGAAGATCTTTGAAAAAAAAGAGGCAAAAGATAAATTGCAATTACATTAGAATTTAAGTGACAACTTTATTCGATAATTGGAGCCATACCATGCTGACCTACACAGGCAGTTTATGGCTAATAGATTCATAAGTATGCATGTGTTACAAGCAATACGTTAAGTGCTTTTGTTGGATCAGGCATTTTAATTCAATGTGGCAATATTTGGGTTCACAATACAGGGTGAGAATACAATGCCAATTTCAAATGTGACTCCTTAGAGAAGATCAATACACGTGGCTGACTAAGTACTACTTTAAGAGGCCAATCTCACACTCGGGCAACTTTCTAATTCGAATTACACTGGGGAACATCTGAAGCCCGCTTCATTAACACCTTCCCTGCATTAACAGGGTTTTAATATGGCACACAGCTTGGGGGGGGCAGGTGTGACCATGGCGACATTGTTCCTCAGTATTCACTGATCAATAAAAATTCACTTATTTCATTCAGTGTTAACCTGAAGCAGTTTGACATGAATAAAAAATAAACTTGGTTTAAAAATTCACCAAAGTGAGTAGTTGCTCCGTTAATATGATACTACGATCTGAAAGTATTTTCCCCAATAAGCACCACTAAGTTGCGTTTCAATGACACAATATTTCGATGAGGCTTGTCGCGCCGCTGCGGGCTGACTTTTGGACGATGCCTGCATCATGTTGCGTCAACAACACGCAACATGGTGACGCTCCAGATAAAAGCAGCATTGCATGGATACTGAGGATTTGTATTTCTCCTAGATTCCCCTTGTTAGACCAAACATCGGCAGGGAATGATGAAGGGAGCAGACTTTAGGACAGGAGGAGAGGGTATAGGGGGAAATGACAGGGGGGGGGGGATAAGAGGGACAAGGGAAAGATGGCGTACTACAGAGCAAAGACCGTGCTAACAGTACCAAGTGGAGCGCAAACACACCTCCCTCTTCTCCTACTGCCACAAAGTCTCTCAGGTTGTTCCTTCTTCGCAGCTGCATTCACCCCACAAAGTGCTCCTCTGCACTGTGTCCTCAGGAACCATAACCATGGAGGTACATATCAACAACATGGCAACCAGATTTATTGCATCTGATGTTGATAGATATCTTAAAGGTTCCCTATTATACTGTTTTTCATCAATATAGTATAGGTCTCAGATATATACAAAACATGTCTCTGAAGTGTTTGGCTCGAAATACCAAACAGATCATGCATTGCAGCATCCCATAATCCCCTCTGTTTCAGCCCTGTTTCAAAAGTGATGATTCTCTGTCTGTTACTTTAGATGAAAATAAGGAGCCCCTCCCCACACCCCTCTGAGATATTTGGTTAAAAAGAACACAATGGTGCTCTAGGAGGAGATTCAGGTGATAAGGTGGGGGGGGGGGTTACCTTGGTTGGTTATTGGCTAATGGTTACACAAGCCAAAAAATCATTATGACATCATAAGGTGGCCAAAATCTGATCAGCTCATGTTCAGGCAGGTTTTTATATAAATGGATCAGGACAAAAAGAGAGTGAATCTTTTTTCCTGAAACTTTCAGAATCTCTTTACACAGAGGGGGGGACACATGTTGATGTATAAAAGACGTGAAAAAGTGGATTTTGCATAATAGGTGACCTTTAAGGACACAGAGGCAGAGGAAGGTGTCTTCTACTGGAGTGGATGCAGCCTCACCCTAGCCAGTCTGAGCTCCGTTAGTCAGAGTGCAGGCACTATATTAAAAACACTCCTGGTATTTTGTGCGTTAAAAAAAGAAAGAAGGCAATGCTATGTCCGAGAAGAAAAAACTGTACAAAAAAAATCTAAGAAAAACAAACAAACTATGAATGACTTCATTAGCTGGACTCTCCCAAAATCTGTGAGATATCTCTGAGGTAATCATTGAAGTATGACTCATTAGACAGCAATAAATACCAACATGAATACAAATATTACAAAAGTAAAAACAGAGGCAAATGCTTAATGCTAAAGCAAAAAATCTGAGCTAAAAGAGGTAGGTTTTTTAGGTAGATTATGGTGTACATCCATTGTGGACACTCCTTTTTGTAGGAACTAAATTAAGTTGATTCCATTACAATCCCTGTCCTAATTGGAGAGAAAAAAAACGGAAATAAAAAAGACTTGAGAGCCTTCGTGTGGGAGATCTGAACCGGACTGATATCATACATCTGTTTACAGACAGGATTTGTAATGGCAACAGTTATACAAAAAACTTCAAAAATGTCTACATACATGATAAACTGTAAAGCTTGCTGGTGATAGTGTACCATGAGTTGTATATTGCAGCTGTTGTTAGTGTATTTTGTTGCCAATCTTGAGGAAATCTCCCCAAAAAGACGGTCTCATCTAGTGTGTGGTAGATATCCATTTTCAACGACCTCAATGCTGCCTACCATGGTAAGGCCAAACAGGAACAATCTGGGGATGCACCATGTTTAGCTTGAACTGTATTTGCATGCTATGTAGTGTTTGAGGATTAGCTTGGGAACTTTGTCCCATAAACAACATGTATTCACATATTTACTGAGTACAAATGGGAGAAAAGAGGCGTTACTGACTGACATTTGCCTCAATTAGCGGCAATTTGATGCATCCACAAGACTCTTCCTGTTTGGTTTTCAAAGCCAAAAGAGCAACTCCTCTTGTACCCTGTTCTTTTTTTGTGGAGGGAACTCTCCCTGTGGCACTTACAATGTTCACCTAACCTCCCGCTGTGTTAAACATACACAAATCAACACCACATCTCTATCTCAACAAAACAATATATACTAAATCAAACCCATTTCTACATACAGGAAGTATGTATTCAGAGAAAATCTACAAGGAGACTTTTCAAAAACTTCAAAAGTCAGTGTTCAGTAACCAAGCACATCATGCCCCTCATCAAACTGACATACTATACATACGAGTGGTACTGCCTAAAGACACTCCAGTCTCTACTCCTCAACGTCCAATCACTGTAGGGACACTTTTGCTTTGTGTGTGTATCTATATCCATATACAAATACACACACACGGACTACATATCGCAAAACTCATGATTAACTGAATTGTATTTAACTAATGAATATCTCCGTGTCCAGCGCTGACTGTCAGCTTGCAGAGTGTCACAGTGACTTGATGAAGAGTTGGAATAAAAAGTCACAGTGGCGGAGAACGGACATTAAATCCTATAGAAGGTTTAAAAACTCATGTAGGCTGAACTAATTGAAAGCAACATCTGCAACAACTTCTCCCAAAGCGAAGTAGTGGGAATACGTCGAGCTCAACGGCAAACACATGCGCTCTCCCACCGCGTAACCCTGGTCTGCTCCCGGCCAATCACAGCAACCGTTTAGGTGTCTTCTGTCACACAGCAAATAGAAGACAAAATAATAACGTTTGAGACTCGCAAACTCTCTGCAAATGACTTCTTTTAAGCCAAGATGCCTTAGTGAAATCATCTGAACACGGCAAGAATTCAACTTCTTTGGGGAATTGTGTTGAAATAAAAAATTACATTTTATTTGATAGAATTTCACCATAATCCCGCATGCAGCAAGCCGTACATTACTGGCCCCTAAACCTAAGCGCTAAAATGCTCCTGGCAGTTTGGTTTATAAGCCATTAGATGCGGTTTGATGAAGCATAAGCCAAAGATGACTGACAGCACTTTGACAGCAGAGAGAAGGCATACGAGTTCCTTTCATTTACAAGCTTATCTGCCAAGAGCCCTGGATAAATAGCATATGAGTAAGAAGATTATATAATGAGGATATCCAAGGCTCTGGAAACATCATTTCAATTCACTGTAATAGATCAGGTGTATTATTGATCTATATGGCTTATATTAGAGAGCAGCACGTTATGTTAAGCTTGTCCTCTTTCTGAAAAGAAACCTTGGAAATTAGGCAAATACATCAACCCACCACTAAAAAATATATAATTTTACTGAGTCAAATACACAAGAAATCCCTGTTTAAGCCATTTCTAATTCATTTTTACCAAAAGATCAAAGTCAAAAGAACATAGTGTCTCAGAAACGTAATGATAGTGAATCAAATAGAAATGGGTCAATATTGTATTTGCATATATATTTCTGAAAAAGTTGGCCTTGAGAAATATCTATGTAGCCCTATGTACATCGGCAGACATATGATATAGCTGGTATTTACAGAATGCAGCCACTAGAGGGCTGCGCAGCATACATCATCTTACAGGAGGGCCTGGGTGTGGAGCTGCGCTGCCAGGCCCTCTGACATTCTACAAAATCCACTTCCCTGTCAGAAACGAAAGGGGTGTGATATCTGGGTCTGAAGCAGCTTCCCTAGCTCTCATCCCACAGAGCTCACTGTTTACTAAGAAGGAACAATTCATGGAATTGTTTTTAAAGGTGATGTGACATTAAAAAAACAAACAAAAACATCCATTGCAATTACATCAGTATATATATATATATATATGCCAATTCCAAGTATGGTATGCAGCTATATATTAACAAGACAGGCCCCTTGCTTTGGCCTCGATTTACTATTCCAGTTAGATTTGGCATCTTAGCCCTTTAAAATCTGTGATAATATAGATAATCAATACATAGGCTTGCGTAAAAGGTGGAATAACAGTGCTTAGGATACGTGTGGTAGTAATTAACTATTTACAGGGAAACAAACAATTAAACAGAAAGAGGAAGAAAGAAAAACAATTTCAAAAAAGAGAGTCTCGAGCCATAATGCCGGCTGGGTTTGATTGACAGTTAGCAGTGTAAAATATCTAAAACATTTAGTGGCTAATTCTCACCTCAAGACCAGGCACCCCAATGTCCCATCAAAACCTCACTAAATGACAGACTATGTTCTGTACTCTGCAGTATAAACCTAAAGAATGACAGTTTCCTTCATAGGCTGTGAGGCTAGCATGTCGAGTGGCTGCATGCATGAAACGAGCCATGAAGCAGCAACGGTTATTTTTAGGTACTGGAAGCTTTTTGAGAAAGTAGACCATACCTTTGGCGAAAGGCAAAAGGCATGCGTTTGAATTGTATACACAGTCATATACATACATCGCTGCCTTACAGAGAAGTACATGAAAAAACAAAAACAAAAGTTGTGAACCATTAAAAACCTTTTGCACTGAAATGTCATGCATCCTGTATCTAGCTTTGTGTAAAAGTAACTGTTTCACTTAGGTGGTGTATAACAACCCAAGTAAAACAAAGAGGTAGCTCAACTGAATGGCTAAAATGAATAACTGAGTATGTTTGTTGTGTTGATGTGTGCGTGCCATGTACACACACATAAAGTCCAGGCATTTGAAGCAGCGGTTTGTTGATTTAAATACAGACAAAGACACTGCATATAGGCAGAAGTTGTATGAATAGTTAAATGTGTATTATATGAAGTCTCCTTTGTTTACTACGTCCCCTAACATCTGCTTGCTCTCCATACAACCTTGCTCTTCATGCCAATATAGGCTTCTTTAGACAAGACGCACATAAAACCACACATCCAAAACACTCAAACACACACACACACACACACACACACACACACACACACACACACATCTCTTTCTCTCTTCCACTAGCTTCACACTCCACACCTCCATTAAGTCAATCCAGCACATCCTCGGCTCTCTCTCCATTTCTACCCTAAGAGGGTCTCCTCTCCACCGTAGGGGCTCAGAGGGTCTAGGAGACCTCGCTGCCGAACACCTCCAGCACCAGCGGGGTGAGCTGCATGCTGTGCTCCGGCTGGAAGGAGAGAGAGCGGTACTGCTTGGAGTGCTCCTCGTTGAGGCTGCGCAGGTCCGCCAGCTTCTGGATCATCCTGGCGTAGAGCAGCCGTTCTCCTGGGTGGTGCAGCTGGATGTAGGCCTGCAGGGTCTCGGACAGGTGGTCTTGGAGGGCCTCGATCCGAGCGTGATCCTGCACACCTGGGCGGTCTGCAGGAGGGGAGGGGGGGTGTCTTTAGATATTTATGGCTGTTACGCAAGCTAAACGCCACCTAAAATAGCTGTTAAAATTAAAAACTTAATTTGAAAACTGATGCTTTAAGTGTTTGTTATTGTAGTACAATGTGACCACTTTAACCATCACTTCTTCACGTTAAATACATATTTGTATATCTTTTTTTTTTTTTTATAAATTGGAAATGTTCACTTCTTTTGTGTTTATAAATATCTTAATTCTATATTATCTTCCTCTAAATTTGTATGTGTATATAAATATTTAATTTTCCTTCGTTTCAAAATGAAGCAACGGTCACAAAACCAAATTTCCCCTGGGATAACTAAAGTATTCTGATAGATTGTGTCGTAATAATATTTATGCCACTAAAGAAATCCTAGAAGTCAAAACGTAAACTCAAAAAAAAATCAAATTGCCTGATCTTTCAGTTTTCCTTCGGTTCTAGTCAGGTGGCGAGCTCATTTTAGATCAGAGAGAACACATCTAATAAATAATGAGGTGGCTCATATTCAATGCAAATATCCACTTGGTTAGACATGCTTTCTTGCACAACTGTACATGTATAATGTATGCACTAACTCCATACCATACACACACACATGCGTGTTCAAAGGTCCCGAAGGACGCTTAGATCTGCACCTCAACGTGATTCAGGACGACTGACAGATATCTGAACCTGCTTGAGATCATCTCTAATTACAAATATTTAAGCTTGTTCAACAAAAAAGCTGTAATAAGCAGTATCTTCTCTATAGGAGGAAAAGAGGCAAACGAGATCACTCAAACAGTTCATCCTGAGCCCTCTATATGTTGGCTCCGCTGCAGTCAGACCTACCTGGAGAGAGCAGGCAGATGGCCATCAGCATCACATGTTCCTCCTCCTGCAGGTTGAGCTTCTTCAGGCCCACCTGGAACTTCACCAGCGGCTCCAGCAGCTCCAGAGTGTGTCCCGCTGCAAAAACACGCAACACATCATTACTGAGTGCTGCGTATAGAATCAGCAGAGGAGACTGTGAGGTCAACCGTAGACGGAGCACTTTTGGACAAAATGTACTTTCCATTAAAAAGGCAGCTCATTCTGGAATAGCCTCCCAACTGAGATACGGGATTATCCCACTCTCAATAGCTTCAAAGGTCAACTCAAAGAATGGTTGAGAAACAAACAGACGTGCAATCACCACTAAATGCACTTTAATACAGGGGGATCTCCTCTTGCACTTTATATGTCGTAGCTGCTACATTGTACTGCCATGTGGTAAATGCGTTTGTGTGCTGCTTTTGCTCTTTTTGCACATCATGTATTTGCTTTTGCGATGTTTATAAATGTCATGTTCTTAAATGTTTTATGTGAGGGACTACGGATGGAAATGAGCTCAAAGCTAAAAACCTGGCATATTTACACTCGACGCATCTTTTGTTTTAAGTGTTCATTAATGTGCATTGTCCCTGCCAAATAAACGATTAAAGGAAATAAATGAAATGAAATACGAGATGACATGAGAAAAGCCCTCCAGGGAAACCATCCCGCTTTCTCATTTATATTTCATTTTCTGAGACGGGAAACGTCTTTTCTGCTGGAATCCTCTCTGAATCCTTTTCTTGCACGCGGAGTGTTTTCAGGTTTGTTTTCACAAAGAACTCCTGCCTGAGAGATCCTTATGAAATCAGCTAATTTGAATGTGGATCAGTGTATACGACACGCATTAGGTTTTAAATATAAATACATGAAAACACATTCAAATACTGAAGAACTGGTAAATCTCCTTTCCTCTGGTTATGGCTGCTGCTCTGTGATCAATGCTTTCTGAGCACTGACTAAATGGTGCCTGTAGCTGTGAAGCACTTTCAAATGAATTAATCTTGTCCTGAATAAATGTTAATGAACTCTCATGCTTTGTACTGTATCTTATAGGGCAAAGTATTTGTACGATAGTCTTCGGACAAAAGTAAAGACTAATGCAAAGGTTTTGTTTAAAATAACAAATCTTACTTTCTGGAAATAATGTTTTACTATTGTATTTGATTTTTGTAATGATACGAAGCAGTAACTATGGTGAATAAAAAAAATCTGAAACCAATAAACTGCAACCAGGAAAAAAGATAATGAATTGTAATTATGTGTCGGAGAGAAACACTTTATTGAATACTTTCATATATTTTTTTGTAATACTTTCATATTTTTTGATTGGATATTGTGCATTAAAAACATTCCTGTCATGTCCTTGTCAGTTCCTTCAGTGATATTTTAAGAGGAGCAGCACAGAGCTGTTTCTCGGCTGCAGACACTGGTTGTTTTGTGTGGTGCGCGGGTCAGGAGTGACATTCTTTGCTTGATCCCAGAGAGAGGGGTCTTGTTTGAAAGGCAAATGAAAGCCTTGCCCACAGGGGCCTCTGCGGATATGTAGGACTGGTTTCGCAGAAAGAACGTATATTAGCATCCTCTTTCCTGTGGGTGTGTGCTCAAGCAACTGCCAGTAACCTTTCCAGTACTCCCACACTAATGATCTGGTCACTATCTTAACGCGGGGCCACTTCCTTCAAGCTCTGAAAAGAAGTGTTAATGTGTAACGTGTGCGTCCTTTCTTTAGCCGAGCCGAATGAGCCTGAGAGCGTGCGTATGCATAGCCAAACTGTACACGTGGCGTAGTTAATACTGACCTTTGGTGACATCGCTGACCTGGTATTTAAAGTCCGGCCCACCACAGCTCCAGGACATGTCTTCCAGGTTGAAGCTCTGATTAGAGCGCAGCATGATCACCTCGATAGCGCTGGACTTGAGCAGGGCGATCTGGTCCTCTGCAGTCAGATCCCTACGGGGAACGATATCACTTAAGTTAGTGAACCATATATAGTTAATTATTAAATACATAGTCCTTAAATAACCTTTATCATGCAGTACTGGGCATGTTTAATTTGATGGTTAAGAGATACGGGTAAACAAGTGAAGATTCTGGAATATGTCGTCAGCTGTGATTCATGTCAAAGGGATTTTGCTTATCAACCGACTAGAGTTTCAAGGTCAGTCGCTGTCTTAAATGTTTATCAGATACGAGCTGTGCTGGAGGACAAAAAACATTCAAAATATTTCTTTCCGTCTGCTTCCTCCCGCTGTGATGGGTCCCCGTGTATGGAAAACCAATTGGATGAACATAAATCTGTTTCAAGAGTCCTCACTGTCACGGTCAAATCCGGCGTCTAGTAATATTAGGAACATTTATTTTTATTTTTATTAAAAGACCTGAACTAGCAGGAGACATGAGCTGAAGCCTGCAGGTCTTCAGGGGAGGTCTGGGTGTTTTCAGTGCTTAGGGAGCAGATCATAAGTGGACAAACATTCCAGAGGTAATCCGAGTACGTCCATCACTCGCTGCCAGTGGGAACGACAACTTTCAGGAAATACAGGCCCCGACTCGTTTTAGCCTCGACTTTGGGGTGACCCCTGAGACACTGAGCGCTTTTCCCCGTCAACACACCGAGAGACAAACACGCTGAAAGGTAGCAGCTTCCATGTGTGGAAGGGGGCGGGGAGCAGGGAAACAATGAATAAAGCCTTGGCCAAACATTGTTATATTGCCTTTAAAGTCACACTAAAGGTGTCGTGTTTGCCACAGCTATCTGTAAAATACAGTCCATCAGTAATCTCTGGCCTTTAGACCACAGCCATCACTGTGGCACACTATTGACTAATCAGGCAGAAAAACAAGTAGGTGTACAAAGTCTTCCACACACATTTAGGTAAAGAGTCACGCAGACATGAAAATAAAAAAAAGTCAAGAGAAGTAGTTCTGAATATTTTGTCTGGGCGTTTTTGTTATTACTAATATTTTCATGAAGTCCTCACTGGTTGACTTGAGCTGCTCTACTCTATATACAAAAAACTGAAAAACAACAAAGACAATCGGGAAGTCCTCTGCAAAAGCTCAGTAAATATGTACCCTCTTCTCTATCAATATGTCATATTGGTATGCCCAGACTGAATTGGCCACATGTCGTCATCATCATCAATAGTTTTAAAGGTCAACTCAAAGAATGGTTGAGAAACAAACAAACGTGCAATCACCGCTAAATGCACTTTAACACAGGGGTATCTCCTCTTGCACTTTAAGCAGCTCTTCTATCTTCTCTTGCACTTTATATGTCGTTGCTGCTATATTGTATTACCATGTCATAAATACTTGTGTATGCTGCTCTTGCTCTTTTGCACTTTTTGCCATGTATCATGTATTTGCTATGTTTGTAAAATGTAATTTTCTTAAATGTTTTATGTGAGGGACTGCGGATGGAAATGAGCTCAAGCTAAATCTGGCACTGTTACGCTTGACACATTTTAATGTTTTAAGTGTTCATTACTGTGCATTGTCCCTGCCAAATAAACGATTAAGTAAAATGAAATGTCAGCTAACTGACATGTTTACTGGCCATCTTACAGTTCATTGTAAACCTGGAAAGAAAAAAATGTGTTGTCTGTCTCCGAGTCAAATTGTCTAGATAAGGCAGGTTTCTGTCTGTCTAACATCTGACTAATGCAGAGTGACAAGAGTCAAACACAGGTATCATCCTGATAATCCTCAAAATATGCTAAAAGCTCTTTAAATGGCACTCAAGCATACAATTATAATGCTACTTACTAAACTGCAGCACACACTGGACATTCTTTTAAGTAAAAACAAACAGTCTTAAATAAGTGCTTGAATACAGGAAGTTTGTTTTTATTTAACTTTCTTTTTAAGTCAGATTTTTCACTGTTTTACCATAGTCTGCATAGCTTTTTCAAGTCAATAATGTGCATTTATTAATGATTATCTCTATAAGGAATTTCCCACCATCACTTTAGGGTAAGTGTTTTTGTATTGCAATCATTAAATCCACACTCGTACCTGAACCCGGGGATCATCTTGGCAAAGCCGATGACCTTCTGGATGCTGTAGGAGACCAGGTCAGCCAGGTGGGGCAGCATGGAGAAGCTGGAGCCCTCCTCCTCACTGGAGTCGGGGCTGCTGCCCTGCTCGTGGTACATCATCAACAGGTTGTTGAAGTTCATTTTGGTGTCTACTGACTCTGCAGCGAGCAAGATGAGGACAGCAGAGAGGAGGTCAGAAGAGAAAACAGAGGTCATTCAAAGCACCATGAAGTCACACTATTTCTTTATGAATAGACACGCGCAGCGCTGAGAAAAACAAGAGAAATGATGGAACCGAGAGGGCCTGGTGATGGAAAAGGATCATCTGAAAATACACGAGGTCAGTAGGAGTGGGATGAAACTGAGGTGACAGCTATGACAACATGTGAAGCATGCAAAGCTTGCTGGGGTTGTTTTCAGTCATTTGTCTCCACTGAGTGTTGGCGGTAGGCCACGGGACTGTGTTCCTCGCTGTGTGCACTCCATTAGTGACGGGTGCATTAATGAACTCATGTTTACAAATAGGAGTCAGGTGTGGGGTTGTTCACAGAATTTCCTCTGGATTCTCAGTAAAGCAGCACAACAGATTATATACGCCAACATGCTAACAGCTGAACTGGAAAACACTGCCGTGTTAAATTAAGTGTTAACTGATTTTCTCAAAACTGGCCTGACAATTGTGGGACAGATCACCTTGTATTTAAAGTCATTATTTGTGTTTAATACCTCAGTTACCATTTCAGTTAAGTGACAGCTTATTTTTGCTATTTTTAATATAAGATTTGCTGGAACTAGTTTGATTGTTACCCTGGACAGACACGGTTTGCACTTGATTCAGACTGAAGCCTCCACGGTGTGTGAATCTTACCTGGAGAGTGACTGAAGGAGTCAGAGGAGGCATCAGACAGAGAGTGGAGGGAGGCCGCTCTGCTGGCACTACGCGTCACCGGACCCTCGCGCACAGGGGGCTAAACAGCAGAAACGTGGACGGAGAGATACGGAGGATTATTAATTACTCTAGTCACCAAAAAAATGAAATAATAATAATAATAATCTCGGAATATTTCACAATTATGCTGTAAGAAAAAAATGCATCTTCATTCACAATCTTCAAATACAGCCCACCAATTTGTGATTTTGATTCCCATTATATATAATATGAAGTAGAGTTTTGTTGAATATCTGTTGAAAAAATAAAACACAAGGATGAATTCTGATGCTCTAGAATTACAGGTTAGAAAGGTCTGAGGTGTTTGAGGGTGATATAACACAGTTTCCAAAGGTTAACTGGACCGTGTGAGATGTGTGTGTTTACAATACAAAACATGAGCCTTGTTGACAGGCAGTGGAGTTAAGCCAAAGCAGAAACATTTCTGATGTGAGCAAACAACAACATGAGTATGCTTTCAACCACTCTGTTGAAATGACAAGCATAATTGTTTATCTCTGTCTGTCAATATAAACCCTTAGAAGCTGAAATCAATGTGTCTACAAAATGTTAATATCATGATGAGTATATCTGAATAATCCACAAACCCTGAAGCGGCAGAAGTCAGAGTAGGAGTCGTCGTATGTTTTGTGGTGCGCCTCCACCAGCGTGGCGATGACATGGCTCTGTTCATCGCTCAGCCGGGGCCGCCGCGCCTCCTTCTCCGCTTCGCGCATCGCTTCCTCATCCTTCCTCCGCTGAATCAGGTCCTTCTTCCTCTGCACTTCCTCATCTGTCAGAATGACTGAGGGGGACAAAGAGAGACAGAGAGAGTACAACTAAAGCAGGGGTAAAAGCAGGGCGACTAGTGGGGAAAAATACTTTAGGACATAATAAATTGGTTGCGGTACACCACTTTTAAAGCTTTTCAGTTTGTTGTTGCGTTTGATTTTTTTACGACAGCTAAGTCAATGTGAGGTTGTCAGGGCAAGGGTTGTTATTCTCTGAAAGAAGCGAATGGGAGGGGATGGGTCCATATGGAGACCCCTGCTAAAATGAACAAGTGAACGCATTGTCTCTGTTCTGTTTGCTACTTGTTGTTCTATCCACTGAATTAGCTCACAGAGACAGAGAGAGCCGAGTCTCAACAACATGCTGCCGTTGTTTTGAAACGGCAATGCCACTGGCTCCTCTTAACAGTACAGTATATAACAGTTCTTCCCAGAAACACTGGGGAGGAAAGAACGTTCAGCTGGAAGTGAGAGGCCTTTGCTTAAAAGAGGCCCAGGGACAATATCCGGATACATGAGGAGAAAACAAGGGGAAAAACGTACCTGCTATTTACAGACCATGAAAATAAACAAGGCTGTGAGGAAAGAAGAGGCCTCGCTAGTTTGTACATAACAGCAGGTGTTTGAACTTCAGATGGAGTAAAGTCACTCTGTACAATGTGGGGAGGCTCCACTAGTTCAAACAGAACATGTCAACACTGTAATGGGGGCGAAGACCCAGAGATACTTGACCCCTGTCCAAATGTTACATAACATATGTACAAGAGGGACAGTAGGCCCCCAATACTGCAAACACAGAGTTGTGTAAAGTTTGCGTTTCATCCAAAAAAAGAAACAAGAAGAGTAGACTGTTATTAATGTCTAATTTCTCTGCAAATAGCTGCTATTAATGAGCACATAAGTGTGGGGTGACCACAAAATCTGTTCAAATATTATGCCTATGAATATATTCATAACCACTATTTAACCCCACAAAAGGGTTATCCCTATTTGAATACATGTAGTGCATCACACAATGTAATATTGCCCTAAAGCATATGGGTCTTGTGTCATACTTACACTCTTTCATCATGCCAATGTCCACACAGCGTTTGAGCCGGCATGCCTGGCAGTGGCGCCGGTTGTCCTTGGTGATGGTGCAACTGCCGTTAAAGGGACACGTGAAGGCGGCCTTGCGCTTCATGCTGCGCCTAAATAGATTGTATACATTTTACAGTCTGTTAAAATACACACACATATCAGTTCACGGACACACAATAGTACGATTCACTGACAAGAATCTAGTGAAAGCTCTATTTTTGTGTATGAACATTATAGCAACTCACTGGATTGACTTTGAATTGAATAAGTGGATAAATAATTTTAAGTGAAACAGCATAAATATGGATGAGTACTGGGAAATCTAAAGACGAGTGCTTCGAAAGTGTGACGCAAAGCGTAGTGAGTCAGTCATCAATGGACTGCATGTACTATCATTTATTCACAAATTTGATGAAAAACACACGGATGCATGCGTGGTGAGAGTTCAAACGAGGGCCAGCTGAGCGACGAGGAAGGACACTATTAAACATCCTTTCTTTTTCATCCTCCCCCTTAAAGTCTCAACACCACCCGCCGGGAGGAACGGACGTAAACGGGCGGATACATCAAACACACACAAGCTCAAACAATCATTACTCGCTATAGTTATGTCTTAAATTAGAAACTCATGTGCGTATCAATGATCAGACAGCAGCCAAGGCGTTACCCGTAGGAGCGAGCTCATTTGTATTCTCTACCTGCGGCTAAGCATTACTGTGAACGTGGATGTTGTGAGTGCTTTTGAGTGTGTTTCTAATGCAACTGTGGGTGGTAATTATATTTCATAAGTGTGTGCGTGGGTGGTTGGCCATTATAAATGCATGTTAAGACCGGCGTTTGTATGCTAATGTTTTCATGTGTAAATAACTTGCCAGTCGTCATGCATCACTATATTTTCATCAGGGTGATATAAGTAATTGCGCTGCTACACGAGGCATACTTAGTGCACATGTGTATGTACACTGAATATGTCAATATAAGCATTTGTGTACCTGAAAAACCCCTTGCAGCCCTCACAGGTCATGGCGTTGAAGTGGAATCCGGAGGCTTTGTCGCCACACACGCCGCAGATCCGCGGCACGTTCCTATCGAACTCATCGGGGGCCAGAGTGGACGTACTCACAACTGTGGTTTCCATCACTAGATAAAGAGAGGGCAAATGGAGAAAGACAAACAAATAAGCTCCAGGTTATACAAACGGTTCACTTGCTCAATAACTCAATAAGGGAAAAACATGAGATGGGTTTCCAACTTGTGGCATCTGAAGTGAATTGAAAAATATTTTCTTAAATTATAATCTGGTTAGTGTTGCACAAGATATGCGAGAACAAAACAATATTTCATATGACCTACCATAATTTTCTGATTAAGATTACATTTTTCAAGCACCATCTGCTTTTTCTGTGATTACATATAAAGGGTTGTCTCTTTTCAAACTCTACTAACTTTGTCCCTTCCTTCAGGACATTTGAAGTCCTGAGGTTTCCCCTTTGGAGTAGAATTCAACTCCAGTGTTTTTGTCCCGGGGTGAGGAACTGGAGCCGTATGAATCAAGTGGAAAAACTCTTGTTCCACTCCAAAATGCTGAATCTGGGTTACATTTGATTACATACTTCTCCGAGTATCTATTTCACTTAACGGCCTCGTGAGAAGGAGAGGGAAAAAAGGCATGTCACCGCAAGGCTAGCATCCTCATAAACAAACAATCACTGTCCCTTTTCACAAAGCTCCTTTCTTATTCTCCTCTTCGCTTCCACTGCGGAGTGAAAGCGAAGCAAATGATGGGTGGGTATGGAGGGCCAAGAGAGGGGAGGGTAACTAAACCGATACGACCCTCCACAAACTCACAAATCAGCACCCAATGAGAGGAATGGGCCTGGATGAATAATTTTGAATGGTTTTGACTGATCAATCCATCACTCATGTCCAATTAAAAACCAATGGTTCTGCTGAAGTTCTCACATACTCTTTTAAATGCAACAACGGTTTTCTTTGTCATGTTTTTTTTCTACATCAGTGCAACTTTGAACATATTATGTACAGTATGCCTTTAAACCAAACTCTTTCCATGGCCAATTTTATTAACAGGACATAAAACAAAAGGTCAAAATCAGAAAGGAAACAGAGGAGCTTTTCAACTCCTCACTGCTGCAGGCAAGCCGAGCTACTGTACGCGGACGTCTCTTAGCACCACATGCTTCACATAGGAACATCTGACACGGTTGTTACGGTACAGTGCAACGGTAAACATGCACACGACTGGAAGAAGAAGCAGCTGACAGCATATTTTGGTGGGGGGATTTCAGCAAACTGATAAACAATAGACCACAGAGAGACTCATCAGGTTAATGGGAATCCCATCAACCTGGGAAACTTAGGATGCGCTACCGTCACAGAGCCTTAGTGCTCAACTCAGGTTAATTGATCAGAGCCCTTGTTTCTGTTTGGCTGTTTACAATATCTTTCTAAAGTGGCCAATATCAATTATGATAGTTGCAAAAGAAGAACAGAAAACAGACCTGCATCTGATTTAGAAACAGCTGAATAAAGTCAAATCTGGAGAAAAAAAGTTCAGATTCCATGTGATTTGTGCACACGAATACAAACAATAGGACATCTTTATCACATGTGTGAAAAAGAAAAGTAGATTTAGACAACTTTGTCTATTCTTATCACTGAACTCTTGAAACAGTGAGCTCTGGATTCAAAGCTTAGCAGTCATTTCTCACAATGTACAGAAGGGAGAAAATATGTGGGTATCTTATCCGTAACCTGACAAACACAACATTTCATTTACTCGAACATTTACTGTCCCTCTGCATAACACTATTTGTTTTGTTGCAATAACCAACATGCTTCTAAGGATAGAACAGGCAGGGGTGTGTCCTGAACTCCCCCATGCAGAGGCAAGGTACACACGTAGGTCCTTCATACCAGGCTACGATGCTATTGTATTCTACACATTTAATGTCTTCATGGCCACTTTACAAATAAGGTTTATTCATGGCCATCAAGATAAGGCCTCCAGGCTATTTACTATACGATAACACTAGTCACCAAGGTGATGTAATATGAATGGGCACAGGTATTACATTTCAAGCACTCACTCCATGCAGCTACATAATATGAGTGACATGCCGGCCAAGAGTCTGAGGCAACTTGGAGTTTGTATACAGGCAAATTATTTTCTGAACGAGCCAGTACATCGAGTTATTGCAGCCTGAACCCCCCAACGCATCGGGGATATCTGTTAGATTATGATTATTTGGGTGGCTTTAAAGTGAGAACAAGTCAGAAAATAAACTGAAAGCTTGGTCAGGTTATGAACAATACCTTCTAGACTCCTGCTGACTTTGAAGAGCAAGGTTGCACAAGATATCCCTCTTTACTTAAATCACACCAGATTGCACTCTGGGATTTATTTTAGCTAGTTGAGAGAGTTTTTGTAGAGAAATGTGTTACTATGACTCTTTTTAATTGGTTCCTTTTGTGTTTGGTGTAAATGTTGTTTTTCAATGAAAGAATGTTGGAAATAATTTCCTTTTTTTTTTTTTAAATCAACAAGCAATTTGTTTTATTTGAGCAATTTACCGGGAAGAGCAGATAGCCATGACTGACTTAGATAACCCCTTAGTTAATGTATTGCAACTTGTATTGCCCTATTGAAGAGGTTACATTATCAACATACAAAGTATATCAATTACCAAAATGAAAAATGGCAGCATCTTCAGCTTCTTTGAATATATAATTAGTCTTTTGGCTAAAAAACTGCCATCATATAATATAATATTACACAACACTAACCAGAATAAATGGCAGGGTGCTTTATAGAACATCAAATCTGTTCTGCTGCATGTCAGCAAACTAATCCCAACAAGCACTCACACTCATCACTCACTGTGAACCAAGAGGGAAAACACCCATTTACCATAGCATATCATCAACTGATCAGTGAAGTCACTCCTCTGTGATTGCATTCAGCCATGACAGGCCATTACACTAAATGCACAGTAGTATTGAGAGAGCGCTAAATAATGCATGAGGTTATTAGACCAGATCTGTACTCATTCCTGTCCCGGGCACGCTCAGCTAGAGAACAGGTTTTGAGCTTCAGGCTTCTACTGGATGTCTCACTCTTGAATGATACACGTAGATATTGTGTGTACGACATTCGGTGGCATAAATCAAATCTGCCATTGCAGTAATAGTGTGAGACATTACTCATGCGTTACAGCCTAAGGATAACGTGTATCAATGAGGTTTCCGATTAGCTCACAGGGCTGAGTCCTGCTCTTTGACTATAACTAGTGTGCTTAAAGAATGTAGCTTAACTACTTGACCAATTTGAGAATCACTGTCATTCGTTTTGAATTGGGCCTTGCAGCATTATTATGCATTGCCACTAACAATATTAGTTTAACAACTTGGAGTCCAGCAACTTTTCAAAGCAACTGTTAAACTCCAATGTGTCGGAGCTGAAATGATTCGCTTCCTGCAAAAAGAAGCAGCATATTTTAGATCGGAATAAGATGTCAAGAACAAAGTGAGCATTAATTATAGTGTGTCCTCTGCTTGTTACATTCAAGTCAGGACAACTTGTCAAAGGGTGGGCAAGTTACCAAAAAAGGAAAGCCCTTTTTATTTTAAGCAGTACTCTTTTTCTACATGTGTATGTTTCTGTTCCAACATCTAATTTACAATCTTAGGCAGCAAGCCAATCCTTAACAAAGACATGACAGATGAGATGAGAGAGGACTCACGCTGTCTTCAATATCTGTGTCAAATACCTTCAACTATGTACACTAAAAAGGAAGATTACACAAGGACAATCTTAGTCTGTGAATGTGACCGACTATAAAAGTCAGTAGCTCCACCACTTATAAAGTGGGGAGCTACTGACTGTAATTAGGGGACAGCTCAGCATCACGGCTAGTAGGAGTTGGAATAAGCTCACACCAGCTTGAATATTAACAACTTTTACTTAACTGTTACATTAGCAAATGTGAAATACTTTCAATCTCTTTAGTTGTCTTTGGCGTTTATTGAATATGCTCTTGTTCCTTAAAGGGCCCATGTCATGGCCATTTCCACTGATCATAATTCCATTGTTGAGGTATACTAAAATAGATTTATACTGTGCATTTTTCCAAACTCACATTGGTTTCGCATACAGCATCTCTGTAAAGTATGTGTATTCAGCAGTATTCACTCTCTCCACTAAACGGCTCGTTGCAGCTCTTGCACCCCCCCTCCCTGTGAGCACAGTGTGCTCTGATTGGTCGGGACGTTGTGAATCGCGCTGAGCTCCGTAGAGGTGTGGTTTCCTTGTTTAGCGATACACAGCGAAACACAGCCAAACTCATCCTGAGCACACACAAACTCACAGCCGAAGTAAAAACAATAAGTGTGGCTTGATATTGAGTAAGAAAAAGGTTGATAAACGCTGTGAGAATGGGTCTGCAGAGAATTTCGCCGCGATCCCAACTGTCTGTTATCAGCCTGCAGCCAGGGATGAGAAATCAGCAGAGCTGCCTGCACTGAGTGTGTGTGTGAGGAAGTCCGTGGATTGGTCAATTTGGACCAATCAGCAGAGGCTTAATGTAACGGCTCCGCGGACGTAACGTAACGGCTCCACGGATTGGTCCATTTGGTTCCGGGTACGAGCTGACGTCAGCTCGTACCCGGAACCAAATGGACCCATCCGTGGAGCAAAGAAAGAAACTGAGAAAATCTCCAACGAGGCGTTTTTGGGAGGAATTTTCTATGTTAGAGTTTTACTCGCTACAGGGTGTAATTTGAGGGTTTGTGACTCTGCAGACCGTTTACATGCATAAAAACCTACATAACACACAAGGTGACGGGTAATAACCAGAAAAGCATGACATGGGCCCTTTAAAGCAGTGTTCACAGTGAACATAAGCGTTTTCATAATTTTACACTTATTTAAACAACCACATGTCCAGTAGTAAGTTTCAAGACATGCTGGTTAAGCACCGTGTTTTTTCGCAGCAGCATAAATTCCTGTGTCACATGTTAGGCACAATTTGACTCTGCATATGCGTCAATTACACGTCAATACACATGTAGTTCAGATGAGCTTGCATGTATTGCGCTCCGCTGTTAGAGTCCGAGAGGAAGTGCCAGCGCACACGAGAGGACAGAGACAGTAGTGTAGAAGAGAGAGAGGGATGCACTGGAGAAGCAGGCCAGAGGGCGCGGGGGGGAGCTGGGGGGGCTGGAGAGATGGAGTAAAAACAGATAGGATATAAACATAGATACAGCGAGTAGGGGAGGGGTGACCTCTTTGTCACAATGACTTTCTGTGTCACAAGGCGGATGTGAGAGAGGAATAGTATGCGAGCACTCGACAGTGACCCACAGAGAAGAAAACAACACAAACAGCCTCATCTTGTTATCCTAAAAGAAGGCTAAAAATATACTGTCACAAGCCACTTCAATTACTAGCTAAAAATAAATAAATATCTCATCTCTGACAGCGACTCCTCTTGAGAGTATCCGGGGAAATATTATTGCTATAGAATTTAAATGTTTTGTATGATTTATCTCAGTTGGTGTTGCTTTTACTCCCTTTATTTAATCGAGATGTTTATCCCTAATGCAAATCCCTTGTTGGCCTAAAAGACTTTAAGGTTCAAAGCATGGAATGGATTGGATAACAACCCATGTGACAACCAACACACCCCCCTGCTCAGCCAATGAAAATAAAGACATTGAAGACTGGCACAGTTCCCGTTTTTGGGGTTTAACAAAGGACAGACTAAATCTGATGATTACTTCCTCAGTTGAACCTTGGCAGAAAATAGGGATAAATGACTATCTTCTGAAGCAAAAATGTCTTGTTTTGTCCAACCAACAGACCAAGCCCAAAGATATACCAGTAAGCAGCTGGAACATGGAGATGTTTGGCATTGACAGATTTATAATTTCAGCTTTAGTTAAAGTATTCACAATTTTTGACAAACGAAGAGAGAGGAATTGATCCCGCAGCGCAAAATAATCCCTTTTGGATCCGATACTGATTAATCCTAAAGAAAGAGGTAAAAGAAACTCAATCTGATGAATACGGGGATAAAAAGATGGAAAAGACATGTGAACTAGAAGCCTGGGGTTTGGGAGTCTCAGTGAAACAGCATCAGTGGTCAATGAGCAGGAGATGAGGCCTGCTGTAATTACACTCAGTACCGCAAACTGACTCAGGCTTGTCATTTTAAATGGGTGGTGAAAGCTGCAAAATGAAGACATTACCCTAATTTTGGTGGCGTAGCTAGGGAAGAGGCTAGGGAGTTTCCTTTTCTTTTTATCCCAACAAATTAAACGAAGGGGAGCAAAGTGCTTCTTAGCATGCAGTGGAGCAGTGACTCGTCTTTTCCTCCTTTGATTTATTTACATCATGTCTGAGATCGCACGCATGTGTCCCTTAACTCAGGGACTGACGTGACAACCAGTCCCAGATAAGATTTAAAGACGCGGCACTGTCTGCAGAAGCCTTAATGTCAACATTTGATAAATTGTTGAATCTAAAGATGAATCGTCTTGTGCTGTTGGGGGGTCTGGGCTTAATTAAGAACAACATGTCTTGTCATATAAAATACAATCTATAAAAACTTTGGTCTAACCGACACCACATTACAAGTCCAGCGATTAAATATTAACTACAGAACACCTGGCCAATTTTTTTATTTAGTGGAGTTGAAGGAATATCCTACCAAAGGGTGCATAGCATGATATAACCTGTGTCTCATTTATCAGTGTAAATTGTTTGCACCATCTGCATCCCAGCATCCTTCTAATTAGTTGACATTAGATGTCAATCAGTGCTAAATTAAATCTTGACTACAGATGGTGTGAACCTTAGGGACATAGAGTCGAGACTTGTTAAGTGCTAATATGAGATATAGTAACACTCTACACCGATGATATTGCACAATGAGTGCAGTACTTCGAAAATGGTCATTCCTGAATATTTGTATTACTGTTGCAGTTTGAGCTGCTGTAAAATATTCATCCAGGGATAAGTGCCAAGGTGAACCATGGCAGGAATCTAAAACCACTCATAAAAGGTAGCTTATTTCCTTCTGTTCTACTTGCTACTTCATTTCATGCTGCGCCATTGGTTTTCTTTGTCAGGTGCCCAGCTAAGTGAGAGCTTAGCTGCAAAAAAGACCTGGAGCGCAGCCCAGATGTTAGATTAACTTTCATCAAAGTCAATATTAAGTGATTATAAACCCCACCCTCCACCAACGCCCACCATCTAATAAAACTAATTAAGTGGGGCCATTATTGCCTGGGAGTTGAAATGAAACGTGATCGTGGACAAGGCAAGATATACCAAAGTGGGTAAAGAGGAGGATCCAGACAGCGTTTCAAGGAGGGATCATTTTAACTGCACACAGACGTGCAGGAGAGCGGGAAATAAAAAATAAAAACTCTGGCATCACGTCTCAAGAATGTCAGCAATGAGCTTACAGACCACATCCCAACACATAAGAGGCAGAGTCGGAATCACATCCAGACCTATAACAGCAGAGGAGGAAAGAGAGGGATTGCTGTGGAACGCCTGACAGGGAGAAGGAGGACCTGCCTGATAGTCCAATGAGCATCCTCCGTCAACATCACATGACGCAATCCCACAAATGGTTCTGAAATTGTTCCATGCTGCCAAAAGTTTCTCTTAAAGGGAAAGACAGAGAGAGCGCAAGAGAGAAAGGGAGAGGGGAAGAGAGAGAGCAGGGAGAAGTTGTGGAAAGGGTTGGAGGGAGAAAACATAAGGCGATGTGTTTTACTGCATACCTCGGGCTAGGTCACTACGAGTACAGAAGAGACATAAAATAATCATATCTGGAATGACCCGGCCTGCAGATCAGGGTTATAAATACATGGACTTATGATTCACACATTAAAGTACACCTAGGCCCAAAATGGTGTTGGAAAAGAGGGTGAAAATGCAAATGTTTAAAAGGAGAAGGAAGGTGGTGGGCTGAAGAAAATAAGTACTATTAAAAGAAAACAACATCTAAGGTTTAATTCAAATATGATGTGTGTTTAGAAATTGCCTAAGAGAAACAATATGGGAAAAACAGATCGGGAAAAGAGAACAATGGACAAAAAGAGACAATGTGGACATAACAACAAGTCGACAAACTGAGTGAATGCAGCTAAACAACTGGCTGAGCAGACTAGTCCAGTCCTGTCCCTTTGCTTCCCTCTCCCTCTCTCTCTCTCCCTTTCTTCCTCCCGCAGCCTCCACGGGTCTATCTCATGCTCTTTTCCTGCGATCACAGGGAGCATGTTACAGCAGCCGTAACAGCACATGACAAGGTGACCTGTGCCCCACACAGGATGGGCTAAACTGGGGTGGAAGGGGTGGGGGGTCACATGTCCCGTGTCCAACCCTATGGTCTGTGCACCACTCCCCCCCTGCCCAGGCCCCAGCGCTGGCCTGCAAGGCGAGAGAGAGGCAGTGACGGCAGCCTGCCCCCTTATGCTGGGCCCCTTGCTGGACTCTGGAGAGGGAAAAGAGACGAGGCAGGGAGAGGCCCACTCAAACACACACCGAAAGTCCTGTTTATGTCTATGCCGAATTTGACAGAGAATGCACATTCTCAAGCACAGAGAGTTGAGCATGCAGAGAGCCAACTGGACAAAACCGGACAGGCAACAGAAATCTGGGTGAGGTGGGTGCAAATGCGAAAGCCCACAAGTTGAAGTTATATAACCTCAAATAAATGGTATCCCCCCTCTCGGGAAATACGTAAATACTGTAGATGAGAAACAACAAAACACTTTTGAAAGATGGAAAAATGTATACGTTACATCCATAATTCAGTGGAAAATAAATAAATCTAGATATCCTTCAATGCTCTATTTATCAAACAGGGCATTGATGATATCTTTCTGCATGACCTGTGCTCCATATACAAAAAAATTCTACCTGTGTGATGATGTGTTTGGCCTACAAACCATTAACCACTTAATTGAGGACCAAAAGACATTAGGGGGAACTTAACACTTCATTAGTCTCATATGCAACTCAACATATGTGGCAAACAGCACGCATGTACAGACGTACACACAAGTGGGTCTTTACAAGTACAGCAGCCTCCTTTCTATAGGGTTACATGTGAGAGGAAGGGACCAATTACTGTAGTCACGAAAGGGGGGTGGGGTGGGTATTTCAACGTACAGAAGACCTAATGGACTGTACCATCTCCACAGAACACAGGTCCATTACAAACTGCTACAGATAAAGTCAATACAGACACCAATGGAGCCCATTTTGTATCTTCACACACAGAAATACGCTGAAAATGCATTCAGAAGTTGAAGGATGAATGGTCCTCATTTGGGTAGAGTCTCCCATTCTGTCCCAAATAACAGGTTATCTCGTACATTTCCACAACATATAAATTCAGAACATGTGTGGCCGTTGATCTCAAGAGTGCCAAGTTGTTGAGGAAAGACGACAAATTCACTTTTCTAAAACAAGCAATGAAGAAGCAGACATAAAAACACAATCTTCCCTACTGCGTTACAAATGTCCATCTCAATATTAAAATGTGTATTTACATCCTGTAATTTGGTCCCCTTCAGATTTACTTTGAAGGGATGAGCAGCAGAGAGAAGCGCTAGAGGCTTTTTGAATTTCCGAATCAAGTAAGACAAGACGCTCGTAGTAATAAATGATGTCATTATCAGGCAGGGGCTCAGTTCTACATGACTACTAGTGGTTAAGGAGTCAAAATAGGTGTAGATTTAGAAATAATCCTGCCACGCTGTGTGTGTTTGTTTATGTTCCTAATGCTTAGACATATTTTTGGACATGGTCTAACTGTATGTTACACGAAAAGAGGGCTGAATTCTCCACTGACCCCTGCAGCCTATCTATGTTTTATCATGGGTTATTGTGATATTAAAAAGGGAGCGAACTAGCTCATAATTAAATAAATGATGGGGGAAATTCCACAAAGTGTGCACATCCCTATAAGTCAGGCCTTTAATTTAAAAGGGGGTCACTCATTTAGGTCACAAAGTACTGACATCAACTATTTTCATATTGTGATGTTACATTCATGGAAATATTGATAATAGTTAATGCATTACATCTTAATACATTTGTACTTTTTCAAATAATCATAGTTGTGAAATTACGAGATTGAAACAATTCCAGGAGATACGATTGCGGAAATGCGTAACATCAAAGCCACATATGTTAGGAGTTGATCACATGTTAATAGACTATTTCAGATGAGATGTTCAAAATACAGCAAGCCACAAATATACACGTGCAGGAGGCATGTCTTCAAAGCAACAACAAAAATGTCTCACCTGGGGTTTTAGCATTCCCTTGTACAATAGGTAAGTGTTGAAACCTTTCCTCAGTTTTCCCAAGTTGTTAATCCTGTTCAATAGAAAAGCAAAAGGGCATGTCGAAAGTCAGTGAGTGGGCCTCGTACCTGACCAGCCGTCGCTCTGTTTATATAACAGTGAATTACTTTCAACAGCAACATAAGCACTCTATTGTGATCAACATGAAGGCAGTAGCGTAAGTGCGTAGGCACACACACTGATACAACAACAGATTAAAACGGTGTCAAACCTGTTTCCTACGAGGACTTGAGCAACATAAATTACAATTACTCAACTTTAGCATTCCTCCTGTGCATGCAAGTTTCATACCTCGGCTCAACTTTTCCCCATGAAGACCCGAGTTGCTTTTAATCCTCTTTAGTCTCTCCGTTGGTCGTCGTGTTCATTCATGCTCTTGCAAAGTGAGTCCCTCCATGATGCCTGCTGGGTGGGTTAGGTTCGAGCAGAGAGAGGACCGCGTTGTACTAAACTCAAAAATGTGAGGCGACTTGGGGAGAAAACGTCAAACTCGTACGCCCTTCTAGACGTCGGCTCACACACACACACACACACACACATACACACACACACACACACACACACACACACACAGCAGCGCTGGTAGTAGCTAGCGTTAGCGTGGCTAGCTGGCTGCTTTAACCCTAAAACGAGGCACCAAGTCCAACCAGCTTACTAACCGCTCTGCAACCGCGGCCGACGAACATCCAGCGGAAAAACAGTCGAGACGCAGATTTATTTCAAAGACGTGCAAACGTACGCACTAACATGGAGAAAACTCAATCACACCTACGGTAGTCCGACGTGAAATACCTCCTTCTTCAGGACCCAAATAGATGGCCATTACTTTTTGTTATGCACCGCCCCCTCTTCAGGACCTCTACGGGAAAAAAGGGATTTCCCCCCAGCCCCTCCGGTAACCAATCACCGGTGGGCTCGACGTGTATCCCGTGCTGTGATTGGTGACATTTCGGCGGAGCCCGCTTTTCTTTGGTCGGCTCCGGTGCTCATAAGCGGAGAGCCGCCCCCTCAAACAGGGGTGTGTCGTGACGTCAGAGGTAACGGAGAGGTAAACAACTTTGACCGCGTGAGGTTTAAGCAACATCGTTTCGCCTCTAATCCCTGAATCAATGGACACCCCGGTGTGGGGGATCACCGCACCTACATTTAATACAGTGTGATTTCTCAATAATGTGGAAAAAGTCCCATTGAGGTCGTGTTTTTCTCTTGCACCACGGTGTCTTTGTTTTCGCTGCTTCAGGCTTTGAGCCCTATATTTGTAATTTGAATACACAACGGCACCATCGATACTACGCAGTTGAAATAATAAAACCAGATATAACTGGTCCTTAAACTGCCGCTGTGCGCATTTTGCTTCATCATTTCTTTGACAGTTTGCAAATGTGTGCAGTGAGGCGTGTGTGTCGGAGGGGTGTGTCTACTCTGCAGTACAGTGGTAGGCTGGGAAGCGAGGCCGATGCTGCATGGCGATCTTGCCATAGATTTGCAATGCATGAGAAATGGCCCAGTATGCTAAACATAGACGATTAAACAATTCATTACACGATCACACTGGGCAAACCTTGCTGAATTGTTGAGCCTATACCAAGGTAAAATCTCGTTTTGTTTTTTTGAGCAACTACGCATTTATTACATTTGTTCATTCATGGTTGTGTGCACATGTGAGCTATGTGGTGTTAATGGTGTGTGCGTGTGTGTATGTACGATGGGGCCAGCGGAGGGGGCCTGGATGAAGGTCAGGGGTGTGTCTATAATGTAAACACAGTAAAGGCGACAGATACGAAGGGGAGAGGAAAAAGAGAGAGGAGGGCCTCATCCGGTTCCATATAACTCCTTTTACTCCTGCTGCAGCCTGAAAACAGGAGATAGATCTGTGCAGATTGTAAAGAGAACACTGTGCTCAGCTTTCAGATTATTTAGTATTTCCAATGATGTTAAGGGAGTTGTCTTTCAAGCAGTAGACATTATTTCCTGACATTTTACTAGGTCAGTCAATATATTATGTTTTGTTTATTTTTGTATTAAATAAAAGCTTAACCAAATACAATACAATTTAAAGGACTTTTATTACGGTACTATTTTGATCCCATTCTGTATATTGTACTATTTTGAAATTATCTTTATTTTGGCATTAAGCTTAAAAACATAATAAAATTCTGAATCAGAATCATAATACCTTTATTCCACAGAGGGGAAATGTACATTTGTTACAGCAAGTAAATAGACAAAACATCAGTGCACCCGAGTTCGTAAACAGATGAGTCGATTTCAGATAATATCAGTAACAAAAACATGTAGGCTGATACTACCTTGCCTCTGTTGTTTTTATCAGATGTGTTTCAGGTTTTTTACACATGTATCACCTGCACTAGTCTAACAGTAACATGTGCTCTAGCTACAGTGTGTTGTTCACTGCTTTTCTGCTTTCTAAATCACATGCCTGCATTGCATTGCCTCCAAAACAACAAGAAATGTGATGACATTCCCTAAATATTCCTGTCCACTCCACATTAGAAAACTAAACATTTTGTACCCGCTTTTTGGGTAAAGAGTACAGACCACTTAACAATTACGGCCACATCGAAAAGCCCAAGCTTGCACGTGCAAAGTTCAATGTCAACAAAAAACATGTCACATTTTCTTTTCTGTCTTAAGCAAATTAGCATAACCTGAGCCCTCAAGCACCTTAGACATGTGTCATAAGCTTGTTGACTGTTGATTCATGTCCAGTGACTGGTAGTAAAGTGTGTGGGTGTTAGGTTCATGCACATGGAGAGTTGATCCTTGTCCTGCGGCTTGGGCGGTTTCCAAGTCTGGCACCAGCATTGGATCAAGCTGCTCCACTAACAGGGATTTGTTTGGCTCCACAACACCCATGTCAGACATGTATCGTGGCCCAGCCATTTTATGTTCTCACATGCTCCGGCCCTTCACAGTGAGGTGGCCCACTGTTTGGAAACCAGAAGAGTGGAAATTGTAAATCAGAAACACTTGACACGCTAAAAGTTAGCACCAGTGCCACAAATCAGTTTTGTGGCACTGGTGCAGGAAAATAAATAACTTGCATAGTAACACATGCCTTAAGAACATAATGAGTTGGTTTTATATGCTTTTCTATGGTGTAAAAGGACAGATAAGGACATCAGATTACACACATATTAGGATATGCACATCCAAGCATGTGGCTGCAGATTTATAGGAGATGCATTTGATTTTAATTGGTTGGATTAAGATGTTATTATTACCACCACAATAACAGAAAAATAAAAATATTACAGATAAAGACAATCTTTTAATTAAGTGGATTACTGTGCCGAGTCATATTGCACTCAACTGCATGTCAACATCATGTTGCACGAAAGCAATGTACCGCAATTTGAATTGTGGTCTTATAAAAGCTGAGACAAGTCATGAAACCTAAATAAAAAACTGAAATTACAATTTAAAAAGTGGGTTTAAAAGTGATTTACAGATTTACAACCCTAAACTGTATACAGCAGAACAATCAGGTCAGGGCATATCAGGTAAGATAAGAAATACAACTCTAAAGATTTTCATCTCCAATAAATACATAAACAAGTGATCAAACATCATGTGTCTAAATTCTTTCTTGACCTTATTAATTACTGAAGACAAACAGCCACAAAAGGAATACAATCTATGTGACAAATCATGTTTTTTTTCCCTCCCAAATAAGGGAGTGTTTTGTGAGTAACAACTGTGTCCACAGCGAATGTAAGCCAAGCCCTCAGGTGCACCAGTCCCCTTAAAGCACCTGAAGTTATCTCCGGCCAGATTCTAAAAGCATGTGTTGATCAGCTGGCCGATGTCCATGTTAATACACCCAATCTTTGCCCTTTGCTCCAGTTAGTACCTTTGCAATACAAAATGCATTCATGTCGGACCTATGAAACCTAGGATATCCTGCCTGAGGGGACTACCACCCTGTGGCACTTGCATCTGTCATCATGGGATGCCTCGGGCTGCTGGTCAAATCCCACATAGCCTTACTTCCCTTGGGCAATCTATACAGTCTCTTGACCAAATAGCAAACATATTAACTGCTTCTCCTCTGTCACACTTGGACATGAAGAGCACATATCTGAGAATACTGATTATGGCCCAGCCTTCAATATAATTATCTTCATCCCCACGGACTACGGCTGTGCACCACTATGTGCAACTGAATCTCAGACCTGATGAAAGGCAGAAGGAGATTGGCACTTCCTCCACTCCATTCTCAGCAATGCGGACACCCAAGACTGCATGCTAAGCTCATGCCATTACTCCCTGATCACACATAACTGAGGCACGGCACCGCAGAGTCCTGCTTTCATCAGTCTAAAAATGACATCACAGACATCAGCAAAGTCGCTTACTGAGTTTTCATAAAAGAAGAAAGAACAAACATGTCTGCCTTCCAGCCTGGTTTCTGAAACATCATCTACTAAGCAGGAGGTTATTTGTAAAATGCAGACCCATGTATAATAAAATAAATAACTTGTTTCTTATATAACATAACATTCAGAATAAACGTGCTACTTTGAGAAGAGTATGAATTGAAGCAAAGCCATTTTTTGTTGTTCTTGTGATTTTTATACCCTGGTTTTGTGTGCACTTAAAAACGTCTGACAGTGAGACGTCTGCATATGAAGTAGAGGTGACACAAATTATGTCAGTGAAACAATATGAAGGAGATAATCGTGGATGTCAGGTAGCAGCAAAGGCCAGGAGGAAACCCCCCCCCCGTTCTCATCAATATTCCCTAAGTGGAGACAGTCAGCAGTTTCAGGTTCCTTTAGATCAGCAATGCTGCGTGATGTTGACTTTTAAGTCCAGCTTGTCTCCATAGATCCTCACTACCTTCTACATGTGCTACATTGAGAGTATCTGTAGCAGCTGCATCACTGTGTGGTGTCCGAGCTGCACCACCCTGGACGGTAAAGCTGTAGAGCAGGTGATGTAAACAACATAGTTTCTCACAGGCAATAAAGGACCAACCCTCAAGGACATTTACCACAGGAGACGCTTGAAGGAGGCCCACAGAATCTTCCAAGACCACACTCATCCCAAAGTCTTTTACCTTCTGGAAGACATTACCAGGAAATTATTTCCAGAGCCAGCAAGTTCAGGACAGCATCCTCCTCAGTATCATTAGACAGTTAAATGTATTACCAAATATCACTCACCTACATCCTGCCTTCACTGCCTCCATTGCTCTGTTTTGAAACATTTATTTAATATGTCTCTAGTGTAGGTGTTAGTTATGTAATTTAAATAATGAATTGTCTGTAACAGTTAAAAGTAATCAAGTTTATGACCACTCGAAATGTAGGGTATTATTGAAATAGTGCAAGTATCCAACTAAAGTACTACAGTAAATGCACTTTTTGCCCTTGATTTGAAGCTTAATAATCAATAAAATAAACAGTGTCTCATAATACACTTTTTTTCCAAAGCATTATCCATAAACCGATAGTTATTTGGAAAGAAATGTGGATAACCTTACTATTCTAACAATGATAGCAGAACAAAAGGTATTTTAATGTGTGATTCATGGTTTAGATTACAATAAGGAGTGCATGTTCTCATGAGTGTTTACTTAAACAAACATGTCTCTTTTGAGTCAACAAGTTTGTTATTGC
Organism: Dissostichus eleginoides; assembly: GCA_031216635.1. Lineage (NCBI taxonomy): Eukaryota > Metazoa > Chordata > Actinopteri > Perciformes > Nototheniidae > Dissostichus > Dissostichus eleginoides. The sequence goes on from CM062265.1 coordinate 15,717,859, forward strand.
AGCAAATATTTTCCGTTGTTAGAGTTAATTCCTTCTTCATAACATTTTACTAATGGCACCTGAGGTAATTTTTCTATTAAATAATTTCTTAGAAGATAGCCGAGAGTAAGTGGAAATTTTTCCTGGACTCAGTTCTTAGAATTCTTAAGGCACTAAACAACTTTGAAAACAGGTACTGCAACTTCTACGTGATAAAGTTAATTTAGGGATGCAGTTAGATTGGCTTTGATCATTCATTCACAGACAGAAGCATCTTAAACCTTATACTGTGGTTAGTGTTTTTCTCCAGAGGCTCGCTGGGAGCTGTAATATGGAGATCTGACTACACAAGGTCTATTTAAGTACCTCTGGTTCCCTCTTCTGGGAGGTTGAGGAACAAAATAGCCACCCATTTTAATATTGTACTATCACACATTATAAGTCTAATTGTTTCAATTTTTCGAAAATGGCACAGGAAATTTACCTGCCAACAAAATGTGCTGCTATCAGAATCAGAATCAGAATCAGAAACAGGTTTATTGCCAGGTAGGTTCGCACATACTAGGAATTTGACTTGATGTCATGGTGCATACATAAAATATAAGAAACAAGAAATCTAATATAAAACAAAAAATCTTTTACACCGTAATAAAATACAGTTAAATAGCAACAAAAATTAAATAAAGCAGTAATTTACATGGAAATAGAATGCTATGAATGAATTTTAGAATATAACTATGAAATGTGAAATAAGAATATGTGCAGAAAGGAGTATGAACATTGTGTGCATTAATGTAATGCATATAGTCTATGATGTGGCAGAGGTAAAGTGCAACCGGTTGAGCTTGTTCCAAACAAAAAGTGGAGCTCTTATTGTGCAACACAAGACAAAACAATAAGCCTAAACATGAAATGATATTACACCATAGATATTACACCATTACACAAGTGGTTTTCCTATACTCACCATATCTGACAACTGATGAGACTTGAATTGGATTGAAAACCTGCAAAACAGATGGGCCTGTATAAGATTGGTTTAACTAATGCTTAAACCTAATAATATTCGCTGTGTTTTGCCTGCTGTATATCCTATATTGTGCAACTAACATTCCCATTCACAGCAGCACAAACCATATTTCAAACTTGGGCTGGCTATAGTTCCACTAAAACACTTAAGCAGTGTTTGTTGACTTTCTCATTTTCTTTCCTAATCAGATGACCTATCGTTTCCTTACTTTAAAAAAAAAAGGAATTAATAAAGGCGTTACTTATCCATGCAATGTTTGACCAAAGATGCTCCCTCTGATAAGACACCTTTTGGCAATTAAATAATACAATATTTTATTTTGAAAACAGGGCTTTTATTTTGAGGAGACGAAATCGGACAAGGAGTAGCTAGCTAGCAGACGATATTGAAAGTATTTGACGTGACCTTAACATCTATAGTACATTATTTGATAACACACAACATTAGGGCTCGGTTAGAAAATAACGTGGTCGACTGTCTGCAGCGTTAGATAGATGCGCATGTTATTTAAAAGCTACAAGGTACAAGCTACGTCTAATTCACACTCCGTTGCTCCTGTCTCTCATCACACAGCTGGTTTCGCTAGCTTACCAGTTAGCTTGGTGAGCTTTCGTTGGCTAATGAGCAATACTAGACTACGGTGTATCTGGCACTCTGATTACGAGTTTAACTGCATCGATAGCATACTGTTCGAAAAACGTATATTAATGTTCCTGCGAACAAAATATACACAAATATAATTACAATTCTATATAGAATAATGGCGTGGCTGGTCCCATGGTGTAATGGTTAGCACTCTGGACTTTGAATCCAGCGATCCGAGTTCAAATCTCGGTGGGACCTCACCCTTTTCATCGTGTTACTGTCAAATGTTGTTAATGCTACTTTTGATTTGTGTGGTTTAAAGGTGGTAGGTAAATGTAGACACTGAAATACGTGGTGAAAAAAACTTGAACCAGACTTACCGCAGTTTCCTAGTAACAACACCTATTCGAACAACCATTTTTTTTATTTCTTTTTTTCTAAAATGCAATACTGTCAAAAATATATTGCTAATAACACTATTCCTCGATTTTAAACACATGCATAAATCCCGTTTACGGCATTAACATTCTTTACATTGATGTTGTATATTTTAGTATACATTTTTTAAATTTGCACAGATTTGACATGTAGGCCTATTTGGTATGCAAACAAGTAAAACATCTTATATAATGGACATCACATGAAGCTTATAAATGATGAAGCATACACACTGTATTTGAAGGATTTTTATTACTTAAAATGTCCTGTGAAATATGACATACACCATTTTCTCAGAGGCTTAAAATATATTACTTCTTTTACATAAAAATCCATTATTAAAAAATAATAACTGTGCTGGAGTCATCATAATACCGCATCAGTTTATAGAAAACACACAAGTACCAAACAACAAAATGTATTGATAAAAAAAACTGAATTTCAAAATGTCTTTACACAAAAATGAAGTCTTTGGTTTAAAGTGAAACTCCCCTGTAAGACATAACATACTTATTATGTCTTGCCTTGGATTAAGGTTATTTAAATACGGCTGTGACTAATATGTGATATGGAAGGAGTTTTCTGGTACCTGTTCTTTTTAAAATGACGTCCACAACACTGCAGATATTTTATATTATCTCATATGAGACTGTCCCTTTACTCTAACTACAAAGTAAGGCTATATTTTATTTCTAGCTCTAGAAATAATATTTAAATAATCCGGTCACCACCTTTAAATTACATTCCTTCATTTAAAAACTGATTTAAGGCTGACCCCCCATTTACTTTTTTTAAGCCATACACATGTTGTTTAGACATCTGTCTGTTTTAAATTGTAGGAAGGAGGTTAAGCATTATACATTTCTACATCTGTGGACAAAATACACTTTTTAATATTATAGTTGCATCAAGAACCCAATGTTGATTGTGACAAATATGTGTGTAAATTGACTTTAAATGTCTCCTCAGATAATGAATACACAATATATTCAATTACTTCCTTTACTCTTTTTTGTATACATTGCATAAGGACACAAATTAAAATAGTGCCACTTTATACTTATAAACATGACTCATACATTTAAAAAAACATATTTCCTTTAGCTATAAGTATAATGTAAAGAAACTTTAACACAAATAACAGTGTAATACATGGATTGTCCCTTATGCAGCTTGTGAATTTTTTTTACATTATGTGAACTATTTGAAACAGATGGATAGAAATGCAATTGATTTATTCACAGCAAAATAAAAAAAAAACATTTGGCAAAAGTAAACAAAGTAAGCTCAATTTTTGGTTTGTTCACTAATCCTATTTAAGATGTTGCTCTGTAACCTGACGTATAAAACAATACTTACCTTACAGAGTGTTGATCTGTCAGAACTGGATTCTGTTTTTAAAAAGTCAGAGTACAGTTGTGCCAACAATTGTAGTCAGAAACACACTTCATTAAAAATCTCATCCCCCAAAATCCCCAATGGTCCGAAATGTTCAAATGTCGCCTGCTCTCTCATCTGCGTAGCTGAGGTCCCAGCATGACTTTGTTGATAAAGTTGACAATGGCCACTGCTGGCTGCTCTGGGTCCATCTCTGCAAACAGGTGACACACGTTCTCTGTGGCGCTGCCGGTCCGCCTCGCCACAAAGCCAAACATCCTGCACCAAAAATGAAGGCATTACATGTTAAAAGATGGAGGAGCTAATAATAACTTAAAGAAACCCAATATTGTTTGAAAAGAGCAAAAAAACACATCTGGTTGTGATTAGCTGCCATGCAAAAGGCACATTGTACCAGTGAGTAATATGTTTTGCCGAAAGAAACACAGTGAAGCAAGCACTTACTTGCTTGACGTGCTATCAGAATTAGTCCACCTGAAGCACGGGCACACAAATAGAGACACAGAGACAAAACGTAGGAAAACATGAATATCAGACATTGAGACTGTTTAAAAAGACTAGAGTAGGCAGTGCACTTCATTCAAGTCCTCTCAAAGTGAAACATCAGACAATTAATAGAACACTTATATTTATAAAATATAAGTCAATACAGGGAGTATTTGTCCAGCAGCAGCAAAAAAACTGCCTTTTTTAGATAATCAGCCAAAATATACGAGCACATTCATTAAATCATACTGTCAAGGCCTGTTTCTCCAACATCTCAGTGACTCACCTCTGGTCTTGGGGGTTGATACTGCTGAAAGTCACACTGTTGATCGGGTAATGTCTCCTGAAAAATAATCTGTGTACATACAAACAGTATTAATTTGTATTTGCAATCAGCTTTAAGTATCCACTCTGAGGTATACAAATCAAATGTACCTGTTACATCAATTGAATTGAAAATTTCATCGATGCTGCTATGTAAATTGTTTTGTATAAGATATACCTTCTTTTGCTGTCGGTCAGAGTGATGCCCTGAGCAGACACTTTGAAGTGGACCACTGTTGCCACTGGACGTGGATTCAGGGCCAAAGTACACTTGGTAGCCTTTGAGATGGCCTCGGGGCCTGTCAACGACTCGGTTTCCACAGAGTTCAGGTACAGCACGTTGCAAGCTTGTTTATGAGAAAGAAGGGAACATATGAACGTATGAGGTTTGAGCAGTCTCTGCTGGTCAAACGTGTTAACTGCAACTATGTTGCTGCATGTTATCCTCTTGCGAAGTTAAACGGATTCACCAAAAACACAACATGTACTACCTGCTCCTTGTTTGAGGAGGTCAGCCGCTGTGCTGGTGTTTGTTGCGCTCTGCATCTCCTGAAGCTCCCCCACCAGATCTGAAACATCAAAGCCTGTATTTACAAAACAATGCCTTATAGATTATTGAGAGTCCAGTATATAGCTGTTTTAATCTTTAAAACCTTCAATTGTACTCTGATATTACATATTTCTTATATGAAAACAATTGATATTTAGTTTTCTGGATGAAAATCATGACATCTAAATGTTATGATTCTGAGTTTACCTTTTTCTGGGATGCGTAGGGCACAGGGCAGAGAGATGGGAGTTATTGAGTGCTGGTACACCAGAGCAGATAAACTTCCTGAATCAAAAACAGAGAGAGAAAATAGGTGACACAGATTATAATAATTACGGATAAGAAGGCATTAAAAGGAAGACAACAAGAAAGTAAATAACAAACGCATTTAGGTCTACAGCTTAAAAACAATCAGTTTCAGTATCTCGCACAAAACTAAATATGTGAAACGCATTGCGGCAGGTGTCTCGACATAACTGACCGAAGTAGGACTCGTTCTGACAGCCCTTGATCTTGACTCCCCGTGGCCCTGTCTCGATGAGGAAGTGTCTCACCAGCTGTTCCAGAGGGTCCCCTGGGAGAGAGGAGAGGAGGAGAAGTAGGCAGACTGTCATGCTGCAGAACATACGATATCAAGATTCTGATGCTTATAGACATAGCAAAGCCATAATGTCACAACATCACATCAGTGGGAAAAAAAAGATACAGGAATAATAATTAGCGCTTGATAAAAATGGTTATTAATCATATATTCAAGTATACCATACTGGCATCAACTTATATACACCAGGATGGTGTCAGGTGTCTGTTTTATTCAGATCTGGGGCTAGACTGAAATATAATGCTGTTTTATAGAATATTTCTTTAGAGTAAATGTTATCTTATTTTTGTATTTGATTAATATGTGATGATTTCTGATTGTGAAGGTTACATTTTGAAATACATTCTATTGACTTTAATAGCATAGTATAGTATTAATTTAACTTTCTCTTTTGAACAGCAGTTATCTTGACTTGCCATAGTAGGAAAAGCACAATTGATGCTTATAACATGAATCAGTCTTTTGTATTCAAGTGTCAAATGTGAGGCTTTGCAGTAAGCAAGACCTAGGATCATACCTTTGCAGCCAGTGATGTTGGCGTTAGGAGGAGGGGTGGCCACTTTGAGGGCCAGGCCGTACGCCCCCTGGAAGGAGTTACTGTCTCTGATGAGGAAGGTTCCTGGTCCCTTGTCCTTCAACACAGCTATGGCTACAGTAGAGAAGACACATTACAGTTTGGGTGTAAAGTGTTAAATAACAGATGCAAAAGACAACATTTGGGTTTCATGTCCCGTGCTGCTTCTAGTATGAGGTATTTAATTGAATGACTACATCATTGATGGTGAAATAGGATAACATTGTTTGGTAATGATGATTTCGAACATAGCATCATCCTCACCTTGGTCTCTGGAGATGCCTGGCTTGTACCAGTACTTGGAGCTGTCCTGAACAAACTTAGCATTGACCTTTGTTTCGGCCTCCTCCCTGCAGCTGTGTTGGAAGACCCCCGTCTATGCTCTCCCACAGAGGGGGAGAAGTAACGTGGTGCGCGGGGGCAGGAGCTGAGGTCATCCGGAGTAGAGAGTTGTGTCCGTTAAGGGGTCCTTGTGGGGCAGAAAGCCGCTTCTTCTCGGGTAGCGGGGGCTGGATGGCGGGGATGGTGACTGCAGTGTACCCAGTGTACGGTACATGAGGGACGTTTAGTAATGGGTAGTAATATGGCGCTATGGGAAAGGTGGGTGTTTGGTATCCGTCGGGCACGGGTGATGGGGGTTTGGTGTCTGTTGAGCCGTCTCTCTCTGGAGTCAGCCTCTGTCCTACTGCGTCTGTAGATGGTGAAGAGCGCTGTGGGGAACAATAAAGGTCTGGGGAACCAATAGGAGAGTTAGGGGAAGTGTTGGAAGGGCTGGAGCTGAGGCTGGTAGAAAGGTTCATGGATACACCTCTGCTGCCCTCAGAGTGGGTATCACTAGGAAGGGCGGAGCCATTTAGTTGGACTTGCACTGGAGTGATGTGGACGGTAGCGTAATTTGAAGTCTTTGATGTTAAGTTAGATCCGTCTGCACTTCCTGTGATCTGGGCGACGACAAGTTTACCATCAGAGCTCAAACTCTGCTCACTTGAGGCTTGTGTGAAGTTTATGGATATATAGAACTTTGGGTTTGTGTTTCACTTGTTACTGGTGTGATGCTGGTGGTTGTGCTGGACTCCAGATGTGTCGAGGCTTCCTGGCTTTGAGGAGGGCTATCGGCAGTTACACTAAGAGAAAGACAAAGTATAGTGAAACAAGTTAATTATCTAGAAATCAGGATTAATGTCATTTTATTTTCAAAAGAAAAGTTTCTCCCACCTGTCCTCTGTGTGTGTGGGGCTGCTGCTACCAATGATTGTGTAGTCATTATCAGAGTCCAGTCCAGGAGTGCTCGATTGTCCATTAGAGTCTGATTTACCCTCTGAACCCTGGGATATTTCATCTTCCACGTTAGCCTTTGCCTGTTCCACTTCAAGAAGTAAGATACAAAAGATCAGATGATGGTATAACAAGAAATACAAAAATAAATAATATTTTAAACATTTAAAGTAAAAATCCCCATTGTATATATCAACCCAGAGTCCTGATTGGGTCTTATTTGCAAACCAGCACCCACGAGCACCCGCAAACTCAGTACCAGAATTGACCCTTTAATATAAATCCTGCAACATGACTAATCAAACACACAGGCTGCTATATAGTCACTCACTTTAAAGTGCTCTTTTTTTACCTGTTTTAAGAAATATATCATTTTTGTCACCTGCGCCTACATTTAGGAATCTTTTACCTTGAGCTTGTACCCATTATTTTTATTTTTTAACCCGTTACCCCTATCAAGTCACCTTTGGGTTGCTCAGCGTGCTGCTGGTCTCTAGAGGGGGTCTCGGGCAGCCTGGCCCTCCCAGGAGAGGGGCTACTGGTAGGCAGAGGTGAGGCTGATCCAGAGTGGTACCCTGAGACGTAACCCCGGCTCTCATGGCTCTCGGCTGGAGACGACTGATAAGGAGAGCATGGACAGGAGTGGCGGGGCTGTGGAGGAGTGTGATACCCACTGCTGGCTCCATCCCGCACATCCATCAGAGACTGGGGGCTGGGGTAGCCTTGATGAGGTCCAATGACATATCTATGATCCGGGTTTGGATTCTGATCCAAGGTGGAGTGGCAGACGCGAAATGCGGGCATGGCTGGTTTGCACTGCCAGAACTCTGCCTCTCTCGCCACCTCCCATGGATTTTCACTTTCCCATAGCGGAGGCGCCTCCCTTGTTCGTTGTACTCCTTGGGACCAGTGTGGGTTTTCTGATTGGTCGGGGTGCAAAGGGTGGAACGCTCTAACTGATTGGTGCTCTCGTCTGTTGGAGCAGTCCCGACAAGCGCAACCAGAGGACGACGTTGGAGAGCCAAAGAACATTTCCCTATAAGGGCTGGAGGGAAGTGATGGATGGGAGTGATGAGAGGAGGGGTTGTGGCCGGAATAATGGAGCAGGTGACACTCCTCCCCAGTGCAAAGTCTGTTTAAGGCTGGGAGGGTGTGGCTGTGTGGGTGGGTGTGTTCAGGGCTCGTATAAGGGTAGCAAGGCCTGTGCAGACAGGGCAGGGGAGGGGGTGGGGTTGGACGTTCCCATGGTAACTCTGGTAAAGGATGCCCACTATGACGATGGCAGAGTTCCATATGAGTTGAATGAGAGGTGGGGACACAGATTTGGTTGGTAAGGCCGGCAGAGTTTGGCTTTTCGGGTTCTTTTTAACGCTGTTGCAATGGCCGTGACAATGACCTTCAGAATGGCATGGCTCCCGTTCCCTCTCCCATCTGCCATCGCCACACTTTGTAGTCGAACGTCCACAACTCGAGATCTCTCGCCTCAAACCTCCAAGATTTGATGGGTCTCCATCATCTAAAATTGCAGTCTCTCTATCCTTCTCTTTCCCTTTTCTTTTCTCTTTTGTGCCATCGTCCCCGTCTCCTCTCCTCAAGGGACAGTCAGGGTTTTCTCTTGATGAGCGGATTATGGGTGGAGATGCGTCTTCCAGGTGATCAGAGGGAACTGACGAGCGGCTGGAGTCAGAGGTGTGGGTGAGAGGCTGGGTGTGGCTGGGAGTTGGAGGCTTAACTGTTGGGCTGCTGGTGAGGCATCCGTTGGGTGACGCTGTTGAGGCCGTCAAGCCCGGCCCACGACGTTTCCTCACCTGGGCGTACAGACTGCCATCCAGAGGACCCCTCGTATGAGGAATATCTGTAAAAAACAAGAAGAGATGAATGTTTTATTCTTGTAACGTGGATACACTTAAACTTGTGTGTGCGCAGGTTTCTTACTTTCAATGCTGTCTTGGTGGTGCAGGTTGAAGTTCTCATAAGAATCCCATCTCACCACAGGGTCCGACGTGTTGATGTCCACTTTGATGGAGGCGTCATTCTTGCGGTATTCTCGACCTTGGAAACCGGACATTTTGATACAAAGTTTATGATAATATACAAAAATAGAAATAGAAACAGAGGCAGTGACACACAGACAGAATCAAATAATTACCTTTCATTTTTTCAGGCCCGTTGGAGAAGATAAACTCGACTGTAGCATCTGGAGGGAACCTGTCATCTACAGAAAGAAGAACATAAAGGCAATGCCTAAAATATCCAGATGGTGGCTGATAAAAACAAGAAAGTGCATTCTGTGAAGTGGAAACACCAAAGGTAATAAATAAAGAGACTTGCTTTCACTCATCATAATGGAAACAGAGACATTCAAAGAGTTTCTTTTTAGCTTCATGCATGAGTGTGTGTAATGTTATCTGTACATTGCATGCATACGTCAGCATGTAGCACTAAGGGCAACTGCCATGAGACTGCTGCTTACTGAGCCATGTACAAGCATTTCCCCTTCATCTCAACTGACACTGTCATTTGATATTTGTCTCAGAATACACACATCCCCACAATGGACTGCGGCTCTATAATAAGTGGCTCTTGAATTATACATTTTCAAGGAAGCAATAGAAATATACAGGAGTTTTCCATTTGATCAGCACTATTTTTGCAATCTATTGAATATATATTCAATATATACTGATATGTCCATTTTAGTGTAGTAAAGCAGTAGTCTAAGCACTTCTCAAGGCACGTAAGTTTATTTAGTAAGCACATTTTAATACAAGGCGATTTCATAGAAACACGCAGCAGAAATTACTTCACTTAAATGAAAACGCCAAGGATAAATAAAAAACAAAAAAACATCATTGCTTTAAAACAAAGGCTGTATTATTACACCATTTTACAAGTCAGATTAAAGCATAAATCTTAAATATCCTGTAAGAAATACTGAGCGAGGTAGTGAGTTCCACAGTTAGGAGCATAATAAGAACAGACACAAAAGGAACATATTAAAGGAAAACAGTGGAAGACTTTAGTGTTTTGACTGTAACATAAATAAAACAAAATATGCTTTTTTACCTATGCAGGCCAGGTCCAGTTCAGTCTTGCCAAACCACAGCTGGGCTCCGTGGACAGTGCAGGTGTGGAACTGGACCCTGAACACCACCTCCCTCTCTGCTGCTCGACTCCGCCTGTGGTAGCACTTCACCTGCAGAAAGATGGAGGTAAGACACCGATTCTCAAACATAGGCTATTTTACATGGACTTGGATATATGTAGATAAAATCAATAAATAATTTTTTATTTGCTTCATGAAAGTGTTCTTTTAAGTCGGATCATATGTCTTTGGTGCGTGTTGCTGCCATGTCAAGTGATTACCGTCCGAGACAAATAAAGTGCTTAGATGTCTCCCTAGAGTGCTAAGGGCTCTGAAGGTTTTTACCCTCGCAAAGACATGCATGACAACTTCAGAAAACAATTTAGCATGCATTTTTAGTCTGCAGAGGATTTAAATGTATTATAATAACAAAAATCTATTGGGAATCTAATCAGGAACTTTTGAAAGGAAAAGTTACATCACAGTCAGGAAAGATTTAGTTTCTTTTTTGTATAAACAATTGAAGGATTTAAGTGAAGTCCAATGTGTTGGTAGGATTCAAATGAAAGTCTCATTCTCACCATAATATCACCCTTTAATAAAAGTGCTGGCTCCATAGTCACACACAGCTTCCTTGCCCTGGAGCTCTGGGGATCACTTAATACACACACACATACACAGAGTAAAACAACGGCCACAGCAGCTCAAAACACACATCTAACCAGTCAAAAAATGTGTCTGCTGGGTTAAACAGTGGTAAACATATTAACCTCAACGTAAGCACAGAGCAGCCTACACCTAAACACAGACAGCCGCCTGTATAGACAACATGTGTCAGTTGGACAGCAGAAGGAATAGACTCTGCCTCAGGGGAGGTGAGCTGAAAACAAAGTGGACATGTACTTACTAGACGCCTGAAGTGTAGACGAGCTGTAAAGATTGGTAGATTTTCAGGAATGGATAGAAACCTGCAGATACAGAAAGAAGATGAGGAGAAAAACTGTTAAGTTTGCAGAAAACGTTTCATATGTGTTTCGCTCGAACAATGTAAAACACTTTCTGTTGACTTTTCAAAGCTATGATTTAATACAACATCAGTTTCTATAAAACTGACCTCCTCCCGTCTGAAAGTTTGGTAGTGATGGAATGAGGATCTGTTGGAGGAACAGAGGACTGCTGTTCATTTTGATGGTACCTGACAGCAAACCGCCGAAGTAGAAGATGTACCTGAAGGAGAGAGGTGAGGAAATGCAGTCATTGAGGCAAATGACAGCTGCACCAAGTGATATGTGGCAGAGGAGGAAACACTAAGAAATGTCTCACCTGTTCTGAGAGGGCTGGAGGGAAGAGGAGACTTTGTCCTCACAAAACTTCCTCATTGCTAGAGTGGTGAGAGCCTGGTCCGCTCTGTGGAGGGATATTAATACTTTAGTACAGATTATAGTTGTAGTGAGGTGAAGATTAGAGTAAATCTAGGCTGATGTTGGTAACTTTGCAATCAGTTTAATCTATTCAAAATAGTCCTGGACATTTATTTTTCCTCTGATCAGATCTTGCCAACAACAATTAAGATGTGATAATACAAAGGATATATATCTCAGCTAAAATGATGAAGCACTTGATCAATACAAAAATCTATTGTTAATAATAAGTAATTGTTTACAGTTTTGGACAGTTTTTTGGACAAAACTAGCTATTTAAGTATGTCGATTTAGGCTCCAGACATTATACACACTATCAAAAATAATGAGTTGCTTCCCTGCAGTGATTACATTAACTAAACTATGACTGTAGATGATCAAAAGAGTGTTGGGCCTCGATGACAACAAAATGTAACTATGAATAAAGACATGTAGTTGTATGTTTGACTTGATCACAGCACAAGATATATTAATAACTGGGTAAGGTATGTTGGCAATTTTAGAGGCAGGTATCACATTTTCCCTTGATTGTTTAATGGCAGGTGTAAATTAAAAACATATAATTAAATTGTACACAAGCTGGTATAACAAGTGCCTTGTTAGATGTATAATGATGCAGCTTACCCCGCTGATATCTTGCTGTAGTGCATGTAGGCTGCCACGATGACCCCAGTCTTCCCTTTGTTTCCCTGTCAGAACACAGATCAAAGTGACGATGAAATATCTTTCGTCACAGTTTTACATTTTTCACAGCTAAGCGAGCAGATGTGGATTCAGGTGGTGCTGACCTTGCAGTGGAGGACCACCACGTTGTTGGGGTCAGAGGTCAGCCAGGTCTCCATGGCTTTACAAACAGCACAAATCCTGTCCAGGGGTGGGGCATGAACATCAGGCCAGCCGTAGTCCTGCACCTGAAGCGCAAAGGAGGAAAGATGTTTTTAATTATGTTTGGTTCAAAAGAGTCAGACCCTGTCCATTAACTCAACAAATACAAAGATATTACGATGGTGATCTGTCAACTTTTCAGGTGTAAATACTTTTACCTTTGGGTTAAGTCTGGTGATGTCATGTCTCTTCTCTGATAAATTCAGTAGCTGGAAAAGGCACATAAAAAGATATCAGAAATCTATTTTTACATATCAAAAGAAAATGAAAAAAATAATACATTTGAAGAAAGGAGGGAAAGGAAGGATGGTGATTATACCACCCTGTCAGACCTAAAATTACCGTCCTGGAAAGTTACACAACAATGCAAAATAAAACGTGTTTCATTTATTTTAATACAACCTAATTAACAGCCTCAGAGATAATTATTTTTTCCTTTACAATGATGTGAAGTTTTTATTCCTCATGTGTGCAGTGTTATGACTAACCAAGAACTTGTCTTGGTGCTTCGATTTCAGCATGGAGGCCACTTCCTGTAGGTTTCTGCGGTACCGCTGCTCCTCCAGCTCCGGCAGGAAGAAGACAGAGATGATCCTCTCCGTGATGTATGTGAGGTCAAAGTCATAGTGGCGCTCCATCACATGCTCCATCACTTGTTCCAAACTCTTACTCCTGGAAATTGTGAGAGTTTATTGTTTTAGTGCAGAAAATACCGCCATGAGAGCGGTCTTATTTAATGAGCATTTTATTTCTGTGTATCTATTTTCATGTGTGACTCAGGCTATTCTGTACCTCGGTAGTGAGCCTCTCTTCTTTAGTGATGTAGATTTAGTGGAGCCGTACTGTAAAAACAAGAAAAGAGTAACTCTACTGCCGTTCATTGTGTGATGACATCATATAAACGTACATGTAAACTCTTACCAAGTCTGGTGTTGAGATGCAGGTGGGAGTCACCTGAAAGGAAATGAGCACAAGGTTAGTTTTTGCAGCAGTACCACATGTGAACACACACGCACACACTGGGAATGAACCAGCACATGCCAAGTCATGTGTTTGGTTTAACGCTCTTGGTCCTGCTACAGCAGCGCCGATGAAGGGATGGAAGGGTGGAGGGAGGAGGAGGAAGAGGAAGAGCTGACAGAGGAGGATGGTAAGATTCATTCTCATTTCCTTCTGTCATCTGCTGCAGCTCGTTTGAAGAAGTGGCTGTCAGCACAGATCCTGCTGTTCCACATGATGGGTTAGTGACACATGATGTCAGACCCGCACACACACACACATACACACACTTATACTTATAAAGTCAAAACATGCGCCAGCAGAAATGTAAAGAACTTAAGGATATTGCAGTTCTTTGTATAAGTCATGTGCAAACTGACTATGTTTATTGTGCTGAATATAATACAAATTATTGAGAATGATTTTGTGTTCTTTTTGCATCGTAAAGAAGGAATGGAGTGAGAGGGATTAAGCTTCACATGTGGCGTGCAGTCCTTGTAGTCCGCTGGTGAGCCAACAGTTAATTTGCCAAAACCACAAACACGCATATACACAGAGAGAAAGAGGAAGAGGGGGGAGCTGAGGTCATTTCAAAAGGCTACAGCCACTTCTTCAGGATTGTTTATCATGAGGACAGCAGTTGACCCTGAAGTAACATGCTAGTAGAAACTGGTGTGTCAGTGCATGTGCTACTTTTCCGACTCATTTGATAAAGTCATTTACCATGCAATCACATCAAATGATTAAAAACAACAATGAATGGAACAAATGGAAAATAAAGTAAATGAGCTGAGAGGCGGAACAAACGTTCCACACAACTACAGGCTCTGAATGTAAACCTTAAGAGGTGACACCCTGTCAACTTTTGACCTCTGAACTGCTCCATGAGATTGATTGACAGCTGAGCCGCCCCTCTGTGGCCAGTGATGACAGATGTCGGGCAACAGGTTACAAAGTCAAATGCCTGCAATCATAAAGATCTACAACTCTGGAAAACAACAGTCACTATGCAGAAATACACTCAATATTTGTAGGCAGTACAGTTGAGGAATGATCAATACTGGATTATATTTCAATACTACATTTTAAATGTACGTTTCTTTTAGATCAATGTTGTAACTTCCAGGTAGATGTTGGTTTAAGGACTTTTCTGTAAATCCTTCCTGCTCTCACTTTGACAAAAATAAAGGCACCTAATGATCACTGGGAGTGATTGTCAACTGAGCTCCAGATACATTGTATTGAAAGGGAAATTAGATTTCAGTTCCTGAGAGATAAGGTTAATTTGTTTTTGTCTTTTTACAATAGATCAGAATATCTGCATGTCTTGTAGTCACATAGTGTCGGCAACACAAACATGACACATAATCGAAACTGAGCGAACCATGAAATGAGAAAAAGGCTGTAGCTCAGAAAAAAGCACATTCAAGTACTTGGTATATATGTATTCACAAGTACCAAGTTAATGTCAAAGATATGCCTGCGTATGTAGTGTGAAAAATGTTTTCCTATCAAATATATTGAGGACATTTTATTGTGACTAGATTTAAAGATCACAATGTCTGGGTATTTTTCCTTAACATCCAATAAAGTCGGAGACTAATGTCTGTATTGAAGGTTCAATTTTAACACTGGAAACCCATTTGATTTGCTGCTAATATCCTTAATCTTGCAGAACAACTAATGTGCTGTATTCTCTAGTAAAATAACTAATCATGTATCTTTAGTTCATTTCAATTTATTTTAATGATCTATATTTCCAAGATGGGAACAATGGCACCTTGGAACATTACATAGAAGATGGGTTTTCAATGACATGAAATAAACCCAAATGACAGCTTTCTTACTGAATGGCACTCACACAGACAGGAGATGGCAAACATCATTACAGAGGGGGCACAGAGAAATACTGACAGAGAAATTAGGAGAGCGTGATGGGGGAAGAGGGAAACATAAACAGACATGTGATCCAGAGAGGAATGAGTCAAATGAGGAGTGAAGGGGAAAAGGGCATGCTGTAATTGGTTACTGCGTGGTAGGGAACATTCAACAAAATGTGCAACTGCTGAACTGACAAGATGATGCCAGTACGTGATTATCTTTATGCAGGTCTCTTTCACACTGACAGACGATGTATTTAATTCATATTTGTTTAAATCAATGAGTTTTTATAGTTGATCAGTTATTTTCACAATCCACCACAGCATAATAATAATCTGTACGTTCCAGTAATGCACAGCGACCGTTCACAAACACGTTATAAAACCTACAGTAGGAAATGAAAGAACACGGAGATTCAGCCATAGGGGAGAACTCTTCTCTTAATAGGCTTAATAATGGTAGTTAAGTGGATAAAGTGGCTGGCTGCAGGAAGGAACAGAAGGAGACAGACACAATGTGCCCATGTGTAAATACACATACACACACATACAAATATGCACTCAGAAAAAGACGAGGAATGAACTGACATTCAGCATAAAGACAGATGAGGAAGACACCGGAGTCAACAGGAAGCAATTTGCGACAGGATGTCAGTGCTGGTCAACCTAGGTTCACACATGCACACACAAACACACACACAAACACATACAGTGTTTACACGTGTCTGCGGTGGCTCTGCCAGCCTCAGGGTCTTCATTAATGCATGTGGACTGTACGCTGGAGCCACTGTGAGCCATCTGGTTCAGTTTGTCCTGCTCATCAGCAGCATTTACTGAGGTGCGAATGACAGCACTCCATCCCGCCCTCAGAGACTCCCTCCCTGACTGTTTAGTGGTTTCAGATTGCCTTGTTCATCAAGTAACACTTTTTTATTTTTGTGTTTAAGAAAAAATAACAAACGTGCCAGAGGTGGGATGGATATAAAGCCACTGCCGGCAGCCACAGTCTTAGCTTAGCATTTTTTTTTAATAATGCATTATCCATTTACTGTACAGAGGTATATACAGATAAATGTTTGAATCTCTTTAACCATAATTATAAAGTGCTATAAGTCGATTCTAATACACTCCATGTATGTTTTATACATTTTAGACACAGGAGTTAAAGTAAAGCACCTCTAAAGTCATTTGTTAAACATTTTAGCTTTTAGAGATTCTGGTAGATACATTTGGTCAGAGCTAGGCAAGTAGTTTTGCCCTTTTCCAGTACTCCTGTTAGGCCTTCCAGGGCTAAGCTAACTACTAACCAGCTCAAGCTTCATATTGAACCGAGAGAGATGAGAGTGGTATTGATTCCCTCAACCAACTCTGGGAACAAAAGCAAACACATGCATATTGTTAGGGCATTATCTCAGGCTTTGGAATGTTTTCCATCACATGGATTTACAACCTTTTTCTGATCAACTACAAAGTTGATTGCTTGACTAAAAGTTTCCTGGCTGCTTTAGAACAGAGTGACTTCGGCAAAATATTAAAGGTTATCACTGCCACATCTTGAATCCTCAGTCCTATTCCATGGAGAGGAAATCCAACAAATCTATCGAAGCAGCTGAGTCAGTTTACGGGGAAGCGGGAGATAAATGTGAGTGTTTGAGACTGGGGTGGAGTGAGAAGTGAGTAAGACTTCCCGTTGAAAGTGGAAAAGAAAAAATACCCATGGCTTATTCCAAGTTCCATAGTCTCACAAAAAGACAGTGAAGGCCAATGTCCACTGAAGCTAAATAAAACTGAGGCTTTTAGTTTTTTTCCCACTGACTCTTACTGTTTCACCCAGGGTACCAGAAGACACATTTAGGAGTGGCTGTGATTTAGGAGGCTTCACATGAAAGTATGGCATTCCCTCTCCTTTTTCTCTCATTATCGCTCTGCCTTTCTTCAGTTTTCTCTCTTTGATCTCTCATTTCTGCGTTGTGTCACTCCCCTCTGGTTAACCCCTCTCCTGCTAACCCACACTGTCCTCTCTCTTCTTCCAGTGCCCGAGGACAGGATGACCACAATCATCCCTGCCGTGAGATACAAGTATGTGCTCCCCCTGAATAAACAACATCAGATGACACCTCAATGAGCATCACGCATACCCAGTGCAGGTCACTATGTCATAAAGAATAGATGAGGGAAACATGAAGAAGCCAGATTGAGGGTTCAAAGCAGGGCATGGGCCAGGGAGTGGAGATGTGGATGGAAATACGAGAGTGAGGAAAATACATCAGGAAGAGAGGAAGGATGAAAGAGGAGGAGAGACAAACAGAAATCAAGAGTGAGTGCTGGATGGGAAGAGAGATGCCAACAGCTGAACACGCTGACCACTGACACACAGCAGAGAGATTTCACTGAGCTATTTTGATAGAGCTACTTATTTTAGACTATACGTCGCTCAGAACACTTAAAGGCTCATTTTGTCTATTTCTCCATTAGTGATCTCACAAATTCACTTGCAGGCGCAGCAGCAGCAGTGACATTTTGAAGAAATCTGCCAATGGATCTTTACTAAATCTTCCCACTTTGCAATAATTGAAGAATAACACACTTTTATTAAAGTATACTGTCTTCATCCAGTAAAGCACCCTATATACTGTATTGTTTACTTTTAAGACACATCTCAAACATGTGTATATTTGTATATTGTTAGTTGTAATTTAGCATTTTTTTACCTGCCAAGAAACTATAGCTGTACTTTTATACTGACATTTGACACATAACTTTAAAAAGAGATGCATTATGAATTATGCTCAATCAAACTGTATTGTTTTTAAAACACGTCAAAAATAGAGGCATAGGAGCTGTATCATTCCTGAAATAATTAACAAGGCTTGCTATGTATGTATCTCTTTGCTTAACCACTCAGGAAATGAGAAGCAATGAGTAAATGTAAACATTGAGCTTGCATCCGTGTGAGTGTGTGTGTGTGTGTGTGTGTGGGTGTGTGTGTGTGTGTTTCCCTAATTATTGATAAGAAGAGTAATGCAGTCAAATTAAATCAGCCACGATAAATATTTGTCCACAGTGCACCATGCTGGTGAAGATTATAAAGCGAACACGATGTGAGCAGCTTAATGAAGTTACACAGATGTTGTGACCACCTGGCGGGATTTTCTATCCACAACATCTACTTCAACCACCATCCTACTGAGTTCTCCATCTCTATCGACTTAAAGCTGTTTCTAACTCCCTGTTGATGTGCGACGACACGTGGAGCTACTGCAGGACAGCATGTCCCCCCGGTCTCCCGTGGTGAGAGAAGAACCGAACAGAAGAGATGTGTTCCATGCTGCTCAAGATACCTCATAGGCGAGAAGCCAGAGAAATTCCCAACATCAAGAGCTAGACCGATCAACGATATAAGCATACTGCAGATATCTCACTATTAACATAAATGATGTCTGATAAGTATCAAGAAATCCCTTTAAGAGATTTTTCAGGATCTGTTTCAGCTTGCAGATTACACAAGCACATATTCCATAAAGCAGCAAAATTGCTATATCAATTTATAAATCTGCATGACACATTAGCAGAACAGCTGGTGTGTGTGAGCAGACACTGCAGCCATCTGTATTTCACTACGCAACATTAGGATCCATCACATCAGATGATGTTAGGACAGCTGACTGTGTCTGGGATACAAAGATTCAACCCAGTCTCACAGCATTTCGTGTTATAGTCACGACATTGGTTGAAAACATTTGTCCCTGTTAGGTGCCCTTTGGTCATAGAGGATTGTCCGTACAGAATTAACTACCCAGAGACAGTGTTGAAGTGGATAGATACTGTAGATAGGGAAATTGCATTCTTACAGCAGCGTATACAAGTTACACAGAGAAGATAGTTTAGTGTTAATACAGTTAAAAGTAAGAACAAGTTCTTCATACAGATAGATGCCTGCTGGTATCCAGGCACTTGCAACTGCACACAGAAGCAGACACACATCAGTTTGCTTCAGCTTCAGCAGTTTTACAAAATGTTACGTCTACAGGCCTATATCAAAAGGCTTTAGGTACAGTTTCCGTATTTAACTAACCTGCACATAAACTGAACTATCTCATTAAAAAGTAAATATTCAGTCACTAGCATTAAACATTAATATCTGTGTATTTTTTTAGTAGGTCACAGCAGGAGTCTCTGCTTCATCTTCTGCACTTGCCTTAATCACAGTAAATGAAATCCTCTTTCTGGGCAAAGCGAGAGCTCTCCGGCTACAGCTTTAATTAAATAATATGCACACTCACATGCCGCATTATCAGAGCAAACTCTGTAAAGGGGCTTAAAGGATGTTAGACTGCAACTCAGTAGTAAAGAAAAAACACACAAAGTACATGAAAGTCTAGGCTGAAGTGCTGAATACATATATATGAATAAACAAAACTCAAATCAGACACAGAGCATGTTTTTACCTCTCAACAAGCAGCTTCAGTCTCCCTCTCCTCTGCCTCTGAGCAGTCCTGTCTGTAGAGTGGGATACACCACCTCCCTCTCTCCTTCTCATACAAGCTCTCTGCTCACTCTTCTCTCACCAACTCCCTTTGCCTCCCTCCCTCTCTCGATAACACACACTTCCTCTGTGCCAGCAGCATATACAACATAGCCTTTCCCTCTCTCTCTGCTTGTGTCATACGCACAGAGGTCGGGAAGCACGTCGACTGCGCAAGTGCTTTCCCCTCGCATGTGCTCTCACACACACACACACACACACACACACACCACAAACACACACACACACACACACACACACATCATAATACACCACATGCAGACACTGTGCAGCAGAGGGCTGCTGTCCAGTGACCTCTCCAGTGGCCTGAGGCTGAGAGAGAGAGATGACAAGTGGCAGCAGGACAAAGAGGCAGAGTTACATGCGCTGGCTAAAGGATGCAAAAAAAAAGAAGAAATAGTAGTGACTGTTATGGAGATGGTACTTGGTTGGCATAACAGACAGATGAAAGCATTTAAAACTGCAAAAAATGGCACAGAGAAGGCGGGAGAAGTGTGACTACAAAACATCATAAAAGTAACAAAGAATGAAGGTAAAAAAAAAGAAGATGATGACAGACAGAAGCAAGAGATGAAGGAAGTATAAATAGAATATGTTGACATATGAGCAGCACGTAGGAGCATACAGTCAAGGCATTGCGTGACATGAAGCAGACAGCAATTTGCAGCCTTGACCTAATGTTTCCCTTTATTTATGAATACCCTCAAATGGGACTGATAACACACACACACAGTCTGCCTCCCCAGCTGCCTTTCACTTATTTGCGTCACCCCCCCTCCCTCCCCTGCATGATCACTCACTGGGGCAGGCATCTACGGCACTCTTGTTATTTTCTATATTTAACCTTGAAGCCTCAGATTGATCATCATCCCGTGTGACGATGACCACTCTCGTCCACGGCGCCTGCCTCCATTGCAGCCACCAAGAGTTGTTTTTGGCTATTGCCGTAGTGACCAGGGAGACGAGTAAGACCAAAATAATAATCCTCTTTTAATACATGCTGCTAAGGCACAACAGCTGGTAGAGTCCAGTTGTAGACAGGGTGTGTGTGGAGAAGGAGGACTTCCCCCCCCCTGTTATAAATCCTGCAGGCCTTAAGCTGACCTGAAGATCTGAGAATTAAAGGCAATGTGCTTTGGGCTGGGGTTTTTTCTGTGTGTTTTTGCTGTTCGACAGTAAGGAAAAACAGCAATGTTACAGCAAGGTCATGAGTCTACTCAGTGGTGTGTGACACTGAGCTGCTGTGAGCGCAGTCACAGTAGATCAGAGGACGCCACTGCCAATAGTAAGACATAAACAGTGGACAGAGAGAACTTCTCTCTTGCATAAAATTCATCTTTTGATGAAGTATTTCTCTCAAAAGCAACAAAGATTACTCAAACATTAACTATTAAAGTCACTGTCTTTGGGGAAAATGTTGTACCCACCTGCTCTATGAGGAATTTTTCCTTGTGCCATTGTTTAACGACACACAAAAAAAGTGACAACATATATTTCTCTTTTATTTTGAGTCATAAACAACATCTCACATTTACCAATAACGTGTTCTGAATTTTTTATTGTAGCAGCAAAGTGCTTTTCCTATATATTCTACAGTATAAGCAAATGTGTACATTATTGCTCACAGAATGTGATGAACAACGGATACGGTAATATCATTATTGCTCACATCTCATTTTAGTTTTGCACTTTTTCAACTGGAAAAGTTCACAGAAACTCCTCTACAGTAAAACAGACAGACAGCACACAGTTTCCTCTGCAAGGTGCCATCTCTCTGAGCTATGCTACTTCTTGTGCTTCCTCCTCCTCTGACCCTAACAGAGAAAGCTTAAAGCTTACTACTGCCCCCTTCTGATCGGCCTAAAGGGACTTCTCACAGACCACACTAATGAATTTGATTATTATGTAAAATGTGATTTTTTAATAGGCAGAAATTCCTCATATCAAGCTGCATTACACGGTCACTGAGACTTTCCTGGTGGTCGAGGACTCTCAGGAGCTCCCGTGTTGCCACGTTAACACATGACTGAATTACTCATAGCAACCTGGCTGGTTGCAGGTCATGGAGGGTGGCCTTCTTTAACCAGACATCTAGGTCAGTGCACATGACTTACTCCATTTAAGACTCAAACTGTATTACCATCTGAACCTCTATCACAGGAGCACTATTTGCTCAAGACAGGAGGTAGGTAAAGGGAGGAAACAGACGGCTTACCTTGGCTTCACATGTCTTGTGAACTGCAATCTTGCAATCTGCACAAAAAAGGGAAAGGACATGTTTTACTCTGAAAGGGGGTTTAAAGTTAAAAAGAGAGAGGACAGTCAGGGTAAGCTTGTGTCAGGTAAAGGTGTGTTTCCAAACTTGTGTCTCTGCATGATCTGTGAGACATGCACTCACCCTTGCAGAAAGCCCCAGGGTTGTCGATGTTTTGCTTGCACAAATCACACACCCGTTTCCTCTTAAAGCTCTTCTCTGTGAAGACGTGGCTCCCTGCTTTGGCGAGCTGCCGGACCACAAATAAATACAATTAGTCAAGAGGTTAAAACAATAAATGCTACTGCTCCAAGAACGGCATTCACTTAATCATTTTAAAGAACTGAAACGGTTTTAATGCGGTGATATGTTCAAGAAGCAGTTTTCACATGTGTCTCAAAGCATTTTATCAGAACATTGGATGGTCACTGTCCCCTGTCTGGCGGCTGTCATGACAGATATTTGCTGGTTCAGTGACACACCAGCAGGAGCACAGATGCCCTACCTGCCGTACACTCAGCCTTCTCTACTGAAAACTCCTTCCTGTCATACCACTCTGTGTTTTAAGGCATCCTGTTGTCTCGTCTTCTAACTTGTCCTCATTATGTCTCAGACTGCAGGGCAGCTGAGATGATGAAAAAGAAGCAGCTTGCTGTGCTGCCGCCTTCACTAAATGTGCTGCATTGTCACAAGTCAGCTAAATGTAATTGAATACATATTATACATGATGTTCATTGTTTCAGTGTTGCCCAAGGGGATGCTGTTAGCTTTCTTTAGGTCCCTTGTTGTGACTGGACATCTATCTCAACTTTGTTTATCATGATATTTGGTAAACTACAAACATTCATGTTTCAAATGGGATCAATTGAGTTTGTGAGCCCCTTTTCTGTTTTGCAAACATCAGGTCCAAGTCATATTGTCAAAAAGCCAACCTCTGTTTATGACTAAATCCATCCTTAGTGCTGTATTTTGTGTTTAATGCTAATTAGCAAATGTTGACATGGTAACACTCAGGATTAAGACCGTGAACACAACATTTATAAACATTGTGTAAACATTAGCATGTTAGCATTGTTATTGTGAATGCTTACATATCACCATATTAAAACTAGCATTTAGCTCAAAGCTTTGCTGTGTGTAAATACAGTCTAAACCTAGAATAGCATCTAAATCGCACTTTCTAGTAGTGGCCATTAGCAGTGGACTCACAAGCATGCACTGTAGGCCGGCTAAGTCAACAATACACAGAGAAGCTCAGATAACAACACACAGAGGGAGAGCTAATTCATGCTCGGCTCAGGTAGACATTTCTCTATTATCTCTTTATATAGCATATGCTGCTTCATTAAAGAAAGCCCCTCTTATAATAGTAATATAACAGGTTGGTTACCAAAACTATTAGGCAAATGCAGTGACTGTCTACTATTTAACATGTATTAATTGTTGATGTGTTTAATGTCTGGGGGAAGAATCTGTGGTCTCTCCTTTTTCATGATGGACATATTCAAAATATCCTTTCGACAATGCAAGGTGGTACCACACTGGCCACATTGGACCACCATGGCAGCTGCGTAAACAGATTCGATTAAATGGGCTTGTTTGGGTTAAGCACAGAAAGAGACAAAGGTAAGTATCAGTTTGCAGTTCTCAAAATGTTAGACCCAAAACTCTTAATACTATACTAAGTTGAAAGGTTTGATATAGAAAAATACTCTGAATCAAATGAATTTGCTAACAGTATCCATTTGTCAATGGACAAGATGTGAGCTTTAACCCTAGAGAAAAACCAATAAAAAGCATTGTACAAACACACACACACGGACTGAATGCAGTGCAATGATTTATTATCCATGGATTTTTCTTTTTTTAAAGCAATACTCAACCTTCCCAGCAAAACGACAACGTTTATATAAAGCTATGGTAATGCCCTCCTAAAGCAATGCCTTCTAAAAGCATGTGAAGCACATTAAGCCATTAAATCTTTCCTTGAGTGGAGCAGAAGGAGGGGCCTGGAAACATCAGGAGGTAGATGGTGTTTGTACTGTAGGGTACAGTATGTGTGTGTGTTTCTGCTGAGGCAATGAGAGAGGGTCACAAACAGCGTACCTGAACACACTGTTTCATTTCCAGTTAAATGACTGGATGCATTTCTCTGGTGTTGAAAAAACATAAGCTCAGGCATTTTTTACTTTTTCCGATGTCTGGGTTTTTCCACACAGAAGGGGCATTGAATTATACTCTGGAGGTGACGGTGCATGCACAGTAAAACTTTCCCAAACACATTTTAGTTCTCCTACCATCCAGAATAAAGAGGGAAAGGAAACTCATTCTATTAACCACACTGTATTATAAAACAGCCATGACTCTCAAGAGAGAACGCAGCCTAAATCCTTTATGACTGGAAATGTATAATTAATGTTTTATGTAGCCCCTGAGCTTTGTCTGCTTACATAATGTGAACGTAAATGCAACTGATTTGAGTTATTTTCAGGGTTATGTTTTTAATGAGACCTAAATTAATAATCACAACAGGCTACAATTGAAATGTCAGAATTTAAATTAAATAGCTGAGTTGAAAAAAAGTTTGGGTTATGCAATTTCTTGTTGAGGGTAAGATAAGTCATTTGATGCAACTGCATACAATCGCGCTAAACATGAAGCTTAAGCCTG
This sequence comes from Dissostichus eleginoides, assembly GCA_031216635.1. Classification (NCBI taxonomy): domain Eukaryota; kingdom Metazoa; phylum Chordata; class Actinopteri; order Perciformes; family Nototheniidae; genus Dissostichus; species Dissostichus eleginoides. Next base: position 15,742,839 of record CM062265.1, read on the forward strand.
GAGATGGTAAACATAAATGATAGAGGCTATATCATCAAGACTAGGTAAAGAGGGAGAGCCAGACTGACTCATTCAGCTAAAATATATTTTTTTAAAACATATATCATTACATTACATGTTACTTGTTAGACGCTTTTATCCAAAGCGACTACATACTCAATACTGTGGACAATCCCCACAGGAGCAATTTGGGGTGAAGTGTCTGGCCCAGGGACACAACGACATGCTGACTGCAGTGGGGTTTGAACCTGTGCTCCCCTGATCCCAACACCAACGCACTAGTCCACTGCGCCACAGCCTCCCATATATTCATAAAAACACAAGAAAAATATAATGTGTTGTTCCTAAACCTGCATTAATTTATATTTTTAGGCACTAAGTATTAGTGGCAGCTGAAAGTGACATATCATCACATTTTAAGGTAGGCCTAATATGGCTTCTCTGTTAACCAGATACCTGCTACCTGTGTCCGTCTGCTGTTTTGGGCTGAACAAGTAGTCTATCCTACAGGAGGCTTTGAGAGTTCGTTCGTTGATAACAGATGCTTAAATTGGGTAAAGTTGCGAATGGACAGCTAAACAATGAGCTGAAATTTGCTATAAGCCAGTTGATAATTCTCTGCAGGTTTATCACTATAAGAAAGCCCTCTCACATTACCTACTATCTTCGCATGCTTATTTAATAGATTGTCAATATGAAAATATTATTTATAGCCACTTTAAGTAGTTATGTGAGGTGCTGTTAAGCAGATTTGGCTATCTTTGGACAGAGCTACGCTAGCTGTTTCCAGTCTTTGAGCTAAGCTAAGCTAAAATGTACAGACAGACTTCCCAAAATCCCTAAAGAGTTAACTAATCAGGGAATTCCAGCATTGACCAAACAAATACATAATATGGATTTCTCAAACTGTTAGATTCTGTTAGCCACTGCTGAAAGAGCTATGGAGATTTGATGAACAATGCCGTACAAGCATAAACCATAAGTAGGCTCTACAGTCATTAAGAAAGCATGTTGTTATTGGAGGGTCTGATGTCCCACCATCAGATACAGAGTGGTCACACAGGGGTCACACGGGGTGTTAAAACTGTTGGAGGGTGTGCTCGGCCAAATATAAGCCATCAGTTACAAAATCATTTCAATCGTGTTTTATGTTTTTTTTTTAATTATGTAGTTACTCCATCTTCCAACAAAACCCCTTATTTTGATCACTGACCTGTACTTAACAAACTGTCACAGGCATTGCTGGGACAGATTACCATTATGCTGCATGTATTGATCTTGTAATCACAGCTGCAGAGAAACATTGGACTATTGGCATGTCCTCTGCTGCTGTGAAGCTGCTATAAACCATGGAATCCACTGAATGTGCTCAATATGGGTCTGTCTGTGCTAGCTGTGTGAGTGAGTGAGTGAGTGAGTGAGTGAGTGAGTGAGTGAGTGAGTGAGTGAGTGAGTGAGTGAGTGTGTGTGTGTGTGTGTGTGTGTGTGTGTGTGTGTGTGGTGTGTGTGTGTGTGTGTGTGTGTGTGGGTATCAGGGGTGGCGGGAGTTAGGAAGTGAACAATAGGAGGGTATGTGAGGGCAGAAGAGGATCATCCTCCCCTCCAGCCATTTACATTTGAAATGTTATTATATAACTGATGGATTTTGGAGCTTGAATTGATTTGATTTATGTAATACCACTGAGTTGCTGTTACTTCATAAATCTGACCTGAGATTGCATTGTAAAAAGTAGCCCTTTGCTTTGGGGAAACACAATTACACATGTTTCCAACATTGTACATGTATTTTTTTGGCTCAGCATCTGAGCCAAGGTGTAGAACAGTTGCATACATATAACTCTCTAGAAGTCAAATATCAGCCAATTAGGCTACATATTATGAGTCACAGTTAATTGTTGTGCATTAATGTATTGCAGCAGAATGAGATCCACTGAAAATGGTACTGACCAGGTTAATGACTAATATAAGGTCTTCCCCTTCTTTAGCATCTGTACATTATTTCAAGAGACAAGCACCTCAGTTGACTACATTTCACTATTTAAGCAGATACACAGGTTGAAACCTCTCCACAATAACCTAAAACGCAGGACGAGCCAAGGGCACCGCCTGGTGGACAAATAGTAGAATAACTTTCTCTTGCTGATAGTACAATAGCAGACATAGTGGTGTGGCATTATCTGTGCTGAGTGCTGCAACTGCTGTTACAAGATCACAAGACGACAAAATTAAGTGAGTTATATCTTAGTCCAAATAACACACGCATATGTTTAAATCCTTTTATTCAATATCTATTTCTTTGGCAGTTTAGGGGACGGACTGCTTGATTATATAACTGAAATTAAGTAGGTAAATCCCTGAATAATGCACTAACGACATTAAATATTTAAATGAACTTATCCATGTTAAAATGTATCATTCTATGCATGTATTAGCTCAAGGCAAATACAGACGGTTAATCGGTTTTCAAGTACATACGTGAGAGATTCTATTTCTTGTGCTAAGATCAAAAGGTAATGAAAAGTTGACAAACTTATTTTCAAATAAACAAAAGCTTTTCAAAATCCACCCAGCAAACAACTTGCACTAAGGTTGAAGAAAAAAAATGTGGTTGTTATCAGTCAAATAATGACAAATGGAATCAAAGAGCTTTCTAAAAACCAAAAACATGAAATGACTCATGGATTTCAGGACATTGTGGTGTCTTGTTACGTACCGGCCTGCCTTTATGACACTTTTCTTCCATTCGTTATTATTTCTCTCCATCTCTCTCCATCAGCATGGCGAACAATAGGAAGCAGTAATTGTGGACACAACATTCAGAGCATTTTCCACTGAAAACAGTCCAATCACAAAGATTGAATTTGTTTAGTGTGCTATAGCCTATTGTTTATCATTATAAGCTCTCAAACTATACTTCGTTTGCACGGACTAACAGTCTCCAGAGGCTCCCGTGACTGTCAGCAAGCAGTATTGCAGTATTAAAGAACCCCACCCCATTTTGAGTTTCGCAGCCAAAGCCGATGTCATTCTACAAGCATCTCTGACCGCTGCAGAGAGCCTGGAGCACTTCCACTTCTAACATGGCGAAGAGGAGAGGGTCAGGCACCAACAGAAGCATAATGGATTTCTTTATGACTGTGGCTGCATGTGCTTTTTATTACTGTGAGGGCAGCAGCCGTAACATTTTAAAGAGACAGTTCACCCACAAATACATGTTTTTCTCTTACCTATTTGTGCTATTTATCAATCCAAATGGTTTTAGTGTCAGTTGCCAAATGTTTTATAAAGGAACTATTTTCTTCCTACAGTAGCCCCGCAAGAGATACTCATTCCTGAAAGTGCTGATATCTCCAACTCTCGGCAACTTACACTAAAACAATCAAGATTGATAATTAGCACTACAGGAGGTAAGAGCATAAATATATCTTTGATTTTGGCGTGAACTGTCCCTTTAAGGGATTAACTCAAAAACAACCTGGTCAATTATTTCAGGTTGTCCCATGAATTCCCTTCCATGTGTCTGAAATGCATACAAATGTACATCTTATCAAATTAATTCAAATAGTTAAAATAAACAGCTGCAAAACACAAACACTGTAAATTGATACAGCATGCAGTTACACACCCCCTCTCCACTTAATGCGGTGTGGGAGTTTCTTTCCGGTGACACCTCACTACTGGTGACATGCTAGAGAGCAGGAATCACAACTTCTTGTTTTGGGTATCTCTCTCTCTCTCTCTCTCTCTCTCTCTCTCTCTCTCTCTCTCTCTCTCTCTCTCTCTCTCTCTCTCTCTCTCTCTCTCTCTCTCTCTCTCTCTCACACACTCTCTCACACACACACACACACACACACACACACACACACACACACACACACCACACTGTCGACTCAGGAAGGGACGGGAGCAGGTGCCGAGCCATGGGTATGCTCTAGTCCTGGCAGGGTATGTATAACCTGCATGAGTAGGGGCGTCACCTCTAAGCAACCATGAAAAGGCTGAAAATAGGTGCGGGAATTAGTGTGTGTTTTTGTGTGTGTGAGAAAGAGACGGAGGAGAAAAAACAGACACTACAATCAACATTAAGACTCCTGGACTGTTTGCATGTATGACATATTTCACTCCTCTCACTGCAGAGTCCACCCATTCAGTAGGGACGATGGTATCATAATTTGGCATGGTCATACACACAAACAGACATACACACAGGCAGGCACACACACACACACACACACAACACACACACACACACACACACACACACACACACACACATCAGGGCTTACATACATGTGATTGTAGAAATGTTTTTTATTCCAGCACGATCCAGAAGTTCACTGTGCGGCACCGTGTGAAGGAAGTGACATGACTATATATTAGTTTTAACTCTTTGTTGCTCTAACCTGACGTACAGCATGCCAGCGTATGGTTTACTCTGACATGTGAGAATGCACACATTCTGATGTGTAGCCTTGGCGCTTAACCAACCGAGACTTTTTATTTTAAGTCTCCATAAAAGTCCTCCAGAGGCTTTACGTGGCTTGCTCCTAAACCATACATGTTCCTAAATAGAGCCAGCCGCCAGGCAGACGGCGGGTCAGAACCGGACAGTAACCTAACCCACTTCCTCTTGAACCCTGCCCCCCGAGGCCATGATTAACAGGGATCAAGTGGATGGTCCATGAGTGGCTGTAAATTACTTTTTTTATTTCAGGTTCATTGCCACTGATCCCATTGTGACAAATTTACGAGGTAATTAAAATCTAACTTTTCACCAATGTGATTAACTTTACTAGTGCGTGCCATTCATGCATCTGATGCCGGCTTTAAGGAGACCTGCAAAACACATGTTTATCTTTTGGTATGCGAGCATCTGCGGCACAAGATGCTTCTCTTTCATATAAAGCTGACAAAAACAATATTTCACAAGACATTGCTTTGGATCTAATTACGAAACGTAGTGGTAATTGGATTCATATGGTTGCTGTTTGATGACTAGTATGTTGTCTATGTGGAGTATACCAACAGACATAGTTAAATCAAATGACAAACCATACGCAGCATTTAGGCTATTTAAAACATCTGCATTACCATCATGAGTTAGTCCTATTAATCTTTTAATCTGTTTAGTCAAACTCAGGTTTACCCTTTTCCTTTAGCTACTAATGAACCCAACATCCTGTATGATCATGAGCAAGGTAAACCAGAATGTGTACAGTTCCCTAATGAGCAATTATTCACTTACCTCAGCAAGCTGGAAGATTTCAGGATGCACCTCAGGGTCTGCCTTTATGGGGATTCCTCCTGTGTCAGTACTCGGTCCACTGTTCTTCATCCTGCCCGCTCCTGTGCTATGAATGCACCCCATATTTCCTGCAGATACCTTGTTTGGCTCCTTTTTATTTGTTTAAGTCTCCTAAACGTTCCTCCAGTGCTGTGGAGTGCTTTGCTCCAGAAGGTCCCCTTTTTTCTTCTCCTATTCTCAGTGCTTCATATTTTAGACGGGCCTCCTTATGTTTCTGCGACAGCTAAGGTCTTTCTCTCCCAACATGCTTATTCTTCCCTAGCGACTCCTCACACCTCAGCCCTTCTCTCTGACAGCTTGTCCTGCCTTGAAATCCACTCCAGATGACTTTTTTCCCTTCTCCTTTTCCCCCTCTCTTCTTACAACCCCTCTTTCACCCTTCCAAAAAGTGTCACCATGCACAGACCCTCCACTCTTTCAACCACACCTCTCCTCTTACAGTCTTCCCTGTCCCTTGCTCCCTGGCTATCCTCACTATGAAAAGCATGCAAGCACACACTCTCCCCCTCTCTCTTCCCTTCCCCCTTTCCACTTGCCAAAACCTCCGTCTCTTCTCCTGTACAGACCCTCAAATGTTTCACACAAGGCTCTCCTGCGCCACACTTACAGACCCTCAAGTCTTCCCCTCTCTCTCTCTCTCTTGCTGCATCAGGCTTCTCTTGCTGTTTCTCCATGGGGGAGAAGGGGGCAGCTGTTTTGGCTTGTTGATGTCAGGCCCTTCCCCTTTCCTTTGGCTTGACTTCAGCCCCTCTCACTCTCCTCTTCCTCATGGGGGAGTGATTAGATAGAACTTCTTTCACACACGTCATCCCTCTAGACTCTGTAATTTTGCACATGAGAACATACTGTAGTGAGTTGATCCCACTTCTACTTCCTGTCAGCCTGATGTGAGGAAGTGAAGACTTTTGACTGCTGGCCTGGGTTTTAAGTAAGAACAGCACCTTTGCAGCTCCCTCGGTTGTGATCTTGCAGTTTGACAGGACACCAATATTACAGTAATGTCCTCTTTTATTCTCTCAGTGGCTCTCCGCTGAAATAAAAAACAATGATAGGCTCTGTGCTTAACTCTGAGATCTGCTTCTGAAGTCGTTAAATTCCTTCAGCTCTCTGTAACACACACATAGCTATATTTCCCCAAACAACATTCTCTAGACAAAATGCTCCTTCAAGCAGGGGCTTTAGGGTTGCGAGGGGGAAATCTCCAACAATAAGCTCTTTCTAAAACCATGATTTTGGCCTCCAGTTAGACCATACAAAGCGGCCCTTAGTTTAAAGCGAGACAAATCTCTGGCTGTGAGCTAAATTAGGCGACAAAACCATCAAGTGCACAAGTACATCTGTATTGCAGTTCCACATGGGTGGACCCAGCATAGTTGACCACCAAAAAGATGGGGGGAAATTGCGCTTGATACATCATCTGGGGACCTGAATGACGCAAACACGAGTCATGTTGTGGCTTGAAGTAGAGGGAAGGACCCTCCTGTGTGGACCAGCTGTTAATTCACATGGCAACAGGGGGGGTTATGGTGGTGGGGGGTGACTAGGGTGCACAAACACGCTAGTTTAAACTCTAAGATTAAGAAGTATTGAGGTCTCTATTGAAGTGAGACACTACACTACAGGCAGAAACATTGTTTTTTCCTGCACTTGTCAATCATTTTCATTTGGGATACCTTCCAAAAGAAAATGCAGGTGGTTTTTTAAATAACTTTCTCTATTAGGGTTTGTATATTTATCCAATTTTCACCCAAAAATCGCTTTAGATAATGGTAGATTGGCACATTTCAGAAAACTGAAACAATTGTCCTAGAGTAATCAACTGCACAGGTTTCATAGTGATATTTATTAGTAGTTTTAACCTATTCATAGGTGGTGTAGCAACACATCGATGCATTATGTAAGATAGATGAGAACTTCAATCCCTGTTGGAAATGTTACCGTTACAGCATTACCTTCACAAAAGGGGAGCATAATTCAATAATAGACATTGTTGTCGCTGAATTTACTAAATAAATGGACAATTCCCTAACTTGACATCGATCTAAGCGAGATGCATATAAGAAATAAGCAGAAGCCTTAAGACAATTTCCAGCATCTTTCGCTCACACCCAAACATGCCCTAGAAATGAATGGTCTCTGTAACTATAAACAGAAACTGTTTTGTTAGAAACTGTGATAAAAGAAGCGGAGCTCTCTGGTAGGCCATCGGTGAGCTTCAGCAGACACAAACTCCTTCAGTGTGTCCGTGCAGCTCAGCAGGATCCTGACCAGCTGCCACCAGGAGACAGGCCCTCAGCAGGGGGCCGGGACTGAAGAAATACTGTGGAAATGTTGTGTCTCACAGACCACACCGGGAGAACAGTAAGCAAAGGGGAAAACACTTTGTTCCTCATAAAAAGATTTGTTTGATACAATTCGCCATTCTGCGACTGACAACACTTCATGGTTGTTTTGAATGACTGTCACTATAGTGTGTGGCCTTACACACTTATAGACACTCTAAATGACTAGAAACAAGCACAGTCAGCTCAAATCCCTCCACTAATGCATACAAAAAATGACCACATACTATATGAATGCACATAATGACCCCAATTTATTGCAAATTGGAAGACAGGTTCATGTAATCTTGTGAAAGTACTCACATCCTGCTAAAGGAAACTCCAGACTTTGCCAAAATATTTGTATTCCTCACTTCAGGAAGAGAATGATTGAGACAGCTGTGGAGAATCTTTATGACTGCTGGGAACGTGCATTACAAGCCTTTAACTGATGTTGTTTTTTTCATCAGGTGTGTAGTAATAGAGAGACATCAGTACAATGATTGGGGATAATAGCAGTAGGACTTAATTGGTTCTTCAGTCAAGAATTGGTTCTTCAGCCGTTTTCTTTCAACATACAAGTCATCATCCTATCTTGCAATACAGTCACTCAGTTTAGCATCAATTCAACATTTTGTTGCTGGCCTTTCCTTTTTTAATTACTAGTAACCAGCATCAACAATCATGTCAGAGTATTAGAAGACAGGATATTCTTCATCAAGTTTCATAAAAAAAAGAATCAATAGATTTTTAATAACTGACTTAATTATGAATATAGGGGAATAAAAAGGCTTATAATTAATAGCGCTGCATTCAAGTTGGGCATTACCAAGATAGATAGGTCAAAAGTTGATTAGAATTAATAAAATCAGGTTGGTAAACTGTATCTCCGGTCATATGATCCAACCTCCCCCCACTGTAGATCCACAAATATACAAATTCATTTTTTCCCCACTTTTTCCATTTATTTATTACAATTAATTCAAGGTCATCCATCACTTTTCAATGTGTCAGCTACTCCTTTTTTCCCATTTAAAACAAGTCCAGTATGTGACTATTCTTAAGAAGCTGAATAGTCCTGAAGGCGGGGCGGGGGAGGGAGGATGGGGGGGTGTTTTTAAAGTAAAGGACAGGTTTGTAGGAGGAAAGGAAGGAGGGAGTGATGTCCTCCCGGGAGCCTCTTCCACGTGAGGAGTTTTTTTCATAAGCTATGTGAGATTATTTTTTTCAGCGGTCGTCTTTTTTCTCCTCGTATTGCGCTGTCAGGCCTCTTCTCGTTATTTTCTCTCTATTCTACGTCCTCTGCGTCGTCTCCGTCCATTAGCAGAGCGGCGTACTTACTCGCTGAGCTGAACTTCTAAAAAGGCAAAACAAAAAAGAACCTGGATCAGTACAGTAAGCTTTGGATGTTAGAAAAAGTAAAGAAGAGAAATATGTCAACTTTCTCAAGGAGGATGAAAACATATTAGGGACAAGGTTTTCAAACCTATAATGTGCGGGGGAGCACTGATACAACTACTGAAGGCTTTAAGGGGAACTCTTTAATGAAACTTATTTTAGGGGATGTCAGACTGGACTAATCCTGGGCAGTGAAGGACTTACAGGGGTTGGGGTTTCGTGGAATTTCTTTGGCTCTGAGGGTGGTCTGGAGTCTCGGTCTCTTCTGATATCCTTTCTACAATCAGAGCGAACACTGAGGTTAAGATCTATCAGTGGACCTCAGTGCTGCAAAGTTGACCCTTGCTGTGAATCCTCAAAACACACAACTAAAAAGGAGCACAAATTCATTATCTGAAAATGTACATCTACAAGCTGATTGGCACCACTGTGCTCCGTTTATATTTACTTATATTTAGAAGAAAAGCTTCACAATACATTTAGAACAGTTCTGAGTTTCATGTCCAATTGATGTTGTACTGAAGTTTTAGCACTCAAACTGATCGAAGAAAAGGTAGAGCATTAAATAGCACTGCACAAGTCCTTGTAACAATGAATGCATCATGAGCTGTGTAACTAAGCAAAGGCCATTCTTTACAGATGCCCACTAACTCTCCTCCTGGAGAGCCTAGCTGAGGGTGGCTGACCTGTCTGCTTCCTTTCTTCGGTCTCTGTTGGGACCATCTCCACCATCTCCGCCGCCACGCCCTGCTCCATGCCCTGCAGAACCCCCTCGTGCTCGTGGGGGCCCCCGGTCACGACGCATAACGTCAGCCTTGTTCTCATCTTAAAGAAGCCAGACAGTTGAGTGAAGGGAGGGAGGTTGTTGGACTTTGTAAAGGAGACTACACTCAACACACTGCAGCATGAAAAGCCACTGGGTTGGATTCGAAAAGTGTTAGTCACTGATGCCGGGCCAAATGAGGGTTCACATCTGCCTGCATGCACGCTGAGCTTAAACAGTGCAACTCATCTAGTTTCATGTTAAATTGGCTTTAATGTTGTATTCTTATACAGCACTGTTTCCACATTTGGCCAGTTTGCTGAGTCTGAACCTAAAACATACATTGAAGTCAGAATTGTGGTGCATGTGCATATTATTCTGCAACAAGGCAGACTAATCGAGACATTTCAGTGCTCCCCTTGTAATGAATTCAGTCTCTGCAGAAAGATGAGTGAGAGATGTTTTCTTTTCACTTTGCCAAATATTTCCAGTACGACGCAGAAACAAAGTGTGAAAAGAAGGAATAACAGCTGTTCTTGCCCCTAATCCTGGAAATAAACAGTCTCGATGGAAAAACACTGGAGCTTCATATCAGACTTATGTTATTACACGGACTACGTACATAAGAAATGTACTTCCTGTCTGCTTAGTGAAAGTTGACCTAACTTAACAGAATTAACTGAAAACACCAGATTTTAGTTTTCATTTTCAAACAAATGTTTCTCTTTATGGACTTTCGAGTCTGCAGAAGAACTAAGAGAAATCCTTGCAGTTAGTTCATCTTACAAGATCTATTTTTCTGCCACTAACGGGCTCTTGATCAAAACAATAACAAGACAGCGTAGCAGATCATGCGAGTTGGCGTCTAATACATGCTTGTTGATTTTGTTTATAGTTTAAGGATTTGTTTTATGGTAATCGAGGTCTACACTGAGGTTTGGGTAAACATTCCCCACAGCAGCAGGCCTTACCTTTTTCAGATTCTCTTTCATCTGCAGAATTTGGGGAGCTAAGGAGAAAGTAGGAATAGTCAGGAGTTTGTACACAAGACACTTGAACACCGACAGTTTCACTTTTCCAATAACTTTTGATAACTAGTTCTAGGTGTGAAATGTTTTGAAATGGCAGTTTCTGAGTAGTGTGCTGGGGAAAGGCTTCCCATCATGCAGCATGTCTCACCTGAGCTTGGGAGGAGTCGACCCACCGGGGGAGACAGGAGAGACCGGAGGTCGTCCGTCCCCCTCACTAGAGCCTGTGCTGGCTGCACTTCTCTTGGCCCAGACATTCTCCTTGGGAGGAGGCGCTGGCACCACCTTCAGCAGCTCCTTGGGGGAGTTGGTGGAGGGGGGCAGCGGGGAGGTCCCAGGGGAGGAGGGCTCACTATCTCTCGCACTGAAAACCTCATTCTCCCCAGAGCGCTCACCATCTCGACACCTGGAGCCTTTAGGATGAAAAAGAACAGTGTTTTGTTATGTTTTTTTTTTTTTAGATACACAGGGGTGCAAACTCATCATGGATAAAAAAGGTGACAAGGTTCGAACCCCCTAGGGGGGTCCGGGGTTCAGCTCCCCCTGAAGATTTTTTTGAATTATCAGCTTTAAAATGTGGATTTACAGGCAATTTTAGCAATCAGAACAACAAAACAAGCAGTGGTAATAATAAGAAAAACACAGAATTTCCATTTGTAATATAACAATGCATTTATTTTGTAGAGCCGTACCACTATCTAACACAATTTGCAACTATAGAGTTGAGTCATATCACAGGTGCTAACTTTTTTAGCGCCACAAACAGAAAGGGAAATTCTTCTTTCTGCCAAGAATTCACTTTTTCATTTAAGAAAGGTGAGCATTTTAAACCTCTGCACTGAAACACAACAATATTAAGAGTGAGAAGACAAAGTGGTCTTGCAATGAGTGTGTCAGGAGGAATAATTCAATGTGTTGCAGAAAATATCATTGGACGGTGTAAACTCAGTTAGCGGTAGCCTTTTTTCAACACTATAATTGTCTAATTTAGCCAATTTTACAGAGAACATCAGCAGCACACTTTACTGCTTGTGCTCTACTTTGAAAGAGTGCCATGTCCTCTCTGAGAGGAATCAGCATTAACGTGACTGCACAATCATACTTGTTGAATCGTTGCTTCATGAAATAATAGAAAAACAGGCCTTGCACATGTTGGATTGGGACTGAAATGTGACCGATGCTACTGTGCCCTTCACAGCTTGCAGCAACACAATAATAATTTCCCTCTGTCTGGGTCAAAATGTCTCGGTAACATTCACTTCCTCACACGTAGTTCTCATTTCAAGGGTAAAGACAGTTTTACTATTCTGTAAAGGTAAAAGTAAAGAGAAAGGCAGAAGACAGTGACTCTGACACTTCTTGCGGCACACCTTCCTTTTTCATCGAGATGATTTCTAAAGGGAAAATAGAAACAATTTGTTAGCAGCAGTTCCCTGTTGATATTATATTATGTTATTTGAAGATGGAACATTTATTTTTTAATTAAAAAAGAACAAAAGAAAATATTTTACTTTACCTATGGCGCGAAAATATCTTATATTATGTACATATATAATATATACATTTTTGATATATTATATGATGTTATTTCAAGATGGATTTTTTTTTTTTTAATTAAAAAAGAACGAAAGAAAATATGTTCCATCTGGTAGCTACAGGTGTAGTCAATAAGCCCTTGGCTAACAATAGCTTCGCTAGCTCCCTTGGTAAGCTAAAAAACACATCAGCAGCTAACCTTAACTAATAATAATAATAACAGATAGCTTACCTTGAGAGCGTGTTCCACGTTCTGCGACAGGAATGTAGGCTCGTAGGTAGCTTCCTGTAGCTAGGTTATACGGCTATCGACTCCGGCGCAGTGAAGTCCGAGAAGCGTAGTTCCTAGAAAGCCGACAGGAAGACTCGCGCGCACAGCTCAGCTCGCGCGCTAGCTGTCATGATGGATTGAGATGACAGCTCCCGGGAGGAGTGTCATCTGCGCCCGGGAGCTGTCATTAATCTCAATCCATCTCAAGACCCAAACTCGCAGTCGCAGATGCCCCCCCCCCCCCAAATATTTTTATTGCAGATCTACACGAACCACACAAACGACCTATTTTGGTTTCAAAACGGCGAATTTCGCCGAAAGGTGACAAGTTTGTAGCCCTGTATACAAAGTACATTGCACATATTGTTTATTATCAATATTGTATATTACTGATAGTACAGAAGAATTCTTTTTTTTTTTTTTTTTTTAACAAAAAGTCTAAAAAAGGTTCTCAAAATGAAATCTTTATATGATTTCCAACAGATTCGACTGATTTGATGACATATTTATTATTGTATTATTCTGTGTTGGCTGAAAGTGCCATGTTAAGAAACAGACACAAAAATAAGATACAGCCGGATTCCTGAAGGCAATCTTTAACAAAATCAAACACGGACGTATCTCACCTCTTCCAGAAGTACTTCCTTGCTGTGAAGACTCACTTCCTGTGCGAGACCTCGAAGGATGACTTTCTTCATTGCGCCAGCTTGGGTCCCTGAAAACAAAAAAGAAAATAAGTTTATACATTTACAAGAGTAAAGTTTTTTTAAATCTTCCCAAAATATATTTTTAGGGATGGATACAATGAGCTTCCCCCAATAGAGTGCAGTGTTTCCCCTAGGATGGAGTCATAGCAGCGGTGCTAAGGCACGCGGGCCCAGCAAAATGTGAGCGCGGTGCGCGTGGACATTTTAAGTGTGTGCGCTTGCGAAGTGCTTCCCGCCATTATGTTTCTATGTGTCTGCCAGCACAAGAAAGACACACATCATTAAAGGCTTCAAATGTATTCAGTATTGTATGAACATAATTGGTGGTTGGACATCACATCCTCTAGGGGGGTCCGGGGGTATGCCCCCCCGGGAAGATTTTTTTTTACATTTTAATATAAAATGCTTCAATCTGGTGCACTTTGAGCACACAATGACTAGAGACTAGATCTAACTCTAAACACCCATATGAAAAAGATCGTTTTACATTTTAATAATCAAATAATTGAACATACCAATAACCTACCATAGCCAATAACACATATGTAACTTATTTTAGTTGTTCATTTACATCACTTTCATCTGGCAATTTTTTAGTCTTTTTTCTTCTAATTTTTTATGTCTGCTTCAACTTGCTGTTGTCTGTCTTGTCAGGCAGTTTTCCTTCAGCTCTGAAAATGACAGCTTTCCCGCGTATCGGTGGCTCGAAAAGTTGCCGCGAGCACTAGGGGCAGCACTTATAATTTTTTTAATAAAAAAGAAAAAAAAGAAATGTTTTTATTTTTTTTATCTGCTAGGGGGCTTGCGCCCCCTAGCTGCTGAAAACATATAGGGGAAACACTGGAGTGTTCATATAAAATAAATAACCAATTGAGTCATCGCATGTTCACAAACAATGACATGAAGAATCATCCATGTGGACCCCTGACCTGTCTCGAATCTTTCTGTCAGGTCCTCGTCCTTTGTCCTCCTCCAGCTGCCTCTGCAGTCTCTCTTCCTGTTTCTTCAGCCTCTCCTCCACCTCCCTCTCCTTAGCTGCTGTGTCAACCGGCTTGGCTGAACCAAAGATGGAGGAAGTCCTGCTGCCGGAGCTCGGAGGTGCAGCTACAGCTGGGGAGGGACCTCCCCCGCCACCACCACCTCCACCTCCGCCACCACCACCACCACCACCACCACCACCGCCAGCGCCTCCAGCACTGCCTCCCTCCTCCGCGGGCATGCTACGGGGCTTAAGGTTCAACTTGGGTCTCTGTGTGGAACCAGCTGTGAGAACAAGAAATAATTATATTCCTCCCGTTGAAACTTGACAGATTATACAAAATGATGAATACATTTGTTTTTAAATGTAGTTGGGTTGGCTTCATTTTGTTGTACCATTTATATTAACAATTATTTTCAGTCTATAGGGTGCAGAGGATTGAAGTCTTCGTCAAATAATACTTGCACAAATTGCAACACTAAAATAACCCTACTTCATAAGATCAGTTAATACATATTATTTAATGTGATGCATGATGTAATAACAACTCTCACCGTCACTTCTCTCTTCGCGCCTCTCCTCCTTCCTCTCAAACCGGTCCTCGCTGCCCCCGTAACGTTCCCGTTGACCGTAACTATCACTGCTACCCCGAAAGTCATCATCTCGGCGGAAGCCAGTGCCAAAGGCACGACGACTACTTCCTCCTGCTCCACCACCACGAGAGTCAAAACCTGGAAGGATGGCAGGGTAGAAAACAGGTGAGATATCAAAATGGAAGAACTAGTGCATGCATGGAGAACAGGGAGACGTGTTTGATTGAGATGGGATTGTTAAAGAACATTTGAGGGATATTATGATCATGAAGTCTAAGCTCATACAGGCAAGAGGATCTGAACAAGCACAGAGACACACCTCCTCTATCGAAGTCTCTACGGTCCCTGTCATCATAGCGATCGCGGAAGCGGTCTCTTCCTCCATCATAGCGGTCGTTGTCCCGCCGCGGCCCGTCTCTGAAGCGGTCTGGCTCGTAGCGGTCCCGTGATCCTGCAGCATCAGTACCAGCACACGCAAAACAAAAAATGCCGTTTAACATAGGGAATTCCTCTTCTAATGAACTGTTGGGGTTTGGATTGAACATTAAACAGAGCCTGGTAGATAGTCACGCATTGTTTTTTAGCAGTAAAGTCAACATTTTGGATAAATATATAAATTGCACTTAAGCATGTTTTACACCTGAAAACATGTTAATAAATGTAGGGACAACAAAGTTAGTTAAGTTTTACAAATTGTTTTAACTAATATTATGCCAGGTTGTTAAAGAGCCATCAGCTTTATCATAGTAAAATTGTGACTGACATCATTGATGCTAGGAAATTGGTCCCTTCTGTCCAAAACTTCTAAGACAATTATCCTCGATCACAATTGTCCTGGCATAAAGAGTGAAGTAGCAATGATTGTTCAAAGCAGGAACGAAGCCAATTCTGACTCACTTCCTCCAAAGGCCTCTTCTCTCTTGGGAGGTGCATCATCAGCCTCTGAGCTGCCGCGAGGAGCCCTCCAGTCACTGTCAGTCTTGTCAGGACCCAGGTCCGACATCCGGCCGCCCCTGTCCCGGCCTCCCATAGACCCATTGTCTCTCTCTGAGGAGTAAAGAAAAATAGATTTTAGGTTTAAATGATAGGATATTAGGTTTTAGGGACATATTCCCACTTACTAAATGACATGTAGTCAAAGAGGCCAGAAATGGTAACAGCAAAAAAAAAAAAATTGTAGCATTGTACCTTTATCATTAGACTGGTCAGCAATATCTACACGGATCCTTCGGTTTCCCAGGTTCTGTTGAACAAACAGAGTTAGTCATTCTTCTGCAAAAAATGTTTAATCAGAGATAGAAACCCATTTTCATTCATTGTACAACTTAAATCTTTATTTTGTGCATTGAGGCCATTAAATACATTTTAACTTCAGATTTATTGTACAATACTGTTACGGGGAATGTAGTTCACTTTGTTAGTTTAGATCCATGGTTTCAGATTAAAATGTTAAACCAAGTTCTTGTTGCAGCCTCTCACCTCCTCATTGAGACTCAAGGCCCTCAGAAGGGAGTCCACATCGTCAAATTCGGCATAACCAAAGCCCTTCAGCCTCTCAGGGTTACTGGGCTCCCGGGGCAGACGCACTGCACTGATCTGGGGAGGAAGAAAGTAAGAGATTAACATAAAACCAAATGCACTAAACTGGGTCCAGCAATGTGCCAGTGCACCCGTACAAACACACATTTTGGAAAAAACAAATATAGAAGAATTGAGTGTCTATCGAACAAAAAAGGCTAGCCTGTTTGCCCTGTTCTTTATAAATAAACAAATGGACTGGTACAGCAATGTGAAAACTAAAGCAGTTCCAAGAGCAGTGTGTCTGGGAGCTTATACTACAGAGATGAAAATAAAGTTACAGATTTAATTGAATATGGATGACTGACTAGTAGGGATGGGTATCGTTAGGATTTTATCGATACCGGTATTTTTCGATACTCTTATCAATACTTTTCAATAATTTGGTGCTCAAAATTATAGACATGATTACAAGATGTGAAGATTAAACTGCAGTCATTTTATTGTAATTTATTATTTAAAGTAACTTTTTCAATGTCATACCAAGCAGGTATGAGTGTGTTTGACAGTGTGTCTCTGGAAGGGGGGCGGTAATTAGGGGCAGTTCATAAATCCATGTAAACATGACCATTATTCAGTTAAAACGAGACGCTGCGAGCGCACCTCCTAAACCGGAAGCTCCGGTCGGCTAACCATTATAATCCGTTTATTATTTATAATTGTAATGATGGATTATCAGTGATCATTTTAAAGTTACAGAGACATTGGATTAACCGTTTTTATGCCCTTGAACACAACTTTTGATCACAAAACAGCAAAGGTAAGACATAATTATCATCATGGCTACGTAAAGTGAAGTTGTTTTCTTGCTCTTTCCTGGCTGCTAGTTCAGTGAGTTTTCGTCGTACAGTGATGAGACTTATACCAATGGAATCTGTGGAATCTCAGCTTTCATGTGATATGTTGTTTGTGCAGATAAAATGACGTAGAAAAGATCGCTTTTGTCAGTTATGTGCTAAAGTAGCCGTTAGCCACGTTAGCCCGTTTTGCTAAGTGTTGATTTAGACTCTTGGTGTTGGACTTCTGTTCCGTGTAGGTAAAATGGTTCATATCGTCTGTTAGCTGAGTTTCTTCCCGTTAAGTGGGTATGCATCATTAATAGGTTGTTAAATGTTAAGAAGCCTTGAGACGCTGTTTCTTGCAAGATGTTGCGTCTGCCCCCGGGAGTCTTACAATAATAAGAGCGCTGTTAGGAGAGATGACGAGTGGCATTCACAGTGGCCAATCAGAGGGGTACTCAAACCGGATACGTCACGCAGGATGAGGGTTCCCAACCAACCAGAATTGTTTAAACTAAGGAAGTAGCGTAATTCATATACCGATAGCAGCACCGTTTGTCCAGCGGCTTAACGGTATACCAATACCGTCCAATCAGGTACCGGTACTGACTTAGTACCGGTTCTCGATACCCATCCCTACTGACTAGCTTGTCAAGATGTTCAGGAGAGTTTCACTGTTTGCGTTTGCTTACATAACAAAGAGTAGCAGTAGCTGTAACAACTAAGTGCTATGTGCTTTATGGCCTACACTGCATGCGTGCTTGCTACACTTACGGCCAAGCCACGAAAGAAGTCTTTGATCGATTCCTCAGAGACATCATAGGGCAGGTTGCCCAGGAAGGCCGTGTAAGGCGGGCTGCGGGGCAATCGGGAGCGGTCCACATCGGGTTCACGCGCTGAGCGAGGTGCTGTCGGAAGGACGGACCGGTCAATGTTCGATGCCCGGGAATAATCCTCCTCCACGTGCCAAGAGGTCGAGACTGGAAGGATGGGAAGAGAGAACATTTAAAACAAAAAACGTAGTGTCAGTTATCGAACTGCAGTTGGAAATGCAAATAAAGCATTTGGCAACTTTGACTCAACAAAAATGAATGTTAACTGAAAAGTATATGCATCAGTCACACAAACATTCAAGAGACACTACAGCGAATGCAAAACTTCTTTAAAAAGAAAATACTCAGTTTGACAATAGATACAGCTGAATGTAAACCCCTTAAGATGTCCATTTTGTTCAGCAGACACTTCATGTGTATTAAGTTATTGTTCCGTGAAAAACACATTGATGAAGTTAATTATCAGTATTGGCAGAGTTACAAATGACTACCAGCCACTAGCAGGTAAAAAAAGTGCTTGGTAGATTTGCTTTCGTCACCAGACTAAAAAAAAACAATGGTAATCTATTGAGTTGCAGGAAGATTGTTAAATCCTCTAGCCACAGTGGCAGGTAGACAAAAAAGTAAATGTCCATGTCTTGAATTATAATTTAGGCGAGCCAAAAACTCCAGATATAACAAAAGAAATACATATTTAGTTTCAAAATGCTTATGCAGAAATGTGAAGCAAGTACATGTACTGCACCTTTGATATGTTCATTGTAAAAGAACTTGCTATACATCACATGACCCTAACAACATGTGATCATGTGATGTGTAGCTTGATATGTTATACGATATGTATGTGTGATATAAACCACACTATACAAACACCATTCAATACAAACAATTGCAGTGATCAGTTTCACTGTCATCACTTAATCTGAAAGAAAACTGAAGATTTTCATTGAATAGCAGTTTTGCAATACGAGTCATGTTTTAATCTAGAAGAATTTCATGGCTTTATTTAATTACTTCTATATCATGGTTAGATGGCTATCCTATGCATTTTAAGGGGTTGGATCACCCTCATATCAGCAGATACTCAAGGTAGTAAAAACACAGAAACTGAATCTAAACCATCTCTACGTGGTTTATTAATTTGCCTGATCTTTTCTTACATTAACAACACTTGGAAAGAAGAGACCATTAACCCTCAGGAACAACATATTTATATTTAACGTTCACTGACTGCATTCGCCAAGGCATTTTCCTTTATACCCTCTCAACTAAGGGACAACCCGATCACAAGCGCATTGATATTGATCTCACTATCATTAAATGGAAAACTGAAAGACAGGTAGGCAAGTTAAAGACTTTTGTTAAAGAGTTAAGTGTTTATTTCCTTAAGTGTACTCACCATCGCCGTCCAGGTCATCGGTCTCATCGGCCCAGCTAGTGGACTTTACTGGGTAGCTAGGGGGAGCGTTGCTACTGGTTCCCTTGTCGTCTGCCAGGAAGTCAGTCAGGGTGAGGGTCTTCCCCTTCTTATTCTTCTTCTTAGCTAGAGGGGAAATAAACACAGTGGACAGAGTAAGAGATGTGCCAGGCCATAGTTTAGTTGTCCAAATGGATGTCTTTAAAGCCCCCTGGGAAGGCTAATTCATAATTGGCTGTTAATTGTGTAATATGGGATCTGATTGGTATATAGGTTATATACCTTAAAAGTATGAAGCCATTGACATAGCTATGTCGTTTTAAATACATCACTTCAATTCCCTGTGCCTGATCAAAACTTTTGCATAGAAAAGCGAATGCTAAATGTTCTACGCTCTAAGTAATTAGACAAAGCATTAATAATAGTCAAGCTTTTTTATCAAGTGGGGTGAATTTGATGGATTTTGTAATTTATTCTACAGCAGCCAAATGTTTAAGTGATCGAAAATTAACTAATGTTACCGCGGACCTTCAGTAATTAGATCGTTTGATCAGCCAAATAAGATGTTATAAATCAAGGTTCCCCATTAGTTACATGCTTATTTAAATATCTCAGACTATTGGGGATGATTAATTACACATGCAACCTTGTGTATGCATTTTTACCATTGCAAGCCACATAGGCTTTACATGTTAAAAACACAACCCATTGTTTTTTTTTTTTATATTTACATTATTCAAACAATGACGTCAGATTGCTTTTCCGGCATGTATTAGATTACAATTCTTTTTTTGAACAACTCTGGGAAATATTACAAAATATAGTGAGTAAAGCAGTGAAATGCTGCACAACGGAGAGATTCATTCTTTAAGCACCAACACAACAACAGTCTGGGACTGTTGTTGTGTGGACAGCTGCATCGCCGAGAAGACAAACAGTATATATAGTGTGATATGTTGTCAACATCCCAGCCTGCAGTGATAGGACTGCAGTGTCTGAGTGATAACAAAAAGATCCCGGGCATTATTTCAATAAACACCACAGGGAGTGGTCTTTATGTCCAATATGTCAGAAAAGGTTTTGCCTTCATTTGTTCATCCCCAATAACGCAATGCAAGGTGCAATGCTTGTAACGTGTTCAAACCACTAGACTGCATGTCTGCTGCTTTATTTAGGGAATATACATTGGAGATCGAATGAATGGTTCACATATCCATTGCAAAACATTCCTGCAAGTGTAAATTTAAAAAGGCAAACATTGCCAGTTACACATAGGGGCTTCACAGCTTGTAGAGCAGGTCTGGTCTGTTTTGGTGCGAGGCAAAAAAGGGGAGCCACAACGTTGGCTATGAGCTTAATTGTGAAAATCCCAGTTGTCAGGACATTCTTTACATACATCGTTACAAAACCTGCACACATACAGAGCAACAGAGACTGTAAACAACTCTTTCCCAGTGCACAATGCCAAGTCATTGTTTACAATCAACAGGCCTTAATGGCGTCGAGTCCTTATTCTTTATAAAACAGTCAAATTATTCTGACTGCCTAATAGCTTTCTTAGCGCACCGCACTCATGTAGCAAGCTAGTAGCTGCGCAACGTTAACTTTTGGCACTACAGCTAAAGCTACAATAACATAAACACAACCCAAGTGTTTCTGCACAGGTTGTTTGTTTGCGAGTATGCAGATTGCTTTTGTCTTTATGCCTATGCGGGCTTAGTCAGGAAAGGAGTGCTGACGGGGGAAGAGTCCCTGCTTAGCAGGCTAGGTTTTAGGGCCTAGCACACGTCGCAGCGCCAGAATCCAAGTGCGCCATCATCGGAGCACGACTAAGCCAACCGGATGGGACGGCTCGAAGTTATGAAGCTGCAAGTGAAGTGTTTATCAAGCGACCCAACATGCCCAGCTGCCTCGTTTCATCAAACACCGATACCCGGGTGCCAGGCTGCACACGTGGGGCGCCTCAGCCCGGACTGGTCGGCCCAACCCCTCCTCCCCGAAACGCGCTTGCGCCCGATGATTATCTGCTCTGAGCGCCACGGCGAGCTCCGCCACGGGCATACAATGTGCGAGCTGTGTGCACGCAGTTAGCAACATTTCACAACATGTCCCACACCGTCTAATGCATGTATTACTGTGAAGCCCCGAGAAGCTGAAAACACTAACACCACTCTAACGTTTTTCATAGGAAAAGACCGCATGTAACCTGTAGGTTAAAATGCTCAGCTTGTGCAAGTCGTAGCTTCGTTCATTCGCCTTCTTCAAGCAGCAAGGTCTTTACTGGGCCAAAAACAACCGACGAACCGATTTATACACGCGGGACAACGACGCCAATCAATTACACGATACATTAACAATACTAGAACTTAATATTTGTAATTGTTTTGCTGTAAATACCGCTTAAAATCCCTCCAACCGACCCAGATCGTTCAACCTCATAAACCTCACCTGACGCCGCCATGTTGGAGAACGAGTTCGTAGTAGTTCCCGGATGAAGGCGTCAGAGGTTTATTATCGGGAGCGCGCATCGCCGTTCACGGGCATGTCTCCTCCCTTGTTTGCCTACTCCAAACTTAAAAGATGTTTAAAGAGGACTTGGCGTACTTCTATTTAACCACATCTGCTCATGTACATTGGACCTTGATATCCTTGTAACTGAACTAACGTTACCTTTTTCTCTTTTATAGGAGTCTCTAAATCCTCGACCAAACATTTCTATGCAGCTTTAGAAAGTGTATTGTCCAAGGCAGGGGTGCCCACACTTTTTCAGCTTGGGAGCTACTTTTAAAATGACCAAACCCAAAAGATCTACCTACAGGGCCGCCCCTGCCCAATCTGTGTCGCGAGCGCGAGGGGGGGGGGGGGGGGAGGTGCTAGTGGACAAAACGGCGGATAAACTGTGGCGTGCTTACACTAATTGCGCCGCATAAGCGCATAATAGTGCGCCGCATTTGCCCTTCAGATGAGGAGGTGAGGCCCCCTCATAACTGCATGAACCCGTATGGCACAATACAACTCAGACTGGCTGACCTGTACGTCAATCAAGTGGCAAATGCCATAGTAAGGATGGATGATAGGCTAACTTTAAAAATTTTTTTTTTTTTTTAAATATTATTATTTTTTTTTTTTCATTTTTTTTTTAATGCCATGTGATCTACCCACACTACCTTTGCGATCGACCGGTCGATCGCGATCGACGTATTGGGCACCCCTGGTCCAAGGAAAGAAATGAACCGCTTGTTTTAATAGCTCTCAATGTAGGTATAGCCTAATTGCAAAGAAATAGACATTACAGCGAAAAAGACCAGGCAAATAAATATAACTAACAGGCAGAACTGGCTCCCTACACTAGTTTGTGAAAGTATGTGTAATTTTATGTTTAAAAAAAGCATGTGAACCAACAACACATTTCAAATAAAAAGTCCATATTGGAAAGATAATTTTTTTTCGAACAGTGCCAGGAATAAACCCCCACACTGCTCCATTTCCATAAATTAAATAGTGCAGTGTTTTGTAATGTAACATATCTGGAAACTAGTAAAAGGGATCAAATTAAAGAGTTAAAGTAAACATATACAATTCTTCCTATAAATGAAGTGTAAAAAAGTATTAATAATGAACTCAAGTATGTTCCTGAACATTTGAGTAATGCTTAAGTTGATTTCAACAGATTTTTTTTATATGTCGAGTTATCAAATATATCTAGGTTTTCACTGTATTTTGAAATGCATTCTTAATATTATAAACCTACTGCAAACGTAAGGACTTGATTCAAACCATATATATGTTGATGTTGTCACCGTGGAGTCACCCACCCATTGGTTTGGGGAATTCCATTTTGAAGCCTGGAGGATCAAGATTCAGTCTTTCCGACTATACATTTCACTACACGACGTTCCCCATAAAATCTGTTCCTAACCCAACCGTTTTCTGTTTCCGCAGTCATGGCTACTTGTCAAGTTCGGCATTTTCAAGAAGATCTATTTTTTCTGTTGCCATCTTTTTTGCCAAAGGCTTTAGCATGAAGTTGCCGCTTGATTGACGCAAAACCAGATCTGAAATTCCAGTCAGATCTTTTGAGCCTACATTTTTCATTCAATCAAGAAGTTGTCTTTAATCGAAAGTTATTATGGCATTCTGTTGGCTAGCACTTTAAAACCAAACAGATGTATGAGGTTTGTCTCCTGGCTTGTCTTACATTTTTCCGAGGGGCCACACCTACATTTCAGCAGCTTTAAGCATCCTGAGTGGGTGTATGGAGGAGTAAGCAAAAAACAGAACTAGCATTGCTTTTCATAATTAAGTCAGAATATATCTTGTAATATGTCAGCAATTCGTTGTTTGGGGTGTAGAATGAAATTAAATTACATCATTATTTGTCAATTACAATTATGGAATTCTGTTGGATTTTGTTTTCAATCAACAAGGGTTCTGATAGCGCATTTAATAAATCAATATGACAACAACATAAAACAAGCACAATCTTACATCATCAAACAAAAACACATGCACAAGAGTCATGACTGTGGGTCAACAAGTGGTTTTATTCATTTTCATTTTGCTTTAGGTCAGGCACTAGTTGTTTTTTAAAAAGCCCCGCCTGATATTGAATGCCTTCATTGGTAATTGCCTAAATCATTTATTGTTTACATGGAATGTAGTCTGCGTTCAAATTACTTTGTTTGTTTGGACCAGCGTGTTTTTTCCCATGATTGATAGTTGAGGGTTTTTCTGCTTTAATTGTTGGGCTGGTCCCGGATTCTTGGTTCCAAATTAGTTCAGCATCGCCAGCTCATCTATTGCATCCTGGAGCCTGTACAAGACACAGAAGACACATTTGACTTTTAAAGTATTTATGTCGTAATGCTTTCTCAAACTGACTCGGATCCTGCCTCATTCCAGTAACTAGTACCATGCAAACCATGATAAGTGCTTTTAGTATTCACCTCCACCACCATCTACACCTTGCTTGGATCTGATTGTTCTCCTCCACCTAACTCTCTTACTTGAAGTCTCCACCATCCAGCAGACTCCTGTAAGTGCCAATCTCGGCCTCCAATTTCATCTTCATGCTGAGCAGCGTCTCATACTCTTGGGTCTGATTCTGGATGTTTGCACGCAGGTGGGTCAGCTCCTCCTCCAGACGGATAAGAAGGTTGTTGTACTTCTCCATTTCCATATTGTTTCTTTGCTCTGTGTTGCGTAATGTGTCTTCTAGGGATGCTCTCTGATGAAGGATTTGAAGAGGAGGAGTTAAAAGTGTGCCAAATATGTTGGTAAGCCAAAACATAGAAATCTTATGTTATGCATCATGTTTTTAAAATAAATAAAAGTCTCAAATATTGCAACAAGAATATATAATCTTATGAGAGGTTTTAATTATGTTATGCTTGTGAATAAAATTAAGATGAAAAAGAACAGAATATAAAAACATGCATGCTTACTAAGCTCTGTTGGGATGCAAATTCAATTTCCAGGGTCTGTATCTGTCTGGATAAGTCGCCCCTCTCCATTTGGGCTCCCTGGAGAGCTTCTGTGTTCTGCGATACCTCCACCTGCACATCTGCAATCTGAAAGGGGAAAGGGAAAAGGTGTTTGCCAACTAACAAGATAGCTTCTGTAAGTATATTCGGTCGAATTTCCCTTTTGCTTAACATTACCTGATTTTCATGCCACTGTTTGAGGTCTTGTGCATTCTTCACTGCAAGCTTCTCATAATTGCTCCTCACATCTTGCATTATCTGAGCCAGGTCCTGACCTTTAGGAGCGTCGACATCCACTTGCACTGCTGAATTTGAGATCTGATTCCTTATCTCCATCACCTCCTATTAGACAGACACAAAGAGAACATTTCACAAAAACATTCCTTGCGAACGCCTCCAAACTGTGATGGTTAATCTCGATGAAGTGTGAACTCACCTCCGCGTGGTTCTTCTTCAGGAAGGCAAGCTCCTCCCTAACATTTTCAATCTCGCTCTCAATGTTCATTCTGGTCATGTTAGTATCATCTATGACTCTCCTCAGCCCAGCGATGTCGGCCTCCACAGACTGGCGGATTGCCATCTCATTGTCAAACCTGTTGGAGTGCAAAGACACAAACTCTGTTATTCTTTTTAAAAGCATCCTTCGGACCGGTGTTGTAATTGAGCGTTTTGCTACTTGCAATCAGAACAGTGCATCTGATCATATGCATACATTCATATGCTACTGTGATAAAACTAAGCAACACTAAGTGATAAGCTGTTATTCAAGTTATGCTGTGATGTATAAAGGTACGTAACCTCAATATGGATTAAGTGTTTCAAACACAAATCTGCTCTCTGCTGAAATCATATTCTAAAGATAATTTAGATTTTAAGCCTCATGCACACAATACAAAAAACAAATACATTTAAATTCTTCTTTGTATTCAACATACTTCACTTTGAAGTCGTCAGCAGCAAGACGCGCATTGTCGATCTGGAGTACATAACGAGCATTGTCCAAGATCTCATCGAAGATCTGGAAAGAAAAAATGGTTGAACACAAAAGAAGTGTTTTAGCTGGCTAGAACGAACACAATTGTTTAACAAGAAGCCTTTTCATTCAATATTCAAATCATTATGACATAGTGAAGTATAACATAGCCTAAGAAGAGAACATATGATTTGAATCTTAGTTCCCTTCTTTAACAAAAGAGGCCCCAGATTCAGATTACACACCAGGGCCACAACATTATTGAAACCATAGTTGCAGTCAGTAAAAAGAGGAACCACAAACAGAAGTACAGGAAAATACAATGTTCCTGTGCCAACACTAAATCTGGTTTGTTTTAGCATTGTTGGAGAATTGATTTCCTGTCTGACTAACTCACACAGGGAGTTTTTTTTCTCTCCAATTCTCACACAGCTGCACTATCTCTGTCCGTCATTTTCTTTGCATATACAACTGTATGTGTTTATGTATTCAAAGACTGCAACATTCTTTGGTGCGTATGTGTGTTTGTGAGTTTACACTCTTATGTGTCCATGGCAAACTGCCTAAAGTCAAAAGGGGGGAAACTTTGCGACTTCATGTGTTGAGAGAGACAAAGTGGGACCATCAGTGTGACACATTGAAGATCTGTAGACTGTAGAAGAATGTGACATTTGACTCTGCAGACTGGAGCTGATTGTTATACGACCAGTGCGCTCACACATCTCTGTGGACACACACACAGACACACACTCATTCACGCTGGCAGCCCCAGATCCTTTGTGTGTGTGTCATTACCACACATCTGTTTCACATTGAGGCCCTCCTATACCAGAGTATGCATGTAGAATCTCAATTTGCAAGCAGGACCATTTGGAAATGCTTCTGTCTGGTTTAGGTTTGTTCTCTACAAGCCATCTCTCATGATGCTGACCGCGTGGTGATGATTCATCAGGGGAGGTTCTGGACATTTTGTGGCATAAACTAGATTTATGGGGGAGGGTTAGAATTGAGCAACCACACCCTTCATTCTCTAACCAGAAATGTGATAACCCACAAAGGAAATGCTGGCCGTCTCAGCACCAGTGTTCTTGAGGCATGAAATACACTGATAAAACGTACTGACACAGGTAGATCGTTAGATCGATACATTTACATATCGTGCGTGACGATGAGTGACGATGAGTGCGAAAGCATTTGTTAAGTATTTAAACACTCTTATCCATCATTGTTCGTTTCACCTTGCTGTATCAAAGACAACTTCCTAGTTTTCAACATTTTACACCAAACTTCCCCTTTTTTAATTTTCATAATCGTTATTTATTGTTATGCTTACCTTTCTGCGTAGGTCTTCAATGATGGGTTCATACTTGCTGTAGTCTTTCATGCTGGGCCCTCCCTTCTCAAGAGCCTCCATGATCTTCATCTCCAGCTCCTTGTTGGCCTGTTCCAGGTTCCTCACCGTCTCCAGGTAGTTGGCCAGGCGGTCATTGAGGTTCTGCATGGCTCCCTTCTCATTGCCCATGATGCCAGAACTACCGGCACCACCACCAGACGCCATGGAAGAACCGGCACCACCAAAACCTGAGCCCATACCACCCCCCATTCCACTGCTCAGCTTGAAGGCAGAGGAAGAAGAGGTCATTGGGGCCCCAGACCGCAGGGAAGATGTGGAGGATGAAGACATGCGGGCCCCCTTCCCACCAGCACCGCCATAAATGCTGGCAGAATACTGGGGTGTAGAGCGGCTCATGGAGATGTGGGATGAAGACATCGGCTGCATGTTGGATCTTCTGTAGCTCATTTTGAGAAGTTTAAGCACCACAGACAATGAAGTGAAAAATGAGATGTGGAGCTGCTGGTCGGCTTAGAAAGTGAGTCTGGCAGCGGAGAGTTGGGAACTTATACTCCTGCTTCTCTCCTTCAATCACAGCTGGTCTTTCAGACCCTGCCCACTTCAACATGGCCCAGTCTTCTCTTCCTGCTCCCCCTCCCTGCTCTCTCGTGCTCTCATTCACCCACATGTTCCCTTTTTTTTAACCGACAATGTTTTCCGTCTCCAAGGAAATGTGTGAGGAATTTTTCCGTTGTGAAAACTCTTAAAAAACATTTAGATTTAAGCAGCAAATGTATTTTACCCAACTATCAAGATTACATATAAAACAGTTCACAAGAAATGAAAGAAAGCTGTTCTAGACATATTATCGAAGGTAAAGTGGAATAGAATCAAAAATAAAAGTGTTAGGTCTACTCTGTGAGCACACCCCCAAATTCCTTTGGTTTGCCCATAAAAGGCATAATGCCTACCAGTTTCTGCATGGTTTCTAAGTTTGAGGTCAGCCATGCCCCAAAATAAGCACATTTCGACCTTCCTATCTAGACTGAACTGAAAGTAAGATAGGGTATAGCAGCTGCAGCATTGCTTCTTTTAGTTGTAGCTACAAAAGATGGGGAGGGGGATGTATAAACTTTATGTATAAAACTACATAAAGAAATCTGAGATTATAGCTACTTTGAGGTCATCAGCATCCATAGCGCCATATTTCTTTACTTTTGTATACTCTGAAAAAGGGCAAGATTAACCAGTGGCATTTAATTGTTTATTAGAACAATCAGGAAGCCCTTACCAATCTGTAAGTTGACATTAAAATCACATTTCAACAGAGAAATAGGGTGGACATTATTACCATCGAATATTCCATACTGTAAAAGGAAACCTATGGACACACAAGCTTCAAACACACCCAGAAGACCTGAGAAGGGGGGATAAGCCTAAAGAACGAAAGTAAGCCGATAGCACATTGTTCAGAATGCAATAAAAAAGAAAGAAAGGCTGCCCTCATTCACCTTTCAGAGGCGATGATCTGTTCAAATCAGCTCTGATGAGGATTTTGAACTATATACTTTGAAGCCTCATCTAGTGAGGTGTGTAAACTGTATACGTTTGATATCTCAGTATGAACAGCTCTCTTTTGTCATTAATCCTTTCTGACACCAGGACATTTTTTTTTCATCTCAAAGCCTGTGTTCCTCTTCTAAACAGGATACTGTTCGTTTTACTTGTCATAAATAACAATTATGTGAGTTTTATTGTGCATTTTAGTGACTAAATGCCATAGTGCCTATGGGAACTAGAATACAATAGGCAGGAAACTGCAAAACACTATTCAACAAAAAAGAAGGAAAGAAACTGGATGATTTCCCTAAAAAACAAAGCTGTAATAAAAAATGTTCTTGGAGGACCATGGCTAAGTTTATGCCAGTTTAACTAGGGCTAAAGTTGTGGTCAGAGAGGATTTTCTCGCTAGGCCCCAGAGAACATGGATAACAAAACCAACGAACCACCCCAGGGGAAACTTGCAGAGGCTCAAACACCCTCCTGAGCCTCATACAACCCAGTTCTTTTCTTTCCTGGTGTTACTTCACCTTCATGGTTGATCAAGTTTCAGTGTTTCTCACACTTTACAGCAGCCCCTCACTGTCCTCTTCTTAAAGCAGCACTCAATAAAAGGGGGAAAAAAACTGCAAATAGCAACAAAGCAACAAAAAATTAAAGGAGTCAAATGACTCTAAACTGAAACCAGGGGAGAGGCATAAAGAGGAACCATGATGAATTAAATCAGCATGACTCATACCTCATGACTAGCGTCGCCGCTGTCCTGTTTGTTTGAATCTGTGTTGGCAACGAAGTTGCCTTGCCCACCAGGACAGAAAAAAAGAAAGAAATTAGAAACAGGGATGTACCTTGACTGACAGTTTTAATGAACTTAGCTAGTATATTGGATACGTGTAGCACATTTCCCTGCACATACTTCATCTCATCATTATGAAGTAAATGTGAATGCACAATTGAATTACTTTAGAATGACACCACTGGCGTTTACATTGGTTCACTGTTAGCCTGCTTCATAATTAAATTCATTTCTCTCCCTCACAATGACAGTCATTGACATACATGACATCTGTGCTTCTCCAGAGAGCTAACAGGCAAGTCAACAGAATAGCTTACAGTAGCCATCCCCAGGAAGCAGAAGAGTGATAAAAACTATTTTTTCGACTTAGCTGTTTGCTCTGCCTCATAGCTAGGACATAAGAATATGTAGTTCTTTGTGATTCATGTGACAGGCATGTTGGAAAATATATAAACAATATATCAGTAGATCAATACCTGTGCACACCAAGTCTCCACATAAATATTTATATCATTATTTGTTTATGAGTAATTATTCCTTAGAATTGATTTTCCACATGCAAGAATCTGATATGGATTGCACCCCTCTTTCCCCGATAAGTTGGGAAAAGAGCAGCGGAAAAGAGTTGGAGCCTATGAATCATTGTAACACAGCAGGAACCTGGAAACTACAACTTCAGTTTATGGGCTTCACAATACTTGGAAAAATCTCAGATTTCGACTCAGCTTAGAGCAGCCGCAAATTAACTTTACTCCCCTCCCTTTTTCTTTGGTCTCCTTTGGCACAACTGCAGTGCAAAATGTGAGCTCTAACATGCTTATATACAAAGTCAAAAACATAAATTTGCATATATGCATATGCATATTTATGCATATGATTGTGGACACCCTTACAGCTGCAGGAAGGGATGCATGCATGTGATGTGACACACTCTTGCACAGAGACTTTCTTACATCATCCCTTTTTATCTTGATCACTCACTTGACTGGCACCAAGATGTTTAATAGGCATCAAATAGGCAGTTTGTTTATCTTGTTAATGTATAACTTTATTGCAGTTTTATGGCCAGGATTGTCATCAAAGTGTAGGGGTCACACATCAGAGGTTAGTGAAATGTGTCGACTAAGAGACATTTTCTCCATAGTATGTCATGTCCATTTCTAGCGCAAAGACATTTCACAGGACGGCCTAAAAGGTGCAGTGAGTTAGAAATGCTACATTGGAAAGTCACCTATAGCTGACTACATTTCTCACATGGGCACAAATGACAGTCCGTAGAAGTTTAATCTAAGGAAGTAAAACTGTTTGTTAAATGATTTACTTTATTACTTTGAGGTAACATCAGCATGCTAACATGCTCGCAATGACAAAGCTAACAGGCTGATGCTAAGGAGTAAAGATGTACAGAGACGTCATTGTCCTATATGTCTCTGAAATGTCATTAGATTAGAAGACCAGAAGTGGGCAGTTTCGGATTCAGGTAGTTTTCTAAAATCGAGCAAATTTTGTATTTTCTAATTGTTATTCAATATCATTTGTGTGACTACAAAGCATTACATTGATGTATTATTGGCATATAATTAATAATGAAGTATCTACAAATGAATATATTTCACTTTTCATCACATGTTGGTCCCCCCAACAATAACTGGTATCAATGACCAATTAGACTGAATCTTCCATGAAACCTATGTCTGATCCATACAGAATGTCATATCTTAAGTGCAAAAATATTGAATTAAATACCAGAAAAATAACTGTAACAAACTTACAGAAATCCATCCAATAGTTGTCCAAATATGACACTCATCACAAATGTCAATCTCACGGAGTCCCTACAAGAAACAATGATCGGTCAACAAAATCAGTAAATGGTAGTCATCCACGGGAATAGGAATGTTTGTAACTCTTTCCTGGCAAGCCCCATATAGTTGCAGAGACGTTTCCATCTGGACCATTTGGTGGACAAAGTGGAGAGTCATACCCCCCTGTGGGTGACAAAGCAACTTCCTATAGACTGGATCAAGTTTCATGCAGCGGATAAGATCATAGACTATAGTCAATGTGATACAGTGATGACAACATGTGACCACATCATGCCACTCCTCCTGTGAAATTTCTTTGGCTGAAAACATACACTTTCATCCTACAGTCGCTAGGGGGCATGAGTCTCAAAGGGAACGCAGCCACTGTAATATGAGAAGGGTGATGAGGTCTAAGAAACTGCATGTTCTGTACTTTTCTGTCTGGCTTGTTTCTTTGAGTACATGTGTGCTCCCATTGTTTAAAACCATGCACCATGCCTTGGTGTAGTGTTTTTTTCATGTCTGTGTAGGAGGCTCCTTGTTTGAACAGGCATTACAGGGCAAGGCAGGATGTTAGTTTTAAAACTGATTAAATACTGATCAATCGAAGGCTAGGCAGGGTCCTTCAGACCACTGCAAAGTCCAACTTTAAGACCACAACATAAAGACAGGCAGTATGTTTATCCTCCTTTTATTAGTTTTCTGCATTTTCCTTCTCTATTTCTACAACTTTTCAATTAAAGGGGCCCTATTATGCTAATTTTCAGGTTCATATTTGTATGTTGTGCCATGTTTACATGCTTTAATGTTAAAATATGCTTTGTTTTTCTCCTCCTGCCTGTGCTGCAGCACCTTTTCCACCCCCTTTCCGAAACCAGAGCCCATGCTCTGATTGATTAGCTGGCCGACTCTGTTGTCATTGGTCAAGTGCTTAGAAATGTCCTGCCCCTTAGCCTATCTCGTATAATATGTTGGAGCGCTAGCCAATAGAACAGCGAGTGTGAAATCACTATGTTACAGAAGTAAACAAAGGACTACATTCGAGGCGTTTCAGGCAGGGGGGAGTGTGTGGGAGAAAAACTCCCTCTGGTGTGAACTTTGGGATTTTAGCCTTTGCAGAACTTTTACATGCACAAAGCCTATAAAACACACTACAGGAAGTTACATTCTCTATGTCTCTTGTTGTTTATAAAGCACTGCATGCATTAAGTTTATCATATATTACATGATGTAAAGATGCAAGCCTTTAGCCTGCTTAAAATAACCATCTTGGATACAGGCCAATTCCCACTGAACGTCTCAGTTCATCTGTCATTCATTGTGAAATAGGTTTTTTTCTTATCTCTGCTAATTATCTTCTCATAACCCCCCACTTGCTCATCTCTTCCCTCACCCCCTTCTCTCTTGTAGCATGCAAGTGTTTCTCTCAGCACATTCCTGACTTGATGTGTCACAGCAGCTTCTTACAAATCAAAACATCACTGGCCTCTTAAGGGACTTAAGGTCAGAGGGTGAGCTTTGTAAATTACGTTCTTACTATCTGCATGCAGAAACAATAAGGCATTCTCTTATCTGTATGTCTTTATGTTTAAGTCATCAAACTTGAAGCGAAAACAGCTCTGTTCACGGGTTGGTGTAAGATCCTGAGTTATTGAAACAACACAAACTGGTTGACTTGTACATATATGGTTGCCTCCAAGTTTAGCACAGCAGCTTCATTGTGAAGGGTCACGTCAGTGTTTCAGACAAGCCAAGCAAAATATGATTTTTTTATCAGTCTGAAGCCTTAAAGTCCCTTTTAGGTTGTTAATATGTTCTTTCCACAACATGTGCCCTCTTTGCTTATTCATAGCTGATAGAAATGTTAAGTTTATTTTTTAAAAACTCTGGAAACAAAAGAGGAGGGGTGTGTTTAATATTTTCGTTGACGGAGCAAGGGGTTTATTCTGGTAAGAATTAGGCAACAGTCAAGAAACCAGTCAGGGAAGATCTTGAGTCATAAATCCGACAAATAAATCATGATTTCCACAATATGATATGATGATAGTTCATGGTTTAAATCAAACTGTCATAAAAGGATAAGGGCTTACCGAAAATGTGTTTTGATCCTTAATGTGTGCCACTATGGAAACAAAAAAACAACAATTTATATCTAAGTAGCTGGCTACCTATAACTACCTATTTCTACCTACCTACCTACCTACCTACCTACCTACCTACCTACCTACCTACCTACCTACGATGCGCAGTCCTTGTTTTTGATGTTGTGTTTTTGATGGGGTGGGAAAGCTGTTTAAGACTAGGTGGGGTCCAGAGTAAAATAAAAAGACAATCTCTATTTGCTCTTTACCTGGCTGATATGGGAGGAATGTTCATCAATAGTCAGTGTGTGCGTGTGTGTTTGTGGGTGTGTGTGTGTTCAATGCCTTCAGTTACTTCATAATTGTGCAATTTTTCACGCTTCAAACACAGGATTTTACTTGTGACATTGAAGAAGGTGCAACCTGTCTATGTGAACTTTACTTTTTTGCTGTACTGATCCCTTTTCTTATATAATCTGTGTTTCATGCAAGGATGTGTTCCAACATGCCTGCTGAAGAACATATAGAGCGCACGTATAGATAATGGAACATATTAAGTGGGTACATTTGGTTTTTCCACAATTATGAGACATACAGTGACACAGAATACACACACATAAACCACATCACACTGGACACCAACAATTTGCTTTGCAATATGTCACCTCTATGAGGACTGTTTTAAAGGAGAAGACGAGGTCATAAAATGATGCGCTGTTCATTATACCCAAGGTTTGACTTTTTAATCTGGTTTCGCATGAGTGTGTGTGTGTGTGTGTTTGTCAGTTTGCCTGTGTCTGGTGTCTGTGTGTGTTTGTGAAAGAGTGCAGATGATACAAGAGGTACAATATGTTTGAAGTTTAATTTTATGGATGCAAAATAAGCTTTGCATGTTTATTATTATGATGTAAAAGCAATGTAACATTTAAAGTTTGGAAAATCCTTTTGAAGTAGAAGTTGTACCACTTTTTCTGCACCACCTTAAACTGGCACGGGGACTATTATGTAATTCTTGTGCTCCCTCCAGCAGTAAATGTGTAACACAATGTGATTTTCTTCCCTGACATTCCCTCATCCTTCACTCCCCTGCTGCAGGCGGCATCCAATCAGATCTCTGCAGGGCCCCTCCCCTGCCCTGATAAATAGCACTGGAGACCAGGGAGGGTCTATCTGCCTCGCTCTCTTCTCCTCTCACACCACTTCATTGCTACAAACTTCCTCTGATATCATGTCTATCAGAGCTATGAAGAGCACCACCTACTCCACCGTGTCCTCCTCCAGGGGCCCATCCCAGGGCTTCAGCAGCCGCTCCTTCTCCGGCTACGGGGGTGTAGGCAGTGGCAGTGGCAGTGGCAGGCAGAGCCTCAATGTCCGCAGCTCTTATGGGGGAGTTGGCAGCTGTGGTGCTGCTGTAGGTGGCGGGGGGTATAAAATGGGTGGTGGGTATATTGCCGGGGGTTCTGGACAAAGAGGAGGTGGAGTGGAGTTTGGCTATGTGGGCTATGGTGGAGGTATGGGAGGTGGCATGGCCCATGACATGGGGGCCCCCATCACAGCGGTGACTGTGAACAAGAGCCTGCTGACCCCCCTGAACCTGGAGATTGACCCCAACATCCAGGTGGTCCGCACCCACGAGAAGGAGCAGATCAAGACCCTCAACAACCGCTTTGCTTCCTTCATCGACAAGGTCAGTCAACTTAAAGGGACATTTTCAAAATTCATACATGTTAGTTTAATAGTAAAAAGAAAAAAACTTTCTGTGGGTCCAAAAATACTTTTTGTTGAGGATAAACTGTTGGTTCCTATGACTGTTAGGATACATCTATACAATTCCTCACAGAGTGAACATATAACCTTAGAGGAAATTACTGTATTGAAAGCCAGAATAGCTCAAGGTGAAAGAGGTCTAAATTCACCATGTAGATCATCCTTGAGTCAAAAGTGTATATATAGCAATATGCAGTCATCTAAAAGCCATGTAGAGTGGTACTGTGAAGGAAACTTCACAGTTTTGAGCAATGCTTTGGCTCCCTCCCATGTTTTCACTCTGAGTGAGATCATAGAGCTCAGATAAGAGGATCAACCTGGATACAGAGCACGAAGAGAAGAGAAGGACACATTTTTCTTGAAGGGGGTGCATCCAAATGTGAGCAATATCCTGAAAAGAGATAAAGTCCAAGCTGCAAAATCGTATTAATCAAATAAAGCTTGCTGAATAATAACAGCATGTACATAAAACCTACAGTACAAAAGTGGGTGTGTCATGGGCTAGGCAAGCTTTGCATGGGAAGCTTGTTAAATACTGAGTGGAGTAGACAAATAACAGTTATCTGAACGAAACCCACTTTATGAGGCTTTATGAAAGCCAGTAAAGCAATAATTTGCTTGTTTTGTCAATAGTATAAATCATTGTTTGTCAACCCACTGTTAAACAGAGTGCAGAAACCGAAGCCTGACTCCTCCACCTGAGATTAATCAGATTCTTTAGTTATCGAACATTGCAACATTCATGTTTAATGAGGTACCGCGAAGTATGACAGAAGTAAAATAGATAACCCTGAGACTAATTCCTCAGATTGTAAAACCAAGCTTGCATACCATCATGATATTGCACACACTCAGGTATAGCTGCGTGTCACATCGTGTTTGCAGAGTGGTAGCAGGACCCCACCCAGGGTCAGGATGCTCAATAGAGAAGTTGCAAAGGGGGAACTGGGAAACAGTGCCTCTTTGTGTTGAAAAGTGGCACTATGGGTGAGCAATATGCTATGGGAGTAATTGATTTGACATTTAGAGTGTGTTAGATGTGGGAGAAGCTACTCATTTTCTTGCTGTCAATCTTCATGCAGTTCTTTCTCCATTAGGAAACAAAGTGAAGCCATTCATGTTGTTTGAGTAACGCATACATGCATCTTTTTTCAGTGCATATTTGTCATAGACCAACCTCCCCATACATTAAAGTTTTTGTTTTAGTAGTGCAGTATCTTCCCATCCTTTTACAATCAATCCATTCAAAGTCCTTTCTGTGTGACCCATATCTACAGAACTGTGTTTTTCCTGTTTTCTATTCATCAATCACTCACTTACCTTTTCTGTCTGCAGGTTCGCTTCCTGGAACAGCAGAACAAAATGCTTGAGACCAAATGGAAACTTGTGCAGGAACAGACCACATCTCGCTCCAATGTTGACTCCATGTTCGAAGCCTACATCGCCAACTTGCGCAGACAGCTGGACAACTTGGGTCACGAGAAAGTCAAGCTTGAGTCTGACCTGCATCAGATGACAGGCATGGTTGAGGATTACAAAAACAAGTGAGTGGAGCATAATATTTCAACCATCAGTGGAACTCCTTAAATAAACTATAATAAACATATATTTTAACAGTTGATTGCATGACCACTGCATTATACATTTAAGGAGTAATCTTTCCTTTCAAGGTATGAAGATGAGATCAACAAGCGCAATGAGTGTGAAAACCACTTTGTCCTCATAAAGAAGGTCTGTCTTTTCTTATTTTCCATATTATGCCATAATTAAACCATAACAAGCCTTCGAGCTAAATGGCCACACAATGGCCATTGTACCTTAGGGCCAGGGCAGAATGCAACAATGAACAATCTCTATATTTGACTTTCCTGTGCAGGACACTGACGCAGCCTTCATGATGAAAGTGGAGCTGGGAGCCAAACTGGACGGGCTATCTGATGAGATTGAGTTCCTGAGGCAGATCTACGATGCAGTACGAACCTTGTTTCCTTTTCCAGTGGCACACAAATGAATAATAGATTCAACATCTAACAAAGAGCATTTGCAAAATGATTTGTTAATATATTATCCGCACAGGAACTCAGTGAGCTGCAGGGCCAGATCAAGGACACATCTGTTGTGGTGGAGATGGACAACAGCCGTAACCTGGACATGGACTCCATTGTGGCTGAAGTGCGTGCTCAGTATGAAGACATCGCCACCCGTAGCAGAGCCGAGGCAGAGTCATGGTATCAGTCTAAGGTTAGATCCCTGTGATTTATGTCAAATAAAAGCATGTCAAACCATGTGGCTAACAACAAACATCAGCTACACTTTGATAATCACGTTGCTTTTTCATTCTCCCATACAACTTTTCTGTGTGTTTAGTATACAGAGATGCAGCAGTCAGCAGGAAGTTACGGTGAAGACCTGAAGGCCACCAAGGCTGATATAGCTGACATGAACCGCAGGATAATGAGGCTCCAGTCTGAAATTGAAATGGTTAAAGCACAGGTGAGAAATTAGTTTTGTACATTTGGACATTTCTATTATTCTTTGATTTTAACTGATTAAAAAACCTCCTAACTTCAGCAGTAATTCAAATGTGGTAGTAGCATCTGGCCTTAAAAAGACAACAGGATCTCACATCACTCTTTGCTTTTCATTCTCTACTCTTAGCGAAACAATTTGGAATCTCAGATCGCAGAGGCTGAGGAGCGTGGTGAGATTGCAGTAAAAGACGCTAGACTTCGCATCAGAGACCTGGAGGAAGCGCTCCAGAGAGCCAAGCAGGACATGGCCCTTCAAGTGCGCCAGTACCAGGAACTGATGAACGTGAAGCTGGCCCTGGACATTGAGATCGCCACCTACAGGAAGCTGCTGGAAGGAGAGGAGTACAGGTAAGGTGTTGCTGTGACAGCGCCCTCCTGTGGAGCTGCTGAGAAATATATTTTTAACATCATTATTATTGTGTAGATGACTCATTGTGTTCTGCTTGCTCCTGTCTTGTTCTGTTTCCTTTACAGGTTAGCTACTGGAATCAAGACCAATATAACCAAGCAGACTTGTAAGTTCATGTTCTACCTTGGTTTAACTGTTTAACTGTTGATTTTTGTTACAGTTTAAACTATTAATTAAAAATAGCATGACTTCATGATAGGTTATGTTTTGGACCGCACTCTTCCCTTTTGAGATTTTTGCACATTTCAATCACAGATAACTTAATTACACCTAAAATATTGCTTCTATTTCTGCACTTGTGTTAAATACTTTGACAAACTGTGTCAATAAATGCATGTGCTGTTTACCCCAAGTTAATTGGAGTAGACTCAAATCAAATGTGCTTCTTAAATCTCTAAGAAGAAGAACTAATGGTAACCGAAGCCTTTGCTGATACGAAAAGATATTCAGATCATAATGGACCTTTTTTTCCAGTACTGTATTTCAATGTTTATTTTTACATGTGCAGCAATGAACTACAATGCCTACGGCCTGGAGAGCTCCCGAACCCCGTCCTACGCCAGCTGCTCCTTCGGTGGAAGTGGAGTCAAGGCAAGCATCGGTTCTATTGCTGCCCGTGAAGGAGCAACAGTAAAGAGCACCACAGTCACCAAGACAGAAACAGTGAGGATCAAGACCGAGGAGAAGATGGAGGAGAAGATGGAGGAGAAGAAGGAGGAGGAGCAGGAGGAGGAGCAGGAGGAGGAGCAGGTGGAGGAGCAAGAGGAGGAGCAAGAGGAGGTAGCAATCGAGGCTCCAGCTGTCGAGGAGAATAACGAGGAGGCGGAGGTGGAGCAGGAGGAAAAGGAGGAGCAGGTGGAGGCTGAAGCTGTGGCTGAGGAATGATTATTTTTTCCTGTTTTATCTGATTTATGATTGATGATATTGGTCTTGGAGGTGATTAAAAAGCACACCAACTCTGCTTTATTATCCAGGTCTCTAATTGTTCACACCAAAGTGCCTTCACAAAACAATGTTTCTTCTATAAGAGGTGTAAACA
Source organism: Dissostichus eleginoides (assembly GCA_031216635.1). Classification (NCBI taxonomy): domain Eukaryota; kingdom Metazoa; phylum Chordata; class Actinopteri; order Perciformes; family Nototheniidae; genus Dissostichus; species Dissostichus eleginoides. The sequence continues at coordinate 15,782,124 of CM062265.1, forward strand.
CAACTGTTATACACTTCATGTAAAGATGCTAAAGGATGAGTCTTTGTTCAGGTATCTGAAAAGTCTTAATACATTATTTACTGTAAACTGCCTGTGGTCAGTGATCCTTGCACCACATGTGTTTAACCAGCAGGTGGCACTGTTGTATTTGTTTTCTTCTGTTGCTCTTGGGGTCCGAGTAACTCAAAGCACTGATGCCACCTCGAGTATACTGCTGCATGGACCTTATTCTGTACCCTGCTGTAACATGAATATATGTGAACAAAGTCTTCCATCTTCTCAAAATCCAATTTTCTGTGCGTTACCCCTGGCGACACATCATGTCCTGTCTGTTTGCTCGACAATAAACCTTCTTCAAACATTAGTTTACATTGTGAACTGTTGTGTTACTATAGTTTGTACGTTTCCTAGTAAGTTTATGTAATTGCACTTTTGAGAAATACTTCATCTGTCAACCATTAAGAACAAGGCTAAAAAAGATAGGAAAATGAAAAAGATATTATGCACACAATGAAAGACCTGTGTGTGGAACACATTTTTAATCTTATTAAATACACACATGAACAAACACACACACACACACACACACACACACACACACATACACACACCCACACACACACATACACACACACACACACACACACACACATACACACACACACATACATATACACACACACACACACACATATGGTGAACTTTAAAAGGCCTTAGAGCAGGGGTCTCCAACACGTCGATCGCGAGCTACCGGTAGCTCGCGGTCAGCTTTTCAGTAGCTCGCCGCTCGCGATTCACAGACTGTGTAGAAAAAATCCGACGACAATAAATGCACCTGAATCAGTCCGTGTCGCTGCGGCTCAGACACACATGGATTTATGTTTTAAAAAATGCTCGCGACCATGTCAGGTTTCTGGTGGATTTAATCAAGTCTTGGATTGCAGAGTATGAATGTCCTCTTGCTATTTTCAGTTGATAAATACGTGTGTAAAGTTTGTGAAGGCAGGAGGAAAGCTTCCGCGATCACCGTCTCCTCCGTTCCTCCAAACCCCGCCCCCTCCTGAAATATAATGAGTGACAGGCTGATAGTAACCTGATAGAAACTTTATTATTCACTTAATCTCTGATTGAGATATGATGAAGCTAACTTAATCTCATACATTCATGGGCTTTATGTAACAGTAAGACAGAGAATGTAAGTGTGCACCCACATGCAGTATTTTTGTTTTTATAATGCTGTTGTAAATACTCCTGTTGTCTGCTGTGTTCAGACTTAAGTCATGTTAGTGATGCCACATTCAGGACCTTCAGTGTCCTTTTTTAATAGAAGACCATTGCAAGAAGCTGCAGCTAGACTGCAGAAGTATTAGTTTTTAGTTTTTGAGGATGGAACAATTTCACACAGATATAGGGAGGCTAGACCTATACAATTGATTTATTATGGTTTATAATTTAATGTCAAGACGAAGAAGAAGAAGAAGAAGATGGCTGAACTGTTCAGTGTCAATCCTGTGGAGATGGAGATAGAGGTTATAAATCTCCAAAATCATGTTCAGCTTAAGTCTCAGCAAAACTCACAACATTTCTGGAGCCTTGTAGACCCAGAAAACTATAAGAACATTCACCAAGCAGCACTGGAAAGGTCTGCTTTATTTGGCTCTGTCTGCATACCTTTGTGAAGCAGCTTTTTCTGACATGAATGAAATCTAAATACAGAACAAGACTGACTGATGAACATTTAAATGACTCTATTAGAGTGAACCTAAGTGGGTCCAGCAGACACCTCTATGGTGGACTCCATGCAGCGCCAGTCGTCTCACTGATTGTGAAAAAGAGTGAATGCACTTATTTTACACATGTGCCATAAGGCGATGTATTTACTATGTGGGCCATAATAAGGAGTGAAAAAATTGTCTTTTTTTCTTGGACATTTATGTGAATTTTCAGTGATGTACTTACTATGTGGGCCATAACAATATGTGAGAAATTGTCGTTTTCTTGGACCTTGATGTGAAGTTAAGATTTTTGATAAGCTTTAGGTATTGCAATTTCACACGTGTACAAAAGTAGCTTAATTCAACTGATGAGGGCTATGTGAATAAATGTAAGCGATGTGATGCAAGTAGCTCTTGGCCACTTTCATTTTTTCAAAGTAGCTCTCAGATGAAGAAAGGTTGGAGACCCCTGCCTTAGAGAAACTCTAACTTACATGATATTTTAAACATTTCTCTGACAAGTCCCAGTCTGTCTAAGACCAGGGACACGCTAATTGCAGGGTTTCTTTTCAACAGAAGAAAGTATAAGGTCATTCATGATTATAAAATGTCAGCAAATGTCATGGTACAAACACTTCTAATCCCTTACTGTAAAACAAATATAATTATACATGCAAAGTTCACAAAACAAAACCAATCCAACAAGTCTGATCGAAACATGCCAAGAGTTGTATCAGGAAATAAAACGCTAAATCTAATATGCCTGTGAGTGTACTGAAGTTACACGTGATTTACTGTAAAACACAGGTTTGAACAGGAATTGTGGGTGGGGGTGCCACACCCAAGGTTATACAACTTGAAGTTTTGGGAGAAAAAACTGTCAAAATCCCACAGTACCACCCACCATTCATTGCACACAAAAAAAAAACTGTTGCTGCTGCCGACACACTGGGGCAGACTGGATCAGTTTCAGGTTTAAAGGCTTGATAGTTAACTGTATAAACATGATATCACAGTGTATGAAAAGCTTTGGTAGTTTACATTGACTTTGCCTTTATTTAGGGGGTTTGAAAATACGTTTGCATCAGAGCCGGAAGAAGGACTTGTAAAACAATATCACATCATAAAAAACGATCAAATATAGAGAAGCTGTCGCACCAAGCACAATGTTAATGAGTTACAAACCAGTTTAACTGACTTAAATGAAATATGCTAACATTGCAAGTTTTGTTTTAATGTATATGTCCTCATTCAGATATTGTGTGTTACTATTGAATGATAGACCAGTAATCACCAAAAGACGCAAGATTAACACTCCTGCAGGAAATATCTGACATGATATATAATAATGTTATGAGAATGTTAAAACGTTGTTGACCTCAGCAACTTCATGAGCCACAAACCATGGCAACAAATACCAGGTGTGTCAGGGCGTATTCGTTTCTGAGTCCCCTGGAAACATCTGTTGTTCTACATTGGCTTCTGTGGGATTTGCGGCATTCCTTTTCTGTCTATTGTTTTCTGAATGTGTGGTGTGTGTTTCTGTATTTTATGATGCATTTCTTTATTGTATGTGGTTGTTTCTCTTCTTTTCCCTCGCAGCAGCTCTTTTGAAGCAGCAGCCTCTGAGCCCTGATTTTACACTGCATAATATTCGATTATTTCTCTCTTTTACCTGGGAAGTAAATGTATACAGTAAGGTTGCAAAAGTACAGCAGTTGATGGTAAAAAAAAGTACCTGGTAGTCATTGTTTGAAAATCTAACTCTTTGGGAGGAATGGTGTCAACACGCAAAATCCCATTTAAACAATCATCATCGCGGATGAACAGTGCACACACCTTCACAGTAATATTGTTTTGGTTGGATGTTATCACATGCATAGTTGCAATGAGTCCACAGATCTTATCACAGTAATGATAATCATTACAAATAAAATCTCATATTTGTGAAGGTCCCTGAGTTGCTAGTCATTTTTTGGCATACGGTTCCTGTGTTAGGAATGTTATTTTACTGTTCACAAGTAACTGGTTTAGTCACGCATAACCTCTTACTATGTCTTATCAAACCATGTTAGTGATTGAGGACACCGGTCCTATTGTTTGCAGTGCAGAGGAATCTTCTCTGATAGCTTCTACACACACATTATGTTCTGTTGTGTAACACACACACATCTATGCTGCTGCAGCCGCCTGTGTTTCTGCTGATCATAGTTGCAGGATCCATCATCTTATTTGTATTCATTTAACTTAATTCATGCATTAGTCATTGAAAACATTTCAACATGTATGTATTTATTCAATAACCGTTGTCTACTACTCTGCAGATGATGCAGCCTTCTCCTTTCTGCTGCTGAATTAATGCACTGTTCTTGTTCGAGCAGGCACAAACTATGTTTAACTGAACCTGTCAAAGGCCCCCCTTTATGTTTTCTGTTGCAGCCTTTCCAAATCTACACCTGTCCATAACATATTTGTCAGTGTGCAGTGAAGATTTGGAAAGCCTAACATGTATACTCTAAAACAAAGTACAATAGACTTTAGATATCTCAGTTTGAGGTATGGGGCGAGGCTACAGTGAGTCAAGCGAGAATATTGACAGAAACTTGGCTGCGTTACTGTGATTGACAGCGTACATTCCTAAACCTAAACTGGAGTTAACAGCATGCAGTGTCGGTTCCAGTTTTCCCATTGTGTAATGTTATCTATACAGTATGTGTTGGCACTTCAGTTCGAATCTAAAATACACACGTCCACACCTCAATGAGAAAATAAAATGAAGTGAATGTTTTCTCGCTTCACCATCCAACTGCCTGCAGGCAAATGTTGCAACACTGCACTCAAATTAAGTATTTTGTCTTTATTGTAGACTTATATCAGAACTCAAACGATACAGTAATAATCGTGGTCTTTGAAAATAATAATATGTGTTTGGTACAGGACCAACAACCACAGACATAGAGTACAGTGTATGACTACTGAGCTCCTCAGTTGGCATTGATTTATTGCAGAAGCACATCAAAGAAACACTTATGTCTCAACCAGATATATTAAAATGTCTAAAACAATCTTTGGCATGGCTTCCTGTTGCTTTAAATTATTTGCCTATTGTGCCCAATGACACGAAACATAATGACTAACTATTGACATTAATGTTTGATCTCTCTCCAGGGTTTAGGCAATTTACTCGTGTAAACTATCAAATTTAATTGTCTGAACACTAAATCTACACCAGCGGCAATTCATTTAATGCTCACAGTTTTGTCTGTACAGGACGTGATATAAAAATAACTGACAGGCTGACAAGTTGAAAAAAAAAAGATCAGCTGGAGTAACAGGTCTGACTTCCTCTGCAGGCTCGGGGTGGAGACTGCTGATAGATAGAAGATTCTGTAGAAAGGAGGAACATTTCAGGTTATGGATGCCTGGTTAAGGTGTGCCCCTTCTAAGCACAACAACAACCATAAACATTGCTATCTGAAGAAGTCAGGTTTTTGAAGTAAAGCTGCAGGGCAATTCCATTTTTATAAGCAATACAATTAAGAATCTTTTGAAGGACGGAAAATTGTCCAGTTCCACGAGTAAAATAACGACTTTGTTTTGCAATGATTAGATCAATAGCATGTGAAAGGTAAAGTGCATCTCAAATAAGGTAAAACAAATAAATGTAGAACTGTATTGACTTACAAATGTGTATGTCATGCAAACATGGATCCCTGCAGACTGACTGTCAAAATTAAACACATTGCACGACTCTTATCTGGCACACCATGCTTTCTTCATCAATCACGTTCATCGATCTTGCCTTTATTTAATTATCTTAAAAAACGTTTTTAAACACGATTGTTTTTCCATTTTGCTCTGTGCAAGGTTGCATAACTCCAATCGGGTGACAAGCTGGAAGTTAGAAAACCTAACTGCTGAATGAAACAAAGACAATTAATACAACAATCAAATACTAAAAGGTCAAAGATTGCACCCAGTAACAATACAAAAAAAACCATCCAGTATCATAGAAATCAATTAAAGTAACATGTCATGAAACAGTTTCAAGTACCATATCAGGTAAGGAAGGTCCTTCCTTGTTCCTGAATCCTGGCCCCGTGCAGCAGAGAGGCTCTGTGTCAAGTCCTTCATTGTTTAGCTAATACTTTGGTGCATATACCTTATTAAATCCAGTCAATCCATTTTTAAAGGAATGTATACTTTATGTGAAAACAGCAAAGCAGTATAGTAAATGTCAGGTCATGCAGGTGGATGCAGGGGTGATGGTGGGGTTGATTAAAGCTAATAAAAAACACAGCAGCAACGTCGGATGAGGAGATACCAACAGAACGTATCTAAATAAAATGGTTATGGTAATGATGCATGGATAATGTGTGGATTGAAACTTGAGCTGTCTGGCTGAAATGGTTGCAGGCTCCATTTCATTTGTGTAAAACCAAATTACTACAAACTAGTTGACCAACTGAAAACCTGGGGTCATGTACAAGAGTGCTAGTTGGTGCTGATAATGTTTGAGGCGCGTACACTGTACCTTGCAGATTTCGACATGGCAATTAAAATATTGTTAAATAAATAAACATATGAAAGTCTTAAGGTCAAACTTTCAAGGTGTGTTTTTCACAGGTTCACTGCTGCACCCCTCTCAACCATTCTAAACCTCTCTTGTTGGCTTTCTATGACCTGTCAGCGAAGACAACTGGTTTATAGAGAACATCATCTGTCATCTTCAGGTGAGACTGAATGACAGGTCAGTCCCTGCAGGGTATCTCTCAAAGGGGACCTTTTGGGGTTTATGTCTCTATAACTCTGCCCCAGTCTGTTGTTAACTGTATAGATGCATAGTTAAAATAACTTCGTTTATTAGTTATGATCTGACAGAAGTAAGATGCCCCTCCCTGGGTGTGTAGTTCTCAATGATGGATATCCAACCCTAGGGCATACTTTCAGTTACAACTCTCGGTATGTTAATCACAAATTGTTAAATAATAACTCATGTTACATCACATATCTGGAAACAGCAGGGCCAAACATGTACAACCCTGTCTGTTCTGTCCTGAGAATCACTTATGATTTAAAAGCTTTTGTTCAAAACAAAAGATAATCTGTTTTTCTTCCTAATTCCTCCAACATTTCCATAAAGATTTCATTTTGTTTTACTGTTGTGAAAATGCTTCTTCTTAGTGATAATGTATATTTTATAAGCATGCAGCAGGATGCATGTATAATTTTTGAAATGTCATCTATCAGCAAAAGCTTTGTTAAAATGACAAAAACCCAAAGTGTGGTGTGACTGAGAAATGGAATCATCATCAGTGGTAACTCGCGTTCACTGGGTGTTAAGGACTTACCACGACAAAGAAGGTGTGTCTGTTTCATTTTGTGATCTGTCTTCCAAACACTTATAAGATATCTGAGGCCCGACAATCTTAATTAACAATGTCAAACTCTAAGGAAATAAATGTGGGTGTGCACAAAAATGCTTTCTGCTGGTCTCTCTCACATAGCTTTCACTGTAAAGAATGCACGGGTGTGTCGGAGTAATTCTTCCTTGTACTGCATACTCTTTTGAATAGAGCTTTTTCCTTATTATATTTTCCATTTCATGAACATATCATTTTGATATTGAAGTGTATGCTCTAAACTAAAGTAACACTCTCAAACCACACTTATTAACTTCCATCACCTAGTTTCGGCTCATCATTACCATCACTTCAATCACTTGCTTTTATCCCATGGCAATACTAATGTTGAAGTATAATGTTGTACAATGTTTTTATAATTGTTATGCTATGACGTTTGTATTTTGTTTTTGTCTTTGCTTTTGTTTGCTTTGTACAGCCCTTTGAGGCATTTCTTGTGATTTGGGGCTATAATACATTTTCAAAAGGAAACTTAAAAGTGTGAACCAAATGGAAAATAATTCAATGAAAAAACAGGGAACACAATAATTAATTTAAAAAAGGTGCATACTGATGGTTTCTCCGCAATATATTTTAAGCATGACTCATTATCTTGTCTTTTATACTTAGGGTCTTGATTTTTAGACCAACTATCCACATCATACCCTTTAAGGAAATGCTTGCAAGGCTGTCCATGCCTACCTTAACAAATCCATCTCTTACAAAAAGAGTAAATTCTTTATTTGGGGAGAAACTTTAAGCAGATTCCAGTTGGTTATTAGAATAGTCTATCATGGTTGGATAACCCCCCCTGTCTGTTTTTATAAATGAGCATAAAAATGCTACTGTCATTTCTTTACTTTCTGCCGTTTCATTGGTTACATTTGAAGTTATCAAAATGTTCCTTCATACTTTCTTCGACTATCTGTGAATGAAATTCCACAACCTGAACGTTTGCCACAAGGAATGTTTTAGTGTCCTTAGAGTGTCTTTTATAAGTATACTATAATTTCCCACAAACGGCATTAGGAGTCTAAAAGGGTGTGGCGGTTTGATGAACAGTGTTCTTTCACCTGTTCAAACTTGCTAGTGTGCAGGTATGTGCCAAGTAGTCTGCTGCTGGAGGCCGCACTTCTCTTTTTTTTCTTTTTCTTTTTATGGTATCACTTACATCATTGAACTTATTCCACAACTTTGCAAGGATTCTCCCATGAATGCAGTTGAATTGAATGGCAGGCACACACGCATACACATGGAAGTACGTACCCACCTACACACACAGACTACCATAATAAAGGCAACAATAGAGATAATGAGTATGTAATGACAAGACAGTGGTTGCTAGGCACTGCAGGAACAAAACAATAACGTGACTACAACTCTTTCTTAGTGAACTGTAGGGAGAGATTGCAGTCTGATAAGAAGAAACAAATTCACGTTATTCACTTTATTCTCCTATACTCCTATACTCTGCTTGCACCGCTTGAATGAAAACATTGAAATAAATAAACTCTTAGTAACTCATGTACATGTGAAAACACTTCGCAGTGAAAGCTACCACAAAGCAAAGTGTACAAGTCTTACAAATAACCAAAAGATTCTGACATAATAAGTTGCAAATCATCATGTAATGTCTGTATCTCCCTGAGATCGTATGAATGGGAGGGCCAGTTGCAACACTAACAGGTTTCACACCTATAGAGGACAACAAGTTCAACCCATGACTGTGTTGACTTAGTATCTGAGTGACCACACCCTTTTACGACTTGATGCGTAGACAGATCCTATAGGTTCCTGTGCATGTTTAGAGCACACAGCACTAAATTCTTCTCACTTCTATTGAGATGGATAATGGATGATGATTGGTGTAGACCAAAGCAAGATTGAGTCACTATGAGGCCAGTGATAGTGCTGAACCATATATGACTGAATGGGTGAGTTGTGTCCTAGGAATGTGTACACTGCAGGCAGAACAGACCTGCTTAGACAAGTTGTGTGTGTGTGTGTGTGTGTGTGTGTGTGTGTGTGTGTGTGTTGTGTGTGTGTGTGCGTGTTTGTGTGTTATAGTGACTGCCCAGGGCCACAGCCCTCTTAAAGAATGGCCACCAGAATACCTTCCAGGAAGGACAGTTAGACAGAGATAAGGTGTAAAAGACTATCAAATGCCAAAAATAATCTAAAACACTTGGAACTTGTTGAGGTGGTAAACAGCAGAAATACAATTTTCAAGTTAGAATATGTCATCACTTAACACAAAATACAGTTGAAGTTTTAATTCAACATTAGAAGACCAACAGACCAACATTGTTAAACATAGAGCCACACTACTAGCATGACAAAAACCGACGAATCAGCTTATTTCTATCAATGCAAAGAAAGCTGTTTGATATAATTCTGAGATTATTTTGTAATCCCCACAAGCCAACATTGGTGATGATTACTGTTTGAACAAAAAGACAACAGAGATACTCTGAGTGACTTCATGCAGGAACAGGTGTTGTCAAATGCCCACTCACACAAGGCGAGCATTTGATTCTGTTGCTAGGTTTCTAATCGACTAGGCAACTTGCATGATCTTCCCTGTCTGGCGATGAATGAGTCATAGAGACAGATTGCAGTGTGTTGCAAAGTTCCCATGCCTGACTTCTCTCCACAATTATAGTGAGGTGGTGGGTTTGGGCTATAAGCAAGGTGTTAAAGTCCAGAACTGTAAAGTAATATCTCAAAGCGGATTTCAAGCAAACAATGTGGATGTGTTTGAAGAAGCGTTAGCATGCCAACAACCGGCTGACTTTACAACCCTGTGTAAAATAAGTTGACTGACCACTCTGCAATGCAGCTGACTTTGTTAGTGAGACATTCTCTGAGAGACTTTCAAGATTGTGTTCAATGTTATCTTTTATTGTACACATTCATTGCAGGTAAACCACATTCTCTTCACTTAGCCTCCACAAGACTTTTCCATGCATTAAATGTGGCCGCTGTGTTGTAAGGGTGTGTTCCTCTTTGCAGGTGGGGAAACTGAGGTCCATATTAAAATCCAATCTACCGACACTCCCTCATGATGAACACCACCACAAGTATAAGAAAGCCAAAACAAACACATAGGGTGTGGTTGTGTGTCTAAAGGCTTCAAGTTTCTCTTTTGTGTGAGTTGGGTACTATTCATTATGGTCAATGAAAAGGTGATTATACTCTTTCATATCTGATATGACTTTTGGTTGTCTGAATTTTCTGAACGTTGCAATAATGAAACATGGATAAAGTGTGCCTCAATCTGCATTCAAAAAAGGGTATTCTTAAAGGAATAGTTCTGATTTTTGAAGCGGGGTTGAATGAGGTACTTAGCTATTTCCTACAGTAGATGGCGACCAGCACGCCCCCAGATTGGGCAAACATACAGACCAGGAAGCCCTGTGATCTGAAAGAGGTTAGGGTTAGGGCTTTGGAGCAGTGGCTCAGTCAGTGGGGGCTTGGACTGAAGCTGGGAGACATAGGGTCGCAGGTTCAAGTCCCGAACAGACTTAAAATGTGGACTGTTGAATGCTACTTGGAGAGGTCTCAGTTCACCTCCTTTGAGCAAGTCACCGGACACCCCCCGGGCGATGTACAATAGCTGCCCACTGCTCCTAGTACTAGGATGAGTTAAATGCAGAGTTCAAATGTCACTGTGTGTGCTGTGTGCATGTATGTGTGACAATTAAAGAGGGTTTCATCCTCCAATTCTATCTATCTAAACACAGAATGTTTATCACGGATTCAGTGCGGTCAGAAAGTGTTTTTCGAAAGTGATAACAATATTCTTAATATTACAAACACTTAAAACTGATAATATTATTTTTCGAAGTTTAAACTTTTTTAGGTGCCTACAATATGTTTAGCTTTGGCCCTGTTTACTTTTCCCTGTCGCAACTTCTGTCGGTTTCTCCTGTGGACATGCCAACCGCCACATACTGAAGTTAATACACTGACTTAGGAGAAGCACAAACCCTTTTCTAAAAGTCTGAACTATTCCTACATTGAATTGAAAAGAAACTTGACAAAGAATTAGGAGGTAGAAGAAAAGTGATGCCCTTTATATTATAATTTAGGTTTTCTGATAACTAGTGGAAGAACAAATTGTATATATTTATACTTATCTGCTAAATTACCTAATATGCTCTTCCAAATGAATTATTGAATGGGAAAAACACCCTATTGTACAGGACCTATATACCTATAGGTCAAAAATGGTACTGTAAGCTTTATTAATATGTTTGAAAAACTTGTTTGAAAAAGACATGAAAAAAGACAGCATTTCAGTTTTATTCAGATTGTTCAAATACTTTATAGGTTTATCCGTTTCTCAACGGGTGTCACATTGTCAGTGGCCGTGTCAGTGATGATGTTTGCAAGGATTAATCACTTTCAGACTTTCACAACCAGTGGCTTATTTTGACAAGAATGTGCTCCACCCAAAGACAATGCACATCAGATATGATGGATCAACAATCTAAGAGGAGTTGCAAAAGATCTCATGTTCTCAGGAATTTTTAAATAAAACTTTACAGTATATACGGTAATGCACTTGTGGTTAGAAATATGTAGTGATATTATATGATTTAGCTATTGATTTAGCTGTGGATAATGCATTAACATGTTTAGTTAAGTATGGTAAACAACTGCATTTAAACAAACAAAAGTGAAAAGTAAATTAACCCCAGGAGACATAGGACACCGAAGCTGTTCAACAGGTTTTAACATCCAGAGCTGTTAAAACAGCAAGAGAAAGTTATCATCACAGTGACTAAAGTCAGAGACAGAAGTTCATTAGTCGGATGTGGAATTCACTTTCAGTCAGTAAATACCTTCACCCCTTTGGGTGAGCAGAAATGAGCGACCTTAAAACCAATCTGTTAGGTATTGTCCACTTTTAAAACAACACACTCTTTAGAAAACTAGAAAGGAGCCTGCGATACAAGTTTCAAGCGAAAAGCATAGAATTATATAATATTATATAAGCAGACTAGGCTATGAGGGTCTTCATCAAGTGCACTGCATTCACTGAAAACAGACTTCTTGACGTTGACTGGAGAGCCCATTCTGACATCCTGTAATTTACTGTATTCTTAGCAATAGTGCAATTTTTACTGCCAAAAAGGTTAAGGGTTAGGGTTAGGCATGTGTTGGTTATGGTTAAGGTTAGGATAAGTCTCCAGGAAATGCATGTAAGTCAATGTAATGTCCCCTGAAGTGATGTATACATGGTATGTGTGTGTGTGTTAAAAAGGCATTTAGCTGCAAACAGTAGCAGTTATAGCCTCATGTAACACAAATGTATATTTGTATTATGTCCCATCAAATTACGTTGAGATGCCACCTATTTGACGTTTGAACTGAGTTGACTTTATCTATGAATTCTTAAAGCCTAAAGTTAATCATACTTGTGTTACTGCGCTGTAACAATAAGAGGAACAGGATGTCAGGTGTTGCCTTAAATGACAGACTACACCCTTGTCGTAAAACACATACTACTTGTGTGTTGCAAAAACATTCCCGATCCATTCAAAGATTAAACATGTCTTTTATTAACAGTGCATGCTATGCCTTGCTGCATCCCTGAATCATCAAATCCAGTTTTCTGCATGGCTACTCATTCACATATTAATTATAAAGAAGCATGGCCAGCCAAACTACACCTCGGACAACCTAGAGCCAACACCCAGTTTAAATACTCCACATAGGTACACAAGTAAAGTCTAGGTAGGTTTCACCAAGCAACTTAGGTTTGTTTGTTTATTTGAGTTGGTGTGTGTGTGTGTGTGTGTGTGTGTGTGTGTGTGTGTGTGTGTGTGTTTTTAAATTTGTACACACTTCAGAATATTTATATGCCTTTTTGTATTGTGCATATGTCTGTTACAATGCACACAATCTTGACGTGGCAAATTAGTTATTTTCTTGGAGTATTTGTACATGCTAGACAAATGCTTTAAGACAATTCACATTCCCATAAGAAATAATGCAAACACATTAACAGATGGACGCAGGATTGTTACAGACTGCTTCAACTTGCCCTCCTACTGATATTCATTGCCACATTTTTCTTTTTTCTACCAAAGATAAATAAACCTCTGTTTAAACATGTACACTATTATCTGGCAACATAATCTTTTAACTTGGCGATGGAGGTATTTCAAGTTGAGCTGCTTTAGGTTGTTCAGACTTGACCAGGCTTGAGTTGTAATTTATAAAAACAGCAATGACCGATTAGTTTTTAAACAAGCACAAACAAAGCTAGAAACAATTGTGATCTGTTTGGACCTTTTTTCAGGTTATATTTTCTCTGGATTTCCATCTGTGCTGCTTCAGTGAAAACTAATCACTCTTAATCCATGTTTATTGAACTTCTCAATACTGAGACTGTTTGGGCCTCACCCTGCATGCCCCTCGTCATTCTGTGGTTGTGATTTATTGGCACTAAAATATGTGCATTGAGTACTAGTGTTAAAATCTGGCACAGCACGAGAAAGCAGTGTGAGAGGTAAGGGTGTCTTCATGTGCGTGCATGGGTGGTTATTGATGAAATGACTGTCACACAATTCTCAGGTTCTTTAGTAAGTAAGTAAGTTAGTCAGTGGCAAAATGAGCACATCATTTTTTTTTTCAAAATAGCTCTGGGTCAGCAGAGATTGGAGCTTTTGAGTCAAGTTCTTCACACCATGGTAGAAATTAAAGGCATGTCCATGTGAAAAGTTGGGGGAGAATGAAAAAGAATGCAGGCCTCACTAAACTGAAGATGCAGAGGACACCAACGGGCCAGGTTATGCCTGAGTATGGGAAAGCTTGTTGTGGGAGAAAACAGTTAGTACATTTGTTTTGCACATCAGTAATTCATGTGCAAGATTGTTTTCAGCTAAGGTTGCTGGGACAAAACAAAACCCATTACACTGTAAGCCTGAAGCCTGTGGAAACTGTGTGGTAACTTTCTGGCATGTGATGAGACATACCAGAGCCTAGCCCTTTGGTTTGATAACATTTTATAATACTTTATGCTTGTAGTTTAGCCCTTAGTTTGCATTAATCCATTCTTTACTGTCTCATGTCGACAAGAGTAATACTAATCAATGCATATGGCTTACAATGTCCAGAAGAAAGTTTACAATCTGAATGTAAAGAGGCAAACAAATTGTTCTTCTGGAGTGCATAGACATTAAAAACAAATTAAATTCTGGATTAATATCTGTAAAATGCATTAGTTGCTTCTATGTCCACAAATAACAAATATGGGATAATAGTTTGTTTCTGTTTTTGGTACATGTTTCATGTAGATGATTTACAAATATTCTACAGGTTCTACTTGCTTCATTGCATATATACAAAAAAGTAAGAGTGAAGTTTAATTTTGTATCAATTATAACATTCAAATGTTTACACAATTTTATAATGACCCTTTGACTAAAAATCATTACTTGGCTAATAGTAGCTATACCACCGTGGATACCGTGGATAAGTGTTATTAGTCACAGTAAAACATAGCAATTAAAAGTACAATGACTCTTTATTCAGAATAGCTTTTAAGAGATAGCCTATTTTTAGTATTATATCTCCAGATTATAATTGTGCATGCCTTAACAAGTACAAAGCATTTCGATATTTGTAGGCGAATTAGGTGTTGCAAACTTTGGGCAGGTTATTTCATAATGAACACTGAAAGTGAAATGTAGTTGTAAACAGAGCAATGCATTCTTCTAAGATATAGTGGAAGGAAGAGTACAATGTAAGAAAGTGAAAGGTTGGTTGAGCAAAAACTCTTTAAATGGGCAGTATTGAGGACAAAAATAGTAATAGATACTATGTTTTAAATGTTCAGCTACATTTAACTAATGTTAGAAACTACTGTAAGCATGTGACAACCACCATGCGGGACTGCAGGGAGTGTTTTCTTAACGCTGAAATGTGTGAGCTACACCCATTAAATGTTTTTTGTGAGATATTAAATCAGTGACAGATTTGAGTTCTTTTGTACTTTTTTGAGAATGCTTTTAAAATATATGCAGTGTACCCTGCCTGTTTTAATAATGTATGATCAGTGGTAAAAACGTTAACTCAACATTGATTATGAAAATGTGACGTGTGTACATGGTTTATAGATCAAGATAAGATCCCCACCTTTTTCACTTATTATTTGTTCCATCCAGAACTTAAACTGACAAAGAATGACTTATGTGAAAATGTAATCATCCCAAAGGTGAAATACGTTTTAAACACTTCTTTATATTAATCATCTTTATTTTACAAATGCACTAGGCAACCATTTGAAGGCATTCATTTGGTTATTAAAATATACTTATGATGGCTTGAGAAGTAATATATTTGTATTCTTAAATATAAATAATATACTTTTCTTTTTTTTTACCATTTCACCCTTCATCACCCACAAACTCTTCCTAATATCCCCCAGTAATAATTTCTCTGTCGTGTGACTACTAAGCAGGCTACAGGGGATACACACTCAAAGAGGCTCTTTTTCCTTACATAATAACATTCACTTCACTTCGCACTCTTCGCTTTCAGCCTGTCCCCGGGCAGGGTGTGTCACGGCTTATCTTTCTAAAATTCCTCCCTACCTGTTTTACAGGATTGGCATGTAGGCTGTTTCGGAGGGGAGGTTGGACAGCAAAAGTGAGAGTGCATGTTAGAGCGGCCGAAAGGATCCTCCCCCTCTCAGAGCATGGACATAAAAGCCGGCAGAGCTCACAGTCAGACACTCAGAAGGACTTGGCTTTCCTTTTGAAGACTGCTCATCATCTGTTCTCCTCTTGTCAGAGTAACCTACCTCCATCACTGCAAACATGATGTCTAACTCCAGGAAGTCATACTCAGTCTCCGGCTCTGGTGCCAGCTCGAGGAGGTCCATTGTGCCATCCTCCTACTCTGTACAAAGATCCAGTTTTAATGTTGGTTCTAGTGCTGGAGGTTTTGGGTCAGGTGGAGGTTTCAGTTCAGCTGGTGCTGGTGGTTATGGTGGAGGTTTCAGTTCAGCTGGTGCTGGCGGTTATGGTGGAGGTTTCAGTTCAGCTAGTGCTGGCGGTTATGGCGGTTATGGCGGTTATGGCGGTTATGGCGGCCAACGTGCCAGCCAAGCAGGAGGCCTCATGTGCGCACCGATCACAGCTGTCACAGTCAACCAGAGCCTGCTGACCCCCCTGAACCTTTCAATTGACCCCAACATCCAGACTGTCCGCACCCATGAGAAGGAGCAGATCAAGACCCTCAACAACCGCTTCGCCTCCTTCATCGACAAGGTTTGTTCCTGTGCTCTCTGCCTGTGACTGTCTTATGTAAAATGTACTCTATGCTTCAGTGTCCACTACCAATAAGCAGTTTGCTATATTGACTTCTAGCAGCTTTGAAAAGTGCAATTTGTTTGCTTCTTTGATCTCATTGAAAAGAAAAAACTAGAAAGTGAAAACTATTCTGTTATGTATAGTAAAGGCAATCTGCCAAATTCAAAGCTGACAAAGTAAGACAGCTGTCTTCTCTCTGTATTGTATCTGTTAATTATTTACACCTTCTGGGATTAGAAATGCTGTAAAACTCTCAAAGTATGCAGCTGATTGTGACCCCATCTCACACTAGTAACTACATTCATAATCTATCTAAGGTCTCTGCCCACTATCTAAACATGGGTGGGGATTATATTGCAGTGACCTACCTTGGAGTAGAGAAAATATGCATCCATCTGAACCATGCTGTTCAGAGTCTAAAGTCTGTTATTTGCACATCGCACCTCTTACCTGGTTGTTATGGGCAACAAGAACGCAAAGAGCAGGGCAATGAATCAACTTTCACTTGCCTGTTATGATACTATCACAAGTCTGTGTTAATATTTACATGCAAGCTTTATGAGGATTTTCCTTAAAGAGTGAGAGGGGAAAATGTGGACTCATCCCATAATACTCCACTGCTTTGTCTTCCTTATCTGCCACACCTTGTTTTTGTATGGCCCTATTGATTGTGTGGCCTTCATAGCTCAACTGAGTATGCAGGATGACTCATAGGCAAATATACAATAGGTGAAACTCTTAAAGCCACATACACAGGAAATGTGTGGATAGAATGTATTATACCTTTTGTTTTATGAAGGAAGAATTCAAGATGTCTGTTCAATGCGCATTAAAAGGCACAACTGATCCCTTTAACATCTTTTAGGTTTCAATTTGCTTCATGTAAAGATATGCAATCTTAACATGTCTTCCACAATTGTTGCGACAAGGGTGTGGCAATTCTGATATGTAGCTATCTACCTAATCATGTATAATAAAGGTGAAGCCTCTTCGAATCTGATACCACAATCAAACATCCTTTTTCCACTGATCCCTCATATTACAAATAATATTTTTGTTTGTTTCATCACTAGATCATATTTAGAAACACATTTATAGAAAATGCTTTATGAACAACATCTGACAATATCCCCTGTTTTTTTGTCTCCACAGGTCAGGTTCCTGGAACAGCAGAACAAGATGCTGGAGACCAAATGGAGCCTCCTGCAGGACCAGACCACAACCCGCTCCAACATCGATAGCATGTTCGAGGCTTACATTTCCAACCTGCGCAGACAGCACGACGGACTGGGCAATGAGAAGGTCAAGCTGGAGGGAGAGCTGAGGAACATGCAGGGTCTGGTTGAGGACTTCAAGAATAAGTGAGTGCTTTTATGACATGGTCACTAACTTTTGCAGATTGTGAAAATGGAATGGATGTACTAACATGTTGCCATCCAACAGGTATGAAGATGAAATCAACAAACGTGCAGCTGCAGAGAACGAGTTTGTGCTCTTGAAGAAGGTGCATATACATTAAAGATACATAAATTCTTCTGAAATCCTGGTGTTAACAACAAAGTAGCAAATTATAACACTTTCTGTTCCTACATTATCTTGTTTTTAGGATGTTGATGGTGCCTACATGAACAAGGTGGAGCTGGAAGCCAAGGCTGATGCTCTTCAGGATGAGATCAACTTCCTCAGGGCCGTCTATGAGGCTGTATGTATCTATAATATTTCTTTACAATACTGTAATTATTAGAGTTCAATCTGACGAGAATCAAATCAATTTTTTTCAAAAAGAGCTAATTATTGTGCAACAACCATTGTTTCTGTAGGAGCTTCATGAGCTGCAGAGCCAGATCAAGGACACCTCGGTCGTTGTGGAGATGGACAACAGCCGTAACCTGGACATGGACTCTATTGTGGCTGAAGTGCGTGCTCAGTATGAAGACATTGCCAACCGCAGCAGAGCAGAAGCAGAGGGCTGGTACAAACAGAAGGTGAGTGAAAAACAAGGTTGAAGTTCATCTGGTTTCTACAATTACTTTCAGCACCTCTTCATCGCTTTAGATCCCTCTCTTGACACACCTTCTTGTTATTTTTCAGTATGAGGAGATGCAGACCTCTGCCGGACAGCATGGTGACGACCTGCGCACAACAAAGTCAGAGATTTCTGAGCTGAACCGCATGATCTCCCGTCTTCAGAATGAGATTGAGGCAGTCAAGGGACAGGTATATTTCCAAACCTTCTTATTGATTAATCATTCATATTTACATGTTAATTTGCACTACATTAATTTAACGGACTTGCAGATACTAAATAATCAGTGACATTATTTTCCACAGAGGGCCAGCCTTGAGGCTCAGATCGCAGAGGCAGAGGAGCGTGGTGAGCTGGCAGTGAAAGATGCCAAGCTCCGCATCAGAGACCTGGAGGATGCTCTGCAGAGAGCCAAGCAGGACATGGCCCGCCAGGTGCGCGAATACCAGGAGCTGATGAACGTCAAGCTGGCCCTGGACATCGAAATCGCCACCTACAGGAAGCTGCTTGAAGGAGAGGAGGACAGGTGGGATAAACTTTAATAAATGCTTTTATGCTTCACCATTAGCTTTAACTTTGAATTAAGGACTAACTCTGCATTATTCCAACATTAGACTTACCAGCGGAGGCTCTACTGCAACCATCCATGTGCAGTCCTCTGGTGGTGGTAAGTTCAATACTTTATACATCATGATCATAAGGGGTATTTAAACCAACAGACCACAGTGCTATATTGATTAAAGAACTATACACATACATCTTTTTTTTCATTTGCTCCACAGTGTCCAGTGCCAACTCAGGTTATGGAAGCGGCTACGTAAGCAGCTCAGCTGGCGGCTACGGAAGCAGCTCAGGTGGCGTCTACGGAAGCAGCTCAGGTGGCGGCTACGGAAGCAGCTCAGGTGGCGGCTACGGAAGCAGCTCAGGTGGCGGCTACGGTGGCGGCAGTATCAAAACCATCACAAAGTCCAGTACATCCAGTACCAGAAGAGCATATTAAAAAAGGAGAGCTGTCCCTTCAGAAACTCATGAATTTGATCTAATTCCGTACCCATTCATGGTGCTATGCAATGTTGTTAGGCATGTTCCACTGGCAGTTTTTCCAACTGTTGTCTGTGCTTTTTGTATTAGCTTAACATGTCCTTAAGCACAGCTAGGCCAGGTCAGTTGTTTCTGCACTGACAACCAACAAATAAGACAAAAACACGAGGGGATGGAGTGTGAAAACTAAGCAAGGAACCTTTTGATTGTCATCAATCTTGTCAACTTAAGCACTTTTGTTTTACTCTAGTGTACTGATGTACTGTTGTGTTTACAGATCCGTCAAATGGTTTCATGTATAGGTTTGGACTTATTTTCCTACAAGAAAATATTAGGTTGAAACTAAATGTATTTGTATAAGCCTTCCTACAGACTATGACTAATGAACATTGCTGCAAATTACATCAAATGAATGTGAATCAAATAAAACTGAGAACTGAAATGATTTCTTGTCACTCTCATAATTATTATTGTGATAATAAAAGGGGAAAGCTTAGGAGGAGGAATTAGTGAAACAGCAAGATGTAATTTCCACACTTAAGTTTCACATGGGGGCAGTGCGGTACCATTTTTCCCAGTTACTGACTTCCTGCTGGGTTATATGGTTCACAAGATATGCATGTGTATATTTGATCTCTACATTTCTTATTTGGGTGTAGTCCTACCAGTGGTGTAAAGTAACTAAGTACATTTACTCAAGTACTGTTCTTAAGTTCAATTTTGAGGTACTTTGTACTTCTACTCCACTACTATTCAGAGGTAAATCATGTTTTACTCCACTACATATACTTTGTACCTTAAATTACTTTATAGATTTGGATTAATGATGTGAAATATAGTCAAATAAGAATTTAGTTACACCTGGAGTAATTTCACAAGCTACCCTGCAGCATACAAAGTAATTAAAACTAGCTGCACCTTTACCAGCTTTGATAACACATTAATGCATCAATCATTATAATCAAAACATATAATATATATTATTCTGAAATGGACCAATCTGCAGAATAAGTACTTTTGCTTTTGGTACCTCAGGTATATTTTGATGCTAATACTTTTGTACTTTTACTTGAGTAACATTTTGAACTTTTACTTGTAACAGAGTATTCCTACACGCTGGTACTTCTACTTTTACTTAAGTACAACATGTGAATACTTCTTCCACCTCCGAGTGCTACACACTAAGACAACACAAACACTAGCAAAATAACCAAAAAAGTCACATTTGACAAATTCACAGCTTTTGCAGTTCAAAAGTTAGCTGCCATGTTCAATTTTATAGTGGTTGTAGTATGACACACAAACATGCAGATGCTCAGTAACTGGAAGATTATATTAAAAACTAAACAGATATACTGTTGTAACACTCTATTATATGTGTCTTTCGGTAAAAAATATCATTTAGATCAGCATCAACACAATGATTAATGATGGATATCGACTCCCTGAGTGAGCAAATTACTCTTTCTGATGTTATAAATCCAGCATTAATACTTTCTGACAAACCAGCAGTTTAAATCTCCACCCTAGTATCGCTTTTTCAAGGCATGTGGACCTGTTGTTCTCCTCTGTGCAACAGTTATACTATCAATACCTGTTGAGGCTTTCATCATCTTGACAATTAAGACACACTTGAGGCAATACATTATATGGAACTGAGCACAAATACATCTGCAACACTGCTTGACAAAGGGAGGAGCTAAAGATTAAAAAGCACTAGCCACATACCACTGGGAAGCTGAAAGTATGCTTAACCTTTTTTTTTTACGAAAAGAAGGATGACACCTTTGGTGTGGTTAGAGCGCCGGCTGCTGGAGTGATGGGAGTGTCTCGGCCGGAGGCAAGACAGCTGATCAGAATCAGGTAATTAGGCTCTCAGTAAAAAGCATGGTAACCTGGTTCTGGTCTCTCTTGCAGTAGGCTGGGTCCAGAGAGGAGGACCGTCAACCTCCCAGCCACCTCACCAGCCACCTGCTTTTTGATTAGATTTCTAGCGAGAAGTGTATATTGTACTTTTAGAATCCATGTCCAGTCGATATGTAGGATCTATAGTTTGATAGATATTACGAAGATGATTTGAGGTTTCGTCAGGAGAACGTGTATATGCGGCAGCTTCCATGTAAAGTTAGCCAACCCTCACGGGGTGAAAACAGTATTTCCGGTCTCGAAGTTTTCATAATAAAACCAATGATCAAATGATTTAACAGTGATATCTGCAGTACTCATCCACTAAAAAACATCAGTTTATCCTTGTTAATTATACGACATGAATTGGTTTAAATTGTGTACAATGCTTTTGTGTTTTCCCATAGGTTTTTCTCTTTCGATTCTGAGAGACACATTTCTGTTTTTCAGAGGTTTTGATAACATCGAACTACACCCATAATCCTGGATGTTTTAGCCGCAATGCACGTCGGGATATGGTGTTTATGCGTTATGAAATCGGAAAACATTTTTAAAAAATAAAATAATACTTTATTCCGAGTGTTCTTGCTTTTCTCTTTGGAAGTCATCACATAACGGCATTGTAATACACGGTTCGGCTGCATTAGATATTACACATCTGCCGTAGTTCTTTATTTATAGAGCCCTGATTGGAAGACTTCTGGACAAACAGGAAGAACTGCCGCCAAAACTGAAAACGTGACGTGGATCATAAATATATCAGCAATTAAACAACATCTTCCATTTCTTTTCACACAATACGTCTCCTTGCAGTATCAACACTAATTCGGCTGACTTTTATATTTGATCCAATTAGTAGATAGGCTGTATTTACACCATAACGGTGCACAGCTGATAGAAAGGGACTTATAGTTTTTGAAGATATTACTGATTTACTGAACTACCTTTCCAACTCCTCATGCAGTTGACTGTTACAGGTCTATACAGGTTCATGGTACAATTCATAAGCTTCAAATCGAGAGACTGAAACTGTATTTTTCTTTACCATTCTGTTTTAATTTCACAATAAAGTTAATAGTAATATTATGTTTGATATTATTATGTTTTATTAACTAGACCACTGGTTTTTTAACCCGCACCGCCTAGTGGTTAAAGCACGTTATTTAATTTAGTTGTTAAATAAGTTATATTTGATGAAAACATTTAAATATTAAGAGTGGCCTACATACAAAATAGGGGGAAAGTAGAAGGTCAATGATAGAAATATAGAATAGAAAATATCAAGAAGATACTGTAGTGATCTCTACAATAAAACAGTTTAGTGCAGGACGTCCAAAGATATTAATAGGAGGATGTGCAAAACAGACAAACTAATAAGGCTTTATTTAAACATTAAAGAATAGTTTAAGTTAAGGTCTTCTTTTGAATAAGAAAAAAACGTTGGGGGTATCAACAGATAAATATTAAGTCTGACAAAGTACTTAACGTCTAATATATTGCATAGTTTAATTTGGCACTTGACAATCACCTTCCCTGAATTTTACTCAGCTGTAACTAAAGTCTGATTTAAGGGTTGTTTATATTTCACATCATTAATCAGAATCTCCAAAGTAACACAAATAAATGTAGTGGAGTAAAAATACCAGGTTAAACTCTGAATTGTAGTGGAGTAGAACAAAGTAGTACATGCTGCTGTAACAAAAACATTTCCCAACTTGGGATCAATAAAATATATCTTCTCTTATCTTATCTTAAGATGATCGATGGCTACTGCCATATCTGCAAAATTTGCCTCTGATGTTTCAAGATGATGATGATGATGATGATGATATGTTTCAGGCTTATCAATTAACAACAGGAGGGGTCACAGACATAAGACCAGCTGTTAAATAAAGCTATTCTGACCTTAGCTGTCATGTGGGTATATATTAATGCTGCCCATTATGGACACAAGCAATTTTCACCCATTTATTAATTATATGTTTTAAATTTGAGTGTTTCCTATCCCCTAAACCTCCAGGGGTGTAAACAGTTTAATACTGGCAACTTCTAATTGTGGGAAATACGAAAACGTCTTTTAAAACTACAATTCCCAGTAGTGACGTGCCATAGAACATGTTGCGAAACACACAATAGCCAGCATGTGTAGTTCTGGGCTGGACCCGTCCGAGTCCAGTTTTGGATAGTCTGCCGTGGTTCCATTCCATTTCAAAGAGCTGTTTGACGCTCGGCGTAACCTTGTCGCACTGCCACTCCAACATCCAATCACAGAGCGATAGCTGGGGATTCTGGGTAGTGTAGTGTCTTCGGAAACTCTGTAGTGTCTAAACTCCGGAAAAACAATTTGTTTCTCCGAATCGAAGGTTAAAAACACAAAAGCATTGAACACAATTTAAACCAATCAATATTGTGTAATTAACAAGGATACACTGATGTTTTTTAGTGGATGAGTAATGCAGATATCACTGTGTAATCATTTGACAGTGAGGGGAATACTTCCGGTTTTATTATGAAAACTTCGAGACCGGAAATACTGTTTTCACCCACGCTAACTTTACATGGAAGCTGCCGCATATACCACCTTCTCCTGGTGAGACCTCAAATCATCTTCTTAATATCTATCAAACTATAGATCCTACACATCCACTGGATGTAGATTATAAAAGTGCAATATACACTTCTTGCTAGAAATCTAATAAAAAAGCATTTTAATGGCCAAACTATTCCACAATTTAGGATTTTCCAGAGAGGGTTATTTGTGAATAAACGACCCTCTGGAGCGTTTGCAATCAACGGGAGCATGTTGTTTCTTACACGACCACTATAGGTGCTACACTTTAAAACGTGACTCTGGGTCGTATGAAGCTGCTGAACAATCAACCTATATGGTCGTTTTTTGTAGGAGGACAGGCTGCTACATTTATGTTAACCCCTTTTGTGTTAACCTCTTGAGCCCGATTGCCCCCGCTGGCAACAATATTCACGAAACTGTGTCTCAGGGCTTCTTAACATTTAACAACCTATTAACGTGTCATACCCACTTAACGGGAAGAAACTCAGCTAACTGACGATATCAACCATTTTTACCTAAATGAAACACAAGCCTAGCACCAAGCGTCTGAATCAGCACTAAGCGAAAGAATGCTAACGCACTTAGCAAATAACTTGCGGTAGCGATATTTTATACTTCATGCTATCTGCACAAACTTGATATCATATGAAAGCTGAGATTCCACATATTCCATTGGTATAAGTATCATCACTGTGCAACCAAAACTCACGGCAGCAAAACCCAGGAAAGACAACACACAACTTCACTTTACGGAGCCAAAACGGCAAATACGTCTAAAGGTCTTACACACCAAGCCGATTTCGGCCGTTGATAGATGTCGATAGATATCTGGCCGTCGAGGAGCGTACTGTCGCCCTGCTCAGATTGGTGTGTCCTGCCCCGTCGTGTCTTTTCGGCCGTGCCAACACCTTCCGCCGCAGATTCAACATGTTGAATCGGGAGGCTAAAGGCCGTCGGCCAAAGAAATCACTCTGATTGGCTGTTCAGCTTAGCGAATCAGTTCATGAAAAGCGAAACGGAAGTGAGGGAACCAAACAAACTATTAAGAAGGCCAATCTGAGATTTCATTTAACTCCAGCTCCAGCAGGTTCGGGAAAGCCCCATGAGCTTCTCGCTGTAGAGAGAAAATGGAACGCACGCGCTATTTGTTGTTTGTTTATAACACGCAGTCTGTTCTTCTTCTCTCGGTGTATCACGCAGTCTGTCTTCTATTTCGTATAGGCTTCGCCCTCTAAGTCTATCGCTATTGGGTCATCCCCTGCGCACCCGCGCAGCACTGAAATACTTGTAGTCCATGCCCACCTGCGAGGTGGGCCCCACCCTCGGGCTCACTTCCGGTATAAATAGGAAGGAGGCCCGACAATCTGCTCCCTCTTTTCTTCAGCACCCCGGTACTGAAGCACTGTAGAGACACTAAAGAGTAAAGGCTCTTTTAAGAGCCACCTCGAAAAAGATCCTTAAACATGAGTACACAGGGTTGTGTTAGAGTTTGCTCCTCATGCCAGACGAATCCTGCCTGGGGTCGGAGCACGCACACGCAGCTCTCGCCCAGCAGGTGTCATGTGCTCATTGTCATTGTGCCCGTCTCCCTCTGGCCGACAGACAGCGAAGAGCGGACGCTCTCGCTACTGCGGCCGAGGATAATGATTGGCCAGTCCAGGAGTCCTACTCCGTGGACCAAGCCCTTGAGTTCCTGGATCCGAGTGCTGGGCAGGAGTCGGAGGACTCCTACCCCGCCTCCATCCACAGATCACCGTGTGTCTTCCCCATCCCGTTTCTCCCCCGGACGGAGGAGACAGAGATGGAGCCCGGTGCCGGCCTGGCCCGGCTGCGGGACCCGCGGTCCCTCTTTCCGCCATCACGGCTCTGCCGTCGATAGGCGGGATCCTGCAGGAACTGCCGGAGATCATCGAAAAGGCAGCCGCCTGGAGAGGTCTCCTTGTTCCCCCGGCTCAGGAGAGCTCTCTTGCTGGTGGCAGGAGTGTTTCTCCCGGGTACAGACCGTCAGGAGTGACCCGGTCTAGCCGCGCTTCCCGGCCATCCGGAAGTGCCAGGAGGGAGCGGCGGAGGCCCCTAGGAGCCTGAAGGCTCCGGTGTCCTCATACGTCCCCCTCACTAAGGGGTTGACGGATGTTGGTTTTCCGACTGCGCCTCCCCTGGAGCCGAACCTGACCGCATTGTTCGGGGTGAAGCAGGCCAGCACGGTCGACACGACGTCCCTTGCTTTCCTCCCCCGGGGACCAGGTTGTCGTCTCCCAGACTGACCGGATGCATCAGTGTGCCTTCCAGGCGTCTGCAGCGGCGAACAACATCGCTCTGCTGTCTCACTCCAGAGTGAGACTATCAGAGCAGCCCTCCATGCCCTCCGAGGCTTCGGAGGAGATAGAGGAAAGTGCTGCTTGATTCTCCAATCAGCCCGGACGGGCTGTTCGGACCCCAGTTCCACGCCATGGTGGAGTCCATGAAAACTGCCGCAGAACAGGGCAGCATGTCAGTGGCTCCAGCCTGCTGAATGCCCCCAGCGGCAGCGCCCGCAGCACCCGCAGCGCCCGCAGCGCCAGCAGGGCTCGCTGCAGAAGCCTGTTGTTTTTAACCTATTGGTTAATAAACTGCAGAGCTCGCGGCTCCTCTGTCCCAGATATGCCTCCGACACACGGTCATAATAAACCCACGAGCACCGTTATAACGCCTCGTGTGGTCAGCACTGCACACACCACCACTCATCCCCTGAGTGTGTACGCACCTCATGATGAGAGCCGGAGTGAAATGCAGCGTGTGGAGGCTTACTCACAGCCCTTTCGCCTCACGGGCAGCGGCGGCGAGGGCAATGGCGTGGCTCATCACCGTGACGACCATTACATCACATCACAGAGAAGCCTCTCCCCCCCCAGCAGTTCCATGGGATACAAGAAACACTCCTGTCATCCCAGTAACAGTGTCTTGCGCTCCATTCAGCGCTGCAGGAACTCCTGTTGAAAAAGGCATTTCCAGGGTTCCTCAAAGGGAGGAAAATCAGGGGTGTTTTACTCCCGTTATTTTCTAAATCCCGAAAAAGACCGGGGGAATGAGACCCATCCTTGATCTGTCAGTATTCCACATGCTGACGATCAAACAGGTGCTGGAATGTGTTCACCAGGACGACTGGTTCACTTCCATAGACCTGAAGGATGCATATACTTCCATGTACCCATCATCCCGAAACACAGGAAATTCCTGCGTTTCTCATTTCAGGGAATATCAGACCAGACAATCGTCTGTCAAGCCTGGGGTTTTCATAAATTGGAAGAAGATCTGTCCTCTTCCCTCCCAGACAATCATTTATCTGGGAGTGGAATTAAACTCAGCCAGCATGAGAGCGCAGCTCTCACGGCAGAGAGTGGAGAAACTGACAGCTCTCCTCCGGCGTGTCACACGCCGCAGCGTGGTGACAGCCCTCTCCGTGATGCAGCTGCTCAGCATGACGTCAGCTGGTCACGTGGTGATCCCCCTGGGTCTCATCGCCAGGGAGGAGTATGATCTGCGCAGCTTCTGAACGCAGCCAGGCGGCTGCTGTTCTGGGCGCGCACACACGTTGCTCTCCATCAGAGCAATGTATATTCCCGGCGAATTGAACAGAGGGGCTGGCAGAGCGCAGGATCACCCCCCTCTGGGGGTAGACGTGTTTGCACATCGGCCATGGCCATGTCTCCGGATCCAAGGAGATGGCAGTTCAGCTGTTTTACGCCCTTACCCGGCTATTATGCCAAAGGTCATCACGAGCTCTTTTAGGTCAAGAGTGATCACCTTGGATGGCTTCTTTCCTCCTCCTCACAGGTCGGAGGAGGAAGCCACATCTCATCTCCTCTGTCCCATGCGCGCGCTGTCGTGCTATGATGCGCGCAAGGCTGCTTTGCGCCGTTCCCAGCGCCTGTTTGTGCATTACAGAGAGCGCTCATTAGGGCAGCCTCTGTCTGCACAACGGCTGTCACACTGGCTGTGTGAGGCTGTGTCGCAGGCATATGTCTCCTCTGGGGTGGATCCCCCGGAGAACATCAGTGCGCACTCCACCAGAGGAATTTCCTCCTCCACGGCTTTGCACGGAGGAATGTCAGTCGAAGACATTTGCACTGCTGCATCTTGGTCTTCCCCCTGTTCATTTATTCAATTTTATTTGAGGGATGTCTCCCATTCCTCGCTGACACACCCTGTACTGAGTGTCTTGTCAGAGTGAGTGACGTCAGGGACCCAGCTGTGCGCCTCTCTCCTGCCTCTCGGCACGCGGAGAGCGGCCCCTTTTCCTCTTATGAGAAGGATGTTTCCTTTTTTCCTCTGACACATTTTGTACGGAGTGTCTTGTCAGAGTGAGTGATGTCAGGGATCCAGCTGTGCGCTCTCCTGCCTGTCTACACGCAGAGAGCTGCCCTTGTTCCCCCTTTTTTTGTCGCTGGGCAAAGTGTGACCTTCGTCTCTACTTTTTCACAGCGGCAGGGTTGTATTGTTCCCAGGCTTCGTCCCCTCATGGAAAGTATTCATGTTATGCTATATTCCAGGGACTGTGATGCGCCATTCGCACTGCGCAATAGGCATGGGTTATTATCTGAGCAGGTGTGTCTGTGCTTCCAGTACCGGGGGGACCCAGTGGGGCACAGACTACATCTTGCTTCGCCCTTAACCCAATAGCGATAGCCTTAGAGGGCGAAGCCTATACGAAATAGAACTGAAGTTACTGTAACTCCAGCTTCTATGAGTATAGGCGTAGCCCTCTAAGTTCTGGGCCCCACTGGCTCCACGAATAGCTGAAGAAAAGTTGTTTGTGTGGGAGCAGATTGTCGGGCCTCCTTCCTATTTATACCGGAAGTGAGCCCGAGGGTGGGGCCCACCTCGCAGGTGGGCGTGGACTACAAGTGTTTCAGTGCTGCGCCAGTGCGCAGGGGATTACCCAATAGCGATAGCCTTAGAGGGCTACGCCTATACTCATAGAAGCTGGAGTTAAAGTAGGTAACTTCAGTTCCGGTTGTTGCCTCTTTTGAATGACGAATACACACTACCGCCGCCTGCTGGTAAGGAGAGTTATTGCCACTGACGCATGCGCAGTTCGTACGTGCTACTTGGCCGTCGGCTGAAGTCTTTGCGGTGTGTTCCAGTGCGACTGTTGGCCAAGACGCAGGAGACGTGAGGCGGCACAACAGTCGTGTTCCGTTGGGACGTGTTCTTTGGTGTCAGTTTGGTGTGTAGGCCCCTTTACCTTTGCTGTTTTCTGATCAAAAGTTGTGTTCAAGGGCATTAAAACGCATATAAACGCTGCTGAAGGTTAATCCAATGTCTCTGTGTCACTTTTAAATGATTACTGATAATCCATCATCATATTTATGGCAATAAACGTCTTTTTCATATAGAGTGTAACGGAGCTTCCGGTTTTGGGCATGCTGGCTGCGCATCACTCTCATTCACCAATGGTAATGTTTAGATGGATTTAGGAACTTCCCCTCGATTCTATTGGCTCTAACGGTTAAAAAGGTGAGGTGAGGTTTTCTTTCTAAACCTCTCTAAAAAGGTCAAATTTCACTTGTATATGTGATTCTGTAAAAGAGCCAGGTAAATGTGTGGATGCCACACCCACCCCCCCAGTAGAATAACAAGTAAATCATGAGCACACCTACTGACTGACAGAACGAGTGACAGCTGCAGTAGCAAAAATCACACACACTGAGCTGAAGAAGAATGAGTGGGTCACAGCTGCTGCCCAGCGACACAATGCAATGCCAATTTGGGGTCCTATCTAAATGGTAACCCTATTTTGCAAAGATCTTGCGAGATGTGTTATGAACCAAAAAAACTGTTATTAAAGGTGAAAGCCCATATTAAAAATCTATTCGGATCTGTTTTTATCTGCCTTTAGAAAAAGGGTATTCATGAACAGCAGAGTTTCATAATCTCCTGGGGAGTGTTTTTTTCATTAGTGGTCGATTGAACAGCGATGGAAGTAGGGGTGGAAACTTGCGGTTTAACAGTCAACCCTTTAAGTTATTGATTCCAATTTGATAAACCAATCACAAGTTAGTCATTAGGCTAATATTTACCTGAAGAAAAAGAATGACCACTCGGACCACTAGTCTTATACACTTTTTCCTTCTCAGATAAATCTCCTCAGTCCTCTAGGTAGTTGGGGGTCCTTAACAGTACCAATATTCCCTCCCCCAGGTCCTGACTGTCTTTGTTATTCTGCACCTGTAGGTTAGGAAGGTAGTTTATGTAGAGCAGAAAAGGGTGTTTCCATTGCCTCTGCCTGGAAGAAGGATGGTCAGGCATATTTGGAAAGACAGGTTTTGCAGCCATTTTCTGCTCTCTGTACATGACCACTGAGAAACAGCATATTTAAGCAAATACCTTATGAGAAGGATGGTATCTGGTTCAAGGTCTTTACAAGTGTGCTAACCACCCTTATAAGTCCCAATGTTTTATCAATCTGATGACAGGAAACCTCTATGCATCAATGTGTGATGGTTAGATCTTTGAGTGGCTGACCTTTAGTTTTGATCTGCAGAGTTTTGCATTGAGTCCACAAACCTCGGCTTACTGTCTGAAGTTTGAAGTAACTACACAATCCTATTATTAACATAGGCATTATACCTGCAGGACTTAAGAGTGAAGCCCTGTTACTACCACATTGGAATCAGTCCTCAAAAGTTATATTAATGGGTACTATCAGCTCAAATTCTATCAGTTTAGTCAGGATCCAGTCAGGGTTGATGATCATTTCAAGCATAGATATACAGTAGTCTGTGGCTTAAGAGGACCTACACTTGATCTGGCCATTACAAACATTATTTTGTACGTAATCATTTGGATGCAATATTAAATGATTGTATCTCTAGAAAATCCATTCATAAAAAGTCAGAACATATTAAAACATTATTTCTCTATTCCCCTTCTGGTGAGATTCAGATCACCTGTCCATTCCAAAGAACAGACTTTGTAGAAAGAACTAATAATGAGTAAAAGCTTAAAATGTATAGTACGATATTTTGACATGCATACGTAATAAAACATCTGATGTTTAATTCAAACACATTTTTACAACATATTATAGACTTTAAAAAAAAGTATGAATTACTAAATCATGCATGTTGCTTCCTCCTACCCTTTGGCTCCATGAAAAAGGGTGTGTGACTCCACTGTCCACTGAAAAGGATCTGGTTCACTGTTATTGGCCAATCAAATAAGTTTGGGCATATTGGTGGAGTCAGATGACAGTAATCGTAGATCGAGTCACCTTAGAACTAGTTATCCAGGTTTTTTTCAGAAGGTATGCGGGACTAACTGTATATTACAGAGCTTTACATTCCTTCAATTGCTTGGTTCTGTAAAACCATTACACTTGCAAGACAGGTTCAACTAATAGTTCCACTTAAATTAACTTCGGTAACGCTATTGCAATCAGCAGAGACTTCAGGGTTAATGACTAATATGTATATTGATATGTGGACAAACAAATGAGATCTCTGAAAAGGCTTAATCTTTGGCAGTTAGACCTCATTGTGACTGATATATTTTAAGGGATGTTGTTACCATAAATGAACTACTTTAAGCCATGTTGTCTTCCCAGAGAAGTGGTTCTGGCTCATTGTTGTCATTATATACTTATAACCTTAGGATTCTGATACAATGGCGTGTTAACCCTCTGATTTATCTGGAGGCCATGGCTATAGTTTACGTTATCAAATAAGCGATTTTCACAAAAACAAAACAAAAATGTCATTCCAATACTAGTGATCAGTAATGATCACTTAAAAAAATAGTAGTTTGGCTTAAAGCAAACAAGGTTTAAACCTAAATATCTACTCAGGATTTCATGACCACTGGGATTTGTAATGCTTATGAGACCATGGAGTTAGAGGGAGTGGTGCTCTATGTGACTTGTTTGTTGTAAAGAAGTTAGACTGGTTATCTTTTCTTGTTCAGCTTGTGTAGGATTACTTGTTTGGACCGGTAAGTATTGGTAGAGCTGGTTGTGTTTTTTGTAATCTCATGATTAATCATTCTACACCAAAGTGTAGGATTTAGGGGGTTTTATTGACCAAATAACATTGAATATACAAAGAAATATGTATATCTATATATATATATCTATATATTATAGATATT
The DNA here is from genome assembly GCA_031216635.1 of Dissostichus eleginoides. Taxonomy (NCBI): domain Eukaryota; kingdom Metazoa; phylum Chordata; class Actinopteri; order Perciformes; family Nototheniidae; genus Dissostichus; species Dissostichus eleginoides. The sequence goes on from CM062265.1 coordinate 15,814,235, forward strand.
TATTTTTTATTTAACCTTTATTTAACCAGATAAAAGCATTGAGATAAAATCTCATTTTCAATGCTGACCTGGCCAAGAAGGCAGCAACGTTACACATAACACAAAACACAAACATATAAAATACAGAGAACATAACTAAGAAAACAAAAGACGAAAAAGCAGTCACTACATTGTGCACATTAGGACAGTAAGAAAGGTACACTACTTATTACTGCAAGAGCAGCTGGTGGTAAGGACTTCAGACAACTTCAATTTAAAACATGCTATTGAGACAAGTGCCCTCAGTTTTAGGCTTGATTGAAGGTCATTCCAAGACCAAGGACCATAATGAAAAAGACTCCTTTTTCCAGCCTCAGTCCGCACGCAGGTACCTGGAACCGTATCCAGGCACTGGATCTGAGGTTGTAAGAGTCACAAACTGGGGCAAATCTGGCACATATGTACAGTGGAAGCTTACCTAAAATGGCTTTATACATTAATAAAAACCAATGCTGCATCCTACGCATAGTAAGTGAGGACCATCCAGTTAGGCTATACAGTTTGCAATGATGAGTCCTATAGGGTGCATTTGATATATAACGCAGTGCAGCATGGTAGAGTGGGTCAAGTTTGGCCAAAACAGTGGGACAGGCAAATCTATAAATGGTATCACCGTAGTCCAGCTGGGACAGGAATAAGCCAGAGACCAACCTTTTACGGGATGAAGTTGAAAAACAACATTTAAGTCTGTAAAGGAAGCCAAGAGTGAATTTCAATTTCTTTGTTAGAACTTCAATGTGGTGTTTAAAGTTCAGATTACTGTCCAACCAAAAGCCCAGATATTTGTAGGTATCGACAAACTCAACAGAGACGCCATCAAGGGTGTCAATGGAGAGGCAAGAGGACGCTGACTTGGGAGCAAAAAGCATTGCTTTGGTTTTCTTACTGTTCAATAGCAGTTTGGAATCAAGAAGTGCATGCTGCAGCGTGATAAAATCAGATTTTAAATTGGAAACGGCCATATCCAGAGAAGGAGCACATGAGTATACAATAGTGTCATCAGCATACATATGATAGGTAGAAAATTGCATCTGATTACAAATATTGTTTACATATAATAAAAAGAGCAAGGGCCCCAAAATAGAGCCCTGTGGAACTCCCTTCTCCAAGGTGACAGGGTCAGAGACAGTACTACCCAACCTGACGCATTGAGTACGGTCGGTTAGATAACTCTGAAACCAGCAAATGGCATTATGACCGAAACGAGACACCAACATAACATTAGACATAATGTGGTGATCTACAGTGTCAAATGCTTTGGCTAGGTCAATAAACAATGCAACACAAACAGATTTTTTATCCAAAGCAGCCTTAATATCGTCTAAGACTTTCAGACTGGCAGTCACAGTACTGTGCTTTGATCTGAATCCAGATTGCATAGGGTTAAGGATGTTGTGTGAATTTAAAAAAAGTTTTAGCTGAGTAGAAACTAGGGACTCAAGAATCTTTGATAACACAGAAAGATTTGAGATAGGACGATAGTTATTCAACTCCGTGGGATCACCAGCTTTCAAGAGGGGCGATACCAGAGCTTGCTTCCACACAGCTGGCAGTGTGTGAGTGGACAGGGAGAGATTACAAAATATCAGTTACTGGTTGTGCTATAATCTGAGCTGCAATTTTAAAAAGAACGTCGAGGCCGTCAGGCCCGGCAGACTTTTTAGGATCAATTGAGTGCAAACCCTGTAAGACTTCAGAGACCGAGAAATAAGCGAAATCAAAAACAGGGGAGTTCATCTCTTGACTAGGGCTGTGAGTACGACCATGCAGAGAGTCATGACTTTGCTCATCAAAAATGTGACCAGCCTTTTTGAAGTGAGCATTGAAAGCATTAGACATACCATCTGAATCTGAAATAAAAGAATCACTGACCTTCAGTTTTTGTGGGAAACTAGAAACCTTCTTGTTCTGAAGTGATTTAATTGTTTTCCAGAATCGAATGGTCATTAAAACAATCAGTGGTTAAGCTCAGATAGTAATCAGCTTTAGCTTTTTTAATAAGGGCTGAACATTTATTTCTGAGGACACGAAAAAGAAGCCAGTCATCACTAGTGTTAGACTTTCTAGCTAAGGACCATTGCTTATTTCGATCATGAATTAGATCAGATAGTTCTCTAGTAAATCATGGAGTGTTCCTATTCTTAACTCTGAATTTTCTAAGGGGGGCATGTCTATTAATAATCGATAAAAAGTGATCAATAAAAAATTGGACGGCAACATCGACAGATGGAATTAACGCTATGAGGTGTGCCATTTAACCTCCGCCAGATCGTGTAGGAAAGCCTGCTCAGAGAAGTGTTTGAAGCAGCGCCTGAGCACAATAAGGCCCTTGGCTTTGGGCAACTTAGTGCTCCTAACGCAAGCAATAGTGCAATGGTCACTGATATCCTTAGGAAAAACACCAACAGACACATACTTATGAGCTGCATTTGTTAGAATGACATCTATAAGGGTATCGTTATTGGGTTTGGCAGGGTTTATTCTAGTGGGACTGTCAATAAGCTGAGTTAAGTTCAAAGAATCACAAACCTGCTTAAACTGTGAAGATTTATCACTCAACCAGTCCCAATTTAAATCACCCAATAATATGATTTCAGAAGAAAACGTAGACAACAATTCAGTAAGGCTAGTAGTTGCATCCATGATGGCCGATGGAGGCCTATAACAGCCAATAACAGTGAGAGGAGCATTTGCTATAGTTATTTGAACTGCTAGCAACTCAAATTGCCTTGGAATTGAAATTGAGTGAAGGACTGAGCACTGTAGTTTCTCAGCAGTGTATATTGCAACAACACCAGCTCTGCCATTACGATCCGCTCTGAATACATTATATCCATCAATGTGAATAACAGTGTCAGTGACAGATGGTTTTAATCAGGTTTCAGAAACTACAACAATATCAGGCTTAGCAACTAAAAACCAGGTCTCGAAAACATCTAATTTGGGCACTAGGCTTCTAGCATTAACATGCAGAAAACCCAATCCTTGCCTACAGCTAAACTCATTCGGAGTTGGCAAATGATGCAAGGAAGCAGAGAAACACTCAGGACCAGGGTTAATGTTAACGTTACCAGAGAGTAATAGCAGTAACAATATTAACAGTCTGGAAGATGATTTTTTCAATGGGCTCTGGATGCGTCACTCCTCAGATATAGATATATATGTTGCATGTTATATTATTTTGTATGTTATAATGCCTTGTTTTTCTAACTACTAAAAACTGACACATGATGACTTGAACATACAAAAGGAGAATTTTATTTAAATGTTAAATAGTTATACTGTGTATATATCCAGTGTATTTTAAACACTGAAATATTGTGTACAAACATGGTTGATGTTACAGTCTACTGTGAAACTATTTGAGTGAACTAAATGGGCCATCTGTTTAAATGTATCGATACTGGCTTTGGATGTAATATTTTATTTCCAAAAGGGGGATTTGATACTTGCCATTACTTTACACACCCTGTCTCAGGGCAGTGTTACACCTTATCTTTCTAAAATTCCTCCCTACCTGTTTTACAGGATTGGCGTGTAGGCTGAGTTGGAGGGGAGGTTGGACAGCAGTCCAGGTTAAAACGGCCGAATCCTCCCCCTCTCAGAGCATGGACATAAAAGACGGCAGAGCTCACAGTCAGACACTCAGAAGGCCTTGGCTCTCCCTTTGAAGAATGCTCATCACCTGTTCTCCTCTTGTCAGAGATACCAACCTCCACCACTGCAAACATGATGTCCAGGAAATCATACTCAGTCTCTGGCTCTTCTAAAGGTAGCTTGAAAAGTTCCCCCAGCTACTCTGCACAAAGAACAAGTTATGCGGTTGGTTCTGGTGCTGGATCTGGTTTTAGTTCAGGTTCAGGATTTGGTTCTGGTGCAGGTGCAGGTTTTGGTTTAGGTAGCTCTGGCAGTTATGGCATTAGCTCTAGCCAAGCAGGAGGCAACTGCATGGCTCCATTGATCACGGCTGTCCAGTTCAACAAGAGCCTGCTGGCCCCTCTGAACCTTGCAATTGACCCCACCATCCAAGCTGTCCGCAGCCACGAGAAGGAGCAGATCAAGACCCTCAACAACCGCTTTGCTTCCTTCATCGACAAGGTTGGTTCCTGTGCTCTCTGCTTGTGACTGTGTTATGTGAAATGTACTGTAGGCCTCAGTATCTTACTACCTATGGCCTGCAATGCTCTCATGGGGCTAAATTACTTGCAGCTGCTGTCAAAAGCAAAATGTGAAGTGAATTGTAGCATAAAAGAGTCAATTAAATCAACAGTCTAACCACATTTACAACATCTGACAATCTTACCTTTTTTTTGTCTCCACAGGTCAGGTTCCTGGAGCAGCAGAACAAAATGCTGGAGACCAAATGGAGCCTCCTGCAGGACCAGACCACAACCCGCTCCAACATCGATAGCATGTTCGAGGCTTACATTTCCAACCTGCGCAGACAGCACGACGGACTGGGCAATGAGAAGGTCAAGCTGGAGGGAGAGCTGAGGAACATGCAGGGTCACGTTGAGGACTTCAAGAATAAGTGAGTGCTTATATGACATGGTCACTAACTTTTACAGACATTTGAACAGATGTTTTAAAATCGAGCAGATGTACTAAAATCCCGCCATGTTCCAACAGGTATGAAGATGAAATCAACAAACGTGCAACTGCAGAGAACGAGTTTGTGCTCTTGAAGAAGGTGCTTATACATTAAAGATACATTCATTCATTGGAAATCCAGGTGTTAACAACAAAGTAGCAAGTTCTAACACTTTCTGTTCCTACATTATTTACTTTTTAGGATGTTGATGGTGCCTACATGAACAAGGTGGAGCTGGAAGCCAAGGCTGATGCTCTTCAGGATGAGATCAACTTCCTCAGTGCCGTCTATGAGACTGTATGTATCTATAATATCATATTCTTTATAATACTATAATCTTTTCTGAGTTAAATCTAATGAAAATCTGCTACATTTTACATTAAAAAAGGACAAAGAGTTCATTATTGTGCAACAACCATTGGTTCTGTAGGAGCTTCGTGAGCTGCAGAGCCAGATCAAGGACACCTCCGTCATCGTGGAGATGGACAACAGCCGTAACCTGGACATGGACTCTATTGTGGCTGAAGTACGTGCTCAGTATGAGGACATTGCCAACCGCAGCAAGGCTGAAGCAGAGGGCTGGTACAAACAGAAGGTGAGAAGAAAAAAAGGCTAAGTTCATGTTGTTTCTACAATTACTTTCAGCACCTCGTCATCGCTTTAGATCCCTCTCTTGACATACCTTCTTGTATTTTTCATAACAGTATGAGGAGATGCAGACCTCTGCCGGACAGCATGGTGACGACCTGCGCACAACAAAGTCAGAGATTTCTGAGCTGAACCGCATGATCTCCCGTCTTCAGAATGAGATTGAGGCAGTCAAGGGACAGGTATATTTCAAAAACTTCTTATTGATGAAGCATTAATATTAACTATTTAATATGCACTACATTAATTTAAGAGGGACTTGCAGATACTAAATAATCAGTGACATTTTCCACAGAGGGCCAGCCTTGAGGCTCAGATCACAGAGGCAGAGGAGCGTGGTGAGCTGGCAGTGAAAGATGCCAAGCTCCGCATCAGAGACCTGGAGGATGCTCTGCAGAGAGCCAAGCAGGACATGGCCCGCCAGGTGCGCGAATACCAGGAGCTGATGAACGTCAAGCTGGCCCTGGACATCGAAATTGCCACCTACAGGAAACTGCTTGAAGGAGAGGAGGACAGGTGGGATAAACTTTAATAAATTGTTTTATAGCCTCACAATTAGCTTTAACTTTGAATTAAGGAATAACTCTGCATTATTCCAACATTAGACTGTTCAGCGGAGGCTCAACTGCAACCATCCATGTGCAGCAGTCCTCTGGTGGTGGTAAGTGTCATACTTTATACATCACGATCATAAGGGGTATTATATCGATCTATCTATTATCTATCTATCTATCTATTATCTATCTATCTATCTATCTATCTATCTATCTTCTATCTATTATCTATCTTAAACCAGTAGACCACATTGCTATATTGATATTGATATATTATCTTTTTTTCTACTCCAGGATTGTCCAGTGCCAACTCAGGTTACGGCTACGGTGGCGGCTTCAGTAGCAGCAGTGGTTATGGCAGTGAATCTGTTCAAAAGTCCTCAGTCACTACAACCAGTTCCAGAAGAGCATATTAAAAAAGAAGAGCTGTCCCTCTTCTTCTTCAGAAACTCAGGAATTTGATCTAATTCTGTAGCTATTTTGATGATGCTATGTTGTTAGGCATATTCAACAAGAAAGATGAATCTCTTGTGTCACACCTACTATGTTGAAACTAGATGTATTAAGTAAAAGCTTCCCTTCCAACTTGAATGATGAATATTTGCATCTATTACATAAAATGTATCGGAATAAAAATGCATCTGTTAACATAAATATCTGCCTTTGTCTCATTATTGTTGTGACAAATACATGTTTTACTTTTTATGTTTTACTGTTGTTGCTGTCACAGATAGCTATCACACTTAAAAGTAAAATCTCACTGTCTGTGCAAAAACACCTTTCCATCTCTGAATGCAAAAGTGGCTTTGCCTTATATTCATTCAGGAAGATGCCATAGTGAGTTTTTCTCTCCAGGAACCATTGAGTTATTTATAGCCATTTATTCTGTCAAGTGATTTGAGGAGTCGTAAAGACTAAAGCGCTACAATAATACAGTCCATTTACACTGTATTATGTCAACACATTACACATAGTTGGATTAGGTTTGTTGAAAGCAATAATATTAAGTTGAACCTAATATTTTTTATTTAAACTTAATAGTATTGCTTTCAACTCACCTAATGTGTAATTTGTTGACATAATACATTTAATTAAAGTCAACCTTTCAGTTTTTGTACAGAATAGATAGATATATATATAGATATGATATAATAGAATAGATTCGGAGGATGAAAATCCTCTTTAATTATCACACATACATGCACACAGCACACACAGTGAACACGACTTTTGATCAGAATAACAGCTAAGGTGAGCATATCTCCGTTTTTTGCTACCTAAAGCTACGTCGTGTATTGTCTGTAAAAAAAACAAGAGAATAAATTAAAAACAGGTTTGAAATAATTCCAACTCATAGGACAGTAAAACAAAAATACAGTTTAAAAGGGGAGTGATTAGTAAGATATGCATAAAGAAAAAATACATCTGTTTACAGTTCTGTTTCACATGGGTGTTGTTGAGAGATGTATCCATAGATTTAGTGGTACCACTTTACAATAAGGCTACCCTTATAAAGGATTCATAAAGGGCTTATAATTAGGTTATTAATTATGTTGTAAACACTTTATTAATCATTAAGAACCATTTATAAACCAGTTCTAACAGTTTTCACACATCAACACAGGCTCACTATTTGGCAAGATGACAAAGCCTTATATTGGCTACCTAGCTTACTTGTCTTCTTCATCAGCCAGCATCCTTGGTATCTGTTGTTCACTGAGTGGATTCCCCCCCTTCCATCTTGATGTTTCTTGGCATCTCTTATAACTCATTTATTAATGAGTTACTAGCATTTATTATTGTAAAACACATCACCACGAAAAAACAACATTTACAACAACCAACAAAACACATGCACAAAATACACAGCAAGACAACAGAAATAAAAACTATATGCTAACTTTAACTAACAAATAAAAACGATTTGCTTCTGTTTTTAAGGCTTTTTTTTTCAATAACAAACAAGCCAAAATAATTTTAAAAGTAGGCCCTCAGACAGGTTTGCCTTTCCTAATGGGGAGCAGTGCACCTTCAGCTTTCATACTTTCAGTTTTTTCTTTGACATGTACATCGCCTTGGATCGCAGCCTCACACCGTTTCGCAAAGGCCAGCACTGTTTCCCCAATGGGCCTTTCGGAGTAGCTCCTGATAATTATTGTGAGCTGCAATTGCTAGCTCGCCGATTGATGAAGTCGACACCACAGTATTCCGGTCAATTCCATGTTTGTGGAAGGCCCTGGTCATGGTCTTTGTTTTCTTAAGTGTTTTGAGGATGGATTTGTACCTCCCTAGGATCTGATTTGGTGTTTGTGCTAGGGAGGAAAAAAAACAAAATTAGACATATCATTAAAACACATCACTGCACAGAATTCCAGACTAGACAATTGTACTTGTACGTGTTGAAGATTTCGCACAAATGTATACATCTGTACTACATTGATTAACATTTACCAGCTTATTGACCAAAGTACTGTGAATCTTCACTGGCCTCATGATTCGATCATAATTCAAAGGGCAGCGATTCAATTATAAAACGATTCTCGATGCATCACAATGCATCTTGGCATTTTTTCTTTCTTTACACTCTACACCTCAGAATGTAAGTAGCAACTGAAATCAAAACCTAACTATACATCTAAACCAGAGAATGTTTTGACATTTGCATGTTACTAGTTGTTTTGGAGGGTCACCAGGTGACTGGTTAGAAATAATATAAGAAGCCGCTGTGGTGCATCTGATTAAAAAAGAGAAGATGTACAATCCAAGAGGATTTATTGTAGTTATGTGAATAAAAGGATAAGGGCACAAGATGTATGTGTGTGTGTTTGTATATGTATAAGGATGTGTGTGTGTGTGTGTGTGTGTGTGTGTGTGGTTCTGCAAGAGAAAGAAACAGAGGATACTGAAGATAAATATCAACATTACACCCGCATAAGACTAGTAGCAGCCATACTAGCACACATGAGGTTACCTAATAGCAGGCACAAAAGACTCAAAGGAGCATATATTCTACTACAACTATAACATGAAAACAGTACACAGTTAACTACCAATGCCTACAACTTTACCGCGATAACATTAGGAATCATTATATACACTCACGTTCGTATCGCGACCCGTTATATCAATCAACATCCATCACGTTCAGATATCACGTCATAAACAAATTATCACTCGTAGTAACTAACTATGATCATTACAACAAGTTTTGTTAATATAAATAACAGACTTTACAAATACTTACAAGTATATGAACGCACACAATAAACAGGATATACAATCAAATCAACAGGCTGTCTCTCCTTCACCGTCCACACTCATGCACAGTGCTATGGCCACTGCCTGTCCCCCAGCGCGAGCATCCCCAAGCTCACTCCCTGATTGGTTACACGAGAGGAGCTATGATGGGGTGCATGCACTGGGAGCATGTCCCAAAGCCGGCAAAGTGTTCACGTGCACAGCCTATTACACCAGTGCATAAGACTCTCCTTGTACAATTAGTTAAAAGTCTTGCTTACCACGCTGCCGAAGCTTCTTGCTCTCCTTCTTTTGTTTCTTGGCTCCCTTGTGTGCATGTGTGTATTATGAGACTGTTCTGACCCCATACTATGGGCTCAGAACAGTCTCATAATACACACATGAACACAGAAGTATTCACACTTGTATTCCATGATCCGCAAAAGGATTCACACTTGTGTTTTTCAATGCACACACAAATGTGTTCCGTTTCATATAAATGTAAATAAAATCCAAATACAGAAAAATGTTTTACATGTGTATTTTTGATCCACACATATTTGTTTTCCGTTTAAAACCTCTGAACTTGCATACACAAACCGCTTTCTGTGCATGGATCGCTGTGTGTGGGTTTTTTGAGACTCCCCTGACAGTCACCCGATTCGTACTTGTAATTTTTTCTATCTATAGCCATTCAGATGTCTCCTCCATTCTAAGCCAATCCATGGGCGCCCCCACGAGTATGATTTGTTTTTTCCTCTTTTTTTTTATTGTACAGGCTAGAGACACAAAACATGGACATTACAATAACAACATAGGAGACATTCCTGTCTCAGACAAAACAAATTGTTTTTTTTTTAAAACAGAAAAAATTAAATACAGCCAAAGTTGACAAAATTAATCAATAGCGGGTGTAACTAAAATACAAGATGTCTTTATTTATATATTATTAATAATAATATAAAATGTTGTATTTGCATGCATTTCCTGTTCGGAAAGTGGCGCTGTACTGAGTGGCGATTTTATTTTGTAATTATATAAAACTTGTAATAATGGTGCGTTCACAGGACGCGATGCGAATAATCGCTCGAGTTTCACGGCGGCTGTCAGCTGTGTTTACTCGCCTCATGCAACCTTATGAAAAGCCATTTTAAATCGGTTTCGTTACCGTATGATCAGCCGTTAAGTAACGTTAGCTAAACCACGTGCAGCTTTAGCGCTAAGCTAACTTGTTGTGAGCAAGTCTTTTAGCTAATATTTTGACAGAAAGATATCTACAGATAGATATAGATGTTTTCAAACTCACCATTCCACTAAAGTTATTTTCGAAATTCGGTGGGACCAGACGCAGCAGCCATAATTAGCGGGCTCCTCGGTCTTCACCTCTGACTGCGTGCAGTGCAGCACTCATGCTCAATGTGTGTGGAGCCCCTCCCCTCTCTTGCAGAAACGTAACACACTGAATTATCTCTGCTTAACAGGATTATTGCAATGCACATTTCAGCTAAATAGTGCAAACAACTCATTTGCTTTAGTAATGACAGTCTTTTTACAAAACACGAACAGCATTATTAATGACAGCTTCAAAGTTTAATTTCAATAAAATCCGGGTTTAGAGTGCACAATCCTTCTGTGTATTGTTGACTAATGCAAACGGACCACACCCTGGACAACATTATTACAAGTTTAAACTCCCGACATAACCCAAAACTAGAGTAACAGCTTCAGTTCAAAGATCATGGAAAGGAAGTAGGGAAGGAGATAGAAATAGTGTATATGGTAAATTGGCAGCATTTATATAGCACTTTTCCACTCTCGTGACCCCTAAAATTACTTATCACTCAGTTTGTGCATCTGGCTTAGCTTGTGTTTAGCAACTGAGATATGACATCTTATTGAACCTGGTCACTGTTCACCTGTTACTCTGTTAACGTGCCTTTGGCCACAAGACACAGATGTACACTTACTGTGTATGAAAGTCCTTTTTGTGTTTGTGATATATGCAACATAATGGTTCACTTTATTAACAAGGAAACAATGCATTATTCATACACTTTGACAGTACATTTCCCCTTTAAAGCCAGTCTCCTTAACTGTTGCTGAACAGCAGACAGTGCAGCCTCTAAGTTATAGAAAAGTGCTGAATGTTTCAAATGTAGCTTAGTAGTAATTTAGCATCTGGGTACAAGGGTTTGCTGGTGTAACATTACAAAAGTGAAAAGAGTCAGTCTGGATTGCAGAATTTTTTTACATGAGGCACATCATTTTTCTTTATTCTGAGAAACATAGTCTAATTTTAAAGATTATTTTTGTTAAACCTCTTCAGCAATTGTTGGTCAGCAAGATCTACTAAATCAGAGCTGTGGTCTGTTTCTATTCAGTGTCATAGAAGGCCTTGTTGCAGTCATTTGACTATTACCCTGTACATTATGCCCACACATAAAAATACATCTCTGCTCACTGTTATTAGAGCATTCGTATTGTACTATATTCCTGATTTTATTGTATATAGTTTATATTTGTGTTGCGGTGACAGGTTCATGTGCCATGTTTAGAGCTTTGGTGAAGTGCAAGTGCATTTTCTGAAGGAAATACTTGTGTTTGGAGCTACGTGCTGTAATGTAAAAGTACCTGTTGTGCCTTGTGGCCACTGGAGGGCAGCAGAGGAGCAAGTCAGTGCGACGATCAGTTGTGAATGAAAAGAAAAATGAGACACAAAGCAATAAGTCTCCCCTGAAATGAATAAATGATGTTTTATACGATATATCCACACAAGCTTATGGTCTTTTTTGCCTAATGTTCATCTTCATTTTGCACAAGCTGGGAATTATTTGTGGTAAGTGGTGGCTCAATTAAATGTTTACAAACTTTAGTGTGATGGGCATCTTGGTCTTCACTGCTATAAAGCGTTTTAAAAACAGACCACTATCCCTCCCGACCAACATCTTCTGGAGATTGTAAAGAACATTTGTTTTGGTCTGGCAATGTTTAGCACTGCCAACATTTGATTTAATATCATTTACTCCTTGTAAAAAATGTATAGAAGGTTTAGTGCGACATCTCCAGGTGAGCAGGTAGTCTGTTTTCGCTTATGTTAAGGTGTGGTTGTGTTTAGTGTTGCCAAGTTCAGTTGACCAATATATTAGGCCAACAGTGAAAACACCCTCTCTGATGCATATGTGCTAACTGTGGCTGGGGTCACCTTTAAATAGCTGACAACACCAACTCCTGTTAAGGGGATGGAGTAACCTGTGGACCCTCAATCTAAATCCAAAGTTGTTTTGAAGATGTTGGGGCTTCCCTTCACAAGGACAATAACAGAGGCATTCATTACCAAATAGAATGCAGCTTTATTTCACAAATATACATGTTCAAATGTCAATGTTCAGCAGCTGTCAACGGGTAAAAGGGTGAACATACTTTACACTATTACATTGTGGGTTTACCCTCCTCAGATGGGCAGGTCTGGTCCACGAGGTCACAATGCCTGCTAACTGTCAGGGACAAAGACAGAACAAAAGCATGCACTACTCAAAGCACAACTCCTACAAAATGATTACAGTGAGAGTTAGTTTACTCACCCTTTTAAAGTGTCACACCGTGCAGTCCCTACACTGAAAGCAGACAAGGTTCCCCCACAGAGGGAGAGGAGAGGAACCTGTAACACAAACACTTCGTCAATTATATTGCCCACAACCTGCACACAAGAAAACAACTGACAGAAAATAAAACAAAAAAAGCACTAGAGGACAGTAGTCTTTTAAAAAAAACAAACGCAACATAATAGTTGCCGGCTCAAACACCAATTCAATATAACATTAAAAGAAAGTTAAAAACCAGGCTTACTTTTACAGAGCAATAGATCCTCCGTCCTGGCTCAATCCAGGAGGGGAAACGGTCATACTCAGCTCTATGGATTAAACACAAAAACAGATGTTATAAATAATAATAAAAGCTAGAATAAAGTTAACAAAACGTCCATTGCCAGTTTCCCGGGTTGCTTGGCTGGTTATGAGCACTTCTACACTCTGCAAAACACGTACAAGTTGCTTAAAAACGATTAAAACTTTTACTAAAACACCATATTAAAAACACATTGCTTGCAACAGACCAGGTCTCGTGCTTTGAATGTCTGAAGAGTTTCCCTCCATGATGGGAAAACGTATCTTGCCCTCGCCCTAATACAATCCAAACTGAACTGAGACACTTCCATAGGTTAATTTAAAAGACCATAAAACAACCTTAAAACCGCGAATCCTACCTTGAGGGAGATAACAGTGAGCGTGCAGCAAAGCGAAAGGTTTTCTGAAACTGCCGGCAAAACTTTTATAACTTACGTTTTAACGGTCACCGGTCATGTGATCACGTCACGTGACAATGACGTCACATTCTCGCACATATATAAAGAAGCAGCCTGTCACTTGAAGCTTCACAATCTCCATCAACGGTTCAGTGCGACTTTAACAGACAGAGACGGTGACATCATCATGCTGGTTTTCCTCTTCCTGTTGGGCCTGGCTCTGGGTACTGTGTCTTCTTCAGATGACCCTGAAATGGTGCTTCTGCGTGGCAGCTGTCCCTCATTCTGGTTCTCCTTCAACGGCCGCTGCTACAAGTACATCGCCACAAAGATGACCTGGGCTGATGCAGAGCTCCACTGTCTGTCCCAGGGAGGCAACCTGGTGTCTATCCACAGTAAAGGGGAAGAGGATTTGGTCAAACTCCTGATCAAAAACTTTGACCTTGCTCAGGGACCAACATGGATCGGACTCAGTGACATCCACAAAGAAGGATGATGTGGTCTGATGGGTGTGTAGCCAAGTTTTTCTTTTGGAATAAAGGAGAACCAAACAACCTAAGAGGTGAAGACTGTGTACACAACAACTGGTCAGGGAAGTGGAATGATAGGAAGTGTTCAACAACTCTTCCCTCAGTTTGTGCATCTCGCACAACTTGTCCTTAGCAACTGAGATGTTACGTGTTCACCTGTTTTGTTAACATGCCTTTGACAACAATAAAGACACAGATGTACACTTGTGTGTGTGTGTGAACAGAAGTCCTTTTTTCTAACCTTTATTTTCCTGAATGTTACATATTCACACTGGTCGCTCCAGGGGTTAATCAAAGGAATTATTTCTACACCTTTTTTAAAAAAATATAAATACATTTAGTAAATAATATTGATGTACTATTACATTTTTGCCGTTGCTTATTATTCCTGGTATTATACTTATTTGTTTTAACCACACACAGTTGTATATCATTCAATGATCACATGGATGTGGTCAGGTATTTACGGCACCTGGTGTGTGGATGACGAACGGGCTGATCTTGCTCTTTTCTGTTGACCGTATAGTCCTGCTTTGGTTATGGTTTGTGTTATTTTGTTCAATTAACTTTTGCAGAGATTTTATTTAGGAATGCTTCAAAGTGATGAGCCTAGTCTTGGCCTCTCAGCGACATGATTCATTGGGAAAAGTACCATCAGTAATTTTCTGGTTATGGGAACAACAGGTGTTTAATGGACAGGGACACTACTTATCATGTTTCTCTTTCACATGGCGTGAAACTCAAAAAGTGGCAGCATGGTGAATGGTTACAGACATGTTTATCATCACCTGCGTCTCAGATTTCAATGTGATTCATATAAAATGAATGATTATTGGTTTTTGTTGGGAAACAAAAACAATCTAAATTATTCAAAAATATATACACTTGTATATATGATGGTTGATCATAATTTAAAAAAAAGTCAAACTTCTTGGGATTTTCCTTGTGTGCTATTTGATTGAAGAGGTACTGGAAAAGAACCGGGTCAAACAAAAGTGCCAATCCTTCTGTGTATTGTTGACTAATGCAAACGGACCACACCCTGGACAACAGTATTACAAGTTTAAACTCCCGAAATAACCCAAAACTAGAGTATCAGCTTCAGTTCAAAGATCATGGAAAGGAAGGAGGGAAGGAGATAGAAATAGTGTATATTGGCAGCATTTATATAGCACTTTTCCACTCTCGTGACCCCTCAAATTACTTTGACATAAGTCAAGTTGAACAGCAGGATACACACATTCATATAGTGCATGCACCTGCTAAGGGAGAACAAGATTCACACTCACTGATCGCCATGCAATCAGGAGCATTTTGGGTTCATTATCTTTGTCTCTTAGAGTTCAGGAGAGCCCAACAATGATGGAAATGAAGACTGTCCACACCAACTACGGTTTCACACCAACAAACGATCACAAATGGAATGATTCCATTATTATTCTTATCACTCAGTTTGTGCATCTGGCATAGCTTGTGTTTAGCAACTGAGATATGACATCTTATTGAACCTGGTCACTGTTCACCTGTTACTCTGTTAACGTGCCTTTGGCCAAAGACACAGATGTACACTTACTGTGTATGAAAGTCCTTTTGTGTTTGTGATATATGCAACATAATGGTTCACTTTATTAACAAGGAAACAATGCATTATTCATACACTTTGACAGTACATTTCCCCTTTAAAGCCAGTCTCCTTAACTGTATCTGAACAGCAGACAGTGCAGCCTCTAAGTTATAGAAAAGTGCTGAATGTTTCAAATGTAGCTTAGTAGTAATTTAGCATCTGGGTACAAGGGTTTGCTGGTGTAACATTACAAAAGTGAAAAGAGTCAGTCTGGATTGCAGAATTTTTTTACATGAGGCACATCATTTTTCTTTATTCTGAGAAACATAGTCTAATTTTAAAGATTATTTTTGTTAAACCTATTCAGCCATTGTTGGTCAGCAAGATCTACTAAATCAGAGCTGTGGTCTGTTCCTATTCAGTGTCATAGAAGGCCTTGTGGCAGTCATTTGACTATTACCCTGTACATTATGCCCACACATAAAAATACTCTCTGCTCACTGTTATTAGAGCATTCGTATTGTACTATATTCCTGATTTTATTGTATATAGTTTATATTTGTGTTGCGGTGACAGGTTCATGTGCCATGTTTAGAGCTTTGGTGAAGTGCAAGTGCATTTTCTGAAGGAAATACTTTTGTGGTTTGGAGCTACGTGCTGTAATCTGTAAAAGTACCTGTTGTGCCTTGTGGCCACTGGAGGGCAGCAGAGGAGCAAGTCAGTGCGACGATCAGTTGTGAATGAAAAGAAAAATGAGACACAAAGCAATAAGTCTCCCCTGAAATGAATAAATGATGTTTTATACGATATATCCACACAAGCTTATGGTCTTTTTTGCCTAATGTTCATCTTCATTTTGCACAAGCTGGGAATTATTTGTGGTAAAGTGGTGGCTCAATTAAATGTTTACAAACCTTTAGTGTGATGGGCATCTTGGTCTTCACTTGCTATAAAGCGTTTTAAAAACAGACCACTATCCCTCCCGACCAACATCTTCTGGAGATTGTAAAGAACATTTGTTTTGGTCTGGCAATGTTTAGCACTGCCAACATTTGATTTAATATCATTTACTCCTTGTAAAAAATGTATAGAAGGTTTAGTGCGACATCTCCAGGTGAGCAGGTAGTCTGTTTTCGCTTATGTTAAGGTGTGGTTGTGTTTAGTGTTGCCAAGTTCAGTTGACCAATAATATATTAGGCCAACAGTGAAAACACCCTCTCTGATGCATATGTGCTAACTGTGGCTGGGGTCACCTTTAAATAGCTGACAACACCAACTCCTGTTAAGGGGATGGAGGAACCTGTGGACCCTCAATCTAAATCCAAAGTTGTTTTGCAGATGTTGGGGCTTCCCTTCACAAGGACAATAACAGAGGCATTCATTACCAAATAGAATGCAGCTTTATTTCACAAATATACATGTTCAAATGTCAATGCTCAGCAGCTGTCAACGGGTAAAAGGGTGAACATACTTTACACTATTACATTGTGGGTTTACCCTCCTCAGATGGGCAGGTCTGGTCCACGAGGTCACAATGCCTGCTAACTGTCAGGGACAAAGACAGAACAAAAGCATGCACTACTCAAAGCACAACTCCTACAAAATGATTACAGTGAGAGTTAGTTTACTCACCCTTTTAAAGTGTCCCACTGTGCAGTCCCCACTCTTAGCCCGGCCTAGTTGACTTTACTAGAAATTTGCGTGGAAACCCGTTGCCTCAAACCACTTAAGTGTTTACACAAGCAAGAAACGTAACAGGTTAAGTTGTATACACGTAGAACTTTAAGTAGACTTATCTTAGTTTACATTTGTAGTCTTATCTCAAAATCATTAGTTCACATAAATGATGTCTTAGTTGTATGAAATAACTTGTTTAAGTTAAATATAATACATAACATTATTTATCACTGCTTAATGTGTTAATATAACAAATGTCTTTTAATACAATTCATTGTACCATTTTGATTTGGGGATTGTATTTATACATCGTTTCACCAGAATTGTATGGAAGGGAAAACATGAAACAATACATTTAAATATTCCAATGTTTTTATTGACAAAAATAACCTCGTCAACCAGAAGACAAGTAAAGACAGGAATTAGAACGCACAACATTTAACAATATGTGTGTGAAAAATCACACACCTGACAGTGAAAGGTCAGCGAACAGTGCTGAACATTATGATGTCACTGGTAGCAGCCGAACAGCAGTAACAAGTGTCAGTGCATTTCTCTACATTGTAAGCTGGTTCTTCAATGTTTGCGACCTTGGCTTTAGTTCATCTTGGCCCGACGCGAGAAGAACCTTTTGGATGAACTGGAATGTGAGCATCATAGTCTTTGGGTAGTTGAGATGCAGTGCGTATGTAAGACCAAACCGAATGAAAATCGCTTTTGGCAGGTCTTGGATGTTGTCGATCACAACTTGTCCCTCAAGGATGATCTTCAGCGAGGCTGGACTGCGATGCAGGGAAGATGAGGGACCAGCACCTTCATGCTCAACCAGGAGGATCCCAATTTCAATGTCGCGGAACGAGTCATCATCAGTGTCCTGAAACGACAGCAACATAAGAGCACAATCGGGACATGTTTCATTAAATAACCATGAATAATGCAATATAGTCATAAGAGAGTCAGACACATGAGGGAAGGTGTGAGTTGGTTCTGCTGGAATAGAGCACAAACAGAGAGGTTGGAAAGAGCTGTTGCTATTAGTGCTGACCGAGAAATCATATTTTCGTTGTCATCGCAATATGAACATGCGTGATCAAAAATAGCAAATTAACAATTAATAAGAAATGATTTAATTTAGGGATGGTATGGAAACCCAATATTAAACGTAACCCACATTTGGTATACCAGCTAAGACAAAAGCTGTCTGTATGAACTGTTTAGCTCAGTTTGCCACGTATTCTTGTGAATTCACTTGCTGACTGAGACAAAGCAGACCCCCCCCCCTCCCCCCCTGGTCGGGTAGCGGTACCTGCAGGCAGTGACCCACAGCAGCAGAGGAAGGATGACAGAATAAATGATACTGACAGATGTCTGTGTTCTTCATTCTTTCAAAACTTGCCTCAGTATAATGCTGTCAGGAATATTCAGATTCTTTATTGACATTTTAGATTTTTTTCCAGTGAGATATTAATGTATATAATGACTGATGCTGGTGTAACCGTTATACTGTTGCTGCTCTAGAATCACTACAGGTACAGCTGCTAGAGGAGGGGCTGCTTTGTCTCAGCCAGCAGCACACTTTATAAGATCTGCCACATTTAAAAACAAGTGGCAAACTAACCTACACAGTTAAGACTATATAAGCGGCTTTTGTTTTGTCTGTAACAATTTCACCAATATTGATCGGCCAGAACTAATCGTACTAGTGATAAGTGGAACAATCTTAATCTGTAATTGTATAAAACTACGCTCACAGGGTTTACCAGGGACAGGAACTAACAAATAATGGTGCTTTTAAATACTCTGTGAGAAGGTAAGAGGTTACTTATAGGGATGCTCCGATCGATCCGCCACCGATCGATATCGGCCGATATTCACTCTCTGCCGATCGATCGGTGCTCTCTAAAAATGCCGATCGTGAGAGCCGATCGCATGACATAAAATACATGACACTTTTCTCTGTGTGCGGCAAAACAAGCTCGCCAAAATGGCTTCACCAGTCTGGCAGTATTTTAAGGTGTCCGAAAAAGACAGTAAAATAGCGGTATGCAACGTGTGTGTGAAGCAGAAATCCTGCAGCTCCGCCCGCTGTGACGGACCGGTGAGCGGAGCGAAACACACAAGAGTTAGACCTAACACACTTAGCTATTTTATCTACCTCTGGAACTAGCTATAAATATATTTATTCTTCACTGTCGGGTCACTCATTACTGGATCAGTGAGCTGCATGAGATACTGACAGGCTGTCAGGAGAGGGAGAGAGAGGGGGAGAGAGAGAGGGAGAGAGGAAAAGAGAGTGCTTCCGCTCATTTCTCCCGTGTTATTATCCAAAGTTAATGTAAACTTGAATAATGTACATCATTTGAATGTAATAATTATGTTGGTTGTTGTTTGTGGAAGCGCCAGTGAATGAGCCCCATTAACTGAGTTTTAAACATCACTTTAAATGGAAGATCCCCATAGGCCCCGCCCACTCGGTCGGATCAGCCGATACTGATTCCGGCGATCGGCTCCAAAATTGGCGATCGGAGCATCCCTAGTTACTTACAAAGCCTGCTTTGTAGAAGTCTGTGGGGTTGTCGCCAAGGATAATTGGAAGCCCTCTGAGCACCAGGGTCCGGATATCAGTTGGCTCTGTAGTCTGTCGGGGAGTAAAATGACAACAAGTTACACAGCTAGAATGACAAGAAATTGTTGGTATAATTGACTCTTTACCACAGCTGTAGGACAGGAAAATAACCCGGTATTTTTTCAGCTGAATCTTTGTCCTTGTCATTAGTTTATTGTTTATTTTTGTATATATGATGTATTTGTGACATTGTCAAACACAGAAAGCATACATACATAGACCCTCACATGTACAATAGAGGGAGTAAAAGAGACCATTCTACCAGGGTCAACAGTTTAACCCGTTACCTTTGAAGACTTACTCTGTCCCGCCCATCACGCGGGTGGAGTGGAGCCCCCGGCAGTAGCGCCCCCCGGGCGTAGATGCTGAAGGTGGGGTGTTTGCAGATGGGGTCGGAGTAGTGGTAGTAGTGGCCCTCCCAGGTGTGGTTGTTGTCGTGGAAGATGAAGTGGCGGGTGAGGAAGAGCACCTCGGGGCGCACCTCGCAGCGCTGGCTCACCCACTGACCGTACAGCCCCACCGCCAGGTCGACGCGCGGGGCCAGGATGAGGGGGTGCAGCTCGTTGGAGCGGAAGATAATCCGGCAGGCGTGCAAACACATTTTGAATTGGGTTTATTACCAAATGATAACTAGAAAAGAAAACGAAAAAAATACATTAACTCCACTGCAAAACGTTAACTAACCTCTGTACAACGTTAACTAACCACTGCAAAGCGTTAACTAACCTCTGTACAACGTTAACTAACCTCTGCAGAAACGTTAGCTAAACTCTGCTAATATCCCCTTAATGACATGCTCCTTTGAACATTTTGCTAAGTTACTGTTATAAATGTGACAAATCACTCATATGCAACCTTATGAAAAGCCATTTTAAATCGGTTTTGTTACCATATGATCAGCCGTTAAGTAACGTTAGCTAAACCACGTGCAGCTTTAGCGCTAAGCTAACTTGTTGTGAACGGGTCTTTTAGCTAATACATTTTTGACAGAAAGATATCTACAGATAGATATAGATGTTTTCAAACTCACCATTCCACGTAAAGTTATTTTCAAAATTCGGTGGGACCAGACGCAGCAGCCATAATTAGCGGGCTCCTCGGTCTTCACCTCTGACTGCGTGCAGTGCAGCACTCATGCTCAATGTGTGTGGAGCCCCTCCCCTCTCTTGCAGAAAGGTAACACACTGAATTATCTCTGTTTAACAGGATTATTGCAATGCACATTTCAGCTAAATAGTGCAAACAACTCATTTGCTTTAGTAATGACAGTCTTTTTACAAAACATGAACAGCATTATTAATGACAGCTTCAAAGTTTAATTTCAATAAAATCCGGGTTTAGAGTGTACACTGAAAGCAGACAAGGTTCCCCCACAGAGGGAGAGGAGAGGAACCTGTAAGTTAACACAAACACTTAGTCAATTATATTGCCCACAATCTGCAAAACAATTGACAGAAAATAAAACAAGAAAAGCACTAGAGGACAGTAGTCTTTTTAAAAAACAAACGCAACATAATAGTTGCCAGCTCAAACACCAATTCAATAGAACATTAAAAGAAGGTTAAAAACCAGGCTTACTTTTACAGAGCAATAGATCCTCCGTCCTGGCTCAATCCAGGAGGGGAAACGGTCATAATCAGCTCTATGGATTAAACAAAAACAGATGTTATAAATAATAATAAAAGCTAGAATAAAGTTAACAAACGTCCATTGCCAGTTTCCCGGGTTGCTTGGCTGGTTATGAGCACTTCTACACTCTGCAAAACACGTACAAGTTGCTTAAAAACTATTAAAACTTTTACTAAAACACCATATTAAAAACACATTGCTTGTAACAGACCAGGTCTTGTGCTTTGAATGTCTGAAGAGTTTCCCTCCATGATGGGAAAACGTATCTTGCCCTCGCCCTAATACAATCCAAACTGAACTGAGACACTTCCATAGGTTAATTTAAAAGACCATAAAACTGTAATGTTGTGACATACTCTTTGGTCCGGAGTTGTGAATACCCGGAATGTTATATGAGGGACACCAGTTATGATGTAGTACAGAGCGGGAATAAAGCACCGTTAACGATACTCGCTGTCTCCTGAGTTGTCTGGTATCTGTGCCTTTTGCTCAGTTTGTTTCTGCACCTGATGCACTTTGTATTTTGGTCGGTAATGTTGTTGTTTTTCTGCAGCTTTAGGGGTATAATCTTTGTTTTGTGATCTGCAGCATCTTTGGAAATGATTTAATTTTCCACATGCGTTACAATCTTTCCTCTTTGCTGGGCAGTTTGCTTGTCCTCCCTCATGAGGAAAATGTCCACCACAGTTGTTGCAGGTTTTGTATTCATGCTTCACATTATTATATTTATTGAATTGTTTATGACTTTGGAAGCTTTTGTTTTGTACAGCATGCACTGGGAATTCTTTTTGTGATCTTCCTGCCTCCATACCTGCAGCTTGTTTGTCTCACAGTTCTTGAGCTCTGCCTGCATCCAGTAGTTTTTGAAGTGTCATATCGCTGTCCTTTAGCGCCGCTCTGCGGAGGCGCGCGGAACTGCAGCTTAGAATAATCTGTGACTTTATTTCCTTATCAGTGTCGGTAAAGTCATATGTTGACGCCAACTGTCTCAGTCGCGTGTGGAAAGCATCCAATGTGTCACTGTCATTTTGCCTGGCTTGTCTGAAAATATAGATCTCACATTCAGTATTTACTTTGGGGCAGAAATAGGTTTGCAGGCTCGCTATGGCCGTATCGTAATCATCAGCGTCTCCCGTTCCTGGCAGCGTGTCAAATATGTCATACCCGTCTGATCCAGCATAGTGCAGCAATAGCGCACGTTTTTGTGTATCCTCCTTTATGTCTAATGCCACTAGAAGTTGGTGAATCGTTTAATACACCTTTTCCACCTCGAGCCTACAGAGCTGGGTTCAGTGTGTGCACTTCAAACTGCGGGAAATGTGGGAGATCGGCCTTGGTGCGTCCCGTGGATGGCTTGGCTAGCTTGTTAGCCTTATGTGTTAGCCAGCGTAGTTCGCTTACCGCTTATCCAGAATTGTGGATATTTTATTTCTCTTCCCTCATTCTGCGATGTGTTGCGGTATCCTCGTCGCCAGTTATATTGTTGTCCTTTTGTATATGTGTATCTTGCTTTATTATAGACAACTCAGGAGACAGCGAGTATCGTTAACGGTGCTTTATACCCGCTCTGTACTACATCATAACTGGTGTCCCTCATATAACATTCCGGGTATTCACAACTCTGGACCAAAGAGTATGTCACAACATTACAAAAACCACCTTAAAACCGCGAGTCCTACCTTGAGGGAGATAACTGTGAGCGTGCAGCCAAGCGAAAGGTTTTCTGAAACTGCCGGCAAAACCTTTATAACTTACGTTTTAACGGTCACCGGTCATGTGATCACGTCACGTGACAATGACGTCACATTCCCACACATATATAAAGAAGCAGCCTGTCACTTGAAGCTTCATAATCTCCATCAACGGTTCATGAGTGGCAGGGATCGGAGAAAGTGTTGAACATAGTACGATTAAAAGCGTTTGTGAGTTTTTTCACGTATATATTCGTTGTTTTGGTGAACCCCCCCCCCCCCCCCCCCCAAAAAAACAGTTTTTTGCTGTTTGGGGGTTTTTTCCCCTGTACTGCGACGCGGATCATGGACAACGAGAAGAAAGCGGGGGGCAAAACGGACGGAAAGACTGATAACGAACCACGAAAGGATACCGACAAAGAACAAGAACAACATAAGAAAACGGGAGAGAAGGAAACAAGAAAAGAGAAGGGGAGTGAGAGGTACAGCGTAGAACTAACTGTGGAGGTGGTTGTGGATGAAGGAAGCGCAGTTTCAATGATGGACTTACTAAAAGGAATACAAAAGACGTGTGGGGTTGTGGATGGGTGCAGAGTGAGAGGGGAGCGGCTATATGAAGTGACCATGCGGACCTGTCTAGGGAAAATGAAAATAATGGAGGGGCTGACGGTGAACGGGGTGATGGTGCACGCACAGGACCTCTTGAATAATGATCTGACTGTCTCATTCCTAAATCTGCCGGTAGATGTACCTGATAGGATGATACTTAAGAGACTAGAAGAGTGGGGGGTTGAGCCCATCTCAGCAATTAAAAAAAGAGTGTGGCCGGGCACGGAAATCACAGACGGCACCAGATTTCTAAGAGTAAGGTTCAATGACAAGGTCCGCTCCCTCCCTTATTCCACGAAGTTAGACACAGTGAGGGGGCCGGAGTACTTTAGAGTTCTGCACAATCGCCAGGTTCCTGTCTGCCGGCTGTGTATCCAGCCCGGTCACATCTTCAGAGAGTGCCCGGAGTTTAAGTGCTTCAAGTGTGGCCAGACGGGACACTATGCCAGGGAATGCAGGTTTGGGGCGGAGAGAGAGAGAGGAGGAAGAGGAGGAAGACGAAGACAAGGAGGAAGACGAGGAGGAAGACAGGGAGGAGGAAGGGGCGGAAGGAGCGAAGAAAAGACCCTTTGAAGAGGTCAGTGATGAGGATGAAGGACTGAGTGGTGGAGGAGCGGCGGGAGGTGAGGATGGAGCTAAGAGAAGTGCCAAGCAGAGCAGCGGAGGCGCCGAGGGGAGCAGCGGCGGGGGAAAGAAGTGTCGGAGTCCTTGAGTGGTGGAAGACATCTCGGAGGAGGGAGAGCTGGGAGGACCCTGTGGACACCATGGTCTTCGGGAGCCCTAATGATGAGCCGAGGGGCCGCGGCATGAGGAGAACAGGAGTGAGGAGAAGAAGACCTCATCGGAGACCGCCGGGCTGATTGCTAGACGCAAAGCGGACAAGGAGAGGGAGACAGAGAAAAGGAGAGTAAGTTCAACAGAAGGGGAGCTCGGGAAAGACACTGGTTTAAGGTAATGATCCTAAGGACTGTTATAATAATAATAATAATAATAATAACATCCCTTTTGATGGCAACTATCTCCTCCTTTAATGTTAATGGTCTCAAAAGTAAGATCAGAAGAGAACGGGCGCTAATTTTATGTGAGGCCAGTATAATATGTCTGCAGGAAACACATTGGGATGGGGGGTGTGTGGATGAGTTAAAAAAGGAGTGGATGGGTGAAGTGTTTGCAAATAATGGGAGTGTTCATGCTAGGGGGGTGGCGATACTTATCAATTCAGGGGAGGTAAAGAATGCAAGGATGGTTGAGGATGATGGTGAGGGGAGGATGATTGGAGTACAGTATGACTATATGGGGGAAATGTTCAAGTTGATAAATGTGTATACACCTAATGGGCAAAAGGAGAAAAGATTTTTTTTTTTTTTTTTGAAGGGTTGGATGGCAAATGTGGGGGGAACTGTATGATTGTTGGGGACTTCAATGTATGGTGTGGAAGGTTGGATGCGACTGCGAGTGCTCGTTTTGGGAATGACTCCTCTAGGGGAGCACTCAAAAGGATAATGGAAGCGAATGGGTTGATTGATGTGTGGAGAGAAAGGAATTTGGATGCTAGGGAATGTTCTAGAAGACTAGTGGAGGAGGGCAAACTTACACAGAATAGGATTGATCTTGCTAGTGTGGAATCAGCCTATATTCCTGAACCATATGGTCGCAGGGGAGCAGAGTCCTGTATTCGATCTCCCAATGTGGAAGGTGGGTTTTAGACACATTAGAGATTTGGTTTATGAGTTTGTACCGGGGTTTATGGGGGCACAGGTGATGGTGGATGAGGTAAGGGTTAGAGGGGGAAGTATGCGTTTGAGAACAGCGGAAGGGATCATGAACAGGGTTAAAAAGGGAATGCCTGTTGGGTGGAGGGAAATGATTGAGAGTGAAGCTGTAAGAGGTGGAGAGAGTGTGGCAGAAATGTACGTGGGGGAGGGGGATGCTTGTGTGAAAATAGAGAAGGTGAAGACGATTTACAAAATGCTGAGGGGAAATAAAGTGAGAAGACCTGCTTCTGAGGGTGTATGGGAAAAGGTGCTTGAGAAGTTTGATGGGCGGAAGATATGGGGAAATTTAAGGGTGAAATGGAACAGTATTGAGTGAACATTTTGACTTTCTTTTGCGTCACAATAGGGTGTACAACAACCTTATTATAAGTAAGTTTGATGTCACAGTGAAGAGAGAATGTGAT
This sequence comes from Dissostichus eleginoides, assembly GCA_031216635.1. NCBI lineage: Eukaryota > Metazoa > Chordata > Actinopteri > Perciformes > Nototheniidae > Dissostichus > Dissostichus eleginoides. Next base: position 15,840,109 of record CM062265.1, read on the forward strand.
GTGTATAAGGTAAAGGATGAAATGTGTATGCATGAATTCTTTGAATGCAGTAAACTGAAAGTGCTCTTTGAAAGGTTGAAAGAGCTAATTGATAAATGTTGGGGTGATAGAATAATTAAAACGATGGTATGGAAGGAGTTGTGGCTGTTTGGGGTGAATGAGAGAATGAAAGGTCTCAATGTGAAGCTCTGCAACTATGTGCTGAGCCATGCCCGGTATGCTGTGAAGATCAGGAGGGACGTAGCTCATCATGAGAGCAGAACAGTCGATGTATGGGATGTCCTCAAGAGGATCTTAAGCAAAAACATTCAAATGGCATACGCATACCTGGATAAAGACATTTTCCTGGAGAGCTTTGTGAAAGGGTGTGCGCTAGTGGATGTTAACGACAATGGCAGTCTGGTGTTTGCTTATGATGGGGTTGGCTAGCATGTGTGGTGGAAATATGGTGTCAAGTGGCTTGATAAGCATAAAGTGTGGCTTATGTATAAATGATTACCAGTTTAGGCGTGTTTTGTTTCGCATATTGTGGTTTTGTATTATTATTTACTGTGATTGGGCTATCAAAATGAAGTCCAACTGGGTTTTGGCAAATTGCATGTTGCTTGCTTCGCTTATTTGTCATGTCTTGCATGATTCTTTTTTTTTGATTGTTTAAAATGTATGGTCACATTTAAAAACCACATTTACGGTATGTAAATATAAGGTATCGCAATAAATTGTGAATTTTCTAATAAAAAAATTAGATTCAGTTCAGTGCGACTTTAACAGACAGAGACGGTGACATCATCATGCTGGTTTTCCTCTTCCTGTTGGGCCTGGCTCTGGGTGCTGTGTCTTCTTCAGATGACTCTGAAATGGTGCTTCTGCGGCGTGGCAGCTGTCCCTCATTCTGGTTCTCCTGCAACGGCCGCTGCTACAAGTACATCGCCACAAAGATGACCTGGGCTGATGCAGAGCTTCACTGTCTGTCCCAGGGAGGCAACCTGGTGTCTATCCACAGTAGAGGGGAAGAGTATTTTGTCAAACTCCTGATCAAAAACTTCCCTCAGTTTGTGCATCTCGCACAACTTGTCCTTAGCAACTGAGATGTTACGTGTTCACCTGTTTTGTTAACATGCCTTTGACAACAATAAAGACACAGATGTACACTTGTGTATATGTGTGTGTGTCAGTGACGTGCGGTGAGGTTCATGGCTGGTGAGGCACTGACTCTTTCAGAGTCAGATTTACAAATATTATATTTTGACCTTAATCGAAATATTCGGATATTTTCAAAAGCTTTTTTTAGTCTGATGTTTCGATTCATTTTAAACAGACCGTTCAACAAAAGGATACCCAAAATCTAAATATTGGATTGTTCTTTCTTAGTAAGATCCCATTTTCATTACAATTGTGGTCTTACCTTGACTTGAAGATGAAGTCCATGCTATCCTTCTGGACAACAATCTCTATTACTTTTTTGTAAAAGTCCTCCTTATCTTCCTCTAGTTTCAAAAGTCTAGTTTGTTGCTTGCGTCTACCGTCTCTGCGTAGAATAACAGTAGCAACAAGAACCTGTGGGCTCACGTGCGCCCCCTTCAGTGCGGCAGAGGTTATGGCTGCCTCCCCTGGTGCTTTTTTCATTGCCGTTGTACGATGAGACCAGCGAGCCTAAATAATATCATATATACGTGAAATAAGTTATTTAGAGACTATGGATGGCGAGGACACATGTAATAAAGGGATGTACAAACATTACATTGGTGACCTACAGTGAGATGGTAACAGGCATGCGCTTAGGGCAGCGGCGCCGGATTCATTTCAGAAGTGGGGGGGCCAAAAAGTGCGTGTGTATGTGACATACTTGCCAACCCTCCCGAGTTTCGCGGGAGACTCCCGATTTCCTCCCGGTCCCGGGGTCATATTTCTCCCGCATTTCTCCCGATTTCTGACTAAATCTGATTTGTGAGTCACGACCTGTTTCATTCTAACATAACGCTCCAAATGTTACTGTTTCCACTCGGACTTCAATACAGCTACAACATTGTTTGGTTTCCATGGTAACGCGTCTCTTTAGTAGCGCGCGCAACTGAAAGTCTGAGAGGGTGTTCAGCATGGGGAGGAAGATAGTCACAGAAAACAGAACAAGAATGGACCACTCTACCCTCTGCTCACTCCTTTCCTGTAAATTAAACTATACAGGTCCAGCCCACACATATGACAGCGCAGTTGCTCCATCATTCCATCTCTCCTTTTTTCCTGCTCAATACGCTCTTGTTTGACAAGCTGAATGTTGACTGGTGTTTGACTGAAGTAAGCGCACTTTTTTTGAACACACTCTGTGAAAAGTTCCAGTTATTAACTCCGGTATTTACAAAGCTGTCATCTCCACATTTGGATTTGATGGATATCCATCGATCTGATTGATTATTATCGGAGCAAATGATCAAAGTAGTAACGGAGGGAAAATATTTTCGTTTGGATTACTGGTCTGGGGGGAGCTCGCGAGTGTGTGTGTATACGTGTGTGTGTTTGTGTATTTTTGCCTTTGTGTGTATTGTGTTTGTTTCCCGGGGAAAACACTCACGAGAAACACCGGCTGTTGTTATGCCTGCTGTGACGTAAAGTTACTCCGTTCTCCGCTTGTAATTATGCCGAAGCTTCAAAGTTGTATTTATCATCTGAATTTGCCGAAACAAGTTTAATATTCTAAAAGCCAAGACTTTATTTATTTGAAATCAGATGAAAACGAACTGTAACGGACCCTGCCGTGTTATCTATGATTACTATACGCCTTACATTCATAATTTCAGCGGAGGGAGGGGGAGCTGCGCTGTGGAAGAGCAGAGTGGCGAGTGAGAGCTGTCATCTTCCCTTTACAAGCTTCAAAAATGCCTGTAGCTAATGAGATTGAATATAACAATAAAAATAACAAAACATATACACAGCTAGATCAGATGGCGTTCTTTTTAGATGCGACTTTAGAGTAGAGGGGAATTATTGAAACGGGATGTGTACAGTGTTCCGCGGCATCCGCTGCTGCGAGAATTTGGGGCAGGGCTGTAAAGTGGGGGGGCCAATGGCCCCCTGGCCCCCCTGCTTCCGGCGCCCCTGGCTTAGGGCCCGCGCTCCAGCCAGTTTCTGTGGGTTGACGCATCTGAGGTGAGGCAGACCTCATCTGTGCCTCACCTCACCCACAGTAACTGGCTTGAGCGCGCTCACAAAATAAATGCCCGCGCAAAATTAGTGCCCGCGCTCCAGCCAGTTTCTGTGGGCTTACGTGAGGCAGAGCTCGTCCCTGCCTCACTTCTCATCGCTCCCCGTAGTTTTAGCGGAGCTCGGCACATTTGCTGATTTTGACTATAAAAAGCGATTGGAATCATACAGAAATCACACTTACAACACAGATCAGTGGAGACATTTTATTATTATTACTATTTAGTTTTTCTTTAGTTGTTTTTCCGTTACATTGGAGTATGACAGGTGAGGCTCTGCCTCCTCTGCCTCCCCTGACTGCACGTCGCTGGTGTGTGTGTGTGAACAGAAGTCCTTTTTTCTAACCTTTATTTTCGTGAATGTTACATATTCACACTGGTCGCTCCAGGGGTTAATCAAAGGAATTATTTCTACACCTTTTTAAAAAAAAAAAAAAAAAAAAAACACTATAAATACATTTAGTAAATAATATTGATGTACTATTACATTTTTGCCGTTGCTTATTATTCCTGGTATTATACTCAGGGGCGCGGGAAGGGGTGCTGAGGGCGCTGCAGCAGCCCCTAGCGGCAGGCAGGCGGTGCGGAGCTCCCCTGTCAGGAAATGTATTTTATATGTATTTAATTTCATTGTGCCTGAGATTATATTTTATGTTATTATTCAAATGATAATTTAAAACTATATAATAAATAATTTTGCTTCAGGGATGAAAAATAAAAAAGATGTTTTTTTTTAAGTCAGCTACTTTTAACGTGACGCACAACAACACAAGTAACTGACATGGCGCAAAAACGTATCTCGGAATTTTTTCTCTCTAAAAATGCTAAATCTGCAAGATCATGTGCATAATCTGTATACTGGTCAATATCATGTTTGTGGTATTTTAATTATTATGTGCTTTTGTGCGTGCTCTATAGTCAGGGGTGCACATAACTTTTTTGCCCTGGTTCTCAAAGGAGCACCTGGAGATGTTGCTTGGTGCGCATCCTTAAAATGAAATAAACCGGACCTTTTGAGGGGTACTTGACTTTATGAACGGGGGGGGGGGGGGGGGGTTAGTGAGCACGCTCATGAAGCCTCGCAGCAGGGTTACTGTGCGGAGCGCATAAAGCAGACCATTCACGCGAAAGCGAGGGGTAGAGTGAGGGATCGCAGATGCCGTGGTGCTCGCGGACGGATTAAAAAAATTAAACCTAAATGGCTCGCGAATTATACTTTGGCGGCCGTTAATATACCTGGGCAGCCCGCCCAAGTAAAGCGTGTGGGAAACCCTGCTATCTTACCAGTTCTTATGCAACTGGCAAATCTCTCTCTCTCTCTGTCTCTCTCTCTCTCTCTCTCTCTCTCTCTCTCGCTCTCTCTCTCTCAATTTTTCACCTAAATCTTTATTAACCATGGTTAATAAAGTAATTTGTTTTTATTGTAGGCCTACAGACAAAAAAGAGAGAAGAAGCAGAGTTTGGTCCAAGACCAGTACAAATATCAAAGCCAAGTTTTGGAGAAATGATTCATCAGTTTTCTGACAGGAACTGATCTCTATTGTATGCAATAAAGCCGGCTGTATACTCCAATATTAAGTTATATTATATTGATGAGAGATTATAAGAGATGTTACTTGTTTCCTTTGCTGTCATAGAGGAAACCAAGGTATGACATGCTCTACTGAACATGCGTCAACAACCCGTGAGACTGCCGTCACAGGCTTATTCCTGATTGTCTCCATTAATACAGAGGGATAAACTATGTCCAGGAGGATACAAGTTGTTAATACCACAAAGCCTGTGAAGACATGCAACCAGTTATGTGCAGCCCTGTATAGTGCCTGTAATAGTGTTCACTGGAGTCCATTGTTATGCTGTGTGTGTGTGGTTTTGCCACCCCCCGTTGGTGCGTAATTAGCAGATCGGACAGCACCTCAGCACCCCCACCCAAATTACCTTCCCGCGCCTCTGATTATACTTATTTGTTTTAACCACACACAGTTGTATATCATTCAATGATCACATGGATGTGGTCAGGTATTTACGGCACCTGGTGTGTGGATGACGAACGGGCTGAACTTGCTCTTTTCTGTTGACCGTATAGTCCTGCTTTGGTTATGGTTTGTGTTATTTTGTTCAATTAACTTTTGCAGAGATTTTATTTAGGAATGCTTCAAAGTGATGAGCCTAGTCTTGGCCTCTTAGCGACATGATTCATTGGGAAAAGTACCATCAGTAATTTTTTGGTTATGGGAACAACAGGTGTTTAATGGACAGGGACACTACTTATCATGTTTCTCTTTCACATGGCGTGAAACTCAAAAAGTGGCAGCATGGTGAATGGATACAGACATGTTTATCATCACCTGCGTCTCAGATTTCAATGTGATTAATATAAAATGAATGATTATTGGTTTTTGTTGGGAAACAAAAACAATCTAAATTATTCAAAATATATACACTTGTGTATATGATGGTTGATCATTTAAAAAAAAAAGTCAAACTTCTTGGGTTTTTCCTTTGTGTGCTATTTGATTGAAGAGGTACTGGAAAAGAACCAGGTCAAACAAAAGGGCCAATCCTTCTGTGTATTGTTGACTAATGCAAACGGACCACACCATTGACAACAGTTTTACAAGTTTAAACTCCCGAAATAACCCAAAACTAGAGTATCAGCTTCAGTTCAAAGATCATGGAAAGGAAGGAGATAGAAATAGTGTATATTGGCAGCATTTATATAGCACTTTTCCACTCTCGTGACCCCTCAAATTACTTTGACATAAGTCAAGTTGAACAGCAGGATACACACATTCATATAGTGCATGCACCTGCTAAGGGAGAACAAGATTCACACTCACTGATCGCCATGCAATCAGGAGCATTTTGGATTCATTATCTTTGTCTCTTAGAGTTCAGGAGAGCCCAACAATGATGGAAATGAAGACTGTCCACACCAACTACGGTTTCACACCAACAAACTACATTTTTTTACATGAGGCACATCATTTTTCTTTATTCTGAGAAACATAGTCTGCTATTTAAGTGTAAATCAAGGCAAGCATCAGTTTAAAAAACAACACACTTTATTATAACATTTGTAAAACATGTAAATTATTAAAACTCTTGAGACTGAACATCTTAAGCTGGACTCTCGTCCCTGGGCGGCTTGGTCTTCTTGGGGAAAGGATTGCCTGGATGTTTGGGAGGACACACCCTCAGAGATTATGACTCCTGCCAGCAGTGTGTTGATCTCTTCGTCGTTTTTCACTGCCAACAAGATGTGTCGTGGAGTAATGCGATGCTTCTGGTTGTCACGGCAAGCGTTTCCTGCCAACTCCAGGATTTCAACACAGAGATACTCCAGGACTGCTGCGAGGTACACTGCTGAACCATTGCCGATTCGCTTGGCATATTGGCCTTTCTTCAGCAGCCTGTGGATGCGGCCCACTGGGAAAGTGAGCCCTGCTCTGGAAGACCGGGACACGGATTTTGGTTTGGACACAGCTTTCTTTCCACGGCCAGACATCTTTAATCTGGAGTTGAGTGAACAGTTTGGAGTCAATTCAAATCAACACATATCCCCCTTCAACTAGAGATCCCTAACAAAGAGCTGCTGTCTAAAATTAAGGCCTACAGAATTGTTGAGTCATAAGGCTAAATGGCTTTCATAGGGACCTCTTGGAACGTTTAAACATTAGAGCCATCACCATCTTATAAAGCACAAAATAACAAATGATACTCAAAACTCTTGCTGTAGAACAAAATCAAACATAAATGAACACTCACCAGTATTCTGCACTTCCTTCAAGTTGAGACAGGAGCTACACACTAAACCACAGACTACTGGTTTTATGTGAGTCAGCCAGTAATTGGTTGATTGATTACACCTGGCTCCTCTGCTTCATGGATGTCCTTCAATTACCAGACAATGCTAACGCTCACACACTAAGTAACACTGCAAGCAAAGGAGTCAGTTGTGCTTTCTGCACATCAACGCGTTCAGCTATGGAGAGGTCAAATAACAAACTAAAACCTTTGTGAACTAGATCCCAATAACAGCCTAAAAAATATCTCTTCTAGCTTTAGATGTACACTCTAAAAACTAAATCAGTGGCTTTGTAGATATCACAATAATAAAAAGCTATATTACCATAAAGGATGATTAATAATATATAATTTATAATAATATAATATAATTTTGGAGAAACCAGCTCGAGTGCGCTAGAATTTGAAAATACACAACTGGAAGAAATCTGCCACTTCCTTACAGAGCCCCTCCTCCAACACACACGAACGCGCACATGACCAATGACATTTAATTAAAATCATTTATGGAAGTACAACCTCCTAATGAATCAAACTTTAGAGATCCCAAATGTGCTAGATTAGATTGGTACAATTTAAGCAAGATTTGTTTGTGTAAAATGAAGTGGTCTGTAACTAAGAACAAGAAGTAAAGTAAGAGCTGTTTCTTTCTGTTTTTTTACTCTAAATTAACATCTAAAATCAACTGAAGGCTATAAGTCAAGATGGATGTAGGCCTGACACAATTATCATCTTTCCCACTTGTGCTGATAAAACTTCAACAGCAGATGGCAGCACAATCCTCAGATTTAAAACATGCTCATTGAGACCCTAGTGCACCTGATAGGATTTTAACAGTCTAGTATAGATGTGAACAGCGCCAAACGTTGAAGTTTTAAACCAAAATGTCAGCCCTTGTACTTAACTTGAACTGTGTCTTTGCTCAGTTTTGGCCGCACAGTGATGATACTTATACCATTGGAATCCGTGGAATCTCAGCTTTCATGTGATATCTAGTTTGTGCAGATCCGATGAAGTATAACATATTTCTATCGTGAGTTATGTGCTAAGTGCGTTAGCACTCTTTCGCTTAGTGCTAATTCAGACGCTCGGCGTTAGAGTTGTGTTTTGTTTAGGTAAAAATGGTTCATATCGTCAGGTAGCTGAGTTTCTTCCAGTTAAGTGGGTATGACACATTAATAGGTTGTTAAATGTTAAGAAGCCCTGTGACACAGTTTCGTGAATATTGTTGTTTTTAGCCCCCGGGGGCGGGGGCTCTGGGCTTAACAGGTTTAAGGTGGTAATTCTATTTTAAAACTTAAGTATTGCTACATTTACTTAATTTAAACTTTTACAAAAAGACTAAGGACAGTGTAGGAGCCATTTTATGGGTGATGCTTAATTTCTATTGTTATACTTGCTATCTGAAATGCATCATTGCCCTGTTCATATTATTGGACATATTCCACAAAAAGAAAATGTATAAAATCCTCCCAAGTAAGGTTTAAGGTCTGATTACATAAAGCAGCCAAAACAAGTCAGGTTGAAATGAATACTTTTGGAATAGCATGCGTATTTAGACTGTTGAAGTCAATAACTTCACATGAGAAACTCTTAAGTTTTGAGATGTATCCAAATTGAACTGCCAGGTCAACCTTTTGTTCAGTTGTTACTGATCAGAAATGTAGATCATGAGCAGTGCCTAATAGTAAACTGCAGCAATATCACTTGTTTCTCAACAGCATGTGGCTAGTTGGACAGCAACATATTTCTGCAGCCAGAATTGCATCTTTATTCTAAAATAAAAATCACAACCTGCACATATTTACGGTCCTAGGGTTACTGTTGGCAGAGTTTATCCTACAAATAATCAGTGCAACTCGGGATTCCTCAAAGCGCATGCAGTTTCCTTAGCTAGGAAGAAAGACATTGAGCACTTTTCTTAGCATTCAACCACATTTGCTTATCTGCTATTTAAGTGTAAATCAAGGCAAGCATCAGTTTAAAAAACACAACACTTTATTATAACATTTGTAAAACATGTATATTATTAAAACTCTTGAGACTGAACATCTTAAGCTGGACTCTCGTCCCTGGGCGGCTTGGTCTTCTTGGGGACAAGGATTGCCTGGATGTTTGGGAGGACACCACCCTCAGAGATTATGACTCCTGCCAGCAGTGTGTTGATCTCTACGTCGTTTTTCACTGCCAACAAGATGTGTCGTGGAGTAATGCGATGCTTCAGGTTGTCACGGCAAGCGTTTCCTGCCAACTCCAGGATTTGTAAGAAATTAAAATCAATGTTTAATGACGTAATTTAGTTTAAACATACAGTAAGCTTAAAACTGTTTTATTCTGAAAACATTTCCGGTTAGCATTCGTCTGTGGCTAACATTGTTGCTAAAGTTTATTTTGAAAAGCTATTCCGAAGAAGTCTCCGGAATACCAACAGTACGCTTGACTTCCGGTTTTACGTAAATAACGATAAGAGCCGTTAAAATGCATTAAGTAAAAAGTCATGAAAGAGAGTATGAGGAGAAGAGGCGTGTGGAGTTATACAATGAAGACACGATGTCTAAATCCTCTGATTTACGCGATATCGGACATAGAAGACCGAGGTGGGAGGTCCCTCTGCGTCACCACAGCCGCCATTGAAGAGGAGGAGCCAAATGATGAGATATAGAGTTAGGTGACGGAGTCTTGGGATCTCTTCTCCACGGCTGCGAGACGACAGCTGCTCTCTCCCCCACTACGCCTCTGTTTTGTTTCATTACCACGCTACTTAATTAAAGTAACCAATTTGACCCTTTTCAGAGACTCCATTGTCTCTTATTTTTAAACTTCTTCCTGGACGCGAGAGAACCAACAAATATCTACAGATTTCAACACAGAGATACTCCAGGACTGCTGCGAGGTACACTGCTGAACCATTGCGATTCGCTTGGCATATTGGCCTTTCTTCAGCAGCCGTGGCGGCCCACTGGGAAAGTGAGCCCTGCTCTGGAAGACCGGGACACGGATTTTGGTTTGGACACAGCTTTCTTTCCACTAAGAGCTGCTGTCTAAAATTAAGGCCTACAGAATTGTTGAGTCATAAGGCTAAATGGCTTTCATAGGGACCTCTTGGAACGTTTAAACATTAGAGCCATCACCATCTTATAAAGCACAACATAATAAATGATACTCAAAACTCTTGCTGTAGAACAAAATCAAACATAAATGAACACTCACCAGTATTCTGCACTTCCTTCAAGTTGAGACAGGAGCTACACACTAAACCACAGACTACTGGTTTTATGTGAGTCAGCCAGTAATTGGTTGATTGATTACACCTGGCTCCTCTGCTTCATGGATGTCCTTCAATTACCAGACAATGCTAACGCTCACACACTAAGTAACACTGCAAGGACTTTTGTTTTTTGAAGCAAAGGAGTCAGTTGTGCGTTCTGCACATCAACGCATTCAGCTATGGAGAGGTCAAATAACAAACTAAAACCTTTGTGAACTAGATCCCAATAACAGCCTAAAAAATTTCTCTTCTAGCTTTAGATGTACACTCTAAAAACTAAATCAGTGGCTTTGTAGATATCACAATAATAAAAAGCTATATTACCTTAAAGGTGGGGTAGGTAATTTTGGAGAAACCAGCTAGAATTTGAAAATACACAACCGGAAAAAATCTGCCACTTCCTTACAGAGCCCCTCCTCCAACACACACGAACGCGCACATGACCAATGATGGCACGAGATAAGTTTGTGCACAGATGGAAGGCTGACAGGCAGGTAGGCCATCCAATCATTTTAGCCGGGCTAAAATTATTGGTCGTGCTTTTTACAGTACTACGGCTTCCACAGATGACATTTTTTAATGGATTTTTTGTCAAAGCACTTAAGATATTCATTGCTATCGGGATGTTTAGAGCATTCCATGGAATATAACAAAAAGTGTATCTCGAGCCGGTTTCTCAAACTTACCTTCCCCACCTTTAATAAAATCTCTAAATATCACCAAAGTAATTGTTTGAGTTGGACAATAAATGCTTAAAAATCCAACAGTTAATTTTGTCTTAAATTATTACTATTATTTAAGTTGATTACACGAAAATAAAGAGTATTTGACTAACAAATTATATTTTTAAATATCCTTAATATCTTTGGTAAATTTCAGTCAAAATATTTGAGAATTGGTTAATTATACTGATCAGTTTCAGGAACAGCAATTATTACTCATTCCAAATCAATATTCTTCATCTTTAACAACAACTTAAGACATTGAGTAAATTACAGTAAACGTCATGAGTGGACACCATTAACAATCGCCCGCAGATACAGTGTGCTCATGGGAAATCTACTTTTCTATCTGCGCCACATGTGGCAACCGCAACAAGCAAGGAAACGCCACGACGAGAACCACCAGGAAAACTCCCTGAAAATCCTGGTAAGTGGCCAGCTAGCAAAAGTTAATGAAATATTGACCCTGTCTTTGTGCATATACAACTTTATAGGGTGTAATTATCTAAATACTGTCACACTTGCAGCCATGCTGTCGTCTAGCTAGTTTCTCTGTCCGCTTCTACACACGCATGGTGGACACAGTCAACCAGGTGAAGTGAAGCTAACGTTTTACTCGAGTAAAAAGTAGAAACATTAGCACCTGATTTGTCTGCAGTTGTTGTTTTAAGTACCTAACCAACCAGCTGTCTGTGTAGCATAGTTAGCTGTTTCTTTTAAGCCTCTTTTACACTGTTATTCAGAAATGCTGTAGTAACGAAGATCCGCCATTACGTCGACTTTTTAATACTTAACCAGACAATGCCAGCATAATGCTGCCCCAGTGTGTGATATTAGATGGCATGCCGGCCTGACGTGTAACACAACAGCGACGGCGAATATAACGCCGGAATAACGGCGCAACAGTCTCGCCTTGAACAGGCTGTGAAGGGGGCTTTGCCGCCACACCCGGTTACTAAGCAACTCTTATTGTTTAGGTATCCCCAGGGGCGGCGGGTACTGTAGGCTAGGGAAGGCTAAGCCTTCCCAAATATTTTTGTCGCATCCTGGTAAAATACAAATATAATGTTTGTGTCTTTGACATTAGCGCTGCTATGCAGCCACCTGTGCCCTGTACTATGAAGCCAGTTCAACATACCCTGGATATGTTTGACTTATCTTAACTAACCCTAACAAACGAGATCTCGCTAAGCGGTCCTACGACGCTGGTTATCAACTCGGTAAATCAAGCCAGGGTTTCTCTCTCCAGCTGAGAGCGCGTTCACCTGAAAGGGGCGGTGTTAGCAACATTTGACCAATCACAAACAGGGACAAGTGTACTGACAGCGCAGCGTCATACTTCATTAATGAAAAGTAAACTAATATTAGACAAATATGAACTTTAAACATCCATGACTTAAACATATAATCCAGAATACAATCCACATAGTTGCACCTGCAAGGTGAATATAGAACAACTAGTTAAAAAATAAATAAACTACTGAGTGTTTGAAAGCGTACAACAGGTTTATGATATCACTGCCCCATCTAAGACACGAGTGGATCTGACTTTAATTACATTTGAGTTGAGTGTTTCGTCAACTTAATGTGTTGCTTAAAATAAAACTTCTGCATACAGTATGTGACAATGTAAGTGTTGCACGGCCAGACACGGCTCGAGAAGCTGACTCAGATAAGGAAATATATGATATTATATGATCGATGATCTGATTGATGATGTGATATGAATGATAAGTGCGACACGTTGGCGTCTTCTCTGCATACGGCAGTTTAAACTGTATTTCCTTTATCCTGTAATATGACTTGATAGATTTAAACTCTGCACACTGAGCTCTGATTGGTCAGCAGGCGGTGCTTTCACTGACTTGATCTCTTTTCTATAGACGCCGGAGGCGGGCAGCGTCAGGTAAAAAAAGTTATTTAGCCTTCCCAAACCTGAGCCTCACGCGCCGCCTATGGGTATCCCTTATAAGGAGGCAGTCATATAATTAACTAAAACTAGCTAGATCTGATATGGACATAAACGCGAGTGAAGTATAATCGGGAGAGAGTGATCAGGATCAGGTTCTGCTGACTGAAACTAGTGATGGCAGTTTGACACTGAACTTCGAACGGAGCTTCAACCCTGGACTTCCTATTCCAGGGGTGCCCAACCAGTCGATCGCGATCGACCGGTCGATCGCGGGGAGATTCCCAGTCGATCGCGAGATGTGTCTAAAAATAGAACAACAATATTCTGTTTCATCGTTAATGTCCTATAAGATAATCTTCCTGTGCCAGAATAATGCACTTGAACGCATAAAAGCTTTGTGATTGGCGTGACCCCATGTATGGGGGCGTGGCTGGTGGGCAGTTGGCACTAGTTAGCTGACGTTGTCCGTGGCAACAGGAGTGACAGGCCGCACACACACAAGACCACAATTATGGCAGAAGCAAAAAAGCCCAAAATATATAATTTTCACTCCGAGTGGGAGGATGATTATTTTTGTATCTATTCCAATTCAAAGTCCATCTGTCTCATCTGCAATGCGAGCGTGGCTTTACCGAAGAAGGGTAATTTAGGAGCGGCATTTCAAAACAGTGCACAAACGCTACAAGACGGAATTCCCTCCTAATGCATCTTATCGTGTCAGTCATGTTCTTGCGAAACACATGAAGTCTTTCAAAGACGGCGAAGTTGTGAAAGAAGCATTCCTGGAGGCTGCCGACGCGCTTTTTGGGGACAGTAAAAATAACAGTAGCATTTCAACAGGTTTTTGATATAATAAAAACTCTAGTTAGATACCGTTATTAATCAGCTGTAAGTTTTAGTTTGTTTGAACTTATTCATTATAATTATTGTACGAAAATGGTATAAGAATGCAAACATTAAGATCTGTTCTGTTTAAATTGATTATAGTCTATTATCAATTCAGGTTAAGAAACTAGTGTTGCTTGCATCCTATTTTAAAGCCATTTCTTTTTATACTCTACTAAAATGCAACAAAAAAAGGGTTTGATTCTATTAACTTTTCAGTTAGATTCCTGTGTAGCTTCAGATCTGAGTTGTCTTATTAGTAAGCCTAATTTATACTTTTGTAGCAACATTATTTTTATATAATGGCAAAGAAAGGGTTCAGTGTCTTTTCTTTTTTTCCTGTGTCATATGTGGCAGCACTGTTCAATGCTTCTTGAAAACATTACCCTCTGTATCAACAACACTGTTGTGTAACTTCAGTTAAATACTTTTATGTGTGTAGATTATAAAGAGATAAGATAAAGGATCTGCAGTATTTTATGAAGTATTAATCGTACAAAGGTCAGTTTTATACAAGTGGAAGTGTGTATTTACCTGGTAGTAGGCTGTCAGTAATGGCTACGCCTCTCTATTTGGACTGGTAGATCTCGGCAGACTGGCAACTTTAAAAGTAGCTCTCGGTTCAAAAAAGGTTGGGCACCCCTGTCCTATTCCATAGAAGCAGTGAATCGAAGCTTACTTCAAATCACGTGACATGTGACGTCCGAACCAGCAACTGCTTCATTTCCTGAATGAATCACTTGACTGGTTCGCGGTCCAATCATGCGATTCAATGCACTGCCTCGTCTCTATTCTGACAGGTGACAGGTTGAAACAGTTTCGAATTTGAGCGCTTCAACACTTTATAACCGCTCTAAACAATACGCAATGTGTGGGTTGTTGTTGTAGTTTGCGTTGTTGCTGTTGAGTGGTTGTTGGTATTGCATTTGAATTGGATCATTATAGAGCAAGCCAGGAAGAAAGATAGGTCGTTCTGGCTCGGGAAACACTTCGAAATGTGGAGAAGTTGTGAACAAAAAGACAATTATGAGTAATATAAAAACAGTTCCATAGTTTAAGGAATAGATAGCGCAGTGGATAGAGCCGGCGGCCCAAATGCTGCGATGTCCTCCGCGCAGCTGGTTCAAAGCCCGGAATGGAAGAGCTTTTAATCATTGCTTTTCAACTTTAATACTTTAATAACTGATAAAAGGCCCTCTCCGCCCAAAAAAATGTCCAGCACTGTCTAGTCTCTTCTCAATAACCCAATACACACAATTATCAATCTTTAATTGCAAATAGAACATGATATTCAGTCTTAGTGTGTGTGTGCATCGAATATTTTTCAAGGCAAAGATACGTTAAACCCACTGCAGCCTTGCACTTCGCCAGGAGAGGTCGCTGTAACTGAAGCTTCGAGAAATGAACCTATTTCCGACACAATTGTCCAAGTGGTTCGATGCTTCATTCAAAGCTTAATTTTGCCATCACTAACTGAGACACGCAGCTCTGCATGATCACCTGCAGCTCTGCCGCTGTGAGGGGACCGGTGAGAGGAGCACATTTAGCAATCTTATCTACCTCTGGAAGTTACCAAACTAGTTATATTCTTTACTTTTGGGTCACTCATTACTGGATTAACGAGCTGCATGAGACTACACTGACGGGCTGTCAGGGGAGGGAGAGAGGAAAAGAGAGCACCCTGTTTATTTCTCCCGTGTTATTATCCGAAGTTACTGTAAACTTTTGAATAATGTAGTTAATCTACTATTAGTTGTTTGTGTAAATGTATTACTTATGTTGTGGATTTTTGTAGAAGCGCCGATAAAAGTATGGATAATATAAAGATAAATGCACCTTGTTTGTGTAAGGTGGCTATTAGTTTATTTGGATGATTACTGTATCGTGCAAGTGATTTCAGATAACGTCTGCCTACTGTATCCGCGGTCCAGCAGCTGTTACTAGTCTTGCCTATATGCTTATCATTATTCTAATAAGGCAGATTGCATTTTCTTAAGAGTGGCGTACCTGCCCAACTTATGTTTTGTCATATTTATGGGGGAACACTTCATGATGGCTAGAGCAAGTAAAGTTGAATTTTTTTGTGAAGCATGTTAAATATTTTTAATATCTGTTTCACAGCACCGACTGCGCTCGGTATATATGTAAATGTGTGTATATATATATATATATATATATATATATCAATCAGCATTGGCTTCTTCCCGTTCTTCTGTTCATATGCCAAATGTTCCATGTTTTGTTTTATTCTTGCATCTACTTTGCATCCCTCCACAACATTCTATACTGACAATGTTTAATTTCTTTAATGTTAATTCAATTGAAACAGTTTGACATTAAAGTTGTTACAGTAAAGCAAAATTCTGCTTTGAGTAATGTGCAGAGTAATACATTGTATTAGTTGTTGAAAGACTGCTCTGTTCTGCAGAGTGGAATCCCCATTCAGAAAAAAAACGTGTAACTTCAGTTAAATACTTTTATGTGTGTAGATTATAAAGAGATAAGATAAAGGATCTGCAGTATTTTATGAAGTATTAATCGTACAAAGGTCAGTTTTATACAAGTGGAAGTGTGTATTTACCTGGTAGTAGGCTGTCAGTAATGGCTACGCCTCTCTACCTTCTCAAAAACGAGAGGTAGTCATCCGATGTCTCATCGACCATCTGGGATAAGATGCGAGTGCCTTGATCAAGGACTTTGAGGTTAGAACTAGCGCTGAAATGATTATTCGAGTAACACGATTACTAAAAATGATCGGGCAGAGGGACAGACATACACGCACTCAGTCAAGTAGACGAACAGACAGACAGCGTGGCACAGAGGTGAGACCAAGGCCGATACAGATGTGCGGTGATCAGATACAATTATAGTACCCTTATATGAGTAGCCCAGAAGACGTATACTTTAATTTTTTTTTTTTTTAAGTTATTTGAAATAAAAAAACTAATAATTATTAGTTTTTTGCATTTCAGAAAATGAGTTCTTTAAAACGTAAAGCTCTAAATGGGTCTAGTTTTGACAGATAATATTATTGTATGCAATTAAACAATAACAATGTTGATTTTTGTTGTTCATTTTAAGAGGCCGGTCTTTTCTCTTTTCTATATTTACTATTGCTCTTTTAATAAAGCAAAATAATGTATTATCCGATTCATGAATTAATCGTTAGAATACTCTATAGCTGCCGCCCTAATTAATACAATAGTTTTCAGGATTTTTAACAGTGTTAGTTTTGAAGTTTTAAATAATGTAATCAGGGATGACTGTGAGATGATCAATAACATACATAGTGAGTGAGCAGTGAGGAATTGCTCTTTTGCAGCTCTGGAGAGTATAAACAACTTCTCTTCAGAATGTCGTCAGGATATTTTACATGAAATTTTACACATCATGTTTAGGTTACTTCATTTGGGAATTGTTGTTCAATTTGTGTGGGTTCCAGCGCATGTGGGTATTAGAGGGAATGAGGTAGTGGATCAAAATGTGGTTTGAAAGCAAACCAGATTGATATAATTGTACCCATCAGTAGAGCAGAAGTCAAATCTGTTACAAAAGTTGTAATCAAGCAACAATGGCAAAAGTTGTGGGACAGTAACACTAAAGGTAGACATTTATACCAGATACAAAGGGAAGTAGGAACGGAAAGCACTTGGGGGAGTAATAGAGGAGAACAGAGCATTAACAGCAGGATAAAATTGGGCCACTCTGGATTAAATTCAACAATGCATCTGATTGGAAAACATCCAACTGGCAATTGTGATGGTTGCCAACAACCAGAGACAATACATCATGTATTTTTTAGCTGCCCGGAATATACAAGGCAAAGACTCATGCTGAAAACTGCACTGGAACAATTTAGCATCAAGGACATGGATTTCAAGGCAATATACGAAAGTAAATCCAGAAATGAAGTAAACAAGCTGATCTTCAAGTTCCTCAAAAACACTGGTCTGAGGACAAGGATTTTAATATTAACATTAAATAAATCAACAGTAGGTGGCGATATATGCTCCAAGGGGATGCGATTCGCCATTAAAGAAAAGAAGAAGAAGAAGAATTGCTCTTTGTGTGTCTTGTAACATGCAGGCTGAAAGTAAGCACTAACCAGTTATCTTTTCAATGTCTGCCGGATGCTGCTGATGCACCTGTCAGTGTACAAGAGGAGGTGATGAAGATTTACCTGCTGCAGAACCAAGATGGGTCAGTCGATGAACCTACTGATGTAGGGATTGTGATTGAGGGCATCCCTGTCCTCAGCAGTCTTGGGGATCTTAGCAGAGCCTGCTGCTATCTGTTGGGACTAACCTATGCCTTGGATCTGAGATACCCCAAGAATCTCAAATATAGTTTTGAGGTATTCCAAAAACTACTGTTGGAGCTGGATCCTGGCAACCTTTCAACCAAGGTTCAGAGACTGAAAAATTGCCTGCATATGTAGTTGCCGACTGTTCAGCAAGATGCTAAAAGGTACGAGTTGAGAGTTCCATTGATTGAATTGCATTTTGGACTGGTATTGTTGTAAAGTGTCACTGTTTTTGGTGCATTTCAGTCATATGCACAGTTCAGTTCAGCCCGTTGCTCCCATAGCTCAATGGAAATGTTCACATGCTCATTGGCAAAAATATACCTGGTTGAAAGTTAAGCTAGATAAAATGCCTAACAGTTTTATTGTTAAATAATCCAAGTTGAGATTTACATTAATGCTATAAGATTTCTCGGCTGCAATTGGTCTTGTTGCATTTTACCCGTGTTTTAAAGGACCGCTTAATTATATGCAGAGCTCAATTCAGCTCATCGTTTTTATAGCTTGAACATTTTTACCAGGGCTGCCCCTTCTTAGTCGATTAGTCGACTTTGGTGGTTTTGGTCGACGAAGATTTCTTTAGTCAATTAGTATTCTTTTAATGTATTTTTTTCATGGTGAATGACTTATTTGTAAGAAACTTATATCTATGAGGGTCCGTTAGGGACATTATTCAGAAATACCATTCACATACACATGTGAAGCACTCTCACACACACAACTGAAACCAAGATCATTTACAAACATATGTAAAAATCTCATACACACATGTGAAACACACTCACACACATATAAAACAATCTCTTATACACAAATGAAACGCTATCATATACACATGAAATGCGATTTCGGTATGTTGTGTGAGAGGGATTTCAGTTGAAACGGAAGGCATCTCAGTTGATAAAGGTGACACTTTTATTTTGTAAGATATTAAGGGGGGGCATATTGTGATAACCAGGCCTGTCATAAAATGCACCCCCCCCCCCCCCCCAAAAGATGTTTCTATTAATTCCACCCTCAAGCATTTTTTAGGGTATGGTTCTAGGACTAGTACTGTGATGCCCCTGTGGGTTCATCTAGAGAGGGTGTGGCTGTGCTGTCTGTGCTGCCTTGATTGCAGTAACTCAGGGCACCTGGGTCTGGTGCCCTGCAGCTATTTAAAGACTCTGCTCCTCTCTGTCTTCTCTCTCTGCTTTCTCCTACAGGCACCTGGTTTTGGTTGAGTATGTTCAGTTGCTTCACTTTGTGCACTTCAACACTCTCACACTCATACATGTCCATGCAATCCTCACCCTGCACTTACACTACTGATACCACTGACATCCACACCTCATGCTTCATTTGGTTTTGCACTGAATTAATTTGGACTACTTGTTTTAATAAACATCTTTTGTCAAACCGTTTATATGGTGTGTCTCCTCTTTGTTGTGGCCTTTTGAGCCAGGTCATAACAAGTACCAATAAATCGAGCAAGTTTCATGAATGTGACACTTTTATTATGTAAGATAGCAGGGGGTGCATAACGTGGCAAAAATATGCTGACAAAGACTATGTAACATTTGTAAACATATTTTGATTATATGACAAATATGTAAACAGTTTAACCACAAGAATCAAGACTATATGAGCTACCACTAAACAACTCAGTCTGAAAATTACCATTAATAAAAACCCTGAACGTTTTTGTGTGTGTGTGTGTGTGTGTGTGTGTGTGTGTGTGTGTGTGTGTGTGTGTGTGTGTGTGTGTGTGTGTGTGTGTGTGTGTGTGTGTGTGTGTGTGTGTGTGTGTGTGTGTGTGTGTGTGTGTGTGTGTGTGTGTGTGTGTGTGTGTGTGTGTGTGTGTGTGTGTCCTGAACCCTGACCAAGCTGTGTAATAAAAGTTGTTAGTGGCCTACGCAGTTGTTATGCTATACCACATTGCCCTTCACTGAATGTATAATTGAAAGTGTGTAACTATTGTTGTATCTTGATTCTTGTTACTTTCCACATATTGTTTAAAATTCACAATGTGAAATATTAAGTGTTTAAAATCAACCATCAAAAAGACTAAAAAATAAGTATTTTTGCTATTGGTGAAACAGTTGAGGGACAATTTAAAAGTTTTATTATAATAACTACACTTTAGATCAAGTTAAAGAATTCAAACAACGTTCTTTGCACAGCGGCACTATCTTTAAAAACGACTTACAGTACTAACAGCAGAGGCTGCCGAACATTAATGTCTAACTTTGGAAAAATGTAAAAAACGTTTCTATTTATGATTTCCGTCTGAAACAGCCAGACCCAATAAAGAGAAAAATCTCCAGCCGAGAGAAATCAACACTGGACGAGAATCAAGAGATACTTTTAAGAGAGATAGATACTTTATTGACCCCAAATTGGGAAAATGTTTGTTGCAGCAGCAACAAGCAAGTGTACAGGCATTACTATATTAAAATCTTTAAAGGTGGAAGAAAGTATTAACATAATAAATCAAATAACAATAAAAACAATCTTCGGCTACTATAACATTATTATTCATCTCCCAAACAGAAACAGTTTGAACAATAAAAAATATGACAGACCAAAACTTGCAAATAAACCTAAACTATACAGATTTACCATTTTAACAAAGCAATGTAAATGTGATGTGTAGTGCAAAGAACATACAAAATAATCAGATCAACATAAAAAACAAACCAAATAAAATAAATTACATATTTAAATTGATTAAATTAGGTTTCAGTGTTCACAGCTTCAGCTTTTGTGCAATATTTAAATGCATGCAGGTAGGATTGTATGTAGGACATAACGAAAGTAAAGTTGGGTTTATGGTTTGTACATTTTCAAGAATATGATGAAACACATTTTCTTGACCATAATCAAATACCAACCAAATAAAACTAATTCTATATTTTCTTTGAGTTTAGAATCTAATTATAAATACTTCATCAGGTCCTTCGCTCCTCAGGCCGGCCTCGGATGTCATCAGTAACAGCCGTAGTCCTGCTGCAAACCTCTGCAACATTCATCAGGTTCCTTTCCATACATCCATGGGCCCTTCAGTTAGAACGTAAAGAGAAACGGAGATGCCTCTGTCATTTCTTCTTCTGCTGTTAAACTGTCAACACGCGTCCATGTCTGGCTGCTGCGTCACACATCCAAACATCCTCTGGAGTAAGGTCTTACCACCAGACTGTTTTGAAACAGGGCTAAAGAGAGTGACAGAGAGGTATGTTTAGATATCAGGTTGATTCTCTTCATATCACACAGGCCTACATGCAATTACACAAGTGTAATCTATGTGAATAAAAACGGAGTCCCCTTACAGTGACGACTGGATGAGTTGTGTCTCAGTGTAGCTTAAATCGTCCATCGGCGCTGATGGTGTCACCCTCTCCTCCCCCTTGTCCTCCACTATCTGGTCCCAGATCTCCGTGTTGACCCACAGGGCCCCGGGCAGGGTCAGGCTGGCCCTGGTGCAGGTGATACAGCGGCACAGGGGGCAGGAGACGCAGCAGAGGGACCCCTTCAGCTGGGACAGCTGCTCCAGGCAGGGTGCACAGAAGGTGTGTCCGCAATGCAGCACCCGAGGGACCCGGCCGCTGCGAGAGTACTTGTTGAAGCACACTACACACTCCTTCTCCTCGTGTACGACCATGGTGCAGGGTGTAGTGAGGTGGAGCGCAGACTGGGAGCAGAGTCAAGGCATTCAACAGACCACCTGCTGCACAGGAAGAAATAAACCAGTCAGAAATCAAATCAAATATTATCATTACTTTATAAAAAAAAATGCATCTAGCAGTTTCTTTCTAATCATACTTACTTTCAGGGTTGATAAAGCTGCCTGTGATCCTGCTGTTGGTAACGTGTGTGTGGCTCTGCTGAGGTTTGCTGTGTCTGTGTGAACAGCCTGCTGCTATTTATCAGACCTGCCTGATCATGTGACGTGTCGGAGGAATCATTTCCAAGGTAGGTCAGTTAAAAACATTCTGTGGAACTCAGTTCTTAATCACGTATGCCAAAGCACGTGCATTCTCAAACACGGAAACTCCAAGAGGAATGCCTTTGTGAGCAGTCAAACTGCTCATAAAGACATTTTTGATTAAAAAATAAATAAATAAAATAATCGTAGAAAGGTCTCTCCACAATGTAGCCTACGTGAAGGCAAGGTGGGAGAAAGAAGCTAACATAAAGTTAACAGAAGACGAATGGTTAAACATGAAGACTCAGTCTACCACCCCAGGTCTGGTATATGGAGAGAATTTGCATGGACATTTTTTTTACGGTTCTTTATAACCCCAAAGATCAAAAAGTCACAGAGCTAAATCTGCGGGGATGGTCAATGCTGGAGAATGTGTGGAAATGAATCTGCTGATCACATTCATATTTGTTGTTGTATTTCTTTGTATTTGGCAGAGGTAGTTAAAGAGATTAGATCAATAATCAGCTCAGAACTCGACTTTAGTTTCAGTGTGATGTAATTGTGGAAAATCCCAACCAGTCTGGAAAAAACAAGACATATCTGTTGAATGTTTTTTGATCGATAAAGGCAGGATTTTTTTCCCGTTTTCTCCCCATGACACTTTGGATATTATGGAATCAGTTTTGTGCCATTAAGATAAAGGAACACTTTCTCAGAATCAAGCAAAACTAAGAGTTTAAGAGAGAAAAAAAACTGAGTCAAGCGAAATAGATTTAATTAAAAAAATAAAACTATAAGTTGCAAACAAATCATTTGTGTAATCATGTAAACTATTGGTCTTTTTTCTTTGTTTTTGTTTTTTTTGTTTGCGATTCTGGCACAAACATCTCAGGTGGGCGGGACATTCAGGGGTTACCCCATTGGTTACTCAGTTTTTGAGTGACAGCCCACTACACCACAGATTGTACAGTGCAACTCATGCAGAAAACTAGTGATGGGAATTATGGCTCTTTGAAGGGAGCCGGATCTTATGGCTCCGTTCCTTTCAAAGAGCCGTTCAAAAGAGCCGTTTTTTTAAAGGGGGCGGGGTTACTAGGTTTATCTGCGAAATAATCACCAGTAACGATTGACTGTATTGCCAGACCTAATGTCAATAATCTGCATTGTAAACATGACACAAGGTGGCGCCATATCCATGTCATTCATGTCAGTGAATGAACTACTTTGAATTTACCCTCTGTATGTGTTAAGTAAATAAAGTTGCCCTGCCTTGAATGAAATTCACGCAACTCTTAATATTAGATACTGTGTTTTTAAGTGGCGATGGAGATTATTAGTTGACCCTGCTTTAAGGGATATATATTTTGCCTTTACAAATGGTGCGCTTTATCACTGCCTGGGTTTTGGTTGAAGTGCATCCAAATGCTGCTGCGTTTTCGCGTTTGGCTCATTTTCCATCCGAAAAACACGTCGTCTACCTGTCCTGTAACACTTGTTATGACTTCTCTCTCACACACGTATTCCTTTAAGACCCACCCCATCTCACTCCTCGTGCTGAAACCAATCAGAGTAGGGGGGGGTCTTCACAGAATACGTTTGGGGAACAAAATCAAGCTTTTTAAAAGGCGAGTGGATTTTGGCAGGCAGTGAGTGCGGACCAACAATTGAACGATAACAAGAACGGCTCTCACCAAGTACGACTCGGTTCCCCTCGTTCGTACCAAAGAGCCGTTCAAAAGAATCGGCTCGTTCGCGACCGACGCCATCACTACAGAAAACTCCGGAGTAGCTTTTGTCAAGAGCAAAAGCTAATGGGTATCCTAAATAAACATAAACATAAACACACTACACTTTTCGCGGCACACGTACTTACAGCCAATCAGCTCTGAATTATGTGAGATGACGTTTGGTGGGTATGTCAGCACAGTGCCCCTATGGTGATTATTGTTTTGCCGCACACATTGAATAGAAAAAGACTCTGAGCATGCGCAGTGTAGTTTTTACAGCACCCATTCGCTTATGGCGCGTTTCCATTACAGTTTAGGAACTGGGGCAGTAACTATAGTAACGCAGTGTAGGCGGAGCGATCGGCTTTTTGTCGGGCGGAGTCACGCTGCTTAAAACTGCCTTGACGACTTATTTGTTAGAAGTGAGCTTTAGAACAGATAGGGACACAACGCTTTCAAGCAAATAACAGAGCGTTAGAAAAAACGTACCATGCAGAGACTCCAGTAACGCCGTTGCAGAGTCCAGGCCTCCATCCCTCCCAACGCTAGCCGGTCTATGGCCGTAAATGGTGTCCATTAGCTCAAACCACTTCCAGTTTTTCCTACTGGCACCACTCGTGTTGTTATTATCTTTGACCAAGCGATATTCACTCTTCATCTTTTTGAGTTTTTCCCTACACTGCACGACAGTCCTCGAGTAGCCGCTTGTGGACATCTGTGTAGAGACCTCCTGAAATACTTTAATATTGAGAGTTGTCCCGTCGAGCTCCCGCTGGATCTTATCATCTGCAATGTAATGTAGGAACGTCGTCACTTCCTCGACCAACCACGGCGTGCTTTTCTTTGCCATTTTAGCTCCTCTGTTGACAAAAATGCTGTTTATAAAAATGCTGCAAGCTTCGCTATATATATATGCGACGCTAGGGATTATCTCGCGCGCCGATTGCGCCGATTCTCTCTGACCAATCAGCAGTCGAGAGTGTTGACGTCACAACTCAGCCTGGTTGTTCCTGGCCCTAGAACCACGATTTTATGAGGCCAGAAAAACTGTGAATTAGGACCCGCCGGCCGGTACTAGGCCAAGTGGAAACGCAACCAAAGTCGGGCCGCTGACGTCACAGCCCTCTTAAACCGGGCTCCGCGCTGTAGTGGAAACGCGCCATTAGACAGTGAGAGAGAGGGGCTTGATCGGGGCTTGACCCACGTCGCTCAAAACGGCTCAATAGGCACACACTGTAGACACTAATTAGAAGAACACAGACTAAAACAGCAATGTACAGACGAATCAGATGATTAAACATGATCGTAAAATATATTTTAAGATCAGGAAGATACGTCCCCTCCTGACCCAGAAAGCGTTGCAGGTTCTGGCCCAGGCAACTCCCTCCTGGCTGGTCTACCTGCATTTGCCATCCGACCTCTGCAGCTCATCCAGAATGCAGCGGCTCGTCTGGTCTTCAACCTTCCAAAATGTTCCCACACCACGCCGCTCCTCCGCTCACTTCACTGGCTTCCAGTAACTGCTAGAATCCACTTCAAGACAATGGTACTTGCGTACCATGCTGCGAATGGATCTGGCCCCTCCTACATCCAGGACATGGTTAAACTGTACACCCCAGCATGTGCACTCCGCTCTGCATCGGCCAAACGGCTCGCTGCACCCTCACTGCGAGGGGGACCCAAGCTGTACAATTTACCACATATGGTGTTCTTAGTTTCCATACCTCCTGTGTTTTACGAACGACTTATCAAGTCTTGGCGAACGGCATAAAACATGATTAAACATGATAGCATATAAAACCATGCTTGTATCTATACAACCTATAGAAAAGCAAAACGGCGTCAGTTTAAAGTAATTCTATCCTTCTGTTTACCGCATCATTTATGAGAATACATTTCTTAACAAGAGAACATAATCGATGGGTGATCAATAACATTTCCGTATTTATTTATTTCTCCAAGTTATGTTTTTTTGTGCACTGAGGAGTCTCAAACAGGCGTTTGTTTAATCATTTTAAGATTGTCTTTAATCAATTTGTGAACATTTATTCTTCATATTATGATACATGAGAGGTAGTGATGGGAATTCCGGCTCTTTTTAGTGAGCCGGATCATTTGGCTCGGCTCACCAAGAAGAGCCGGCTCCTTCGGCTCCCAAACGGCTCTTCATTTTACCACATATACCTTTTATAATTCAATCAAATGTAGCCTTGGTTTGACTAATGATTTATATATGTACACATATATCATTTAAATTATTCAATACATCCTTTGTACTGAAGTATTCAAAAGTAAAAATTACATTTTTAATGTAAGTGATTTGCTGTGGCCAATTGTTTTCATTGCATTTACAGACCCTTGTAACTCTCTGATACCACCCAGCCAATGAATGCACTGACTTGCTTGTAGAACCACGCTACACAAAGCAGATAGCAACACACATTTAAAAAGAAAGGAAAGCTACTGTATTGAAATTTTAAAATTGTATTTAAAGAAAAAGCCCTAACAAAACAGCGGGGCTCTATTTCAGTATTAAAGGTGGGGTAGGTATATGGAGCTAATTCCCTGCCATAACTCCACAAACAAACTAAACCGGTTTTACAAATGCCTCATGATTCACTAACAAACACAATATGGTTTGCAAATACAAAACACAATCTACAAACTAATGCATTTCGTTTTGCAAAGAAAAAACGTATCTATCAAACAAACACATAACATTTTTCTAATAAATCATGAGACAAATTCAGCGTAGGTTTTACAAGTACACAACTTTTTTTTACAAGTACATCACTTATTTTTACAAGTACACAACTTTTTTTTACAACTACAACACTTTGTTTTACAACTACAACACTTTTTTTACAAGTACAAAACTTTTTCTTCTTACGGCGGAATATTACTGCCAAAAGTCACGTGACTCACTCACGTGACTTTTGGCAGTAATATTCCGCCGTGGCTATGGCGGCAAATCTCTGTCATAAATCGCGAGGGCATATGAGATCCACGCGAGCACAATTCAAGCAGCCGCGGACTATGGCGGCAAATCTCTGTCATAAATCGCGAGGGCATATGAGATCCACGCGAGCACAAGTCAAGCAGCCGCGGACGTATATTATTTTCGCGAGCACTAAAACGGCACTCGCGCGAGAGCAATATTGAAGCCTGCAGGGGAGAAACATGCAGCCTTGAGCATGTGCAGCATCTACATGAGCTCTCCTTGGTCTCCTGCGCTCTCGCGAGCAATTCCTGCTCTTCTGCTCGTGAAACTCTGGCCTGCTCTCACTCGCGGAGACATTTTAGGAAGTGGGCGTACCGTGTCCCGGTAACGCCAAATCTAATTGGTTATACCCCTCCTCCTTTTTTAGAATTGTTTGAATACTTTTGAAAAATATGTATAAAAATGTATTATCTAAAAAACTCAATCCATTTAGGTCCGTGTACGTTTTGTCAGTTTGATTTTTCGTTTAAACCAAAAGCCAAAAAAAATCAAACTGACAAAACGTACACGGACCCATTTATAAGTAAGGACGGCTCTTGTGGAATAACCACAGAATACAAAAGCATGCCTTTAATTAAAACAATCATTAGTAAAGTAACTTACGTGAGACGTTTCCACAGCCATATTTCATCACGTCGGAGAGGGACAAAAAATACTTCTTGGTTTAAATCTAGACAAGGGCCAATCATAAAAGAGGAGGGGTGTAACCAATTAGATTTGGCGTTACTGGGACACGGTACGCCCACTTCCTAAAATTTCTCCGGGAGTGAGAGCAGGCCAGAGTTTCAGGAGACCAAGGAGAGCTCATGTAGATGCTGCACATGCTCAAGGCTGCATGTTTGTGCATTGGTCGTGCTTTTTACAGCACTAGGCCTACGGCTTCCACAGATGACATTTTTTATGGATTTTTGTCAAAGCACTTAAGATATTCATTGCTATCGTGATGTTAAGAGCATTCCATGGAATATAACAAAAAGTGTATCTCGAGACGGTTTCTCAAACTTACCTACCCCACCTTTAACTAAAAAAGAAGAAGACAGCAACAGCTGACATCAAAACTTTGCTGAGCCTAAAGATAATCATAAATAAATAACACAGTGAAAATAAATATATTGCAATGCTCAAAACAGCAGCATCCAACCGTCTCTAATCCTTGGATATTAGGCTGCATGCACGGAGCACCCGTAGCGCGGAGATCATCATATCATTCCGTCTTGTATTACTACAAGCCGGCTCGTTCGCGACTGACACATCACTAATGAGAGGTAACATGTTTTTTATAAATCGCAAACATTACGTAGAAACTGGCGTACGCCATCTTTTGAGCGTACGCACCGTTTATAAATGAGGCCCCTGAACACACTGCTGCTGTAACAAAAATGATTTCCCAATTTGGGATCGATAAAGAGTCTGTCTGTCTATTTATTTTAAAGATAAAAAAACACATCTATGTATTTTCAAGCTAAAGGTGATACACAATATAAACTGTATACTCTTATTTTTTCAAAGACATGTTACCTTTCAAAAGCATATATACATTTAACAAATTCTACAATATAAAAGTGGCAGATTTGCTTATTAAACAGACCAGACCTAGGTTGCATACCAAGAAAATTAGGAACATGCTCACAGCTTACTATGTAGGTCTGAAGAGCTGAGGCATGTATTCATTCACAATGGATAAAAACTGTGTTGTCTCATTCTATATCCTGTGAGAAAATGATATAAATTTACCATAAAAAAACTCGACATACTATTCCTAGCCTGAGGAAGATATGAATAATCAACAGATTTGAATGGAATCTCTAACATTTTCATGTAAAATAAAGACAAAAGAGTGATAATACAAATCACATTTATTGAAATTTGAACCAGAAGATGAAGTCTCAAAGGATGTTTTAAATAAAAGGACATAAAACAAAAATGTGGATAATAATAAAATCTATTCAATGTAAAGACATTTGGTCAAATGAAATGACACTGAGCCAGTGATAACAGCAACGCCCTGCGTGGATGAAGCTGGTGCAGGTCTTTTTTCTCTTAAACTCTTAGTTTTGCTTGATTCTGAGAAAGTGTTGCTTTATCTTAATGGCACAAAGCTGATTCCATACCGCCAAGCAACATCAGTGCAGCAAGTCTGAAAGCGAGAAGAAAGATCTAGAAGCGGAAAAAAAGATCTGAAAGTGAAAAAAAAAATTGAAACCTGAAAAAACAAGATTTGAAACTCTGAAAACGTAAAATCTGCAAATGAAAAAAATAAGGATTCAAATATCCAAATATGTATAAAAGTGAAATATGAAAATAAACTGAATCCAAATAATATTTAACCTGGAAAATTATTTTAAATACTTATTTTTTAGTTTGAATACATCTTTGTATTTTTCAAAGATAAAAACTTGAACTTTCAAATAAATTGTATTTTTTGAATGTTCAAAACTTATTACCCTGATATAGCTCCATAGCTCTGTCCATTCAATGTACATGATGTATTAACCCCAGAATATGTGCATAAATGTCCCCTTTGATTTCACTCGCATCTGAATATAACATTTTGAATAACAGCTCTTCACATACAGTACGAGTTACTAGTGTGTACAGCAGGCACAGGTCTCGTCTGGAAACAGCTGATTTGTGGCTTTTCCCGCCACCATGTTCAAGGTGAACCTCGGGATGGTTTCTGTGGGTTATGAAAGCTTTTTAGAAAATCGTTCCCTGTTGTGTTTGCATCTGTTTTGTGTTGTAATGTCTGAATATTTAACTGTATTTCATCTTAACATAGTGTAGTTAAGAGGCTGTTTGGTAGAACTAATTCAGGGAAAAAGGTTTCAGCTCAAATAATCCACTGTCACTGTTTTCAATAAAAATAACCACAAATTCACAATGGCTGTTTTTATTGCTCCTCCCCCTGATTCCAACATTAACCTTAAACTATCCATGGCATTTTGAAAGTGTGTAACTATTGTTGTATCTTGTTACTTTCCACATATATTGTTTAAAATTCACAATGTGAAATATTAAGTGTTTAAAATCAACCATCAAAAAGACTAAAAACAACTATTTTGAAACAGTTGAGCGACAATTTAAAAGTTTTATTATAATAACTACACTTTAGATCAAGTTAAAGAATTCAAACAACGTTCTTTGCACAGCGGCACTATCTTTAAAAACGACTTACAGTACTAACAGCAGAGGCTGCCGAACATTAATGTATAACTTTGGAAAAATGTATAAAACGTTTCTATTTCTGATTTCCATCTGAAACAGCCAGACCCAATAAAGAGAAAAATCTCCAGCCGAAAGAAATCAACACTGGACGAGAATCAAGAGATACTTTTAAGAGAGATAGATACTTTATTGACCCCAAATTGGGAAAATGTTTGTTGCAGCAGCAACAAGCAAGTGTACAGGCATTACAATATTAAAATCTTTAAAGGTGGAAGAAAGTATTAACATAATAAATCAAATAAAATAACAATAAAAACAATCTTCGGCTACTATAACATTATTATTCATCTCCCAAACAGAAACAGTTTGAACAATACAAAATATGACAGACCAAAACTTGCAAATAAACCTAAACTATACAGATTTACCATTTTAACAAAGCAATGTAAATGTGATGTGTAGTGCAAAGAACATACAAAATAATCAGATCAACATAAAAAACAAACCAAATAAAATAAATTACATATTTAAATTGATTAAATTAGGTTTCAGTGTTCACAGCTTCAGCTTTTGTGCAATATTTAAATGCATGCAGGTAGGATTGTATGTAGGACATAACGAAAGTAAAGTTGGGTTTATGGTTTGTACATTTTCAAGAATATGATGAAACACATTTTCTTGACCATAATCAAATACCAACCAAATAAAACTAATTCTATATTTTCTTTGAGTTTAGAATCTAATTATAAATACTTCATCAGGTCCTTCGCTCCTCAGGCCGGCCTCGGATGTCATCAGTAACAGCTGTAGACCTGCTGCAAACCTCTGCAACATTCATCAGGTTCCTTTCCATACATCCATGGGCCCTTCAGTTAGAACGTAAAGAGAAACGGAGATGCCTCTGTCATTTCTTCTTCTGCTGTTAAACTGTCAACACGCGTCCATGTCTGGCTGCTGCGTCACACATCCAAACATCCTCTGGAGTAAGGTCTTACCACCAGACTGTTTTGAAACAGGGCTAAAGAGAGTGACAGAGAGGTATGTTTAGATATCAGGTTGATTCTCTTCATATCACACAGGCCTACATGCAATTACACAAGTGTAATCTATGTGAATAAAAACGGAGTCCCCTTACAGTGACGACTGGATGAGCTGTGTCTCAGTGTAGCTTAAATCCTCCATCGGGGCTGATGGTGTCACCCTCTCCTCCCCTTTGTCCTCCACTATCTGGTCCCAGATCTCCGTGTTGACCCACAGGGCCCCGGGCAGGGTCAGGCTGGCCCTGGTGCAGGTGATACAGCGGCACAGGGGGCAGGAGACGCAGCAGAGGGACCCCTTCAGCTGGGACAGCTGCTCCAGGCAGGGTGCACAGAAGGTGTGTCCGCAATGCAGCACCCGAGGGACCCGGCCGCTGCGAGAGTACTTGTTGAAGCACACTACACACTCCTTCTCCTCGTGTACGACCATGGTGCAGGGTGTAGTGAGGTGGAGCGCAGACTGGGAGCAGAGTCAAGGCATTCAACAGACCACCTGCTGCACAGGAAGAAATAAACCAGTCAGAAATCAAATCAAATATTATCATTACTTTATAAAAAAAAATGCATCTAGCAGTTTCTTTCTAATCATACTTACTTTCAGGGTTGATAAGGCTGCCTGTGATCCTGCTGTTGGTAACGTGTGTGTGGCTCTGCTGAGGTTTGCTGTGTCTGTGTGAACAGCCTGCTGCTATTTATCAGACCTGCCTGATCATGTGACCTGTCGGAGGAATCATTTCCAAGGTAGGTCAGTTAAAAACATTCTGTGGAACTCAGTTCTTAATCACGTATGCCAAAGCACGTGCATTCTCAAACACGGAAACTCCGAGAGGAATGCCTTTGTGAGCAGTCAAACTGCTCATAAAGACATTTTTGATTAAAAAAATAAATAAATAAAATAATCGTAGAAAGGTCTCTCCACAATGTAGCCTACGTGAAGGCAAGGTGGGAGAAAGAAGCTAACATAAAGTTAACAGAAGACGAATGGTTAAACATGAAGACTCAGTCTACCACCCCAGGTCTGGTATATGGAGAGAATTTGCATGGACATTTTTTTTACGGTTCTTTATAACCCCAAAGATCAAAAAGTCACAGAGCTAAATCTGCGGGGATGGTCAATGCTGGAGAATGTGTGGAAATGAATCTGCTGATCACATTCATATTTGTTGTTGTATTTCTTTGTATTTGGCAGAGGTAGTTAAAGAGATTAGATCAATAATCAGCTCAGAACTCGACTTTAGTTTCAGTGTGATGTAATTGTGGAAAATCCCAACCAGTCTGGAAAAACAAGACAGATATCTGTTGAATGTTTTATGATCGATAAAGGCAGGATTTTTTTCCCGTTTTCTCCCCATGACACTTTGGATATTATGGAATCAGTTTTGTGCCATTAAGATAAAGGAACACTTTCTCAGAATCAAGCAAAACTAAGAGTTTAAGAGAGAAAAAAAACTGAGTCAAGCGAAATAGATTTAATTAAAAAAATAAAACTATAAGTTGCAAACAAATCATTTGTGTAATCATGTAAACTATTGGTCTTTTTTCTTTGTTTTTGTTTTTTTTGTTTGCGATTCTGGCACAAACATCTCAGGTGGGCGGGACATTCAGGGGTTACCCCATTGGTTACTCAGTTTTTGAGTGACAGCCCACTACACCACAGATTGTACAGTGCAACTCATGCAGAAAACTAGTGATGGGAATTATGGCTCTTTGAAGGGAGCCGGATCTTATGGCTCCGTTCCTTTCAAAGAGCCGTTCAAAAGAGCCGTTTTTTTAAAGGGGGCGGGGTTACTAGGTTTATCTGCGAAATAATCACCAGTAACGATTGACTGTATTGCCAGACCTAATTTCAATAATCTGCATTGTAAACATGACACAAGGTGGCGCCATATCCATGTCATTCATGTCAGTGAATTTACTACTTTAAATTTACCCTCTGTATGTGTTAAGTAAATAAAGTTGCCCTGCCTTGAATGAAATTCACGCAACTCTTAATATTAGATACTGTGTTTTTAAGTGGCGATGGAGATTATTAGTTGACCCTGCTTTAAGGGATATTTTGCCTTTACAAATGGTGCGCTTTATCACTGCCTGGGTTTTGGTTGAAGTGCATCCAAATGCTGCTGCGTTTTCGCGTTTGGCTCATTTTCCATCCGAAAAACACGTCGTCTACCTGTCTACCTACCACTTGTTATGACTTCTCTCTCACACGTATTCCTTTAAGACCCACCCCATCTCACTCCTCGTGCTGAAACTAATCAGAGTAGGGGGGGGTCTTCACAGAATACGTTTGAGGAACAAAATCAAGCTTTTTAAAAGGCGAGTGGATTTTGGCAGACAGTGAGTGCGGACCAACAACCCTGCTGAAAAGACCAGCATGGACCAGCATGGTGTAGACCAGCATGGACCAGCCTATGTTGTGTTTTGGTCACCAGGCTGGTCCACCAGCATGGACCAGCATGGACTACCAGCATGGACCGGCATGGACCAGCATGGACCACCAGCATGGACCACCAGCATGGACCAGCATGGACCAGCCTATGTTGTGTTTTGGTCACCAGGCTGGTCCGACAGCATGGACCAGCATGGACCACCAGCATGGACCACCAGCATGGACCAGCATGGTGTAGACCAGCATGGACCAGCCTATGTTGTGTTTTGGTCACCAGGCTGGTCCACCAGCATGGACCAGCATGGACCACCAGCATGGACCAGCATGGACCAGCATGGACCACCAGCATGGACCACCAGCATGGACCAGCATGGACAAGTATGGACCACCAGCATGGACCATGCTGGTCCATGCTGGTCCATGCTGGTGGATCATGCTGGTGGATCATGCTGGTCCATGCTGGTGGATCATACTGGGGACCAGCATAGTATGCTGGTTTGCTGGTCACCAGCATACTAGCATAGACCAGCATACAAGTGACCAAAACACAAAATATGGTCTGCTGGCAGCAGACCAGCAGACCAGCATTTATCTATCACCAGCTTATGTTAGTATTAAATATACAATGTATTCTGGTAACTATCAAAAATAAAGACATTGTATAGTGTTCATAACAGTATTTTTATTTAATAAATTATACATTAACAATACAATAATATTACAAAAAAAACCTACATCTAAATAAATATTTCATCTAAAATAGATGCATTGGATTTAAGAATAACAAATATAATTCAAAATGTAAATAGCAACAAAGAAATTATAAACATTTTTTTTTAAAGTATTTTTTTCTTTTTCTTGTTAATATCCATTATCTTCTCTGTTATGTATCTTCCGGTCTTTGCCAATCCGGCGAGCATTTCTTGGTCCTCCACGTCTTTCTCGTACAGCCATGCTTGAAGCAAACTGAAAATAAGAAACAACAATGTTTTAACAAATCGTATTAAATTATGTGATAACAGATCTGTAAACAGAATAGCTAAAACTTCAACAAAAATAAATAACTCAGTTACCTCTAATCATTAACCCATGTTTGTATCATCTAGTGCAGTGGTTCCCAACTTTTTTTTTTACCAAGGCACACCTGAAAATATTTCTCGACCAAGGCACACCAACATCTCCTAGATTTAAAAACCACTTCAGAGCTTAAACTACAAACAATACATACAAATTGGTTTTCAAATGTGTATTTAATTTAATAGAACATTTTATAGAACAAATAATCAAATATAACTCATCCTAAAAAACATATAATCCATCATATAATGACAAGAACCAGACTAAAAACGACTCTCCTTCTGAGTTATTATTTTACTTTTGGATTTCAAAAGAGGTAGGTGTTGTAAGGTCATATATATATTGCATGTTAGTTCACCAGTCCACTAGGGGGCACTGCGACATTGAAGTTGTTGCCGTTCAATAAGCACAGAAGAGGAACTGGGGGCTATGTTGTATGTGATGAACCGGGAGTCGCAGTTAGGCGCAACCAGAAATCAATAAACGCATCTATGTATGGGGGTTATTCCCTATCTTTATTCAAGAGCGTGGTATTTAAATTTGAGAGCATGCTTTATTGATTTCAGGTTCAGATGATGTATTTCTTTCCCTCAAACCCTGTCCTCACACTCAATTAGTGCCTGCTTGCACTTAGATTTGCTCTGCTTCTGCTCAAACTGTACGCTTGCACTCAGATATATTGCTGCTTACAGATTTCCTGTGTTCCAGCTTAAAACCTTCTCCTCGCACTCAGGCTGTTTCTGTGCGCTCGTGAAATGTCTGCTCTCAGATTTCTTCTGTGCGCGCTTGGATCTTTTGTGCAACAACCCTGTCAAAATCCCTCAACCAATAGGAGGCCAGGTGTCCTTGCGGGTGCGTTCGCTTTACTTATTAGAGCGTCCCGTAAGGGCGGTTACTCTTTGGTTTATAAACTAACGCCCTCCACGGCTTTAATTTTAACATAACATGTACTTCACTTGTTTAATTTACAACTTTTGGGGGGGTAATCACAGTTAGTATATATATACCAGCACCTTACATAATAGCTACGTTCAGTGGTTAGAACTGGAGCTGATTTTTGGACTATTCGACCGCAACCCCGCACTCTGAGGACACCTGCACGCTCAGGACAGGAACTGCACGCTAAGAATTCCAAAATTAAATCGCCACTATCAGTACAGTGCCACTTTCCAAACAGGAAATGCATGCAAATACAAAATAAAATCGTATCGTACTGACACTTATTATATACATATGTATACATAAAAAAATAGACTTGAATCCTATTTTGAGCGGAGCCCAGCGCCAAGACGCTTTCCTATAGGAAGTATAGCAAGTGGCTAGTATAGCAAGTGGCTAGTGCTGCTAAGAACATACCTTTCAAACCCCATAGCTTCTGCAGGGTTAGAGGCTGCCTGGTGGTCTTGGTGGTGGGGCATTCCTTTCCAGTCAGGCTCCTTTCCCCTAAGGTGTCGGTGCCCCAAAACGCCACAGCCAACTCCTTCACGAACATGGAGTCCCTTGTGTTGTTTTTTATTTTTGCCCAGATCTCTGGACGCACTGGAATCTCCCCTTGCAAGTGAATGACAACAATCTGAAACATAAAATGTGTACAGTAGCCTATACATAAAAGGTAGACACCAATATGAGACTGAGGAGCAAAAATAAAAAGGCTCCACTTTGGAAATAATATATACCTTCCCATGCGGCTCGCTCTTTGAAGGGGGATTATTGGGGTGTGTGGGTGTCCAGGGTGCCGGCTCACACTGTTCAGGTGTCTCAGATTGTTCTTCTACAGAATGTGAATAAGACAAAGAAAGGACAAAAACATTTCAACAATAGTATAAATTCATATGCGTATATCTTGATGGGCTGATTGTTTACACATTTCACTGCCATCTTGTCTGTTTCTTTTATTGCAGTTGCTGATGAAAGTTAAAATGCAAAATCGATCCAAGACTGTCATTATTATTTGCTTGCAATTTAAAAACAAATGTACTTACTTTGTGAAAATACCTGGTTTAATAGTTTATCAAAACACATTTTTAGATTTGCTGTCCTGTAGGTGGCGACTTCCCCTTCCAGCTCAGCTTTGGAATCCTCCAATTTAGCAGATCTTTATAATATAATGAAAAAGAAAATTATCAACGAAACAGCCTTTTAGCCTACCACCAGTCAAATCTGTTGTTACCCTATGACTGGTAAAAACACAAACATGAAATGTACCTTCTGTATTAACCGTCTAAAGATGAGTTCCTGTTGTAATTGTGCAGCTGTATTATCTGGGAAATAGAAGAATCGGATCAGGATTCGGTATTGGCAGGCAATCAATATCAAATGACTCGGATCGTTATTAGCATCAGCATTTGATCACCTTTGTCGACTTGCAGCCTAAATATAAAGATAACTCCACTCCTCTCCTATCACTACTTACCTCTAATAAGCCTTGGTAGAACTATTGTCCGAGTCATAGGGTCCAGAACTGACTGAAGACATGTGGAACAGAGTCCCAGACAGGCATGGTTTGATGTACAGGAAACTGGAACTTTGAATAGGTGTTTTCATCTTTTCTGCCTGAAGATTCACAAGTTCTTGATCAGGTGATTGATGTGGGCTGGCATGATCCTTTCTGCATTGATAAATAAGGAAAACAAAGAAAACATTATTAATAATAGCAATGATGATAACAACAATAATATTAGTAAACTAATATAGCACTTACACAATTGCAAAGTGATTCTCACTACAAAAATAAAGAACAAAAAGATATCATCAATACAAAAACTAAGCATTAAAGAAGTTCAGAGACAAACATCCTCTTAAGTAAAAGATCAAATCATGTCAAGCTTTAAATCTTTCAGTCTTTACAATGCACTGTTGGAAATGACATTCCTGTGTGTCAGGAAGGCCAGGAAGTCGTTCCCTAAAAGTCCACAACCAGTCTTCTCCTTCTTTCACCCTCCGAAAATCTCCAAGCATGCACCAGGAAGAAGAAGAAGAAGCAGAAGGAGAAGATGAATTTTTCAGAACATTTTCCTTAAAAATAAGAAAACATACCGATTTCTTTTTTAGAGCATCCATTTCTGTGGATGTCCCTTCACAATGATCAAAATCAACAAAATCTTCTTGGATCCTTGGAACTCTGATTCGTTTTGGAGGATTTGATGTTGTCCTCAATCTCTTGGGTTTCTGTCAAAAGGTTTCTTCCATTGTAATGATTTTACCTTACTTTAATTTCTGTAGTTTACATCAACGTAATGAGTATGCCGTTAAAGTAAGCGGCTTAGAATTCTAACGTTAAAGTGTACTTTAACGTTAGAATAGGCTGTTGGCTTAAGCCAACGGCTTATTCTAACCGTTAGAGTAAGCCATCTTAACGTACCCGTAACGTATTTATTATATATATATATATATATATATATATATATATAATAAATAATATATATATATATAAATATATATATATATGCGGCTTATGAAGTCTGCATACGCTAACCGTAAGAGTCTAACGGTTAGAATAAGCCGTTGGCTACTCGCTTATTAATTATTAATGTTAAGGTAGCCTAATTATTCGTACCTTTCACAAGCAGAACCTGGTCGTTGAAATATTTTTCCTCCCAAAGAATGGGATGGAGGATGTCCGCTTGATATGTTTTTAGGTTGAAGTTTTGGATGTTTGTTATAGGTAGCTACAATAGCCTTAAATCCGTCCGTGTATTTCACATAACCAAACATCTGGCTGACAGATGTCGGGCCGAACGGATTACTCACGCGCTATACCTATTGCTTTTGCGCACGAGACACTGCTCTGGAATCTTGAATTCTAGAATGTTCTTCTTAGAGCTGTCATTATAGCATGAAGCGCTGTCAATCATCTTATTATGTAATGCAGTGGCGCGATACAGTCTATTATTTTAGTGCCTGTTTTTGTCAACCTCCTGTTTAGGCTACTGAGTGATCCCTATCCTGTACCCTCATTGGACAGCTGTTTTTACTTTCCTAAACATGGCTAGTCGCATAGCATCATCCATGTGGACTCTAGTTTGTTCATGCTTTTAGTTTTTTCTGATGTGCTTTAACTCACTCACATCTCTCTGGATCCATGCTGGGTCTGGTCGATAGACTGGTCTGATCCTGACGTTTGGTTTGAAAAGGGAGGCAAGGGAACATAAAATATAGCACTGGTGTTGCTACAGGTAGTTAGCCACGCCTTGCTAAACCAGCTCCTTGAAAAAGAGCGTGTACTGCCTTCCTCTGTACAACTCCTGCCCTTCCTATGTCAGGCTTATCAGGTCCGAGCTCTTTTACTCTGAGCTTTACCTCCAGTGTCCTCCTCTCAAAGGGTGTTTCTTTAAGTGATTAAACATAATTTTCCTTCTCCATATTTGCTATCTAGTTTTGTTTACACTCCGTCTACTCTCACTCATTCAAACGTCAATCAACGCTTCTGCTGCCCCCTAGTTGTTGGCGGTGTCAACAGCTGCTCCTATCTGTTGTTCTGTACGTTATAACGTAGCCTACAGAACAACAGATATCAAACTCAATAGAAATAACTTATTTCTATTGAGTTTGATTACTCTGAATCAAAAGTAACCCTTGAAATGTGTTTAAACAGAAACCTGTGTTACAGTGGAAAGCCTATCCTATACAGCCTAATACAAAGGTCTATACTATTTGTATACAATGCTGCTTACATGGTTGTTAGAAAAAGAAAAATGTATAATACACAATATTCAGACACAAAATATACACAGCTTATATTATAAGATTTGCTGCAATGCCAATACATTATTTTCTAAAGCTGTCTGCTATTTTTCCATGTGCTAACTTCCAATATTTTCGTGGGATTCTATGAATTTGCATGGAAAAGACCAGCATGGACCAGCATGAAGTCCATGCTGGTCCTTGCTGGTGAAGCTGGTCGTTATGTTGGTCTGCTGGCGCAAAAACCAGCATGGACCAGCATGGACCAGCATGGACTTCATGCTTGTCCATGCTGGTCCATGCTGGTCTTTGCTGGTCCATGCTGGTTCATGCTGGTCTGCCGGCAAAGACCAGCATGGACCATCATGGACCATCATGGACCAGCATGGACCAGCATGGACCAGCATGAAATCCATGCTGGTCCAGGCTGGTCTTTGCTGGTCCATGCTGGTCCATGCTGGTCTGCCGGCAAAGACCAGCATGGACCATCATGTACCATCATGGACCAGCATGGACCAGCCTGGACCAGCATGAAATCCATGCTGGTCCAGGCTGGTCTTTTCAGCAGGGAATTGAACGATAACAAGAACGGCTCTCACCAAGTACGACTTGGTTCCCCTCGTTCGTACCAAAGAGCCGTTCAAAAGAATCGGCTCGTTCGCGACCGACGCCATCACTACAGAAAACTCCAGAGTAGCTTTTGTCAAGAGCAAAAGCTAATGGGTATCCTAAATAAACATAAACATAAACACACTACACTTTTCGCGGCACACGTACTTACAGCCAATCAGCTCTGAATTATGTGAGATGACGTTTGGTGGGTATGTCAGCACAGTGCCCCTATGGTGATTATTGTTTTGCCGCACACATTGAATAGAAAAAGACTCTGAGCATGCGAAGTGTAGTTTTTACAGCACCCATTCGCTTAGACAGTGAGAGAGAGGGGCTTGATCGGGGCTTGACCCACGTCGCTCAAAACGGCTCAATAGGCACACACTGTAGACACTAATTAGAAGAACACAGACTAAAACAGCAATGTACAGACGAATCAGATGATTAAACATGATCGTAAAATATATTTTAAGATCAGGAAGATACGTCCCCTCCTGACCCAGAAAGCGTTGCAGGTTCTGGCCCAGGCAACTCCCTCCTGGCTGGTCTACCTGCATGTGCCATCCGACCTCTGCAGCTCATCCAGAATGCAGCGGCTCGTCTGGTCTTCAACCTTCCAAAATTTTCCCACACCACGCCGCTCCTCCGCTCACTTCACTGGCTTCCAGTAACTGCTAGAATCCACTTCAAGACAATGGTACTTGCGTACCATGCTGCGAATGGATCTGGCCCCTCCTACATCCAGGACATGGTTAAACTGTACACCCCAGCATGTGCACTCCGCTCTGCATCGGCCAAACGGCTCGCTGCACCCTCACTGCGAGGGGGACCCAAGCTGTACAATTTACCACATATGGTGTTCTTAGTTCTAATACCTCCTGTGTTTTACGAACGACTTATCAAGTCTTGGCGAACGGCATAAAACATGATTAAACATGATAGCATATAAAACCATGCTTGTATCTATACAACCTATAGAAAAGCAAAACGGCGTCAGTTTAAAGTAATTCTATCCTTCTGTTTACCGCATCATTTATGAGAATACATTTCTTAACAAGAGAACATAATCGATGGGTGATCAATAACATTTCCGTATTTATTTATTTCTCCAAGTTATGTTTTTGTGTGCACTGAGGAGTCTCAAACAGGCGTTTGTTTAATCATTTTAAGATTGTCTTTAATCAATTTGTGAACATTTATTCTTCATATTATGATACATGAGAGGTAGTGATGGGAATTCCGGCTCTTTTTAGTGAGCCGGATCATTTGGCTCGGCTCACCAAGAAGAGCCGGCTCCTTCGGCTCCCAAACGGCTCTTCATTTTACCACATATACCTTTTATAATTCAATCAAATGTAGCCTTGGTTTGACTAATGATTTATATATGTACACATATATCATTTAAATTATTCAATACATCCTTTGTACTGAAGTATTCAAAAGTAAAAATTACATTTTTAATATAAGTGATTTGCTGTGGCCAATTGTTTTCATTGCATTTACAGACCCTTGTAACTCTCTGATACCACCCAGCCAATGAATGCACTGACTTGCTTGTAGAACCACGCTACACAAAGCAGATAGCAACACACATTTAAAAAGAAAGGAAAGCTACTGTATTGACATTTTAAAATTGTATTTAAAGAAAAAGCCCTAACAAAACAGCGGGGCTCTATTTCAGTATTAAAGGTGGGGTAGGTATATGGAGCTAATTCCCTGCCATAACTCCACAAACAAACTAAACCGGTTTTACAAATGCCTCATGATTCACTAACAAACACAATATGGTTTGCAAATACAAACACCATACAAACTAATGCATTTCGTTTTGCAAAGAAAAAACGTATCTATCAAACAAACACATAAAATTTTTCTAATAAATCATGAGACAAATTCAGCGTAGGTTTTACAAGTACACAACTTTTTTTTACAAGTACATCACTTATTTTTACAAGTACACAACTTTTTTTTACAACTACAACACTTTGTTTTACAACTACAACACTTTTTTTACAAGTACAAAACTTTTTCTTCTCACGGCGGAATATTACTGCCAAAAGTCACGTGACTCACTCACGTGACTTTTGGCAGTAATATTCCGCCGTGGCTATGGCGGCAAATCTCTGTCATAAATCGCGAGGGCATATGAGATCCACGCGAGCACAAGTCAAGCAGCCGCGGACGTATATTATTTTCGCGAGCACTAAAACGGCACTCGCGCGAGAGCAATATTGAAGCCTGCAGGGGAGAAAAATGCAGCCTTGAGCATGTGCAGTATCTACATGAGCTCTCCTTGGTCTCCTGCGCTCTCGCGAGCAATTCCTGCTCTTCTGCTCGTGAAACTCTGGCCTGCTCTCACTCGCGGAGAAATTTTAGGAAGTGGGCGTACCGTGTCCCGGTAACGCCAAATCTAATTGGTTATACCCCTCCTCCTTTTTTAGAATTGTTTGAATACTTTTGAAAAATATGTATAAAAATGTATTATCTAAAAAACTCAATCCATTTAGGTCCGTGTACGTTTTGTCAGTTTGATTTTTCGTTTAAACCAAAAGCCAAAAAAAATCAAACTGACAAAACGTACACGGACCCATTTATA
Organism: Dissostichus eleginoides; assembly: GCA_031216635.1. Classification (NCBI taxonomy): domain Eukaryota; kingdom Metazoa; phylum Chordata; class Actinopteri; order Perciformes; family Nototheniidae; genus Dissostichus; species Dissostichus eleginoides. Next base: position 15,882,394 of record CM062265.1, read on the forward strand.
AGTAAGGATGGCTCTTGTGGAATAACCACAGAATACAAAAGCATGCCTTTAATTAAAACAATCATTAGTAAAGTAAAGTAACTTACGTGAGACGTTTCCACAGCCATATTTCATCACGTCGGAGAGGGACAAAAAATACTTCTTGGTTTAAATCTAGACAAGGGCCAATCATAAAAGAGGAGGGGTGTAACCAATTAGATTTGGCGTTACTGGGACACGGTACACCCACTTCCTAAAATTTCTCCGGGAGTGAGAGCAGGCCAGAGTTTCACGAGCAGAAGAGCAGGAATTGCTCGCGAGAGCGCAGGAGACCAAGGAGAGCTCATGTAGATGCTGCACATGCTCAAGGCTGCATGTTTCTCCCCTGCAGGCTTCAATATTGCTCTCGCGCGAGTGCCGTTTTAGTGCTCGCGAAAATAATATACGTCCGCGGCTGCTTGACTTGTGCTCGCGTGGATCTCATATGCCCTCGCGATTTATGACAGAGATTTGCCGCCATAGCCCCTCCTCCAACACACACGAAGGCGCACATGACCAATGAGGGCACGAGATAAGTTTGTGCACAGATGGAAGGCTGACAGGCAGGTAGGCCATCCAGTTATTTTAGCCGGGCCGGCTAAAATGATTGGTCGTGCTTTTTACAGTACTAGGCCTACGGGTTCCACAGATGACATTTTTTATGGATTTTTGTCAAAGCACTTAAGATATTCATTGCTATCGCGATGTTAAGAGCATTCCATGGAATATAACAAAAAGTGTATCTCGAGCCGGTTTCTCAAACTTACCTACCCCACCTTTAACTAAAAAAGAAGAAGACAGCAACAGCTGACATCAAAACTTTGCTGAGCCTAAAGATAATCATAAATAGATAACACAGTGAAAATAAATATATTGCAATGCTCAAAACAGCAGCATCCAACCGTCTCTAATCCTTGGATATTAGGCTGCATGCACGGAGCACCCGTAGCGCGGAGATCATCATATCATTCCGTCTTGTATTACTACAAGCCGGCTCGTTCGCGACTGACACATCACTAATGAGAGGTAACATGTTTTTTATAAATCGCAAACATTACGTAGAAACTGGCGTACGCCATCTTTTGAGCGTACGCACCGTTTATAAATGAGGCCCCTGAACACACTGCTGCTGTAACAAAAATGATTTCCCAATTTGGGATCGATAAAGAGTCTGTCTGTCTATTTATTTTAAAGATAAAAAAACACATCTATGTATTTTCAAGCTAAAGGTGATACACAATATAAACTGTATACTCTTATTTTTTCAAAGACATGTTACATTTCAAAAGCATATATACATTTAACAAATTCTACAATATAAAAGTGGCAGATTTGCTTATTAAACAGACCAGACCTAGGTTGCATACCAAGAAAATTAGGAACATGCTCACAGCTTACTATGTAGGTCTGAAGAGCTGAGGCATGTATTCATTCACAATGGATAAAAACTGTGTTGTCTCATTCTATATCCTGTGAGAAAATGATATAAATTTACCATAAAAAACTCGACATACTATTCCTAGCCTGAGGAAGATATGAATAATCAACAGATTTGAATGGAATCTCTAACATTTTCATGTAAAATAAAGACAAAAGAGTGATAATACAAATCACATTTATTGAAATTTGAACCAGAAGATGAAGTCTCAAAGGATGTTTTAAATAAAAGGACATAAAACAAAAATGTGGATAATAATAAAATCTATTCAATGTAAAGACATTTGGTCAAATGAAATGACACTGATAACAGCAACGCCCTGCGTGGATGAAGCTGGTGCAGGTCTTTTTTCTCTTAAACTCTTAGTTTTGCTTGATTCTGAGAAAGTGTTGCTTTATCTTAATGGCACAAAGCTGATTCCATACCGCCAAGCAACATCAGTGCAGCAAGTCTGAAAGCGAGAAGAAAGATCTAGAAGCGGAAAAAAAGATCTGAAAGTGAAAAAAAAAATTGAAACCTGAAAAAACAAGATTTGAAACTCTGAAAACGTAAAATCTGCAAATGAAAAAAATAAGGATTCAAATATCCAAATATGTATAAAAGTGAAATATGAAAATAAACTGAATCCAAATAATATTTAACCTGGAAAATTATTTTAAATACTTATTTTTTAGTTTGAATACATCTTTGTATTTTTCAAAGATAAAAACTTGAACTTTCAAATAAATTGTATTTTTTGAATGTTCAAAACTTATTACCCTGATATAGCTCCATAGCTCTGTCCATTCAATGTACATGATGTATTAACCCCAGAATATGTGCATAAATGTCCCCTTTGATTTCACTCGCATCTGAATATAACATTTTGAATAACAGCTCTTCACATACAGTACGAGTTACTAGTGTGTACAGCAGGCACAGTCTCGTCTGGAAACAGCTGATTTGTGGCTTTTCCCGCCACCATGTTTTAGTTCAAGGTGAACCTCGGGATGGTTTCTGTGGGTTATGAAAGCTTTTTAGAAAATCGTTCCCTGTTGTGTTTGCATCTGTTTTGTGTTGTAATGTCTGAATATTTAACTGTATTTCATCTTAACATAGTGTAGTTAAGAGGCTGTTTGGTAGAACTAATTCAGGGAAAAAGGTTTCAGCTCAAATAATCCACTGTCACTGTTTTCAATAAAAATAACCACAAATTCACAATGGCTGTTTTTATTGCTCCTCCCCCTGATTCCAACATTAACCTTAAACTATCCATGGCATTTTGAAAGTGTGTAACTATTGTTGTATCTTGTTACTTTCCACATATATTGTTTAAAATTCACAATGTGAAATATTAAGTGTTTAAAATCAACCATCAAAAAGACTAAAAACAACTATTTTGAAACAGTTGAGCGACAATTTAAAAGTTTTATTATAATAACTACACTTTAGATCAAGTTAAAGAATTCAAACAACGTTCTTTGCACAGCGGCACTATCTTTAAAAACGACTTACAGTACTAACAGCAGAGGCTGCCGAACATTAATGTATAACTTTGGAAAAATGTATAAAACGTTTCTATTTCTGATTTCCGTCTGAAACAGCCAGACCCAATAAAGAGAAAAATCTCCAGCCGAGAGAAATCAACACTGGACGAGAATCAAGAGATACTTTTAAGAGAGATAGATACTTTATTGACCCCAAATTGGGAAAATGTTTGTTGCAGCAGCAACAAGCAAGTGTACAGGCATTACAATATTAAAATCTTTAAAGGTGGAAGAAAGTATTAACATAATAAATCAAATAACAATAAAAACAATCTTCGGCTACTATAACATTATTATTCATCTCCCAAACAGAAACAGTTTGAACAATAAAAAATATGACAGACCAAAACTTGCAAATAAACCTAAACTACACAGATTTACCATTTTAACAAAGCAATGTAAATGTGATGTGTAGTGCAAAGAACATACAAAATAATCAGATCAACATAAAAAACAAACCAAATAAAATAAATTACATATTTAAATTGATTAAATTAGGTTTCAGTGTTCACAGCTTCAGCTTTTGTGCAATATTTAAATGCATGCAGGTAGGATTGTATGTAGGACATAACGAAAGTAAAGTTGGGTTTATGGTTTGTACATTTTCAAGAATATGATGAAACACATTTTCTTGACCATAATCAAATACCAACCAAATAAAACTAATTCTATATTTTCTTTGAGTTTAGAATCTAATTATAAATACTTCATCAGGTCCTTCGCTCCTCAGGCCGGCCTCGGATGTCATCAGTAACAGCCGTAGTCCTGCTGCAAACCTCTGCAACATTCATCAGGTTCCTTTCCATACATCCATGGGCCCTTCAGTTAGAACGTAAAGAGAAACGGAGATGCCTCTGTCATTTCTTCTTCTGCTGTTAAACTGTCAACACGCGTCCATGTCTGGCTGCTGCGTCACACATCCAAACATCCTCTGGAGTAAGGTCTTACCACCAGACTGTTTTGAAACAGGGCTAAAGAGAGTGACAGAGAGGTATGTTTAGATATCAGGTTGATTCTCTTCATATCACACAGGCCTACATGCAATTACACAAGTGTAATCTATGTGAATAAAAACGGAGTCCCCTTACAGTGACGACTGGATGAGTTGTGTCTCAGTGTAGCTTAAATCGTCCATCGGCGCTGATGGTGTCACCCTCTCCTCCCCTTGTCCTCCACTATCTGGTCCCAGATCTCCGTGTTGACCCACAGGGCCCCGGGCAGGGTCAGGCTGGCCCTGGAGCAGGTGATCCAGCGGCACAGGGGGCAGGAGACGCAGCAGAGGGACCCCTTCAGCTGGGACAGCTGCTCCAGGCAGGGTGCACAGAAGGTGTGTCCGCAATGCAGCACCCGAGGGACCCGGCCGCTGCGAGAGTACTTGTTGAAGCACACTACACACTCCTTCTCCTCGTGTACGACCATGGTGCAGGGTGTAGTGAGGTGGAGCGCAGACTGGGAGCAGAGTGAAGGCATTCAACAGACCACCTGCTGCACAGGAAGAAATAAACCAGTCAGAAATCAAATCAAATATTATCATTACTTTATAAAAAAAATGCATCTAGCAGTTTCTTTCTAATCATACTTACTTTTAATGTTGATAACGTGTGTGTGGCTCGGCTGAGTTTTGCTGTGTCTGTGTGAAAAGCCTGCTGCTACTTATCAGACCTGCCTGATCATGTGACGTGTCGGAGGAATAATTTCCAAGGTAGGGCAGTTAAAAACATTCTGTGGAACTCAGTTCTTAATCACGTACTTCAAAGCACACAAACATGCGAATAGCTTCCGAGGCTCCAAAAGGAATGCCTTTGTGAGCAGTCAATTGGTTCATAAAGACATTTTTGATAAAGAAAAAAAAAAAGAAAAGTCGATGACACATTTCTAATCTTTTATGGACATTTAAAGCATGATTTGCTGTGGTGTATTCTGTAACCACAGTACAGGGTAAATACAGTGAACTTCAATGTACACTACCAGTCAAAAGGACACACCTTCTCATTCAAAGTTTTTTATTTATTGAAATGTTTTCTGTAGATTTATACTGAAGACATCAAAACTATAAAATAATACATATGGAATTATCTAGTAAACAAAAAAGTGTTAAAAAATGCACAATATGATTTATATTTTTGCTGGCTACTGCAGAATGCTGTGGTAGCCATGCTGGTTAGGTGTGCCTTGAATTCTGAATAAATCACCAACAGTGACCCCAGCAAAGCCCCCCCCCCCCCACACCACCACACTTCCTCCTCCATGCTTCACGGTGGGAACCACACATGCAGAAACCATCCGCTCACCTTCTCTGCGTCTCACAAAGACACAGCGGTTGGAACCAAAAATCGCAAATTTGGACTCACCAGACCAAAGTATAGATTTCCACTGTCTAATGTCCAATCCTTGTGTTTCTTGGCCTAAACAATTCTCTTCTTCTTGTTGTTCATCCTCAGTAGTGGCTTCTTTGCAGCAATTGGACCATGAAGGCCTGATTCACGCAGTCTCCTCTGAACAGTGGATGTTGAGATTGTCTGCTACTTGAGCTCTGTGATAAATTGTGTGGGCTCTAATCTGACGTGCTGTAAATGTGTGGTTTCTGAGGCTGGTAACTCTGATGTATTTACCCTCTGCAGCACAGGTAACTCTGATTGATCAACACTTTTGCATTTACATGATCACTTACACTTTCTTCACTATTTAGCTTACTGTATTTCATTTGAATATGTCTAGTTAATTTCTCCTGCATTACTTGCACATTCATCTTGCACTATTTTGTATTGTTTTATTCTTGTGTTGAAAGGTGCTAAATAAACCCCGTCATTTTGTACTTTTACTTGAGTAACATTTTAAATGCAGAACTTCTACTTGTATTTCAACACTGTAGTACTGCTACTTTGAATCCAGTAAAATACTCTCTTAATCACTGATGATTTGTCACAGAAACGGATCAAAAGGAAGGTTTTCTAAAATGCCCCGCCAAGCAGGGTAATTTATTTGCATTTACTATGAAAACATACAATGTCACACAAGATTAACTGAAGCATGGAAATTTGGGCATTTGCTTTATAATCACACAAACACTCCCATCTTCATCATCATCAACTTCATCAGTTTGTCTTTTTTTAAGATGGCGCCAAGAGAAAAGAGCAATAGAAAGGCAAATCTTCCACTTCCAGATCATTGTTCTGTCGGATCATCCGATATACAGTAGAACCATCTTTACTAAATGCAATGCACAACAGGAAATTATCAGCAATTATGTGAGCCTGGGCCATGGCCTGTCTGTGTGTGTGTTTGTGTGTGGGTGTGTGTGTTAGCCCGCACCTAGCAAACACACACAGAACATTTCCTTAGCGCCATGACAGACAAGCCAAGGCCATATCTATAAATAAGAGAACAAAAACACGAAGAAAAAATTATCAAAAAGAAAACAATACTCAGAAACAAAATGGTGGTTTTCTCCATGTGTCTCTTTACTTGGACCTATATAGAATGGCGCTATACTGATCAGCTAAGCCAATTTAAAAAAAAGGTACTGGTCTCTATTTATTCTGTGCAGGCTCTGGGGTCGCTGCTTGGCTCATAGGTTGACTGGAGAAAACTGAATCAGACTCTGAACATGGATCAGTAGCTCTCTCAGACTGAGACGCCAACTTTGATGCTTTTTATGTATTTATAGAAGACAGAAATGGAGATATAAAGACACTTGTCAATACTGTTTCCGTTTTATGGATGATTGGAGTTCTATTTAATCTGGAGTTCAACACATTCGTAGTGAATACAATTTGTGTTTTATTTCCATGTTAAACCAGATATGTAGCTGGAGGTAGAGAAACCGGTTCTTACGGTGCAACCGCACAAAACTGAAACCTGTCCAGTGGAAAGGTGTTGAATAATAAAACAGACTACAATGCCACACGCTGTTTCAAATAAACTGGTTGCAGTTTATTTGGGATAATTGGTACAACCTCATAACTGCTCTTTGTGGAACTCCTTTTCTTCTCACGGATGAAAACATTTGTCTAAGGAACAGATTCAAGTCATGACCTGAGGAGTCTATAAGCTGATGGGTGGTTATCAGATTAAAGTGACATAGTTAATTAAGAAACAAGCTTTATCTGTAAAGTTGCAGAACAAGTGGTGCGTCTAGCATTTGACTTCACCTCTACACTCATCCACAACCCATGAGCCAAGTTGATCGTGACACAAACCACTGAAGCACAGATCGGATCACAACCGTTTAAATAAGCCCCTCCAGTCCCCCGGGGCATACTAACACCCCCCCCCACCTCCTCTCCCCCTCCTCTCAATCCTTCCTGGGTGGGTCGGCTTTGAGTTCCCGTTTTCCAAAGTCCATGGTGGTGGTGGTGTTGGTTGTGGTAGTCGTGGAGGGGTTTACCCCAGGACTGAACATCCCTCCCCCTTGCGGTGTGTTTGTCGAATGTGCAGTCCACTTGCTGGCTCGCCTGCAGGGGGGGGGGGGGGGGGGAGCACCGCCCCCCCCACACAGGCTCCTCTCACTCCTGGGCTATGCTCCGCAGCACGTACTTGACCGTGTAGGCGAACGCCGCGAAGCCTACAATCACAAACAGGTTGGCCAGAGCTCCACCTAGAAGTCCATGGTTGCGATTGGCCTGCTGCAGGCCAGGGGCGGGGTTGGCGCCCCCGAGGGGAACGGGACCTCCGTGGAGGGCGGGGAGGCCGTAGTGGGCGTGCTGAGGGTCGCCGTCGGGAACCACGTCGGGTAAGGGGAGGGGCTGAGTGCGGGCGCTTAACTCCTCCTGCACCTTCTGCTTCTGCTTCATCTCCTGATGCACGGAAGGAGAGAAATTAGAGACTTAGCTGCACGAAAAACAAAGAAAAAAGGTGGAGACATTTGAAATGAGCTCATACGTACATCGACTACATCGGGAAACAGCTCACAGAACACTTTGTCCTTGAGGTTGAAGAACAGGCTTTGGGCTGACAGCTGTCTTTTCTGGAAAGAAATGGTAAAAAGATATATGATAAGTAACAGGAGGTTTACCCCCATGTGCTGCATTCATTTTAGTCATTGGTTGGCACTCACTGTGTAGTCAGAGGTCTCGATGCTGCCGAGGGTGGGGCCTTTCTCCACCATGAAGCTGAGCAGACCGGTGAGGATGGTGGAGACGGACCACGCCGGGTTCCACGTGTCTGGATGGAAGTCTGTGATGGACAAACATAACCTGTGGAGGAAACAGGTAAAGTTAGAATAAAAGAGAAAAGTGGCAAACCAGAGTGATTTTCTAAAACTCTTTAAATCCTTAAACAATTGATAAATAATAAACAGTTTTCTTACCTTGTATTACACTTAAACCTCCCATTTGGTGTTATCATGTAGATACTTGGTGGTTTAAAAGGAAATTCCCGAGGGAAAATGAGTTTTCCGTGATAATAACCTCCTAAAAGAAAAGGATGACATCATTTAGATCATTCAGAATCCGTCCCACAGAGGTGACGCGATTCCTCCGACATTAAGTAAAAAATAAATCAATGATCAGCGTGAGTGTACTTGGCAATAATAAACCCATTATCATATCAAACTGCCAGTAGGTGTTACCTTCATAGGGAGTTTTCTCCGGGCCTCTGACGACATAGTGCCTGGAAAAGAAAGGAGCAATTCCTGTCAGTGATTGCTACGCTTCCCAACTTAAAAAAAAAGTAGGTTTGAATTCCAAAGATTTGACGGTTAACTCTCCTGAATAAATCTGTTCGCAAGGGCCTTGAATTCAACTCTGCTGACTGTTGGCCCTATTCATTATTTCTCTTTACATTTACATTGTCGTAAACAGTCACCTTGACGAGCGTCCAGTGGGTCTGGTGGTTAATATCATGAGGCTAATATCCTAAGTACCTTGATATAGCTTTACAAACATGAAACAGAAACAGCAGAAGAAGTGTTATTTTATTTGTACACGTAGGGGACAAACAAGGCTATTGATATCTTTTTTTATTCCAAAACATGTACATTCTATGATAAATGACTCTATTGTCAAATGTATGTGTTCTTAGCTATGTTCAGCGATAATTAACAATAACCAGTATTTTCATCTGCGTCAAGTAATTTGTTTGGTATAAAAAGAGAAAATACCTGAACATGACTAAAACACTTTTTCCACAGAAATGTTTAAATAAAAATGTGATGACTGACAGAAACGTCAAACATAAATTAGGCTTCAAAATAAGAATCCTAAGTAAACTGTGTTATCTTTATTTACATATCAAACTATTTATATTTCAAACTATTTATTATTTGTTTAGGCTCAAAGACTTGCAAACGTCCGTAGCTGTGGAGGTGTATTGAGGGTGCGACTAGCGTTTCAACAAAATAAAGAAAAGAAACCAAAAGATAATCGTAATGAGTGATTGAAGTGACACATAGATGTAACCTTATTGTTTATCAGATTTTCCCAATAAAAGCATGCACTACTTTTTCCCTGGAAGAGGAAAACTGCAGATATGACTTTTCATGACCCGACTAAATATTGAACTTTGGCTTACTACATCTTTATCCTCTTTCTCTGGGAGTTGTGCCTCCAGCCCAATACAGGTATTTGAAACTTAATCTGTGGTTAGTATCAAAGAAAACATCTATTTAAAAAACATTGATGCCAACATGGACTATGCTCTAGCAACACATGATCAACCATTTATATTTGAACTACTTCCTGCTCTAATCGTTGCATCACACGCTTGGCAGTGTGACCTGGCAGCTAGTCTGCAGAGGCATGTTTCTGTGTTCACGCAACACTCAAGAGACGTCTAGACATTCAGGTAGATCAAACTGAAAGCTGTGGTAACTCGTGTAGAGCAAGCTTCAACAAAGTAGCATCCTGTAAATCCTCCAGTGACCCCTCAGGTTTATAATGGGAGACCTCGGTAAACTACTCTCTGTCCCCACACCCAAAAGTCAAAGTCAACTTTATTGTCAATTTTTCAGTTTGTGTGTACGGACAGAGATCGAAATACCGTTTCCCACAATCCCGAATACAAAAATACAAATATATATACAGTGTGAGAAAAAGTTTTTAGAGAGTACTTGTCCATGGACAAGTGAGTTTGGCAATTTACTTGTCCGAATGCATTTTTCACTTGTCCAGATTGGACAAAAATTGGGGCCACTGGAATCTTCTTCTTCGCCATCGTATTTTACATTTTCCCACGGTTTTTACGACACCGCTAACGTAAGTGAGCGGTAAGATTTTACTGCATCACACATAGGGCAGGGTATCGTTTGGATTTTAACGATTCCGGTTCTGCTTTTCGATTCCGGTTATTTTCGGTTCTCGATTCCGGTTCTTTGAGAGGGTAAAAATAATGACAAACTGGGAGAAAAATATATTTATGAAAACATTAAGTCAAATCTGTATTCCTATTTACAAATCACTTCATACTGTTTAATTTCTTACGGTTATTGAATACAATTATATAAAAATAATCTCTGCATTGTTTAGTTAGTTCTAAGTGGTGCAGTTTGAGAATGTACAATTGGCCCAGTCTCCTGATGTTACACTGCAACCTGCCTGTGAGACAGAGTCCAACCACACATGTCCAACAGATAGGCCTAATAATAATAATAATAATAATACATTATATTTATAGCCTATAGGCCTAGCGCTTTTCTACAACTCAAAGACGCTTGCACGCTTACACATGTCCTGCAACACACATGCTGCAGCTGCCCAGCTGCTCACTGTTTTAAAAGTAAATAAATAGTATTTTCATTTCAATAATGTACTTTCTATACCCTGCTTCATAAACAATACTGACATCCCTGTGCTCCTCCGAGTCTGGGGGTCCGGGGATGTGAGGACAGCGCGAGGACACAGACAGGGAGGCTGCTTTACTTCATAAAGCGCTTCGAGATTTGTCTTGGCAGATGAGAAGCGCTATATAAATTACATTTATTATTATTAAAGGAAATGGCGGTCAATATTAACAACATAGGAGCTAAAACGCTTAATAACCTTCATTACGTGTTAGAGAAAGAACATAAGAAAGTTTGACAGAGAGAGAGACAGAGAGACAGAGAGAGAGAGAGAGAGAGAGAGAGAGAGAGACTGAGCTGCACCGTGCAGCGATCAGCTGATACGGAGCATGGAGAGAGAGCTGCGGGGCTCGGCCTCCGCCTCCTGTCCTCACAACTCTTATTAATCCCGGGACCGGACAATTGTTATTTGTTCCACACTCGGAAGCGAGTTTTGCTTCCCAACCCTGCCACTGTGCTACACTTCACTTCCCGCCCCCGTGTAACTGTACAGAAAGCGGCGAGATGCATTTCCTTAGGAATCGACAAGCAGAACCGAAACTAACATTTCTAAACGAACAATGGCGGACACGTACAATTTGCGAATGAGTTCTGCCTTTTGTAAACTGAATTTATCAATAATTTGTCAATAAATGAGGGCGAAAAACGTCACTTGTCCGCCGGACAAATCAATTGAAAGATCTACTTGTCCGATATTGTAAATAACACTTCCCGGACGGTGGGACGTGTGCTTTTTCGTATGTATATCCTACCCACCCAAGATGCTTATCATTGTATGTTACGCTAATTTAATGACCAAAAGCACATAATAGTTCAAGTTTAAGTGTTTGATACATTGCACATATTTAAACCTACATTTTTTAATCTGTAATTTAGATGATTCACACATTTCCCTGGATAAAAAGTTACATAACTAGGGACCGCAGGCCAGATTCAAACTTTGCTGATAACATTAAAACATTTGCAAGTTAGGGCATTGAAACACATTGCCTCTGTGATTCCTGGCTTTGAGCCTTGCCGCGATGGAGACCTTACCATTCTAGGATGTTGGAGGGGAGAGGTTCTGCACAGATGTAAGGCACGGGGTCTTTCTTTATCCTGAGGTAATCCTGCTTGAGTCGCTGAGTGGCTGTGGTTGGAGCTCTCTTATTCCCGTTGTTGTTCATCTGATGATTAAGGAGACAAGAGAGTTACTGTGTTAGTGATACACAGGCACCAACATCAGGTTAGTTCCCCTTAAAATGCTTGGTAAAAGTGCAGTCTTCCTTTACTGCTGAAATGTAAACTCCAACTGCAGCCTTTTAGCCAGTGAATGGCTGTTTATGCATTTCGCTGGCGGCACATTGTGTATGATGCTGAGGGCGTATTCAATAAACTCACATTTGTTTAGTGATTCTTCAAAATGCATAGAATAAATAAAGCATACAGTATGACTGAATGTGGATTTCTGAATAGTGATCTTTTTATATTAGAGATCATTTCCTCTACAGTTACACAGGTATAGGTATGCAACAACATTGGTATCATTTCCAGCAATGACTGTGTGCAATAGGGCTGCACGATATGTCGTGTCGTGACGATAACCGCGATATTCACATCGCAGGACTTGACGATTTAAAAAAAAAAAAAAATCTTAATTTTCTTTTTTTAGGACTTGCGATATTAAGTAGGCAAATTAACTCAAACATGTCATGTTACAATTATTTTGCTGCTTGCTACAAAAGGAAAACTTGCGCGGCTCTCATGTCAGGGGTACTTGAGTGAGTGACATGCAGGCTCTGCGTGCACAGCAAACCACCAATCAAATCTCCAAAGCAAACGGACCCGGTGATTAAAGGTAAAAACACTGAATAAAGTAGTTTCATGTGTTTCTCCAGGGCAGTACGGCTGCTAACCGAGCTAGCTCAGCTTGTTGCTCTGATAACTAAGATCCAGACGTCCGTGACTAAAATCCTTCATCCGGTTAAATATAGTTAAAAAAATACCAATTGTATAGCATTAAAGTTCAAGAAAGGATGGTTTGCGGGAAAAAAAACGGTATTTTCTTCAATTCCTGTATGTTTTCATATCGCAATATATATCGCAGGGGGAAAAAATCGCAATGTCAGTTTTTTCCAATATCGTGCAGCCCTAATGTGCAACATATATGCACATGTCTGGTGGTGATCAATCCTATTGGCCGCCGGAAACCTGCAAAATGAAGATTGCAAAAAATCTCTGTAGTTTTAAAATGGAGCAGATGAGAAAACGTAACTGTCGATGGAGATTAGTGGGTGCTTTTTTGGTAGATATGTTCAAACTAAACCACGGGAATCAGGGGTTATATTACCTCAGGATTGCTCCTAATGAAAACTGGTGACAGCCAGAACTGTGGATTATGTAGATTGCATAACTGTTACTGAATTTAAATATGATCCCTGAAGACAAGGAATAAGATTACTTTTAAATGTATTTTAATCCAGTCGAGTTCAACTAAGGACTGATCTAGATAACACATTAACTGGAAGATAAATTGATCGATCTTTAAAATACCAACAAAGAGTTGGCAGCTGTTGCTGACAGAGTTTGACCCACAGTCAAAGGTCCCACAAAGCAGTCCCTTTACAGAGATACAAATGTATCTTGTCATGATAGATAGACAAGAAGCTAAATCCTTTATTCCAGAAGTTTCTTTTGCCTGTTCTCCATAAATGTAATTTATTGAGCTCAGCTGTTGATTATTGTAACAAAATCTGGTTTCAGCTGGTTGGATGTTTAACTAGCAATTACATTTAAAGAGATTCTTCAGTGATTGATTTTTAGAATAATAGTCTGCAAAGTAAAAAGACACATATTGATTTAATCGGTTGCCAATTTATTCACTCATCTTATTGAACTTTAACTTGTGTAACTACTTTGGCTTTTGCTCTGCTTTTTTTATTTTCAACTACATCAGATATTAACATTCTTTTACATTTGTGTTTATATGTGTCTATTCTACATTACCTTGTATTTCTACAGCGTTAGTTTATTTGTAACCATTGTGTAAACTTTCAACTGCCTGATTGATGAATGGTGCTACACCATCAACAGTTCAAATATTTTAAATGTACAAAGTAATACCTTTGTTAGACCGTATTGCTACATGTACGAGGTACACAGATTTGTTTTCAATGTACTTTTACCAGAGGTGGAAGAAGTACTCACATCTAGTACTGTTTAGTAAAAGTATAAGTACCGGGGTGTAGAAATACTCTGTTACAAGTAAGAGTCCTGCATTGCAAATATAAATTAAGTAAAAGTACAAAAGTATTGGCATTCATATACTTAAAGTACCAAAAGTAAAAGTACTCATTATGCAGCTTGGTCCATTTTCTTGTAATACACAATATATGTTTTGATTATAATTATGTATCACCGCTGTTAACGTGGAGCTTATTCTAATTACTCTGTACACTAAAGGATAGCTTGTGGATTTACCTCAGGTGTTATTAAATTCTTATTTACATTTTGATTATTTGATATCATTAATCCCAATCTGAAAAGTAAATAAAAGAAAACAATACATGTAGTGGAGTAAAATAACACTATAAACCTCTGATTTAGTGGGGTAGAAGAACAAAGTAGCAAAACATGTCAATACTCAAGTAAAGTACTAGTATCTAAAAATGTTACTTAAGTATTGTACTTAGTAAATTCCCTTAGTGAGTTTACACCTCTGCTTTCAGCTGCCCATTGAACTGAAGAAAACATATCCAACTGCACCACTGTCTGCTGACCCACTGTCATGTGGCTGACAGCTGGCACTACGACACTAATAAGAGGTGCATTCACTGTAAAGGTTAAATAATGTCAGCCTCACTTCCTAATAAACAGCAGACTCCTGATCGTTAACGCAGTTTATGATAGCAGAGGCTAATCCTCCACTGGAACAAGCTAGGCTGCTGTTAAATCTCCGGCTAACCGAGAAGCTCGAGTGACGTTACTCAACCACCGACTGTAAACAAACAATGCAGTGACATAATATGTGACTGCCGTTTTTTATATATCACACAGTGTCAAACGTGTCAGGTTAACTTGAAACAACGACTTAGATAACGCTAGCCGGGACAACTGGTGAGAAGTCATGTCTGTGTGTAATGTGTTGGCTAACTACGGCTAGCTAATGTAGGCCAGAGCTATGTGTAGCTAGCGTTAGCAGCGGCTAGCACGGACAGTTTGGTAACACACAAGAACCCGACATCTCTAACATTTACAAACGATGTTCTACTGACATACCTCTCCAGAGAGTCCAGTGGAAATATGATGTCGTGGCTGGACACGAAATAAGGCTGTTGTTTCTGTTGTCAAACCCCAAACCGATAAGACGATGACACCATAACACCGCTTTAGCTATGATCGCCAGCAGGAGGAAAATGACGCTTCCGGTTTCCTTCTTCATTTGTGTCATAGCGGTAGAAAAAACAACAGAGAAAGCGCATTACTGTCACCAGATGGAGTGTTAGTGGAAGAAGTGCTCAGATTAGTTACTTTAGTGAAACTAGCAATACTGCAGTGTAAAAAAAAGGTGGGAGAAGTACTCAGATATTGTACTTGAGTAAAAGTAGTAGTAGCCTACCAGACTGTAGGAATACCCTGTTACAAGTAAAAGTTCTGCAATCAAAATGTTACTCAAGTAAAAGTACAAAAGTATTAGCATCAAAATATACTTAAAGTACTAAAAGTACTCATTATGCAGATTAGTCAATTTCAGAATAATATATATTATATGAATTTGATTATAATTATTGATGCATTAAAGGTGCATCAAAGTAATTAAAACTAGCTGCACCGGTATGCTGCAGGGTAGATTGATAATTTACTCAATCTTTACTTATTAAGGTGTGACTAAAGTCTTATTTACGTTTTGTTTATATTTCACATTAATAATCCAAATCTGCAAAGTAATTTAAGGTATTAAATAAATGTTGTGGAGTAAAAGTGCATGGTTTAGGCGTTACCGCAGCTTCCTGACAAGAACAACCAGATTCAGTGACAGCTTCATCCCGCAGGCAATAAGACTGTAAACAACTAAACTGCTGAAACAATTTCATAACATTCATCTGCTACTTAGTAATATCTATTATCTAATATATCATTCCAATAACCTGTATATAGCCTCGTATTGCACTATTCCACTTTTTCTTTCTCACTTTATTTAGAACTATTTTTCTTTTTGTATTACTTTTAATATAATATACTTTAATATTGCTTTAATATTGTCTGGTTATCTGTACTATTGTGTTGCATTGTTGGAGAAGCCTGTGACCTAAGATTTTCAACGACATATTTACTCTGTAGCGATGTTAGTTTGACAATAAAGAACCTTGAACCCTTGACCTTGAACCTTGAACCTTGGATTGTAGTGGAGTAGAAGTACAAAGTAGTATAAAATGGCAATACTCAAGTAAAGTACAAGTATCTCAAAATTGTACTTAAGTACAGTACTTGAGTAAATCTACTTAGTTACTTCCGACCTCTGAAACATACTCGGTTACAATTAAAAGAAAAAAAGTATTCGCATCAAAAAATACTTAAAGTAACAAAATTAAAAGTACTCCTTATGCAGAACGGCCCATTTAAGATATTTTTTAATGATTTTATTTCAATGATTGGTGCATTCCTTTGTTCATCTCTTCAATATTGTACTTGGTAAAGGTGGGGTTTATTTGAGTTACTTTATACACTACCGTTTAGCTTAACCTGTAATAATAACTAATAATGTATTGTAGATTTATATTTTGTATTAACCTAAATCTGCAAAGTAACTAAATAAAAAATGACAACATTTGTCTTAAATATACAAGTATAAAGTAGTATCATGTGAAAAATAACTACAAGTACAAGTCCTTGAGTCATTTAATGTACTTAGCTACTGATGTTATACCTATATATTTCAAAATCATTTAACTGCAACTCTAGGCTAATCAGCCTAGGATACAATTATTTGAAGACCTTTACTTACATTTGTAGTCCATTAATCCCCAAGACAAGTGGGACAGAGGTCCTCTTCTTAGACAAAGTTAAAAAGAAAACACATTTGATCGTTTTAGGCCTTCTATTTGAGCCTATTTTTATTTTATTTCTACCACCAGTTTCAAGACAGTTCATCAGAGATCTGCAGTTGACAAACAAACAACAATCATAAAAGAGGCACTGATCTAAAACATCAAGTTAATTTACTCATCATAGAGAGGATACCATTAAGCCTATGGTAACAATTGCATAATGTTCTGCTCTGGAGTGAATGAATGACAATGTAATGGCATCAGGGTTAATTTGCAAAGCCCTGGAAATAATACATGTTATAATATAGTTCAAAAGACATGCGCATTTACAGGGCAGTCTAACAAATACTGTGTCATATTATGGCAAAAGTTAAAGTCTCCATTTTGAAAGATATTTCCAAATATATCTTCTGCAAATGACTGAAGTGCAATCATTACAGGGCCCTTTAAAAAATGAAAACATGATCTTGTGACATGATGAAATGACTTTGGTCATATTGAAATTACACCTGTGTAAAGTAACTGTTGGCACTGTATAACATTTTCACATGACCAAGATTTATTATTTTAACTGAACATTATTTACAATAGCAATTAAAACAATTACGAGACTGAAACAGCTTATAGTCCCTGCAGGGTTCATACCACTTGCTTACGCCTGCAGCACTCCTTCCTCAGCAGCATCAAAATGTCATTTTGAATGGGCCTGGGCTGCCTCCCTCTATATTTCAAAGGGACCGAAGAGTGGCCAGTGTGTGGTGGTCAGTCTTCACTGTGGATTCTTAGAGCAGCTGAACTGTAAGCTCCTTCTCCTCAACTTCTCGGGCTGTAGAGACGCGAGGAGAGAAAACTCGCGAAAGACATCAACACTGGAGTTGTCACCTGCAACAGGGGATACTAAAGTCAAGGGGGGGTTTCCCACTGCAGGGCACCGGGAGACTGCAGTGACCAATCTGCTGGTTTTCAAATTACTTTAACATTGGTGAGTAACACAAGCCTTTTTAATGACACTACATAAAGGCAGAAAACCAGCAAACGCTGCAATCTCCTATAACCCACATTTCACCATTCATGAAGAAAGACAGAGAAAAAGTCAAAGCCCCCAAAGCACGGCCTCAAGATTGAGTGAAGTTCCTGGGTCTACCGTGGTGGTACAAAGACACCCATTCCTTCAGGTAAGTGACTCGTTCTTCTATGAAGCGTGTTAAGTTAATTGAGTGAACACTGTGTGGATACCAGAAACTAAAGCTGCATTTTTTGCACATTTTCTTAAGAAAGGTTACCCTTCTATGTGGGAGTCTTTGTTAGTTTGCAGAAAATCAGGAACTTGCAGGGAAAGAGTGGTGAGCATCCTGACCATTTCACTCCTACATCATCCTGGGATCCCCTTCCCTCTCTCGTACGTCGCCAAGGTCTACTTGGCTTTGATTAACCCTTATGCCTCACTTTTAAAAAGTTGCTCATATAGGACAAAAAGGTCCACAAAAGAAATAACATAAAAATATTTACTATTTTCCCTTTTTGTTGAGTTTAATCTTTACCTAACATTCGATTTTCAGTATGGGATTTGTCAATGTTTAGCAAATAATAATTGTGATGCACTGAATCAAACGCATAATACAGCAGCAATTATCCCAGTTGAAAGCAGGAAAATTAAATGTTTATTTATTATATATTGTGATGTAATGGTTGTGGGATGAAAGGTTTCCTTTAAATGTTTTTTTTTTAATGGGGCCCTTTATTATTCTAAAGGGTCTGTCTGTATTTTGACCACACAGTTTGACTTATTATGATAGCTGATTAGGCCACAAATAGCCAAAATTATTAATTTAATTGAATTAAGTGTGAGGCACAGGGGTTAATTTACTAATTCAGATTACATAATATGCAGTGTACCGTACTTACCATTCTCTGGGACATACAATGAATTAAATGTTGTAACATTTTGGGAGTATAAACTAAATATTTCCCAATACATTACGGGAATGCTGTATTGCCTCACGACACATCGCTCCTCCACAGTAGATTTCTGTTTAAGGCTGAATGGCTCATTGCTCCACAGCAGACAAAAAAAGATTCCCAACATCAAGACAGCTCCAACTGTTTCCCAAAAGAGTGTGTGTGCAACAGAAACCCACAGCCACCAGGGAAAAGAGAATCACATTATCACACTAGTCCCTAAAAGACGGCCCAGGATGCTTCACTCACTCTATCCCGACCATCCTTGGGTTTAACTCTCCTGCTGCCCCCGGCAACCCCTGTGGTGACAGAAGCAATGATATGTCAGTTTATTTCCTCAAGTGGACATGTGCTTAGGTGTAAAGCGAGCAATTAGACATTTCCAACATGTGAAAGCATTCGTTAGTGATGGCATAATAATGCTAGTGAGGGCTCATTAATGTTTTAAAACTGGAGACACTAAATTATTCATGGCACGGTATTGCTGATGCAGACTAGAAACTGAGACGCTATTTGAAACACCCCAAACACTAAAGTGATCTATAAATAGCATGTTGAGATTGAACTGGCAGCCTGGAGATATGTACACCTTCTTTAAAAATGTTACCATGAAAAAAACCATTGTATTGCTTTGAATAAGTGCTACGCCACATTGTATTATAAAACAAGATACACCAGATTGTAAAAACGATAGCATTCT
This sequence comes from Dissostichus eleginoides, assembly GCA_031216635.1. Taxonomy (NCBI): domain Eukaryota; kingdom Metazoa; phylum Chordata; class Actinopteri; order Perciformes; family Nototheniidae; genus Dissostichus; species Dissostichus eleginoides. The sequence continues at coordinate 15,901,838 of CM062265.1, forward strand.
CTCAACACCTGGCAAAGCTTCTACAAAGCTATATTTCATAACATTAGAACAATAAGCATCTCATCATTAGAGAAACTAATCTGTAGATCTTTTGAAAGGTATTGCTGCAATGTTGAGAGAATGTTATGAATAAGAGATGAGACAGGAAATGAGAGCAAGAAGCAGGAAGCAGGGTTAGTTCATCAAGAGTTCTCAGTTTTATTGTATGTTTTCTTTTTTCCCCTCAGTGCTTCTAAAGACAAGGAAGGAAGTATTCCAAAGATATGCAAATATCAGTGAACAGAAGAACGCCTCCAAGCAGAACTGTGGTACAGTGTTGCTTGACAGGTAGATTTTTTTTTTAGAAGAGAATAAAAAGACACACATAAAACCAGATCAGGATCCATGATTGAATGCTGAGAGGCAGGAGGTTGGCATCAAGTTAAAATACACAAGTGTACTATTTACAGCAATTTGCTTTGAACAGCACCTTTAACCACTCCTACGTCAATACACACAATGGACACAACATTTAACACTTCCGCTAGAGCGAGGGCCCCTAACGGTTTGGTCACAGTAGCTTCACATCAACCCCTAGACTGGTTCTACTCGCAGTACATCAGCTGCCATATCAAAATCCCTCAGGTCTGTCACATTATTTCTGTAACCTCTTTTCAACATGTGAGTACACTAACAGTGTTTCTACCACTCTGTCACTTCACAAAGCATGGTAAGACAATGCTGTTTCTACTCTGAACAGTTTCAGTTTAAAAACAAAAAGACGGTTATATAATACAACAATATCAGACACTTTCCCTTTAAAAAGTCTTTGGCTGAGGAAAATAAACCACAACATTAAAAAACAATTAATTATTGTTGGTAAGCTTATGGTGAAACAAACAAAACAAAAAGACAGGAATGAGGAAGTCACCACAGATTGGGTCCGTGGATGGAAGAATTGCACAGAGGTGCATAGATTAGATTAGATTAAGATATTTCTGACACCAGAGGGGTCTTGGTGGTACATGCTCATTCCACAGGACTGCACTGCACGACGTGATCAAACCATACGAAACGTATTTAATCATGCTCAGAATGCAAACGATGTTGAACTTTTCCCCATAAAGAAATTCTGGCAAAGCATGCAGGGAACACTGCAGAAATAAGCCAGATGTATAAGTCATTTGACCCCACAAGTGTCTAAACTGTATTAAAGAAATGTGCTCCTTTATCTCATCACAGATACAGTAACATGGATGAGTATTTACAACACAATGGAGGTGTCATGAGTCTCCTTTGTTGCTTAGGGTGAGAAGTAAATCCAGTTTTATACACTATCACTTCTTGCTGCTCTGGTTCGTCTGCACATCACGGTAGCAAGTTCTCATCCAGACATAAAACAATGAACAAATGACTGCAATCCATTTTTAAAAATGGTTCATTGTTACTAGATTTCCAATATGCTAGTGAATTCTCTTTAAGGGGTATTAATACCAATAATCCTAGCAATGTAAGGCCGTTCCGTTGGGAACATGAAAGCAAACTGAGTGCTTATACAATGATGTTATCTTAAGACTTCCTGTCATAAATTCTGATAATGCTTCCAGGTTGAAATGACAATCATTAACGGAAACGCAGACGTAAACTGCCTCCAAGAATGCATTGCACTGGTCCTCTGGGGAGATAAACATAAATAAAGAGACAGACAATTGATATAGAATAGCTTGACGAGACAATTACAATGTAAAAACTAATAGGATGAAAAATAAAACAATTATAATACTGTAGATGGGAAAAGTGCACAGTTTCTTTTTTTCCTTTACATAATGTATCATACTATCGTATTATTTAACTCTGTCTCTCAGTATTCCTTGTCCCATGCACTCACTCACTCATTCTCTCACTCACTCACATAGTATCTTACAAAGCAGGCGAGGGTCTCTTCTTCACGAGCCCTTCAGTATTTTTGTCACAGTTTTACATTAAATTTCCCTTCCATCTTTATACACAGGAAACTACCCTGCCCAGCTCTACTGCAACGTGTCAGTTACTCTTTTTTTTCTTAGTAATGGAACAAATACCATGTTTTTTACCTCATGCCACAGCACATAGTTTAAAGATTACCCATATAATTTCTAAATACGTATATGTACATCTCGGATTAAGAAGAGTATGGTAAGTTGGATGTCACACAGAGGGTTTGGATAGATATAAAGTGTATTGGGGGGTAATGCAGAGGTAAGAGCTGTAAGGCAACAGTAAACCCACACCCTCACACAATAGGTTACAACACCACGTTATGGTAAGTTAGAGGATTACCCAGTTAGCAAAACACCAAAAAGCAGATGTCATTGTACGTGTCGTGAAGCTAGCATAGCGGTTGCCGAGCAGAAAAGTAGTGTTGATGCAGAAAAATTGAGTTTTATTGTCAGTAGAGTTAAAAAGGTCCATCAGGGGTCTCCCTATGACACAACGCACCCCCATAATGTGCAAGTGGTACGCTCCTCTCTCCTCAAAAACCCCAAAGAAGTTCCCTGTAGACCCAGATCTACGTAAGTAACAGACTAGAGATCAGTGTCTAGGGGCAACCTCATCTACACAGTTATTTTAAGTTCATTCAGGAGGAACATTTTTATATATATATTTATATAAAGAGAGAGAGAGCACAAGCTTTGCTCCTCGATACGGAAGTGACCACTAGCACTCCTCTATGGTGAGACAGATGAATTCCTGGATGCACTTCCTATACTGCTGCTCAGTGGGGCTGCTGCTGTGGTATTGACCTGGTTGACCCAAAGGAGCCTCGGCCTCTCGCATCTCCTCGTTCATCCGCGCTAGACGCAACCTGGCGGAGAAAGAAAAAGAAAGGGGCAGAGCGAGATGAGTGATGGAAGAGAGGGGGACACACACATGGAAGCAGGAATGGGATAGTAAGACGGCGAAAGACAGAAGGGAAAATAAGAGGGAGTAAAAAGGTTGAGATGATGAGGTGGGAGGAGACGGTGAGAATGGAAAGGTGGTGATACGGTAAAGAGCCGCGAGGGAGATGAATCACAGAGGAGAGAAAAGGACAAGAGGAGGGAGGGAAAGAGAGACAACAATCAATAATTGGCTCTCATAAAGAAAATGATCAAATCCCTTTAAACCACTTTTAGATGTTTAAGATTGACACTTCATTTAAAAGCTTAAATAAAGTTGAAAATAAGAGATGACCACATCTCGTTGCAGCTCCAGGAAAAGCTAGCAAGACAATGTTGAGTGCAGATTATTTTGTGTATTTTTATTATTTTTAGTGAATTCCGAGCAGAGCAGTACAATAGTCCAATGTGTGTTACCTCAATACCTCACAAAATTGATTATCAGATTTCCAATTTACAACATGACTATTGGGCCCCATTTTACTAAATTAAATGAATATTTAATGTTTAATCTAAGTGATGAATCAATGTATAAATGATTATTAGAAACATAATCAAAGGGCTGAGAAGTTTCTGGATCACTCACAGGGTGACGATGTCTGCGTTGGCCGCCTGCACAGCGATGCTGAGGGGTCGTGACCCTGCTCGTCCACCTCCGATTGCGACGCTCCTCTCTTCAGGAACAGACACACTTGACTGCATGAAGAAAAGATGCGGAGAAAAGAGGTCAATATAGGAGTTATTGACACCAGGAACATGATGAATGATGAAGATATTAAAGATATTGGATTATGCCGGAACAAATGCATGTGGAATGAATAATGGAGAACTGATTTGTGTGGATGGATGCCTAGTTACAATATTTACTAAACTGTGAATGCAATGACCTAACTTTTTTTTAATGTTTTTTAAAAGTCGTTTCTAGCTAATGTTTCAGTTTCCAATAACAGATATCATAATGGTGGGTATATTAGTGGTAATTACATCTCCCTTTTGATCTGGAGAATATTTGCTGTGAATCACTTTGGCAGCATGAATTGAATAAACGTCATTCAAAGCAGCGGCTCGGAGATAATTATATATTATGTTCACACTTACGCTGTGTTGTGAATGAAAGAAATTATGTAATGTGAAAAAAAGTTGTCTGAGTAGTTTCCATTCGTGTTGCAGAGAAAAAAGATGGTCACGTTCATGCCTGCACTTCAATTGAATTACATTCAGGTTGGAACATGCACCAGGAGGCACAGAGGAGCTGACACCCTATAATGACTTTCTTCTGTTTTTTTAAGGCGTGACTTACCCAGTGTGTCCCAGGTTGGTGGCGTGGTGCAGCGGGCCTCTGCCCCTCATGTCCCGCTGGTTCACATCGGCACCGTTCTGTAGCAGGAACTCACATGCGATCAGAGAGCCCTGAGAGAGACATAAGAGAGACATTCTTTTATTTTTTTTATTTTATTGGTCTGCCGACTTCGGCAGATTATTATTTATTTTTATTTCAACCCAGACATTTTTTATATTTCTCTCACTTCCAGATACATCTAAATGATTTGATAGGCTTCACAAACACTCTCTTACCCCGACCACAGCCTGAATGAGCGGCGTTTTGCCCTCCTCCTCATTGGCGGTGTGTACGTCGGCACCGTGCGCCAAGGCCTCGGCCATGAGAGGCAGGTTGTGCAGACGGGAGGATCGGTGGAGCAGTGCCCCCGGGTGGAGCTCCCTAGGGTCTTCAGGGTCTGAAGATACTTCCTGTTCAATCTCCACCTCACCACTGGAGGACTCCTCCGACTCCTCCTCTGAGGTTAGGAAAGGTAACACAATGAAGGAATGTTGAAAACAGGAATGTGATAGGGGACCATGCTGTGTTCTCTATGTTCTTTGTTAGGCTGCTTGTAGACGATTCCTGTCGATGAGTAGGGCCAATTTGAGATAATATTAAAAGCAATACTATTTATTAGATTTATCTTAATTGTATTGTGCCAGAGGTAAGAATCTGTGAGGATTTTTTCAGTGGAGCAGATTATATTTCAGACTGTTTGAATGGATCGGACATCACATCAATGTCTACTCATTTAAGGCAATATTTGTTAAGCTACAGCAGCACTGAGTTTTATGTTTTAACATTAAACTACACATGCTATTTAAAACATAATACATTCAAAGTAAAAACAATTGATCACGTCACTTCTACTTTGCAGTGATCGGAAATAGGAACTTTTCCTCCAGTTGTAGATGGGTTACCCCTAGATTCCACCGGGAGCGTCTGCGCTGCGTTATGGCTACACCACGCCACGCTGCGGCGTTTTTAGCGATCGCGGCCACTCTAGTCAATGGGTGCTATTCCACCAGACCCGCTGCGCCACGCTGCGCCACGCTGCGCCACGCTGCGCCACGCTGCGCCACGCTGCGCCGCGGCTTGAAGCGTCCCAGAAGCGCCTCGGCGCAAGGAATTTCTAAAATATAGGATGAATCCTATTTTTGACGCGGCGCAGCGCGGCGCAGCCGTAGCCCAGGCAGGAAGTGGAACGTTCATCCGCCCCAGGCCCATCCCCCAAATAAATGTCCAGGAAATATGCCCAAATCAACAACAACTGCGAGCCTGCACACACGACGCTCCGCTTCCGCAACGTTTTGAAACGCGCCCGGTGGGTTATGACGCAGGAGGAGGTCGCAGCGTGGCGTGGCGTGGCGTAGCCGTAACGCAGCGCAGACGCTCCCGGTGGAATCTAGGGGTTACTGTAACGTGTATTCCCCTTTACTGTCCACCACAAACACTCTTACCTTCTTCTGTGACGCTGTCCACCACCGAGCCAAATACCAGGATGTCTGTGCTGCCGTCAGTACTACCTCCCAGGCCGCTGTCGCTGCTCAGACCTGCGGGGCCAAGCAGCGCCAAGCCATGGACACGTTAATCATTACAGAGCACACACTGCTCTACTCACACACAGAAACACCACCATCACTGATAGGACTGCACCGTTTTCACCCTTGTGACAGACTGAATGTGTTCACACAAACCCCGAAAGACTATACAAGATGTCACCTAAAATACATATAGATGTTACATTGTTGTTATTTACCAATCTATATGAGGTAAAAACCTCTTTCCTGCAATGTAGGATAACATTGCAAGTACTTTGTTCCTGTGTGTACTAACTGTGTTGTGTACTGACTTCGTTGTGTACTGACTGGGTTGTGTACTGACTGCGTTGTGTACTGACTGGGTTGTGTACTGACTGTGTTGTGTACTTACTGCTTTGTGTACTTACTGCGAGGACCATTGCTAGTGTCAAAGTAGGAAAATAGTGAATCCAGCTCATCTGGACAGAACAGAGAGTCCCGGCGAAACTTTGCTGCAGCTGCTGCCAGATGACAAAACAACACAACAAGATTTCAGTCTTGGATTCTATAAATATACACATATCTTGCAGCTCTTGATTTCATGCGCCTTGTGCTACTACAGAGAAGTTGATTCTCTGCACTGACCTGCTGAGAGGTTTGCAGGGGAGGCGCTGCCCGGCTCGTAGCGATGGTATTTCCTGCGGGCCTTGTTGGGGGCCCGCACAGAGCTGTTGTGTCGTCGGCACTTCTTCACTGTCCAGGGACGGGACTTCCTTTCACCCTCCACCAGAGCCTCACTCCCACTCATCTTCTTCAGGAAGCGTTTTTCCACGTACTTAGACTTGATCCAGGCCTCTTTCTCCTGCCTGGGGGCAGATGATCAGAAACTATTTTTAATAATTTGAGATCTGACATGAACAGATAGCTGTGTGTATCATGAATTGTATGATAAATAATATGCTGGAAACTGAAAGACAGGTATCACTATGCAGATAAGTCGGTGAACATACCTTTTAATTAACTTATAAATAATAATATTATATAGTAGACTCTTTTTATCCCTTGCCAATTGCTCCTCTTGGAGTGAAGACTGAAAGGGAACATGTTATTCTTGCATGTGTTCAAAATGTTTATGAACTTAACAGTACAGTCCAAATGTATATTAATGTATATTAATGTATTAATGTCGCAATTGTACAAAGTGTTGGCAATATGTAATTATGGTCATGCTAAGAAGGCTATTTTAATTGAATTGACTGACCTTGTACTGGACGGTCCAGGTTTTTTAACTCCCATCTCCTCGCAGGATCCCTCATAGATGTGGTTAATCACAGTGTTCCCCAATTCACACATCAGCTAAACATGAGAGAAAGAAGGAGGATAAAGATGGGGGACAGAGATAAAAGGAAACAAAATCAGTTATTCTGCAAAGCACTGAAGCAAAGATAAATGCAACTCTGTGGAAGAAGCTGCTGGCAATTTTGTCACCTTGAGTAATTCTGGCTCCCATGAATCTAACGTCAGTGAACGCACTTTTGAGCAATGGACGCCTAAACTCCTGAAAGAAACAAGGGAGAAAGAGATTATATAAAGAAAGTGAAGGTTCAGAAGTGTTTATTTCTAACCATAGCATATTTTGAAACATTTTTATTACATTGCCTGAGGTGGCAATTTTTTTTTGTTAAAATCTCAAGAGCAGAGCTAAAAACAGCCTTCTTTAATGACTTCAACATGAACATGGTGACTTTAATCAGCTCAACACACCCGTATGTTTAACTACATCTAGAGAATATCTTCAAAACTGTTGTATCTGAGTTTATGTAATGGAAAGTGGAATGGGGTTAGTCAAACACTAGCCATCAGAGGAGACACTACAACATTATCTTTGAATAAAATGCAATGTTTTTATGTGAGTTAAATAGAAATAAATAAGCAGAAACAGACAAATATGACTTAGAAAAGGTCGGGATGACAACTTGGAAACATGTTTTGAGATGGCTTTTTCTTGCAGCACTTTGCTATAGATGGTCTATTCACACTGACAAACCCAGTTCTGTTTTTCTGTATTTCTTCTCATCTCTAAACAAGCCCTCTTGTTCTGCTCAGTGCAGTTACCTGTGGATCCCCGAGCACTCGATGCAGAGCAGCACTCCCAGGTTGATGGAGGCCCAGCAGGGAGCCGTTTGGCTGCAGTCACAGCACAGATCGTTGCCAGGCAGGCTCTGGACCCTCTGCAGGAGGCTCTCCCCGCCCCCCCGCACCCCTCGGTCAGCCCTCTCTCTGGGCTCGCTGGCAGAGTCGATGCTGCTGGTGGAGGGCGAGGCTGTCCGGTCCAAACGCTGCAGAGAGGCAAGCAGGTCAGAGATTCTGAAGCTAAACCAGGGACCAATTTGTAACAAAAAGAAACAGCACTTGTATGCTGTTAAATGACGGTTACTGTGTTTGTGCTGTGTTCGTTCGTACCTCAATGTAATAATTGTCGGCGATGTCTTTGTAAGCAGAGGCAATGCTTGCCTGGACAGCCTGGATCCAAGCCTGCCGCAGCTTCTCAGACTCAGCCTGCAGCATGCAGCTCCTATAGAAATGTAGATTTAATTTAATACACAACCCTGACTGCCCACAACTGTCTAACTAATGCTACTAAGTTATTTGGCTGTAAGTTACAAGTGATACAGTCAAGAATGCAACAATCTATAGGCGAAGAGAAGATCTAAAATGTACAAAACAACATGCTGATTTGGTGCATCAGGAACTACAACACATGGATAGATGTACAAGTAACAGCATGTTCCATACGGTTGCACTAACTCACCAACACACACACCATGTATACATCACTGCAGGGGACATTAAATTGACTTACATGCATTCCTGGAGACTTATCCTAACCCTAACCAAGTCTTCACCCTAAAATTAATGATTCGCCTCATGGGGACCTCCATTATGTCCCCATAAGGGAGTTGAGTCCCCACACGTGACTGTGTAAACAGATTTAGGTCCCCACAAGTATAGTAATGCTAGGCCACACACACACACACACACACACACACACACACCACACACACCACAACACACACACACCACACACACACACACCACACACACACACACACACACACACACACACACACACACACACACACACACACACACACACACACACACACACACACACACACACACACACACACTTACTTAGTTGGTGAAACCACCTCGAAGCAGAACCTCCTCTCGTTATCTTCACACAGTTTGACAGAGCATAGCCTCAGGTCCTCCACCACCACCGTCAGAGAGTCCTGTCATCACCAGCGAGACAAGTGTCACAACAACTCTACCATATTCACCCTTCAAGCGACAAAAGCATGTTAGCCCTATTCTTCTCCACTAATGTGCCAACTATTGTATAATTAGACAACGACAACTTTGAACTGTCAAACATTATAATTTGCTCAGTGATAGGCACATTTTGGTAATGAAAACAAATGCTTAATTAAAATGTACCTTGAGTTTCTTCTGGTAGACCAGCTGGCTGTTTTGTATAGAAAACCACCGCCTTTAGAAGAGAACAACATGAGGTTAGACAGTTTCTGTGAGATATAAATGATCCATCATATGTATGCATGCTGAAATTGGTCAAGCAAAGGAAAAAACTGTTCATTGCAACTAGGTATATTGAATCTTTAAATGAGTATTGAAAATGGAGGCTGAAGGGCATTCTTCTGTCTTATCAAGTATCTTTTTAGGCTAAAGGTAAAATCATCCAACACGACACATGCCTTTTCCATTGTTGTGTAGCCTTACTAAATGCACTGTTTGTTCGTTTTGTGTTGCATGTGTACTGGTTATCTCATTATTGTCTTTTGAATTGTATGTTGACTTCAGTTAACCCTCTCTGTTATGATCTTCCTCTTTACTGCTCTGTTACCTGTTCCAGGTCTTGAACGCGTTGCTGGCCCTTTTGAAGAGGTATCCCTCCATAACCACGCCATTGGGTGCGTCCACGTTGAACTCCAACTTAGGGTCATCATAAGAAAAGTCCTGTAGGAAGAATAGGAAGATTCATTTTAGGGTCTGGCTTTTTGTTTCCCATGATTTCATTTGAAGAAGATGTGTTTCCTCAAGCCTCAGACAATGAAAAGAGTGCCCAGTGAACTGCCTGAAACCATTGTACTGTAAAGGCAACGTTTCCATGATTTAGTTGCTCCTGCTCTGCAAAACCAAGACTAATGTCATCAGGAAAAACAACAGTCATCATGTCCTTTTGTCCCTATAAACTACAGTTATTGGTAATGTTATCATTCCTCCTGTACACACTGGCCCCAATGAGTTAATTCCCAAAAGCAACTCCACTGTAAGTGATAGGGGTCAAAATCCACAGTATTAAATTGCATGGTAAAGTTCAACTGAAGGCACTGCATGCATACAATATGATTAGATACTGGAGCAATAGGAGTAGAAGTCCAACTTATCATAACAAGAGGAGACAGAGATAACACCTTATCAGCACTTCATACAGTAGCTGGGGTCACACGCTACTGAGGAACAATGCCTCTGTAACACAAGTTTTCTGTTTTCTGAAAATGTTTCTGTGTTCCCCCACAAAAATAAAAATGTTCTCTCTGCCCTCTTTACATGAGTTTACCTTTTAAAGAATATGTCAAATCTGCAACTATCTGTTCACCTAAAAGATTATCTCTCTTCTAATCTGTTTTGTGCACACGGAGTTGGATTTCCAAGGAAATGCATTCAGAACCAGATGCCACATGTTCAGCGAGGCGGAAAACACAAGAGCAAGGATTTAAAAGAGAGCCAAACCTGAGGTTAGGTTTCACTATTGTCAAGCAGGCCTTTAGGTTATGGCACGGTGACACTGGGCATATGGCAAGCTGTGCACATAGGAAGACGACACACACACACACACACCACACACACACACACACACACACACACCACACACACACACACACACACACACACACACACACACAACACCACACACACACACCACACACACACACACCACAACACACACACACCACAACACACCACACACACACCACACACACACACACACACACACACACACACACACACACACACACACACACACACACACACACTGTTGTCGTCATGCACTTTCAGATCCTTTTTGGACTTTGTTTTAAGAACCTAGGCTTTTTTTATAGATTTTTCCAGCAGCCACAAGATTCACAACTGTATTTTTTTCTTTCAATATTGCTATAACTGTCTGCTTAGTGTAAATGTGAACGGCTCAGAAGAGTGACAGCATGTTATGTTGGTATAATCAGAAGGCAACAGTTATATGTATTTTTAGCAAAATCTTGCCAATATTGAATGTGTGGAAACATTCAGCTCAGGTTTAGCAAAAACATGGTGAGATGTGATACAACAGTCTGTCTACCTGCTGGCTGCTGAGCAATTCAGAGATCAGAGGCAGACACACACATGGACTCAAAAGATTTAAAAGGAGCATGTGCACAAACACAATGACACAAATATGTTTTAAAGCACCAAAGCTTAAGTGCGACCTCAAACTAAAGACAGACCACTAATGAAAGTTCATTTTCACCATGCTTGAGGAAAATAAGGCAAATTAACAAAAACAGGAGATTTTGTCTCAATTAAACTAACCAGAGACTTGTTAAACACAGCAATAATGCAAACTAAAAACCAAATAAATTATGTTTCTCACCAGTGTATAGTCCAGCCTGCCAAATATCTTCATCTTAACCAAACTGATATCCAACAACATCCTAAAATAATAGATTCAAAAACGAAATAGCCTAATAAATAAATAAATAATTGAAAGATGCGTGTCTTAGAAAAAATAGCATGTCTAAAATACCCGCAGTGTTATTAAAAGTTAGAGTAGCTGGAGAACCAAGGACACGCGCGCATCCCTCTCGGGTCCAAATGAGAGACTGGCAGCCAGCAGCAGCGCTCGTGCCGTTCCTCCACTCAAAGCCACCTATCCGCTGCCCCGGGAGAGTGTGGCGCGAGCGCTCATTATCATACAGCTGTCACAGGGTCCTCGTGCCCCGCTGACCCCGTCGCGGCTGTCGCAGATCAAACATTTCACTTTTTACGTCCCGTGCCTCCTCCCCGCCCCACACCGCGATTTAAGGCTCAACTCTCCCCTCCGGAGGCCTGGGGGTTTTGGCCTCAGTTTTGAAGAGTCAGCTTTCCATCTGTCTGCGGCTCTGAAACACTATTCCTGCTTAATCAAGCGGACATTATTGCTCCCAAAACACCAGCCCGGAGCCCTTTCTTCCCACCTTAAATCAGCCACGGAGGATAGCAGCACACAAGTGTCCAAACCATGGACCCACAAACAGGGCCGGACTGGGACAATAAGTCAGGCCGGGAATTATACACCCAGCCAGGCCACTACCAGTTTTTTGTGCCATTTGCTGGATTTATTTGTCAAGATTTACAGCGTTGCTGCCCATAGTGATAGCCCTCTAAATCTACTACCCAAAAATAAACATATGGACATGGGTTACTATTTAAAAAAAATTGCAAATCTATTTAAGAACCTATTCATGTTTACATATTTAAAGGGGGGTGGACCTCAAATCCTATAGGGGGGTCCGGGGGCATGCTCCCCCGGTAAGATTTTTTTTTAAATGTTGGACTTAAATGCATCAATCTGGTCCATTTTGAGGGGGAGATAAAGAGACTACACCCATATGAAACAGAACTGTATACTTACGCAATAGCTCACGACAGGCCGTGGTATATGCTCATTATATCACAGCTAAGGGGCGTGGTTCGGCCCGACTGTATACAGTTAAATCGACCGGACTTCTTTCTGCAGATGTGAGGGTCCTTAACAACGGTCAATAAGTCCTTGCTGCACATTATCCCTTACATGTTTCCATCTTAATCTTTGTTAGTTAGTTCGTTTCGTAACGGACGTAATGTAACAGTTGTAACGGTTATAGTTTTTCTCAGACGCGGAGGGATACTGACTTGTTGTGAAAAGTAACTACAATTCTACCCGTGATATAGCTAAGAACCAATCAGATTGCTTGATTTGACTTGTCCGTTTTATAAATTTAAATAATCATAAAATCATAAGAACATGGCCATAACCAATAACATACCGTATCCAATATGAAAAAATATTGAAACTTGTTTATTTATTTGTTTTTGGTTCATTTATAGTTGTGAGTGTGTCTGGGCTCCTGAACCAGCCTCACCTGTCTCCCTCCTCTCTCCCCCCTGCTCCTCTTTGAGGCAGAAGCAAAGACTAGTTTTAGCTCTCAACAAATTTTAAAAGTTTATCTTACCTTTTTTCACCTAGTTAACGTTTTTTTATTATTATTCATGCATATTTTACTAATCACTCCCCCCTCAGGCCACATCATGTAGACAGCCAGTCACCCTCTGTGAGGCAGAGTCAGACCCACATTTGCGCAGCGTTGCGTTCACAATACATACATTAAAAAAAGAATCCTCAGGCCAGCAGGCCACTTAGCAGGCCAGGCCATTGGGAAACCTCCCGGTCCTCCCCATGGCCAGTCCGGGCCTGCCCACAAATCTAGCCAATATCTTAGAATTGATTATTCTTAGGCAGTGGCGGAAAAAGTACTCAGCTCTTATAAGTAAAAGCACTAATATCACAATCAAAACATACTCCATTAAAAGTAAAAGTCCTGAGATCAAAATGTTTCAGAAGTATTATCAGCTAAATGTACTCATGTATCACAAGTCACAGTACGAATTGTGCAGAATGCCTCAAATGTGTTGTATTATTATATAATATAATATTTTTATCATCATTTGTTTTTTTAATGCTGTCATACGTCAATGTGTAGCAAGTTTTGGAAAGTACTGAGTAAATTAGTCATAAATATATATCATATAAACATGAATTTATGTAAAAAGTAGTTACAAGAGTCAAATAAAGGTAGTGAAGTAGCAGTACAAAGTGCCAGAAATTGAAAATACCCTAAGATTACCCCAACATTATAATTAAGTATATTACTTGAATACATTTGATTCACTCAAGTTACATTCCACCACTGTTTTTAGGATTATTGAAATACACATGAGACTGTGTAAAATGAGACTATTATATTTGACCTTTAACAAGTTATTTGTATTATTAAAAAGTGTTAGTTTGTTGTTGAGCAACATACCAGACACACCTGTTTAATAATGCAGTCCAACACAACACTGGCACAATACAGCAGCTTAAAATGTTTCAGGAAGTGATATATTAGCGACATTAAATCCCTGCTGTGTCCGGGGTATATATTTGAATCAGTTGCTGTCTTTTTACTTATTTATTTTGAATTATAAGGTTTTACTTTTGAATTTAACAGCGGAGAGTAAATGTGGGGGTTAGACCAAATACATTTAAATATTTGTTTATTTTCCTCTCTCCATGTTTAATTTGTGTAATGTCTTATTATAGGTAAAGCTAAATGCTAACTTACATACTTCTTAATGCTATGTCTGACGTTTATCTGATACTTTTCTATAACGTATGAATGAATGATCCATTCTCGTGTTCTTCTTGGAGTACGTTTTCCTGATTTCTATTTGGTTCTTTTTGGCATATTTATATGGTCTAATTATCTCTCGCGGGGACGACATGACGTATTCAAAGCCCTGATGCAATATTATATAGGCTACGAACACAGACACATATGCTACATGCATGCCCTTTTACTTATTATAAACAGCATATGTTATAGCTTTAGATCATTAGAACTGACACAAAGCAAAGTGATACAGAAGTCTATTTGGTTTTTAAATGTTTTCTCTTCCATTCACTACAGTTTCCTTACAGCCCTTGCGTAATTTGTTTTTATGTTTTTGCCTCTCTGTCTGTTTACTTCTCCTGGGCTTAAAAAGTTCTACAGCCAAAATCTGTAACAATGGAGGAGGAGAGAGCTGAGGCGACAATCCCCCTGGGAGCCACAATGAAGTCCTGCACACAAGAGGGAGAATGTGAGGTATAAAGGAGGGGGGTGGTGGTCAGGGGAAATCGCAGTTTCACCATAAACAGTGAGAGAAAAGGACAGCTACACAAAAAGGAGAGGAAGAGAAAAACGTAAATTGTAAAGGAACAGAGATTTGATAATAAAAATGTTTTTCTCTCAGCTGCCAAGAACCTGGTATTGGCTTCAAATGTCAGCAGATTTCCACTTTACTGTTAGGGAGTGTTTATTATGAACCTCTTAATTTCTAAGATATCCGCCGTCCTCATAAAGTGTTATGAGACACAAACAATCCTAATGAAATCTGGTCGGAGTATGACTACTGCAGTTACTTAATGCTCTATTAAAAGATGTATACCATCTATAATTGATAAAACCTTCCGTCTCGTGGCTTTGCTTCCTGCACCACAATATTTGCATATCTGACAGGGGTAGTTTTAAGGGGGAGAATATGAAGTGCATCATGGCAACTTTTTCTCCTGAATTGTTGATCTGCTCGCTGCGTTTTCTTTCTTAATGTTTTCTTCACAGATGCCATTACTTTACAAAGTAAGATGGTAGTCAACAGAAGAATATCTGATTATCTGACTTTCTCGAGCATCATCACTGTTCAGCTTTGACAACCAGTTTCGCAAAATCGCCATGCTAATGACTCTCTTCAGGGAAAATGCTTTTTTTTCGTATCCCAGATGTATTCACTGTAATTTGTAATATAAAAAGTGAATGTCTGTGTGTGAACTATTTTAAACTGTGATGGTGAAAAAACAACAGTTTGCAAAATGCATGAAAAGATGCCATGAAAGAAGCAATAGTTATAGAGGTTTTGATTCACTCATTAAACACAATGTAAAACAAAGCAAATTACTAATGTTGTTTTGGAAAATCCCAAATATTAAACTAAACTGGGATAACAAAGTTTCATTCTTTACATTGAGGAAACTTACACTATCATTCAGAAGTGACCACAGAGAATATAGTCTTCTTCATCTTATTCTTGTCTGGATTTTTTTAATCCTTTTATCCTTTTGTCGTTTTTTTCCATCAACATTACTGTGCTCCGTAATGCCATCTGTTGACTCTGGCTGCTGGCAGTGGGTTGAGGCTGGCATCGTGCACAGCATCAGAGAACAGAGCCAGCTGTGCTCCGATCCTCTTACTACTGCTTTGGTGCTTTATTTTTATTAGATTAAAAGAGTGTTTTCTATTTTTATACAGACTAAAACTAGGACTGTCAGGATTTGACAACTCAGAGTTAGATCTTGTCTTCGTTAGAATCTGCTGCCTGTTCCCTTCTCTTTTGAGAATATAAAATGTAATATTGTAGATATCTGGGGCATTGTGGTTAGTTTTACATATATTTAAATATCTAATATATAGTATAATGAAAGCTACTCACTCTAAGAAGTCTACATTAATGTGTAAAGTAACAGTAAAATCCTTACCAATACAAGTCCCAATTCACATTCATTGCTCTTTTATGTAGCATTGCATAATTCCTTATTTGTTATTATTATGAAGAAATATTCATTGATTACTTACTCCGTATACTCCGTCATCTTACTGTTGCTGCAAAATGCAAACACTGCATGCCGAGTGTGACATATTGATTAGCTGTTAAGCATTAAATAAGATTAGGGGAGAAAGATTGTAGATGTGTATCTTTGATATACAGAATGGGATGAAAAAGTCTAGACAGAAAAAAGAGGTCAAAAGAACTACAGTTCTTTTTTATGGGATTGAAAAAATCTAAAAAGAACAGATTACATTTAAAATAGAACAAAACAAGATAATAAAAACACAGATAATAAAACATCATAGCTAGGAAACTATTTTTAAGCTTCTAGTTTGAAAACTATTTTTTCTTAACTGGCTGGCAGACATGTTGACGAATCCTCCTCAGGGTTCAGTTTGTAGATGAAACAAATGGAAAAGGACAGAATAGCAGCATGAAAGCTTCAAAGAGAGAAGCTGTGTGTGTGTTTGTATGGGTGCTTTTTTGAGGAACAAAGGAGGAGTGTGTTTGCCTCTATAACTGTGTGCATTTGAAGGAAAGAAAAAATCTGAAATAACCTAAAAAAACTAATCAAGAGAACAGAGACAACATCAAACGAGAGGCAGAAATAATCTTGCAGGATTTGTGTGAGTTCCTCTGATAAGTCTTTAAACTGGCAAGGTGGAGAAAAGTATCGCATGTCACAGGGGGCTGAAGTGGAAGCATTAATGGACAATGTTTTGTCAGCGATGCTTCCAGACATACACACACCTTCCCAGACACACATTCACGCTTTACAAGATGAAGAAATCTCTCTATACAAACACACACACACACACACACACACACACACACACACACACACACACACACACACACACACACACACACACACACACCACACACACACAATCTGCACGGCTCCAAACAGCCTATTGATTCCTGCAACAAGAGCCAGCATGTGGTGACCATAAAACTCCATACATCACTCAATCTGTTCTACATGCTAAACAACACAACACACACACACACACACACACACACACACACACACACACACACACACACACACACACACACACACACACACACACACACACACACACATACACATACACACACACACACACACACACACACACACACACACACACACACCTGCTGGTCCACAATTTATGAGGTACTGGAGTTTGATGTAAACACAGGAGAGTTCAGACCAGGAAATGTGCTTATTCACATGTAAAGTGAGATAACTGTCCAATTACGTTATCAAGAAATAAAAGCCAGTGAAACGTAAATCTATCAATCTGTATGTGAAAATATTTGAAAAGGGGTTCCATTTAATACTTATTTTACTGTCTATGTTGTTTAAAAAAAAAGTGTCTGTCTTTGAATATATTGTGATCTAGGTTGACAACTGAGCAGGTCAAGAAGACCACACTGCAATCACTAACTCTGGTGTAAGAGTCTGAAAGAGATATTTATATGTAAAAAAAAACTGCTTAAAGTGCACACTGTGCTTCTGTGGTGTCAAAAGCAACTCACCACTTGTGGCTTATTGGTATACTGGCAAAGGGAAAAGCAGTCTATCACCTATTTTTAGTAATTTTTCCTGTTTTATACATATATATTTCCTGGAACATTCACCTTTTAAATAAACCCTGACAATTGACAATATTGTCATATGTGGTATTGCACTGCTGCAGTATGGAATGTTTAATGAAGGAAGTATAAAAAGAAAAGAATATTCTCACCTGCATCAGAGTCTGGAGGACGGACATGGTAAGGGGAGAACCAGGTGAGGAGAGAGACAGAGAGATAAAGGCATTAAAACAAGTTTACCACTAACTGCATTTCCTTAACTGGAACCTAATATGTTATTATAATACATCAGGTCAGAAGGTTCAAAAAGGTATAGTAAGTGGCTTGCTAAGTCAGAGTGCCCTTGAAGCACACAAAGAAAATAGTTTCTCATTTCATTAAAGAATCTCTAAAGCACCTTTAACATCGAGAGGGTTCACCTTGTTGTTTCAGTACTGAATAATACAAAAACAAAGTCAAGTAGCATCACTCAGCGCTAGGTTATCAGATTAAAGAGGAAGTGTTGTTAATGTGAGCCGTGTCTGGCACGATGCCTCCACTTGGCAACGGAATCGATTAAAGGGAGGTCGAGCAGAAAAGCACCATGTTTATGGCATCTCTCGAAGTAACAGATGGAAGAATCTGTGCATCTGTTCCTGTTGAGCAGGGTGTTTCAAAGTATTGTTTTAATTCAGCTGAAGCACCTATAAAATAAATACATCAAACTTAACTTTCTGGGAACTGCACTCTACATTAACCTTATTGTATTGTTTCCAAAGCTATTCTTTTGCCTGAATAAGGAAGAGAATTAAAAAAACAAGTGTCACGTGGTAAGCCTTTTTCCAAGCAATCACAAGGCATTTGATGCTACCATAAGATTCGTTTTTGTTGTGACAAGCTACATTTTATATTCAGACAGACAGAGATAAATATGTTTTCAAACCCAAGTGTTTTTATGAAGCTTCTTCTACTGAACTAGGAGTAGCTAACTGAAAGCAAACAATGTTGATATGACATTTGTGTGAGCAGAAAAATCTAGTTGAGCAACTTCTAAGGAAAATGATATCCTGATAAGCATGACAAACAGAGTTGGTAGATAAGTTACAAAAACAATACTGCAAATAATGGATAATCTGTATTTGAGGAATATTAGGTCCTTATACAAATAAGTCTTGAACACTAGCCAGATTATGAATAGAATAAATGCAGAAGAAAAACGGTGGTGGCTAAACATTCTTGTTTAAAGGTTTCACACATTGTTTGTTATGTATTCCTGGAAAGTGCAAGACATTAAGAGTTGTGTTGTTGTCTCACTCTCTGCTGGATGATGGCGTGTTTGTGCTCCAGCTCCCTCTTCTCCATGGCCGAGTCGATGACCAGCTGATCCAGCTGCACACAGAACACAACAGCAGAGTTAATGAAACAGGTAAACAAGCAAACATTTAAAATGTAAAAGACAGAAAAATAGGCAAACACAGATAAAACAGTCCAGTCCAGTCACTGGGACATTTCTTAAGAGTTATCCTATTATTTGGAAGTCAACAAATAACTAATACATTGAAGGGTATCTTCACTTCTTTACTAATGCAGCATTATCAACTCTACATGATCAGAAATATGAGAAAATTGTAGTCCAACTAACTAAACAGAAGTGCACTGATTTGTCCATTCAGTGTGTGGTTTGCCAAAAGAGGTAATCATAAGAGGGTACTTAGCAAAAACAGTAACACAAATATTGATACAAGGCATAATTATTTCTATTTGTTTTGCTATACCTGTGCAGCCAGTTTTTTCATATAGGGGTCAATCTCATCCAATATGTTGAAGCCCTGCTGAACAGAGTGTACTGAGCGCGCATGAAGGACAGCATCTGCAGGAGACACACAGACACACTGATAATACACCTGATCCTTCTCACACCACAGGGGCTCTGTCCATATGCAAAACTGTGCGTTTACAAGAATATATACAATAATCCTGATATGCCAATAGGAAATTATAATAAATATATAAAGTTACTCACTGCATCCAGGATTTCAAACTTCTTCTTGGCCTGAAGCACATTGATCTGAAACAAAGAGGATGATGTAGTGCCTTTTTAGAACCACCTAACCAGTTCCTGGCTTCATGTAATTTAATCTAATTTAAAGAAATGATGCATTCAATTGAATTTCCAAATTTACATAAAGCCTTAAAAGTAAATGCAGGGCAAGGCAAGTTTATTTATATAGCACCTTTTAACACAAGGCACATGAAGAGCATTAAGAAATAGTGCATCTGTATTATTCATTGTGTATATTTGCTCTCTTTTCATTTCCCAAAAAGTATATATTATATGGTCAAATTAGTACATAATAATTTCTGAGAAAAAAATTACCCACCTGAAAGGTATTCGAGCATTTGTTAAAATGTTATCATAATGTCAGTTGGACTTTTTATTACAGTACAGTTTTCTTTTTACAATATCTGGTTAGGTTGTAAAACATTTTCATGCAAGTTTAATATTGTATGCTACAAGGAGTCTTGAGAGTTTTGTGTCTGGGATCAGAGGTGGTTGAGTGTCAGCGCCACTTACTGGACATCACAGGTAATATATTCTGGAGGTTTTTCCGGTGTGTGTTTGTGTGTGTGTGTGTGTGTGTGTGTGTGTATGTGTGTGGGTGTGTGTGTTGCTCTGTTTCAGCTATTATTGGCAGCTTAGCCGTGTGGAGAAGGAGATGCTATGTGTTCCCTTAAGTGTTCTGTGCTGCTTAGCCCCGATATATTTGATTCCCTGTCTTATGTAATATAATTTGTGGAACCAAATAAAGTATTCAAATGTGTGGGTGGGTGTGTGTGGGTGTGTGTGTGTGGGTGTGTGTGTGTGTGTGTGTGTGTGTGTTCATGCCTCCATCCATAGGATTTTCCTGAAGAGCCTGGTTTTCTGGTTGCATGCTTTAGATTTAGCAATGTCTTGTTCACTGCACTCATACATTTAAATCATTGCTGCTTCTCTTTAAATGGCATCTATACATTTGTTGCACCTGCAGATCCTTTTCTACAAATCTACTCTTTGCTGTTCAATATATTATCAATGCAAGGTGGCAACAGTTATTATATGATTTATATTTGCAGCTTAACTTGTTATGTCACTTGTAAAAAAAACAGCATGCCATGAATTAGAAATGAAATGTGTGCAGTGCAAAGTGTGTGTGTGTGTGTGTGTGTGTGTGTGTGTGTGTGTGTGTGTGTCTGTGTGTTTCACCTGTAGTACATAGTCCAGTGCCAGGTGCCTGAAAGCTTTGCGGCTGAGGACCAGGGCCTGTGCGGCCTCTTCAGCCTCGTGCACTTTGTTCCTGGGCGCCTGGGCGTTCTTCACCTGGGCCAGCTCCATGTCCTCACGCACCCGGTCAAACTGCTTCTTGGTGTCCTTGAATTTACGCACATCCCTGAAGGAGACGCAGTAAAATAGAGATAAATAATACAATTTATCTTCATGTCCCCAGCGTGTGAGTTTTTTCATTCTTGTTTTGTAAGTTTCATCTTTTCCATTCTAAAGTATGCACAGGATTCTCTCAAAGTGTTTCTTATGCTTGCTTTAATACTTAAACTGAAAAAAACGAAATTTGTGTGTTGAAAATGTAATAACAAAGTTGGACAAAATGAATCATGCCTTGGCCAAAAACACAAGAAAATGTAGGTCTTTAGGTTTGCAATTATTAATTTGAGTTATTACTGGGCATTTTTGGGATTCAAAACAGTCAATATCTGCAATAAGATGTCCATTTCCATCACAACACCAGTTTTGACTTATTATGTAAAAACTTAAACGTGCATTAGATATTACTTTATAACAGCAGGACAAATCTTTCACTTTTGATGAGATACTCACTCTTTAATAAAGGTGTGCAGCTGCTGCTTGATCGACCTCTGAGCCTGGTCAAACAGTATCTGTTCATAGAGAAAGCAACGCAGGTGTCAAACATGAGCTTTTCTTTAAATAATATATGCCACAGTGCACAGCGATACAAAAATCATGACAGGATGACGTTTGCAATGCTGTAGTTGTCACGCATCGCCACAAGATGGCAATATGAACCCTTCAAGATTATAGCGGTGGCAGATTGTGCCACAGGCAGGGAGGGAAGGATGAGGATGAACACACGTGCACTCACTCAGCTGCTGCCTCAACACATCTCTTAACCTTTAGGGTCCTAGATTACTCTTACTGTTAACTATTGGATTGCCCTTTCTTCCATTTTCTCTCATCTCAAACTCCTGTCCTTCAGCTCTCCTCCACTTACTTTGTCCCCCTCTGCTATTTCTTGTGCACGATAAGCAATATTATTTTTATCTGGATGTGCATTTCTATATTTGCCATTTCTATATCGCTGGGCAAAATCCAAATATAATGCCACGAAAACAGAGAAGGGCTGACCATCCATCTTTATCAAGAGTATGTCTTGCTGATTTGCGTCCATGTGCAAGGACAATGAGAATGCCTTGCGCCCATGCAAAAACATACACAGACTAAGCCTGTAATCCTCAATGTGTATGTTTATTAACTGGGGATCTCTATAGAAAGTTTAATCCACAGGCTGCCAACAGTGATTGTTGAATACATTGTTTGTGTATGTGTCTATGCAACACTCACATCCTAATCCAAGTGCACTGAGTGTGAGTGAATGAGTGTGTGTGTGTGTGTGTGTGTGTGTGTGTGTGTGTGTGTGTTCATGCCTCCATCCATAGGATTTTCCTGAAGAGCCTGGTTTTCTGGTTGCGTGCTTTAGATTTAGCAATGTCTTGTTCACTGCACTCATACATTTAAATCATTGCTGCTTCTCTTTAAATGGCATCTATACATTTGTTGCACCTGCAGATCCTTTTCTACAAATCTACTCTTTGCTGTTCAATATATTATCAATGCAAGGTGGCAACAGTTATTATATGATTTATATTTGCAGCTTAACTTGTTATGTCACTTGTAAAAAAAAACAGCATGCCATGAATTAGAAATTAAATGTGTGCAATGCAAAGTGAAGGTTTGGTACTTTCCAGGGTGGAACTATCTTTCTGCCAGTTCCCAAGGAAAATTAAAACCCTGAAAACATATATAAATCAGCTCCATCAATTTGATCTAGGACACACGTGTAATCTAATCCAAATGTTCCACCCAAACCTGCTCTGGATTATGCTGCCCTGGATATGACCCATCCTAAAACATGTCTACACTCATTCCCCAGAACTCTTGTCCCCAAAAGATCCCAGCTTCTAAGCTTAATGTCTGCTACTGTAGTAGTCCCCTCTAATGTCTCTTTGTTGCCCAAAACAGTAGAGACACAAACCAGCATCTTGATGCAGTGTCAATAGAGCACACTGCAATCTCAAATCTGTTTAAATCCACTTTGATTTCATTCTCAATCTGTTAAGATTAAGGGTAGGAATTATATATGTTTGAAAGTACACACATTTGTATATGAAGTGATTTAAAGGGAGATTCATTTCCCTGTAGCAACTGCTTCTTTTTTGTGCCTCGTATTTAATTGTGTCTTAATGTAGATTATTTCATTTCATATTCTGTTCTTGTACATATCATATTCTATTTACATGTATATAGACTTCTTGCACAATTTTTGTATTTGTATTTTTGTATTTTATTATATATGTTGCATTGTTGGAGAAGCTCGGGTCAGAAGAATGTCATTGCCATTTCTACACTGTAATTTATGTGCATAAAACGATTGAATCTTGAATCTTGAAAAGCAGAAATAGGCCACAGTAGGTAGTCAAATAAAGACAGATTTCCGTTCACTGTCTTTTCCTCGCATCCCTTCATTCATACTGTCTGCCAGACAAGCTATTAGTGTAATTCACTGGTGTTAATGAGGAGCAGTGGGACATCTCTGGTGATGTGTAAGTGAGTGGTGGGAGTAGATGAAGGGAGAGGTTGTGTTGAGGCAGAGAGGAGAAACAGGTGGAGACAAAAAAAACAACAACACAGCAAGTAGCCTTAAAAGCATGAGCTGCAGTTCCTGGGAAGTGTTTTGGTTGTAGGGGTTAAACAGGCTTGACCTTGGTGGATTGAAACAGAGTTAAGGAGGCGGGGGCATGAATGTAAAATATGTGAAAAAAGACAATTTAGAGATAAATATGGGGAGGATTTTTCCTATGTATTCAATGATTGTGATTTTCTGCATTATTTATTCAACTGGATACATAGAGCAGAAATGTGTTAAATGTGTGCTGAATTGCTAGGTTCTGCACATTTGTTTAATCAAATGTATGTACCCTACCACAAAAATACCTATTTTAAGTTAGATTGTATTAAAGCAAATGGGTGCATTTAGATAATGTAGCAGAAGCAGTGCAGTGACAAAAAAGCTAAATGGGGAAGATTAGAGCCTCTGAGAAGGTCAAAGCACAATAGGGGTGAAAGGGGAAGATAAGAGTTGCTGATAAGGGTCTGTTGTTCCCGTTTCAACTGCATGGTACGGCAGGGCTTTATTTATTTTTTGGTACCAGCTCGGTCAAGGTTCTCAGTAAGCTGATCTAGTAGGAGGTAGATTTAAAATACTGGAGACTATTCATTGGCCAGAGAGACACCAGTGCTACATGGGACATTCGGAAGAAACCTGATTTATTAAAGCCAAGGACCAGCTATAGTAACCACAGTTTTTTGTTTACTAGGCAAAACTATTTTTTTAAAAATGGGCGCCTATATCTAGCATTTGATGGTGTACAGACGTTCCTGGGTGTGTGAGTTTGGATGTTATGATGACAGTTTCACATGGCGTTGCTATGCCGATCAGCTTAGAATCCAGCCTACCCTGTGAGAAAAGGACCTGGTACCTGAAGTGAGTTGAAAACACAAACTATGTGGAGGATATAAGGGATTTTAAATGCGCATTACAACAGCCTGTAGTCAAGTTACAGTCAGGCAGACAGATGGAACAAAGCCATATATATTTTATTTAAAAAATGAAAAGGATACCAACCAGCAAATCTGGTAGCAGCGTTAATATGATAGGGTGTCTGTTTGAAAACATACACATTTGAGTATTGACGTCCAATATATAAGATGAAGGTATTTTTGTTTTAAGTCTTCATATAAGCTTTAAATTGAAAACATCGGCAGAACCTTGGACAACAACATTTTTTATGTCAAAATTATGCCATTTTACTCACATTGTTGAAATCATGGAAAAATGTATCTAAAAGGGAAAACTTGGATTTGTATTCACTGTTGATTGTTGGGTCTTAAAACTGCCTCATTCTCTAATCTCTTCTCTTCATTCCTTTCCTTTCCTTCCCACAGTCCTTTCTTTCTATTTTATACAGCTCCTTTTTCTCCCTCATGTTCTCAGTTTCATTGTTACAATTCCTGATTTCAACTGTCTTTTTACTGATATTGATCATACTCATTTTATCATGCAGACATATGGAAGGGCAAATACCTCACATTAATGTTTATTAATATAAAACAGATTGGCAAAAAGACATATGTAACTGTGAATGATTTACACTTTTTAAAATGTCTTAATAGTTCTTTAACTGTAAAATTGCCTTTAGGCTTCCCAATACAAAACACATTTCCAGAAAGGAGATTTTTTAATCATACTTAGTCATGAGGAGAGAGTCATATGAACAAAGCGTGAATGCGTGTGAGTGTGTGTCGTTCAATATGTGTGTGAATATTTGTGCATTATAGTTCCCATACGCTTTTGTCGGACCATGTGGTTTGAATCAGACTCACAAATGTGGAGTGGCCTGTGTGGACAGATTCACCGTCACAGAGTGAGGTCATAGTTAAATTATCTGGTGTGTGTGTGTGTGTGTGTGTGTGTGTGTGTGTGTTGCAACGCTGGACCCACGGGGGACTGGATGTCTGAAAGAAGGTAACATGCCAAGAAGACCTGGGCGTGTCAGAACAACACTCCACTTGACCTCTTCCCTTTGGCTAAAACCAGTGTGTTTGTGTATGAGTGTGTGTGTGTGAGTGTGTGAGTGTGTGTCTTACCATGTGGTAGTTGACAATCTCCTGGAGGCTCTCTCCACACTTTTCAAGGCATTCCTGTAATGTTGATGACACACAGTTATTGTAACCACACTTTCCATACGAACAATACTTATTTTTCACATAAGAAATCAAATTGAATCGAGACCTTAGCCTAACATTGAATAGTTCTAGTCTGGGAGACGGTTATGTCTCTCCTGGTTGACCTCAAAGCTACCAGGCAACACTCGTACTGACAGGAAATCTGGCCAAAGTGTTTTCCTAGAAGAAAGTCATAAAGCAGGTTTCAGATGTCTCTGCTTCCAGCCATGTAAACTGTCAGCATAAACATCTTTTGTGTGCATGTGGTCACATCTGTCATGTTTAAAACAGCTGGATGACTCTGTGTCTGGACACAACTGTTTATACTGGTCTGCTGGTATTTTTCATGTGGGGAATCACAGGAATGTCCTTGAAGAGATAGATGAGTGGTCATTTATTTAGACCCTCAAACGTGCCTTAGGGAATGTACAGATTTGAGGTCAGTTTTAAAAGACTGCGCAACCTCCACTCACCGATATCGTCTCCTCTTTCTTGCACTGCTGGGACAGGTCCTTGATGCCGTTAACAAAGAGCTTGTTGGCGCTGACGTAGGCCCTGCCAGCCTCGATCATCCCACTGCACAGCTTCACCAGCTTGTGTTGGAGAGAAACACAAGAATTCTCACTTTAGATATACAACAAAAACACTGTCTATTTAGAGAGTCACATGTTTTACACCGTGCAATGCTAGGATAATACTAATTACAGTGATGGCATAAATCAAAAGACTTGTATGTCACATGCAGAATTAAAGAGGAAGCCCACATTTAGAATAATCCTCATGTCTGAATCAAGGCCAATGCAGGCATGTTTTAAGCTGGCCTGTCTGGAATCCAAATGATAATTTTGGATTTCTTTAAAGACCCACTGAAGTGTGCGACGGTGCATGATCTTTTATGCTAATACGTATAGTAATGACCAAAATTGTCCATTGGAACCCATATCAAAGATGTTGGAATAGCAACGAATTTGACGAGTTTGAATTTTCCGCTGGGAAATTCGCAGTCGACCTCCGCCTTCGTGGGCGTGGCTTGCGATCTACTGCGTGACGTCAGAAGATGGGCCAAGCCGAAGTGTTTACATTCACCACCATTCATTTTGTCTCTATTTCAAAGTCGAATTTACCAACGTTTTTGAGCGAGTATTTGATTGGAAAGTGTTTCGCAGTCGACTGGAAGTGATTGCCAATCGAGAAAGCTGACAATGGAGGCGACAGTGACGAAAAAGGGAGGAAAAACACACGGGAAGCGATGCATTGCCGCTGGCTGTGGTAATGTCAATTCTGCCGAAGTGGCGATGTTTCTGTTCCCAAAAGATGAAGGTGAGTGGCTGGTGTTATTGTTTCGTAATTCGTAGATTCGTAGATTGTTTATGAAAAATAAAGGCCACTGTGTTTGTGTCTATTAACAAGACTATCATGGCGGCGGCAGAGCTCAAGTCGAGTTTCTCCGCCTGGAGATATTCTCACTATTTCACTTTTGTCGAGCACAAAGAAAAGAACGTTTTAGTTAAATGTAAGTTGTGTCTTGGCGGGTCAAAGATCCTATCGACTGCCCAAAACAGCAATTAAAATCTGTTGAAACATCTGCAGAAACAACATGCTGGGACGCTAGTAGCTAAGACCACAGACCCAGACTCATCCGACGCCACTCCACCTCCACCTAAGCATCAGCGGCTGGATTGGCACTTTGAAACATATCTTTGTGTTTGTTTGTAAAGACCACATTGCTTAGCAGAGTTCAGTGATGCAAATGCATGTCAAGTTGATCAACAGTTGTATTATTCTCCGATGCAATAACAGTACTGAAATGAAGGCTACAGTATAAGGGCATTAATGGGTGCCCTTTTTTAAGTAACTAAAAAGTTACTTTTCACAGTAACGCATTACTTTTTGGTGTAAGTAGTGAAGTAACTAGTAATTGTAACTAGTTACTGGTTTTCAGTAACTAGCACAACACTGCATGTGAACATGAATGTTGCATCATGCTATGAACAGATGAATGTATGATCAGGTGATGGCCAATCCTGTGTGTAGATCTACTCTAGATCTATGACAAAATATTGTCCTCAACTAAATTGACTTCCATGGCCACTTTCCTCATCTATCCTGTCCGAAAAGCTGTCAAAATCACTAATTTCTCTCGCACCAGTATCACTTTCCGAAGGCTCCGCCATGTTTACAATCACAACTGGGCCCATCTTGTGACGTCACAGCCGCTATCGTCTGCAGCAGCGGTAGGCTCAGACTCTGAAAAATTTGCGATGTTTATCTCGTCCCTCGCACTTCCTAAAAAATTATTTTAGCCATGAACAGGTACAATTATATGTAAGAAATGAAACTGCCATTTCACTTTGGCGCAAAAAAATGCACTTCACTGGCACTTTAAGTAATGTGATAGAAATGAACATTTAAAACAAAAAAGCAAATGGATAAGATGATAATGTGCACATGGCCTTCTAGACTTTAAATCTTCCATTATGTTTATAGCAGACCTTACCTACACATGACTCAAGATGTGTTTAAATTGACTTTCTCCTTTACTTACTCATATATCCCTCAGTAGTTAACTCTCAATAGTTTGCTAAATTATGGCCTACAGACTGACACTGGTATTGTAAAGAATTTAGCATGACTAAAAATCACTATTAAGTAATACCATTTTTTATTATTATGACGGGGGACACTATGTTTTTCGTTTGGTCTCTTAGTCAGTCTCATTGTTTGTTATAAGGATTACAAAATGTTCCTGAAACGTGATGTATTGGTACATAATCGACCAAGGAAAAACCCATTGAATGTTGGAGTGAATCACGGGGCAGATACACACATTACTTTCCACTAATGGAAACAGCCTTGGTGAATGTCTGCACTCTCCGAGTTCCATCTACAGGAGCCAAACATGCTTTGGTGTGAACATTTCACACTGAGAACACTGTACAGAAGGAGTTTGAGAAACCTAATTGTTAACATATTAATATATAATAATATATTACCAGGTGCAGACAGTTCACAGCGATATTATATACTCTCTAAACACCACATGAACTGGCCTCCACTGCAGTTTCCCACTTTACGGGATATATGATAAGCTACAGAGCGGTACGCTGTCATTACCGGCGCACCGCCCCAGCTGTGTGTACTGCACGATCACAACATGTGTGTGTTGCTGAGGGGTTTTGCTGAAGAGAGAGTGCAGTAAACCTTTAATTATCTCGTTTGGTGCAGGAGTTCCCAAGCTTGTCGCTATGTGACTGTGGTTTGCTGGGTAGCCGACAGGCCAGAGATGAGAAACCAGGGAGTGAAGAGTGATAACTGCACGGTCTACTGTATGAGAGCATGACTCAAAATGAATGCTTGTAATGTATATGTAAGCATTGCTGAAAGTATCTGCACATTGTATAGATGTATCTGATATGCCTTAGACAGTATACATGTTTACATTCACGTGTACATGAATGACGTTGTTATGAATCCAAAAGACAAGGCAGCATGAATCCTGCTGATGCTCCCGGGCTGGTCTGAAAATATATCTGTCAACAAACGGGCCGATACGGGGGAGTTTGATCTCCTCGTGTGCTGCACAGAGCCCCCAGGGTCTGACCACGGCCATTAGAGGCACAGTACATGTGTCAGGGGTTGCTGATAAATTGGCTGGAAGAACCACGGGGTCCACTCGGAGTCAAAGTGTCACATCTGGTACCACATGACCAAACCTCGCCCTGTTAATGGACTGACATAGTTACAGTATAATGCAGACACCCCTCTGCTCAATGAGGTGTGGCATTTTAAATTTCGGGCAAATTATAAATGGTCTATCTATGGCATTGATTGTTTAGCTAGTTAGCTTCCCTAAAAATACTTTAATTCCATTATGCTTTAAAGAGTACAAATATTTGTATCAAGGTAAACTTGATATTTCCAAAGAGAGTTTTGTACTAGGTATATTGTTTAGATATTGACATGTTAAGAAATCTGCCTCTTATTCCTTATTTTAAGACCTTTAACAAGATCAATTCATTCAGTTTAAAGCCTTTCTGCAACATATTTCATGCCGATACACAAGAATCCACAAGGGCCTTTTTTCAAATTTCTGTGCAGGAATTTGGGAATCTAGCTTTAGGGACTAAAAGGGGCAGCTTTGAATGTCTTCACACCGGCCATAATGGTCAACATCACTGCAGGCAGGTTCAGCCATCATCAATCTCATAAATGGTCACTCTTAGAGCCTCATTGCTGCCAGAACATCCTCAGGCAGCTTCAGAGCATCCTGACAGCGCAGAGTGAGGACCCCTGCTGAACAGAACAAATCATACTGATTGAAACTCCCCCTCAACACTGGTCATCTTTCATTGGCCTTCAAACTGGGCTCATAGTTCAATGGAGGGTCCTGACCTGTTGGGGGCAGGAATAATCTCTGGATGTGTGATTTGTATGCATGACGGGTGGGGGCATGGACGTTTGTGTGAAATGTCAAAGTGTCGCCTGTTGGTTCGGTAATTTAGAAGATGGGTTTTTACAAGGTGGACCTATTCATAAACCTGATATAAACCTGCTGCAAAAAAAGAAAAAAATCTCACAATGAATAAAAAATCTCACAATGAATATGTTATTAATGTGAAGTCGCAGGACACGAGAAGAGTACGCAAGAATAGAAAAAACAGACAACAAAACAAACTGAATCAAAGGGAGATAGAAGAGGAAAGAAGGTGCGGTCACCACTTAACTGCATCAACACTATCTCATCCTCTAAATGCTCTCTGGGTCTATTAGTTTATCCAAAGAGGCATTACCTCATCTTATAGTCTCCCTAGAGACAGTTAGCCATCAATTCTGGCTGCTCTTACATACTTGAAGCCACTGAATTAATAGTATTTAACAATGATGCAACTAGTTCATTCTCATTGTCTAGTTTGCAATCAACTAATTATACTTGATATGACTATGACATGTATAGATAAAAAGTCAGCGTTTTGAGATTTCTATGCCGTTACAATACAATGCAGAGCAACTAAAACCTCTAAAATATGGTGTTTCCACATGGTCTGAAAAAGCATTATTAAATAGCATTATTTGTTTTATTGTTCATGGTGCTCAAAGCCTTTCCTCTGGTTAAGCAGGACAAACAAGGACATCACATGCTCAGATAACAGAGGGCTGCTCTGTGTGATGCTCTCGTACTACAGAATAAAAACCTTCCTCTGTGACATTAATCAGTGTTTGCTCAGTGTGTGTGTGTGTGTGTGTGTGTGTGTGTGTGTGTGTGTGTGTGTGTGTGTGATATCCATCAGTGAACCTATTAATTCAATAACTCAAGACTGCAGGGTTTCCTGGTTAAAATAGCCCTGACATTTAGATAATAGAGAATGACAGAAAGACAGACAGATATAAAAATGAAAGAGCAAAGGACAGAGAGAGCAACAGACACACAGAGGAAAATACTGTTTATACTGCTCTGAGACAACGTCAACATAGGACATCTGGTGGCGTTTTTCATCCAAACAATGTGAATTTAATCAAGAAACAACCCTCCTTTAATTTTCCAACAATGCGCATTATGCTTTGCTTGTGAGTGATTTTCACTACAAACATGGTGGAAGAAACACAATATAACACCAGTAGAACAACACACGCATAATATTTCTTGAATTTGACAGTTTAATGAGCACCAAAATCTACAGACATAACATGGTTCGTACCTTGTCGAGCTTTGCCTCAATCTCCACCACGTCCGTCTCCACATCATCAATGCCCGCCCTGCAGAGAGAACAAAAAGCCACGCGGTTAATCAGATCTGCTCTTCAGTTATTCCAGACTACGCACAAAGCAGACAGACTGCCGTTTCTGAGAAGAGGAACCACACGACAAGCTTAAAACCATCACAGTTTGAATTAATATCTGTTAGGGAGAGATTCTTGGATTAGTGGTACACCACAATGTGACAGTAAACATGTCTGTGACAAAGCAGACACTGGGAACACAAGCGAGTGATAGATGATTGTCATAATTCACAATTAACCTGACAGTCCAAAATAATATTGTATACTTTACTACTGTGAATTAAAACCGGAGCCATTGCATCTGAGCATTTACAGTTTTTATATTTTAACGCCCACTGAATATTAAGCAGCATTCAGTCACCTCACATCGCGGTCTCACAGACTCAAGCATTAATCCTAAGGTCTGGATCGACAAAGGCATCACTCCGGATGATTAGTGGCCACGGCTGAGCTGCAAAATCAATAAATGACATCATGCAGAGACATGGAGGGCTACTTAAGTATCTACAAGGTGAGCTGATAAAAGAGGCAGCAGCAACAGCTAATGTTTTTTTATCTGCTACCAGCGGCTTCAAATAAAATAAATAACAATGGCAACAATGCAATAAATTACTCCGGATTTTGGTGTTATTTTATATGGTTACACTTAATATGAATATAATGGGACTTGATGGCAGGGTGTGTGTGGGGTTTTGGTCGGCAAGAAGCCTTAAACATCTTTCCCCTTGGGGTATTCTTCCATTAGGAAGACACATTTACAGGGTCAGTTGTTATGGTAACTCCTTATATGTGGGCCACAAAGGGTATACGGGGTCTTACTGTGTCAAACTGTATTTCTGATTCCTCTGACACATGCACCTCTCACCAAAAAAGCACATTAGGCTCAAACCTAAATATGTAAAAGAAAATGACAGAATAGCTTCCTGAATTAAATAAAAGTGCTTATGTCTCTGTTTGTCTCCACTTGTCAGGATCAGCTGGAGGTGTTTATTCAGACAGATGTGCCAAGTTTTAGCGTCACACCCAGCATGTGCTAGAACATGTCGACAATAACCCAAAACAACTCTGGGTGACGATGATCTCATCATAAAGTCGGTACCCCGCCCTCGCCTCTGACTATTTAACACTCGCAAAGCAGCCTGACAGCTGATCCTGATCATAGCATAGGGAGGTGTGCAGAGGTGGAGGAAAAGCATGTAAACAATTAAGCAATAGCTAAGCTTGTTTATTTTCTAAAGGTCGAGAGTCTTGATTTGTTTTAGCTTAAGAGAGGACGGACACAGCCGAGATGTCATTCTGCAGCTTTTAGCACCTGCTCTGGAGAACAACATTCCCAGAATTCCTTTCTGCTCCTGAGCTTTTTTACAATGCTTGGAGATGCTGTGCTAATTTTTGACTTGTGTCTTCTTCTCCTCTCACCCAGAACTGTTTATACAGACTGCACATTTCTGTACCACAACATGACAGACACACACAGCAGGCAGGCATGTGTGTGGTCTGCTTTATATTGTTCCAAAGTGAAGAAGGCAGGTGGAAATCACAGTTGAGAGACCTTTCATTTAGCTGCTGAGTAATTTGTTGCACTTGAGTGTTGTTGTTGCGGCCTGCAGTGTAATCCATCAAACTGGCTTAAAGTTATCTAGCTGTTTGTCAATTCTAAATACAACCCTGCACACCCAAGCTTCACTTACAACAGCATCGTGTTCTCCGTTCAGTCGCTGTGAACCCGACACATTCAATGTCAAAACAGCTGTCTAATCTAGAGAATAAGCTCATTACAAGCGTGTCGTGTCTCGGGCAACACACACTGCCAATAAACATTGACTGACATTTGATGACAAGAATGCGCTCACGATATTTCATTCAGAAGCAGCCTAAGCCCTATTGATCCCATTTTCTTTTTCAAAGTTCAGTACAAGCTTTGCAAAACTATGATGACTTGTGCTTTGTGTTGCAGGTTTAAATCATGTTGTGTTTTTCAACATGCATGTTTGTGCATGTACATGAAAGTGCTTTGGGAATTACGAGCTTTGACAATCAATACACTAAGAAGGTTGTCAGCTTGGCAAGGTTAAATACAAAAGAAACTACAGAGGCAAATGTGTGTGTTTGAGATTGTGTGTAAGCTTGTCAATGTTTGTTTGTCCTAATTTGTTGCTTTCTATAACCCTTACATTGTTTTGTGTCCCGGCTTTTAATGTGTTTCAATAACTAAGTGCACAAGAGAGCTGTGAGATTAAAGTGAAATGGAGAAAGATTGACTCCCAAGGAGGATTATGGGTATTGCTGTGAGCCACAACGGCCTGCACGAAGACGCTACTGCAGAGGAAGGAGATATATATTTGTGTTTTAAAAAAACATGATCTCAGTTATAGTCCTTTGTGAGGTTAGTGTGTGTGTGTGTTTTAACTCTGGGGGAACACCCCAAAGCTGCTTCACTGATGATGATGCAGCCCAGTCAAGAGGGAGGAGGGGGGGGGATGGGGTCATACTCTTGCTGCTAGTGGTGGCATACTGTACAAGGTCTGACATCATCACTGAGGGCGGGGGAGGGGAACCTCACGTGCACGAGCTCCACGTGCACTCCCATCAGCCCCAACATCCATCCACACTAGCCAAAGAGTCTATTCTTGTCCCCCTAGCCTTGTGTGTACTCTAGCGTGAAGCTTGCATGGCCATCCCCTCGCATCTCTTCACATGAGAGCATAGTACACACACACACACACACACACACACACACACACACACACACACACACACACACACCACACACACACACACACACACACACACACACACACACACACACACACACACACACACACACACACACACACACACACACACACACACACACACACACACACACACACACACACACACACACACACACACACGGTCTCCAGCCCAGAGACATATCTGAGCCCTCATGTCTTCCAGACTCGATGTGTCACATGGCGTCACATCCACATCAGCATCACTTCAAGGACCAGAGGGGCAGCAGTAAGGATGGCACGCTGAACATTTTCCCACCGGTGGATAAACTCGTGACAACAACGGTGTTACTGATTTCACTCAAAATGTTATAAGAAAATATATATTTGTTTGTATGTCTGTACAGTGATTACTTAAATGTTTGACATTCAATTGCAGTGCAAGTCTCCCAACAATGTATTGAGCAACCTTGAAATGCATATGTATCTATGTGTTTATGTGACAGATTTGCATCTTGTTTTGTGCATACAAACACACTGTACTTAATTAATATTTCCTGAAGAGAGTTCATTGTAACCCGAACAGTTTCTCATTTAATTCCTGCATCTTTTACTTGACAGTAGTTGCGAGCTGACTCAGCAAATCCAGCTGTGATGGGCACTGACCTTGTTTTCTAATGACATCATGTTGATTGAAAGTAAATCCACTGTCTAGTCACACACACACACGCACACACAACATAAATAAACAGATGAACTACATGCAGAATATGACACGCGACACACACACCATGAACCCAGAAACCTAAGAAATAAAGGGTGTTCTTTTGGTAGGGCAAAACATTGAGACTGGTAAGCCAAGAGCCAAAACTACTGAAAGAAATACAAATCTGCAAAATTGGTATTTCGATTTGAATGGTCCATTCCCACAAAAATGCACCTTGACTTTGTGATAAATAAAATAAGATGAATAAGTCTCTTAGACCTGTGTGAACGATCCATGGCTTACAGCTGGAACATTTATCCAAAACAACATTTTTTATGCCTCAAAGAAGATGAATGGACAGAGAGCGGAAATATTTAATGAGTTACTTTAAAGCATTATCATGCATGTTTTAATGTAGTAATTGCTGTTTTATATGCAAACATGCATGCATCAGTGAGAGTAGAGATGTCAGACATGGCTCATAGTCGTTGAGGGTGATAGGAAGATTACTGCGAAAGGTGATGTTGCACAAAAAAATAAGCTGGGTTTCATATTGGAAACATTGGATGTTTATATGATTATAGCAAGAATCAGAAAAAAGATTGGCATAGTCTATAAGCTTCCAGCAATATCTTTTATAATCCTTACATCACTGACTACCTGACAAATAGCTCTGTTTAATCAAAAAACATAGCACAGCAGCTTTTAAAAAGTGTGCAGATCTTTTGTCTGATTCTTGCCTTGGTAAGAATTTTGATCAGCAGCTGTAAAAGAGAGATGTGTACACCCTGCAGGCTTGTGTATTTAATTGTAGCATCAATGTAATACAGTCTCTAGATTTCAAGACTCGACGAAGAAACCTAAAACATTCCAGTCAAGTGTACAGTATTGTAATATATAATTAATTTTGTGTATGAAAAAGTAATGTCAGCCTAAGCGTTTTAATGTTACCGTAAGTAGAGAAAGATTCAGTGTCTCATTAATAATATATAAAATACACACTTTCATCATCCTCCACCCACAGGTTCAAACACAGACGTACACACACATCAAAATATCCCCTTCCCAGAATTCCAAGTAGCCAGCTCCATGGCAACCATTCATTGACCCCAATCACCATGGCAACAGGCATCAGCATTACTCACGCTTTTTTTACTGACCAATTTCCTCTTTGTCTGTCTGATATGCCTGTCCCTGCACATCTCTATTACCTCTATTTCAAAAACTCATTTTCCAATGTTCTCACAACGCAGCAACATATCCACAACCTGCTGATACCATGTACACTACGTAGAGGTCAGTGTATGACGATGGTGAGTAAGGGGCTGTAGCGTGCATCTGCAGTGCCCGCTGAGACGGGTAGAGTGCCCTTGAGTAGCATACTGATTGCGAAAAGCTCTGTGCTCAGCCTTGCTCTCAATGATCAATAATAACATCACATCAGGTTTTTGTCTGTGTGACGATTATCAGTAGATTAAGATATTTTACTCGTATTGAATACTATTCTTTCCTAAATAAAGTGACCTTTCTTTGATACTAATGATGTGATTTGCATTATTCCCCCATGTGTCTCACTTGTTGCAAGAAAAGGATGAAACTACATTGTTCACTGTTGAATTTAAGACAAAAGCACTGATCACATGTCTCGTTGTCTCGTGAGCAGGCACGGGTGGTTTTAGGGTGGGGACAGTAACCACAGCCCATCCCTCATCTCTTTGTTCTTACATCCTAAACCACACTCACCCAGACCCTATATTCAAAAACAATTTGGGTCATCTCAAACAAACATTTGCAACATTAACATCTACTTCTGGATTATTAAAGGGTTCTTTATAAGAGGATACAATTCTTAGTCGTTATGTTGCTAAACCGTATATTTGCTGGCTCTAATTTTTGTCCATGACAGCCCTCTCCCCCCAGAAATCATCTATTCCCCCTTCTCTCTTTGTTTCAGTTGTGCCCGCCTCCGTCTGTCCGTCTGACAGTCTCTCTGTCTGCCTGCTCCCTGCCTGTCTGTCTGTAAGCCTCCTTTATTATCTGCAGGCAGGAAGCTGAGGACTATGTGTTTGTTTGTGCGACTACATACAAAAGAACAAAATGAGAGAGAACAACAAATGCGAAGATGAACATATAATAATCTCAAAACCTAAATTTGAATGCCAGAAAGCGCTCCACCATTTGAAGCTGTTGAGTCATCAAATAAAATGTAACTTGTTTTAAGTCTCAATTAGCACATGCACGTGCACAGACTCTATCAAAAGAGCCTCCAGTAAATGATCCTCTCACAGAAAACACACACTTGCCTAAACAGACCGCCTTTTCACACCAATAACAACTAGCCAAGCCAAACACTAGTATCTTATGTGTAGCTAACAAAGACGCCTTCACTGCTTCCCCCTTCAACCCCCTTCCAACACACAACAAACATCACACTCATGCCCTGAAAAAACATTTGACTGTGCGACTGGCTGACGAGACAAAGAGACCAAACATGATGCTGACAGAAAGCACCATTTCTGTGTCCCCAAGCCTCGGTGAAATGGTATTTAAGAAAACTGTGCCACGAAGTAATGTGCTGATCCATCCAGTGCATTCAGGCATTTTGAGTCTTTATTGTTCAAGTTATATTAAGGAATAGTTCCAGATGTTGGCAAAAAAACGGTTGGTTTAGCTAAGCTTAAAGACTTGAAACAAGGGGAAACCTTCAGCCTGGCTATGTCCAAATGTAAAATAATCAACCTACCAGCACCAGAGCTCACTAATTATCCAGGAGACCAGAGGAGACTCAGTGTCGTTTTTTAAACAAACAAATGTAATGTTTTAATTAGTGAGCTGTACAGGTGTCAGAAGAGGTGTTTCTTTTGGACATGGCAACTAGATTTTTCCTTTTTTTGCAGTCTATCCAAATGTGAGATGTATACGATAATTATTGTTAAGTTAATCTCTTCTGAAGAGCAGGTAGTACCTTGTTTGACAGTTTCTGCCACCAGTAAATGGATGAATTCTGTATTGTGTTGTAAAAGCGCTTTGAAGGTTGCAAAGACTAGAAGAGCGCTATATACATTTAACATTTACAATTGGTAAATTATAAACTATTTATTTATCAATATGTCCAAATCGATGTTATTTTGTTTCTGATGATTGACTAATTATTGTAGCACTAACTTACACTCAAGAAGTCTGAGTACATTAAACATTGGGTGTAACCACTATATTATTTACAGATCATTGCTACACACTATCAGGGATATTTATTGATTGTCTTTACAGTAAGCATGATCTTACAAGCAGCAGAGGATCGTGGACCACAGAGGCTGCACATGTGTCCGTGCAGTATCTATATAATTCAACAAAGCATTACCACAAACAAACTATAAGTCAGGTCTCTGTTCCAGCAGCTGTCAGACCACCTGCCTGCTGGCCTCAGTAAAACAGACCATTAGACCAAATATGTAGCGTTTTTGTAATCATTACTCATAAGCAGAATTTTTGTTTAACACTTTCTATAAACACAATGTCTTTATAAATATTTCTGCTGGAGCAGTCTGGGATGTGGGAACGTCATTATATCATTCCAGAGTACATTCCTCCAGCAGGCCAACAGGAAGTGTGTTGGAGGCTTCAGAGTGCGAGGCGGACAGGAATTATTTCTCTCTAATGTATTGTAACCTCAACTCAAGCCAGGTGGAACTTCTTTTTTCTTGGAAAATACAACACTTCTCTCCTCTCTTGCCAAGAGAGGGCCTGAGAGTAAAACAGGGAAAACTCAGCGACTGTTTTCCACAGGAAGCCGTTCTGCTGACTTAGAGAAATGCAGCGTGAGTTACATCATCATCAAGTGACCATAATTGTTCCAGAAAGTCTCAAACTTGTGTGAGCAAAAGTAGCAGAAGGTTATACAAGTATTAATCCACATATGCTTCCCGAAAGTCAATAGTTTCCTATATGAACACACATATGTGCACACGTACAAACACACAGATGTTTCCCTCCCAGCTGCTGATCCTGGGCTCATTTGTGCTGCGAGCTAAAATGGTACAAAACCTCATTTTCAGCTTAAATCATTACGATTACCATAACAAAAAATCCCTTTTAATGTTGTTCATGGTGGGGCAAGTTTGGCTTATTTCCACTGCATCCTCACAGCGGGAGGCAACAGCGCTGATCCCAAATATTTTGGCTCTGCCGGGTTGTTAGTAAAAATATCTTGTTTAGTCCATTATTCACTCCTTTAATGCTGGCAGATCAACGTTAATGGTGCAAATGAAAGAATTTTAAGAAAAAATCCCACATGTGTTGATGACAGGCACCTCAAACCTCCAACATGTATCACAGGTAAGGCAGCTCGTACAGAAACACACTTTGGGAAAAGCTAGTATTCTAACAAGATTTAAATGTAACAGAAGACAGCATTCGTTTATCTCCTACATTTGTGTGCCCTCCACTCGAGGGGAGGAGAGCTGTGACCTGGGTGGAGTTGGGAGTTTTGGTTTGAGGGCACGTTTGATCATGCTCCGCTCACACGCAAAGGAATGTGCAATACCCACGCTGTTTACCCACGAAAATGACGAGCCTCATCTTCTCAAATTAGAGGGTTAAAGACATAGTTGGAAGAAGAAGAAACAACCAGATGGCGCATCTACAAATCTGATCAAGCACAGGAATGTAACGATCTCTTGATGCAACATTACGGCAACATCCCCTGTGTTTTACAAGTGTATTTCTTATTAATTGAGCAGAACTTCCTCTCCCATGACCTCCCAGTGGGGTTTTAAGCAGCAGACAACACACACACACACACACACACACACACACACACACACACACACAACCACACACACACACACACACACACACACACACACACACACACACACACACACACACACACACACACACACACACACACACACACACACACACACACACACACACACACACAACACACACACACACACACAGATTGCATGAGAAACACAGGGGAGGAAAAAGACCTCCTGTGGTGTAAGCACTATGTTCCCAGGACTCTTTTGCTTCTGTCCTCTTTGCATCCAACAGCCAGCGGATGTGAGGGATGACAGAGGAGCGGAGGAGTGTAGAGATGGGAGATTATACTCTCTGGCGGGTGGGACAGACACCAATGACTTGTATAGTGTCTCGTGTCAAGAGCACAGCTAAATATTTACACCACATCCATCTATTAGTCTAGGAGTCTTCCCTCAGACAGACACAAGAGGCTATGTAGTGGATACAGTAGCTTCACATTGGTAATTGTAGACACAGGAAAAAGAACAGATACAACAGTATCAGGACACAGTTGTACAGTCTGTCTTTAGATTGTTGTTGAGCCGTGAATTGAAGTCACTGTGTCTTTGGAATTTGTATCCAGCTGCCTCTTTACATCGGAGGAATCAATCCTCCCATTTATCAGAGGAACACATACAAATGCATCCAAACAAAGAAAGGAACAGTTCCCAATGTACTATATCTTAACTTTCTTCGGACAAAGTGAGATATCACTTTCTAAAAGCACAGTTATATTGTATAAAACACACTCAGTGTTACACACAGATGACTCTACATTGCCAGACCTCAAGAGATCTTATGATGCTGTGATACCATGACTAACCCAGCTATGTATCACAACCCCCACGCCTGTAGCCGAGAGCCAGAAAGAGAAACTAAAATCAGAATCAAAGTGCATGTCATCCTTTAGGATATTTCAGCCCTTTCCTTCCATCAAACAGGCTTTTGAGGACATTGCATTAATATGGCAGCAAGATATATCCTTAACTGGAAACAACAGCAGCTGCAAACTCGCCAAGTGATAAAACAAATGGCAAGATTTTGATATAAGCCACCCCTACAAAAAGCACCTGTCAAAATGTGCAGGAAACTCTCCTTGATACTCCTGTCAAATGTAAATCAAAGACCAAATGGTTTATTCAATGTTCACGACCGAAGGGGACATAATGCAGACCTTAATGGAGTATGGACAGGTTTACAGGTAAAGTACATCTGCATTCCTCTGGCTTGTCTTAACACAAGGAGATGCTGTTCCTATAAACTCCGCACAGAGCATGACTTCTTTCTTAAAGAATGTCTGGCACTGATAAGGCCTGCCGTTTGTTTCAGGGCTGAATCACACACAAACGCAAACCAATGCAAACATGCATATATATAAACTGAGTAATTGAGCACTGTATTAACAATTATTAGACTCAGCAACACACAAACACATGCAGCTGTTGATTGGCTGAGTCAGAAACATGATCTTATGTGGTGTCTGTTCAAATTAAATATACGTGTTTTAAATCTTACAAGATGAGAGCAAAATACTCAATGACATATACAAAAATAAAATTCAAAAATCATATATGAATTCACAATGGGATTTTAAGTACCTGATGTTCAGATGATTCTTGATGCTGCGTTCATGTGATAATGATAATACTATTTTAACCTTTTGCCAACCTTTATTCTCTTGATGTCGTTTGAGAGTGACATTTTTATTTTTTCCAAATGTTTCAATCTTTTGGATGCTGATCAATGGGACTATAATTTGCATTTTTCCTCTCTTTTAGGACAGAAAAATAATAATCCTCCAAGCCAAGGTTT
This sequence comes from Dissostichus eleginoides, assembly GCA_031216635.1. Classification (NCBI taxonomy): domain Eukaryota; kingdom Metazoa; phylum Chordata; class Actinopteri; order Perciformes; family Nototheniidae; genus Dissostichus; species Dissostichus eleginoides. The sequence goes on from CM062265.1 coordinate 15,943,510, forward strand.
ATGCTTGTCACACTGAATAGGTCAAGGCTTAGTATGGAAACAGTATGTTTTAAATATTTGATTAAATCCCTCTTCCCACACTGACCTACAGTAGCAGAGCTAAAGATAGAAAAGCTAAGGTGTCTATTTAAGGCTCTGCAAGATGTGGAAGAGAAGAGAAGCCGCTTTGAACCAGCTGAAAGGAAGAAGTGAGCTTTGCACAACAGCCAGCTTCCCTCCTGTTATCTTTGGCAGCACGACGGAACATCAGCGGAATAAGCCTCCTGCTGACACCACAGTCGGATCTGCCAAAGAGGAAACTACCACCGATTTACACTTTCATCCATCCAAGCATCGTCGATCAGTGCCAGGAACTCAGGAAGTGGCACATTCTGGCTGTCTGGTTGGCATTAAGTAATCATCCGATCATGTCCATCTCACTCACGCAATGCTTTTACATCTTGGCCAAAGTGTAACCTGAGGTCTGGTTTTGGTTTTCTGGGTTGAGTTGAGTTTCACTGATGTTCTGTACTTGCACATACAGGACTTTTTCATAAATATATCCTATCGAAGTAACTTTAGGTTAATGCATGCGAGTGTCATACCGTAAAATAATTAGAAAAACAACAATTAAGCTTGTAAATCTTTATGAAAAAAAATGTCTACACTGTTGCACTGGACAATTATAAAACAACGACGGATCTCATTACTTAACCCTGACATTACATTTATTGTCATTAAACGTCGCATAAAATTAAAGCGGTGCATTTGGAGCTACACATTTCAAGTTTTTGGCTGACAGCACGTTTAATGTACACATGGGTGAGAGACAGAAGAGGTCAACACAAATATTTATGTTCTTTCGGTACAGCATGGGGTTTCAACAGTTAGCTGCTTTTTTTAACCACAGCGTAAAGGTCCTGCAGGTGTGAATGGGTTTGTCTATATGTGTGTGTTATCACATTTAGCAGAGCGAAGACCTTTCACCAAATGCATGCTGGGTAGAATGTGTGGGTTGAAGAAAAGAAAGGAAAAACTGATTATTATTCATGGGAAAGGTAAGCCTATACTAAAGGTAACATATTCAGATTCATTTTACTACAACTGGAATATGAATTATTGTAACTACTCCATGTACATCACTGACTTCTTACTATCTTATCATCTTATTATAAAATCAGACATTCAGCCCATTTGAATTTGGATTGAATACCTTTCAGAAAGCCCTCAGTCCACTCATGCCCTCAGTTCCAATGTGTTTAGAGACTCATAGTTTTAACAGAGGTGACACTTTAAAATGTCAAATCACAAAAAATAACACTCAACACCTGAATAACAGTAAACACACAAGAAAAACCCACACACAAAAGGGATCCATCTATTTTTTCAGCAAAATAAACTCAGATCGCAATCTCAAAATCCTAAACAACACGTCAGCACATTGTTAAAACAGACTCAAATGTGTTCAGCGAATGGCTGTTAAGGAACACACTCTCACATATTTGGTCCCTTACCTCGAATGTGTGTGCAAGAAAGGAAATGGAATCTGCTGACAAGTCCACACACACAATCTGGGACACAGAGCTCACATAAGTGACACATTTAGTTTGGGATCACATTTATATATCCAATGAACACTAGGACTATACAGAAAGTTATATTACTTCTCTTGATTGTGTATGTCCAGTTTCCACTGGAAATTCACTCCAAAGTACATCCTGTTTCGCCCACTATTGGATTGAGTATTAAGTAATACCAGAAGATTTTATCACAGTGAAAGATTTTCATTTCCGATACTGAACCTAAAGCGCTCTTTCAGTTCCATTCCCATGATGGCTGTAGAGCATAGAGTGTTGCCACACGTAAAATGCATGTGTATTTAATGATTACATATTATTGGTGTGGTGGCAGAAAAGAGAGGCTGAATGGAAAGTAGAAGGAAGGTTCAGGGGTTGAGAAAGAATGGAGAGACAGGTTTACATTAACACAAGGGGTGGTCTTACGCAAGACCCCCACACACTGAGACAGCTACAGAAACAAATCAAGCCGGACAGAGAGCCAGGGTCTGGGATGTGTGTGTGCACGTGTTGGTGCATAGAGTCACCATCACACAGTGTGTCAAGGTTTAGAAGGATTTTTATAATAACGTTAATCTGAACAAGTTGTTGTGAAACCCAATGTCCCAACTGTGATTGTAGTAACCGACCTGATCTGTGCTTAATTGATTATAAATAAATGTTAATGAATTACTTTACCTGTACCTATTATCAAATTACATAATTCTACTAATTGATCAGGTTGGTTTGAATGACATATCTGTAAAAAATATCTGTAAAACTGCTCATGTGCTCATAAGTTTCTTGAGAATAAGTAATTCAGCTTGAAAAAAAAGCATTAAAATATATTCACCTAAAGAAATCTTAGTCGAATGAGATCAAACTTGTCAATTATTCAACTAAAGTTATGTAATGTTATGTAATGTAGTCGTCTAAGGCAGGAGGCCTAGTTAGTTGTTAGTTCTGGTAAATGTTTAGAAAACTAAAGTGTTAGCAAAGAAAGACATTATTGTTGTAGAATATTAAATTGATTTTAATACCTAAATCACACAACATTATTTTGTATTAGACGGACCTGCAGTTGGCTGAAAGCATAGTCAGTGACTATGCTTTAATTCTTGAGGACGTATAATTTTCAAATTTAATGTGCTACTATTTGATGCTTCCGGACATTTGAAAAAAAAAAATCAGAAAATGTACCCTTAACTGCCCGTGCTCCAATATATTTTATTGCTCTCTTGTCCAAAGTAAACCGCAAGTCGCAGTCACCGTGAAGCTTTTAGTCATGCTTGTTTCAGTTACTGTGGAGCCTTAATCTCCCTTCTCTCCGGCCAAAATCTCTCTTACAGAACCTCCCTGTTCAGTTAGCTACATCTGTCTGCCTCACAGTGACATGTGCACACACACACACACACTTTACACCCATGGTTGTACACCCACACACTAAAGTTATGGTATATTGAATGGACATCCTTCCTGCTCCAAGACATATTGTCCATTATCAACCAGTGACTTTGCTTCAGCTGTTCTGATTTTCCCCCTAGTATGCAATAGGCAATCCATCCAACAAATGTAAGGAGGCACTCCCCAATGCGAAAAAGTGCATCTGTGTGTGTGACTTTGTGGGGGTGGGAATGATGGATCTAAGAAAGTGCGGGACTGCTGACACGGCAGATGGGAATGTTTTCATTTGGTTACAAGGAATTCCACAGAGATCCGCGGCGAGGATGCAGGCTGAATAATGTAAAAACTGGAAATGTGAAGGGAATCCATCGGTTTTTAAGAGAGCAATCAGTGCTTCTGTCTCTCCTCGTGTCTCTATAGAAGATTGGCCTGTCAATCACACTTGGTGGTTTCAGCACTGCAGGGCTGTTTGAATTCAGAGAGGATCAGGGCTGGTGGGCTGCCGAACACACAGTGAGCCTGTGTCAACAACCTGTGAGGGAACCATCAGTGATAAATGTCTCAAAACACTGTAGCTGAGATTACCAAGGAGCAAATGGCGAGATGAAACCTATTTTAAAAGAAAGCTTGAAGGGTGTTAACTTGAGACACTGGAAGATAAAGTCAGTGGTCAAGAATTCTGACGCAGACTGGTTAAGCTTCCTCCACACAGCGTCACATAGCGCCTGGGGAGACAGGAACGTGGGTGGAGGAAGAGAAAGAGATGTGTAAAAGGATGGAAGAAACAACATATGAAAAAAACTACAGTTAGGCCTGTCACGATAATTAATTTGGTTGTACGATACATTTTCCTGGAAATTATTGCGATAAACGATAATATTGTCGGCACTGTTGTAAGACCATTTTAGACCACTGACATAATGATAATATATAATTCAAGTACATCCTTTCAAACAGAACTTTTTATTGAACATTGCAAATTAAATGTGAAATAATATTCAAATATATAAATTATATATAATAAATAAAACAAATTAATTAAATTATAATAAATTAATTAAATCACACACAACCAAAACAATAAATTAAATAGACTCAGGCTGGAAATCAGAGCTCTCTCTATCTCTCTATCTATCTATTTATATAAATAAATAAATATGAGCACACATTGTCTCACAAGCAAAAAAAACCCTCCTTAAAACAACAGTCAAGTGTACAGTCCACTGTCCATACAAAGACCCAGATGCCTCAACAGGCCATATCCAAATCTGTATTTTAAAGTTTTCGAGCAAGGAACAACAACATGTTTGCATTATCGGGCAAATGCATCTTTGATTGTAAACTGTCGGGAAGGTGGGGGCTCCATCTCCAGCTGCCGTGTTTGCTCCCAGCTGGGCAAATGGAATGGGGTGGTTATGTTTTAGGAGTAGTTTAAGATTTGTGGTTTTGCCTGCTTTTGTCGCTACCTTTTTTAAACAAAGGCGACATACCGGCTCATTCAAATCCGTAGGTTCGCCTCGTTGATTTGGCTTAAACCCAAAATACTGCCACACCGGAGATGTGTAGTTAGGTTTTGTAACCAATTCCATTTCACTTTAAATTCCCTTCGAGTAAGTCACACGTTGTCTCACGCTTGTCGCTATATTATTAATTTGGATGCTACACTGCTGCACGTGCACGCGGAGTGTCTGACTCCTGACCTGGCTGCAGAGCGCCTGGCTAAAATGCTGGTCACATCCTTATGTAAACGGCAATTTATCGAGCTCAGAAAAGTTATCGAGTTCATTTTTATTTATCGTACGATAAGTCAATTTATCGATTATCGCGACAGGCCTAACTACAGTGCACAAAACTAAAAGAGCAGAACTAAAACAAAGGCGGAGAAAGTAGGGCCAAATCGGAACCAGCTGCTCAACTGGATCCCAGATGTTTGAGAGTGTACACACACACACAGATGAACCATCTCTCCTCTGAGATTGCATGAGATGGCAATGAGCCATAGTGAACCGCATGACTATTTCATTCGTCACCTCAGGCCCAGCATTCAACAGGACAGCTGTCCTCTTCCTCTGCTGGACCCAGCCCTCTTTTTTCAGCTATGTTACCAGAAATGTCTGTTTTTCATTCTTTGCTGCCAGGATGTGTGTCCAGCCCACAGTCTAACTCGTGATGACACATTCAGTGTGTTAATGTATGAAATATCTGCCAGGTTACTAGGACTACAGTAACGATGGTGACCATTAATCCTTTTCCTCCCACCATCTTCCAACCTCTATCCTTAGCCGACACTTCCTGAGTTTATCCGTCCAATCAATCGATCCTTCTGTCTCCATTGTCCTTCTCTACATCAATTATCTCCCCTATGCTGTCAGCCATCTATCATTCCTCCAGCCTTCTCTCTCTGCATCCTTCCAGCTACATCCAGTTAGAAAACTGAGAAATAGGCTATGGTAATCTACTGAAACCCAATCCGCCTCGCTGCTGCAGCCCTGACGTTGAATCATTTCCATCCCAGAACTGCATTACCAATAATGGGCAGAGGAAGAAAGGGAGAACGAGAGAAAAAGGTAAAAGGGTGAGAACACAGGATATAATACCTGTAGGATAGATGTCCAAAGGAAGACAAATGTGTGCAGTGAAAGACAGAATTACTGAGAGGGATGACAGACAAAACACCTCTCAGTTGGTTAGACCTGTTGGGTTATTTCTAGACGGCGAGAAAGCCTTGGCGACTTCACAAAACACTCACATTGGGTGTGGATGACAAACAAACACTGTGTTTTTGTGTGTGTGTGTGTGTGTGTGTGTGTGTGTGTGTGTGTGTGTGTGTGTGTTTGCATGGGTGTTTCTTGTATGTTTGTGTGTGATTTGTATGTCTCATGGAACTGGCTTGTCCCTATACATTTCTACATTTTGCCGTGCCATCTGAACAGGATGTAAACTCGAGGACAGCAGTTGATATTTCATGGTAGAATTTCGTTTTTAGTTGAGAAATATTTGACTGATTCTTCAACTCTAGTGTATAAATGAGTGCAAAACAAAGAAAAAGCCACCATGAAGTTGAAAGTTCTGTTTCTGCAGACATTTGTTTGGAGACACCGTGTTCTCCTCTTGGACCTTTTGATTCTGCAGTGTGAGAACCCATTGGCTGATGTACTTACATGTTTAAAAGCTTTATGCGAGTGTGCATGCATACATACATGCACTAATGTCTAGAGAGGGTTTATCGATGCATGCCTAAATGTGTGGCAGTCAGCACAGTTTGCACACCACGGATGCATTCCACATTACACGGCGGCTGGTGCTGCTTGTTTCCTCCTGTGTGATTTAACGACTTCCTGGGGAGCGCACTCTTCCCGGCTAGTTTTGGGGTCCACAGTTTAAACATAGCCAGAGCTATGTCTGGCTAAACAAAGAGTCTGTCTCCTCTGTCATAATGACAAACGATAGAATTGTCGTAGCACGCCAAAACAGCAAACACGGTTTTAAAACCCGGAAAAGCCTTGAAATCAGCAGTTTAGTGAAGACAAAAGAAGTGTTTAAACTAGGCAGGGCAGCCAAGGATAGACAAACGTTTCCCACTGAGTAAATACTATGTAGTGCCAAGATGAAAAGAAAGCAGCCCAGGAACAAGATGCAGGCAATTTACTTAATGGTTTGGATTTGAGTTTCAACAGTCCTTGGCAGGATTTTGACAAACTCCCCACCGAATCCTGATCTCAGTGGGGATGAAGGATTGCAGTGAGTGAGAGCTGTGGGAAGGCTCAATATGTGCCACATTTTTCACTCTCCTAACTCATGACAGGAATCAAATTTGTTCTGGAATAGGACCTGTATGTCTGCAACAAACCTTACTAACCTTTTAGGAGAGTGGTTTTGCATTGTTTTATATAAGGTAATTGTTTTAAAAGAACCCAGAATTGCTCTCAGGACCACCTGATTTCCTTGATTTTGAGCTATATTGACTGGTGTTCAATGTGGGGGAGAAATACTGAAGCCTTGTCTTCAGAGTACTGCGTGCTCCTGCTGATGGCGGTAATGTCTTTATTGAAGTAGTCATTATTTTAATTGGGAGGTTTTAATTGATTGACGCATCAATCATTGCTCTATAATTGGAGAATTGAGTACAGAGGCATGTGAGCATTAAATGACCGCCTGCTAAACCTCTCCCCTTAAACTCAACTGTTCAGTTATAGCTGAGCAACCGTTACTAGGCACCTGCTCTTTATTTGGTGAAATATTTATTTTGGGAAGTATAAATAATGATCACATTTTCATTTATAACACTGTCTATGACACAGGGATCTACCTCACAAAACGAGACTGTTGCAGACTTTTTTCCCGGCACATTCAGCTTGAGTCCAAATCATTTAGCATTAAATCATGTATACAGTCATTGTATGTGAACATGGAGGTATGTTGTTTGAAAAATGACTACTCGGTTTGATTGGTAAACCTTCCTCAATTATCACTGTTAATTTGAAATGTGCACACTGGTTCATACAGTTCTTTAATATAGAATCCATGACATACACCATTGCTGCCCTTGCTTTTAATCTTCAAGAATCACAGATAGCGTTATGGTTTGAATATCCTGTCGTCAAGCAATAACATATAACATGTGGACAGGTCTTAAAATAACCCAGGCTATATAAGGGTTAAAGGTCAGAAATCCATAGTGAATGAAGCCTATGGCAAAATATTAATATTCGCCTACAAGCACAGAAATCCTCATCTGATCGAAGGCTCAGGTGTCCTTTGAAATGCAATCAGACACAAACTGTTCCAAACCAGTTCCAGAGATTCTCCATTATCCTGCCCACCGCTGCTGAATGGGATGGGAAATTGTATTGAGGTTTCTCAGGGTAAGAGGCTGATAGTGTTTGAGCTTTAATAGGGTGTATAGGCTATCCAGTTGATTTAATCAGAGAGTGTGGTTACCGATAATCCTATTTCATATATGGGTCCCGCACTAAGTCCGCCGGCAACACGTGCAGCAGAGCGGCAGAAAATCTGCTGTGTCCACGTGCTGGACTGATGCTCTCCCATGAATATGTCAAACTACTGCATGGCCTGACTATGAAAATATGATTAGTGTACATGCACACATGTTTGAACGCACGTGTAACATGAAAGCAGATCAGATAAGGACAGTGGGAAACACATATAAGCTACAGTTATAGCAGTCCACAGTCAAAAAAAGTCATCGTATGCTGAAGATTTGTAACGTCTTAAGCCTCCACATACAAGGAACAGTACCAGCATTTGTAACAAAAATAGCCTTGATTTTTAAAAGCACAATTGTTGAAAAATCAATAGTGGGTGGAGGGGTTTTAAAGCAGCAATCCCTGTTAACCCTTCCTGACGTGCTGTAGGTCTGAATCAATCAATCATCAGTGACAGGAGGGCCGTAGTGACACACCTGCTCACTTTGCTGCACGCTTTAGATTCAGGAAGAGCTCAAACATTTCCTCCTAATTGTTTTTGACATTCTGAACTGGGCTTCTGTAGGAATGATCAGTCTGGGTTAAGCCATCAGATCATGTTTACCGGTAAATAACTGATCTCATGTGAAAAGAAATCCAGATTTGTAAGCAGAGAAGCAATGGTACACCATGTTTCACAAGATGCGTGAGCTAATACACAGCTCTTGGGCTGTCAACAACTCTTTTTTATAGTAAGATTTTTTTGATTCAACAAACATTAGCAGACAGCTTCTGAGTTCTGCCTTTTCTTATTTGAACCTCTTTAGGGCACAGGTGATGCGGCATGGCTTTAATTGACTGAAGCAGTGTGCTCTGACATCATCTAGGGGCATCAATTCAAAGCACACATGCTTTCAAATCAACAAGGGTGTGGCTGCCCTCTTTGTTCCACTAGTCCTCTGTCTTCCAACAGTGAATTTGCTTTGTTGAGAAGAGAAAGGCACCTAAGATCGGCAAGCTTTTTCTAGTGGGTAAGACAGGGCATAGATGCTCGATTGCCAAACCCAGTAACCCCGCCCCTTCTGCCCACATGTCCACTGACACCACTCCTTTGAAGAAACCACAATTTTTCATTCTTCTGACATGAAAGGCATGTTTCCTGCAGTTCACAGTCAAAGCATTTCAGCAAGGCCCCTACCTTTACACACACAGCGTAAACTAAAATATTTATGTGAACTCATTGGGGGGTCAGATATTTTTACGAGCCCCGGTGCGCTGCATTGTCTTTTCCTGTCACTTGTAGGTTATAAGAGTTCGAAAGGTCAATTGGTGGTTAAATGGCTGATTCCCTAGGGAGGAGGACATACTGATCTCACCTCCAACATCATTAGGAGTTTATTAACAACTATCACTGTCTCCCTGGTCTTCTCTTCCTAACCTGTTACAGGATTTATCTCTTATTACAAGAGGGTGTTGAAGTCGTTTACACTAATGCATCATGTGTGTCTTTACAACAGTTTTTAATACATAAATATGAAGTGCTGTAGAGCTATGTTAAAACTGACTTTGTACTTAATGTTGAAATTTAAAGCTGAGGAATTATTTTCAAAATGATAGTCATTTTTAAACATGGTTTCCGGAGTACATTTACATAGTTTAGGGGGAAAAACTACACAATATCGAAATTATTTATTAAAAATGCTAAAATGTAATATTATAGACCACACTGTCAGATATAGTAGGTAGGTCAAGTTATATCTAGCATATACACTTGTGAATTTCACAGTGGAAACTATTATGTAACTGGAAGTAAATCTAGCACCGTGCAGATTAAAAACCACTTTGATCATACACTTCTGCTGATGCATTAGACGCCCCATAAAGATTATTAAACCTACATACATCCTTTTCATGCGTTGCATAAATAAATTGTTAGACCTTCCTATAACTTCAAAGACAAGCTTTATGCTCATAGATAAACGAAGTGCCGCATTCAAGATATATGCTTGTGTGTTTTTTGGTGTTTGCCAGTAAACGTATGATGGAAATGCTGGGTTTAGACAACAGACATTATTCTCAAGCAGATCAAATGTGTTAAAGTCTCGTCTTTAGAACAAAAACCAGGAGTGATAAGGGCTTAAACATGGTTGGAGAGGCTCCATATATGGAGGGTAAAAGGATAGTGTTTCCTGGCCCTTCTCTTTCTGTCAGAGCACATCTCCTGCGTACGTGCACGCATTAGAGAGAGTGGTTGGAAATCAGGGTCTTGACATTAGCAACTTAATGTGAGTGGTCTGGAATCTTTCTAAATGTTTTGCCAAGGACTTGATGTTACAGAGAGGATCTATTTCTGGTGACGTTCAGAGGGTCACGGCCGCTTTGAAATAGATTTCCTGCAAAATAAGTTAAAGACAAACAGACAAGGACATTGGGTGAAAGCTGGCACTTTATGCCTCTGGCTTTGGTCTGGGACGCTTTCCAGGCAGCGTCATTGCATTAGCTAACATGCAGTACATCAATGTCAGCCTACTTTGGCAACAGGTCATCTTATTCAGCACTCTAACGCATTTTCTTATAAAATCACCTGCTCCTTTTCAAGGTCACTATGTACTTTTCCATGTTCCCTGCAAATAATACAACAGTGCTCTCTCCGCTGGTATGTGTTTCTCAGCAAGTGGGACACATTTGTGCCTGCTGACGGAGGTAGAGGGACAGGTTGTTGCCATGGACGCCGAAGAAGCTGGTCACCCTTGGCAACAACGTAAGCAGCGAGGTGCATATTTACATATTTCACAGGCTGCTGACCAATAGGAACTCAGTATCTTAGATAAGCAAAACTATGATGTGTGTAAAAAGAGGATTATAGGTGATGTTGACGCAGCTGGGAAAATGAAAAAATGTCAGACAGTTCAGAGAAAGCAGGGTGCCAGACAGATATCTGGAGCTTCACAAAGCACTTTAATCTGACAATAAATGGAGACATGTTTTTAAAATAATGCAGGAAATCAGATATAAGAGGGAAAAAAGCCACTTTTTACATAGTGCTTTTAAATCTCATTAATTAGTTATATAAACATAAAATGTTGTTGAACTTCCTTTACCTAATATTAAATCCTGGTGTAAACTGTCTGTATAGGTTTTCAATAGAATTAATTTATAATAATTCTTTATGGCTTAATATTTTTGCAGCACAGGGAATACAAACGTGTTCAATATTGTGCGAAGGAAGGGAAACAATAATCATCAGTCAAAATATTAGATACATATCTAGTTTTTTTACCTTTCCCACAAATTGTGGGATTGAAGAGCTGTCTCTGCCTGAAAAACAAGCAAACCGACTGCACAGACAGGTTGTGATATCATCTGTTATTCCTGCAAGTAATAGGGCAACCACAGGAGAAGTACACACCTTACTAGGACTGAGCAAATAGTCAGGATTTTATAAAAATGTTTGCTATTGGTGATTAAATAATAATACACCACATTTGATAAAGGCAAAGATTGTGTCAAAATCCCCTTCTGAATCAGTCGTATTGTGTGTCCAGTCCACAAGTTGTATTTTACTGACTTACAAACAAGCACACATTTGCTATAGGTGCAATCACGAATTTCCATGCACACACACACACACACACACACACACACACACACACACACACACACACACACACACACACACACACACACACACACACACACACACACACACACACACACACACACACACACACACACACACAACACACACACACACACACACACACACACACACACACACACACACACACACACACACACACACACACACACACACACACACACACACACACACACACACACAAACACCCAACCGCCATGCCAAATTTCTGCCTCCATAGGGAGAGAACTTGGGTTGCCCGGGGTCTGGATATTTTTTATCCAACTGACCAGCTGATTTAACAGGCTGTTAAGCAAAAAACATTGTTTGGCACCGATCTTCGCAAATAAATCAAACTTAATCATTTTAAATATAAAATAATTGTATCAGTATTTGCAAATATTTTGGCCCTAGCAGGAACATGATTAACTTCTTTACAGATATTATCAGATAAACAAAAGACTTAAACATCTACCTGATTGTGATATTCAAATGTGTCTTCCTCAGCAACTGGCTTCAAGTTATGACATGCAGCAACCTGGAGCCTGAAGCATTTATCTGAATATGAGGTCAGATATAAGCAGGTTTGACAACTTTCGAATGATATGAAGGTGGTAAGTGTTACACAACCCTTTAGAGTCCTTATGGGAAATAATTCACTGTTGATGACTACTGGCAACAGTCGGCATTCATTCAACTGGTTTTGGCGTAATTCCTTGAAAATGCTCTGTGGTTTTGGCAGTAGATTACTTTAGAAGATAGTTAGCAAAATCCCACTTTTACTACATTTCTTATGACACATTAATTTAAACGATGTAAGAATACAAGACATTTAAGGGAGAGTATCACATTTGCAACATAACCCCCCTTGTGTGTTCACTCTTCCTATCTGTTTCCTGTCCCTTTCTGAATCTTGTTGACTCACTCACTCAACCTGTCTGGATAGCCCGATGTTGTGCACTGTATGTGGGTGGGATGAAAAGACTCAGACAAATGACAGGAAGAGGCCAACAGGTGCGGCTGGTTCTCCAATCTGTTTATCTGTACACTCCCTGACCTGCTGAAACCCCTCCAGGCCACATATACGCTTCCATAAACAGTGTTAGGGCTCGGTGAAATAGAGAAAATCTCAATATTTTGGGACAATATTGAAGTTTGACCATTGGTGCTTTCACAAAATATTCACAGAATGTAAATAATCATCAGTAATGTTGATATAATGACTTAGTGGCTAAAGTCATTAATACTACAGCTACACTGGTAGTACTAGTATCACAAAGTAATGTTACTATACTTTTACCCAATGAAATGTATCAAAACAGAAAGTAGTCAAACCTGCTTGTCACATTGAAACTCTTCACTGTGTGGGAAATTTAAAATAATGACGGTGTCTTTTCAAAGCATCCACTCGCCTCCTCCATTCTCAAAGTCTCGTCCTCTTTTCTCCAAGCTCCCATTTGTCTCACTTACAGCAGCTGTTGCTAGGCAACAGCTCATACCCACATATGCATGATTACTTATATCATAACAATGTTGTCAATGAAAATATTTAGTTATAAAAAGATCATGTACCTGCCTTTATGATCAATAGTTTGGTGATTTAAAGGTGAAATTAAAAAAGTGCACTGTATACTTGGACCGTCAGACTGTTTAATGATAAATACATGAAAACACTACGTCTAGCACTTCTTATCAAGATTTCATGATCAAGTCAATTGGCTTAAGTTGACAATAATGACCTTTTTGAAAACATGTACGACCAAATGTATGTTCTGCCATTAGATAAACACCACCCAAACAACTACAGAGAAGCAGTCTTTCTGAAAACCCTCAGATCTCAGGCTCCCAACAGCGCTCAATTAGTCACGTTCTTAAACCATGAGTGAAGACAAGCCAAAAACTGACCAAACATTTCTTTAGGGAATCAGATTACAACAACAACTAAAAACAGGTGCAATGCACAGGGCTTCATGTCAGCTTTTGTTACAGAATGAATGAATGCAACAGGTGAGCGCTGAATGAAAGGCCGGGACGAGAGAAAAAAAAGTTTAGCGTAGACAGTCTGAACAAAAGACGTGTGTTATAGATTATGAGGACATACCATATAAATTCCTTCACACTCAACTAATCATGCATAGACAAATACAACAGGACCAGCTCAAGTTAGGACTTGCAGTGAGAGGGGGTGTGGGAGCGTTTTTTAAAGCGCAATGCGTGGGAGGACAGACAGGACCGGCTCTTTCTACTTCTGTTTCTCCACAGTGACACAACAAAGAGGATCAAAAACCCAGACCACAATATGATGTACAATTCAGTAATGACTGCCCATAATGAAATTAAATCGCAGTTTGAAGTAATGGCTGTCCCGTGTATTTGCTGTTTGGGTATTTATTTGTAGCTGTCTAGGCATTAAGAATAGCTGCCTGATTATTGTAACGTAATGTCATGAGGAACACTGTGAAGTGTGTTCCAAAAACAAACATGTGTTTACATGCAAAAAGGTACCCTGCATCGACGGATGATCATAAACCTAGATAATATCATGTGTACAGGGGAATGAAAAAAAAGGTAACTCATCCTCTATTTAATCCAAATATGATTCGAACAAGGATAAGGATTTTCTTCTCAATCATCATGATCACAGTGTTACGCAACATTATAATTTCCCTACTGCTTGTAAACCCAAGGGAACATCAGCTTCCTTTATCATTGTGGGGATTTTCCAAATAAATGACAGCCCTTACAAGACCAGAGGAAAGAGAACCAGGCAGAAAATGTCTCTTCCTGTGACCTTCTGCTTCAGCCATCCATCACTGTGATGGGATTTTTTTAGCAGCAAATTGAATGTCTGTCTCTCTCCGCTCTCTTTCTTTCATTGCAGTTTTTCATTAAAATCACAAATGTTTGAGTGGCACAACGTTCAACAAACAGGATAAGTTGTTTCTGAGAGTGGAAGAGGGAAGAAACCAAATGAGAGCAAATAGGCAACAGATGCTGAGACAACCAGAAACAGAGTTAGAGAAAACAACATTTGTCTATAAACAGCTTTGGCTTCTTTGCAGTAAAATGCTGAAAAAAGCACTACCAGCCCTTCTTTTGACATATTTAACAGGGGATCCCTGACCTATATGCTATTAGAATCTCATCTGCTAGTTTCCCATCAGCCTACACAGGAGTGCCAGACTGGCATGTGGACTGAGTGAGGCTACAACCCTCAAGCGGGCATGCAAGGGGGCGAAGAGCTGGATCTGTGCCCAGGATACAAGCTCTATCCCTGCAGAGAGACAGTGTACTCTTCTCCCTGATGCCTCTGCAAGCTGCTGCTTCTGCAAGGGCATCTCCTCTCCAATCTACCACCAGTGGATGACAGGGCCTCCTCCATGAGAAAAGACTGCACCCAACCTGTATGCCATGCTGCAACACTGTTTCACGCACAGGAAGGTCCCATCATACACTCTCACTTGTTATAAGGCCACATTCAAATGAGTGCCCCCTTCTTTTACAGTGCACTTCAGACTGTTGATTAAGCATGCTGAAAATCACTTATCATTTTTACATTGGAGCAAAATGGATCCTCACTATGCGTGGCAATGAGTATCCCTCTTCTCATATGCACTGAGCCAATCCACATTCGGAAAACCAGACACATCGGAACCACTGACAGACGCGTGTCCTCCAGCAAATGCATTAGATGCAAATATTTGTTTTAATAACAAACCAAAAAATGACATTTAAAAGAAAATACTTGGAATATGATTGAAGGGTTAGAAAATGCAACAAAAAAAAGACCAAAATGGAAGAAAAACGCCATCATGCTGTTGAACACATGGACGAGTAACAATGTATTATTTTCTCTGTAGATGCCACCACAACATGAGGGGACTGTTCGGTCCCCATCCAAAAAAAATCATGCGTAAAATAAGGTGTGCCATTTTTGCGCACCGCTGTGATGTGCCTGTGAGGAGCAGCCTTACCTGAATCGGGGGGAATCTTTTATACATTCTTCAAAGTCCACCGTCATTTTTGCGTTTTTCTCGTGTATTCCTACTTCAGTTTGCCAATGTCATTACCCGCTGAGGGATGTCGCTTGAACTGTGCGGATGGTAACTGGTGGTCGGTGTCCCCTGACGCGCAGCAGTCTGTCGCCCCTCTCCCGGTGGCACCGTGACACAAACTGCGAGGTCTGTGAGCGGCAGGCGGATTACTACTACACTGCTGCCGCTGCTGCGAGACAGGCGAGAGGCGTAGCTGCACCGCGGAGACTGAAAGAGTGGAAGAGAGCGCCGACTAGTTACCACCTGCCGTAACACATCTGGAGAACAGGAGGAATCATGGGAGAAACCTCACTCAAACCCATGGAGCCCCAATCAGTATAACAGAAAATATATTTCACACACATTCATTTCCATATGCAATGCTTGCGATCTGTTTCTTGCACAATAAATAGTCCACATAAAGGTAACACATTTAGAAATGAGGGAATATGAGCGTTTCGGGTCGTTTAAAAATGTAGAGCATTGGGTACTACTAAATCCAATTATTCTGCCAAAACTCAGATAAAACATAACTAAAACATTTCGCAGTTTGAACAAAGCAGAGTATTAATTATATTCTACTTTTTGAATTGTCAAAAGTTAGCCTTTTTGAAAATCCAGATTTTTAACAGATTAATCTCTGATTTACCTGAAGTGTTGTGTAGCCTAAATTCAGTGTAGCATATTTGTCAGCATTTTAAACAAATACAATTAATCAGGAAGCGTATCTTGGTACGCCTCTGTCACTGATCTAAAATCGGTTGTTGCTCGTGTTGATTATCTTTATACCGACCCATCTCCACTACTGTATCGTCTCTGAACGCAATGATTCTCAAGGCAGATGGCTTTGCGGCTGGTCGAGGATGACGTCGACACACACCCCCTCTTTGGATTATGACGCAAACAAAAAGGGACCGACAGGGCTGCAAACCCCTTGGAATAGTTTTTTGCCTTAACTTTACATGAATGCTTACATGTGTTGGTAATTTATAATAGGATAAATGATCAGACGTCTCGACTGTTCTTCCGGACTACAAATATAACTACTCGGAAATGCGGCACGTGTCAACAGTCTGCCTGCTCGCGCCTGCTGTGTTGTCCCTGCTATAGTTTGTCGCATCTGAGTGCCTCACCTGCAGGTCGTCCTTCACCGGCTCCCAGTACCCGTCATTACCAAAGTTGTGACAGTAAAAAGAATATTTTAAAATGTTCCCTTCCACTTCTGTTGACGCATGACTAATTTGTATCACATGATGATAAGGAAGTGTCAAAGACATTTAGAGACACCATGCACAACTGTGCACGCTATCTCATCTTCTTTCAATACATTGGAACAAAATACAGGTAGGTTATGTAATAATGCATGATATCTGGTTGCACTCAAAGTTGTGTTATTATTTATTAATTATTATATAATTATTATCTCTTCAGTGGTGTAGTGAAAGTGCCTCAACATGAACTTGTTAAGAAAGGGGTCCAGGACCACTTGGAGGTAAGTTTTGTAAACGTTTTGAGTTCTAATTCTCCTTCCATACATGTTTCCTCTTTCCTTCTTTCTGTCATTGTTGGTCCTGCAAACCAGAAAATAAGTTAACTAAGTTACTATTCGAGTATAACTTCGTTGTAAAGTTGCCTGAATACCAAATATCATTGGGACAACAACACATATCATACAGGCAGATTACAATGTGCAATCATCGGTCAAATATTGTGTAGATTGAAGTAATGCAATCCTACTGTCCTGTAAAAGCTCCTCTCTCCACGAGAGTTAAACTGTTCAGTTTGAGTTAGTTGGTAAACTTAACAGGTTGAGTGAAAAGACACACAGGAAGAAACACATCCTGCTGCTTACAGCTATGCATAATTTGCCTTTCCTGGTTTAATTTAACTTTGATTATTTAATAGTTTTTTAGTATGTTTAGTTTTGGCATGGTTGTATGTAAGTGAATGGTTTTATTTGGTATAAATGTATGGGTGCATGTGTGTACATAGATGCATTTATAGTTTTTATATTACAAGTCTTTTACTTTTTTTTTTAACCGTCAGCATGAATGCTAATAAGCTCAACTCCCCTTTCTGACTATTTGTTGTAAGCTATGATTGTTTTTAAAAGACCAAAATAGATTTTCTTTAACAATACATAAGCCAACAGCTTATTTTTAACCTCTCTGATGTTCTCTTTCTCCGTGTACAGGATGCAATAAGGAGGCTGAAGCCAATCAACCTGGTATCTCTGTCAGTTTCAAGCAGGACAGACAGAGGCGTCCACGCCCTCTCTAACTCTGCTCACTTTGACCTCCAACGCAAGAACGATAAGCCGCCACTTGCCGAAGACATTATTGTTCAGGCTCTTAATACCCATCTCAAAGAAGAGCAGATTGGGTGAGTCTGGACTCCTTAGATGAGTGTGATATTCAACAGTAGAGATGATCTCCTCACACAAGGGTTAAATGTAACACAGGGTCATGCACTGAGAATGTATCCAACAAGATTAAGCCACTCATACTGAACAACACATTTCTCTGGCTTGTGAAATCAGAGGACTCACAGAACATTTTATTCTAGCAATGATAAATGGAAAGAGACACAGAGTTTCCTGTCGAAATTATTATCAACAGGTGTTATATGTAGATTTATAATCCACAGGTGTATATGTGTATAGGTATAGGTGCAGGTGAAAAATAAATAAAAATACACCCCAATGATTTACAGGTTTTTAACATTATGATTTGTTTTTCATTCAAATCCAGAATTACCACCTTGGGGTTTTATTTCTCTGCCAATCAATTCATGTGCAGTTTCCATGTCTGTCTCTCAGGTCATCACATCATCATTTACCACATTAGACATTTTAGTGAATTCGTATAATGAGCATACTTATTCTTGAGTTGTGGTCCACAATGTGTTTTTCGAGTTCACAGTGAACAAAACATTCTCATCGGTTCATTCTTGCGTCCAACTTGATTACTGTGAGAAATGTTAAAAACATTTTCTTCAGGATATGTAATTTTCACAAGAATTGGATGGATATGTGAAGTAGTCAGGACAAAAACTATTATCTATTTTTGGCCTGGTGGTGTAATAACTGTGTGCGGTGTGAAAGCTTCCCTGTCCTTAACAAAGTATCACTTCATATTAATTTGCTCCTCTTTAGTCTCATGCAGTCCGTCTCTGTGATGCAATATCAAGACAGCAGTTTTCTGTCTGATAGAGGAAAAGAAAAAAGAACCAAAGAGACAGAAACAGGGAAGGGCAAGGAGAGTGATAGATTAACGGATAGAAAGGAAAGACAATACAAGAGCACCGAACAGATGTGGATAAGACTGAATTAAGACAGAGGAGTGAGAGTGTGAAACAGAACGAGCCATTCGGGAGGCAGCCAGAGAAGAGAGGAGGGAGGAAAGGGAAGCTCCCAGCATCCCACTAATCCCTAAACCTGCAGAGAGAAGGTTAGAAAGGATTATCCCTGCTCTGCTTTTTGGTCTATAGCATCCCTTATAAACACTCCCTCACACACACACACACATACACACACACACACACACACACACACACACACACACACACACACACGGATACACTCCTTCGACTAAATGGAAATTACTGTGTTGATTAGAGTGTGAAACCTGCAAATACACAGTATAAAAACGCTTCCTGTGCTTCATAAAACAGAATATATTTCTGGCTTCCGAAATGCCTTATACTGTATACGTCGTGCCAACCTTTTCAGCTACCAGTAATATTTATCCAGTTATATTACATTACATTACATGTTACTTGTTAGACGCTTTTTATCCAAAGCGACTTACATACTCAGTACTGTGGGCAATCCCCACAGGAGCAATTTGGGGTGAAGTGTCTTGCCCAGGGACACAACGACATGCTGACTGCAGTGGGGTTTGAACCTGGGACCCCCTGACCCCAACACCAAGGCTCTATCCACTGCTATTATATTCATACAAAATCCCCATTCATTTTTGCATTTTCATAAAAACGCACCCTAAGCCATCTTTTCACTTCTTACTTGGATGGAAGAGGTAACCAAAAATATTTTTTTGTTGCAGCATCAATCACAATATGGCTTCCAGCGTATAGCTTTGGTCTGCTGCCTCCTAAGGTAGAATGCCAATACAAGATTTAAATGTGGACTTGCACGCTGAGAAAATACCTCTTTAGTCGGGGGTTCATTCGTCTGCTGTGCTGCCACCAAAAAGGGCCTCAATTAGCCTAAAATGAGCAGCCAGTTTCCCATGAGGGCAAACTGCTGAGTAGCAAAATGGTGCCATGCCAAACAATGCCCCAGTTCCCAGATGTGTGAGATCATGCTTTGTGCACTGCTTATGAAAATGTAATGTGTGTGTGTGTGTGTGTGTGTGTGTGTGTGTGTGTGGTGTGTGTGTGTGTGTGTGTGTGTGTGTGTGTGTGTGTGTGGTTTGGGGGCCAGGCCTGTCATTTCACATCGGAGCAGACACTGAAGGCAGAAGCAAGGGTTTCCTCTGCCACGTTTCGCGCCCAATCTCCTCCCCTGGAAACGTAACCTAGTTTCTCTCTCATTGCACACACACACACACAGACTGAATGTGCCCTGCTGTGTACAGAAAATTAGACATATGTGCACATATATGGGATGTTGGAGCATTGTTCTCATACTTCCATATACTCATACACGGCTCTTATCACCTCCAGCCTTCTTTTAAACACACGCATGCATGGGAGCATTTTCTTAGTGCATGCACAGGCGTGTGGACGAATGCTACAGGGTGTTATTGTAGTTTTTGCGGTCACAGTCACCCTGGCACAGCTCTTTGTTCTTCACTTTACAGATGTAAGCATTAAAGAGTCCCCACTCCTCACTGTATTATTACTGAACAAAACATCTCTGACCCATTAAAGGGAGGTGGTGTGTGTCAGACATGTATGAAGAATGATAATGAAAGCATTCAGTAGAAGATAGTTTTGTGATACGTTATGATAAAAAAGAAAATGCAACTACAGCAATCCTGATCCCTCTCTCCCTCACCTGGAGGTTATGTAACCTATATATGTTTAGATGTAAGCTCTAAATGTGGAGATGTGGATGTGCATGTTTTATTTATTATTGTCTGGGATTTGGAATAACTCTGTAGAAAAACCTTTTACAATTTAATATATTCATGTACGATAGTTACCTCCACCAGCGACGTGATTTTGGTTTGTTATTTTGTTTGTTAAAAGGTGGACTAGTGCAGAATAAGCCAAGGAAAACTAATACAGAACAGATTTGAATCATAGGGAACTATATTTTTCATTATAAAACAGCCTTGGGGAAGATTTAATTATCAATTATCACCAGAGCTTGAACAATTTGAAAACTTATATATATATATATATATTTAAACCTTATTTTGTCCAATTCTTTGTGAATTTTTCTTAAACAACCCTATGTGGTTTGGGCAAAAAGATGTGATTACCTGTGCAGAAACACTGGCTACATTTTGTGCTCTACTTTACGATGTTACACATGCACATTAAACGCCACTGATGGATTTAATCATGACAGGAAGTTTTGTCTGACTGCATTTGAGTAATCTTATGATTTTCCAATGTCTGTGTGCTTCTTCATGGCTTGATACACAGGAAGTGTCCCATGTGAGCCGTGTTGAAGTCGCATCAAAGAGCTCCAGCCTGTGAGCCGCTGTGATGCTAACTGTGCGAGCGTAAGAGCTTGGCTCATTCGAGTTCTTGGCAGCCTTTTAGGACTCTGACAACGCCGGTGCTTTTATGTTGAAAGCTGGAATGCTGGCATTTTGGACAATTACTTTTTGAGAATATTAACACCATCTGTGTCCTGGGAAGGCTTCAATCTGAGGAAGGATGAAACCCTGATGTCTGGTTGTTTTTAGTTTTAGTATGAATATCCCCCAAAAATCTTTTTTTTTAATGAACTGGTCAAAGAGTTTGGGCTATTTTGCCTCCATGACATATAACTGTCAAATATTTTGTGATTAGGGGAAAGAAAATACCCCAAATACACATTTTGGTCTTTATTTAGCTGCACTTTGTCTATTTGTAATTGCTAGATTACTTCTACATTTGATCATGCCTCACAAGCATATATAAACAGATAATGTCAGGAAACTTTTAATGAAACATTGCTTTTACCTGACATTATTGTCTAAGTTTGTGTTAATATCTCTTCGTTCAAACATGTTAACGCCTTTCACCTGTAGTGTCTCCCCTTGATGACATTCTTTCTGTCATTTTAAAAGAAATAATTGCACATTGATGACATAAGACATTGAGGAGAAGTCAAATGTGGAAGCTTTTCAGGCCTAAATGGATGTCAGCTTTCAACCTAACAGTTATTTTGTCACTCTCCCAGAATCACCCGTGCCCTCCGTGTGCCTGATAATTTCCATGCCCGTTTCCGTGCCAATTCTCGGACCTACGTATACCGAATCGCGCTGGGAATCCCCCACCGATCTCTGCTTCCCTTCACAGAGCGCCATCTCTGCTGGAACCTCAGCAACACGTGAGTTAACCTGCTTTACACCAGACATCCCTGCCTTCATTCACTCATCTGTCTTTTCATCCTTCATCCTTCAGTTTGATGAGTTCCCTTAAGAAATACAAATCGAGATCAACCTATCAAGAGGGTCCACACACACACACACACACACCACACACACACACACACACACACACACAACACACACACACACACACACACCAGACACACACACCAGACACCAGACACGCCCTCAATAAACCCATGCCAAGCCTTGCAGAAACAATGGCATGTTAAACACATGAATAATCCACATGTGCCACGCCGGAACTGCGAATTAGGGCCAGTCAAACAAAGTGTTTCATCTGAGCTGACAACCCAAAAACACAGAGAAAAACATGAAATGGTGAGGGCTTCACAGCCCAGACAATGTTCTCTTAGCTGTGATTGGAAGGAGGGAGTGTAAAGAAACACATTTCACAGAGTGTACATATGAGCATTTTTCTGCTTGTAGCTCTACACTTTTTTGGGGGGAAAGTAGGGCAAGATAAGCTGCGGGCTTATACGCATGCAGAACAACACCCCCGCACATTACTGAGTTTTTCTCACTCTCTCTTTCCCTCGCCCATCTTCTCCTTTTCTCCACTACACTTATTTCTCTCTACCCTCTTTCCATTTCTCCTTCCCTCCCTTGTTTCTCTCTCTGATGTCTGTTTATTTTTTTGTATCCCTTCTCTCATTTTCAGCATCCATCTCATCCCTCCACCCCTCAGCGTCTCTGCCTCCTCTCTCCGTCTCTCTTTGATCATCCTCTCCCTCGTCATCACACACCCCCATCTCTCCCACTGCAAAAAATATACATTTCCACTGTTCATTTTAATGTTGCATTTAGTCTTCAAATCTTGCATTTTTTAAAACAAGGGAAAATAATCCAGGTTAGATAGCAGCAGAACCTTTAAAATTGTTGAATTTGTAAATGCACATCAGTTTTTCTAACATATCAGAAGTATATATAGTATTTCAGTTTAACTTTATCCTGCAAAATCCAAATATTTATAGATTTACTTTATGTTGGTTGACTAGTAGACTAGACTCAGGTCTCCATGGAATTACAAAATAACAACTTTAAGAAATTAAAGTTAATCTTAATCAAAATGAAGATGGACATAAATGAGTCTATTAATTGGAGACCCACATTACCATCTCTGAGGCTGTATGACAGTGGTTTTGAGTTATGCTAACAGAAATAATAACAATGCTAACGTAAGCTAACATGCTGATGTTCAGATACAATGTTTACCATGTTCACCATCATAGGTATCTGGTTATCATGCTAACGTTTGTGAATTAGCATATTAGCATTATCATTAGTTTCGTATGTAGGTATTTTGGTCATTAAAAATAATTCAATTAATAACTTAATATTTTTCCAATTTGTGCCATTTTCCAACTTTCCCTCCTAGCACTAGTTATAAAAGGACAAACTAAGACTGACTTGAAAGGAGACACCCGACACAAGTTATTTTTTGCAGCGCTCCACCACATGTTCATTCATGACTCATGTTCAAGATTCTAAATTGGTGCATTAAGATTTTAATTAGCGAGTCACTCGGCACACTCCTCCTCGCTGTGTCTCCCCCTCTCTCCGTCAGATCGTATTAAAGCAGTGACAGAAACATGAGACTGTAGAGAGTCGCAGCACTGGGCCCACTTTCAGTCTCTTCCTCGAACGAGCTGCTCATCGACATGCTCCTCTCTGTCACGTGGTGTTGTGCATCAGAAAAGTTAATATTATATAACACCACCAATAAATTATTCTATTTTGAAAGCTGGAACATGAAGTTCCTGAAAACCTGTGGTACTTAAAGTGCACACCATATCCCCGCTGCCTGACCTCTCTGTGCAGGCCTGACCTGTCAATGGTTATGTCACAATGAGGCTGCAAAATTGATTACGGTAGTGAAAATTTGCGATCACTTATTAAATAGAAATGTCTCCTGTTTCTGTCTCTGATCAGGGAGCTGGATGTGGGAGCCATGCGCGAGGCTGCCACCCTGCTGGTTGGGACTCAGGACTTCAGCACCTTCAGGGCAGTCAGCTCTGACATCCATTTGAAAAATCCTGTGAAGACGCTTGATGTGGTCAGCATACAACCAGGAAGATCCTTCGTACACACACATTTCCACAGGTAGGCTGTTTATACTCAGGTAGGCCGGCAGTCAGCAAAGGAAACAGCTGCATACATATTTTTTGAGCACTTGGCGTCAAACAAACAAGCTTCAAACATAACCGTGACATATCTTGACATATCTTTTCATATCTTTTGAAGATGTTCTTTTTTTTGTATTATTTAGCAATGTGTTGTTTTTTTCACACATCCTGAACAGGTTAGATTTGCATTTGTGAATTGTGATGAATGTAAGTGTGATATCAGCTCTTCTTTTAGTTCTGTGTTGCTCTCCACCAACTCCTTAGGGCTCTTTAACTACTAAATGCTCTATATTCACCAGCTAGCAGCTCAATTTGTCTTTGTGCTGGAAAGATAATGTACCGCCCCATGGGAGTGAAACAAAGCTGTGGTCCTTACCAAAACAACGAGCTATAATGCTATGTCTAGCTAACTGCTGTGCACTGCCTAGTCAGGTGATAATTCTGTGTGGTTTTGTCAAGTCTTCATTACACTTAGTCTGTTTTATATATTTAGTATAAAACATGAATCAGTGCAACCTACATTTTTTTTTAAAAACATAAATATATTTTAAAAAGCACAAATAATCTATCATGGTCAAATGCACCAGTATTTACTTTCTTGCCAAGATTTAGAGGAAAAAATCCTTGTGAAAAGTAGTGGGAGACAGCACAGTCCTCCCAGTTAATACTTTTTATCCAAATTGAAGAAAAAGGCATAGAAAATAAAGAATAATGCATGTGCTTTCACACTCCAAACACTTCAGTCTTGTGTTTCTCAATCAACTGATGCTTAGGAAATTGACCAATGTCTTTGAATCATTTACAGGTACTCCACTTTGATATGATATTATCATCACATTTTAAGTAGACTATAATCTGGACTCAAAACTCAACTTGTAGTTTAATATAGGGCTGCAAAATAAATATGATTTAAATTAAGATCGCTGGGGGTTTATTTGGATAGTCTTGATTGTTTTCAATAACTCTCATGTCATGTGAAACAATGACTCCAAATCAGTACAGCATTGTATTACTAAACTAGACAAGTGGGACACACTCCTATTCTTTTGGATTTCAGTCCACCTTTTATTTGACATGAATATAGTTATGCGATATGTGAGCCAGAGGGAGAGAGAGAGCTTTTGGAGATTACAGGTCCATGGGGATCCCTCTGCATGGGGAGTACCACCTTACCTTTCATTACTTGCCCTGAAAATATGGTGCACAATATGGACATGGGCAGTGTTTGCAACTAAATGTCACATAGTCCCTTAACCCCCCGCACACATGGTGCATCAACAAGCTGTGAGCATCAGGGCTTTTTACACTAGGGTGTCTATGGTTGCATTTTCATCATAGTGTAGTTATATTTTTACAGAAATGCCATGAATGAATCTGCTGCGGAGCTCTTGATTCATTTGCTGTTACTTTTTTCTTAAATAATAAACGGCTTTAAAAGAGAGACAATCTACAACAGAATGTCCCAGAGCCAGTGAAAGATCTTGACAGCTATTGGATGTGTTTCTATGACATTTGTTAAACATATTCATGTTCCACTCAGGTTGAAATATAATTAACTGGACATTCCTTTAATGAGCACCATCTACAGGGCAACATTTTAAATTGCCCAGAACTTTGGCTAGTAAACAAAACATGCCAAACTAATGACATCCCCATCAGCCTCAGCTGTGATTTGGGTTTAGAGCTAATGAGCACATTTTAGCATAATCAGAGGGTACATCATGTCCTGCTTAACATTAGTATTTTGGCATTATCATTATTAGCATGTTGGTATAGTCATTAGTGCAGCCTCACAGGGTCCCTTATGCATTAGGCATTAAGCTCAAAGCACCACTGTACTTACTTATCTTCTCACAGCGATGCTGGCACAACTGTACTGCAGACTTGTTGATTTATATATCCCTCAAACAATTCATGAATGATCAAAACAGCTAAACATGAACGTTCTGTTGAAATTCTAATTGATTATTTTCTCAGTTAGATGCCTGGAAAACCTTGATGCTGTTTATCAATATCCTTTACAGACAGAAAAGACACACACACACACACACACACACACACACACACACACACACACACACACACACACACACACACACACACACAGATGCTGTGCAACATGAGACACAGCCTTTGTCTATCCACATTAGGATGTCCCTCACCAGAGTCCATGAGCTAACAGGCTTGCTGTATAGATCTGTCTCTGCATTCTTACATGTCAAATGAAATCAGACGGCAAGCGCTGACTCAAATTTGCATTTGACCTAATTCTTCACATGTGCCTGTTTGCTCGGCTCATTCTTCCCCAAGTTATCAGATTTGGAGGGAAATGACTGCAGCGGCTTAAATGATGAGACAACAAACGGCAAGAAAAATGTAATGTCACATTGCAAACGAGGAAGATTCATATTGTTGTCATGGCATCACACATAATCCAGCCGGGCCTAAGCTGCAGTGGCGTATTCAGCATGTGACATTTAAACAAATCTGTGAAGGAGGAGAGGCCCCGGCTCTATCTGATGATGTCTGGCAGCATGAGCGTCCCATCAGCACCTAACAGTGGGGGGGGGTCCTCTCTTTAAAGAGAGATAAAGAGAGGACATGTCTTTACATAAAATACACATGGGACATGAACATTTTTTAGTTCAAATGAATAATTCACTTTCAGAACATGGTTCGGACTGATGAAATACATTTTTAAAGACTTTTAGAATGATATACATATAATAATCAGACAATGAGTGTCATTCAATGTGGCTCAGTATTATGCTATATTACATCTGAAGGATCATTCAAGATATTATGTTGCTTCTAAAATGTATAACTTCAACCTTTGTGGCAATACTTAGTGGTACATTCAGTCAGTGATGCCAACTGCTATGCCTTGAGGACCTAATATTATCATTGTAAGGTTTAATTAGTGTTTAACACGTGTTGGGAATCTGCTTTAAAGCATTTGCAAATTGTAAACGTAAATAAACAGCTGTTGTGTTTAACAATTGTATGTTCTGTCTTTTGTTGGATACTATATATATGTTGTGCAAAATGTAACACCTGTTTTTGGTTTTACAGAGAAATACCATTCTGGGAGATCACGTTTACAAGCAGATCGTTCCTCTATAAGCAGGTCAGTCCCTCTCACTGTTCTCCCTTTACTTTAAAGTCTGAAAATGTGATGCAGTTAGTGAGTTGCACCATCTGCTGGTCTGGATCTGGATCTGGATTAATACTGAGCAGAACCCAGAGGTATCACGCTCAGTGGGGGATGGATGATCCCCGCTAAATGTCACTTAAGAAAATGTATAAAGAAAGCATATTTAGACAGTATGAATTTGACTTTTGATTGTGTTCTGGTTTTATGTTTCAGTATTTGTAAGCAACTGCGACTGAAAGAATATTGCTTTTATTTGACTTTTTAATGGTTATTTAATTATTTATTTATTTGTAAGAAGGGGCAGGTTAAATAAGATGTTCTTCTCCCTGCTCCTTTCCACCATGCGTTTAGAAAAAAACAACTAGTATAAGTGTACGTGCTTTGTTTCAAATTAACTGCCATGTGTGGAATAAACAAATGAATGAAATAATGTTTGTCTGTCCAGGTGCGCAGGATGACGGGGGCCCTGGTGGCTGTAGGGCGGGGGAGGCTCTCAGTGCCCCAGCTGAAGGAGATACTGTTGGCTAGGGACTCGCTCGCTTACCCACAAGCCATGGTGGCTCCACCTGACGGCCTCTTCCTCACCAGGGTGGACTACAGAGAGACAGGTGAGAAGGCTCATATTTCCTTAACATGCTAAGTGTAGTTTTTGTCAGTGAGATGTTTAATTTTGCCCTGATTTCTTAGTCAGTTTAATGCATTTCATTCAAGTACTTTTTTTGTGTGTAACTATTTCTGTTTGGTACATTTTTCTGATGTATTGCCAATTCTTTACCTCCTTAGACCTGCAGTTTTCAGAGGAGCAATGCATCTCCAGTGGAAACTCAGAGGAATAATGATTGTTTATAACTTCCGTAATGCTGTGTGCAATATTTGTAATAAAGTTTTGAATGTGTATATTATTTTCTTTACTTACAACTAGAATAAACTCACGAATAAAGCAGCTTCACTTTGAGTGAATGACCCCAGTAGGTGACAAAATAATTTACCACACTCAGACAAATAAGCGTTTAACTTCATCCGGATAACATGTTCATGTTGCTTTAATTCAACATATTAACAATACATAAACTGTGTCCATGAACGCAGCTCAGCTACAGAATACCACACACCTTGAACCTATCATTGTCTACACATGACCTTCAGGTTACAACTAGGGATGCCAGCGATTATTCGAATATTCGTTAGTCTCCATAATCGCAAATTATTTTTAAAATTCGATTTTATTTATATGTTTTTCTTTTTTTTCCTGGCTTAGTTTCAACCAAAATATAGACTAATGCTAATAATAGTAATAGTATTAATAATTGTAAATGGCCATTGGTCACACCACCAGTTTGTTTTACTGTAAACTTGGAGTAAGCCTCGTCAGGCAGTATTACTCCTATGTGTATGAACAGGGTTCTGGTAGGTTCTGAATATTATCAAACAAGGTATACAACAGGTGGAGAAGAGGAGTGTCAAGTCCGTAGCCAAAACTGCTTTGAGTGTCCATGGCTCTGGTACAGTGGTTTTTTACATTATGGAATGCACACACTCACTCATCATTTTTACATCCAAATGTCCAAATAAAACTGCATACATTGGTTCTTTACCCGAAAGTCTTCACAGAGCACTCTGACTTGTTTCTAATCGTCCGTAAACAGTCCATTAAAACCGGACTACCACCAGCCGTCTTCTTAATTTCTGAGAGAGCCAGATGAGGTTTGTACGAGGTTAAATCACTGCTCTTAATGTTCCAGCGTGTTGATCAAATGCACCAGACCACCCACTGTTCCCATTATTTTGTAGTCTTCCTCTGATGCAAGATGAACTGATTTAGGCTCACCGTATTCAAAGTGCGCCGTCTGTCAAAATTGAACCTCATGAGGAATGTTTTTTTTGCACTTCTTAGAAGTAACACTCAGTAAAAACTACTTTAACCTATTTCTTTTTTTATATGTACACAAGTACATGTTTATTTATCCATGCATCAGTGTTGAAGCAACACAATGAATCTGATTGGCATAGGTCCTCAGTCAATTCAGCATTTGGTTTCACACATCCTAAAGACGCTCATAGTTCAATATATAATCAAAATGTCAAGTGTTAGCCAGAATATGAAGCCCAATGTCTTAGAAACTAAATCATATGTATATAATGTACTTGAGGAAGGCATTGCATTATTAGCCTTTTTTAAACTCACAATCCTTAATAACAGCACAGTCTGGGTGAATGTAGCTGAGTCAGGTCAAACTGGAGACCCTGATTGGAAACAATGATGAAGAGTGACACTGATGTCCACATTAGAAATAAAATGAGGTGTTATGAGTGATTAATGCTCGGAAGTGGTACCAAGATATCCTGATAAAAGCCGTAATCATTTAAAAAAAGGATACAAATGACATGCGTAAGATGTGTGAGTGAATGATGGTTAAATACTAGCTTAACAAAAAATATTTGTATGTCCATGACTTGGAGTTATTAGTGTCTTATGACTCTAGGCAGCCATTTTTGGCATTTGACTACACACCCTGACGCTAAAGCTGAGGTTAATTCAGGATTCATTTCTTTCATGTGAATACAGGTTGATATTATTTGAAAATAGCTATCACAGGTTGATAAGTTTGCATAGACCCTTGAAACCCAACCATAACCCTCATTAACAATCTCAATGATTAAACTACCGCTCAGCAGCATACCCAACTTCACACTTTGTAGTCAATTCAGAGAAATGCTGTAATGATCTACGTGATACGCTTACATTCAATCATACTTTGCTCCTTTTAAAATTTAAAACAATGTGGCACATAAAATTGTTATTTTTCCTTTTGGGAAATCTCTTTACAGAATAGTGCGTATCATGCCACCACTACAGCCAAAACCAAATAGTGTTTTGAACTCTGCGTGTGTTCAGTTAAACAGAGCCCACTGTGGCTGCATTATTATAATAAACAGCAATAAAATCATAGACTTTATTCAAAGAAGTACAAAGAGTGAAATGGGGTATGTTCCCGAGACCTACAAAACACTCGTCAGAGAGGAGACAGAATCCACTTGTAAACATATGCTGCGTTTGTGGCTTTGCTCTTCACTCTGACAGCTAAAAGAAATAAAAGCGTAAAACACTGTAGGAGCGTACAGTCCTTGGCGAGCCAAGAGGGGAGGGGGTGTGGGGCGTCCTTGGTGTGATAAACGCTGCTCTCTTTAGCTGGCGATTTTCTCAATTTCATCCAGATCATCCGTGTCTAGTTTCTCGATGTTCTTACCTGCAGAGGCAGAAACCAAAGAAAATAGCGGGGTTCATTTAGAGGGTTGACGCATGGCTGATCACTTTTAAAAACATCCGTTATGGATATTCCTCCTCCAACAAAATTAAACAGTATGAAATAACCTCATCAACTTGATTGTGTATATTAACAGTGTGTGTGTGTGTGTGTGTGTGTGTGTGTGTGTGTGTGTGTGTGTCAGCTGCAGACTTACTGAAATGCTCCTGGATCCTGTTGAGGATGTTCATGCTCGACTTGCTGTCCACCATGTTGATGGCCAGTCCTCTTTTGCCAAATCGACCTGTGCGGCCAATCCTGTGCAGGTATGTCTCGTTGTCCGGGTTACCATCCCTGTCTACAGGAAGGTCGAAGTTGATCACCACAGAAACCTGCTCGACGTCGATACCTGAATGTCAGAAAAAGTGGAGACACACATACATATTACAAGGGAAAAAACAATGAAGATGGGCAGAACTGTAATACACTGTTGTACATGTACCCAATGCATACGTTATATACTATAATAATTAAATAGTTTGTATTCAAACCTGCCCTGATTCCTCAGGTTTGTAATCATGATTATATAAAGTGTTTTTCCTTAAATATTTTAATACATTCTAACTCCAATCACAATGTAAACAAGTATTTTATTTAATAATGTAAACAGTTGTATTTGAGCTCTGTACTCCATCTCATAATGTAACAATAAGAAACAATTGGTAGTTTCACGATTCCCTCTAGTATTTTGCGGGCTGGAAAAGAGTCATACATGCTTCTCTGTAAATTCACACATTCACTCTGCTAACCATCCCACCTAAGACATACAGTATATCTCAATTGCAAATAAGTCAATACATATGGAAAAATGGCCTTTTCAATGTAAAAACCAGCTCTGGAGAACGTCACATGATATAGACTCTGCCTGTTTTAATGGCTTTACCTCGGGCACAGACGTTTGTGGTGACCAGAACTTTCTCCTTTCCGTTTCTGAAGCGATCGATGACAGCGGCCCTCTGCTCCACCTGCATCTCTCCGCTGAGCAGCGCCACCTGGTGGCCTTCTCTGGACAGCTCGCCTGCCAGCCAGCCCGCAGTCTTCCTTGTCTAGATCAGGCAGAAAACCGTGTGTCATAACTTGGCCAATAATCCGACAATGGTAATGTAACAAAGGACCAAATGTGAAAACATAGCAACACAAGCCCACACAGGCACTGTGTTGAAAGAGTTGGTAAAGTAAGCAAACTAAACAGAAAGTGTTGCCAAGCTCTAATCTCACATCTGGAAGACACAGATAAAAAAGCTTTGCAAAAAAAATCTGTATTTCTTTAATCCTATACAATTAGGGGTTCAGCTGAGAATATATTGCGACCATGAAAGTAAATTGCATGAACTCACATGGCAGAAGACCATGGCCTGGGCGATGGTGATGGCTCCATAAATGTTACACAGGGCTTGGAACTTCTCCTCTCTGCTGTTGCACAGCACATAGTACTGTTTGATGGTATCCAGCGTCTCCTCCTCTCTCTTCAACTTGATGATGTTGGGTTCAGGCACAATGCGCTGGGCGAAGTTCCACACAGTCTCTTCAAACGTGGCGGAGAACAGTAACATCTGGCAGTTATCAGGCAGCATCCTGAGTGGCAGGTAAGAGAGAATCCAATTTACAAGCTAAAAAAAGTAGTGTATGCCAAGATCTTCCAAGATCTTTTTTCTTCTCAATGAACCCGTTTCTTTCTGACCTCTGGATGCGGATGCTCTGGTCCTGGTGACCCTGTGTGGCGATCATGACGTCGGCCTCGTCAAGCACAAACACCTTGATCTTCTTGGGGTCTATGAACTTGAATTTACTGCACCAGTCCAGCATGGTACCAGGCGTGCCAATGACGATCTGTTCATGCAGCTTTGTGCCCCGTGGCACTAGAACAATCACAAGAAACAAGTAGTTGTTAAAAAAGATCTCAGCAACATTTAAAACAAGAAAAAATGCATAGAAATTTTTTTTTAAATGCAGATCATCCATTGTAGATGTAGCAAAGTAAACAACAGGGAAGTCTTACATTTGTTTCCTCTGATGGCGTAGACGAGTTTGACCTCCTCATATTGTTTGCCCATCTGCTCGATTACCTTGCCAGTCTGAAGTGCCAGTTCATAGGTAGGTGACACACACAGGCACTGAAGGACAAACAAAACGAGTGGGAAGGATTAAGGGCGAGGCCTTTCAAGGATAAAAAAAAATGTGGGAGTGACAGGTAGGGACACTACCACATACTGTGATAAGCATGTCATAAAAACAAGTTTCAAAGCTAAAGATTACGATCAGAGATCTCCTATAATAGCTAAATAAAGGGAATACCAACCTGGGGATATTTGTTGTTGGGTTCTACATGACTGAGCATGGCCAGGACAAAAGCAGCTGTTTTCCCTGTTCCCGACTGTGACTGGGCAATCAGATTCTGTGGACTGGAAGACACAAAGACGTGATGACACCCTGGTCCCGGATGGACCCTGACCGTGGCCAGGAGAAACAGGCACTCGCTTGTTTAATTTTTTTGCAGTCTAGATTTCTTAATTTTTTTTATTTTTTGCGTGTGTTTATAAACTACCAAATGGTGTCGCGGGCCGTATACGGCCCGGGGGCCGGAGGTTCCCCACCCCTGGTTTAGAGCAACATGTACTCACGGTTCGGCCAGCATCATCGGTAAGGCCGTCTCCTGGATTTTGGATGGCCGGTTGAAACCCATGCCGTACACACCGTTAAGGAGCTGTGGTTTGCTGCACAAGGAGGAAATACACATATTGAGCCAAGTCTGAAGGAAAACCGGTTTGTAAGCATCTCATTAAAAACATTCCAGTGTAGTACAAAAGATCTACCAGTTAAAGGACAACAATAACGAAAACGCCTGCAATAGATATGGGTTATGGGGATTATTGTAATATCTGTTTCTCTAAAATATTGAGAGGTGAATGGACAAACACAAGATTTACTCACAGTCGCAACTCCTCAAAAGACTTGACAGAGTAGAGCGGAGAGTTGGGATCCTTCTGAAGAACTTCCACTTGATTTGTGTTACTGACAAGATTACTTCTAATTAACTTGTTCAATAAAGACTGTGCCGCCTTGTCGTCTGGAAAACAAGATATATTCCAATTACTGCAACAACTTAAGAGACAACAAGGCTAGAAGACAATCGTGAATGTCAGAAGCATCTACAGAGGATACATATGTTGTGGTATAAATATAACAGACCACCCACCTTTGTCGTCTTCCTCTGCAGGCTTCTTTTCTCCCTGCACTTCCGACTTTGCAGGAGCACTGCTGGAGTCTGTTGCTATTGCTGCCGTGCCTGCAACAGTAAATAAAATAAAAAGGGTTATTTTACAACCAAAACCAGTGCTTGGATGATTTAACCCACTAAATGTTGCACACACACTTACCATTTGCCTCTGGTTTCTCTTTTAATGTGAGGCCACCGATCTGTAAAGATAAACATATAGTCGTTTGTCTAACAAAATGCTCTCTGGCATTTTATGAGTTAATACAGCATTCTAGAAAAGAGGCACAAACTACTGCTAAATCACGGTTACTCCTTTAATAGAGCTGTTTTAAAGCCTCTTGCATCATTTCCTTAATAGGCAGCTAAATGCTAAAGCTAGTAACTAATTGAGCACGCAGCATCTCTGCTCGAGCTAGTTACTTAGCTTCCACGACAAAAAGACACCACAAGGTAGGTAAGTTTATATGACCTGTCTGTCAAAAAAGGCACCTTATTCACTGTCAGCACTGTCGTTTAATAGTTCATACTTTAAGAAATCAGGATGAGCAGTTAAGTTTCATTTCAACAGCAACGGAACAGGCCAAAGCATTCTTTAAATATGCTAACAACACGTTAGCTCGTGTTGCGTAAGTTAAGATTTACCGAGTCCGCCGCGGCTTCTTGCTCGTCCACCGCCTGTGCCCAAGAGTCTGTAGCCATTGTGGAGTAGTTTCTTCTTTAGTTATGTCACTCGGGATAACTCAACTAAGGAAACAAGCTCACAGTGAGGAGAGTCAGTAATGTGAAAGTAACTATTTTCCACAATGGCGTGCCGAAACCGTTTCTGGGCACCTGTGCAACCGCTCACATGTCCGGGTGGAAGGCAAGTGCCCCACGATGATAGTTCCTACGTTTTTTTAAATTCCCACTTGGCTTACAAAAACCAGCAAGCATGACTGACTCCTCAATTCCAAATTAACACAACTAATTTGCCTTGAATACATTTATTTTTTATTTTTATTTGGATTGGAGTCGGAATCTCATTAAACAGTTATCTTCAGAGCCTGTAGGTGGCATCAAAACGTTCTGTATAGACTCACCCTATCTAACACAAACACACACACACGAGCACACACACACGCACGCACGCACGCACGCACGCACGCACACACACACACACACACACACACACACACGCTGTGACTGACAACAGAGATGATGCAGGTATTTTTGTTATTAATCCAAAGGGGCAGTCCACCTGCCCTAACAAAGGAGACAGAATAGACTTTCTACAGGAAACCCAGACACCTAGATTCATGTTGGATTTAAACATGTTTTTACTGTTTCAAACATTGTGCTGTTATTCGAAAAAAGAATGCCTCATAACTGTTTTGGTTATTCTAATTTTTTTGGAGAGACACCTTGAAAGAGGAGTGATTCTCATTATCCTAGCCTGGCTTCATCATCTCGCCCTTTGATTTATATAACCATGCATTACCTTAAGGTTCTAAAAGCCTTCACTGAGATTGCTGCAAACATTGGGAGGTCAAATTATTTGTTTAGTTTTCACAAAATAATTGCTGTTTTGGTTGTAAAGGCTCCTTTTGTGTGAAAACATCATTGACAACTGTATTGAAATAATGAGGAGAGAAATCTGAAATATTAAGCCCAAAATTAAGAAACATGATTGAACTCCTGTGATGCAACCAGTGTATCATCATCATTAAACAGTAACAAGTATACTGAGTGAGAGCCGCTGGATCCCATGTGTAGAGAAAACTCCTTTTGAAAGAGTAAATCATTACAGTTTCTTAACTTAATGTATATTTTCCACTCAATAAAACAACAATAATCATTAAACCACGTATTAAAGCCACCAAACTCAGTTTTCTTAAAAGCGTATAGAAGAACAAAAGAGTCACTCAATAAATCTGATCGATTTTGGTAGTTAAGTATTGGACACTTGAGATCAGTGATCCCTGGATGATTCTGCTCGCTACTAATCTATAAGAGCCATTTGGGACCACAGTGTGTGTGTGTCTGTGTGTGTGTGTGTACGTGCGTGCGTGCGTACGTGTGTTTGCGTGTGCGTTTTTTGCACTTCAGGTTTTTTTTTTCTTGCAGTTAAAGTTAGATGAGAAGGTTGATACAACAAATATGAAGCTAATGCCAGAAACTGCACAACTTGCCCACTGTTGAAATTGGGGAATACAGCTTTCACTAATTTGTGGCACTAATTGTTGCTTTAAGAAACTATTCCCACAACTATTTGTTTTAAAGAAGAAAAACTTTTTGTAAGTGCGCACTTCACAATTAGAGGGTTATTACTATGTTACCAGGGTCATCATTGTAAGCGATTGGTAAGGTCTACCTTTGTTTAAATTGCAAAACAAGTAAAAGGATTGGACGTTTTAAATGCATTTTGAAGGTTTTAAGGATTATATAATAGGCTATAAGCTGTAGGCGATTTCAATGTATTGGACCAAGGCAACATGCATTACACATTTAACCTAGGGAAGAACATTGCTGAGAAAAGGTCTTTGAAATGTCTTCCTAATGAGTCATTAAGAGGATATTGAGATGGGGAACATAAGAAAGATTTACTGCCCGCAACTGAGAGTTTGGTGCTCTAGATGAAGCCAGGCTATTACCCAGAGTTGGCCCCTCTAAGGACCACGCAGGAGCACCCGGGGTCACCTCTGGAGCCAGATTGCTGCGGCTGGCCGCTGCTTAAATGCATGCAGAATTGATTTCACACGTTTCCCCTGTTCCACTGGGATAGATAAATAGATGATGACAGTGGCTTTGGATTGTGCTGAAGGAGATTACATTGATCTCTGTTCCGCTGTCATCCAACGGTCAACGGTCAACGGTGCTCTGTGCGTGCGTCATTCAAAGTGTATCTACATGTATGAGTGTGCATAGGTTAGTTGACGTGTGTCAGCATGTGAGGGAGTCTCTTAGATCGACAGTTTGGAGACAATTTTGTCAAAGGCTTGAAAGAGTGGAGTTTATTGTTGCCTCCAATCAGCTGCCTTGCCGGAGGTATCCATGGCAACTGAAAGAGTAAAAGTAAGGCTTGAGGTCTCCAGAGAATTTGGAAGAGACAGAGAGAAGGACTTTGTATTGCCACATAAGGACTCATTTCAAGCGCTGAATATGACAGAAAGGGTATCAAAGTGTATGGGCGCAGTAGAAAATGGTGATCTGTGTGAAAAATCTGATGAAAGGTAAACGCTCGGCACATAAATACATCATGTAAGATCTCTCAAACACTACTCCATGCTCAGAAGTGTACAGTATGTCACAGTCTATGTAGGCAGTACACACTCTTGTGCTCTCCAAAAATGTATACAGTAACACTTCAGTAGGGGGGTGCGAACACAAGAGCTAAAACTTGATGATCTGCCTCCACCGCAAAATACAAACATTGTAGATATGTAATGTAGAAAGATTAAAAGGTAGAGAAGGTAACAAAAAATGTGGTGCTTTTTTTAAGTATTAACAATTTTCTTTAAGTCAACCTTTTGAATTCTTACCCACGAGGATAGTTGTTCAGGTATTTTAACTCTTCATCTGGAAGTTAGAAATTATGTTGGTAAGGAGATATTTTTGGGGGGGAAGATCTTAATTCATGGAAAGACTTTTTTTCTCATATTTGCAACATTTCAGGAAAATGTATGGGCACTCTTTTTTTCCTTTTTTAATTATATTTTGGAAGTATGTGGTATACGGCAAAGATTTATGAAGTGTTTGTTCTTAAGTGGTATTATAATGTGTCATACAATCCTATGTGGGATGGTCCGGCACAATGTTTGTAAAACAAACACAGACAGTCTTTTCAACGGAGTTACCAAGCACACAGACGGTAGACAAAGGGCTGGAGTGAAGGAATAACAACTGGAGGTAGAACTGAGCAAAAGAAGCAGGCATAACTCAGCAACAGACGTTATGGAAGAAAATGAGCGCTAGCTGTTTCTAAAACATATTGTGGCTGAGGAGCAGCCATGAAGACAGGTGAGGCTGGACTCTGCAGTGACAGCTGGTGGGCAGGTGCAAAATGAAAAGTCTAGAGAGTGTTTACCTTGCTGTATTCTTGCTATATCACAAGATAACATGACAAGTAATCTTGTCACGCTTCAACAAATGCATTTGATTTTTAATCACAGTGGATCACTAAAGATATACTATGCCCAAAGATACTTTCTAACTTTGTGGGTCTGCTGTTGGTGCAGTGGAGTATTTAAGCTTGTTTGCTCCAACAGCAGCCAGTTGCAGCTGGAAACGATGTTGATGACGGTGGTGAGAGTTAACAGGTAAGTTGTATGCCATAGAACCCTAACAAG
The DNA here is from genome assembly GCA_031216635.1 of Dissostichus eleginoides. Taxonomy (NCBI): domain Eukaryota; kingdom Metazoa; phylum Chordata; class Actinopteri; order Perciformes; family Nototheniidae; genus Dissostichus; species Dissostichus eleginoides. The sequence continues at coordinate 15,981,744 of CM062265.1, forward strand.
GAACGGAAAGACCCTAAAGCGCTCTTTGGAGTGGAGGGGTGCAGCAGAGTAAGATGTGTGTGGGTTGGTCACTATGATTAAAACCTTACATATAGTCATTTCACCTCATAGACATATTGATGAGTGCATCTTTAATATGTACGGTAAAGGTATTAATCCGATGCACAGCAGTCGAGGGAGGACAGGAGGATCAAGGGGTATTTGCCATGACATGAAACATATATTGTTTTAAATAATGTGTTGCATTACTTATGGTATTGATGGTTAGGGTAATCCTCTCTTCCCATTGGTGGGATTGAAAAACATGGTCACAGTGAATAGACACAACATTACACTCATATGTGAATGTTGAGATAGTAGCAACATTTTGTGATGAATCCATTTCCAATCCATTATTCTTTGTCATATAAGATAGTAAGTTGAATATCTTTAGGTTTTGTTGGTTAAACCAAAAAGGACATCAGGACATGATTCCCATTGATTGGAGCTAAGGGGCCTAGACTAAACCATGGAAAACCACCTCTATTTCTCATAGCAATTTACCTCTGAATAATGATACTAAAGGGTCAAAGTCACACAAACTTTGCTACTTGTAGTTAATGTATGCATGTTACGCAATATGGCTTCCAAATATGGTTTCATTATAAATACTTGCTGTGATGCTGCACTGACAGCAAAACTGTGTGTAAAACTATGCAGCAGAGTCGGTCTCCTCCATCTTGTTTTCTCCTTTTTTAACATCGGGGCATTTCGGTGCCCGGTTGTCAGCGAATGAATTAGAATCAAAGGGAGACAAATCCTGTAAATACCGACAGGCTGAATGCACGGGTCCATAGGTGAGAGACAAGCTGAGGGGGAGAGAGGGAGATTTAGGGTGGATTTTCCCCAGACCTCCTCTCCTCACTTTCTTCTGGTCGAAGTCATCAGGATTCATACCCCTGATCCTTCACTCTGTGCAGGGTCCTTACTGCTTGCTCCATGCATCTCTAGCAGGAAAAATAAATAAAACCTACACACCCACCCACGCCAGAATTAAAATGGTGATGCAGCTCTTGTCTTCTGTCAACAAGAGTGAGCATACAGAGAAAGAGCGAGAAAAGTGAGATAGCAGGAGGGATGGTACGCGGGAGAGTGAGAGAGTAAGGGCCTGACAGCTGGTTGGTATTCCTGAGGCTTAGCCAGAGAGGCTGATGGCGCAGAGTGGACATCACCAAGGAATTTCAATGTGGATGCAACGTCTTGCTGTTGTCAGAGTCAGAGCTCCAGCCTTTGTGTTACACACCTGACTGTTTTACAAACAAGCATGTGTTTGATAGAGAAACATATTTGTTTGCATATATTCAGATTTTAGCGTTTTGATTACATGAACATGGTCCAGCAGAAAATATTGTTCCTGGTGCCTCTTAATGAGAATAACCAACATTACTTTTATTTCATTAAACACCACATGAACTGTTTTTTTCTGTTTATTATAGGTTATAAAAGTCAATTGTATACAATGTACTTTTGTAACCTTCCTTTGTAAGGGAGAAGGACTTATATATAGGGGAATCCTCCTCAGGATTCAGTTTTAACCATTTCAAAATATGTAGTCTTGTGAAAATGAAGAACAACATTAATACATTTTAAACATTTTATTGTAATCGAATGCTGCAGCCATAAATATAATGGATTCTCCAAAAATGTGCTTGAAAAACACGATGCACAATGCACGACACTGCCAGACAGCATGGAAATTATGAATTCATTACCTTTAAGCTTCTTTAGCTTAGGGTAGGTAACAGTGGAGAAAACAGAAGGAATAAACTATATTTTAAAACTTGAAAAATCCCTCCCACTCTTTTCAGGCCTACTCTCCCAAAACTCAGAGGACTTTGCCCCACCAAGTTCTCTTCTAGCAGACCAGTGAGAGTGAAACCAAAGCCCCGTTTATAAGGTTGTATTTATTACAAAAGTTGTTGTGAGTTGTGAGAACGGTAAGCAGGGAGAAGCAGTGTGTTGGGACAGGCTGAGCCTACAGGATTAAACACAGTTTCAGTCCCAAGGTCGGCCAGGCAACCACGAGCATCTGGAACCAGCCTCCCTTTCTTTCTCCGGGGGAGACCCAGCTCTCACTGAACCCGACCAACGCTCTCAACAAACAGCTGGATAATTACATAACAAGAGGTGTGGGCCATATAGCCCTGAGTCCTTTGAAAAGCTAAAGAAAGACATTTAGAAGACTTTCATACACTAATGCAGTTTGGAGTTCAACAGTCATTGACGTTCACGCGACCATGTTCATTCTTCTACTGAGGCCAAAGAGCTTCAAGGCTGTCAAGCACCGGCTCAACAATTTTCAATTCCTTAATAATTTATTGATGGCGGGCAGTCAAATTGCATATCAATAATGTAGAAGGGCTCAGTACAATGTTGATACAAAACACCCTCTCAGTCGGGCTCATTCATGCTCACAGACCTGCAGACATATTTACTATGTTTAGTCCCACATGGCCCAGCGCTGGCACACTGCATGACTCCAATCTGCATCAGTGAGCTGTGTAATGTTAGTTGATGATGGAGCAACTATAAATGCTTCTCATGATTCTGTCTTTGAAGGTTTGCAGGGTAAATCAAGACAAATAGATTAATAAATTAATGTACATAATGATAGAAATACGATCTATTCTTAAAATATTTCTCAGATGATATTGCATTTTATTTTTCCTATCCTAAAGACAATATTTCTGTGCAAACCCGTACAAAGAAGTTAGCAACAATTTGGCGACAAATACACCACCGCCGCCGCTCTCGGTCAATTGGACAGCTACACTGTGGGGTTGGTCTCAGGCCAATCACGCATGTAGGACAAAGTGACCAATGGCGGATTTCCATCTAGGTCAGCATCTTTTATTCAGCAGGCACGCGTACACAGTTACATGCCATCCCGCCCCGGGGGCCCTGCAGAGACCCACTCTGCCACCGAGAGATGGCCCACCATTTTGTTCTGTTTTGTAAATGATCTCCATGCATGAGATTAGCTGGGGGGCCCACACGCTTTTTCCCTTTGTTGTGCATCCCAGTTAGGCTATGTGACTGTGTGTAGGGCCTGCATGCGTGGTGCCATGCAGGCTTGCATTTGTGAGTGTGCATACATGTACGCTTGTGTGTGTGTTTAACGAGGGGGTTTTGATCGTTGCAGGGGCGAATACGATCTCGGTGAAGACATCCGATGCCCATTCTGTGTATAAAAGTGTAGTGCAGTGCTGCTGAGCTTCAGGAGAACGCTCATACAGTAGCATCTCAATCTGTCTGCAGCGTTTACAGCAATGCACAATTTGCAAGACAAACCCTGGACATTTGTATATATAGGAGATGCCTGTGTGTCTGGGATTAAGGCAGGGTCATGGGTAAGGCATGAAACTCATTAGGATCACGAGAGACTTTTCCTTGAACTGTTCATGACCCCCGCACTGGTGCAATGCGCCGCGATGCATGGAATATCATTCCTTAACATTTAATGTTTTTGCAGATAATTCATTCATGGGAGGAATCCACTGCACCAGTCAGTGTTTGTGATAGAAATCAACAACCAGGTGGCCATAAATAACATCACGCTGAATCTACACTAAGTGCGCACAAGTATGTAAAGTTGGTTATGAGGCTTTACGATGCCACTGCACCAAAATGTAAAAAGCTGTCTCTCTCAGCCGTTGGTTTCCCTCCACAGACTTAAAGCAGCAACAAAGCAACTAGGCAGAGAGAGAGAGAAAGAGAGAGGCAGGGAGAGAGAGAGAGATAGAGAGAGACAGAGGGAGAGAGGGAGGGGGAAAGAGAGAGACTGGGGATGTGGTTGCCATAGTAACCATCTGGTGGGTCTGAACTGTTTCTCCCTGGCATTCATTTCATCATTTCGTGCCTCTGTCTCTCTTCCTCTCTCTTGCTCTACTCTCACTTTTGTTTATCCCTCTCTTTTCCTCCTTCTCTCCTGGCTCTCCATCTCTCTTATCTCCTCATCTCCCTCTCGTGCCGCTCTCCCACTCTCTTCCGATCTGCCTGCCTGCCTCCTTCAGCTCTCTTCACTTTCCTTGGAAAACAGAGACAGAGGTATAGAGAGAAAGAGGGAGAGTCTAATGTTTTGTACCACCTGTGCAATGTGCTTTGGCAATACTGTGTTTGTGACATGGTCATGCCAATAAAGCTCCTTTGAGTTGAATTGTTAATGTCTGTTGGTCCGTTTTTATAACTCTGTCCTGAGAGTCCCATCTGTCAAACCTGGACTCTTAACCTTTTTTTCTTCAGACAAGCACAATACATGACGACAATCTGCACTGTGCCAGAATCTGAGTGCCGTTCAGGTTTTTGGAGATAAAAAAAGCTGGACTGATATGTGAGAGGGAACTTGCTTGAAAGATTGACGTCATCTGCAATCATAAATTTGCTGCAACAAAAATGGGTTTTACCATCATATCATAAGCAGGGTTGGGTTTTTTTTTTCTGGTCAAACTCTATGATTCAGCTCTGCCAAAACAAACTTGATGGAATAAAACCCACTCGGGAGCAGGGTGAATATTCTGGTGTGGTGTCTACAGGGATTTATTTTTCCAACCAGGACTGCATTTCCCCTTTACCTCTTATCAGCTGTCGCCCTTGTGAATTCCCAGCAGAGTCTGAATCAGCGAGAGAATACCTGATCCCAATGCCAATTGAGCTGGCCCACACACACACACATACACACACACACACACACACACACACACACGTGCACACACACACACACACACACACACACACACACACACACATGTAAGCATACAAAAAGATATGCACATGTGCAGTGGAATGAAATGCAAATGTTGCCTCTGCCATTTGCATGCCGTACACATGCCATTACTGCATCATATAAAGCCCATTGATTCGCACAAAGAAGGAGAGGAGGTGGTTTTCCCAGTAAGTGGTTTCGCATGTGAGGTCACTGCGGGTATTTCCCTGCGGCGACACAAAGGTCAAATCCAGGAGTCAGGAGGAGAGGGTTTTCTCAATGACAACTGAGAGTGGGTACAGTGTGTGTTAGCCGGTGTGTGTGTGTGTGTGTGTGTGTGTATGTGTGTGTATGTGTGTGTGTGTGTGTGTGTGTGTGTGTGTGTTTGTGTCTGTGTGTGTGCAGCTAACAGGCAGTTTGCAGGGTGTGGTTTTCCTCTCTTTTGTCTGTGCTCTCAACAGCCTCCTTCATGTTTTTCTTCTTCTTTTTCTTTTTCCTCTTCCTTGCTTTTCTTCCTGGCTCTTCATTCTTATTTGTATTCTTCTTCCCGTGCTCTTCTACTACACCTGTCAGAGCTTATGTAACATCACAGCCACCCAAATCTTGACCTGCCTGTTTTAAAGCACCAGTAATTACCCTCTCATCAGTTCTCACTACAAAACCCATTTTCCACGACACCACCCAGTGTCTGGTGACTCACTAATGTAATACTTAGCTTCCCATTACATATATGATAATAATGGAGGGTCTCTTGACTCTTCAGTGTCAATTGGAGTCTCTTCAAGCAGTGATTGGAGCCCTGGATCTTGAGTCATGGCTGTGCCTGTTGCTGTGGTCCTGGATCATAAGTCCTGGATGGATATCCTCGGGGATTCATCTTCTTATTATAGACACATGCATTTCCAAACATTTGGACTACCTATGTTGTAAATGTATTATCTTCTCAATTTACACACGGCATCTATTGAACGTCTGTCCGTCCTGGGAGAGGGATCCCTCCTCTGTTGCTCTCCCTGAGGTTTCTCCCATTTTTTTCCCCTTTAAACTGTGGGGTTTTTCCTTTTTCTGGAAGTTTTTCCTTGTACGATGTGAGGGTCTAAGGACAGAGGGTGTCGTATTGTCTACTGATATTCTGTACAAACTGTGAAGTCCACTGAGACAAATGTAACATTTGTGATATTGGGCTATATAAATAAACATTGATTGATTGATTGATTGTCACCCAGCCCAAGTCTGAGCTTGTCCAACATCTGGTTCATCTCTGTGATGGCTACAGCTTTCGAACTTAGCATCACATTGTTTGTGTGTCAACCTGCATATACTGTAAGATGTATTTATGTTTACATATAAATACGTGGCACATATGTCAGCAGGATATGTGCTATATTATCTAAATTCACAGAGAAATATGTTGCTGTCAATAGCGAGGGAGATGTGACAGTGAGGAGGTGGATCTTTGTGAGGTTGACTCAGCACTCACACCTCAAAACATATTTCTGAGGAACAAATGAGAAATGTAAATGGATCATAAGGTAGATTGCACCAGATTGTCAGTCAGGGAGAGGTGAAAATATGTAAAATTAGATACTTTGTAATAGATTGAATTCTAAAGACAGTCACTGGGCAAGGCCTCCTCTGTCTGGAATTGACAGGATTGTAGATTTGTTAATTATATATAATTTGAAGCCCAATGTCACTATGCACAGCAGTATGTGTAACTTTAAGCTGGGCCTCCGTTCTTTCTCTGGAGACATGATTATAATAACAAGAATGTTCCAACAGACTATTGATCAGGAAAAACTGAAAAAGAGCATTTGATAAACTCCAGAATTGCTCTCTCTCTCTCTCTCTCTTCTCTCTCTCTCTCTCTCTCTCTCTCTCTCTCATTATTTTTCTCATTCGGTTTTCTTTCCTTTTTTATATCCTTTCTGAATTGTTGAATAACATGTATTGATAAAGGGCTGCATATTAAAGACTGATCAAATTGTTGTATTTAAGCTGCAAAACTAAAGAAAACTGTAACAAAAAAACCCAACTCATACATTTAATTAATGTCTGAGGTCTTACCTTTATAGAGCAAACAATTACAAAAAGTAATTAGTAGAGTAAAGAGTATAATTGGTTTTCCAGCCTAGTAGAAAGCATTTGAAGCACGAGGTGTTCCAGTTCCCAACTTCAACAGATAGTCATCATCAGTAATATAATTATTGTGGACATCAGGGAATTTGAGAACTTATTTAACTTTTAAACTTGATATCAACCAATTGAAACAGTATATAGATTAAACCATTCCAACTGTCAGAGGAGAAGAGTGATATTGTTTAATTCTGCTGTACAGTAAAGCTTATTATGATCAATATTTCTTGACACAGTGCGAAGTGTTGCTACTTATGAAATTGCAGTTTGAGGCTTTGTTTCGTGGCATGCGTTCATGTGACACCTGTTCCTGTTGGATCATGCAGTTCTTCTGTGTTTGTCATGGTTATTGAAAAGAAGTCTAGTTTTGCAGTATTTCTGGATTATGCACCTGCAAGTCGTTCATTTAGTGGGGAACTCTTTGGCCTCTTTTTAACTCTATTGGCTGTCTTATGTTGTCTAGGAAATCCACTCGTCTTTTAAAAGCTTTGCTAAAGGTGACACATCGCTATTGAACTTAAAATGAGTTACATGTGCAGCTGAAAACTTTGCATTTTAAATCAATTATATCTGCAGGACTGCAATTGGATTTTCTACTTGTAAAGTCCTGCATGTTCAACTGTGTGTGAATAATCTGACTCTCAGAGCCAAGCTCCGTCCGATCACATCAAGCCTTTCCAGCTACATTTTGGGTCTTAGGATCCTCCGCACAGAAAATCATACACTATTGCTCCCTAAATGTAACATGCATTCTGCGTGAGGGGATAGGCTGTTACTGCAGTAGGCGCCATCGTCATGCTTGACTGCCGTCTAGGAAGAAGGGACTATTTTGGCAAGATAATGCGGTCGCTCTACTGAGTGAATAGGGGGTCTTGAGAGAAGAGGGCAGAGATAAGAGAATGGAGAACATTCCATTAAAGATAGCGATGGTATCAAGCCGAGGCTCAGGGAAGACTATTCTGCACCGAAACCCACCGCAGCACCCATGGAGTGCAAGGTGCATCTGTTACCATGGTACCCAGCCCAGGCAGAGCCTTTCATGTCTATCAAGACATGGGAGGGAGAGAGGCTAGCAATATGTTAGTCTCGCCTGCAGTTAGAGCTGAAACAGACATGTGTGTGTGTGTGTGTGTGTTGTGTGTGTGTGTGTGTGTGTGTTTGTTTGGTGCATGTATGTGTTCCCAGCACACATCCCGGTGGTCCGGGTTTTAGATGCTGTACGCTGAACAGAGGCTCGTCAGTTAACATGAATCATTTAGTCACCACAGCAGAGTTGGAAATGTCACGTCTCATCAGTGTTCCTCACGCCTGGGTGGCCCTGCACCATTTACATCACTGGCAATGGACTTTAAGAGAGGACTTGATTAAAGAGAGGAGCTGAGATTTCAGATGCAAACAGACATTTATTGCATTGGGAAGCAGTAGTGTACATTTACCCCCCCACAGAATAAATCGCAATACTGTAGCTACTTTCTGAGATGGTAGTCTGTTGCACAGTCATCCGAGCCATGTCTCTCCTTAAAACAAACCGGAGAGTGTAGATTTCAAATTATTTAATCATTTCTTTCCCTATTGTTTTCTCCTTCCAAATCTGATCTGTCCAAAGAATGTGATGCTACTTCTCACAGTGGATAATGCTGTATTGACCATTCTTTTAAGCCAGAAATGCAATGCAATAACACAGGAAACTGTACAGAGTACATATCCAAAAGTCAGCCAAGCTATTTGCTATTGTCTGTCTTTTTGATACAAAACTATATTTTGTTTTTTTGCTACACTTTTCAAAAACAATAAAAGCAACATCTAGTACATAATTATTTAAACCACAATCAACACTAAACAGTAAATAGTACTTTGTCATAATCTTTATTACAAGATATTAGGCCACTGTACAAATCAGTGTGAATCGTACAGTACAACGCAGAATTAAGACTGTTTCTCGAGGTTTGTCATTCAAAGCTGTATACGAGGTGCTTCAAGAATACACAAGAGTTTCAGAACTTCTGCCGTGCATGCATGATTTCGTATTTGCCATGCATGAGTTGGTATCTCAGTGTTTTTGAGAAAGAGCCCTAAAAAATGGCAACCCAACAAAACAAATGTATGAGTAAATGTATAAAGCACAAATAAAGAACAGGTTTTCTGGTACAGTACTCTCCCTCATGAGATTTGGCACACACGATAATGCACAATGCAATATAAATAGTTTATCAATAGGATGTGTAGAGTCAAGTTACAGTATCAACCAATCCAGGTGAAAGCCTGGGAAGCTTACAAACAGGTGGGAGGTACACTGTATATAAATGATTTTTTTAGCTGCAAAGTATAACAAAGAACACTCAGGCAACATCAAGAATTGTTAAGTGAAGAAAAATGTCACTCCCATTCACTCAGTTTTCTCGACATACAAAATAACACTCCCTCTGGCCTTGAGTCACTGCAAAAGACATGTTCCAAAGGATCAATAAATAAAGTCTTCAACACAGAGAACAAACCAGTTTACCTCTTCCCACTTTGTGCAAGAAAATATGGGCTACCCTTTCCATATTTACAAACTCTGTTATTCATTTGCCCTCGAATAAAAATGAAGAGCAGAAAGAAAGGTACCATAAGTTTGATTGATAAGATATAGGAGAAATGTGTGCTTTAGTTTTTATATTAGATTTATTTCTGTATCCTGTCCCTGATTTCTGCATTTCGACAGCCTTCCTCCACCTCGTCCACCCCCCCCCTCTTCTTGTTGTCTTCTCCCGCTTTTGGATTTATGGCAAAACCCTGCAATCGAGGGTGTATTTGTTTGTGTGAGTGTCTGTGTGTGTCGGGGGGGTCCACCTGGGGGTCTCCTCTGCTGCCAGTGTGTGTCACCCGGATGGCCCACCTGACTGGGAGAGGAGGGTGTGGAAGTGCTGCTTGCTGCCACATGAGAGAAAGTGCTTATATACAGTGTCTTTGGATTAAAACTGGTAAATATCGCCATTACAAATTTCAAGAGTGTCATTTGGGGGGTGTTGAGCCGAGCGCTCTAAGCCTCCGCCGGGGTCTTCTCTGTTCCATTTTCTTGTGCTTCTTCGCCGCCATTCTCATCATCGATCACAACTGTGGATGACAGGGGAGAGAGTTAATGAGGGAGGCTCATCTTGGTTTGGCGACTGACATGGAGGGCGTTAAAGCCCAGAACCATTAGCACTGCGCTGTATGAGCAGGAGTGGTGTGTGTGTGTGTGTGTGTGTGTGTGTGTGTGTGTGTGTGTGTGTGTGTGTGTGTGTGTGTGTGTGTGTGTGTGTGTGTGTGTGTGTGTGTGTGTGCATGAGAGAGAGTATGCAACAACAAAAAAGATAACAAAGAAAGATAGAGTGTGTCTGATGCATGGTCATAACTGTCTGTATTTCTGCTTGTGTTCCTGTGAACCTATGCACATTACATGACTTCCATGTTAGTCCATGCTTGTGCACTACTGTACATGCAACTGCCTGTGCATGCATGTGCACCACAAGTGAGCCTCAATGTTAGAGGACCATCTCATGGGGTTCATCAGAGATGCAGGACACACAAAAGCCAAAACACGAACAGCCTGTGAGCCTCATGCAAACACAAAAAACACAGATTACAACCCGTATGGATCTCAATCATTCCAACCATTCAGTGGGGAGGGGACATTTAGCACAACTCTGTTAAGCAGCAATCACAAGGCATTTAACAGCACGCAATGCGCATCCAAGTTGTGTTGCAATGCGAATAGAATATTTAAAAGCACATACATCCCACACGCATGCAAACAAAAGGTAATGTCTTTGATGTTAGGCTCTACTGGAGAACAAAGTCAAGGCAAAGGTGTTGCCTTTATGCCTTCACACGGAGCCATCCTTAATTATGATCCACTAGTATCCTATGTGCGCATTCAACACATCAACATACTAACGAAAACGCCTTAATTATATAATTACCCCGTTTGCTCCTTCCTATTTGTCCGAGTTTCGGCGGACGTTTGTTCTGAGATCCATTGAAGAAGTTGTTGGTGTCTTGAAGACGACAGGTGAAGGAAAGGTGTCCCTCATCGCCCTCATTTCCATAATGACTCATTTTTTCTTCGTTGAAAGGCAGCACTTCCGACATCTCCAAATGCGTCTTAATCACCAAGGCGCACAGACTGTAATGTAAAGCTCGTTGCCAAGGTTCAACCCGGTCGTCTATAACAGACAAAAGCGGTGAAGGAAAAACACAAAGCTATCTGCTGACACGATCTAGCCCTTACTGTTTACCCCGAAGACACGTGTCTGTCTCCGTAGGTACGCAACAGAAATAACAGTCAACTCAAAATGTCCTCAATTTCCCCTCTCGTGGAGCTTAGGCAACATTATTCAAAATATCCAGAGGTGTTTTATCTCTGCGCGTATTGCTTTGGAAATGGAGGCACACGTACTACAGAGCCGTGGAGCGCCCGCTGGTTTCGAGCGGCTGAACCCGTCGCACGGAAAATCTGAGGAAGAAATGCAAATTGAGGAGCAATGCAAAACACGGATCCCTGGGAGACCTGGCGAGGGAGCTGTACGGGGGTTTTCTGGTGCAGCCCAGAGATGCTTCCAGTTGGAGTCGTGGTGAACCAATGCTCCACTCTCCGGGATCTTGATGCATCAAACAAATGGCGACTTAATATTCAGAGATGGCACATACATGTGAACCAATACTGATCTTTGGTTGACGTCGTTCACGCGCCACCACTCGACGAGATTGAGATGTGACATTTTCCAACCTGTATTACAATTTTATAAATTGTCGAGTAATTTGTCAGGGGGGTTTCAATCAAGCCCACCGATTCAAACCCCACCAGAGGATGGCAGTGTTTTCATAGGCTGCGATGTGACTTTTGGCCCCATGGCGTAATTCCATTTTAACACCACAATTTCTAGTTGAGTCAAATCCAATCTCCACGTTCTGGATTTGATGTTGCTCTAAATTTTACTCAATAACTTGTTCAAAACGTCATATTCAGATGTTTAAAAAATAATGGAATATTCCATTTGGTAAAATCACCATCCACTGTATATTTGTATTGATTAGATGATGATTCACATGTTGATAATATTGTGTTTCGTTCTCTAACTATAGGTGTAAGTCACATGGTAAAAACTGATTTCCTTTGTTAAATGAAGTCCCCTGGGACTGTCTTTAGGTTGGAAACTAATCCTCATTGGGCTCACCACCCACTGCTCTCTGTAGTGTTTACTTGAATTGGTCTTCTAGGAACTGCAGCACAAAGGAATCCTTCAAAAGTGATATAGCAAAGGACAAGATGCCATGTACAGGCATTAAGGAACTTAACCATATCATTTCACATACAATTAAATGAAAGGTGATATTGGAGCCTGCAGCAGAACTAACTTTGATATACAGTCAACTATTCATAGAGGAGGCGCAGTCATGACACACCTGATCCCTGTGGACTCACAGAGGCCAAGGTTTTATCAGCTTCATATCAGAACAATTCAATAACAACTCTTTCCTGGTACACAACTATTTTCACATGTGGATATATTACCATCCACATTCATTTGTATTCACTTGACCAAAATAGTTGTCTGCAGAGCTTTACGTAAACAAAGTGGAAAAATGTACAGTTTACACACAAAAAAAGTCTAATACCAAAAGAAAATCAGACCAACACATCAACAAACCAAACCTAAAACTTCAGGTACATTTCTCCATAAGGCAGTGACAGTGGCCTGGGAAAATATAAATGAACCAACTATCATCAGTGTGATTAAAATAAAAAAAAATGCCAAACTTGAACCAGCAAGTAGAGCACCGAAACCCCAAAATAAATATTTTGTGTTTCGAATAAACAAAACGGTAGTAATCTCGGCAGAAGATTTGGTTAAAGAAAGCAGCAGATTGGAAAATTCGGTTTTCAGGGGCCTTTAATGTGCACCAATGAAAACATTTACAAAAATCTGACTTGAAGTTGACTGTACACATGCACCACTCAACTCTGACACACAGCCACACATTCTCTAAATATGATTATTTATTGTCAAAAAATAGTATTTAAAGACCTTGACATTACTGGAGTATATACACAGGAGGCTTATCAAGTGCTCACTGTAGTGGGTCATACATTCTGTAGCAGTCAGAGACAAGCCACAGGTGGATCATTCAGAATATGGGATGCATCTCCTTTATATTGATTTAGAAAACATTATCAGAAAAATTATAGCTCTGCATATTTTCCACATAACCACCTTTGGTCACGGAAATGTTCAGGGGAATGACCATTTTCTCACATACATCATGTTGGTTTATCATTATGTTCATCAGTATTTGCTACAGCGTGTGTGTAACCCGTAAATAGTTTGGTCTATCCATCGGCGAAACTTGGACACGGCAGAGTAGACTCCCGGAAACTTAGGATCACCGCAGCCGTTGCCCCAGGAGACCACGCCGTAGACATACCCCCTACACACCAGCGGCCCACCAGAGTCTCCCTGTAAGAACAAGACAACACCCACCGTCAGTTATAATGTCAAAACTTACGTCATGAAAAACACAAACAATCTTAGCTCAATGTAAAGCCAGTTTGATGATGGTGTTCCACTTCCTTGTCTTGAATAACCTGTCCAAGTAAAGTAAGTTCTTACTGCAGATCAAGAAAGATACTCAAGAGTACAGTGGTACATTTTAACTTAAAATAAGCTCTGGCTCTTTTTTAAGTGATCCTGTAGACAAACACAACAAACCAAAAACAAAACCTCCTTAGTGAAACAAACCACAATTTATATGTGGATTTGAAAGATGTTCCACAAAAATGATAACTTTATATGTTTCATGGCGATACATAACACAAAACACACAAAGATCAACAGATGTGAGAAACCAAACTGTAATATCTTAGTATGGTTTCAATAAGACTCATCAAATCATAATCTCTTGCTGCCACTTGGAAAAGCAAACACATAAAGTTGCCTACTGCAGGGATAAATATAGCCCATTTTAATTAGTCATTCAGCTCTTTACCTTAGGCAAAATATAGCACACTGGTATATCTCACATTGCGTTTCATGCAATTTTCTTCTCACATCAAAGGTTGCATGGGGCAGAAATTCGTACATGATACTGATAAACAAATCTGAGCATGAAGGTGTCTGTAGCTACAAAACGACTCCAAGGTATTCGGTCCTGGTGCTATTTCAGGGATGCTTTTTAATGAAAGCTTGTAGCTGAACCAACACTTAAATGATGAACTGTGTCCTTGTACTGTCATGGTGATGAACTTTATGAACTGTGAGAGTGTTTGGCTCTAGTCTGAGCTGATGAAAAAAGGACGACCCTCAGCTATAACCTGAAACATATTACTTCAAAATAGATTTAATAGCTTTTCTAGGATCAATGGGACTGATGTACATTGATGTGCAACACCCACTTACCTCACAGATGTTTAAAATCATTATAGTGAAAGGAAGTATTAAAGCATTTGTTTCTCATACCTTGCATGCATCTTTCCCTCCGGTCCTGTAGCCAGCACAGATCATGTTTGCTGTGATGTTTCCATTAAAGGACTCGCTGCTGTTACACCTTGCAGTTGAAACAATTGGCACAGCGACGGTCCTCAGGGTGAAGGGGGCCTGGCCTACACCCAGATTGTTGTATCCCCACCCGGACACCCGACACACCACGCCATCGATCACTCCTGTGCCCTGCCTGGGGAGAGGCGCCAGCGACACGTATTTGTTCAACACCATGGGGGCCCGCAACTAGAAAAACATTTGCTGTCATTAACCACTTTTAAATGTTTTCAGCAAAGAACAAATCTCACTGTACAAAGCTGCCCGGCACTAACAGAAAGCAGGTAACAAAAGTTAGTGACTAGTTGTCAAAAAGTGTGAAGAAGGCACATTTAGCTGTCTGCTGGTGTTTCAATAGGACATGGTTAGCTACCACATTCAGCATGTCAACTTAAGATGATTACGTTTTTATGTTGTAGTTATAGGGTGTACCAAAGTGGCATCTTTCATTGATTTAGACTTTGTAGAAAGTATATGTTGTTACACATTTCTTTGCCTACTGAATCACAAAAAGGCCTCTCATCATGGCAACGTCTGGTCATTGCGAAGCAGAAATTGTGTGATTTCTTTCACTGAGATACAGAAGAGTTACATAAATTATAGTTCGAACTCTGAGTAAAGAGGTAACATACACAGGGGAAATAATAGATATGATGTTATATGAACGTAATAGTTTACCAAGCAATCACAAAATTGTTCTGCTGTTTTCCACCTCAACATTACTAGTGATAGAGAGCAGAAATAAATAAACTAGTGATTGAGAAGACATTCATATAACTTAAATGAACCATGTTAAAAGTTTAGTAACATATTTTAACAAGGCACAAAAGAGACAAACTGTAGCTGAATACCAAAAAACAAATGTATCAATACATTTTCATGTTAAGGGACGTGGAAAACGTGTCTGCATTGTGCCTGCGCTACCTTAATGAGCATGATGTCAGCATTGTTGGTGCTCCTGTTGTAGAGGGGATGGGTGACCACCCTGCGGGGTTTAGCGTACTGCTCAGTACCCTCAAAGGTATTTACAACGTAGTCGCCCGCCACTATCATCATGTGCTCTGCCCTGAAAAACAGATTCAAAGTCACAAAGACACATAATGGTAGAAGTGTCTGTCTGCCAGGGATCAATGGCTTACTGTGTGCAGCAGGCAGGGCCGAGGCAGTATAACACAAATAATACAGCCGATTTCCTGGAAACAGATACGATTTCACACACACACACACACACACACACACCACACACACACACACACACACACACACACACACACACACACACTGATGATGTGTCAAGGTCAGCTGACTTCACCGTATTTGAGTACTATTTGACTTCCTATTGTCCTGTAAACAGAATTATTTGTGCGTCATGATCAAGCGGCATCATTTTGACGTTACGTCCCGTACCAAAATGGTTGTTTGCTTAAAGGCATCTGTTTGGACCATCTGTTCACAATATTAAATCATGACAAGTTAGCCTCTACACAGTGAGGTCTATAGAGCCCAGTGCCATAAGAATGTCCTTGCCTGTGCAGGTGCTACAGATACAGTTGGATTTTTACCTTCACCAAAGTCCGAACTGACTGTAAGGTCAAAGATTTTCTATTCAGGAGCCAAAACCGCCTTGATTTTTGCTTCGTATTTCTTCCCTTTATCAAGCTTTGGTCTAATAAAATGTAGTCCCTGTCACACATCCAGTCCATCCCTGAAATGTTCAGGAACCTTTTCTTGCCTTGGTTCATGTGTGAATAGTAGCAGGGATACATATAAAGGTATATATCTGAAACATGCATTTCTAACCTTAAGACCTAGTAACATATCGGTTGTAATGGGACTTAAATCAGTACCATTGCAAGGACAAGCACTTAAAAGGTAACATCTGTCTCTGAAAGGACAGAGCAAACCTATCACAAGACTCCAAGAACTCCGCGAAAACATAGGCAACAGACATAATTTGACGGTTACTCATCTTAAAGGTCCCCTATTATACTGTTTTTCATCAATATATTATAGGTCTCAGATATATACAAAACTTGTCTCTGAAATGTTTGGCTCAAAATACCAAACAGATCGTGCATTGCAGCATCCCATAATCCCTTCTGTTTCAGCCCTGTTTCAAAAGTGCTGATTCTCTGTCTGTTACTTTAGATGAAAAATAAGGAGCCCCTCCCCACGCCCCTCTGAGAGATATTTGGTTAAAAAGAACACACTGGTGCTCTAGGAGGAGATTCAGGTGATAAGGTGGGGGGGGGTTACCTTGGTTGGTTATTGGCTAATGGTTACACAAGCCAAAAAAACGTTATGACATCATAAAGTGGCCAAAATCCGATCAGCTCATTTTCAGACAGGTTTTTATATAAATGGATCAGGACAAAAAGAGAGTGAATCTTTTTTCCTGAAACTTTCAGAATCTCTTTACACAGAGGGGGGGACACATGTTGATGTATAAAAGACATGACAAAGTGGATTTTGCATAATAGGTCCCCTTTAAGATGCAGTTTGGCTAGATCCAATCGGCATCAGTATTTTCTGTAAGAAACTTGATCCATCCAATAGTTGCTGAGATTAACTGACTATCATTTACATCCTTAGAACCAAGCCCGCTAACATGGTTAAAACATTGAAATCATAAAGTACCACGAAACCTTTCCACATGGAAATCAACATGGAAAGTGTTCACCAAACAATAACAACATAAGGATCGACAGCTTGTTGATGGGAACTAAAGAAAAATCGTACCCGATGTTACAGTGCGCTGCTGTCAGCACCCAGTACCTGTGGACCAGGGATCCGCCGCAGAAGTGTTGGCCCCTGGTGCTCTGCAGTGATACAATGTATTTGATGGAGTTTGGCACAGCAGTGTGACCACCTACTATACGACCCTGCCTGACCACACGGCCTGTATGGAAACAAAAACATTTACAGGACAAGGTTAAGAGGGGCTGTGGCAGAAAGAAGTTTTTGGCTTCTCATCCAAAAGTGTTAACGTTTTCAAAGTCAGAGCTAACAGAACTGATGGAGAGTAGACATTAAAACACCTTTGCAAATACTTACTTCCCCCTACTTATGTAAAGACACAGCACAAAACCTCTGATCAAACACTGAAAAGATTCTTCATGCTTCCAAGTAAATTGCTAAGCACCTAAAAGCGCTGGTAATATAGTGACAACTCCCTTGGTATGGATTTCAAGCATGCTAAAAAAGTCCATCTTATGAAGCATGTGGAGTCTTGTGAACAAAGGAGAAACATAAAGAGTGAGGCCCTCACAATCCCCCCTTCATGGCCATTGGGCCGGCCTAACAATTAGTGGTTTTCTGTCACCTGGGAGGCCGCTGCGTAATGAAAGTAATTCAATATAACCTGACCTTCTAATGTCACCACCTCACTATGGGCTCTGAAACATTCAAATGGGGGCTCTCCCAGCCTGCCTCTTGCAACAGATCAACTATTGTACATTGGCTTGAGGCCATACAGTAGAGGAGACATGACGGGAAGGTGAAACTAAGATTCCCTACAGTTTTGGATGAACACTGTTGAGGAGTTACGACAGACGCAGTGTAGCTATGTAAATCAATGTAAAGGGGTAAGTTAACATTATTTACTTATTTGCTTTTTTTGCCACAATCTTGTTTGTTGAATTAAAAAAAACAATAAATAGAAAAATATTAAATCACAGTTTCTGAGGGGTTATGTGCCAGCCTGTTGCAGCATAGACTAAATAAAGTTACTAATCCCAGCCAAGACGTCTGGTCAACAACTCTCTGTTAAAGGCAGGTCAGAGCCAAGCTAACCCCCCTGTTTCCAGTCTTTATGCTAAGCTAATCATACTGGCTTTAGCTTCCATCTCACAACTAGGCTGCCACAATATTAGATCAATTATGATTTAGACATTATTACGATATCTATCTATCTATCTATCTATCTATCTATTATCTATCTATCATCTATCTATCTATCTATCTATCTATAAATAATAATTATGCAATGAGTCAATTTCATCCTAAACTAAGTTTATTTTGTCTCTTTTTGGCAAATAAATGTTACTACTTGTACGAGTGTAGGGAGGTAGGCAATGTGACCATTACGGTACAAAAATGATTAAAAGAGTCATGAATTATATGCATAATATTATCATTTGTGTGTTTTCAAAATGTTATCATATTTATTTCTAAATACTAGCGTTATCATCAATACTAGTTTAGTTGCAACACCAATCACGCAGAGATTTATCTTTTCATCTCACTCGCTGCACAAAGACCCAAATTGTCATACTAATTAATATTCCTTAAATAAAAACTTTAAAACTCTATCAGGCCACCTCTCTAACATTATTTAAATCAAAACACCCTTAAACCACAGCGTATCCAATCTTTATAAATGAACATTACCAAAGCTGAAAGCCATGTACTCACTGTGGACTGTCATGAGGTTGAGGAGCATGCAACATAAACTCATGAGCAGGCTCATCATCGCTGTGGTTTCAGGCCGTCGTCCTACACCATACCAGCAGCTGAAACACTGCAGCCCCACACCCAGTGTCCTCTGCTCCTGGCTGCTGGACATCCACTCCTCCTCCAAACAGTACAAGTCACTCACATCAACCTCTATCCTCGAGTTTCCTCAGGAAAAAAAAAGTTTTCATCCTTCACCATGACATGGAGCACAAGGGTCCTACACTGTAGCATTGATTGAAAAGGAAAGAGTGCAACAAAGTTCACCTTCAGCACCCCACTCCCCCCCCCCCTGCCATCCTAGCACCATCTCAACTCTCTCTCTCCTGACCCTCCTAACTTGTCGAAAGGCCTTACGTTGTTGGCATGGCAACACAGGGTACTGTGCTGAGCAGGTTCATATATACTGTATCAGCACGCTCTGTCTGTGTCATCATCCAGCCTTATCTGTGCTGAAATGTTTCAATAGCCTACTGTGTGTGTGTGTGTGTGTGTGTGTGTGTGTGTGTGTGTGTGTGTGTGTGTGTGTGTGTGTGTGTGTGTGTGTGTGTGTGTGTGTGTGTGTGTGTGTGAGCACAGCTTTGTTTTATAGCTGTGGGGAGATTCACGTCTGAGTCAAGACAACACAGAGGTATTCTCTGCAGCCCAGACGCGCACAAGTGTTACTCTGTATGAGTATGAATCATCACGTCTGAAATGATAATAACTTACTATCACCAGACAGATCATCTTCTCTATTATCATCGCCACCAACCTCCTCCTGGCAAGTCAGCATCATCCACAGCATGGGAGGAGAAACTCACCTGACCTCCTCTTGTCCCATATTTAGAGCAAGCTGAATAATTGATGCTTCACCCAGAAGAATGGGAGAGACGCTGTAGTGTGGCCTTCCACTGTCAGGTGTTTCCTGGACCGACACTGGCCCGACTTTCCAGGAAATCACCTTCTAATGTCAGGGTTTTTTTTCTTTTATTAATATAAAGACTCATGCAAATATTTTGGAAATATGGCAGATGTGTCGCAACTTTCCTTACAATATTGTAACATTTTTAAGTTACAAAACAACACTTTACCTCTGTGCTAATTTTTTTTAAAAGTTACTGACAGATACAATTTTGTGTTTAAAAGCTGACCACTCAAAAAAAACAAAGTAAGTCAACAAAGGGGTTAACTAAAGCAGACACCTGTCATGTCAGAGAGGGCACATTTCCATACAGAGAGTACAACATGTCCGTCACTGCTCCTTCCACATTACAGTGGACTCTGTGACGTCCCTTTTGGAGGCTCCCGTCTCCCCTGAAGGCTGGAATGGGTTGGCGAGCTGACCGGCTCCCGGCATGGTGGTCAAGGCTCTGACATTTTACACACTACAGCCCCGCCCTTCTCTCAGAGACGCTCTGGAACGTGCCATGGCGGATTCACACTGAGGAAGGCTCAAGCTATATCACAACACAGACTCCCGGTCAGTACGGTCCAACACCCCCCCCCCCCCCCCCATTCCCTGCTGTTTGTATTCAAACTCCCTCTTGGATTCAAGAGGGAGTTCAAAGATCAAATACTTTTCCTCAGCACCACGTTATCCCATTTTGTTGTTGCCAACACGTCTGGATAAACAATACCTACAGCCCCCCGAGTACCACCAAATGCAGATATATTTGAACAACGATAAAAACTTATTTTCTTTTGCAAAAATCAAATAGATTAAGTACAAAACAGGACCACTGTTCACATATTCATGTCATCTGTTGCCAGGTAAAATCTGAGGGTAACACTTTACAAAACCTTTTGTTTCACAGCTTTTTTTCACAAAAAGACGACCACAAGTCCGATGAATGGAAGGTCATAATGCAGCCACTGGTTCTCAGAGGAGACTCGACCCATATGGATTTATTTAGCAGAAGCTCCTGGTCTTCATGTGTTGGGAGCGCTTCATTCTGTCGTTTTTTGAAAGAAAGCATTTGGTCATTCTGTAAATTAAGCTTAAAAGTGCAGCACCTCTAGTCTAGTGGAAGGACAATATTACAAACTTTAAAGTGACATGTTAAAGTTTTATATTTAATATCAAACAGTTACTGTACACGTTTGAATAGTTAATTAATCTACTATAATTAGTTTGTTAATATCGAATCATATCCATAGCCGTTCAGATTTGGTAACATGTTGGAGGTGAATGTTATTTCATAGCAAGTAAACTGGACTTTTAAGACTACTTTATACCAGTGCCCAGCAAACTTTTGACAGCAAGGTCCGTAGATCATCCAGCAATAGGGAGAAGTTTCTAATAGAGCCTTTTTTATGTTTTTATTTACTTGTATCTGTATTTTGTTCTCTACTTTTATATTGCATCTGCTATATATTGGGTTTGTCTTTTATTCTGAAGCACTTTGTCTGTTCTTGAACATTTGTTATGTAAACAAACATTACCACTATTTTGAAGGAATAAAAAATAATTAGCGAATTTTGGGAAATTTGTTCCCATAGCCTAGAAATAGTTGCAGCATAAATACACCCAGGAAACCCACAAGTGTAGTGTAATACAAATACAAAACAATTAGCTAACCGTTATCTCCATACTGAATTGACAGATGTGAGAGTGGTGAGGTGAGAGTCAATCTGGTATCTCATCCAACTTTTTCGGTAAGTAAATATGTTTTTTTCCCAAAATGTGTCTTCCTGGGTGTGAACTAAGGTTGTATGTAACTACAATGTGAACATATTAATTTGTGAACCATCAGAAATTGCAATACTTTTTTTAAACAAAGGTACTTATCTACCACATTTAGCAGTTGTGGGAATGTAATGTTCTTAATTAGCTAGAAACACATTAATGTCCGATTGTTTTAAACATAAACCTCTCTCAACTAAATTTCTGACTGACAATATTCAGCAACAAGTACTTCTCCATGCACAAACACACACACGCAAAGGCCTCCTCTGTCATCTCAGTACTGCACCTGAGGGAGTGTGCGATGCCACTATCACCTTTCACCCTAACAGCTGGAATGACACCTTTGGGAAAAAGGCTGCATGGAGGCTATGAGTTACAAACCAACACCCCTGTGTGTTGGAACTAAGAAGGAAAAAAAAAAACGACCTGCTGTAAAAGTAAATGAGAGGGACACCTAGGGGAGATGGAAAAGTCTGTGAGATAAGAGGAATGACACTGCAGACAGGAGTCACAAGACGCTGTATGAGACGTATCAGCGTGAACAACGGTCAAGGCTTTAGCACAGATTTGGCTCTATTTGCTCTAATTGTTTTTATGTTGTCCCCCGAAGGAAAACCGAAGTACAGAAGACATGTTTAAATAAGTCCAATTAAGAAGGATCTCTGACAAAACGTTTTTCCTTGTTCAGATAAAGACTAACCGCAGTTGTGTCCTGCTACGTGTCAGGTTGATAGTGCACTAGGGGGAGAATATATTATCCTCAGACTGCATTTGTCCTGCATTTTGTAACATCATTGGTCTGTTGAGTGTATTCTACCTTTGCTGTGGCTGGTTGGGTTTCATCCTTGCAAAGATTGACTTTTTCTCCACTGCTGGACAATAGGCTGAATCTGGGAAAACAAAAGCCTTAGAAAGAGAAGCGTGATAAAAGAGAAGAGTGCTGTTTAGAAAAAAAACCATGTACTAGGTCAGACTGTTGTGTGTGTGAGAGACACTTAGAAATATGGCAGACAATGGCAGGGAATATGAGAGTGAGAGGCATGGCTACAGTATAAAAGAGGCCTGAGAGTTCTCAAGCTTTACTGTATGTCGCGGTATGAGAATAGTGTGTGTGCCGGTGTGTGGATTATTTACTTTTAAGGTGAGACAGCTTTCTAGATTTTATGTTAAATGAATATCGTTGTTATTCGAATGATTATTGACTGGAGTTCCAATGAATACATTGAAAAAGTACCTTCAACTGAGTAACTAAGAAGTAGCCATGCAATGTAAAGGAAGTTAACCCTGTCGTTTCCTAACTTATATTCATCTGATTATAACATGTAACCCAACTACAAACTCAAAGGTTGTTGATCATTTCTGGATATTTGGTGAGCGGCAAGACCTACATTTATTTGTCCTACACAAACCTCAGCTGCCAAGGATTGAATACTTTTGTTCTTTATTACAAGTTTATGGCCTGTACTGACCATCTCTGTTGTTTTTTTGTTTTTTTGCAGCAACTAAGATGAACCGGGCTCCATCTTTTTTTTACCTCCCACTGCTCCTTTTGCTTGTTGAAGGAGGTGAGACATCGAAGAATACTTTACAATATACACTTAACTTCTAACTCACACATATCTAACTTCATATACAATTAGTGAATGAGTGAAAAGCTGTAGACCTATCTTTAAGGTCCCTTATTATACTGTTTTTCATCAATATATAATAGGTCTCAGATATATACAAAACATGTCTCTGAAGTGTTTGGCTCGAAATACCAAACAGATCGTGCATTGCAGCATCCCATAAACCCCTCTGTTTCAGCCCTGTTTCAAAAGTGCTGATTCTCTGTCTGTTACTTTAGATGAAAATAAGGAGCTACTGCCCACGCCCCTCTGAGAGATATTTGGTTAAAAATAACACAATGGTGCTCTAGAGGAGATTCAGGTGATAAACTGGGGGGGTTGTTACCTTGGTTGGTTATTGGCTAATGGTTACACCAGCCAGAAAATCGTTATGAAATCATAACAGGTTTTTATATAAATGGATCAGGACAAAAAGTGAGCGAATCTTTTTTCCTGAAACTTTCAGAGTCTCTTTACACAGAGGGGACACATGCTTATGTATAAAAGACATGAACATTTGGATTTTGCATAATAGGTGACATTCAAGTTACATAATGAAACCTCTCTGACTCTGTGTGACTGATCCCCTCCTCTTCTCTCAGGTGTGTATGGGCAGAGGATCATCGGTGGTGATGTGGTACGACCCAACTCCATCCCGTTTCAGGCCTCCCTGTTGTTCATGAACCACCACTTCTGTGGAGGCACCCTCATCAACCGGCAGTGGGTGGTGTCTGCTGCCCACTGCTGGAGACCGTACGTTACTGCCGTTTTACACTCCAGATACCAGAATGTTTGTGCACAATGGAAAGTGTACTCTCTGAAAGAATACTTCACCCACAAGATGACACTTTCTACATCAATGACTTGCCCCTTGTTACACTGAATTATTCACTGAAAAAACTGAAACGTTGACTTTTTTTTTGACTAATTAAAAGTATTATGTCAACAAATTTCACATTACTGTATTAGGTTAGTTGAAACTAAATATATTAAGTTTATTTAAACGTAATATTGTTGCTTTCAACTTACCTAATACTTATGTGAAATATGTTTACATTATATATTCAATTAAAATAAATGTTTACGTTTTTTCTGTGTTGCATACCTCCAAGTTTAACAAAGAATCACATAGGGACCATCAATTAATTATTATATTTTTCAATAACTAATTTTTACCTGCCTATACAAATTAAATATGTATTATGTGACACATTTGTTGATGACTTACAGTATATGTCATGGACTGATGCAAAAAAAAACAATTTAATTTAATTACATTTTGTATTAATGAATATGTATTTATTATTTATTTTATTAAAATATTATAATAATAATATTTCATACCAATATGATTTGTAAACATCTTTATTGTTTTCAATTGCTTCAATGTCATGTGACCCAGTGATATCAAATATTATTACTACACTGCAAAAATAAGCAACAACTGTTTTGTTGGGTTTTATGGGCTTCTAAGATATACACGGTATTACACTGTGTGAGAGTTTGTTAGCGTATGATTTGATGTGATTTTGCTATAGTTAAATGTGGACCCAATGTACTTCAATCCATCAAGATTTGGAAATTAACGTTATTTATTTAGTCAAGAATTCAAAGTAACATCGGGTAAGTGATGTACACATTTTAATAATGTGGGTGACGTAGTACTTGAATATCTTGAAGCACATGCTGCACCTTGCATTCAAACCTCAAAGCTGTGTTGAACAAATATTAAAGAGGTGGTCTATTTAACTTTGAAAGTAGTGTTAGATTTTCTAATCTGTCGTTGCAAAATAAGCACCAAAACAAAAGTATTCTCCTTTGCCTTCTTCTTTGTTCGTTCAGGAGCCACATGATCCAAGTGGTCCTGGGGGAGCACAGCTTCAACACAGAGGAAGGCACTGAGCAGAGGTTCAGCGCCGCCTTAGTCGTTCGGCACTACATGTACCAACACTGGACGTTTGACAATGACATCATGCTGATTAAGGTGAGGGATGATTGAAGAAGATTGTGTTTTAATAAGATCTTACAGATTTTAGACACTGATTTGATTACTGACTGACATTGGTGACCCGAAATCCAATTCTATATACCAAGGATAGCACTACAAATCCTTACATTACATTCAATAATAATAATAATAATAATAAATTAAATTGATATAGCGCTTTTCTGGAACTCAAAGACGCTTTACAGTATGAGGGAGGGTAGACAAACAAGGACAAGCAAAACAAACAAAAACAACAAAACAAAGAAAAAATAATTTAAAACGGAGTAGTCAACCAGTGGAGGTCAACATATTAAGATGTTTTGTGCTTTTGCATTTAGTTTATTATCACTGATTTTATGTTGCATGAGGAATAAAAGTGTTAAAAAAATGGATTTATTTTGAAACAAGAAAGAACAAAGCAGGATAGCGATACTAGAATCATGAAAACATTGATTTTACTAAATACATTTTAATCTGAACTGATAGCTGCTTAAAAAGTTGTATTTTCTTACTTTCTATATATTAAAACATATACCTATAAAACAATTAGTCAAAGGAGTTTTTTCACTTAAACACACGTTCTGTTTTAGATGCTGATAATGCTTTAATAGGATATTATCGATAATAACTGCAGCTATAGAGGTCAATGAGAAAAAGGTAAAAGTAGAAGTATAAAGTAATATTTAAGAAGAGTACAAGTACCTCAAAGATGTGCCGGTACTTGAAACTAAACAGTACTTGAGTAAATGTTACTTTCACCACTCATCTTTCACAGGCTGAGTGATAGTTAATGGAGTTTCCCATTATATGTGTAACCTCATCACTCAGCCTGTGAACCAGTGGAAATGCTCTTTTGGTGACTACTATTCCACTCAGTCAATACTAATTCATTTGCTTATCATTCAAATATTGGTGGCTTTCAATCCAACTGAATCCCCAGTGCACTGGAACACTTTTAAACTAGAAACCTTTTTGAAACGCACCTACATTGAACCTTTCATTAACAATTAGCTTCACATTGATGTTCTTATTTATCCTTTTCGCGCACCGCATTCAATGTATTCAGTTTCATACTGTGTTTGTATGCAATTGCTGTGAAACATCAAACATCAAACCATCACTCTACTTTGATGAAGATTTGAACGGATGGACCTTGGATCCTTCATTGAAATGTTTTGTTGTCTTTAATACATTACTTTTATATAAACATAAATACATTGCCTGAAAAAAGATCAGTAACATACACCACATGAGTGTAATTTAGAAAAGCAACAACCTTCTTTACTTACATTTGAATGTGAAATGGAAAGGTGCAATGCTTTGTCAGCATTAGCTTTCTGTGTTGACTGACTGAAGGATATGTTCTCTGTGGCTCAGTTGGACCGTCCAGCTGTCCTAAACTCCTGGGTCGGGCTGGTCTCTTTGCCTGAGCCGGACTCACGGCCCCTGGCCGACCGCGCCCGGTGCACAGTCAGCGGCTGGGGCGTGACCTCGCTCAACAGCTACAGCCTGTCACCTGAACTGAGGTCTGTGGATGTGGACATGTTTAGAAACTGCTGGTACTACTACTACTTCAGGATCACAGAAAACATGATCTGTGCTGGATCTTACTCCGGGGGGAAAGACTCCTGTCAGGTGAGACATAATGTTGTGTGTATGTGTGTGTGTGTGTGTGTGTGTGTGTGTGTGTGTGTGTGTGTGTGTGTGTGTGAGTGTGTGTGAGCACGGCTTTGTTTTATAGCTGTGTTTTAGAGATAGAACTGTCTGTACTCTCATAGGAACAAATCTTGCAGTAAATAAGGACAACATAAAACATACAAGATAAGATAAGATAAGATGAGACCTTTATTAATCCCCGTGGGGAAATTCAGTAGTTTAACAGCAACAGGTTAAGATTGAAAACAGGACAGCCAGATTAATAAAATTAAGGATAAAATCAAAGATGAAAATTAAAAATGGTGAATAACTATAACATGAATTAAAATGAACATATATATTTAGATATGTGTACATATTATTTACATGTGTGTGTGATCATGTAATACTGAACATTACTAAATGTTATGCAATATTTTGAGTTTAAACCAAAGTAATGTTAATCATGTACTGTGATGATTAGATGTCACATTATGGTGAATTTTACTGCAAAAGTATTCACTACAATATTTCAGTCCTACCAGACCCACCACCAAAATATAAAACAAAAGACAGATTGCTGTTATGACTCACAAATTGAAGGACAGCAAAGAACAATTCATTGTTATGATAGTTCTTCACTTTTCTGATTCTGTTACAGCCGCCTTTATAACTTTAAGTCTAATATTAGGCATTAATAACTCTGCCTGTAGCTCTGTTTTTGTCTCAATCAACTCTATAAAATAATAATCTGGATCTTAAGCTGCTAATTGTCCCATTATGTTCACTAACCACACATATTATCTGCATGCGCTTTGGTGCTGGGAACTTGTTGTTTGGGTTTTTATAGCTTTTTCCGACGTTTCTGAAATCAAGAGCGCGTTTGCAGGCTAGAAACAGAAGAATGTGTGTAGCTCGGGTAACATGCAGACTTGGGTGGTCTCTCTCTTGACTCTTCACTATAACTAACCCTTTTCACGTCCCTCATAGTCCTATGATCCATTTACATTGATGCATATTGATTAGTGCCGTTTTAAAGGCTTTTTACACCAACCATTTAGTAAGAAAACATGAACATCTTTTCAGCTCAGGGAGGAACACGGAAAAAAGCATTTTTTTAAATTAAAACGTGTAACTTTTGACTCTTGTTCATCCTCAGGGTGACTCAGGAGGACCTCTGGTTTGTAACGGTAACCTTGAGGGCATTGTGTCTTGGGGCATTGGCTGTGCCTATTCTTACTACCCTGGCGTCTACACCAAGGTCAGTAACTACCTCGGATGGATCAACTGGGTCACCCAGAACAGATAATAAGACTGTCGATAACCAACTTACCTAAGACTCTACTGTGATGAAGAACGGAGGGACCATGGATCCTTCATGGACATTTCTTGTTGTCTTTAATACATTGCTTTTATAAAAACATAAATACGTTGGCTGAAAAAAGATCTGTAACATACACCACGTGAGTGTGAATGTTTGTTTTTTATCATTAGGTAAATATCACCTGAGCGATAAGACTAAGGTTGTTATGAAATAAACGTCTGACAGAAACTACTACAACTAAATGCACTTTTTATATTAGAGTTGTTGCTGTATGCTACAGTGTTTGTAGTGCTCTCCAGAAATGGGGTTGGTTGTTAGTGAATTGTCATACAAATAACAGTGTTTCCCATAAATCGACATACAAACCCCACAGATCCTCAACTCCGGTGTGTCTCACTCATTAAGGCGAGACACGGCAGGCAAAAACATCGTTTTTCATGCACTGGTCAATTTTGATAGGTTGTGCTATTTTGATTCCATAACATGTTTTCTTTCCGACTTTTGGAAGGATAATGTACAAAATACACATTTAGGTGTTTATTTTACTATAGTTTGTCTATTTGCGTCTGTAGATTTCTCCTAAATTCACCAAAAGTTAGCTTTCTAACGTAACATAAAGTACCGCGACCGCTGTTTGCACCATGTCGTCAGAGGTATCGTTCGAAAGCTCAGTCTCTCCTGCACAATCTCATCAGATCCAAATATGGTCATTTCCTTTGTATCAGCAAGCAATCGTGAAAGTACTAAGGGCTCTTAAACCAAGAAACGAAATCCCATTGGCTGGTGTCAATTTCTGACAACGTGATTCGTTAGGATGCGTCACGTGGTGTGCTAAAACACTTCCTGGTTTAGCTTTCGCTGGAAATTTAAATCTCAAAATGGCAAAAGAACAGCGATAAAACGTTCACAGAGAAGACGACAACAATTGTCACTTGCACGAAGCGATGTTAGACAAAAAACAAATGACCCCGACCATGACATTTCCTTCACGGAGTGCGTCGAGGCGCAAGCTGTCATCCAGAGAACAGCAGGGTTTAGGTAGCGCCTCACAGCAATCTTTAAAGGTCGTTTTCTCAAAATGAGTTTTTTCTCCTACTCTGAGTCCGAAATGTCCACTTCAGTAGCATTTACATACACCAAACCTTCCAGTTGTATTCCTATCAATATTCTGAAGGTTTTTACCGAAGGGTTTGTTTATATATCATTCATTTCCTGAATTATATAACATTTTATAACTAAAAACATGGCGGAAATTGATATTTTAGAGCTGTTGACAGTATTTTCTTATTTATGGAGTGATAAAAAGAGATATCCAAAATCCCTTCTGTAAAAGCCTTAGATTCTAGTATGACTACAAAATGAAACAAGAACTTTGAACCTGACTTTATCCAATGTTCAGAATTGTGTTCCTGAAATGTATTAAAATATGTGCATATTTAATGAGATAATGGCTAATTTGCATGGGAGGGGTGCGGTGCCCCTACAAATAGAATCAAATTATGTGGCAAACACTGGATAATAATAATAATAAAAAATAATTATTTTTTAATTTTTATTATTTATTTTTATTTTTCATTTTGAATCATCTCGCGACCACTTTGGGAACCCCTGATCTAAAACACAGTATAGGAACAAATCTTAATAGTAATTTGTTGTACACGGGTCACAGCATGTTACCTGAACTTGATTGTAATGTTTGCACATAATGTGTCAACAACAAAACCACCTCCCATTGACTCTATGACAGTATGTTGCCATCCTAGCCAGCTAGCCATTGATTGGTTGGGACCACTCCCTCTCCCCCTTCCCTCTGTCCCATTGCCATTTAAAGCTGAGCCACAATAGACTCACTGATTCACTCAAAAACAGCCTTACAGACCCCTAGGGCAATCATGGACCAAGTCAAGTCCAGCGGCACTGTGACGCATATTAACGACCAAGGCTCCAGACACTTGTCTCAAGAAGCAATAGAGAAGCTGATCCAACAGTCTCAGGAGGCCAAGCAGCATGCGTACTGTCCTTACAGCAAGTTCAGAGTGGGAGCTGCCCTCCTGACCATGGACAACACTGTTTTTAGAGGTAAGGTACAAGTTGGCCTTTGGATTGCTTGTTTAGAGTTAATATTTGGCATGAAGAATTCCAGTTTAATTAAACGACTGTTGAGTTTTAACAGTGAAATCTGCATTCAAAATTGTTTCCCCTAATACTAATATTTGCCATTATCAGCAAGTAGACTTTAAAGAATATAATATATCTAAATGGATGTGTTGTAAAAGTCTAAAATGTCTTATCAGACCAATCAGATGTACCTGGTGTTTGAGTTTCTTCTGCTTTGGTGTTGAAACAGAACTTTATTAAAACCACAAGATTTTTCAGTTAGTATCAGTTTCAATTTGCAGCACTGTTAATTATTACTGGACAACAGTCAGTCTGTGGAAAGGTTATATTTTAACATGTCTCCCAGCAGAAGCCCGTCATTAAAACCGTACTAGGATGAGTCTAAACCATTCCCATTGGTTGAATAAGGTATCAACCACTCTTTCCCATGAGATAAGGTGACCTTTTGACCTCGCGTCTCTTGCGTCTGCAGCATTGCACTTACTGACAGGGATGGCAAATGATTGTCAACAATGAGGCAAAGACACAACTCTCCTGTTCATGTTGCTGTTGTAGTTAAAGCTTAAACAGTCACATTAACCCAAGCAGAAAGGTCTGGGGGGCAAATAGTTAGCAAACAGGTTTGAGTGCAATGACCTGTTAACTGTTTGAACACGATAGAATAAGTAAACAGAGCCTCTTTTTATTACTTTGACATTTTGTTCAGAGGTTGAACAAGTACTCAGATCTTGTTCTTAAGTATGAGGATAAGTACAAGAGTGTAGGAATACTCTGTTACAAGTAGAAGTCCTGCATTCAAAATGTTAGTCAAGAAAAAGTAGAAAAGTATTAGCATCAAAATATACTTCAAGTACCAACAGTTAAAGTACTCATTATGCAGATTGACCCATTTAAGAATAACATATTTAATGTTTTGATTATAATCATTGATGCATTAAAGTGTTATCAAAGCTGGTAAAGGTGCAGCTAGTTTTAATGACTTTGTATGCTGCAGGGTTGCTTGTGAATTAACTCCAGGTGTAACTAAATGTAAGTGTTGATCATATTGTTTATCATTCATCTATATCTGCAAAGTAACTAAAGGCACTGCGAAAATGTAGTGGAGTAAAAGTACAATATTTACCTCTGAGTTGTAGTGGAGAAGTATGAAGTAGCATTAAATAGAAAATATTCAAGTAAAGTACAAGTGCCTCAAAATTGTACTTAAGTACAGTCAGTACTTGAGTAAATCTACTTAGTTATTTTACACCACTGCTAATGTGTTAGTTTAATTTGAGTGAAGCAAATGCTCCTAAACTAACTAACGAGTGTAATTGTGTCCCTGGCAGGTTGCAATGTAGAGAATGCATGCTACAACTTGGGTGTATGTGCTGAAAGGAATGCTATCTCAAAAGCGGTTTCTGAAGGCTACAGAAGTTTCAAGGCAATTGCAATTGCCAGGTAATTTCCACTCCTAAGTAATGTGCATTTCCTGCATGTCAAGTTTGAACCCTCTGTCAGCATTCCTGTTTTATCAAACCATTACTCACTTGGTCTTTGCATGTCATTAAACTTCCTTTATTACTTAACAAACAAGTCTGTCTGATGCATATCTTACACACCCAACAGTTGGTTGACTGACAAGTGATGCAAGGTGGATTCAAGTCTCAGCACCATCAGAATCACGTTTAATGCTAGATACGTTTTCACGAGTTTGCTTTGGAGTATTAGTGCATAACACAAGCATAATAAGATAAAAATTAGATTAAAAATAAATGCAAGTACAAAAAAAAGAAGCCTAAATATAGAATAGAATCAAATAAAAATTAAATGATAAAAATATGAAATCATAAATTGTACTTTATATCTGAAAAGGAACATGAATAAATACTATGAATTATTTACATCATTAGGCATCTGACATTCAAAATAGAAGATGTATAAAATAAAGGAGCGTTAGTTTTTGAATGTGGGACATGTTTAGAGCTAAAGCGAGAAAACCAGAACAGATCAACATGAGGCATTGTGAAGTTTCATAGTAGAGTCATCACACTGAGACATTTTGAGACGGGCATCAGGCTAAAAGGTCCTTAATTTCAACAATAAAACATTTCCCGGAGTTTTATTTCCTAACTTCTTCGTGTCCTCATATGTTCTTTGCAGTGACCTAAAGGACCAGTTCATCTCGCCATGTGGGGGCTGCAGGCAATTCATAAGAGAGGTAAAACATCTGAGGTTTTTAGTCATGACCATACACACAAAACACCATAATGAAGGGAGGCTTTGTGATGGAATTAGACAACTTTTAATATTTTCTTTTTTGCCATTTCCTTCAGTTTGGTTTAAACTGTGATGTGTACCTGTCAAAGCCCGACGGCTCGCACCGGAAGATGACCGTGGACGAGCTGCTGCCCGTCTCCTTCGGCCCCGAGGAGCTGGACATGAAGAAAGTGTTTTCATCTCCTTAAACAGTGTGAGCCTGTTTTGTTGTACAAAACACAAAGACATGTACTGTGTATAATGCACATGCTGCTGAAAATGTATTGATGTGTGGCAGTAGTTATATTTATGGAAAATATTTGTTATTTTAGTATGCACTGATTGTTTTGCCAAATGATTAAAAGTTACCTAATGTATTCTGTAATATTATTATACAATCTAGTATCTGGAGAATCCATTGTGCCTTGGTTACTTAATGCTGCCTTTCTGTAGATACCAACATGTCTTAATATGAAGAAGAATTAAGCAACATTATGTATCATATCCACACATTTTAATAAATAAAATGTTTTAAAAGGCATTTCTTTTAATAATTTACACTTCATTTCTTACAGATGGATTTACACACAAATGAAGGTCAAAGGACATACAAGAGGGAAAATATGAGTTACAGTGTACTGCAAATATTATTTGTTTAGCAGCAAGTTATTCAATTACAGAGTAAAAGGGGGAGAGAGACAGGGTGAAGGGTTGAAGCTGCCAGTGCAAATTCACTTAACAATTGTTCGTGATATTAGGTCTACATATTCCATGCATTGACATTTACAGTGGTTTAAGGGCACAGCCTTAACAAGGGCAAGTATAATAAGATGGGATTTATCATTGCCCCCTGATTCAGAGAGATAAAGGTAAAACCAGCCCAAAATTAAAACAGCTAAAAGACAAAAAGGCAGATTTAATTTTGGGTACTACCCACCCAAAATCATATACAACTTTATCAGAATTCAAAATTGGCAGACAGCATGTTAAATATGAAATCCCTACAACAGCAGCAGGACATGGCAACGTGGCTCTGAGCAGAAATCATCAGGAAAATGTTTAATTATAAGCTCTTTTGGTAGATGAAATTTAGATAGTGTTATGTGACTACGTAATTATTGCTGCTAACAATGCTCTATTCTCTATGTCTTAATGCTTGGAATAAAAAAAGTTTGTCAGATCAACAACAGCAATTGATAAATCAACAATAATATCAACTGAAAGGTCCTAAAAGTAAAAAAAACAAGAAAATCTAAAAACAAAAAATATATTTATTAATTCAGTGCATCAGGCTTAGTGTCCAAGCCTTTTATTCGTATTAGCCTGCTTCCACCTACTGTCAGAAGTAAATACTCATGATAGACGGCTCTCAATCTGGAAAATGTGGTCAGGCTCGTGTCAAGTTTTAGAGGCTCTTGCTGTCCAAAGATACAAAGTAGAGCAAAATAATTGCACTAATTCCAAGCTGCTAGATTTTTATCTAATGAATGT
Source organism: Dissostichus eleginoides (assembly GCA_031216635.1). NCBI lineage: Eukaryota > Metazoa > Chordata > Actinopteri > Perciformes > Nototheniidae > Dissostichus > Dissostichus eleginoides. Next base: position 16,015,697 of record CM062265.1, read on the forward strand.
ATGGAGACGAGCGGAGAAAAGAGGGGGGAAAACACTAGGAACCGAAGTTAATGTGTCACATACATACATGGACACACACACGGCTAGCTAGTACCATGAGGCTTCTGAGTAAGTGTGTGTGTGTGGGTGGTGTGTGTGTGTGTGTGTGTGTAACAGGTATTGATTTTTCCTATAGAGTCTCTTTTTTTCCCTCCTTTTGCCTTGTACTTAAGACATGAAGCCGCATCATGCAGCGAACTCTTAACCTTTGCCTCATGCGCATGTTAAAGGTTTGTGGTAGCACACTACTCTCTCTAAACCATACATTTTGATCTGCTTCAAACTGTGTAGCAGGTAAAATAAAACCGTCTGTAAAAAGCTCGCAACAGCTTAGTTTGACCACACACCTTTGCAAAACAGAACCTAAAATATGATTTGAAAACTGCAACATTGTTCTGCAGTTTTCTTGCTGAAGACCCTCATCAGGCGTGTATGCGCTACCATTCGACCTTTGTAACTTTAAACTCAGCTCTCTGCAGAGGAGTTATTGGTTTCGCCAAGAGAGGGCCATGCGGTGACCTGTAACCGGGGGAGGGTCCCCTCCATCAGCCTCTCCATCCACAGTCCCAGTCTGTCCAGCTTGTGGTGCACTTCTATGGTGGTGGCTCTGTTTGAGCCCCTCTTGGGTACGGCCCCATCCTCCCTGGAATGGGACCTGGACCGAGAGTGGGAGCTGGACCTGGACCTGGACCGGGACTTCCTCCTGCTCTCAGAGGACGAGGTGTCAGACGCCGAGTCGTTGGGATCGTCTCCGGTGAAGACGGGTCTAAAGAGGCAAAAGTATTTCTTGTGGCCGTTGAGGGCCAGGACGTGGCCAGCGTAGTCTGGAGACTCCTCATCCTCGTCCGAATGACTCGGCATGGTGTCAGATGTCGAGCGAAGGAGCGATGGCATCCAGTGGCGGTGCTTATCACCGTTAAGGAAGGAGAAGTGGAGCGTCTGAGTCCTGTAGTGGCAGAGGGGTTTAGGATTAACAACTGGACCAAGTGAAAAATATGCAATATTGGCACCTTGGTGGACACGTTTTTAAAAAAAAATTATCAATATATACACTTAGTAACATTATTTAAAAGGCAAGTTACTTAAACATCGGTAAGACAAGTAGACACAACATTTATAGTTGTTTTAACCACATTCAGTGCTCAGTTACAGACTGCATTTGGAAGGCTTCCTTTTTTTTTTAAATGAATAAACTCTAAAAAACTAAGAATAATAGAAACTTAAAAACTCTAGTGAGGAGACTTACCCAGAGAAAGAAAAAACTTCCTTGGCATATTTCCTGAGCAGGGCATTCTTGGAGGCGTTGGTGAGCACCAGTACAACGTTGATGTGGCCGGGCCTCAGCTTCACCAGGTTGCTGATGTACGTGATGTCCGTCAGCTCCGTCACTTCCACAAAGTCCTTCTTAGGAGGACGGCTGCAGCGGCCAATGAGAAAGAAGGAGTGAGGGAAGAATACAGGGAGGAAAAAGAAAACAATCTAAGCTATATGTCGTGTTTGTCTATCAAAGCGTTTACAGTTCAGCCAAAGAAGCTTCTCTAGTCTTCTTTATCTACACCGATACAACTACTGTGACGACCCCTGCTTTACTCTCCCCTGTTGTGTTTGTATGTCCCTTTAACGATCTCCCTTCATCCGTATCAGCACTGATTGAGGGCACCTGGCCGCCGGTTGCTGAGGAGTGAAAGGCCCGAGCCAGAGGCCGTTTCTCAATGTCGAGTAAACCTGCTGCAGAGCCACTATTTCAAGTATACTACGTCATCGAGTGGCGCCGAAGGACTGTTTAAATGCATGTTAAATGCCCAGCATTCGGCGCCACTCGATGACGTAGTATACTTGAAATAGTGGCTCTGCAGCAGGTACACTCGACATTGAGAAACGGCCAGAGTCTTGTTCGCTCTCTCTGTTGGAGGATTTGTTTGGAGAGCAGCTACCTCATTTATGCGTTTACCTTCATCTTAGTTTGGCATTCAACACCTTGCACCACACCATGTTCACACACCCACACCTACACTACTGATCTTACTGATTAACGCATCCCATTGCGGTAGCTCTTTAGTTAAGTTGAGTTTATTTGAATAAATATCTTTCCTTATATCGTGTCCTTTCCGCGTTCTTTGTTATGGCCAAGAGCCAGGCCATGACACTACATAAGAGGAATAATACGTACATCGAATGTTGAGGTGAATTGTCCCTTTAAGGTCATTTTTATCGAGAGGAGTTTGGCTCAGACACGCTAGGGTCCTGCCAGCAAGATATATGAACTGCAAAATAAGATTTAGAAACATCGCTCTGACATTTAACTGTTCAATGTTTTCCTTAGTTACCAGTTATAAGTTGTATTGTGAGTAAGTAAGTATCCGCTATCGGTTGTATTCTGTGTCTATCTCGTGTTCCCTTTCATTACATTACCTTGAAGTACTGGCTCTACTCGACGCGTCCTCCTCGGACTGCGTTTGCTCCTTTGGCTTTGGTTTCCGGGGTGTGCTCTCACCTGGCTCACTGAAAATGCATCAAAAAAGGAAATCATTAGTGTGAACACCAACAGCTCTGACTCTTAGGGAAATGATATCCAGCAGGTATTTGACTCAGGAGTCAAAACCACTAATAATCAAGTAGAATTAGAAGAAAATAAGATAAAGATCCATCGATTGCAGATTTAGTCAACATGTTATGTACAGGATATTTGTAATGAAAGGAATTGCAAGTCAAATGATTGAGTATAAGATTAAAATGTTGCAGAATAAAAAAAAGAGTCATGGTGCACTCTCACCTGAAGGCCTGAATGATGACGGTGCCAAAAAGGATGAAGAGAGCTGAGAAGATCAGCGACAGGATGGGCATCATCTCTCGCCTTGAGGAGAGAATATGTTATTAATCAAACAAGTAGGAGAAAACACACAGCAGCCCATATCAACCATTAACACTCGTAGTCTTCCTGTCATCTTTTCCAAAAGAAAAGGTGCATCGCGGCTATGACAGGACACCCTAAATGTGTATTTATGGCAGCATCTCGATGCAGAAGCATGACTAAGCTTCCAGTAGATTTCAGAAAGTACACAAGCGTATCTGTCTGTCTCTTGTTTGCATTAATGCTGGGCGAGTGTTGTCTTACCAGTTTGAGTAGAGAAGGTCATCATAAACTTGAAGGACGTAATCAGAGGCAGCATTCATCCACTGAATGATAAACATCTGGGGAAATTAAACAGAAAACAATTACATTAATCCACTGTCAGCATCTCCAGTCCAATGCTAAAGGGGTGTGTGTGTGTGTGTGTGTGTGTGTGTGTGTGTGTGTGTGTGTGCGTCTGTGTGTGTGTGTGTGTCTGCAGAAACTTACGGGGGCCATCTCGTTGTTGAGTTCTGGCAGGGTGGCGTCTGAGCTCAGATAGGTGGGGTCCTTCTGAAGGATCTCCAGCTGTTCGTGGAGGCGGTACTTATCTTCCTCGCTGCCGTTCCATCCACCACTCACAGAGCGGTACATGACCTTACCGGCTTGGCTCCGCCTCTCGAGAATCACCACCTGTCAGCGGGCAAAAGAAATCACTTTCACTGTATACAGAGTCTCAGGGTGAACATATCGGTAATCTGACACATATCCAATTCTGGATACGCTGGATATAGAAGGTTTTACAGCAAGCACACGTTGTCCTCAATGAACTGAAAGACAGATTTTCTTCCTTTGTGTCATGCATTTGATTATGAGGAGCTTTTTATCAACTTTGCATACGAGACGAGCATGTGAATGATGCATGCGTGTGCACTTTGTATGCGTTTGTGGCACTGACCTGGGGTGAGAGTGCAGCCTGATTATGGAGCAGTGCCTGGCAGAGAGGCTGCTGCTGCCGCTGGTAGACGTATGCAAACCGCAGCACGTCTTTTTTGTTGACCGATGCAAAGTCCAGGAAGGCTTTATTGCCTGTTAGGAAGGCTTGGTCCTCCCCCGTGATCAGCAGCACACAGTACCTGCAAAACATTCACAGTCAATTCACTTGCTGCAAATAGACTAAAGACACAACGTTTCAGTTCAGTGACACCCGCTGTAATGCCTGTCTGACAATTCTGTTTTGCTTCTTGTGAGGTTTCTAATTCGAATTCTGGGCTTGGCTTTTTCCTTTCCTTTCTACAACAATTCATACAACGATATAACAATGTAGGAGAGATATTAAATACAGGTCCAAAGGCTTAAGATCCTGCTCATAAACATATCAAATACATAAATAAATCGTACTTCCTCCGTCGGTGGAACTGCTTGACAGGGCACAGCTCATCAAAAAGCTGCTGGTTGACCAGCCGTGGAACCTGCAGGAACTTGTTGTTGGAGACGAACTCCTCCATGATCTGTCGCTTCATCCCTCTGGCCTGAAGGAGAGAAAGTGAGGGGGTGTGAAGGTTGCAGAGCAAGAACTAGTATAATGCAGATTGACAAAAATTGTCAGCTGATTCGTTCACTTCTTTCTTTTTTTACCTGGATGATATCAACAGGCTTCTCAGTATCCTCTTTAAACAGCAGCATGGTGGGGGCGTACGTGTTGATGTTGAACTGCCGCAGGAGCCGATTGTTGTGTTTCTCACCCTGGTCCACGTACCCGAAGCGCACATAGTCTTTGTAGGCAAAGGCTGTTAACTGGAGCATAAAAATATATATCGAATTGTAGCGGAATGTGTTGAAAAGAAGACATCTGATTGGTTCACACTGTTCCAATAATCGGCCCTGAATTATTCCCTTTCTCCGTCTTTTTTAACACATTTATTCATATTAAGTCATTCAAACAAAATTTCCAGTGTATATGAATGTAATAGATGAAAAGAGTTCTTAGTGAACAGAAAAATGAGAAAGAGCTGTTCACACAGATGGCTCTATAGTTGGTGCTGGAGTTTAATATATCTGCTGTCTTTTGTACTGGTGGAAACCACACCACAACATCAAACTTGTAAATAAAATGTAGTATTTAGTGTGTAGGTGTGTGTGTGTCAATGCATTGCTTACTTTATAGAGTAGAGGAACAACAGGAACTTGGTCAAACAAAATAACGCTGGGCTTATTTTCCACACGCCAGCTATCCAGAAAAGCAATGTAGTTGTTATCTGTGATCTGGGGGAACAAGGGCAATTAGTTAAACATTGTATTTTTGCTCAATTGTAAAACAGTGCACCACTTCACATTTTGAGAAACTTCACTTGTAATACTTGTAAATATATGTTTACATAATCAGGCCTAGAACGATTTAGGAATCGGGCAAAAATCAGGTTGAGATATATAAGAACTTGCAGAGTTCTAGTCGAAGCCAGACCCACAGTGGCAGACATTTAGGCCTTATTTAAAACATACATTTTCTCTGTAAAATACTGTTATGGCAGAGAAAAGATCTAATCCATCCCATAAACTAAGAAACAAAATGCCTGATATCTGATTTAAATAATCTTAGGATACATACATGAAGCAGTATTTTTACATCTGTTGCGTTTACCTTTTCCACCAGTTTATGGGGGAGCAGGTCGTCAATGAACTGACGCAGGTGCTCCCGTATCACAGCCTGATGGAAGAAGGTCACCCTGCCGTTCACCAGCCCGATGATGGAGGGGGCGCGGTGGGCTCCCAGCTGGTTGGCCAGGCGACGCTCGTAACCCAGATCCACGATGCCAATGCCAACACCTGGTGTAAAAGCAAAAATAGACTGCTATTGCAACTGATACAGTAGAGGAAGTGTTGTCCCAATGAAGGGGCAATGCTGCATAAAACTAATTTCACACCACGATATCCAGTGATTTCCAACGATGAAAACAGAACATACAACCACAGACTCATGGTCTTTAAGATCATTTATGTTTAGGTAAATGTCTCGGTAAATGCACCAATATTTCAGCAAAATCACACTGGATGCTGTTCAGATAGGGATTTAAAACGGTGCAGTAAAGAAACACAGACACAGACCAGACATGTGACTTCTCTCTTTCACCAAACATAGGCAGTGAAAATATTTTAGGAGAACCACTGCAAGCCGTTTTACCGTTTTACTTGAGTCTTTGAAATAAGTGAGGGGCTGCCTAATGGAAAGGGTCCATAAAAGATGAATGCAGTAAGTCTTTTTTTAGCATCTCGCAGAATCTGTGCATCCATACGACAGCAAATGACAAAACTTGAGCAGAAAAACACACATTCAAAAAAAGTGTTCTTATCGCTCTGAAGAGGGATTTTGTATTTAGGCTTTGGGATGCATTTGTCAATAACTTAATATAAACAATGGGTAGAATTACTGTTTAAGGTAAGAGATGTAGCTTATTATGACAAACCCACAGAAAAAACACTCATAGCTAGAAAAGCTGGAAATAGATTTGTGAGCTTACTTAGGCTGCAGCTTTTTCATAAATCTTAAAACAACATATTTTCATCTTTACTCAATAAAAACTCCACTGGTTTAGAATGGTGACTTTTGCATAGTGAAGAGCATTGGGAACATAAATGTGCAGGATATTTTTCTAGGGCAGGGCATTTAGATTTTACCATTAAAGACTACAAATGAGATGAAGTCTGTAGGGAACAGGAAACTGTATATCTAATTAGCAGAATCACCGAAATAACTTCTCGAAAATCATCTCCAGTTCCAGACAATTCTTACATTTGGTTAAAACCTTCCCTTGGCTTTACTCTTTGTTCCATTAGGCAAGAAAAACTAAATGAACCCAAATCAATAATGAATCAAGGTGTTGGCTCCCAGTAAAGCATCTTAACACTTGAAAACACATTTATCTAATGGCCTGCCACTGAGCAAACATTATGAGCTGATGCTTTTAGAGGAACCAAGCATCTTCCTGAACAGTGGGCGGACTGATGGGAGTGACAGCAGACTTACCCAGAGGCTCCAGCTCCTGCACCGCCTCCTTCCACACAGGCTCAATGTGGATGCATGCAAAGCACCACTCAGAGGTCACTTTGATCAGGTACGGCCTCTTGTAACTGTCTGGGAGGACGTCGCTGTTAAACTGCGCGTGGTGAAGCAGGTACTTGCTGTCTGCAAAGTCCCTGGACCTGGAGGAGGCAAGACAGTGAGACTTTTCTTTATTAGGCCAACAGACTGCTGCTTTTCTCCTTTAAGTCTCAACCAACGTCTGCAACTAACAATTATTTCAACTTTGACTTACTCAAATTCCACTCCTAGCTAAGAAGAGATCAATGTGATATTTTGTTAATGGCTTAATTTATTATTAACAGGCAAAAATGGCAAAAGGTATTCCTTTCACAATGGCATGAAATGGCGATTAGCTAGCACATCATTACTTTTGAGAAGTTAGAGCTAGCAGATGATCCCTATTATGTTGATTTATCAGTTGTTCAATTCATTAGCTAAATCTAGGATAAGTACAATAACCGCTTCAACTAAAAGTTTTGGATCTAGGACGATAGCTGTTTGTCTTTTATAAAATAATCAATAACCAAAGCAAACAGAAGGAGGAGACTAATTGAAACCATTCAATGTGGACAGAGCAGCTTGCCGGGAAATAAACATTTAGAAACAAGGTCATGGGAATGTGGAGAAAGAAATGTTTTGTCAGAAGAGACACAAGAAAATACTTTTTACCTTGACAAAAGCAGTGACAAAGAAGTCACACCAAACTAAATTGGTTTAAAGCATATTTGATGCTTTGAATGAAAAAAAAAGCGCTTTTGACAATATTCTAAAAAGAAGCAGCTAGGTTTCAAGTTTACCAGTTTGGTTCTCTTTAACAATAGTGTCTTCACAAACACGTGACAGTCTATATAAAAGACAGGGGACAACTACTTCAATGTTAGACAATACAAATCTGAACCTGTACCTGGGGAAATGGAAAAAAGACTCATCAAAGTAGAAGCTGTTGTGAGAGCCGCGGAAACCTTGATGCTGTGAATGGCCGAATGGCTGGCTATCATCAGTCTGCCCATAGCGGTCGAAGTTGGACCTTCGTTCCTCGTTTGACAGGATCTGTGTGCAAAAGACAATGAAAAGCACATGGACTGACTGAGAGGACTGTGACAACAACAGCAAGAACATTAGATATAGAAAGTGAAACAGAGTTAATGAACCACATTCACTTTTACCCACCTCGTATGACTTTGAAACCTTAATGAACATGTCCTCAGCTCCAGGGCTCTTGTTCTTGTCTGGATGCCTAAACAAAAAGCAATGCATAAAATCACATCAGTGCTGGGTCATAGAGGGTTAAAAAACAACTCTCAGGTGTACTGTCTGGTGATAAGTTAAGCTAATTAGCACTAGTTCAGGTGCACACCAACACAATAGATATCTTTTCTGGGGCTCATAAATGTCTGTAATCATGTCTGTGTAGCCGTAAAGCAGCTGTTAACCTGAGGGACCTGCTGCAGCCCATAGGTGCTGCTGGCCTACTGATAGGGGACATCCTTTCAGTAACTCACCATTCCTTTGCGAGGGTCTTGTATGCCTTTTTGATTTCTGCTTGACTCGCACTCCTGCTGACACCCAGGATTTTGTAGGGGTCATTTTCAGAGGCTGCTCTCACCAGCTGCACACTCAATATTAGCAGAAAGATGGCGAGCGAAACTGGACATGTCAGAGGATGTCGGCGGATCCTGCTGAGCGTCATTGCTTTCCACTGTCCTCGTCCACGCTACAGAGCTGCCGGCCAGGTAATGAAACAAAGATATTCTGTAAAGGACAACTATGTCAAGATAACAGCTTACATGGTCCGCTATGTTGACGTCTTCAATGTAAAGTCAAATAAAGCCGACATGCTAGTATTTTACTACGATGAGGCCATTATTTTTCTAGCTAATGCGATCTGTTAGCGTCACGCCCGCAGTTAAACATTGAACTTCCGCTTGCTATTTCACAATAATATCCTCAACCATTTTGAACGTCAGGTTAACCATGAGAATGATTTACCTTTTGCAATACATAAGTAAAATAGTAATATGTGCATAGTGCTGGAAGAAAAACAATTATAAACGCTTGTAAATGAATGATTTATGAGTTATTTAAGATCTAGAATCACAGGCCTACTAACCCATCATACAAGAACACAATGAATTGTATTTGAAAATCACCATACATACATCATTACCATTGTGCATTTAGATATGTAAATTAAAATATATTATGCTTGTTTCGTTGTGAATATATCTTCCGCACAAAGAAGACCAAACATATCAAGAAACTTGGCAGGGTTATTATGATTATCTTAAAAACAAGTCAATTTGAATGTGCTTTTATTTTTGAAGCTACCCATATATAGCATCCGGTTTACTTTTGGCTCTAACTTGACGCTGCAGCACTGGAAACACTGCGCATGCTCCAGTTAGCAGCTGTCCTCATACTGCTCACCCTTTATTTAGCTAAATGTTCCCTTTAGACAAATTATTTTCAGATTGTGTATGACATGGTCAATGGTCTTATTTTTAAAAAAATATGTAATTAAAATGTTCATATCGTTCTTGGCAAAGATGTCCAAAGATAGTATTAGAGTTAGATCATTTTCTCTTATGTTATATGTAATTCATTATATTAACAAAACAACAATTATATAAATAAAACAAGACAAAAATCCCATATGAGAGTTTTGTGTTATTATAATTCCCCTCTGACAGGGGGCTTAACTTCCGTTTCCTCTTCGTCACTGCCACACAACTTAAAACAGAGAAAAAATGAATACATCGATACATGACTCAACCTGGACTCAACGCAGCCAGTGAAATATTTAAACTGCTTGTTGTAACCTGTCTCACCAACGGCTCCAAACTCTTTTTAGTTTGCTTTCACCGGGTTAGCCCAATATGAGCAGCCTGTGTGTGTTTGCATTCAATGGAGTGAGCTCGGAAAGTGCGCAGAGGGTCTTATCTCGATAGCTAACGTTAGCCTTGCAAAAACGACCATCTGTGGGCCGCTGCGGCTCTATCGTTCACGGGACAGGTACTTCTGAAGGAGCTAAGGTAACTAACACTTCCTGTTTAATGTGTTACTGCTTATAACATTACTGTAACATGTGAATGCAGCGTAGAGTTCAACTACTAACTGTAAGCTTGTCAGTCAGACGGATGCAGCTCAGGTTTACGAAATGCAAAAATTGAAACATATACCAAATTCTATAACACAGGAATTGAAGGTGCAACGATGTATTTAATGCCTCTTGTTACTATAACATTAGATAACACATATTTTATGGTGCTCATAAATGTTTGTTTACATCTGTAGTGTCTGTCTGCACTGCCGTCAAAATGAGCTGAGGCAAATGTTTTAGTGCTGTGTGATAAATAACTGCACATCATTCAGACATATTTGAATTGAGAAACACGCAAAAACACAGTGATTTACCCTTTCAGCCTACTAATACAAGTTTTTGATAGCGCTTGCAAAAACTTTGGGTGTTGTGATTAACTGATACTTTGAATTACATTAACGCTTATTTATTTTGTGTTTTTCTACCCCTGACTCAGCACCATGAACCTGATACGTCTACTGTGCCGCCACAAGACAGCCTTGGTCATCGGCACTGTGTGCAGCTTTGCAGTAGTGCTTGTCTTCTTGGCCAAATGTACCTCAGAAACCCTCACACAGGGACACCAGGATCCTCCAGGCCTGGCCCCTCGTGCCAATTCTTTACAATCCCGTCCAGAGCAGTTTGACCCCACTTCCACATCCAAACACTTGTCAGCGTTCCTCGTGGTCCTCATCACGACCGGACCTAAGTACACAGAGCGGAGGAGCATCATCCGCAGCACCTGGCTGGCCAAGCGGGACTCTGACGTTCTCGCCAGGTTTGTGGTGGGAACTCAGGGTCTTCCCAGCGAGGACCTTCAGAACCTTAACACAGAGCAAGGGCGGCACAAAGACTTGCTCCTACTGCCTGAATTGCGAGATTCTTATGAGAACTTAACACTCAAGCTGCTGCACATGTACTCCTGGCTGGACCAGAATGTGGAGTTCAAGTTTGTCCTCAAAGCAGATGACGACACATTTGCTCGCTTGGACCTCCTTAAGGAGGAGCTGAAGGGGAAGGAGCCCAACAGGTTATATTGGGGTTTCTTCTCAGGGAGAGGGCGAGTGAAAACTGCTGGGAAGTGGCGGGAAAGCTTTTGGGAGCTGTGTGACTACTACCTGCCCTACGCACTGGGTGGGGGCTACATCCTGTCGGCGGACCTGGTACGTTTTGTGCACCTTAATGGGGGCTACTTTAAGACTTGGCAGAGTGAGGATGTGTCCCTCGGCGCCTGGCTGGCACCAGTGGATGTTCGGCGGACGCATGACCCACGCTTTGACACAGAGTATAAATCACGTGGTTGCAACAACAAATACTTGGTGACACATAAGCAGAGCTTGGAGGACATGTTGGAAAAACACCAGACTCTGCAGCGTGACGGCAAGCTCTGCAAGGAGGAAGTCAAACTTCGATTGTCCTATGTGTATGACTGGGGTGTGCCACCCTCACAGTGCTGCCAGAGGAAGGATGGCATTCCTTAATTTGTGCTTTTTTTCAAGGTCCTGAAGTTGGCTTCTCATTTCAATATTAAAAAAAGAAAATGAATCATGTTTTTCAACCAATTCTCTGTTTAAAGTTATGTAACGGGTTCCAAAAAACATTGTGAATGTCTTATTGTGGATAGAACACACATAGATTTGGAGTACCATTATACCAATTGCAAGAAATGTAAAAGGCAATTTCATTGCTGATTTATAGTGTTACAATTAATTATATTTTCACCAATTTGGGTAAGGTTTTAAACAGTTTTGAGAGATTTCATGTTCATTAAGAACAGGTTTGACACATTTAAAAGAGTGTTTTCGAAGCTATACTTCTTTGTAGCAAAAGCAATGACATTTCCAAGTCTCCATGTTGATCTAGATTCTAGTCCATGTTTGATGAAGAAAGGTCTCTATTAATCAAGTCTAGAATATTTTTTTTGTATCTCCTGATTTAAAATATAATACAGATGGAGAGCAGCTAATACAATCCCACATTTTGCTGTTTTGTACTGTCTTTGCCAATAGAACATGGTTTATAACCGTTAAAGCTTTTAGCATGACGTATACCCCAAGTTTCACAACTTTCAGTAATGTCACAATGGGGAATTGGCTGCAAATGTTTACCCCATAACTCTCAAACAGGAAGCCAACTTCAGCCTTTTGTCCTTTTCTACAAGATTGCTCCTTTTTTTTGGCCTTGTTTTTTGGACCCATGCTTATGTCAGAGCTTTCCTTACCGCCTGTTTTCCAAGTTGGTTGCCTATTTCTCTCCTCAGTCTTTGCTTCTCCTGCTGTACTTGTTGTTCAAACTTTTCCAACACTATGAGATATGTTTTAAAGTAATTCCAGTGTAGTAGATAGTACAGGGAAACGCAGACAAGAGAATCTTATCCTGCCATGATGTCTACATGTTCTTGTGTATTTTATTTATTGTTAATTTATTCTGCAGCTAACACAACACACTGGTGCTGACTTCAAAAGCACAGTTGTTGGTGTGGTTGCTGCTTTTGAGCGGAATTCGTATTTATAAAATGTTAGGGGGGCGGATCATGTATTCACAGAATTATTTGACAAGAAATGTTTACTTTTTAAATGGAAACTATTGATTACGATCAACGGTATGAGGAGGAGGTTGAGGTGCAAATAATTTGTTTTATTCAGCAGGCATTCATATTCCCTACACTGGAGCCTATGTGATGATATTTACTTCTACAAGGCAATAGTCAACATTTGAAAAAGTTAAGATCAGTACATTTACTGTGCAGTTAAATCAAGTTGATGTGAATGTTTGTTAGCAGCGCACCACAGATTTAGATCATAAACATCATTTTTAAGTCCATAAATCATTACTCAATGATGACTTGTTCTTCTTGTCTGATGTTAAGCTCTCTAACCTGAACCTACCCTGCGATGTCAGTAGCAACTTGTAAAATGTGTACAGCGATTGAATAAAGGGTATGATATATTGGAGCCCCTACAGTTGAGGAATACTGCAAAAAGAGATATGTCCACCACGCTCTTTTTTTCATGTCGGCTTGTTTGTCTTTGTGGACAATTAATAATTTCTCACAGTTGTCACAAGCAGATTCAATACAATCTAAGTTTAAGTGTTTGTTTTTACGTACATGGCCGGCCTCCCTGGATGTTTAATTAAACATTTTAAACTGTCTCTTGTCTTTCTCTTCTTTTATATTGTTGAAAAGATGTATACACGTTTTATAGATTATTTACAAAGTGAGCATTGCTACCAATAGAACTTGATTACATTTTTTAAATAAATATAACAAAATGAAATAACCTGAAGAAACTTTCTTCCAGCCTATTCCCTCCACGAGAGAAACGTTGGTCTCCTTTGAAACAATACATGCAGGGATTAGGATAATGTAATCCAGGTATTAGGATAATGCAACGTAAAAGTTATTTGAATGCTCCTAAATTAGCCCGACAACAACACATGAAAGAGAGATGAAGGGATTACGTTTGTGCAGATGATAATGCTAAGAGGATATTCCAAAAATAGCATTGATGCTTAAAATGCTGTAGTCTTGAACAAGTGAAACTAAATATAAAATAACTAATATGTATGTTGGTCTATATAAAAGTGCAATGAAAAAACATATAAAGATTCAGTTAATATGAGCAGAAGGCCAAGGTTAGGACATGTTCATAGGCAACACATATGCAAACTGTTGGATATTTACTGAAACTTGAATTGTATAGGTTTGATGCTTAATGTTTTTGTATGGAGCCAATAATAAGGGCACAACAAGTGGTTTGGTCACTTTCAGGCAATGCAGATACACTGATCCAGAAGCTTCTTGTCTGTCTGAGACTGAGGTAAATACTATTTTCACACTGAACCATAGGCTACTGTATAAATGAAGATGAATTTTGCCATGATTTCAGCAAATACATCAAATGAAATGACTGAAAATAAAGATGAGCGTCTTGTTGTATCAATCAATCAATCAATGTTTATTTATATAGCCCAATATCACAAATTATCACATTGTGTGTGTTGTATGTAATAAAGTGAATGATTCAAATATTTCAATGCCAGATTGTGGCTCTGGGAGCTATAACTCATGAATTTCAATAGATGGCAGTAATACTAGCTCAACAACAACAATCAAAAAACAAGAAGAAGAAGAGGTAAGCCACTGAAACCGGAAATGTCAACCGAGTGACTGCGAAGCGAAGTAGACGAAGTCTCCAATTTACATTACATGATGGATTGCTAATTTGAATGAAGAAACAGTCATAATAAACCATCAAGACCAAACTGCCAACATGACAAATGGTAGGTTTACGGTGTGTAACTAGCGAATAAGTTATGCTAGCTACTTCTTGGACGGAATGCTAACTCAGAAGCTAGGTTAGCTGTAGACGTGGCCCTGGGCAGCAACACAGTTATTATGTACAGAATATATTACTTGTTTATGACAATAACAGATCCAATGCGCCGCATTGCAGTCCAAGATGTAAAGCTATGGTCCAAATACATCTTATATTGGGAACACTGTATTTTGTGTCAGGCTACAAGTCTTCTTGCCAACTAGCTTTGACTAACGGATGGGTTTGGTTGCTAATGCTAAGGTCCTGTTAGCTAGACCACAACAATAATCGTAAATTGCAAGAAAACATGTTACCGTGTTTGAAAAATCCATTTTTTTTTGTTTTCGTCCACCTCTAATGTGGGTACACGACATTGTTTCTATTGTTGCTGCATTTGCAAGCAAGCAACTGCACAACAGAGGCAAAACACAGGTTGTTTCGTTTTAATCTAGCTGTAAAGGGAAAATCAATAACCATAAAGGGTTTGTAATGTTACTGTTTTTATTATTTAAAAAAGTTAGAACACCATCCAGTCAGGCTCTTATTACAAAGAAAATGCATACATTAAAACTAACCTGTGCATTATTGCATAAAGAAGGAGTATATTACATTCCAAGTTGGTCTTGAGCCATTAAGATAGAGCTGTGCAGATTAATCTAGTATTTATCATTCATCTATTAAATTAATATGCGACTATTTCTATAGTCGGTTTAAGATTAACAAACTATCAGATTTAGTTCTGTACTGTGTGAATTAATAATTGAATAGCTAATGCTTTCAGCTAACTGGCAGGTAAGACCATATATATAATAAAATGAATTGATTGATATTACCTTCCCCTTCTTTCATAGTGTACTCCCTCGATGGTATCCTGGTGTTTGGGCTGATGCTCATCTGCACTTGTGCATACCTCAAAAAGGTGCCTCGCATCAACAGCTGGCTGCTGTCAGAGAAGAAAGGAGTTTGGGGCGTCTTCTACAAAGGTAGAGATATATTTAATTCACATTTTCTGATTCAATACGTACCTGTGCTTTTTACACAAAATCTCCTTCTCGTAACACCTAACACTTGAGAGGTAATTCTTTAACTTAATGTTGTTTGGATTTTATGCTCATTGGCATTCTAGCTTAGTTCTCAGTCTTCCCCTGGTACTTTTTCAGATTTTTTTATAAACAAGCTCTATACATCTATTTTGAGAGTTTGAATGCACTGTGTAAAGCCCTATATATGTTGAGGTAAAAGGCCTTTAATCTCAATGTCAGAAAAAATCGTAATCAGAGTTTCATTTCAAATGTATTGTTCTATCGTATGTAGTCAAAACAACAGAAGATGTGTCACTGCCCAAATATTTCCAGATGGCAGTGTAATGTTAAACTCTTGTCTTTGTCTACAACACTCACCTCATTTATGATAACGTCTCCTCCAAGAGTTCTACATGTTCTCATGGTAAGCTATATTCTACTGGTTCTGTATGTTCAAAGTTTACATGTAATTTTCCTCCATCTCTCTTCCCAGCTGCGATAATCGGGACGCGGCTGCATATTGCTGTGGCGATTTCCTGTTTGACCATGGCCTTCTACATTGTCTTCTTGAAATGATAGAGTCTGACTGGACTGGAAAGGACACAGACGGGTGCAGGCTGGGGATGGACTCAACACTGTGGCCATGTGCTAATCCCTGTTGTGGGACATCTCTTGGATTACATTGCCATGAAACCCCATTGGCCCTGTTGACCCAGAGGGAAAAACTAGCTAGTGCTGCCCCCTTCTGGTGACTGGGTACATAACCGCTTCCTTGATAATGTGTGTGCACTACAGACATGATGGGCATCCGGAATCTACTCCACAGTTATCACAGAGGAGAAAGAGCCAGTTGGGTCCCTTTGTATCATTCATTGTTGGGTAACACTGTTGGTTGTCTCCATCCACACCCCATGAATATTTATATTGAAGGATGCAGAAGATTGAAGGGCAGTGTGTGCATTATATGTTATACCTGTATACAACATAAAATGGGTCTTGCTGTATATACTTGGAAAAAGATATGATCAATAGAGATTTGCCAGAGAACTAAACACGACCAATTGTGCTTGCTCCCAGCTGTGCTGTTTTATTTTCTGTATCACCTCTTGTGTCAAGGGTGGAGGGGAACATAAACAAAGCTAATATATAAATATGTTCTTGGGTACACATTATATTTTACTTTCTTATTTTCCTTTTCCTTTATTTTTTTTTTTCAGAATACTGCTGGCATCTCTTAAGCTTTGTTTTTGGTTTGAAATACACATTTTGCACAGGTGTATGTTATATGTACTTTAACCTATCAATAGATAAGATTTTGTCAAATGAAACTGTAAGATATGTAGGAGTCCAAGCTCTAACACAACTGTAGAGTATCACAGATAGAAGCATAACTTTGAAAGAGGCATATAATAACATTTATGAAATTGGAAAGTTAAATCAGACTTAACAGAAGATTTGAATGCCAAATAGAGATGGTGCTTATTGTACCCTTTTAATTACATACTTTTATTCTGAGTTTAATTCTGCCACCTTATTTTATATTTTTAAAAGAAGAAACTGTTTTTGGAGGGGAAGCAATGCAATTTTGAGTAAAACAATAATCTGATTATTTCTGTGTGTGGTTGTTTTTTTTTTAGACAAAAGTAATCTCCAGTGACATTCAGGAGTTAGTTCATGATGTATTGATTCGAATCAATTGTGTGTAATAATGTTTTTTTGTTCCCTAATATATAATATTATATTATAAAATCCATAATAAATTAAGTACAATTCTGAAACAATGTATATTTAATTTAGAGTGTATATACATACTCATCTTTTTGGCTAATATTTAGTTGAGCCAGCTTTGACAGGAATTACAGACTTGAGTATATTCTTTTTGCAGTAGATAGATCTGCATCAGATTTTTACTTTGGATTATTGCAATTCATCCCACATTATTTGTCCCGTCTCAGGAGATAAACTGTCATGTCACACTAAAATCGAGTCACTCCTGGTCACTCATTTAGTTATTATTAAAGCCATCTGTTGGCATTGACTTCATGTTCAACAGTCTAATCTCAGGTTGGGCTGTCCCTTATAAATCCAGCACAATAGTACAAAAAAAATGGTGGTCGCATAAGCAATAAAACCTACCACAGTGGTTTTATTTTCCCACATGCTGTACTTTAAAACCAAGTTTTTTGTTTCTGAAAAATTGTGAAAGAAGAAGCACACAAGGAACATTATATGCAGTGTCTCCCAACGCACCAAATCAACCCTCTGGCTTTTGCCAATAGTGCAATTGATCCACGCTTTTTTGTCTGAGGACAACCTGCTGTCAGCAGATTTATAATTCCAGTAAATGTAGTGCTTTGGAAAGTGTATTATATCTAAGCTCTGGAAATGTTCAATGTCATTGTTTAGAGTTGACATTTTCTTAGATAATTTATTTTATTAAGCACAATACCAGGACCTTAAAACTGAAAGAAACCAGAATAAATCAGCCATTCATCTATAAGTCACACCTGTGCTTTTCCTGCGGCATCATATCATAATTTCTTCTATGAAAAAGCCCTGTAATGCTCCTTTTGCCTTATGATGACGTTTTACACCATTCAGCTGACAGACATTATTTTATTAACACCTCACTGCTAGACATATTACACACAGGCGATTCAAATTCAACTATGCAGGTTATAAATAAGTGACTGAACTTTGCCATTTTGGGGTGTGTGCCAAAATAAATGGATGAGTATATGTCTAGCACTAGGAAGATTAATTGTCTTATATAGTCATAAACATTGTTTTATTTTTGTATTAAAGAATCTTATTTGTGTATCAGAATATAAAAAAAGCATCAATGTCACTGTTTGGTCATGACATGATTAGATATATTCCTATAAACAACTCACTGCCGCACACATTACACATAGGCAATTTGAATTCAACTAATTATGCAGTAAATAAAACGACTGCACTTTGGCCATTGTTGGGTGTATGCAAAAATATATGGTGGAATACTTGTGCGATTCATTGTCTTATATAGTCATAAATATGGAGGCGTGTGGCGCAGTGGATAGAGCATTGGTGTTGGGATCAGGCGGTCACAGGTTAAAACCCCACTGCAGTCAGCATGTCGTTGTGTCCCTGGGCAAGACACTTCACCCCAAATTGCTCCTGTGGGGATTGTCCACAGTATTGAGTATGTAAGTCGCTTTGGATAAAAGCGTCTAATAAGTGACATGTAATGTAATGTAAAATATAGTTTTATTTTTGTGTTAAAGTATTGTATTTGTTGATCAGCAACTACAAATGAACTTTCACTTAGTTGTAATAAATAAATAGTTAATTGGGGGTTAATATTAAAGGCAATATTTTGTATATTTGTATGCATTAATGCTCCATTGTTTTATGAAGACATTATTAGCTGATAACGCTGGTGTAATTTTATAAGGTCAACGTCATTATATCTTCAGTATATTTAAAAATATTTGATATGTTCAGTGTCCACAAATAGAGGGAGTTTCCCTATAATGTCCTCAACAGGGATATCCCCTTGTTTCTCAACTGTGTCTCAGTTCTCGCGAGAAAATAATTAATACCGGGAGCGCGCAGTGACGAAGTGACGTTCACGTTTCTAGAACAGTGCGAAAAATTCAGCGAAAGATAGTCCAGACCGAGCTTCCTGACCCGAGCCCGTTTAGCAGAGGAAGTTGTCTCAAAGAGCCCCGACGTGCACGCAGAGGTGGGGATTTGCTTTGCACAACTGCACCAAATCTGCAGGACTGGGCGGCGGAAGTTTGTCTTATGTGAAAGGATACCGTCTCAGTTTTTAGTTTTTTTTAATCAGGGAGCAGCACCACACCACGTCGTGCCACTCACGGGGAGGAGAGGAGAGAGGGCAGAAGTTTCCGCTGGCTTGTTTTGTCGCTGCGCGGCTGGTAAATCCGCAGGAATGTCGCAGAAGGAGAGACCCACTTTCTACCGACAGGAGCTCAACAAAACCGTGTGGGAGGTCCCGGAGCGGTACCAGAACTTATCTCCCGTCGGCTCCGGAGCTTACGGATCCGTATGGTAAGCAGTTGTTGCAGCACAGAGTACACAGCACACTGAACGATTGCACAACGGCTTCCCACCACCCACAGAGGCCCTCCCGAGTTAACCTCATTACGGGCTGCAGATCTACCTGTGAAGGGTGCTGGTGGATGTAAGGGAAACTATCACTTGTGCCGTTTGTTTACATTTTCATACTTGGGCTGTTACGAACTGATGACACATTGTGCACGCTTCGGGTTGGCTCGCTTATCTTCGGAGGGTGGGGATTATATTTGTTTTTGTGCACATTCTTGCTCTGCTGTTCTACTTACTCCTGTTCTGTACACATATAGCCTTTATGTTTAGGAAGCAAATTGACAGCGCCAGGATGAAGTTGAACTATATCCACAGAGTTAAACGTGCAGCTTTTTGATGGTTTGTCTGTGTTTTTAGAAAGAAGGCTGATGTTCAGTGGCATGTCCACGCTTGCATCATGCCAAAGTGGTGCCTCCTCGTCAAACACAATCTGTGCTCCTCTTTGGTGAGGGGAAAACCAACACCTAGCGAAATGATCGCCTCCCACTACAATAGTATTGTA
Organism: Dissostichus eleginoides; assembly: GCA_031216635.1. Classification (NCBI taxonomy): domain Eukaryota; kingdom Metazoa; phylum Chordata; class Actinopteri; order Perciformes; family Nototheniidae; genus Dissostichus; species Dissostichus eleginoides. The sequence goes on from CM062265.1 coordinate 16,035,682, forward strand.
ATCCTGCACGTACAACCTGGTACTAAACACAAACACACATAGCATGCATTATGCATTTCCCAATAGGGTGCAGCCTGCAGAGTACCAGAAGGTCACGTGGTTTTCAGAAAGTAGGCCCCCTCGTGCACACGCAGAGCTTTCTATAGGATCCGGCGACGGTGATGACTCTAGAATGATGTCACCCTTTCTCCCGTTGTGGAACACCCATGACTCACAGTCCCGAGGTTAGGTAGTGGCCTCAGCTGCGACTTTTAGTCATCACGAAGTCATAGATGGCATGGTGCCGTCATTTCAACTTTTACTGTTCGTTTTTACCCTTCTTTCACACACTCTACTTTTGAGTATGTAAGGTTTTAGCAGTTTTTAGAAATGAATAAGTGTATAACATTACCTTTTTTTCAATTTGAACAGTCGCTGTATTGGCCTTGATCTGTTTTTGCACATGCAAGTCATGATGAATGTATGCAGTGTCTTCATTATGGAAATGCATTTGAGACTAAATACTGCGATTTATGTTAATAACATGCATTTATATAAGAAAATCTAATCTGTGCCCTTTCAGAATGTGACATAGAGACTGATTAGCTCTCAGAACGTCTTTTATTAACATACATTTTCGGTCGTCAATGAACTGTTTCCCCTCTTCCTTTTTACTGATCTGTAAATTACACTTTCATTGAATTATTCTAATACAGACAGATATTGTTAATCTTTTCAGATGAATATAGTTAACCTTTCAACATGAAAAAAATATCCAAGAAAGTGACCTTCATCATGACCATTGAGCTCAACTGCCTCACCAAATTTGTAGATTTCCCAAAGATATTTGTAGTCCTAACCCTACAGAAGAAAGGCCAACTACATCTTTCTTCCTGTCACCTGCAGCTACATTCCTCTGTGTTTTCTGTATTTCATCCCCGACCAGGTCAAGGAGTTATCAGTCTATCTCTTAGCAACATCATATGATCACAAAGCCTTTTGAATATTACAACTACAATGAATTCTGCATGTGAAGTGGTCCAAACAGCAGGGTGGCATTAATATCATTTTTAGGTTATCTGAAATGTATAAATAAACTCCCAGGCCCTACTGTTGGCCGGTTGGACACACTTTCATCTGCTCAGCTAGCAGAGCCTTTGTTGTTGCTGCCATGCCGTTCCCCAGGCTCTTGACTCGGACTCTTACCTTATTTTAAATATTTAAAGCATGTACTATGTGAAGTCTTTAAACTGTCACTCAGATACAAGAGACAAGACTTCTAAGAAAAGATAGAGGACCCCCTTTTCCTTATTTCTGACCTTTGTTCCATTTTCTAAATGTCAGACTTGGATGTGATCCAGGGTTATTGTGGAAACAAGTGTTTACAGTGAATGCCGCTGGCTGGGTTTACGGTATGGACTGTGTTCTGCGTTCCTCGTGTTGTTCAGTCTAGGTTTCTCAGCAGAGATGAAACAAGCATGAAACCCCTTCAGGCTCACGGGGCAATGAGGGCAGATATACATATTTAATCATTAATTTCCAGCCCGCTGCAGGGAAGTGAATCATGGCTAAAAACAAAAAAAATCTGAATATTTATGCTTGGATGAATTCATAAACATAATTACCGAGGCATTAGAATATGCACAAGTCAGTAAAAAAACATGGTAACAGTATTAAGCATTTTATTTTATTATCAAAGAAAAGTGGAACAAAGTATAAATAGAGAAGTAATCACTGCATGCCGCATAACACTGTTTTCTTTATAAGAATCACAGAAATCATCTTATGTCTAGGAACTTCATATTTTCCTGCTTTCTCTCAGACATTCATAACAAACTGACATTTAAAAAACTGTTATTGATTTTCCTAGACAACAGCTTTGGAAAATAAGTTACTTGAAAGGTTTTCTGTGCACAGCCCCAGCTAAAGGTGCTGTGGTGAATCCGTGTCCCTTGCTTGTAGCGTCTGTACTCAAATGCACCATAATTGTGTCCCCTAAATGTTTATTTTGTCGGCTTTCAAAGAAGTGCTTACGACCTTAATGCCTGAAAAAGATTGAAGCTTGTTCACTTTGACATATTAAAAAGAGTCTGTATGCAGCATTAGGTATTTTGCTGATGATGAAAGGTTGTAGGATTAAGCTAATGTGGTGAGAAGGTGCAATATTGTGGTATTCAAGGTCTGGCTGACTGACTTGGTTTTTACCTCAGAGAAGTGTGCACTGACTTGTCAGATTTCCAAACAAACACGGCTTAACATTAAAACCAGCAATTTGACATGACTTTAAGCTCCAGCAGTTAGTCATGTGACGTGCATGACTGAAAGCATCTGCGGTGTCAGGAGAGTGAAACTTTTTCGTGACTGTGTGTTATGATTAGAGCCCCAACACATTTTGGCTTGCAGACATCTTGGGTACGGAGATAACTTAAGATAAAATGTTTGCAATTGAACTGAATAAAATAGACAATTTCAGCGTTTTTGTAGATTGGTAGCCTCATAGCTATTACTTATACTTATTACTGAATCTTGATACTAAATATGTATTCAAAATTATGTTATGCAGTAATGAATTTTTCTGTCAGAGTTTACACTTCACAAACACTTGTGGGTGGACACACTTTGAGTCTTATTCTTTTTTAAGTAGCCTTTTGTTTAAAAAAAAATGCAAAACCAGTTCATCTGGGAGGTGGAGGAAGGATTGTAGTTGAGTGGTTTTCTTTCATCAGCACCACTGGATTGATAGATATAGCACAGCGGATTGGAAATACAGTATAAGACATATAATAAATCAAACTGGATTATGTGAAATACTGCCGTAATGGTGTTCTTTATACATATATATTAGGGCTGCACGATATATCGTGTCGTGACGATAATCGCGATATTCACATCGCGTGGATGTGCGATTTAAAAAAAAAAAAAAAAAAAAAACTTGCGATATTAAGTAGGCAAATTAACTCAAACACGTCATGTTACAATTATTTTGCTGCTTGCTACAAAAGGAAAACTTGCGCGGCTCTCATGTCAGGGGTACTTGAGTGAGTGACATGCAGGCTCTGCGTGCACAGCAAACCACCAATCAAATCTCCAAAGCAAACGGACCCCGTGATTAAAGGTAAAAACACTGAATAAAGTAGTTTCATGTGTTTCTCCAGGGCAGTTCTGTTCGCTGCTAACCGAGCTAGCTCAGCTTGTTGCTCTGATAACTTAAGATCCAGACGTCCGTGACTAAAATCCTTCATCCGGTTAAATATAGTTAAAAAAATACCAATTGTATAGCATTAAAGTTCAAGAAAGGATGGTTTGCGGGAAAAAAAAACTGTATTTTCTTCAATTCCTGTATGTTTTCATATCGCAATATATATCGCAGGGGGGGAAAAATCGCAATGTCAGTTTTTTCCAATATCGTGCAGCCCTAATATATATATTAAATGCTTGTTGGTGTACATTGATAAAAGATAAGCATTCAATCCTTTGGACCTGTTTATAATAGTATCTAAGTGGAACAGGTGAAATCAAGCTATATTGAAAACATTGTGCCTTAAATCATCTTGTGCATAACAAAGTGTTTACTGTTGAGGATTAAGGTGCATCATGATAGTTAGATCTGATGATAGCTACAGGCAAGCTAAATGTTGACAGGAAACATGAAACTGATACTTAACATGAAATATATATCTTAAAACCTGCTCATTAAAATCGTTTTATCACCCCCCCATGTTGCTAAAAGTCCACAATGGTGTAATTGACGGTCATATCTGGCATGTTAGTTCCTGTCATAACCATAAACAGATTAAAGAAGCAGCCTTAATGACTATATTTACCTGCTAGTGTCTTTTCCATGATGAAAGAGTATTTGTATGATTTATTTTTTCTCTTAACAATCAGCAATCAAGATGGCATAGGATCAAGCACGTTGTGCTGCTTTTGACTATTGATCCACTAATGGGGTTAGTCAATCATGGCTAAGTAGATACATCTTGTAAAACTGGTTGTGATTTTGTTAATCTCACCATTATTTATTTCAAAATGCAGATATTTTTGTGACACCTCTGTGTCAGTATATGTTTCCAATACTGACTTTCACATTAGATTCAAAGCTGAACGTATAGTTTATTAGCTAGATGTACAGAGGATTAATACAAAAAAGTATTTCCCGTGTCAAGATGCTTGCTACATTTCAGATGACACATCAGATATAGAGCAGGTTGCTTACGGCTACACTGATGTGAATTATAATGACTCAAAATGAACCCATGAGGCTCGTAATGTGTGCGTCTGCACAGCAAGACTAATAAGCAATGTTCCTATTTTGCAGATTTGCACAATTGAATTACATTTTAGCTGCCTAGAAATGCATCACTGTTTTGTTTTGGTGTCTCTGGTGTAGATGTGTTTTGCTAAGAGTTATCTCTATATTGTTAAAAGGTTCACTAGCCTTTATCTTTTCGTCTCTTGTGAACTGTATTTCTGAAGTAAAGTGAGTTGAGGGGAATAGGAAGGACATCACCTTTAACTTAGACATGTCTAAAAGTCATTTCATGTAGACATTTGCCTGTATGTTAGTCAACACACTGCTGACGATCACTCCTTCTCCGTGATCCCGCTCTCATAATGCTGCGCCTTTTACAGCCCACACTTTTATGTCCATTATGTTATTGCACTTCCATTTACTACAGACTAATTGAATGATGTGTGCTTGGTACCGTCTTGTTTGTCCTGCAAATTAGCAGCAGTTCTTAAAGACAGCTTGCGTGTGTTTCGTTTTGTCATTTAGCTTTGGGTTATTGTGTGTGCACTGAGTGTGGGTTTGCCCTCTCAAGTGACACATATACCAGTTGTTCTGGAAGACTGGGACATAGAGTACAGAGGGTGTGGGAGATTATCTCTGACTTAATGGAAAAAAAAACCTTTTTCTTAATGTTCTTATTATGAAGCAGACCAACTCAGATTTACTTTTAATGCTGCTATTGGTGATGTTGCACACAAGTAGGTTGAATTCCCAGTCAAGTGCGGTGTAGAGTTCAAAAGTTCAAATCTCTCAATCAGCTTTGGCAATTTGTCCAGAATAAAATGAGTCATCTCTTTCCGTAACGCATAGTGTTGACATGGCCTTGGGATAAAATCTTTAACTGGAAGGCCACAGTGCAGCTGAGACTGGACCAGTGTTACAATGTTAATGTATTGCACTTACTGTATATGAATGAGTTTGAACCACTCCCTGAAGGTCCTCTGGATGTGTTTTGTGCAGTTAGTCATTGCAACGGTACTTTTGTGTAAAACAAAGCAAAAAACTCAGTTTCATTTCCTGCTCCCCTCCTTGTGAGACCACAAGAAGAGGAAACGGTACGTTTCTGCACAAACTGAAGACGTTTTTCTTTCTGACTGATCTTGCAATCATCCATTTGTGATGCAGCCTCAGTGATTGACCTGGAAGGAATTTGGTTTATTGTTAGTGGGTTGTGTTCAGGAAATGCAGCAATGTCACACTTCTTGAGGAAGCAGAGCCCATCTGCCTCTCTTTCCATCATCTACACAAAGTGTGTTGATTTGTACAGAACGTCGATCCTGCACCCTGGCAAAAGACTGATTACCAATTACCATCGATCCTATGATTACATTCCAGAGTTTAAGTTACAGTGATACTTTTATAGCAATGGAAACAGAGCACATTTCACTGCTAGCTTTTTGTAACACTACTTTGTCTGTTCTTTTTGTCCCACCTGTTCTCTTCTTCTCGTACACTGCCTCCACAAGGATGTATTTTGTTACATCATATCAATAAAACAAACAAAATAATGAATGAATGAATGATGTCTAAATGAAGCCATGCACACTAACATGGGACAGTTTCCTAAAATCGCAGGGCAGGTGCTGATTTGAGTGAACTACACAAATCAGCTGTTGCATTTGTTTTGTTCAAGTTATATTGTTTTTTGAAACAAAAATAATCATTGATTTACTTTTAATTTAATCCTTTTTTCAGTTATCAATTAGTGGGTTTTTTCACACTTGTGTTGTTGTACTCAAAGCAGCACATTCGTGACAGCACATTCAGTCATTTCCCTCCATACAGCCTAAGGCTGCAGAATATAATGAGAAGCAAAACCAAACCAACAGCTCTGTGTTATGTAATTATTTGCTTTGTTGAAATGAAGGCCACTACGCAGTCTTATTTCCAGTTAATTAAAGGGAAATGTTTATGATTTTGATATGACAGTAATAAACATGGTGTAATGAGTGTTGCAATATTTGTATTTTTATAATTAAGGTCTTATCCGTTTCAAACATTGTGTCTTTCAGTTCGGTGTATGACCTGAAGACAGGCCAGAAAATTGCAGTGAAGAAGTTGTCCAGGCCCTTCCAGTCCATCATCCACGCAAAGAGAACCTACAGAGAGCTGCGGCTGCTCAAACACATGAAGCACGAGAATGTAAGTGCCCTGCAACACACCCACCCTTTACCTCCGTCACCCTGACTTAAACCTCTGGCCAGGGCCTGACTGCTGTGTGGATATGCATTGTTCTGTAGATAAGCTCTTAAGCAAGGATTGCATATGTGTGCACTCAAGGTTTGCATGGTGAGTTCTAACGTGCAGAAGCAGGCACTATTACCACTGCTGTCTTTATCTGTCTTTATTTGTAGCTTACAATGATTCCCGGAGCTCATTTAGATCTGCCCTTAGGATTGTGGCTATATATCCAACGTAACATAGGAGTTGAGTGATCCCAAAGCTGGGAAACACCTTGAATGGCTCAACTGTTAAACAGTTTCTGCAAGGTGGTGTCGAAATATAGGTGTAAAATAGATAATTGAGCTATCAGAAAGGTTCCAGTTTGTGTTACAATTGACTTCTTTTTATATTTGAAGCTTCTATTGAGGTTTTCAAATGGAAGTTAAATTATCTGTTATATTTTATGATGCCATCACCCTAAAATAAATCATCACTTTGAATATTGAGGATGTATTTATGTAATGTATGGTTCTGTTGGATTGCTGCTAGACCGACAGTTGCGTGTGTTTCATTATGTGAGGAAAGTTTTAGTTAGAAAGTAGTTCTAAGCAGCCACCATTGTAATCTGTATAATATATACAATATTAACATCAAATGAAAGGGTTGCCCAATCTTCATCTGCAACTGTGCAGAAACACTTGGTTTGAACAGGATGAATAGACATGGGAAATGAAATGTTGCACAGCATTTAAATGTTGATGTAGAATTGAATGGTGCTTTGAACTCTCCTATACAGCACTTGTGTACACATGGTATACTATACATACACATATGGCATGCATTTGGCTAAGTCCCTCCTGTAAATGCATTCATCAATAAACAGACATCCACTCTGTGAACTATAGAGCAGAGGCGGATGTGCCACCTGACGCCTCTCCCCTCCTCCAGCTGACTCTTCTACAAACGCGCCACTACAACAGGTGTTAAAAAGTATAGGCGGATATATGAAAGAGCAACAACTTGTTAAGAAGCGTAAAGTGCTTCCTTATGTTAGTCTAACATGTGACGGTATAAACACACACATGATCACCCTGGCCCCAATCAAGGGGGTCGTTGGAAGGTCCTGTTGGAAGAGACCTGCATGTGTCAGAGTGTGTTGTGTTGCACCGCTTTGTGAGGGACGAACATCACACTCGCTGTGCGTTCTGTTCCTACAATCTCTTATTGTTGCAGCTGATGCAATTGCACTTTAATACCCCTCCTGATTTGGTTGTCAGTGCAGGTAGGATACAGTGCATGCAGACACTTGCCCACATACGAAACACAAACGTAGCTCCTACTTCTTTATGCTACATTTCTGACCAAATATTGTGTATACTCCTGTGTTATATAACAGCAGTGGTTATTATGTATCAGGTGATGGACTCCTGTGTGTGGCTGTGTGGGAGGAAATCCACTGCTGAAAGGTGTGTTTGAGTGTGTGAGTAAGACTGGTAATTTCTGTTGGAGCTTTGGGTCTTTGTCGGGGGGAAAATGGGAATTTGCATTGTAAAGAGTTGACTCAATAGTTTGCTGTTTGCCATTGTAATAGGTACATAGCTTGTTATGAGGGCTCAGTTCCCCTTGTCACTCACTGTGGCTTTATCCAGTTTTACATGACACACATAGAGGAAAAAAGGAAACGGCAGCTGGAAGAAGTATTGAAAGACTCAGCAGCAGCCATTAAAGAGCAACATACAGCAGATCACATGCTGAAATGAAAGCCGTTATTTGACATTGCTCCTGCATATGAAACATTCTCCTGAATCTTGTCTTATTTTACTACCAGTACAGCTTGAAAACTGTTGTTAGGCAGAATGGGAAATAGTTTTGCATGGTGCGAAGTACTGTTAAATACCTCGGTGTATTTATTCGGAAAAAACATGGGGTTTGCTAGGATTATTTAGGATTATGCAGAATCAATGCCTTTACCATGGGCCAAATACACGTTTTAGATGTCTTTTATAATATTCAATATGAAATAAAATCATTTTTAATCTGAGGGTGGTGGTCCAGACATCTTATTTATAAGGTTATATTGCTGTTTGAGATTATGACCATGTTGATGCCAGGTTCCGTTTCATCAAAACAGGGACGATTGCATAAAGCTGTGCTTTTTGTTCTTCAATCATCAAAGCATTTTAATACCTACCTATGCTTTACACAGAGTGGATTCTGGTTGTGCTCACGCTGTTGCCAGGAGACTCCCCGGGTTTCAGTTTTGGAATGGCTGTGTGGACCAATCGGCTGTTTGTTGTGGCATCAGCCCACCAATCAGCTGTCTCTGTGTGCCCTGTGTGGGAGGGCTGCTCCTGTGTTTCTACAATACCTACCATCCTCAGCCTCTCTCCAGGGCGGAGGCAGGGTGGGCACTGGGGGCTGGCTGCTCTCTACCAGTGTGCTAGCATGCACAGAACATGCATGAATGTTTGCATATACGTGTACTGTAGATACACGCACACACACACTCATGATTATCCTCTGATACGTTTCCTGTCTTTGTTCCCTTTCTCTTATTTGTAACTGTTGATTCCTAAAACAAGTTTGTTACACACACAGTATTCAAATGTAGTTCTATTATTACATTTGCTTTTACATAATCATTGTGGTTTGCCTGTCGTGCTGTCAAAACCCACTTATCAGTTGTGACAAAAAGATCTAGCAAATGGCATTTCACCAAATCAAACCAATTATGCCATGACTTCAAAAACTGTTGCAATGTTTTCTAATAAAAACAAATACAACATACTCGGACTTAAAAACTGTTACAAAAAACTTGTTGTGGTGTTGTTTTCCAGTAAGATGCACTCCTTTCGTGCCAAGTGTCTTAAATGTAGATTTTCTTTTGTTCACACTTAGACACATCATATAACACCTGTGTCTGTTCTGTCAGTGTGATGCACAAACTTTAGCAGAGAGGGTTCTCCGCTTCCTCTGAACTCATATCTGTAGTGGTTGTTATCTTCTCCATTTATGTGAAATGATTTGGTAAACAAAACAGATTGCGAAGATAACCTAGTGTACGTCACTATGCAAAAAAGCTAGCATGAGTCCTTGAGACTCGAGTAACAAGGCAAGACCTGTCTGCTTGTTTGACTATATTAAAAAACACTTTAGATATGCAGAATAATAACAGAATAATTTCAAGGTTGAGTTGTCTAACTTTAATAAGATGGTAAAAATGTCACAGTTTTTGATAGTCACTTTGTTGTCAAAACATGCTTTGTATAATGAGCATGCATGCTGATAAGGTAATGTTTTTGATCAAACACCAAAAAATGTGCTTTTTTCTTTATTAAAAGTCTGATATATTTTGTGAATGTTTTCTGACCTTTGATCTCTCTTTTTGTCTTCAGGTGATCGGTCTATTAGATGTTTTCACACCAGCAACAAGCTTAGAGGAGTTCAATGATGTGTAAGTGAAACTTCCTCTCACCCCTTCACTGCTGTCTTTTGGTGTTTGTTTATTGTCTCTGCGTCTCTCTTGTCTTAAGCTCTCTTCAGTTTTTTTTCATACTCACACAATGCAACCCTTCATATCAGCAGATGATTGCAAGATAAACACGACAGCAAAGTTAGGAACGCATCATATCACTGCATCTAATAACTTCATGTGAATCCAGCATGTGGCAGGTTTCACCAAGGTGATTGTAGGGCGAACTTGTGCACATCACAGCTAGTCTCCATGGTAACAGGTGTGTGTGTGTGTGTGTTTGTGTGGAATACTCAATCAGAGTCCTTGAATTCTCAGTGTGCTGTTGCACGTTTGTGGAAATGTAAGATGAAGCTACACACGACGCAGACACCCAGCACTGAAGTTACACAATTATTTTTCATTTCAATCTTTATTTCGAACAGATTTTTTTTTTAAAAATGTGAAAAACAGAATACAGTATTGTTAAGATACAGTATTTATCAATTTTCATAATAATATATATATATTCAACAAAAATGTTCATAATAATAAATCACATGTGTCCGAAAGGGAGCAGGAGGAAGCAAATGCTTATTCATTCCCACCCCTTACTTACTGCTGATCAATGATTATCCTTTAAATCATTTCTGCAAGTTATTCCTACTTACATATTTACATGTATACATACATTTACAATAATTTCTCATCTTCAATCACCTTTCTTCATTCTCATAGTTTTCCAAAAAAGTGTTTCTGTACATCCTTTTAAACTGAATTATATTTGTGCTTTGTTTGAACTCCTGCTCCAAACCATTCCATAAAATCACCCCACAGATTGTTATGCTCATACTTCTCAGAGTTGTTCTGACCTTGAGTTGTTTCAAATGTAGATTTCCTCTCAAATTATACCCACCTCTCTGTCTATGAACAATGTTTGTTCATTTCCTAGGAAGTAGATTATTTCTTGCTCTGTACATGATTTGTGCAGTTTTAAATTTAACCAGATCAGTAAACTTCAGTGTGTGACTTCAAGAATAATGAATTAGTGTGTTCAAGATATCCAACATTATTGATTATTCTTATTGCCGTTTTTTGTAATGTGCATAACGGCTGTAGGTTGGTTTTGTAAGTGTTTCCCCAAATCTCCACACAGTAACTCAGATATGGCAATATGAGTGTATTATACAGAGTATATAATGAGTTGTAGTCCAGAATGTGTTTTGCTTTCCCCAATACTGCGATAGTCTTAGCCAGTTTTTCTTTTACATGATTGATATGAGGTTTCCAGCTCATTTTGTGGTCTAAAACCACACCAAGGAACTTATTTACATATACTCTTTCTATGTTTATGTTGTCTAGTATTAATTGCACCTGTGGATTTGTTTTATGTTTTCCAAATAGCATAATCTTTGTTTTGCTTATATTTAATGATAATTTGTTCTTATCAAACCAATGTTTTACTTTAATCATTTCTGCTGTTATTACCTCCATTAGCTGTTTCAAATTGTCACCAGAACGAAAAATATTAGTATCATCTGCAACTAAAATACATTTCAACATATTTGATACTCTGCAAATATCGTTGATGTATATGATGAACAGCTTTGGACCCAACACAGACCCCTGAGGTACTCCACAAGTTATGTTACAATGTGACACTTCTCTTCAACAGAATAATAATCAGATGACCTTTATTAGTCCCACAGGGGAAATGTACATTGTTACAGCAAAAGTTAAGAGACAAAACTAATTAAGAGGCATGCATACAAATATTAAAAGATATAAATTACACAAATGTGAAAAGTAACAAAGACAGAAATAATTGTGCAATACAAATCGAGCAGATGTGACATTCAGAAACTTCACATATACTATTGTATTATATTTGGTCTCTTATGGCTTATCTGTTAGCTGTAAAATAAACATTTCACTATCAATAAAAGGTAAGTGAAACAATCAAATGTTCCTGGTAACAATCTTTATTATCAGTTCCCCTTCTTTCTTTCTTAACATGTTTGGAGAATGCTTGAACCACTGGCTATCTTTCAAATTGGAAAGTTAAAAGAATAGTTTGTGATTTGTAAATTAAGTCAATATTTCAAAGTCATTATTGCAGATAGTAAAACATTTTTTTCAAATTCTTAAAGAAAGCTGCAGAAGATAACAACATAGGTTTCAGAAGACAAATATAGCCATGCAGACATTTGGAGACCACCTCTCATCATCTGAACTGTATGATTTGCAGATACTTGGTGACCCACCTAATGGGTGCAGACCTTAACAACATCGTCAAGTGTCAAAAGCTGACTGATGACCACGTCCAGTTCCTCATCTACCAGATTCTCCGAGGCTTAAAGGTCAGTGAAGCTCCCAGCGAAACAGAAGAATGTATCTAGAAACTGGTGCTGTTCGACATGTTTATCAGTCGGCTGTCTTCCTAGGCTGATCTGCAATGTTCTGAAGTTAGGCTACTAACTTATGTTTTGTCAGTAATTTGAAAATAAATAAAATAATGACTTCTATTTTGGTTGAGTGGCTGTAGAAACATAATTGAATTTCAGTAAGAAATGTTTATCTAAATCTAACAGCCAAATGAATGAGAATCGGTCTATTTAAAGTTTTTCTCTAACCTCTTGCCGTTATTGTGCCTGATATTAAGCTCTCTGAATACTTAATCTGTTGGGGTAACCCAAATTAAAGTAACCAAGTAGAAGGTATCTGGCATTGATGATTTTATCAATAAATGCAGTCTTTTTTACTTGCGCTTGCCGCTCTGCAATATGTGTAAATATACATTTGCGGACTGGCATATATAACAAACGGTTCTATTATTTAAGAGACATTAATTTTTGGTGTAAGATTCCAAGGTTTTAATGTCATATGCACATAAGCTACAGTGTAGAAATGGATCTGAAAATCTTCTGACCCGAGCTCCTCCAATGATGCAACATATATAATAAATAAAAAAATACAAATAAAAAATTGTGCTAGAAGTCTATATACACGTAAATAGAATATGATATATACAAGAACAGAATGTACATTTCATATTGTACAGTAGATGAAATTAAATACGGTTTATTATGGTGATAACTATTTAGATAAATAAGTGAATCGCAAGAAGAGGGAAATGCTTGACAGAACTTACAATAATTTGTTAACTACTGACACATGTGGACACACACACACACACACACACACACACACACACACACACACACATAAACTGTGACAGTACAAAAATAGCAGATTAAATACACTTTGGGCTGTGTTCCAATTGAGACTGCAATATAAGTTCAATCACCATTATTTTGTTATTTTTCCTCCCCACAGTACATCCATTCTGCAGATATTATCCACAGAGTAAGTAATGACTGTTTATTTTCCTTTAAACCACTTCAGTTTTAAAGGTGATGGATGTTGTTGTTCAGAGAATTGATGAGTTAACCTCCTGAAGACGTCATCAGCTACGTTTCCCAGAGACAGGGAAAGGCTACTTAATTTTATTTTCTTGCTCCCTTTTCTCCTTAGGACTTGAAGCCTAGTAATCTGGCTGTGAATGAAGACTGTGAGCTCAAGGTGAAATATGGTGTAGTTAAAATGTCATCTTATAAGATTCAGAGGATCTAGTGTCGAGATTAAATGGTGCAGCCCATTTCCTCACTCTCTCTACCTCTCAAACCAAAACAAATATTTTCCCCTCAGATCCTGGACTTTGGTTTGGCACGGCACACAGATGATGAGATGACCGGCTACGTAGCCACCCGGTGGTACCGAGCCCCAGAGATCATGCTCAACTGGATGCACTACAATATGACAGGTACACACACTGATTAATCAGAATGGTTCAGGCTGAAACTGAATACAATGGCAAATCATTTGCGATTTCACACAATTGAAATACCTCACTGACATCTGTGTGTTGAGCAGTTGCGGTAATTCAGCAATGCATTTTTCAAAAGAGCTCAACAATATACAACTTTTTGTGGAATCCATGTAAGAGTCCTATAGGCATTATGCTTTTCAAAGCTTAAACTAATTAAGTTAATGTAATGTAACTTATACTTGACCTGAACCAGACAAATTGTATCATATTCTATTTACAATGGTGAATGTTTTCCCTCTTTACATGTAATAGTGGATATCTGGTCGGTGGGCTGCATCATGGCTGAACTACTCACTGGACAGACGCTCTTCCCTGGCACAGACCGTATCCTTCAAGCACTGGCATTGCCATGCAAAAGTAAAATGGCTCCTTGTAGTCAACCTATGCTGTAGGTCTTTGGTAGATCTGGAAGAGGTAGTAGATGACGCATACTTCATAATACTATATTCAAGGGTCTTCTCACACAAGCTGTTGCTTTGTTGCAAGACCACAGTGATTCAAGTACACACACATGTACAAGTGCATGCGAGAGTAGTGAGGGCAGCGTGTGTTAGAATATGTGCATGCATGTGATAGTAGTTAAGAGCCCCTGCAGTCTATGACTCAGCGCTGCCCACTGTTGTCTGCACTGCTTCTCTAAGATGCAGTACACCTTAATGTGTCCCTCCCACAGAGCTCTCATTCAGCAGCAACAGAATATAACAATGTCCAAACACACAGAAAGACACTGTGTAATCAGGACTCACACGCACGCACGCACGCATGCACACATGCACACACGCACACACACACGCACGCACACACACACACGCACTGTGATTGTGATTCCTGCTCTAAATGATCAAAACACCATTCCTTCACTCAGTGCTCCGTGGGTGTTTAATTGTGTGCCCTCAGACCAAAACTAAATCTGGTGGTGGAGCCACCCACCTACGAGGAGGAACAGTTTAAAAAAAACACTGTTTATGGACATTTTCATTTTACCTGTCTCAGCGAATTAGTGAAAAGTGGTATTTTGAATCTAGAGGCTACAGACAAAGCAAATTGAAATCTTGCATAATATAAACTCATGCACATTTTAAGGTTCAGTGCGCAGGAGCTCGTTCCAAAGGTTAACGGAACATCTAAATGTGTAGATTAAACATGTTTAGGGTTAAATTGCATTTATATTTTCTATTTGGCATCATTTTATATGCAGAAACTGGTAAGAATCTGCAGATCAATGATTAAAAATGAACATTAGTTGCATTAAATATTAAATAATATTTTGTTCACCTATGACAGCTCTTTCCCCCTCTCTCCTTATCCAACACCCACCTTCCTGTTTTCCTTCATGCGTGTGATAGACATTGATCAGTTGAAACTTATAATGATGCTCGTTGGAACCCCAGGGCCCGAGCTGTTGATGAAAAGCTCTTCGGAGTCTGTGAGTGTAAAGTACCATCCCGCCCCTCCCGCCTGTGTTTGTGGCAACTGTCTGTCTTGGCAAGAGACAGACAGTTACTCTACTTTGTACTGCTACCACTACTTCTCTGCTGCACCTGTTTCGCCCTGAAATTGTGTGGCTTTATTTGCACTTAGCTTAAGGCTTTGATTCCCATTTTTGTTTCTAGCACGTACCATGAACACATACAATCTTCTAACCTCTCCTTATGAAAAAGTAAGAGGACTCTAGTGCAGCAATTGGCTACTGCAACCATGAATCTATTTAATAATAATACTCTTTTAAAGGGTCATAGTCAGGCTATGGTTGTCATTCATCCAGGGGTGGAGAAAGTATTCACATCCTTTACTTGTGTACAAGTCCTGCATTGAGAATGGTACAATTATTACAATATAATCATGACAATGTACTTTAACATACTTCAAAGTTCTTCATATGTTTGGGTGTAAAAATCCTGATCTGTAATGTAACTAGTAGTTTCAGATTTATAACAATGCAATAAAGCAAAACGTACAGTATTGCCCTTTGATATGAAGTGGGGTTGAAGTTTAAAGTGGCTCAAAAGGAAATACTCAGTACAATTACTCAAGGTACTTGGAATTTAAGTGTGTACATCGAAGCTAAAAAAACTATCCTCCTCTGCTTACATCATCTACATCCTCACCCTGCGTGTGTGCCCCCCCCCCCTACACAAACCCCCATGCTCTTTGAAATGCTGACCTCCATGTTACGATGCCCCTTGACTCGGAAGCTTTAGATATAAACCAGCTGCAGCAGATAATGCGCCTGACGGGGACGCCCCCAGCCTCCCTCATAGGCAGGATGCCCAGCCATGAGGTGAGACATGAGCCCTCCACCAACACCCCCCTCCCCTGAGCTGGATTCTGGGCCGAGCCACAGTTTGAAGACGCATACCTTTTAGATTAGATGTGTCAATTTTCTCACAGTCTGCATCTGCATGTTAGCCCTCTGCTCTCACTTCCTCCCTGTTTCCTCTCTGACTCACCGTGCTTCTCTCAGGCTCCCTGTACTGATGGTAATGCGTATTGATTCTGAAATTAGAGCCTAATGTTTCTGTAATGATGTGGCTTGTGTTAAAGTGCTTGCATCATGCCGTAATTGGAGATTGTTAGGCAATAATACTTTCTGCACCAGGCAATTGCATTACATCAATGTTACGTCTGTCAAAAAATATTTTACATTTTTAGGCTGCAGCTCTAGCGAAGTGCCACTGTGTTATCTTTTATTGTTTTGCTATTTTGTTGTTCTTTTCTCATAGGCGAGGAACTACATTAACTCACTTCCTCAAATGCCTAAGAGGAACTTTGCTGATGTGTTTATCGGTGCCAACCCTCTTGGTAAGTTCCCTTTCAGCACCGAGCTATACTACTCCTGGCTCACTGAGTCCCTCTAGTGTTATTAGAAAGTCACTGTTTTTCTTGGTCAGGACTATCCTCAATTATTATAAGTTTTGCCCAATTCAAATAAATCGCTATAAAATATACTCACGACGGCGATGAAATACGTTTTAAAATCTATTCAGTTATATTCATTACAGGAAAAAGGTAATGATCAATGTTTTTTTTTGCCTTTCACATACTCATCAAGTATTTCTTGTTGTTGTGTTTAAGCTGTGGACTTGCTGGAGAAAATGCTGGTGCTAGACACAGACAAACGGATCACAGCCTCCGAGGCTCTAGCCCACCCGTACTTCGCCCAGTACCACGACCCGGACGACGAGCCAGAAGCAGAGCCTTATGACCAGAGCTTTGAAAGTCGTGAGCTGGAGATTGAGGAATGGAAGAGTAAGTTGGCACATCGTGGATACCTGGGTCAATAACTTGAACTAGCTGGGAGGAAAAGGCATATATGTTAATTGTTTATTAATAGATTACCTTAACAACACCTCTTTTTGTCTCAGGGTTAACCTACGAGGAGGTAGTCAGTTTTGAGCCGCCGTCATTCGATGGAGACGAGATGGAATCCTGAGTTGGAGGAGGAGGAGGAACCTTTTACTTCTGTATTTTGTTTTCCAAGAAACACTCTTTAAGGACTATGAGTCTGTGATGACTATCCACCACTTTCTTACACTTATACATACACACACACACACACACACACACACACACACACACACACACAACCATGATATTCAAGTGCCTGCCGTCATTCATCTCCGGGGGAAGTTGTTTTATCAGGGATAAAACTCCACATCCTGTTCCTTCTGTCCCCTACTTTGCTGTTTTTGTTACTTGCTGAGGCAGTCTTTAAATTCTCCTTATATTTTTATTGAGTTTTTACCTTCTTTATCGATAATATAGATCCCCTCTTTGATTCAGAAAACTACAAATAATGTCAGTAACTCCTTTTATGCATTTTATAAAACAAATGACCACTCGGCAGTAATTAATATTGTAGGAAAGAAGTTAGATAGAAACCTTTCATACTGCAGTGTGTCTAAAGTTTATCTTTCCCCCACACATTAAATTAAAACAATATTTCTATCATATTAGAGAATTGTGTAAATATGACAAACAGTATTTGTACAGAAGTAATTTAGACAATAGTTAACCTATTTCTATAATAGACATAATATCTGAGTCACACTTAGCTGAACCCTTAGTTTAGCCCAAAATGGCATATTAAAATATTCAGTGTGTTATTTAATACAAGTATTTATAGGATAGGCTAAAATATAAAATATTTACCTCTACATGGCAAATTCAATGCTTCATATTTCTTATTGTTGGATTTGAAGGTTTACGGTGACCCTTTTTTAACCAAAATGTCTTTGGAGTTTGTAGTGTTGGGAAACATGGCTTATGTGTCCATCTCAACTACCTAACATTTGTTTAGTTTCTACTCTTTTTCTCCATATCTTTTTTTCTTAAAGCACTTCCTTTCTGCTGTTCCAGAAGAATGTTACAGTCCCCATTATCACACTCTACACTTTCGCATGAAAAAGCCGGATTTGGCTAGTTAGTTTTTTTGAATGTGTTTTTTCCCACCACAACACCAACTGACAATGTACTTTAATCATATTGCATTTATAAAACACAGTACTATTAATGTTAATTGAATGTTCGGGGCACCAGTTCGCCCTGTATTTATGATATTTTGTTATGTTGTTTGTATATCGATGTAAAAGAGAATATTATTTGTCAGATTTTAAGGTTCTTTTATTATTTATGGAAAGCTTACTGTTTCAGAAACCAAATGTATCGTCAATGATCTCAAATGTCTTTTAAGCCGCGGTGACTGCCGTTAAAGCTTGTGTATCAGGAACATTGTGAGTACAATGTTGCAGATATTCTAGCAAAGGTATCCTATTTTGAAAAGAAATTCAATATAAAACCTAAAAGAAAAAATATGTATTCCATGATTTTGTATTGTCGCCAAAACCACTAAACAGTATACTCATTGTCCTGAAGTGTACTACAAAAATTGACAAAATCTTATTTCCATGTGAACTATTTTAGGGATCCTTGTGAGATACAAGCTATATCCACAGTAACTCTGGCCAATGTCTACCAAACATCAGTGTCTTCACAATTTCATTTGTAACTGCTTGTTTTCTTGTAGCTTTTCTCCTAATATTATTTTATTCTTTGTGTGTTAAATCAAGATGTGATGTTATCCTGTGATTCTTGTAATATTGATTGTTCTTCTAGCAATGCTAGAATTGTATTTGTCATTCATTTGAATAATTTAGCAAGGCACATGTTTGTAAGACAGAGTGTACGTTTACTCACTGGATGCTGAAGGGCAATGCTGAAGCCTCGTTCTTTGTAGTATTAAAACTACATTAGATAGGATATTTATCTTGTTCCATATTCAATTATCAGTAGTTAATTTGGTAAATGGTTTCTTTCTTTGCCTGAGATGTGTTCATATCTTTTTATTACTATATGCTTCATCACATGTACCAAGACAGCACGCCACCTGTAAATACCACCATTAGAAAATAAAGGCTACTATTTTTCAAACTTGTAACATAGTACAGTATATTGTGTTAAGTTTTAGTGGTCAGTATTCCACCACTGGGTGGCAGCACAGCTCAAGAACTGCATAACTTCTGCCAATGTGTAATATGACAACACATGTAGGGAAGGATGGTGGGGAAATACAGAGTTGAAGAACTTATAATCCAAATAAAACTTAAAAATACAGAATGAAACATTATACACAGAAGTATGGCTACTTGGAGCATGCATACACACAGTCAAAATCCCCATCCTCAATTTACTAATGCAACAATAACTGAATGTTTTTGTGATTTACAGCTAGTGAAAGGGTGAATAAATGATTAAGGAAACTGATTAGTAGTAGAGATTCTGTCCAAACTATGATTTACATAACTCAAGTTCTGAGTAGTTCTGAGACATTATATTGAGACTCCTTCACAATGTAGTGCTCCCATTGACTATATGTAAAGGACGCTCCTTACAGACTAATGGCTGATTCGATGCTTTTCAGGAGGGCCCCCCCTGTAAAGTGTTTGAGATTCTATTTTAGAAGCCCAGGGAAAGAAGACATTAATAATAATAACAACAATTAAAAGAAATGTATGAATAAAATAATTAAAATATTCCTGGTTAGTTCAAATGAGATATTCATTTTTAATTTAGACAAATGTGTGTAACAATGCAAGACTATGTGACTTTTGGAAGAAATAACACATTTTTCTTATCTGGCCTTACTCTGGTAAGAGCCTATTGTGGCTATTGTTTGCCAACTTTATTTGTTCTGCTTCTGCGTAACTAACATTATTGAGTCAGTTCATTGACTTACCTTACTAGCTATGGGTCAAATTAAGTACTAAATCTTGCATTGCAAATAAAAGAAAAAAATGTCCCTGTACTGGCCATCACATTGAATCCCTAAACCTAATTGCATTTAAGATTAAACCTAATTTGAGTGTTTAAAGTACAAAAAACAACAAATTTAAAATGCATCACGTCTTTACTGTGCTGGCAATAAAAAATAAAATATATGAGAAAACTTTCTATATTGATGTGGTAAATGTTTAAATGTATCACCGAAGGATACCATATATACACCCTAAGATTTAAACAGATATTGACAGTCTGTTTCTTTACACTCCGCCCCCTACAGCTCATCTCTGTTAGGTCGTTCGTTTACGCGCACTTTAGTGTCGGCATTTCCAACAGTTCGTGAACGCAGCGTATGTCCTGACTGGTTAGCAGCATGGAAAGAAAAGGTAACGTTGATGTAACTTATTTCAAAATGCTATTTACACATATTATTTAAAACACACACGCATGACTTCATTACATTTTTATGGGAAATTAACAATCATAATGATTTGTATAACTGTAAGAAGCTGCGTAACAGTTTAAATGAAGAGTGAAAGTGTACCATGCGTTCTGCTCTGTGTATGTTACCAGTATGCTAGCTCTACCGTAAGCTATCACTCTAACGTTAGCTTCTGTTATATGTACGCCAAAACAGTTTTCAAGTCATAGAAAAAATAAGCCACATCACCCCTAACACTATTCATACGTTTACCAGGGCTCGTCGTAATAATTGACAAGACCTGTTTGATATTCGCAGCGAAAAGGCACTAATTTGACTGTTAGATGCTAACTTAAAATGCCTGGCAACACACCGCCAAGGCCGTTAAACGTTAGCTTGTTGAGAGGCGTTCACTTCAGCTAAGTAGCCTGCTAGCTACTCTGAGGTGCTAATGCAACCCGTAACTGCGACTTGTTTTCACACACCTGCAGCCCGACGGGTAATCTCTTACCTAACCCTAACCCAGAATAAATAAGAAAAACAGCAAGGTAACGTTATGGGTCTATGTTTAAAACCTAACAGATTTCTCTGTACTTTTTAGTACTTGCAATGCAAGCGAGGAAGAAGAGGACAAAGCCAAGGAAGCCTGGCAAAAAGTGAGTAGAAAACCCTGTTTGTATTCATATCACATTTTACTCTTTGGTCCGGAATTACTAAGGAGTATTTTTTATTTTATTATTATTTTATTCCTGTTTTATTTAGTTGGTTTTAAGTGTTCATTATTAATCACAAAGCTATGTGTTACTTTGGTTCCCTGAGAAGGGGGACATAGTGTTGTCTTTATCTTTGGTAAAAAAAAGTCTATGTTTGTTTTGTGAAGCACTTTGAGTTACCTTTGTGTATGAAAAGTGCTATATAAATAAAGTTAGCTCTTTTTGCTTTAAACGTGGCAACTTTCAGTAACTAAAATAAACATCCATTGGTTAAGTACTTTAATTGTTTTGTTTTTTAATTGGAGCATTCAATGTCAGTTATTGAACAATGTGTTACTGTTGTTAACACTTTTTTAACAAAGAAGCATTAAGAAATGAGCAGCTATTGATGAGTTTGTATGTATCTGTGGCAGGTGCACCTGCTCACTGAGAAATTGTTATCAGTGGAGTTTTTTTTACATCTATTGAGTTTTGTTTGTGTAAGTATTGTGTATGTTACATTAAGCTATATTTACAATTAGAAAGATATAAAAAACAAATGAACAAAAAAATTCAGAAAAAGCCATGATTATACATTTCTAAATTCATCAAAAATGTTGTATAAAAATCACGAATATTTACATTCATATAGCAGTTATTCCAAAGGCATTCTCCAGTGTCATAAAACATCAATTTATTCTAATTGGTAACAAACACGTTTTTATCTCCGTCTAAGTTGAGCGGTTCTTTTTCATAGTATATACATTTCTTATTTCTAGCCATTGTTCTGTAGTGTTCTACCCATTTTTTCTTAAATAGCTATCTCCCCCTTTTTTTATATATCTGTCTTGCAAACAGAAAATCAATCGCTGTAAGTCTCAATGATGTTTTGAGCCACATTAATAATAATAATACATTACATTTATAAAGCGCTTTTCCTGGTGCTCAAAGCGCTTACAAGCAAGTAAAACAAAATAACAACAAAAGTAAAAAGTGCTAAGCTAGGTGAAATAAGGGCAAGGGGTTAGTTGATTAGGAGTTGAAGGCAAGAGTGAAAAGGTGAGTTTTGAGGGATTGTTTGAATGATGTGAGAGTGTTGGCGGATCTGACGTGGCTGGGGAGGGAGTTCCAGAGTGTGGGGGAGGCTGCTGCGAAGGCCCTGTCACCCCAGGTCCGGAGCTTTGTCCTGATGGGCTGCAGTAGGTTAGCTTCAGCAGACCTGAGGAGACGGGTGGGGGTGTGTCGTTGGATGAGGTCACAGAGGTAGGGGGGGGGCAAGGTTGTTGAGTGCTTTGAAAGTGAAAAGTAATATTTTAAAGTCAATGCGGTGTTTGATGGGGAGCCAGTGGAGGTCATGGAGGATAGGGGTGATGTGGTCGGAGCGTCGGGTGGAGGTGAGCAAGCGGGCAGCTGAGTTTTGGACATATTGAAGTTATTTTAGTATGAATGCAGGTGATCCAAAAAGTATGCTGTTGCAGTAATCCACATATCCACAGAACATAGTCAAACAGGCCCTACACAGTTTAGGTGAGCCAGCCACAATTTAATAATGAACTGAAAGCTTCACATAACCCCTCCCCCGGACATTACCGCTTCCCAGAGCTGTGACTGGGTGGCAAGGGGTCTGGGGCAACGTTGGCAACCCACCTGACCTGTCTTGAAAAATGGCCCCTGTCACGTGTACAATGTTTTGTGCTTTATGCCATTCATAACTATAGGCTATGAATAACTATAGGCTACAATCAATTTTGTTATGAATAAATGGTTTACTTGAGCACAAAGTTCCAGCCTCTTAATACAAAGAAACAATGACTTAGGGACCATCAAGATATGATTTCGACTCATCAACATTTTACAGGGCCGCCCAACAGACTTAATTGAGTTATGTGTCGGAAAATGGAGATTTTGATGCAAACGGGTAAGCTAAGGGTCCTTACTTTTCTCCGTGAGCTGTGTCACATTCACTGATGGTGCTGATAACTGGGACAAATCATCAATTACTTACTTCCTGAGTTCCCATTGTTTTTGGACACAAGCATGCGCCTGCCTCTTTCCCTTTAAGCAGTATCTCTGCCCTTTCAGCGTTAGAAAACGTTTTTAGAGTGCTTGTCCATGGACAAGTGAGTTTGGCAATTTACTTGTCCGAATACATTTTTCCCTTGTCCAGAATGGCATCGTATTTTACATTTTCCCACGGTTTTTACGACACCGCTAACGTAAGTGAGCGGTAAGATTTTACTGCATCACACATAGGGATGGGTATCGTTTGGATTTTAACGATTCCGGTTATGCTTTTTGATTCCGGTTCTTTTTGGTTCTCGATTCTGGTTCTTTGAGAGGGTAAAAATAAGTCCCATGACAAACTGGGAGAAAAATATATTTATGAAAACATTAAGTCAAATCTGTATTCCTATTTACAAATCACTTCATACTGTTTAATTTTGTTACGGTTATTGAATACAATTATATAAAAATAATTGTTTAATTAGTTCTAAGTGGTGCAGTTTGTGAATGTACAATTGGCCCAGTCTCCTCTGATGTTACACTGCAACCTGCCTGTGGGACAGAGTCCAACCACACAGTCTGTGTGTCCAACACATGTCCTGCAATACACATGCTGCAGCTGCCCAGCTGCTCACTGTTTGTAAAAGTAAATAAATAGTATTTTCATTTCAATAATGTACTTTCTATACCCTGCTTCATAAACAATACTGACATCCCTGTGCTGGTCCGAGTCTGGGGGTCCGGGGATGTGAGGACAGCGCGAGGACACAGACAGGGAGGCTGGTTCACTTCATTAAGGAAATGGCGGTCAATATTAACAACATAGGAGCTAAAACGCTTAATAACCTTCATTACGTGTTAGAGAAACAACATAAGAAAGTTTGACAAAGATATGGCTATTAAACGGGCAGCGGAGCCGCTGTGTGTAGAAAGAGAGAGAGAGAGAGAGACGCTGAGCTGCAGCGATCAGCTGATACGGAGCATAGAGAGAGAGAGAGAGAGCTGCGGGGCTCGGCCTCCGCCTCCTGTCCTCACAACTCTTATTAATCCCGGTACCGGACAATTGTTATTTGTTCTTAATCGGAACCAAGTTTTGCTTCCCAACCCTGCCACTGTGCTACACGTCCCCGCCCCGCCCCGCCCCGCCCCGCCCCCGTCTAACAGTACAGAAAGCGGCGAGATGCATTTCCTTAGGAATCGACAAGCAAAACCACAACAATGGCAGACACGGACAATTTGCGAATGAGTTCTGCCTTTTGTAAGCTGAGTTTATCAATAATTTGTCAATAAATGAGGGCGAAAAACGTCACTTGTCCGTCGGACAAGTCAATTGAAAGATCTACTTGTCCGATATTGTAAATAACACGTCCCGGACGGTGGGACGTGTGCTTTTTCGCACACTGCCTTTTCCCCTCATAACTGTGATGCTGTGCAAGAGATCCCCGTTAAAAATGCATAATTTCTGTCAATAACCATCAAGCAAGGGACGAGCATCCAAGCATAAATCAACTCCTCCCACTCCTTTGCACCCATTATGCTTTTTCCCTCCCGCTCTCTTGTGTCAGCCGCTCTGCTGTGGCCACTGTGCTGCTGAGAGGATGCAGCAGCCACTGTTCAGTGGTAGAGCCAGGGTAGGGAAGATCAGTGTGCCATTCGCCTTTGCCAAGTTTAGTTTAGTAGCGTAAAATAGCTTCAGCCAAGTGTCCTCTGTGTCATGTGGCTCCTGGATTGGATATTCTCCATCAATACAGCTGTGGTGAAGCTAGCCAGCGGTCTCACATGCAAGTGAGTAGTGCAATACCCCTCATGGTTGTATTTGTTTTTGATAGATAGAGAGCGTGATTGAAGGGGAGAGAGAGCTAGGCTTCGGACTTTGCTTGTGTCTGTAATGCTTATTGAATCTGTGGTGATGTCAGCAGTAGTGTTTTGTATGTGTGCGCCAGATGCCAGTGTACACAGTTTGGCTGACTTATCGATGGAGTGATCCATTTTTCATTAAGGAGCAGATGCTGACTGTTTCAGCTCTATGAGGTACCTGACTACCTGCTCATGTGTTTTGCTAAGTCTGTGTGCAAGAGCACAGGACTGAAGATGTCCCTGGTGGATGTGTGCTGCCAGCTTTTTTAAAGATCCCACTCAATGTTTATTTTACATTATTTCTGCATTACAATATATATATATATATATATATATTTTTTTTTTTGCATCACTTTCGACATGAAGTGGCTTTAACTTTCAGTGCCTCAGATATAATTTTAGGACTGCATGTGCACTCAGGAAAATAAACAGGAGTATCCAGCATTGCAGAGTATGTACAAGCACAAACGTAGTCTATTATATTTTCCTTTTTATCTCAGCCTCCATAGCTGCAGTTTATTACATAACTCATCTTCAGCCTACAACAGCTCTGTTCCCTCTATTCTCTCTGTCCTCCCATATCCACCCTGCAGGTTAACCACTTCACTTTTTTCCCCATCCTGTCAGTGGTAACAATATTTAAGTTTGTTTGTTGATATATCAAGACACTTCACCCCAAATTGCTCCTGTGGGGATTGCCCACAGTATTGAGTATGTAAGTCGCTTTGGATAAAAGCGTCTAACAGGTAACATGTAATGTAATATGCAGATGTTGGGTTTCCAGACTTTTGTGCAGAGATAAGTTTTTTGCACACTTAGAAAGACTGCTGTGGTTTACCTGGTGCTGTAATATAAAAAGCTGCAGTGTCCTCCTTTTCTCTTTGTATGTCATGCGGTATCTGCTTGGAAGTAAAAAAAAAACAAAAAAACATTGTCTCTTGCCCAACACATGTAAACTGTCAGCAGGTGTTGGAGTGCTTAATGCAGGTGCTGCAGCACACTCATTTACACAGTGTGTGCGTTGCACCCTCAGTACAGTTACCTAGTGCTGCTGTTTCATTCTGCTGCCCAGGCACTCGTCATTGATTTCATCCGGAGGGAGGGGAGGCGAGGACGAAGACGTAAACTTTTTGGCCACACTCCATCCCCAAGAGCTCCTTTCTCCTCTATGCCCTTGTTTTATTTGCTCTAGAGATCTGCTAGGGCTGGATTGGTGGAAACAATAGAGCCAGGAGAAACCAGGAGACCCTGACACACTGTCATGTCTGATGTGTGCACAGGAGTGATGAAGATGTCAAGTGGTTCAGAATCGGAATCCCTTTATTAGTCCCACGGAGGGGAAATGTGCGTAGTTACAGCAGGAAAAAGAGCCACAGACAGCTTAATGTTACATATGTTACATGCATAAAAAAAAAGAAGTATTAAGTTATGATATAATAAAAAATAAAAAGTTACATAATTTTCAAAATACACATCCTGTAACAGTTCTTAGGATTTATCAGCCAGGTATATATTACACAGTAATTAACGGCATATATATATTGCACATATTGCACATAGTTGGATGGTATTTAGCAGCAGCAAGTTCAAGTATAAGTTAAACAAAAGTATATACAATAAAAATAAAAAGATAAGATGGGTAAAATAAGTAAATATAAGGAAAACTACTTGGTGAGTAAGAGCTGCTGTAACAGGCTGCCACTCGCGCGGCGCCGGAACCAAATGGATGTTGTGACTTCGTGTTAAATGAAAGCCCCTACACTGACACAATCTTACCCATACTGAAATGTGGCCCAGGCTGCAGTTTAACAAACCATTCAGGCTCTTTGTGTGTAAGTCTGTTTCAGCGTGAGCTTGTGAAAAGGAAATGAAAAAGACCACTTGTGTAAAAGCAGAGCAGGAACTATGGCATTGGAATCTTTGTCTTTGACTGAGTGCAGTTGATATCTCATTTATTTCAACTCCATCCAGTGTTCTGTGTTGTGAGGAGCACCAGTGTAGCCACCAAGGCCAGCAGGGTTAGCAATAATGTCAACCTTAAATGCACACATCGTGCACAACATGAAAAAAAGACTGTTGTGGAGACGGACTTAATCAATGTGTGATCCGTTTAATCTTCTGGAAATGATTGCGATCTTTCTGAAGGAAATGCTAATTGGCAATGGGATGTTTAATCTGTTTACATTTCGATGTGAGCCAGCACTATCTTTTGCTGTTTTACTGGTGCATAAAGCTCTTTTGTACTTGGCATCAATAAATCAAGTCTGTTTCGGATGACACAACTTTTACAAACATGTGTTCTTTGTACGCCTATTTATAGTGAATTGGGATATCAAAAAATGAATGTAGGTTTGACGATCTTTGGCTTCGCATACATTTGGACAAAGGACAAAATCCCGTAGTTCCCACAGTGCACTAGAGCATGTCTGCACCTGTGCACCGGGTCATTCGGTGCACAGGTGTTACTTATCTGCAGAAGCTGTGGATGTTGATCAGAACACTCATAATGGGTGCCTGCATGTTAGAGCTCACAAATTACTTTTGATCTTTTCTCTAATAAAACTCAATCCATTGCCATTAGAAATGTTCATTAAGAAAAATGTATTTGCTTTTTTTTTTAATACCCTTGAAAATTGTATATCTTTCGATGGACTAAAATATATAGTTTGCATGCTGACAGATCAGCACACATCACCATCATGCTTCATTGCTGGCATGACAGTCGGACTAATATGAATTTAATGACGTGTTACAGATGAAAAACGTGACTGACTAATCGGAATGACTCCAATTTGTACTTGAGCCACACAATGCAGTACCTGGTGTTGAGAACGGCGTTTTTATTTAACTAACTCATTAACTCTTAAAGGCCAACGATCATTCATTTTATATATATATATATATATATATATATAAATCACCATATTAATGAAGTCTGTGTTTCATTAGAGATGGAGGTCAAATATTTGGGCGCATGCCTCTGGTGGTGAAGGCTAGTTGGAGCAGAATGCGTCTACGACAAACAGTCTGAGTTGTATTGCTGTCTCTGTGCAAAAAAATAAATGATGAGTGAAACACTGTGGGTGGTGGGGGGGGGGGGTGATTGACAGCAGACAGAGAGGGGGAGAGAGGGACGGTGTTGTTTTGGTGAGACGGAGGAGGGGTGAGTGCTGATGTCGTCCCTCACCTGCAATGCAGTGCTGGGCTGCATCACCCAATCATCTCGCAGCTGTCAGTGGAGGGGGCGGGGCCAGCGGCTGACGACAGCCAAGGAGAGTTCTCGGTCAGACAGAGAAAGAGAGGGAGACCGACACAGAGAGAGAGAGAAAGTGAGCAAGAGAGTCAGCGAGCGTGCTCCCGGACTCTGCCTCACGGTTCCGCCTGCAGCAGAGCCTCCACATTTCTCCTCTTCCTTCTCTCGTCTCTGCACTTGTCTTCCCACCTCTACTCCCCCCCCCCCCTTCTCATTCTGTTTCGCCACCCACCTCCTCTATAATCTCTGCGTTTCACTTATCAGCTCTGATCGCTCTCTCCTCCTCCGATCCACTTTTCACTCTCCATCCCTCTTCTTCTTTTTCGTCTTTTTCTCTCTTGTCCGATGGAGTGAGAAGGTTTTTTTAACTCCTCCACTCGTCTGTCCTTCCCCCTCCACCACGTCCCATGGGCATCCGTGCATCTTGCAGGTAAGAGCAAGTTTTCACTGAGTGTGTGCAGGCGTGACCGCTCCAGGTGTTCAGAGTGTTGCAGAAGTCCTTCAAGTATCCTTCTTTTTTTTCCCGTTGGGGGTTTGGCCATCGGAGGGCATTGAACTGTCTCTGTCCAGCTGTCCATGTTCCGCACTGAGGGAAAAACTTGAATGCTTGATCATAACGCAGTATCATCTGCAGTCCGTGGGCATTTCATGTGAGAACGCACTTTTATTTGATGCGTATTTGCTTATTTATCATTTTTCTCTTATGAAGAGATTGTCCCTTTTTAACATCCACAATGCGGTCTTTCACTCTCTTTTTCGGCTCTCTTGTTACTAAAAATAGTGATTTTGGCACCCAGCCTATATTTAGATCTAGTCCTTGTCCTGGGACCAAAGGTGCACGTGTCCATTTTTTGTTCATAGATTTTGGATCTAAAAAAGCTGTCTACGTTCAAGTCATATTTATCAAGAACCATAAATATGTCTAGTAAAACTCTTGAGATTTTAGTAATTGTATTGTTAGTCAACATATACATATATTTGAAAAAAAGTACACTTTGGTCTTGTGATGTAAAAGTTAAAAACAGTCTATATTTAATGACATGAATGAACATGACCCTTTGCAAAAATGCTGTTTGCCATTTAAGTCAATGTTCTCAAAGAGAAATTTTTGGGTGTTTTTTAAAAAACTTTTCCCACTTTTGTCTTGTGTTTTTATTAGCAATAACATGATGAGATTCATCAGCTTATGTTGGCTTATATTAATCATCTCATATTTGGAAGGAAGCTATTGAAAGATCAGTGCTTGGCAAAGGTTTCTTCTTAACTTGTTTTAACAAAATAACCATTATACTGAAGCCCAGTTACAGCCCACTCCTTCTTACTGCTCACTGCAGTTATCGATACTCTGAACCTTGTGTGTCTGAGTATTAATGACACAGCAAGCAGGAGAGGAATGAGGAATGGTCTTCCATTTTTGAAGCACTAGGGGACAGGGATGAGAGGTGGCTGACCATGGCACTGTTTGTATAGTTGTACACTGTGTGCATGGGAATGAATGAATGAATGCAGTGTTATTTTCCATCTTTGCCACATGGTGTGTTAACTGTCAAAGTTCCTGCACGTCATTGCCACTATCACAGTCAAGCTGAAGGCTGCACATTCTGCTTCAAGTCATTTTAATTCTAATAAATGAGAAATCATCAAAGTCTTTTTAGTGTCTAATCACTTAAAGACTGCTGTCGGAAGTAAGGAGACTCAAACCTACATTTTGGTTGAGAACATCATTTGAGGCTGTTCCCTCTTTAGTGACACATTTTCCTTTGAGAGAAAAATCTGACAACAGATGGTTACATTTGTAGAAGCCTTATCACAGAATGAATAACAATCGAGTCTTTTTGTCTCCGATTTTCAAGGATGCCTCCTACACAAGTGACCCAGACAGATATATCAGCAGCAAATGATAAGTTAATATTTGGATAATCGCAGTACATGTATGGGAGATTGGCAACAATAACAAATAATGTTACTCTTTAGTTTTGATATTGGTGTAGCATCAAAAACCCTGAAATGATAATGCTCCAAAAACAATCCTTACTCAAATTGCTCTTCTTTCTTGAACTCTGTGCCTATCTGTTGTGAAAGAAATAAGGTTTATTAAAACATCTTTTCAGCTCTGACTTCAGCTCAGCATCGATAATAGCCTTTCCCCTTCAGGAACGTCAACAAGCAGGAGCTCTGCAGGCGGCCCCGCATGACACCGCTCTGTAAGCTTGAGAAGATGCATCTAAAGTTGTCCTTCTTCTTCTGAAGCTTACACCCTAGCCCAGGGGTGCCCAACCAGTCGGGTCGATCGCGGGGAGATTCCCAGTCGATCGCGAGATGTGTCTAAAAATAGAACAACAATATTCAGTTTTATCGTTAATGTCCTGACCTATAACATAATCTTCCTGTGCCAGAATAATGCACTTGAACGCATCAAAGCTTTGTGATTGGCGTGACCCCATGTGTCGGGGCGTGGCTGGTGGGCAGTGGGCACTAGTTCGCTGACGTTGTCCGTGGCAACAGGAGTGACAGTCCGCACACACACAAGACCACAATTATGGCAGAAGCAAAAAAGCCCAAAATATATAATTTTCACTCCGAGTGGGAGGATGATTATTTTTGTATCTATTCCAATTCAAAGTCCATCTGTCTCATCTGCAATGCGAGCGTGGCTTTATCGAAGAAGGGTAATTTAGGAGCGGCATTTCAAAACGGTGCACAAACGCTACGAGACGGAATCCCCTCCTAATTCTGCCCTACGCTCCCAAAAGGTGAGGGACCTGAAAGGACAGCTAAATGCACAGCAGTCCATTTCCACCAGGCCCAACAACAAGAGCAAGGCTGCTCCCATAGCATCTTATCGTGTCAGTCACGTTCTTGCGAAACACATGAAGTCTTTCAAAGATGGCGAAGTTGTGAAAGAAGCATTCCTGGAGGCTGCCGACGCGCTTTTTGGGGACAGTAAAAATAACAGTAGCATTTCAACAGGTTTTTGATATAATAAAAACTCTAGTTAGATACCGTTATTAATCAGCTGTAAGTTTTAGTTTGTTTGAACTTATTCATTATAATTATTGTACAAAATGGTATAAGAATGCAAACATTAAGATCTGTTCTGTTTAAATTGATTATAGTCTATTATCAATTCAGGTTAAGAAACTAGTGTTGCTTGCATCCTATTTTAAAGCCATTTCTTTTTATACTCTACTAAAATGCAACAAAAAAAAAAGGGTTTGATTCTATTAACTTTTCAGTTAGATTCCTGTGTAGCTTCAGATCTGAGTTGTCTTATTAGTAAGCCTAATTTATACTTTTGTAGCAACACTATTTGTATATAATGTCAAAGAAAGGGCTCAGTGTCTTTTCTTTTTCTCCTGTGTCATATGTGGCAGCACTGTTCAATGCTTCTTGAAAACATTACCCACTGTAGTATGTGACGTGTGAATAAACTCCAACTCTGTATCAACAACACTGTTGTGTAGCTTCAGTTAAATACTTGTATGTGTGTAGATTAGAAAGAGGTAAGATAAAGGATCTGCAGTATTTTATGAAGTATTAATCGTACAAAGGTCAGTTTTATACAAGTGGAAGTGTGTATTTACCTGGTAGTAGGCTGTCAGTAATGGCTACGCCTCTCTATTTGGACTGGTAGATCTCGCCAGACTGGCAACTTTAAAAGTAGCTCTCGGTTCAAAAAAGGTTGGGCACCCCTGCCTTAGCCAATGAACTCATTAGCTAGGCATGCGGATCCTAATGGCTTTCAACTTTGTTTGCAAGCACTTCACAACAAAGTACCATCAACCAAAACAATCAGATACCTCTTTGTCTTCACTTTCACAATTTAGAAGCAATTGCATTACATCCGGTTTGGAGTGACATGTTTTTCCTCATAGGGTGTGTGCAAAGTCCCATAGCTGAAGAGATAACGTGACTAGCTTTAATTAGCTCAACATCGTCCTCAGTGTTAACACCAAGGCTTAATGTAGCACACAGGACTGATGTGTTTTGTCATCGAAACATTTCAATGAGATTCTGTTTGTGTTTTCATTAAAATAATGAAGGAAAAACAGCATTCGTGAAGTCAACATCTGTCTGCACTGCTCGCTGAGAACAGGATGTCTGTCTGTTCTTAACCCCCCAGTACACAATCAACAGTAGTTATACATCAGAGCATTTTAAAGCACCATGTCCCTGATATTTTCTTCTTCCAACTAAGAAGATGGATAAACAGACGGTGTGATAAAAATGCTCTGTATTGACATAGCGTTGCTTGTTTAGATTCTTAGGTTTTATTTATTTATCCACGGATCTGTCCAGATTTTGTATTTGATGCAGGCTGCCTTCATTCCTTTTTTACAGCTGTTGTGTTGCGACGTTGTGTTGTTGATTACAAAAACAAACAGATGGGCAGATTTACTCTTATCTATATTTAAAGATAATAAAAAGAAAGCTATTTGCTGTAAGCATAGCAAGATTTTGTAAAAGAGTACACAAAGTCTGTGATGAATATAAGATGACCTCTCGA
Source organism: Dissostichus eleginoides (assembly GCA_031216635.1). NCBI lineage: Eukaryota > Metazoa > Chordata > Actinopteri > Perciformes > Nototheniidae > Dissostichus > Dissostichus eleginoides. Next base: position 16,068,468 of record CM062265.1, read on the forward strand.
AGCCACTGATCTAATATTGACTGAACATATGAAGGCATAATTGTGGCGTGCTTAAAGTTGAATTGATTGGCTTGCAAGGGCTGCTAGCAAGTTTCTTAGCTTCAACTGCTTTGTTTACATTTCTTATTTTAAAGAAGGTATGTTTGTTAGTGCAGTGTCCTCTTTCAGCACCACGGACAGCACCAAGAGGATTGGAAAAGAAACCAGGGGATATTCAGTTTGTCCTGAAACAAGGCATTTACTTAATAGATCATAAACTACGATGTGAGACAATATATTTAAGTCTCTCATCTTGCATCTTTAATAGCACTCCGGTAGAGTATCTGTTGTTGCAGCTGTATTCCCTCCCGGTGCACGGCTTGTAGTTACATGCTGCACCTTCCTCTGCAGGGACCTCTTGTTTCACTCGTTAGATTTCTAACCTAAATCCTGGAAACGAATAGGGTCTCTGATGGGTTGTCCTACGCAAACAAGTTAATAATTCATTCCACTTTGTTCAGATTCACACAACACAACATGCTCATTTAAGCATTGTGTAAGCACCATCCGTTATTCAGCAATACAATTCATATGTCATGATATTAGGTCTTGGTCGAAGAACTTTCATTGTTTAATAGCATTTGTGTTCGTGGCGATGCTCCAGATTTAGTGTGTAGGTCTGAAGAAAAAAGATCACACACCTCTTCCCTCTATTTACTTTCTTCCTAGGAGCCAGCAGTGAATGATTATGAAGCTGAGTGGCACCACCATCACACGATCATAATCAACCATTTCTTTGTATAATTCAAATTCCACTGCAGATATATGCTTTAATGTGTCTCCGATGGATTTATTCAAACGAAAGTAAGTAATCTACGCTTAAGAACACTTCAAAGCAAAATGAAGACATGCTGATTTAAAGCTAATGTGTATCAACGATATATAACCCTGCATTAAAATCTGTTATTCATATGTATAGTTTATCTGTGTGGTAAATCAAGGTGGAAATCAATCAAATGAAAGTCACAGGAGAATATGAGAAGGAAAAATGGAAATGATTAAAAGCAAATACCCTCTGATTTTAGATCTACGCACTAATGTTTGTATGAAATGTAAATAAGTTCTGGTTTCATCAGGCAGAGAGGTGTTGGCAAAGTGCTCTGTCACTGAGTCTGCCTTTTGCCCTTTAAGTAGAAGAGTCGTCGGGGTGAGAAAGGTTTAGGAGTTGATGATGACCTTCTCTGCAGCAGCTCTCCTAACCAGACATGTAGCTGATCTCATCCACTTACTGCAATGATGCAGTGCTCACTTTACTTTAGTGTGTACCTCAAATACATTGACCTTCTAGACATTTGCAGTTCCTGGTGTTTTTTTAATTTAAAAAGGTTTTCTGCAGTTATTTTCTTGGAGTCTCTTTAAATGTCTTATGTCAACGCCTTATTAAAAGAAACAAATGTCTCTACAACTACAATAAATACATTTGCTGAGTGACACTAATTGATGTTAATATCTTGGTGAAATTGCCCTGATCTCTTGGCTGAGTGTAGTCACTCCCCAAAGCCTATCCTTTTCATTGATTTCTTCTGTCGCCTTGTGCTCACACAGCTCATCTGTCATTGCAGAAATACAAAACAGGCTCACCATTTTTGCTTGCTTGTATTTTGGGTGAAAACAAAATGTATCCCTATCTACGGTTTGCTTATGAGTTCCTCTGGAGGAAACCATTCTGTAAGCTTTTTGAATAAATGTCTTGTCTTTTTGAAAATGACTACATTTTGAAACCACATCCTTGAATGTTAACTCTTTCTTCTGGTTGTCACACGATTTCTATGTCTCTCTGTGAGCCAATCAAACGTCTTCACCCCCGTCTTTGCAATTCCTTCCGTTTTTTTCGTTTCGATCAGTCTCTTTTGATTCCTCGTCTCCCTTACCATCCCTTTCTCTCTGTTTGTCTCCCCACTCAGACCAGAGCCTCATGGTCGGGGAGGCGGCTCTCAGCCGGGCCAGGCGGACTCCCCCCTCCCAGAGCAGGACGAGGAGATCCTGGGCTCTGATGATGATGAGCAGGAAGACCCCAATGACTACTGCAGGGGTCAGTGTGGTGAAAAGCCAATTAAACGTAGCACCGATGCAATAAGACATAAATAGATACTTTTCAATAATACTGCCGTCAAGCCTTATTTAACCATTACAATGGATAAAACAACATTTTCTTATCTCATTCCGAGTACATCTTAATGTTTTTCTGCTTTTAATTCATATCAACAGATACACTGTCATCGCAAACATTCAGCGTTCATAAACAAAACAACATCATTGGGTTAACCTGCATCTTTTCTTTGGTCAGGTGGATATCACCATGTGAAGATTGGAGATTTGTTCCACGGGAGATACCATGTGATCCGCAAACTGGGCTGGGGGCACTTCTCCACCGTTTGGCTGGCCTGGGACATCCAGTAAGTTTCCTCCTTTCTAAATGAAAACTTTATGTACAGATTTTCCGAGGTCACAAGTGCATTTCAATAAACCATGGTGCTTCGTTGCAAAAAAGTGTGCTCTTAATAATTTAATACTTCCGGAGAAGTGGTATGTAATGGTCGAGATAGTGAAGGTCATAAATGTCAGCCATGTTGCAGCCTATATATGTGATATTTATAGATGATGCACTTATTTCTGTAACCCTGGGCAACATGTGTTGAGTGTCATGGTGCTATAATAGATAATGGTTATAGGCTCTATTTAGTGCCTGGTGCATTAGTAGAGACACAATGTCTTCGGATGGCCTTTAAACGTTTTATGGATATGTGCACAGAGAGCTCTGATGATACTGTTATTTATTTACTTGATAGATATTTCCAAACAAGTTCATGTTGTTGTGATGAGTTGAATAACTGATTTATTTTTGTGTTTTTCAGGGAGAAGTGCTTTGTGGCCATGAAAGTGGTGAAAAGTGCCGAACATTACACAGAGACAGCTCTGGACGAGATCAAGCTGCTCAAATCTGTAAGTCACAAAGTCATTGTGAGATCAACACTTACACTATGCTCCAATGATTCCAGGACTCATGACTTTTACAACCCTGTGTGTGTGTGTGTGTTTTCCAGGTGAGAAACACAGATCCCAGTGACCCCAGCAGAGAGAAAGTGGTGCAGCTTCTTGACGACTTCAAAATTTCCGGCATGAATGGCACTCGTATCCTTTGTTGTTAAGAAGTAACACTTTATATGTTCCTAAAATACACTATAACATAAATTCACTATCAATTGATGTTGTATGCTGTACATCTTTTACTGACATCTAATCAGACGGCCAGGGTGTGGATAATGGAAACAGCAACACATACAAAATGATCTGATTAAACTACTTTGTGCTTTAAGGCCACATTTGTGTGCATTACCTTAAAAACGGCCAACATATCTCAACCAGAATTATTAAGTTTGAATGCAAACGGCAGTGACAAGATTCAATTTGAGTGACAGTCATTTGGCAGTCTCTATCTCCAGCAAGCCTCACATACAGTAATGCCAGGCTGTTTGTCGTTCATAGACGTTCAGTTAGCTGTGTGCTTTAACACGTCTTTAAGCGCCTCAGTCCCCATGCAGTAACACTCGCTCCCTCCCTTCCTCTCCCCCGCCGCCCGTCTACAGCTGTGCGCCCGGGCAACATGCCCAGACATCCTCTGGGAACTGAAGTTCATATTTGTGTTATACACTGAAGATTATTCAGGCGGTGGAACCTGAAAATATGTAAACGTTATACGCTTATGTACACCGGGGATTGAAATTCATTTGAGAAGTCATGTTCTGTTTGTCCTTAACCTTGTGCTTCTTCAGATGTGTGCATGGTATTTGAGGTTCTGGGTTATCACCTACTGAAGTGGATCATCAAGTCTAATTACCAAGGCCTGCCCCTCCCCTGTGTTAAAAGCATCATAAGACAGGTACTGTACATCTACAAAAGAAAGTATTTGATTTTTAAAATGTCACCTATGGGATAAGTCTTTTTTTGGTTTACATGCAATGTCAGCTCCTAATGGATGGAGAATTATGTGTCCTCAGAAGCCAGTACTCGCCTTCTGTGAACATCCATCATTGTGACACTATGACTTTTCTGCTCCGCAGGTTCTTCAGGGATTAGACTACCTCCACACCAAGTGTAAGATCATCCACACAGACATCAAACCAGAGAACATTCTGCTGACTGTCAACGAGCCCTACATCAAGAAAATGGCTGCTGAAGCTACGCAGTGGCAGAAGACCGGCGCTGCCCCCCCCTCAGGCTCTGCAGGTCAGAGTCTCTCTTCTCCTCAGCACTGCACTAAGCAACTGTTGTGGTTTGATCAGCATGTTACTGACAACAGGGGAGTGCTGTTGAGATGTATCAGCAGCTACAATGACGATATGTTTATTACCCTATTGGTTCACACGATAATTATGAGCTGTTACCCTACTTTTAAGATTGTATTGTCAAGAGGCACAAACTGTCCAAAAGTGTGCATATGCTCTGTGCGTTAAAGCAAGTGGAAGTTTCTAATACAAGCGAAACGCTTAGCCGTGTGTCGGTATGAGTCAGCACTGGATTGGTTATGGAAATGAGACTCCTGCTGAGCCAGGTGCCGCCGCAGACTATTAGTACAGCTCGGTGTGAATCAACTCAGCCCCCTGAACAGAAAACTAATTATAGAGAGGCGAAGGATATGCCATGTGTCAGTCACTAACGTAATCCTCTGATGTTTCCTGTTCCCTACAGTGAGTACAGCCCCCGCACCCAAACCAGTAAGTTGTGTTTTCTTTTGCTAAATACACTTAGGATCAAGTCAGAATACACATTTAGACTTTCCCTCATCTTATGTTTACTTTCCCAAGGTTGCCAAAATGACCAAAAACAAAAAGAAGAAGATGAAGAAGAAGCAGCGGAAGCAGGCAGAGATTCTGGAGAAGAGGATCCAGGAGATGGAGGGAGGAGCGGCTGAAGGAGAAGAAGAGGAGGATGAGGAGGAGACGACGACGACAGAGGCCACTGAAGACACGACTTCCACAGCCACCCTCTCCATGTCTGCCACGCTGCAGGACATCGCTAACCATGCCCACTCAGGTAAGGATGTCAGGAGAAGTAAGAGTGACAATAGAAATGTGATGCAGTAAACTCAAAATCCGTGTACCCTGTTTTTTCCCTCAAATGGCTTCATTGTCAACAACAAATGAGGGCGGTGAACAAACGTTCGATACTTCTACACAGAAACATTTCATATTGGGCAATGGTAGATTATTTAACGTTATCATGATGTGTTCAAATGTTGTCAAATGTAATTTCTTGTAAGGAACTTGAACCGATAAAGTTGGTTGAAGGAGAGGATTATAAAGTACCTCTTAACCTGTTAAGCCCTCACTCCTTATTTGGTAACGTGTAGATGGATTTAGGAACTTCCCCTTGATTCTATTGGCTCTGACGGTTAAAAAGAGGTGTCAATCATCAAAATCGACCAAGGGGGGCCAGAGATATGGAAAATGCACCAAATGACCCCAGAAGTGTTTTTTTTTCTTCTAAATCTCTCTAAAAAGGTCAAATGTCACTTGTTTTGCATCAATCTTGATACAGGGTACTTATTATATGTTGTACTTTGGATTCCTAAAGCTTTTAGTCTACTATCCCATCATTCAAGGGTGGTTTTCACTATAAGTCATGTTTTTTTTTTGGACGGACACAATAATGACATTTTTTTTACTATGTTCAATCTGAACTTTAAAATAAAAAAATCTATTAATTCTGACTTTTCTACATTCAACTCACAGGTTTATCATTACTTTGAGATTTTTTTTAATTAATTTATCCCTTTTAGAAGTGAAGATATAGTCATTTGTTCTGGGAATGTCATTTTCGAGCCTGAGGCCTGAAAAACCGGCTCGGGGTTAGCAGGTTAAGACAAAAACCCTTCTACCAATTCTAATAAATGAATGTTGTTGTTTTTATTACCTTGGTGTCAAGAATCAGGAATATCAAAAGTCAAATAACCCCCACTGTCTCTTTACCACAGACCCCACTCCCGAGGAACAGCCCCAGCAGATACCAAACGTAAATGAGAGGAGAGACAATGCGACCAAGGAGGAGAGCGGATGGAGGTGAACTGTAACGGCCACGCCTCGGCAGCAGAGAGCGAAGCCAGTGTGGAGGAGCAAGGGACCGAGCAGGCGAAGGAGCAGGAGGACCAACAGAATGCTAACCAAGCAGAAAGGAGCACAGAGACCCCGGACACCACGTTAAGTAACAAAGAGGAACATCAGACCTGTAACGGCTCAGCCGAGGGTCCCGACCAGCAGCAGCCCGCCTCCCTCAGCCCCGACTCCGTCACCGTGGAGCTGAAGGAGGGAGGCGACGAGGAGGAGGAGAAGAAGGAGGAGGAGATGGACACTCAGGGGGAGGACACCAAAAGAGTGGAGGAAGACGAAGACAGCCAGGATGGTTAGTTAACCTTTGATTCTTTCACTTTGTCTGTATAAGATACAGAACATATGTATTGTGTGTATTTTCTAGAACGTAAATAAAGCCATAGGAAACTTGTGTTGAGTTTTCATAGTCATTTCTGGATATGATATCACATCAGATACATTACATTTATACAGCATGGTTTATTAATAACATATTGTCACACTGATATCACATTTTACAGCACATGCACTTCAGTATGAACCAGAATTTGACCTATTATTCACATGAAAGCAATACAATGAGAATGAGTAGTTTTAGCTGGAGTAGCTCACTAAGTGTGGGTTGTACCGTTTTCTAGTAAGATTAAGCATTTACAGAAATGTTTTGTGATAGTAGGGATAATACATATGCGTCATCCTGGCCCATTGGCTCAGCAGTTCCATGGGTAGCTCTGTCATGTAATCCATAATCACCCTGCCACTGCAAACTAAGAACCTTCCAGTAGCAGCCTCAGTCTACACAATGAAAACAGTGGACTTTGATTCCCAATTGTTGGAAAGACTGCACTTTCCTTGGTTGTTTCCCATGTGTCTTCATTATTCTGCCAATTGTTTCCCTCCTGCTTCCCAACCCCCACCTCCTCTCCCCTGTCTCCCTCTCCTCTCTTTAACAGGATCATCAGGCAATATGTTAGTAAACCCCCTGGACCCTCTTAACTTTGACAAGCTGCAGGTTAAGATCGCTGACCTCGGCAATGCCTGCTGGGTGGTGAGTACAAATCTACATTAGCGCTTTGTATTTCTCAATAAAGGACTCTGAACAGCGCTCTCTTTAAATCTGTGTAAACACCAGCACAATTAGTGCCGTGTGCATCAGCATTCACGACTCCTCTCCTCCTCTTCTCGCAGCACAAACATTTCACTGATGACATCCAGACACGGCAGTATCGCTCTCTGGAGGTGCTGACGGGAGCCGGCTACAGCACACCAGCTGACATCTGGAGCACAGCCTGCATGGTAACACACACACACACACACACACCACACCCACACACACACACACACACCACACACACACACACACACACACACACACAGAAAGTCATTTAAACTCTATACATGTAGAGTTATCAATGTATTTATTTGTCGTCAAATCACATTGAAATCATTCAGGCTTCATAAAACCTTCCATATGCACATTCTTGCCTACAAAACATTTGCAAAGCCTTTTTATGTTTTGCACCTGCATCTTATTGTTTTTGGTCAGGATTGTGTTGTTTGTTTTCCTACTTGTTTTGACCACAAGGAAATGCATTTACATTTTTCCCCAACGGCATCTTATCTACTGAAATACTTTTTGAGCCAAAAGGAAAACATTAATGTTCCGTAACTAATATCACACAATTGATGTACATTGTGTTAGATTGCATATATAGAAAGTTACCCGAAGGAAAAATAAAAACATGTTCACCATAAATGAAATGCATATACACACATGGCTGAACCTCAGAATGAAGCCACATCCTACAAATAAAGGCTTGTGATCACATGGACACCAACTCGATGCATTACATGAATGCACACAATGTTTACAATTATTTTGTTTTTCATTAGTGCACATATTTTATTCAATTTCTACGATTTCAATGTAAATACTGCTATATTTTTATGTTATAAATAATTATTGTTATTATTATATATATTAATGTTAGCATTTTCTTCAAATTGTTTTCTATCTGTGTTTTCAAATTCCTCGTATGTGTTAACCTACCTGGTGATAAACCTGATTCTAAGACAAAGTTAAACAATAAGCTATAGTAAGGGAACCAGGTCTCGACCTGAGTGACCAAACCATCTAACTGTTAGTGAGTTCATATATGTGTTTTTTTAATCCTCAGGCCTTTGAGCTGGCGACTGGAGATTACCTGTTTGAGCCCCACTCTGGAGAAGACTACTCGCGAGATGAAGGTCAGTGTGTGTCAGATATCAGGCTTTAACTCGAATACTCCAATAGACGAGACGTGCCGAAATGAGTGTTAATGCCTGGTTCTCACGGGAAGTTGTAGCCTTTATAGTGTACACTCTACAGAGTCTAAAACGTCCGGTCTGTTTCCCTTGGTGCTCAATCATCAGTGTGTGTGTGTGTGTTCCTCTTCCTCCCTGTAGATCACATAGCGCTCGTCATCGAGCTGCTCGGTAAAGTTCCCAGGAAGCTGATCTTAGCGGGCAAATACTCCAAGGAGTTTTTCACCAAGAAAGGTAAACACGCCCGCTCTGCCACCAGCTGTCACTAAATCCAGTTAACCCTTCAAATCAAAAAACTGTTAAACAACTGAACTGCTGAAACAATTTCATAACATTCATCTGCTACTTAGTAATTATTTATCTATTACCTAATATATCATTCCAATAACTTGTATATAGACTCGTATTGCACTATTCCACTTTTTTTTTCTCACTTTTTTTTTAAAACCATTTTTCTTTTTGTATTTACCTTTTTTAATATAGTATATTTTAATATTGTCTGCTTATCTGTATTATTGTGTTGCATTGTTGGAGAAGCCTGTGACCTAAGATTTTCAACAACATTATTACTCAGTAGCTATGTTAGTTTGACAATAAAGAACCTTGAAATATGCTCAGGTATCTGTTGCTAAAGGTCATCTTTCAAACAGCCATCTGCTCCGTGTGAGGGCAGAACGTGCAAATTAAAGTCCAGCTATTTCCAGTTCATGGAGGTGCTGTAGTGGATTCATGCCAACCAATAACACTTTCACAATATTTATATAATACAAACTTTTGCACCCTATATAATACATATCATATTTACAATTTTAAAAGGAAAAGTAAGTAGGATATTCCTAAAAATAAAACCTAGACGCATAAATAGAATTCATCTCAATCATCACGTATGGCTTTTCTGCAGTCTGATGTCCAAATGTGATGTGTTCCTCCCAGGCGACCTGCGGCACATCACCAAGCTGAAGCCGTGGGGTTTAATGGATGTGTTGGTAGAGAAGTACGAGTGGTCCAAAGACGAGGCGCACACCTTCAGCAGCTTCCTGCTGCCCATGCTGGACCTGGTGCCGGAGAGGAGGGCCACGGCGGCCCAGTGCCTCGCCCACGCCTGGCTCACATGCTAGAGGACACATCAGGCCTGAAGACCCCGGGCTGGGAGCCGTACAGTCAACACATTCATGTGACTGCATTGTGCCAGCATCCTCCTCTCCCACACACACTTTCAAACACACAATAAAAAGAGCGGAGTCTTTATCCTCTTTTGGATTACACTGGTGATAGAATGAGATCCTGGTCCTCTTCCTATATTTATGGCTCTTTTTTATTACTGGCTGTAAAGGACTTATCAGCCTTGCTCTTTTTCTTCCTTGACTCCAGCTCTCTTTTCTGCAGCATAATATTCTCTGCATTTTTAGCTATAGATAACAAACTGTCTCATTTAGAAGGAGGTTGCTCTTCTACAAATGCAGAAGGCGACACGATGTTAACATTGCCCTCAAAACCACATACTGTTTTATTTGGTCAAACGGAGAGAGATGAGGCTGACCAATGACATGTGTCGTGTTAGCTGTGCTCAGAAGTGCTCAGAACTGATCAGTGCGTAACGCTAATGGCCAAGATGAGACTAGTAGAGTTCTTAGCACTGTTAAGTTAGCTATGTTAAAATACAACTTTTATACATTTATACACAGGCAAGACTCCATCATTACATTTCAGGCTCTGAAGATATTCGTCACAAATCTCACTCTATTTTTCAGGAACTCCAAACTGTAATTTCAGATATTTTAAGTGTTTCGTTTAAATCCTTATCTTATGTTGTCTTAAAAAACACTTGTATACAAAATAGCATGGAAAAACCTCCAGATTCCTTTCCTACATCATGCCCAAGACGACACCTTCATGCTCTTTTTATACATCCATCATATTTTGCCTGTTAAGAAAGGCTTAATATGATATTCCCCACTTTACAGTCAAATCAAACTACATGTGCAGTGCACCAAAGAGTCTTCCTTTAGTCTCTCCCCCTCTGCTCTGTATATTAAAGATGCAAACTAAAGAGTTAAGCTATTTCTTTTACACTTTTTGAAAATGTCTCGAGGAACGAAAGCTTTGCTTTTAGTGCTTCAGCCGCACATGGAGGTGTTTGATTTGAAAACAGTAGATTGTACTAAAAACGAATGGTGTAATAATGCTTTGAAGCTTCTTAAGACCATGTTTGCTTCTTTTTTTCTACAAAGTCTACTTCTGTCCATGACTCTGCTCTTCTTTTGTTCATTTTCTGTAGGTAATATTAATAAACATTTCTCAAAATGAACTAGCTTTTATCTTCCTCATAATTCACCACTGCAGTGTTCCTGTTCTCTGAAACACATAAACATACAAGGACATGCATCCCCGTAAAGTCTATTAAAACACGTCATTATGAATCTAATGGGGGACCATACAGTAAAGCAATAACATACATGACCGAGGTTTATTGAGAGAACAGCTTGGAGAGTATTTTATTAGGATGTCCAGCCTAATATACAGGAATAGTTTGATACAGAAAGTATGAGTTTTCTTATGTTGCTCTTCATATGTCTAAGCGGTGTGAACAGGTGATTTTGTTATGGATACTTTCAGCGTGTTGCTGTAACACCAATTTCTGCCACAAGAGGCTGAAGTGCACCATTACCAATAGGACTAAAAGCATTAGTATGTTTCTATTGGACTAATTTACCATGCACTCTTAGCACAAGGTGCCCATAAAATAACTCCCAATGGTTCTTTAAATACGCCACGGTTATTAGTTTGCATGTCAAATGATGAACATATTTAATTTGAATGGTGTCAGTTGTAAGAGTTTGTATAAAATGTATGACTATTCTCTCCAAAGTAAAAAGGAGCTGCACCGGTTATCAAAGCAAAGTACATCACTAACTCTCCCTTGTTTTAGTCTAAAAATACAGTAGCAATCAGCTAACAAGACATGAAGTCATGAGGTGGACAGTGACTCCTCGCATGTTTTCAAAGTCTGTTAATAAGATGTCACAATGTCAAGGACAGGGTGAACGTTTTATGGCGAGTTATTTAAAGATTCTAATTAACTGCCCTGAAGCCTTGCAGTACGTGTGAATCTCGGGTCCGTAGTTCTCATAAAGTCGTCCATCTCTTCCCTCCGTGTCCACAGGGGGCCTAGGCATTATCTGAAGTTGAGAGAAATGAAGTTATCTATAGTTAAGAGAAAACATTATAAAAGAAGAAAAGGAGATGTATTGCATCTGTCAGACACTAGTATAGATTTGTGTCGGCATTCTAGATTGAACAAAAACACCTACTATATAAGAAGAGCAAGCATGGTTAGCTATTAGCCGTTAACCGCACTCAACAAAAAGTAGGATGCTGCTTGTCATATCATTAGAACTGGAAAAAACTACGTTTGATCTGATGATGCGAGGTTTAATGACAGTGGATGTTAAACATTACAGTTCATCCTCTATAGGGAACATGAATGTACCATATTTCGCAGTAGTCCTTCCAATAGTTGTTGAGATCATTTAATAAAAAAACTAAGATGGTGGTGCTAGAGGGAAAGTAACCCACCAAGCACATGTTGAGGTGTTTCACTGAATAAGTGAACACTTTGACATGCTTGAGTCTGAGGATCAGTAGGATTCATTAAAGCCATGGATGTCTTTATAAAACTTTATGGCAATCCACTAAATAGTTGTTGAGATATTTATGTCTGAACTTTTAGTCTCTGCTTTAACCCTACGCCCATCCCTCTGAAACCTTTAACATGTATCCAACCGTTTCCTTCCTTTTACATAATGTCCTCTCCATTGGAACCCCCTCTCTTCTTTTACCATCCACCCTAATACCCTCCTCCGGCCTGTCCTCCCCCCCCCCCCCTCACTCTGGTACCTTTCCCCTCCACCTGGAAGTCCTCTGGCAGCAGCTTGTCCTGCCGGCTGCCCAGGCTGAAGGCCAGGAAGGAGAGGATGAGGGAGTCCATGATGCTGATGATGGCCAGGATGTAGGCCCAGCGCACCGTGCAGTTGCCCAGAGTGTATTTATCGGTCCGCTGGCCACACATGCGCTTCACCGCTTCCGAGTCCCAGCCGTCAGGATAGATCATGCAGCCAATCACCATGCACGTGCCTTAGACAGGGGTGATGAGATCCAGTTAAAAAGCAGGTACTTTTAGCTGTTTGTTTATTCAAACGCACAAGGATTTTGATATGGTAAACCTGTAGAAAAAGTACAAAAGTACTTTTACTTAAGTACTTTCTTTTCAATCCACTTTATACCTGTCCATTATATTTCAAAGGGAAAAGTTGCACTTTAACTGCACAACATGTATTTGGAAGCTTTAGTTACTTCTCACTTTACAAATCAAGTGTTTTGCATGCAAACATATAAAAAGGCTTAACTTCTCAACAGTAACTACAAGTTGAGCTGAAACTATTTTTTTTCAGTTTGTCATTTTTCGTGTAAATACACTAAATACGTCATTGTTCCAGCTTTTACAGACACGTGCTGCTCTTCCTTTTAATAATTTAAATGTAAGTTGTAATACTTTTGAGATTAGAACTCTTGGTTTTACAAACAAAACATTCAGAAAGTTCCACTGAGATTAATACATAATATAAATGATCACAACAACAAATGCTCTTAAACATGCTTGATGAATTTAGATCTAATTAGATATTATTAAATAGTATAACTGCTTTAAGTTCTTTAAAAGTGTCCTTTAAGCATATTTACCAAATAATATTACAGACTTTTAATAAGTACACTTTTCAATGGAAGATTATTATCACAGGGTGGTAGGCCTATTTTAACTTCCACTTAAGAAATAGATCTGAATATTTCTGCACAACGAGAATGTTGTTTGTTTATATATTTAACGTTAACTGGTTCAATATTTCTTCTGTTCATCATCAATATCACCAACCACCATTTAAAAATGCAATGCTAACACAACCAGAAAGAAAATGAAATACATTCTTCACTCATTCAGCTGCACACATAAAGACACACATTCGCACATGCAGGTGAGTTGCCTAGCAACACCAGAGCATCTCAACTCCAGAGATTGACCTTGTTCATCCATTATTGACTCTGCAGAAAGACAGCCGTCCTCGTGCCGTCCCACCTCAGCAGCCACGTAAACTATCAGGTGACGAGACACACTTTCACTTTCTGAGCCTCACACACACTTTCGCCTTCACAAAGTTGTCACACTCACTTTATCACGTCTGTTCCCGCATTACAAGACAGACGCACACACACATAGGGAGAGGAGAAAGTGTAACAGCACACCTCGAGGTTAATCTCATTATTTGTTTCATTACAGGCTTGTCCTTTCACTTACAGCTACATCTGTTCACAAGCTGCTTCATGTTTCAGAAACAGAATCGTGTTTCACTTTCCTCTGAGCAGCGTGTGTTAAAGGGAACTACTGAAATGTGTTTGCTCGATGTTGTACCCAAGCTTACATAATATTCCACTCATATTACAAAACAAATATCTAAATCTATATGGATTTTGCATGAGCGTTTTCTTGTCTTTCTGTTCGGTGGTGTTAATTAACGAAAATACATTGACTCAAGTTATTCAATTTCATGCTGCTTTAAACTTCAACTCCACCAGATTTCAGAGGAAATGTATTGAACGTTTACTCCACAACATGTAACAACTTTAGGTACTTTTACTTCAGGGATGGAGATGTCGGACCTGTGTATTATAATCCCATTAGATACATTGGTTAGGAATAACTGGTGAGGTAAACATTTGAATACAATACTTTGACATGTGACAACGTATTTCTACATCAGTGTAGCATTTGTCTGCGGAGTGCTTAAAGACTTGTTTAAAAGATAAACAGCTCATTGGAACTCAGAAACGGACATTTGGTTGGGTCCTTTCTTTGGGGGTAAAGTAGGAACAATGGCTAAGGTTAATTGTTATTAGGGTGGCATACCTTTCTCACTAGTGTGGTAATACAAGTATGCTTGTGTGCAGACATAAAGAAACTCAATATACACAGATGCCATCTTTTGGAGCTATACTTTGTAAGAATACAATTATGTTTTTTCATATTTTTTGTAATGCATTCTGTTTGTCTATGACATGTTGTATCTTGCCTATTTTAAAGAACATTAGGATTGTAATGCAAAATTCAAAATCTCATTCAAGAGGCTATATGTGAGAAAAACAAAAGTATGTTTTTATGTGAATCATACAAAACTCGAGCTCTTTTTAGTAGGACCTTCCATGTGCTACACAGTTATAAACGTTAACCAAACCGTGCACGGGGCTCACTGGAGGCCAGCTGCATCCAGGCGCAGATCTTGTAGACGCTCCCTGCGTTGCAGAAGAAGAAGAGGCTGAAGCAGACGATGCTGCCCACCACCAGCAGCATGGAGATCCCCACGAAGAACATGGCGGTCTTGAAGGCACCGGACGGGATGGAGCCGAAGTCCATCGCGCTCCCTTTGCAGGTGAGCTCCGAGGTGAGCGCGTTCCCGATGCAGTAGTGGAAGAGGCCAAAGTATCCGGCCTGCGGCGTGTGCACGCTATCCCCGATCCAGTAGGGCTGTATGAACACCACCACGGTGATGACGGCGAAGGTGATGGTGAACACCTGCCACAGCACCCCCACGGCCCGGGCGTTACGCACGTAGTTGGTGTGGTAGATTTTGGCGGCCTCAACGGCCGGGAGCATGGCGATAGAGAGGGCTTAACAAAAAAAAAGGCCCTTGGATGGTGTTAAAAGTAGAAAAGTCACCTTCTTTTGGTGTTTCTTACTTCTGTGAAGCTGTTAAAGAGTGACCAAGAATATATGACCTCAAGAAGTGTCTATGTAGTTAGGTTAACTTAATTAATTTCACCACAAAAGTCATACATCTCCATAAACTAACGTACTGTGTACCATAGCAGCAGTAAAGGATTTCTTCAGTGTGTGAATGTGAGGATGGCTGTTCCTCCCCTCTGTATCAGCTAGCAGTGCCTTTCCTCTCCAGGTAATGAATATTTAATGGTTACAAGATCTGCAGAATAGAGTAACACAGGTGGCAAGCAAGGTTTTCCCACTTTCACTTTTAAGGGCATTGGATGTATTTACTTTCCTTTTTTATTTCAGATTTCTTTGTTTTTACACAACACATTTGTTCAGATAAGAAACTGTAATGTATGCACAGCAAGTCAGCCAAGCATTGTGGTCAGCCTTACTTATAGATTCATGTTTTAATGTCTGTCCACTAAAATTATACTCATATTAAATGTAACTCAGTAATATTTTATCATCTTTTTTCTTCTTTTTGAACTAACAATACTTCTTTGACAGACACCTTCATGATTAGACTGACTCAGACGGCTGGATATTAATCACTACCATCACTAAGTGTGTTATTCCTGTTCACAGTCAGTATAAACACATGGAACAGTTGCTGCAAACAACAACTGTTTACATGTGCTGCACATGGGTATGTGATTATTGTTGTAAGGAATGTGAGCCTATTCTATAACTCAAAAGACTGAGCCAGTAATAGAAAGAGACAAACTTACTAGTATGTACGACTATCTAACACTAGATGGAGGTACAGAGCTTCAGTTTAACCAACATGTGTCTCCGTTACCACCTCAATTACAGTCTTTAGGAAACCAGAAGGAATTGATCTTTGTACCTCTATATCCCAGATGTGTTACCATAAAAAGCCACAGGGGTTTCACTTTTGTACTCGTGAAGGTCTTGTGGGTTTTGGTGGTGGTGAGTGCTGGTGTCAAGTGTCAGGGGTTCACTGGTGATAGAAATATTCAAATTGTTTACTTAGTATGTTTAGTTGAAATTCCAAAGCACTACATTATTTGGCTAATATTGTTACTGATGTGTATTTAGCAATTCAATGTTGTGGCTGGCTGAGATGGAGCTATGTTTGGGTTGTTAAATCTATAACAATGAATTCTATGTTATAACCTTTCCTTTGTCAAATCTGCTAAGTGACTGTTAACTATAGCTGTTCAATAAATAGAGCAGAAAAAACAGTTCCCCCCTGTGAAATATTTGGCCAGTAAACCCATAAATGTAACTGTTTACTGTATTATAGTAGAAGAGGATGTTACCTTTTCTTCCTTGTTCTGATGCATGAATATTCACCTATGTTTTGTATTAAATGTGTGTTGTGTCCATTATTGAATCTGTTGTATTTATCCACGCAACATTAACTTATTACGGCAGACAAAGCAGTATTAAAACTCTTGTTTGTGGCACTTTTGTCACAGTCACATGCCATTATTTCCCCACAGCATAGCAGCATGCGTTGTTGATGTGGTTCATGTAATAGGTGGTTGATATATAGATCTGCAGTGTCTTTGTGTGTGTATGAGTGTGTCAATGCACTTAGCTTTATTAAGTGATGCCGCCCCAGAGTGAGGGAGGTTGTTTATAATCAAGTTATTCAAGAGCAGCAATTCAATTTTCTGATACAAAATGGAGTGAGATTTTGTGTGAGTTTGTGTGTGTCCTTGTGTGTTGCTGGGATTTACTGCTTGCCTTCAAGTGCACATGTGTGTTTTAAATGTGTGTATGTGCATGCCTGGGTTTCTTCCATGAATGCATAATGAGATCAAACCTTTTAGTCACAGCGCTTTAAATGGATCTATTCATTTAAATGTTTCCTAACAGTGAAATGGCACAAATCATGAGCAAGACACTACAATACTGGATTGTTTACATATGGTAGATGTTGTAAATAAATGCAATATATTCAACAATGTGCACACACACACTATTGTAAAGGATTTATAAAGCTGGCATCAAGTGACATCCAGAAGGCTGGTGATGGTCATAGTATCTTCCCATTAGCCTGAGGTAGAAGTTGTGTGTTTGTGTGTGTGATTGAACCTTTAGACCCTCTTTAGGCGATCTGAGAGCCTCTGAGAGCACAAAGAGGCTTTTCTGCCGTTTCGGCATCTCTTCCTGTCCCTTTCTGCCTGCTCTCTTTAGAGGCTGTTTCCATAGAAACAAGTTGCAGGATTCCCCCCTAAGAGATGAGTGAGGAGGTGATTGGGCAAGATGATAGAGCATTTAACCACATGAAATAATTGATAATGATACTAGTTTAGAGACAGATCACTACTATAATGAGTAAGTGAAAAGCTGAAAAAGTGAAATCTTAAAAATCATTGTTATATTCAGTTAAATTCTGGTTTAAAGGGCTGCCACAGAGCTCACTTGGTAGGGCTTTGGGCTCATGTTTTGGGCTCCTTTTTTGTGTGTCATCCACTCAATCTCCCCCCTTTCAAAAATAGGATTTCAGAAAGTGGACTTTTTCCTCAATCCAAAATGTGGATAATGTTTAAAACTGTGCATTGTTATACACAACATTGTTACATATTCCACCCTGGTGTATTTTGTCTGTACATGATGGGTACCAAAGTTTGGGGTATCAGACAAATAGTTTTTTTTTAATGTTTTAATTAGTTGGCACAGCTTGTTCCTTGGGCTGTGTGTGTGTCTGTGTTTGGGGGGGGGGATATCAGCTGTCACACATGGACTTTATTAGTGCAAGTGTGAGTAACAGCATGCAAAGGGCTTGGGGCAGGGGACCACAGAACAACCACTCCTTGTTGACCTCCTCCTCTCATCTCACACACACACACACACACACACACACACACACACACAAAAACACACACACACACACACACACACACACACTCACACTCGCACACGCACACTGGTCTGATGCCATGTGATGCAGATGTAAATCCATCAATGAGTGTGGCTGCTGTACCTCTCTGAAACCCCCCAAGGCTGCAGCAGCCACTATGAGCCGTCCAGCCTCCACCCCAGCCTCCCCCCCAGCCCCCTGCCCGGTCACAGCCCAGCAGGAAGCATCCGAGCCTGAGTAAGAAACGGTGCAGAGTGTGGGTCAGCGTGTGCCCTGGGGTAAGAAGCTGAAATGTAGGTCTTCCCTACAGGGGATCATGTTCATGATTCAT
This sequence comes from Dissostichus eleginoides, assembly GCA_031216635.1. NCBI lineage: Eukaryota > Metazoa > Chordata > Actinopteri > Perciformes > Nototheniidae > Dissostichus > Dissostichus eleginoides. The sequence goes on from CM062265.1 coordinate 16,086,878, forward strand.
TACTGATCGCTCACTACTGTTTCATCCTATGCCAATGCATGGCGATCTCTCTGTGAATACATGTATGATAGACACAGGCTCTTCTTGGCTGTTGTACACGCATCCTGAAAGTAGGCTACACTACATTGCTTTTTCTAATCATGTTTAAGAATAGAAAATGTGTCATGAAAGAGTGGTTACCCTGGAAGATGTATCAATAACATAGAATGATATTTACTGTAGCTATCATCATTGCAGGATACAATTTAATACATTCTAAAAAAATTCTTTAGTTCGAGCTGTGAGAAAAGAGAATAAATGTTTATAGATATTACTTTGAGATCATATAATCAAAAAGTACTTAAATATGTTTGTTGCTAAATAAAATGACACATTCACATATATTATTACTTTATGCTAATTTAAGATAGGTTTACAGTAAATATCTATACAATATTATGTATAGAAATGCTAAAACATGATTGTTGTGGGCCTATGAGCAGGGCTATTGTTTTTGTTTTGGTGCAGTCTCCTGCTAATGGAGACAATAAGACTCCAGGAATAAACAAATTAGATTATCAATTGTTAATAAGTGAGCTTGAGAGGGGCTGTTAGGCTATAGCCCTATATCTACGTATATCCATCTATAAAATAACTCTTGACATTAAAACAAATAACAGAATGTATCTAAATGTGTTTGGCATGGACGCAAACATGATACTGAACCTAAATTATCATCACATTGTTGATGTATGATATCTGTAATTTTCTTTTTCAACACCCAGCTTGCATGAATCACATACTTTCACTACTCGCTGTTAGCAGAGCTCTGCAGGGTGATGGGATGAAGCACTGTGGGGGGTCCAAGGACCTGCTCTGCATCACGCCACTGCAGCTGCAACCATAAATCTAAACCACATAAGCAGCTCCTGTCACACGCATTTAATTATAAAACATAGAAACCATTACAAATCCTGAGAGACACTTATTAGGCCAAAAGTGAAACAACTGTATTCAACTTTTTTTGCCAGTGCTCCTCTTTCTCTGCAAGGGCCTGAGTCGTGTGTGTTTGCGTAATCTTGGCCAATTCAAACAGTTTTGTTACGGTAAAGAATGGGGGATTAGTTTATGGAGCTTCAAAGCCAAATATAGAAAATGCATGCGAAGGATTATAGAGACATCAAAGAATAAAGATTCAGAATATATTAGGGTGCAGTTTCGTCTTCCATCTCTTCTTATTTCTGGTCTTTTCCATTGAAATAGTAAAGTGATGCATAGAGCAGTGAAAGAGAACCGTGGAGAACATTGGCATCACGTTCATCTTCTTTGATTAATTTACAAGGCTGTTATGTGGGTTTTGCACACACGCAAATCACATATTGTGCTGGAAATTAAGCAGTGGATGCTTTTTCTCTCGGTGCATTATGTGTGTTTTACATTATTTGTCATAAAATATAAATATGTCTTGTTTCAGAATCATACATTCCAAAAATGCGAAAAATAGCTTTGAAGAGATAGCAGTACATTTAGGGTATGAGTCATCATCTTGTTTTCGGGTCAGGATATTATCACCTCCTGGAGGAATGAGAAGATGGGAAAGTTGTGTGTGTGTGTATGTGTGTGTGAGCGCACATGTTGCTTTAGAAGTGTGGTATCAAATCCAAAGAGACAGACTGAATTGCTGACTTCACCGTGACTGCCAGAACCCGGGGGCAGCTGGAATGATTGTATTTTAACACTCTTATGTAATTAGGGTGCTGTCATTTTGACTATATGAAGCCCTAAATATAGGGATTATGCTGCAGTTTGGCAATTGCAATATTAAAATATCTTAAGGCTATCAGTACGGTTATGAAATACTTGTATTAAAGTGCTGTTGAGGAGTTGGCATGCGGGGAACAAATCATTTGGAGTGGATTTGAAAACTGTAAACATGCCTAAAGAGGAATGAAAGGTACTTATAAATAAGCTTAGGGGCACACAGTGCAGACTAATTATATAAGAGTTGGTCTTAAAAGTTCCCTGGACGAAAACAGGGGAGTGTGTGTTTGTGTGCACCACTCTTGTTGTTGCTGGAGGCCAGTTCCCAGCAGATCTAGGAGGATTGTAACTTCATCCTTATAACTGGACGTTAATCTTGTGGAATCAAGCACGGCTTCTGGGGGAACAAAGCGCTAACATCGCCGCCTGGTCCTCAGAACACCAACACACACAGAAACACACAGTTTGAAAGTCATAAACTCCTCTGTACACACAGAATGGGTTCATAGTTCATGCAATCATCTGTGATCCATTACATAAAAGTGATTGTTTTGGGCTGTGCAGAGACTTTTTTTCGCATTCAGACAGAAACAATTGTTTATTATCAATTGATGTCGGAGCTGTTGTCTATACGATCATACATAATATATGTAAGCCTATAAAAACCCATGTCATGTGGTATGTTTCTGGAGTTGTGAGATAGTTTACTTAAATGTGTTTGAGTTATATTGGGAAATACCTTGCTGCAGTTCAGACATGGCTGTCATTGGCAAACAGTTTGAATATGAGTCATAGACAATGTGGACGAGGATGAGGATTGGGAAAAACTGGAGTTTTCTCTGCAAGTGTACATTTTGAATCCTGCCAGGCTGAAACACTGCCAACAGCACTGACAGCTGCATTGGCACTGTGTGAAGTCATTTGGATGGACGATTAAAGAAGTCCAACAGGCACAGCTGTGAGAGGAAACTGAATTGAGTAGAGAGAAAGAGACACAATTTGGAGGTATAGATCCAGATTGGACAAGAAGACAGTATAGAGAGCGAGAGAAAGAGAGAGATTGTGATCCCTTTTCTTGATATTTACACAACAAAATATTGTTGTCATGGTTGTTAAATGTTTTAACCATTTTGCAAGTTGTAATAACCTTGTACAGTGTGCTTTGGCTTTACTGTTTTTGTATACGGTCATGCAACTAAATCCTGTTTGAAATTATATTTCAGAGAGAGAAATTAAGAAAGCATAATGGCTGTCTGACTCAACCTGAGAAAGGATTTCCTCTTTTCAAGAAATCTGACTCAGGACAGGGAAGTGAGCAGAGTGTAACTTACCATACAAACCAGAGAAAAGGAACTCCATCTTCTGCTAAAACATAATAGCCCCTACATTAGTTACAACCTTTGACCTAAAGGCGTCTTAACCCTCCTCTCTGTCATGGGAACAGTGCCCCTCTGTTTATGGCAGTTTAACAGACCTCAGTTGTGGCCCCTAGCAGTCGGTGAGCGGTAGGTGTACTGATCTCTAGAGCCCGATGTGGGAGTGCCGCTGGGCGGGGACACAAAGGCCTGTCGAGCCACTGATTGGTCTCTAATGTTCAATGGAGGCGGATCTAACCCAGCAATTTGCCCAAATGCATGTCAGTCGAAAGCGATAAATGCTGCTTTCAGGGACTCCTCGAAATATTGTGTTAGAGTTAGAGAGCTTAATTTGAAAAGATCACTTTGTTACTCGTCGTTTATATTATCATTGTGCAGTGGTGGAATTGATCTTAGATACAAGTTACAACTACTGTTTTTCAGTGATAGTTTGAGCTACTTACTGGCAAACTTTATGAGTTTTTTTATGTTAGTTTCCCTCTATTTCGCATTCAGAAACAAGTGGTGTCAGTACCCCATTAAAATCATGTGTTAGATATAAAATATAAGCCTACAGTTTTTATTATGGTATATTGGGCACCACACGTTCAGTTTATTTTTGAGGATGAGTAGGCTACAACTACAAATATTAAAATAGATGAATGTCTTTTGTGGTTTTGCATGGAGCTTTCCAAAGTTTAAAATTATTATATTTTTCTAATGTTGCACTTATGGTTTGAACTATGTGGGCATTGAGGATCTAATAAAATATGATATCCAGTTGCATTATGTGAAATGTAGAGTCAAGGATTTGTGAATCTCGACCCATAGGTTTTTCTTGGCCCCTGATGCATCAGTTTTGTCAAGTGCTGTTTTAATATGTCCCCCAAATCTATTCCTGTGATATATAAAATTGATGGATAGGCTACCACTATACGTATAGGATTTTAATTATCCTTGTGCTTTTTTTGTGTGCCCACATTGCACATGCTTCTGCTTTGGGGATGTGTTTGTATGTACACAAGCAGCAGAATTGCATCCATCGGTATCCATGGTAATGGATTGAGAGTGGCTGAGTTCTGGGCGAAATAATCCTCCATACAAACCCCTCTTTAATGGGGAGTTTGGGAGAGGCCTGAGAGAGCTGTGGATTCAAAAATATCCGATAGCTCCTGAAGGCAGCATTACCCCCTTCAATTTACGGTCTCTCAGCATGGATTCAACGTGATCGCGTCTCTCAGAGCAGCGGTGTGGTTTCTGAGGAGCGCTCAAATGCTTCAGTCAAACGCGTTTCAAACAGGATGTAGCGACTGATACAAGACAGAGCACGGAAAGACAAGGTTAAACTCTGCGATATGACAAACACCAGGGAGCCAGAAATGAGCGCCACGGCGGAGGAGCAGCAGGCAGGAGGAGTCCCGACGAAGCAGCTCACCGCCAGCAGGTCTTGACGGCTGCTCCCGCTGACCTGAGACGCCCAGCTCCCTCCGGTGCACACACACAGAACACAACATATCCGCAATACTGCACATCCCATCGGTGAACCTTGAAACCGATAATGGCGAGCCAGAATGACTGTAGTGTGAAGGTTGCTTTGAGGTAAGCCTCCGACGTCTGTCTGCTGCAAATTATTTGATCACATTGTGTATGTGTCTCCTTATGGTCAATTAAATGCATGCTGCACAATAGTCTTATTGCACTACATACTAGACTCCTTATTTGTACAGCTACAGACAAGAGCACCTGGTTTTATAATCTACATGGGTGGTGCTCTTTACAGTATTGATAAGGAAACGCATGTGGCAGCACCACGCTATCTCCATATGATTGTTTTTATGTTGAGGGCATAAGTTCTCCACAGCATTGGTCTGTTTTGTGCGAAGCAGAGGCTTGCATTCATCATTTAACATTGGGTGGAGTGACAAGGACAGCTGCAGCCAGGTGCAGGGAGGAGAATGGGCGTTTCTCCTTCAACACATTTTTGAATTATCATTCTCACATGCAACTACCTACAGTATCACTTAATCATAATCTAGTATAGTGAGCATATTGCATGTGTATGGCTCAGTTAGCTCCCTAACTAGGTTTGAAAAGCAGAGGCCTGTGGTGTTTTAAAAGAAAATCCTACCTCTGCAAATGAATCAGGCACAAAGACATGTTCTCCTTCAGAGCTGTGTCATTCATTGCCTTTGTTGGAAATGCACCCAGGAGCTTTGGCAGCAGAGCAGCTTTCCTGGATTTGTATCAGGAGATTTTAGCAGCCCATCGATTGTCTGTGCCAAGACCAAATGCAGATTGGGAGAGATCACATAAATGTGTCTGTGCTGGCACTCATGACTTAAATGGGATTGGGGCTAGGTCTGCAATCATGCTCATTTTGCAGTGTGCGGCGGAGCTGAGGCGGTGGTCTTTGACTCACACCCTCTCAGAGCCGGTCATCAGCTAATGAATCCCAATTGGTCATAATGAGAGTTTTTTTATAAGAAGATTAAGAGGAAATAGGCATCCTTACATCTTCTCTTGATGTGCAAATGTGAAGCAACTAATACAAAGTAACAGCAAAATGTTACTATTCTTCAGCATGGACTCTACTGAGGTCTCCAACCTAATTTTGTGGGGGTTGAGGATGGGGTCGGCCGAGTAGAGGAGCCTTTTAAGACGAACCTTCCAACCGATGGCCCCATTTCCCCAGGGGAGGTTTCAGAGTCACTTGTCAATCAACCGCTGAGTGGATCTTCTTTTGTGCTTGTTCACAGCAACTGTAACAGGAAGTGTGGGGTGGGTGGTGTTTGCCAAAAAGGCAAAGAGAGAAGGTGAAAAGAGAAGCCGCTTAGACAGCTGGTGGCTGCTGCTCTGCTGAAGTTATTGATTGAAGTCTGGAGAGAAGAGGCTTCTTGTAATAGTGTTACTGAACAAGAGAAGGTGACAGATCTCGCTACATGCACTCCACACGCACACCCTTGTTAAGCTGTGTCCATCTTTTTTCGGTGATGCAATGTTGACATGATCATCAGCGTTTAAGCATATTGTCAAACTTTGCAAAATATCAAATCAACACAAAGGGGATTACAATCACAGCTTTAATTAAGTTTTATTAGCAAAAACATAACTTTGTAATTAAACAGTTTGTGTAATTGTATGACTGCTGGTGGGCGAGCTAGTGCCGGTCCTTTTCATCATGTAGGATGTATGTGTGTATTTACACGGCCTTTGAGTGCCACCAAAGCGTTTGTGTGTTTGACAGGAAATGGGAGGGCCACAAATAAACACGAGGAGAGGGATAACTTCCTGTCGTATAAGCGATGGTTTTCCCAATGACAGCCAAGCGTCTTTTTTTTTCTTTCCCTGAGAAAGTCGGCTGCTGATAAGAGAGGACGGTGTTTAATTGCTCCCATGTTGTGCAGCCCTTGGGCAGGCTGCATTAAGCTTGGGTCTCTGTGTGTTGTGTGTGTGTGTATGTTTTGGAGGGCAATGAGGTTGTCTCAAGGGCCAACTGAAACACACACACACACACACACACACACACACACACACACACACACACACACACACACACACACACACACCACACACACACACACACACACACACACACACACACACACACACACACACACACACACACACACACACACACACACACACACACACACACACACAGTCTGAGTCGCCAGCATCCATTTCCTGAATATCTGCACTGCCTTCCCTAAACAATGGCCATATAACCAGTGACATGACCTACAATCCTGCATTCAGACTTGAAAGTCTGAGGAATGGATGTTGATGTGAAGCACACACACACACACACACACATATATCTATATATATATATATATATATATCTATATATATAATCTATATATATCTATATATATATATATATATATTATATATATCTATAGATATATATATAGATATATATATCTATAGATATATCTATAGATATATCTATATATATATATATATCTATATATATATATATATATATTAGATATATATATATATATTATATATATATATATATATATATATATATATATATATATATAGATATATATATATATATATATATATATATATATATATATATATATGCGCACGCACACTTAGGGCAATGATGGTTCTGCATTGCATTCGAGTCAAACATGACGGGGTGCATGTAATGTTACTTCCTACTAAGTGGCCGTTGTTAAATTGCTTCTGGCTTGGCTGTTTCATCTTCATACAGCTGCCTTCACTTAAGAGAAAAGCCTAGTCTGATGCAAATGTTCTATAATACCTCATTCACACCAACGGTGTTTCAGGGCCGGTTCGGAGCGGGAGCTTGAAAAGCACCGGGTTTTCCTTTTCACACCGCAGCGGAACAGCCTCTTAGCTCCAGAATCCGGTTCGTTTCAAGCACCAAAAAATTCTCCGGCTAGAGCAAAAGCACCGCATACGTCACGCTTACGTCGAGGCAGGGGCAGGGGCGGGATCAACTCCTGAACAACAACAAAAAGCCCGCGTTTTATCCAGTTTGTACACAACGATGGAGAAACTTAACAAGCAGCAGTGGTCCACTGAAGAGACCAGTTACCAAAACCAAAACGAGTAGCGCTTCAACACAATCGGCCATTGTTGTTGTTGTCGGTGTGAGCTGTGAGGGGTTTCCGCGCGGTTTGGCTTTATGAAGCAGGCACGCAAACGGTTACGTCATGACGCAAACGATGACGCAATGACGCAGCACCAGTCGGGCTCTGAGCGGTGTGAAAAGAGCCGGAGCTAAACCGAAGAACCGGTTCTGAACCTGAAAAGCTCTAGCATCTGAACCCCCTCACACTCATATTCACTCACAGCTGTTTCACTTCATATCAACGGTTCCTCCTCATCTCGTTGATCTTGAGTGCTGCATTTCCTCCTGATTGAAGGTTTTATGTTATGGCTGGCTCTTTGTGTGCATGTGCTGCTATAACTGTCAATAATTCTACTTTTGTGAGTACGCATGTATGTTGGGTGTAACTTGACATGAGAGTTACGAGCAGTGTGTTAATTACCTTTAGCATATCGATCTCACTCTCTCTTGCAGTTTCTCTTTCTGTAGCTCTGCCAACGTACTCATCTCAGATCAGAGAGCGACTCTGGTCTTCCACCAAAGTGCTAAGTCAGCCTCAATAGCTGTGTAAAAATAGACACAAAGACAAATCTGTTTAGTGCTGTCAGGGTGTTTTAACCCTGTGACTAGTGCTTGACGTTCTCACCTTAACAGACTCTTTCTCGAGGCTTTTTGTGGAAGAGAAACTTGAGGAATCACCAATAAATGACTGTTTTATGCATTTGTGGTTCAAGGTGATGGCAGTACTGAAGCTCAAAGAAAAACATGATCTTCTGCAAATCGAACACAAATTATCCAGTGTTCTTCCACAGCCTACAGGTGGATGACCAGGGTTTTGTGGACAGTTATGACGCAGAGAGTTATGGCCTAAAGCCCCTTAAATAGGAGCTCAGCTGAGGAAAAAGATTAGCTTTTATCTCTCTGCTCTTCTGCTGACGTGTCCAAAAATAGTACTTTTCAGAAACGCAAATGTTTGTCTATAAGTCCATAAAACTACTGCAGACTGTTGCCTCCCCATGACCAAAACACTTGTTTCAAAACGAAACAGGAGTACAAATGCGGAAGAGGCCCCTCACAGCTGATACACAAAGGCTTTAAATGGGAGTTTTTTTGTTTTAGGACGTGTCCTGTGTAGGCTACCAGTCTCGCCTGTTTCCTGTGTGTGATAACAGTTCACCCCACATCACATACTCTGTCTGGGTTACACACCTCCCCAGGGGGTTCCCTTTAAAAATGGCTTGACTCTGGTGGGAAATGTGTTTTTGTGTGTGAGACTATTAGCCAGTATGTACTAGTCACAGGGTAGTGTTGCAATGTAATCTCCTCATGAGTGCATTCTTACATTTAGGCTCAAAATGTATCCCCCCAATGACCAGCTTGCTGCAGATTTACAGCCACCGGCCAGGAAGAGTGAAAGCGCTTGTGCTTTGATGATGGGAGTCGCCACTGAAGTTGTTTTTTAATGAGCGATTTGGTCTCCAACGAGGAAAGAGGAGCAGGAAACATGACGGAGCACACACGCAGGCTGGCCGTCCACAGCTGGGCATCACTTCCTCCTCACGCTGGCCTGCTGGTCACATGTTGTCTGTTGTTGCCCTTTTAGACCTACCAGTTCTGTATGAATGTTCTTTGTGACAAGAGTGCTAAAGACGCTGCCTGACGCCTGTCTATAATAGCTTAGCATTGAGTGAACAGTGTATGCTCTAAGCAGAAAGAAAGAGAAAAGAAAATCCACTGACATAAGACCTGAAAGGTGATAGGAACATCATGTTACTTTAAACCAAAGAACACAGTGATGCGTGGAAGGCAACAATCAGAGCATTTCGTGACAGTAATCAGCTTAAAAAGAATAGTACTGGGTGTTTTGTTCCTCACCTAGAGTGACTGTTACATAATGTGCAGGCTCAGAGGCTTTACCAGCAGATTGATGACGAGGAGGTGAAAAAGCTATTCAAGACAAAATAACCAAGGTTGCAGAGCAAAAATCCTAGTTTTTCAATACATTTTACCACAATAACACAACTCCCGTTATACACATCTGATGACAGCTGTTGAACGAGCAATTTGAATGTTTTTCTGGAAGAGCTGACTGCCAGGGAGGCGTTGCTTGTGTATATATCCTCATAGGGTGAAATGTATTGTGTATTTAATCAATAAATCAGAAACATTTCAGACCTGGCACAGACTTTAAAATGAGTTGAGTAACTGCTGATGAACTTGTCCCTATTAAGTGCATCAGCACTCCCTGATGGTGTGCGGCTGTTGCAGAATGACTTCCTGTGAGGGTGCTGCTGGACTATCCACACTTCCTGTTCACTTCCTGCTTGAAATGCTGATGAGCCTGTTGATGCAGTTCAGTTAAGATTTCATCATCACTGAGAGCATAAACCTGAGAGAAAAGAAGGTGGAAGTTAACCCCTAAGGCCAGCAAAGAATACCTATAGGAATCCGCCTTGTGCTCTGTTGCTTAAATGAGAACAGAAATGAATGCGCTTTAAAAAAAACCCAGCTCTTCTAAAAAAAAAGAGGCTTTTTGACCTTTTGTTATTTTCTCTCGCTCAAGCTCGTCTGCACTGTGAGCAAAATAAAGCGTGAAACTGTAACCAAAATGCTGGAATGTCACCAGCTTTCTCTCCCCCTCCTCAGCTCCTTCTGCCTCCTACACACACGCACACACACACACACACGCACACGCACATGCACACAGATCTGTATTTATTTGAATTCGTCCATTTGAATTCGGTAAGGAATGAAAGGCGCTTCACTCTGAATATTTGCATGTTTCTGTTATCAGGGTCTCATCATATGTCAGCTGGAGTTGGCCTTCTAAACAGTCCTCCTCACTATAACCATTCATGCTGCTCGGAAACAAGAAAACCTTTTTAATGGGTTGTTTGGACACAGCACAGAATTGTTTTAATTTATTCATTCTTTAGCATTTCGCTTTCAACCTTCCGTGAACTGCATATTTTGATAGCAATAGCAACCGATTTGTGTGTGTTGACGTGTGTGTGTGTGTGTGTGGGATGGGGGATGAGGCGTAGCAGAGGCCCTTTAAACAGAGCACCTCTCGGGTGAGTGCAGACAGAGGACACAGTGTGAATGAGTCTGATGTCACTGCAGGTCTTTGTGCTCTCTGCTGAGTTTTTACACACACACATTCATATAAAGACACACTGAGCAAGGGAGGAGAATTGGAGGGTAAAAGAGGGTTGAAGAACAGGATATATTTTTAGAGAGGACGGTAGGCAGGAAGGCCTGAAAGTAACAAGGTTTGCAGAGTCAATTCTCGTCTTTGTTTAATGAACTGCTCTTCGTCTTCTCAAAGAGCAATGCTTCCTTCAATTCAACATGAAATTCAAAGGAGAATCTAAGAGGAAAAGAGATGGACGGAGGAAAAAGACACAACTGTCTGCTGTTGTCAAAAGGGCTACTGTAGCGTTCAAATATGAGCTCTTAGCCAAACATGCAATCATTTTGTGCCTGTCCATGTGTGCAAACTGTGTGTGTGCGTGTTTGTGCGTCCGAGCATCATGTGTATGAATAATTTGGGCACAGCTGCACGTGTTTGCCATATTCCCGCAGAGAGAGGAAGAGATGGAAGTGTTGTGTCTAGACTGTGTAGTTTATTTACTTCTCTATTTTATTGTTGAATGTCCTTACTAAAAATGTAAAATAATATTCTTCTGCTTTTCCTAAATGTGAACTACAAATATAACTTGACTTGCCGGTAAACGAGTGATAGATATTTATACCTATTAATCATTTGATCTGTTATGTGTCTCTTTACACATGCACTTAAACACACAGACAAAAGTATTGATTCTAATGTAACCCTGTTTTTCCTTTGTAATTTTGTAAGCCCTGTGGGCCATTTCTGAATATGAAAATTGCATTTAACTCAGTGAGGATGTGTTACCATTGTAGACAACACAAAATAAGTTAAGACCTCTGAACGTGTGCCAGACTGTGTCTCAGTGCATGTTTCAGTAGAGCTGCTGTCACCTTCTGCCGATATGAAGGGGTGGGGTATGTGTGTGTGTGTGTGAGTGTGTGTGTGTGTGTGTGCAACCAGCTGGCCTTTAATCACCTTCAGTGCTAAGTAGCTTAATCACTGCTGGAGTGGGTCTCTGAGTTTGTTTTGTTTAGTAGTTGGGTGTAAAGAAAGGAATATGACTGCAGGACGAGGCTATTGAATATTTCAGCACAAAATGATTGATGATCTAACATTTATATACTTTAATTTGCCCAGTACCTCCATCTGCAAAATGATGTAACAGACTTAATATTTAGTATATATTTTTTTATATCTATATATAAATAGAAACACACGCTGCATATAACTGTTAAACGCTGCATTATAACAGCTAAACATCAGCGTGATGCAAAGAGACTTTGCCTTTGGGATGTATAAAAAGTGAAATAAGAAAAAAAATGTTGTTCACAATGATGAATAGAAAAGTCATGGCACTGCTGATCAACAGTGTTATGGAAAGTCCCCATTGTGCATTAAAATCAGCAATTTATCGGCACTGTAACGCGGCTCTCCAGATAAGCACAGTTAAATCAGCGAATGAATTGTATAGACTGTCTTGGAAAGAGTCTGTAATACCTGCACATACTATGATAAGCTAGCTTTAAAGCCCCTTCCTTTCTTGGAGAAAAGCATTAGACACATTTAGCAGCAGCTCATTATCTTGTCTGCTTCAAAATTCATCAGACTAATAATCACCATTCGTAGGTTATACAACTTATTTTTATATCATCTAACCTCATACAGCTCTGCAGGCATTTGAGGAGAACACACGCGTGTTCGTGTACCAGACAGGAAAGCAGAGACTTTAGCCCTTGGCTAAATTCAAATACCTACAGACAGATGTGTTGGCTGGCTACATTAGCCATCATGCTAAATGTTGTTTGACAGAACAGAGGCTGGTTAGCATAACAACCAGCCCGCAAGGGAGCAGACAGACAGACAGGCAGAGTCATGGCAGCAGTCTACAGGTCAGCTGTGTGTGTTGTACACTGTGTATGGATGCAAATGGTAAACACAATCATGGTTTTGGCAGCTGTTTGATTGTTTGAGTTGCAAACCTTTATTCTTTTTATTCTTGAAACGGATACATCATCAAGTACACAATATTGTATGATCCTCAATATTTTGTTTGGTTGTTTTGATTCATTTTGTGTTTGTTTTTACATTTAAATAATTCACATAAATAGGTCAATGTGATTTCACATATTTCATTGGTGAAATTAAAATATGGGATTTTATGTAATGTAACATTAACCACATTTTAACGTCACATTTAAGGTTGCGTGGTTCATCACATGCGAAGCAGCATTTCATGCGTAAGAAAACTTGTTACAGGCATGTGGTTTTCCTTGTGAATAAATTAGCATGATAATTTCACATGTGAAAACAAACATTAATTTCCTATGTGCTCAAGAGGTAAGGGTGCTGAAGCCAGGATAATTAAAAGCAAAATGTGAACCAAACCTCGCATTGACCCCTTTTATTGAGGGCTGCTTTATGTTGCCACCTTTTAGTCTTTGATCTTTTTTATGAACACCATACTGGGTCTCCCACTAGTGCCCATGCCATAATTTAGTCTCAGACCGGATCAATTATGAGACATAGTTTCTGGCTTGTTAGGGAAATATATCACTCACACTCTCCAGATTGTAGGTATTCACATGGTGGCCCATACTAAAATCATACATTCATGGTACTAAGAAGCACTTTGGCTAAAAGCAATCAGTATCCATGGGAAAAACAAATGTTATCTGGATGTCCAACGCTTCCTCTCTCAGACCGTTGAAGTTAATTAGAATAAGGCAGAAACCGCCTAGCACCTCCCTGACCTTGACAGGGCCGTCTGTCATTAAATTGTAGGAAAGAAAGCTAATTTGATTTTTGTCTTGTGCCTCCACCTCCCCCATGGAGCAGCAGACAGAGCAGACGAGGGGGTTGTTGGGAGGCGGGTGAGGTGGGGGATGAGGAAGTGGGCTGGGGATTGACCCACAATCGGCTCCGATGATGCGGACTGATGTGCCCTTGTAACAATGAGACAAGATGATCATTTGAAATTGAATGATAGCCAGTGGTGAGAAATTCTAACTGAGTGGCACAGTTTCTGCTGTGATGATCGAAGACATTGAATAACGCCTCTATTCTTACACACTTATTACTGTTACAAGTATAATTCAATGTAGGTATTATATACCAAACTTGGACTAACATAATAAGATCTTTAAGTATGAGGGTTGTTTTGCTTGTGTGAAAAGCCTGAGGGCCTTACACTCGGACAGTATATAGCTCCATCTGTTATGGCGCGGTTGATAAAGCATAGGCAATGTGTTTCACAGCTGATTTTCCTCACCACTTTTGTTGTGTTCAAGTTTCATGTGTAGTCACGCAGCTCTGTCCCGCTTCACCTGATACCATCAGCATAAAAATGTGATATTTGAGACCCTGAATTGTCCACAGATTCCACTCTGAAGCCTTGGCTTTAGTTCCCTTTTTATCCATGATGTGCTGGTTTGTTGTCATGGGACATGGGTATCTATCCATCTTTCTATTTCAAGGACAACAAACAAAAAGACAGCAACAAGGCCAAAGTTGTGTACCAAGAACGCCTTTAAACTTTAAACAGACATTACACTTTAACAGTGTATATCTTTTGGAAATAAATTCCCGATTGAGATAGTGAGTTGATCTTACTGGAACATTTAACCTAGCCCTTTCCAGACAATGTAGGACAATTCTATCCTTACAGTCCAGCTCATGTTAACGTCAATGAACCAGATCGCTCATTTGTGCTCCAGTGTGCGACACTGCAAGCTAACACAACCAGTCAAACCAATGAGCAAAATATATGTGAGCCCTGCTCTCCCTTATCACCGGTTACCAATCGGCAGAAGTGCCTAGGGCCACAGGGCCGCCAGTCTGTGAAAATAGGAAGATAGATAAAAGGAAAAGTGGCTCGTATCCATTGTATGTCTGAGTGTGGAGGTGAATAGACTGCCATCATCACATGAGTGTGTAGCGTCACTGTTAGTGTAATCCAGAGACAGAATATCCTATTTTGATGGAGAGGTTGTTTGTAGGAGTGTTTATGCTATTGTTCTCCAAGCTTCTTAAATAGTAAGACTACTCAGATGTTTCATATATTATATTAATGCTTTAATGGCATAGATCAGTTTCATAGAGCCACAATTTCAAATTGCCCCATTTCCCCCATAATTACAATAAATCCTCACATTTGAGAATATAGAACCATCAAATGTTCTCCATCAGGTCTACAATATGTCATCAAATATTGGAAAATGGCCATTACAATGTTCTAAAGCCTAAAGTCACCAAATCTCTTGCTTTGTCTGAACAACATTCCAAAATCTAAAGCTATTTGACCTCTTTCCAATCACCACGTGTGTCAGTGTGGCGAGACAGACGCAGAGGAAGTGGCAGAAGGTGTCCACTCTGAGTCTGCCTGCGACCACCTGGGTGAGACAGCTGTCTGCGCCCAGCGCCAGCCTCTTGTGACCCATGTCCTACTTCCTCTACACACGGCCGCTTATAACGTGCGCTGCTTCTTTGCGCTGCCTTCTTTGCGCTGCCTTCTTTGCTTTCTCATTTATGTATCCCACACTCAGTCAGCTATCCCGTCCGTTTACTTCATGCATCACTGCCTAATTTCTCGAAGCGTCCTCATTAGTGCCTTCTCTTCTGGTGCTCCCACCTGAGCCAGCAATTTTGCTCTCTGAACCCTGCTGCCTTTGTGACCGTGCGTCTCTTTATTGATCCTGGTATTCTGTCTCTCTAAGTCAGAGGTCAAAGCTTGCTAAATGCCATACTTTACACCTCATTCACTTTATTTGACGTCAGCCTATTTCAATCATAGCTAACGTGGGCTTACCTTGCCAGGGACAAAGCACAGTCAGGTTCCCATTGGTTGTTTCTGCCATCCCCTTAGAGAGCGTTGGCTAGCACAAGCTTCTGAATATGTATGTGTATGTGTGTTTGGTCACATGCCTGTAAGCCTGCTGGGATGTCGGGCCCATGTGGAGGATTGGAGGCCGAAGCGAGAGACAGATTTTGTTTTGAATGGCCTGCCTCCATAAACCATTATGGAAGAGTCATGCACAGATGCTTAGCTGATTACTATAAGAGGATGGCATGATGCTGAGGGAAAGGTGTCTTAGATGGATTGTGATGGATAGAGACAGAGAGATGAGGAGGCCGATTGGAGGGAGAGAGACAGTTGATGGGTTTTTGTGCGGAATCACTGCAGACAGGCTGATCCCGGGAATCAATGTGAGGACTGATTAAATGGGCAGCAGCAGCACAGAAAGGCCTACTGTAGCTTAATAATCAAAAAATCGAGCCTTTCAGCTGCACTGTGTTTTATAGAGATTGTGGGTATTAGGGTGGGTCTTTAATGAATAGGCCTTAATTAATGAAAGCTATTAGATGCAAGAAGATGTTCATTAGTGCTGAATACATTTACTTTAAGGCGAGGCATTGGGAAATCTTACATTCACAGACAACAAAACTGCATTCACTAATTATAATGCAAAACACTATCTCCATAGATAATAATGATGTTTGTGATTACATTTATTCAGTGATGATATGAAACGTCTCAAAGATTATGGGTTGGATGTAAATGTTGGTGCAGAGAGTTGGCCTAGGATGGCTTGTAGTAACCTTTTTAATCTAGCAATATTATCATGTAAAAAAGTGTCGAATCATTTTGTTTGTAAGCCTACATATATGCTCAACTAGGGGTTGACCATGGTTTCCACTATACCTATTAGTGTAAGCATTTAGCCCAAAGCACCATTACACCCAAATAAAATCTATAAAAACTGCCAGCTTGGTTGTAGAACTCTTTTCCAATCTTTTTCACCCATTCTTCTCAACTTAACACAGTTTGCATACATTTAGATAAGGACAATTCCCATTTTAGTACAGGAATTTCATTTAAGTGCAGGAATTTTCCTATTAATGTCATTATTAAGCATATAGACATATGATTAAGTACATCAACTTATAACCTCGGATAAAAGCCCTTTGTAGGGTTTACTTGTCAACTAATGTTTGGACAAACTACTGATCAATTGACCTTAACACAAATGTCCCTTTTCACATCCATCCTGCTCTATTACTCACTTGGTTAAATGTCTTTTCTTCCAGTTGTGACCTTAGCAGACACTGGTGAGCCTCCCCTCCATCCATCGCTGCACCTCAGGGCCTCTCACATTTCATCCCACAGTCACTGATATGCCCAGAGCTTTTGACCCAAAATGGGCCATGCCAATTTCCTGTGTTCTCAGGGCTTTTCATGTCAGACATTTGACAATCTTCATGAATTGTCATATTATCCCCGCTCTCCTGTTCTCCCTTTCTCTTGTTCCCTCTGTCTTTATATCTGTTTAGGTCTTTTAACAGTTGAACAAGAAAGAAAGATACAGTGAAAGCAAAAGGGAGATAAAGGTTCAAAGAACTAAATCAGCTCCACCTCCACAGCTTTTCATGAGTTTTGTATCGGGTGTACAGTGTGACAGGCCACTACTGTTTGTTGCCACGATACTTCTGGAGACATCTTTTATCGTTTTAAAGACGTTCAACACAACAACCATGGTTGTCAGTAGCCTTTGTTGTATGTCATCCCCCTTCTCGCTGCCCTCATTTTCTGTTTGAAAAAAATAAACTCAAACATCCAATATAATTATATTCGTATTAACATTTTTTCTGTCTTTTCACATTTCCTCTTAGTGAATATATGGTTTCACATTGGGTGTCATTGCCATTATGAAATGTTATTGTATTGGAAATTAGTATAAATAATAATATTTTAAGGTACTTCTCTTTGAATATCTGCAGTGTTATCTATCTCCCCGTTGCAATGGGTACATAACCTTGACATGCTCACATTGATAAGAGCACAGCTGAGTAAAGTATCTCATGGCAAGTCAAAGAAAGAAAATATTTAGCAGACATTTTGTTTTTAGACTCTTTGTACTATTGTGAAATGACACTGATTACGAGATTTTTTACAATGAGTGATTTACGACTTCATTCCCACTTTTTCTGAATGCTTGTCATAGTTGCATTTTATAATTAAAGTATTTTTTCTAGGATGACACACACACACACACACACACACACACACACACACACACACACACACACACCACACACACACACACCACACACACCCCTCTGTGCCAGTTGGTTTAATCCTAATCTGAACTCCGACAAAGCACTAATCGGAGGTACGATACAGGCGAACAGAACAGAACCAGATGGAGACACTGTGCTCCGGTTTACATAATCTCTGTTGGGCTGGTGGCATGAAGTAAATCTCTTTCAGAAAGGAAACAGATCTTCTCAGTAAATAACAGTACAACCCTGATTGTAAAAAGTGTATTTATTATTATTCATCAGGTTAACACAGTACTAATGTTGCCTGAGTGTGCTGGTTAATAGTACAGAAGAGCTTTAAGTATTAATCATCAAAATATATGTTTTTTACTGACCCTGTGGTATTAACATGATTGTATTAGTTATAATATGACTGTGGATAAGGTATTTAATATGTTATTTGCTCATAGGTACGTAAATCCTTAGTTATAATGGTATGGTAGTTGGATTTCATTTGCAACGTATGCACAGCTTACGGTTTGGCAGAAGTTCAAGAAACGACTTTATATTTATTTATATTGTATGATCAATGTCAGTGACTTGCCTGATAAATGAAGGCCACTTCTGTTGAGTGCATTTTGCATTATTTCATGGCATTGCGCATTTAGTTTTTATGAGAAATCAAGCCTTTGCTGTTTGGAGCCAACACCCCGTCAGCTGATAGTGTTGTGTAGCTGTTGTGCGGAGCAGTCAGCAGAGATGCATCCTGTGGCAGTTTAAAAACCACTCGGCTACCACCGACACGCGCCGACAGGCTTGGAATTAGAGGGTTAAACTTTTTAGCTGACAATGTTCTTTGGAAAAATAATGAAATATGGCTTTGACCTACACTGCAGTGCACCACAACATTTCTCAAATATTTCTGTGTTTGTCGATGATGTGTTTTCAATCTGGAGGCCTAAGGTCCAATTCATGTGAGTGGGGATAATGTGCTTGGGTTGCGGCGATTGGACAGACACTCAACTTTAGGACAAATCCAGTGCGACATCATGCTGTGATGCCTAGTCATGAACCGTACAGTAATCATCCCTGCCTCTTGCTGCCATGTGACAGGGGTAGAAAATAACAAACAAAGTTAGGGTAAAAAAACAAACACAGCCCTTACCCCCTACTGCCAAGAAGTTGGTCAAACAGCGGAGTACATAAATGCTCTTTGGAGCAATTGTTTAAGGATTTTGATAGCATTTTTCATTCAAAAGCTCCAGAACAGGGTACAGTTCCTCCTTCTTTTGTTGTATGGATACTGTTAAAAGATTGAATTTGCCTTCAAGTGGGGTTGGAAATATCGAGGTTCATAAAAAAGCTCTGACGGAAAACAAATGGGTAAATCCCACACTGCTGCAAAACCCTGCGACTAATTGCTGAATCGCCTGATTTGGTGTGTATAGAGCCTTAACAACATAAACGCTCTAGGCTGTCATCCATTTATTTGATGATAAATATACCAAGAGCATGGATTATTTCTGCCTGACACTGCACACTTTGTTTTGCACCAATTCTCAGCTGGAAGACAAAATTGAGTAATGGACACTGCTGGTTTAGGATTTAGGAGACAGTAGCTACTAAATGAGTACCAACCCTCATTACACAAACGTAATGAGGTGTAAGAGAGAGGTAGAGAATGGGAGAGGGGATGTGATGACAGCTTTTACACTTGTCTCTCCGCAGAGTGGTTATTAATGAGTGGATGACAACAGGGGGATATTAAGTCTCAACACCTCCTGCTTTGTCAGCCCATGTTGAGACAAGGGCAGGGAGCAGGTTATTGGAATAGGGCGGGGCTTGGTTCAGAGATCGATGCAGTGAATATATTATTCCAGAAATACAAATGTAGTCTTGAATCCACACATTTTTTACCAAACAATCACATTACAGCAGGTTAGTTTTGTGTTCATCCAATATCCACCCTATTTGAGTTGTGTTTAGGTCTCCACAAACTCCTTAGGGAAATACCTGGCTCTTTAGCTGCATAATGATCCATATGTTAACTAGCTGGTTGCTTGTCTGCCATTTTGTGCTCAGCAGATAGTTTATAGATTTATCAGAGCTTTTTCACAAACAAAACCCTTTCACCCAGAAACGCCAGCAAGTTTCTGGGCTGAACCAAAACAATCAATTAGTGGGCCACAAAAACCAAAGCAATAAGCTGAAAGACACTAAAACTTGGAATTATAGACAGGCTGCAGTTGTGTGATAATTATCTGTGTTATTAGACACTCTTTACACATAAAAAAGTCATTTAACAATTGTTAATGTAATATAAATATATATGTGGTGCTTTAATGCTGCCATCTTCACTGCATGTGGTTTTGGAAAACCAATCTTCTGTACGTAGACAAGCTTCCCTCAACACACAGAGTTCTGCTTGATTGCATTTCATGTCTTTCACACACCGACATGTATGTGACAGGAATCAGAACGAGTGTGGACAGTATAGCTCTGTTTAAAAAAAAAACAGAACTGAGAGGTAAAATATGGGACGGGAAGGAAACAAAAAGATGTTGGTGCTATCCCTC
Source organism: Dissostichus eleginoides (assembly GCA_031216635.1). Taxonomy (NCBI): domain Eukaryota; kingdom Metazoa; phylum Chordata; class Actinopteri; order Perciformes; family Nototheniidae; genus Dissostichus; species Dissostichus eleginoides. The sequence continues at coordinate 16,107,290 of CM062265.1, forward strand.
ATAAATCTGGAGTGTGGCCTGTCCGACTGTTACGAAGGAGAGGATCTTGGGCAATCATTTGAGATCAGTACACTCCCGATCAAATAATTCAAATGTATATTCTCCCTATACAAGTTTTACTGTGCAAACATGGTTTATATTTCCATCCCTTACCACTGATTAGTGTCTTTACATCCCAGTTAGTCACCTGTAGAGCTTTTATTCTTTACCTGTCAGCACAACCCCTCCTGGATGGTAGACTGACTGTTGAGTCGTCTGTTGACAGTTATTGGATCTGCTGTGTGATGGGAGCAGGTGGGGGGACTGTGTGTTTGCAGTAAAAACTGTTATTAAGGAAGAGACACAATACACTGAATGAAAGACATTGTTTTTCATTATGAAGGTGATATCTGAATTGATAACAAAAAGGCAGAGTGAGAGGAAGTAAGGCGACAAGGAAAAGTCCACATTAGCGATTAGTCTGTGCTGTTATCAGGAGAAAGAGGAAATGGAACAGGCCCCTCTGCTGTTTTTCTGCCATTCAAGCTTTTAACCCGATAGTCTTGTTTTCACTGGCAACAAACTGTGGGAGGGTACGAACAGACTGTGTGTATATAAGGTGAGAGTGCAAGGGTAAAATACGTTTTCTTTTCTGCATGTACAATAAAAAGAAAACAGAAAAGTTAACTAATAACAGGGAGAAAGGCAGATGGGCTGTGATGTAATATTCCTTTATTGAGAAACTTGATGAGAGTATATCCTCTGATGAATAGACAGAGTTAAAGGAAATGAAGACGCAGCGGCTGGCTTCCTCCCTTGGCTCAGTGCCAACAGAGCTCTGAAACACTCACAGCTCAAGAGAATACAATTAACTCTGTATATGTGTGTGTGCACTGTGTCTTTACTCAAGTGTTTACATAAGGGGAATTAGCTCTTTGGCTATCACCGGACTTCGAAGGTTGAGTGTGCATAAACACACACACAATACCACACACATACAGACATACACACTGCTACTGGCAGCAATCACAGCGCAGATTTTATTGGTACTCGGGGCTCGTTGTTAACAGCCTTGGCATTTGGTCCTGGCTATCTTCTGGGTTGTGATTGGATAGCGGGTCAACGGTTGAGTTTTAGGAGAGAATTACTGTATAATTTGGGTATTAGCATTTTGTAATTAGCAATTCACACCATGACAACACCCTTATATATTTTACTGGTTTACACACACACACACACACACACACACACACACACACACACACACACACACACACACACACACACACACACACACACACACACACACACACACACACACACACACACACACACACATGCAGCCACTGCACATAAAGAGTTCCTAAAGAGTGTGTGCAGTTACCAGGGTAACTGGACTCTCGTAAAGTGTGCCAGATGAAGGAAAAAAAACCTGGAACGAGACTCTTTATTTCTGTTAGCCTTCATAGTGTGTTGGTGTGTCTATACTGAAAATATTGATGTAATAATGAAATGCTAATTTCATATTGGGAAAAAAACTTTTTTAGATCAACAATATAACCTTTTGATTTAATTATATTTTTTCATATCTATTCAGAAACTGTTAGACGCACGGGCTAAATATTATTTTCTCTTATGAATTAAATATATCGATTTTTCCTCCCTTGAAATATTACTATGTTGTGCTTGTTATCACACATTAAAAGAAGACGTTGCTTTTAAACATTTTGGCTTTGTTTTGAAGTATTTTAATTCTGAAAATAATGCAGCTGATGTTTGTAACCCACATTCCGCCCCCCTGACAGTGGATCCTTATAGTGTGCTCCTTAATTCCAGTCCATAAATGTCTATATAAGCCACTTCCTGTGCTTGCATCTGAAGAATGTAGACACAGTACTAAAGAATAGTTTTCTAAGAAACGTAAAACTTATTTTAATTTATTACACTTAACTCATACACATTCATTCTTGTTTTATAGTGCTGAAGTAATGATCTTTGCTGACTGTTTTTTTGCAGTGTGTCACATTTTGGCTTATTCAACCTTATTCTGATTTGGATGTGAATCGGTTTGTCCACTTGCCTGATGAGTCTTAAAATAAATCTGTCAGGATGACGAGGTTGCTGTAAATGTCAGGAAGGTCTTGAGGACTGTGATCAGTTTTTTAGGAGGTCTGCTGTCTCTCTCATGCTGCGGGTTAATCCCATCTCAAGTCACGCATCAATGACTTCTGCAGCTATCAGGGTTTGATATGGCAATTACTCTGTATGTGTGTGTGTGTGTGGGTCTGTGTGTGTGTGTGTGCGCATTGTTGGTGTTTTTTTTAATGAGTCTGCTTCTAATTATGACTATTGCGCTTGATAACTATTGTGATAAGTGAATTCCCTCAGTGCTTGTGGGTAATGAGTATCTTACTCTGTGTGTGTGTGTGTGTGTGTGTGTGTGTTTGTGTGTGTGTGTGTGCATTCAACTATACATTCATCAGTGTATGGACAGTGCAAGTAAAGAAAAAACATTTTGTGTGTTTTCAAAGACTCTGTCTGATCCCCAGGGTATTTAAAACATGTTCCTATTAGTGTGCAAAGATGAGAGGATATAGACGGCTTAATTTGCCGCATCAGGGATCCACAATCTGCTTCTCTTTGTTTCACACCAGGCCTCGTAAAGAAACGTAATTGCAGTATTATGGGCTATTTATAGCTGCCAGATCTCTAGTGAGTGTGTGGTCTGATTTTTGATTTGTGTGTCTGTCCTGATCAATGTTATGGATCCCATCTTTTATACACGCAGCTGGCTGGAATTTTCATCCAGCTGAGCCATGGTGTGATCGTGTGTGTGTGTGTGTGTGCGTTGCGTGCGTGTGTGTGTGTGTTTGTGAATTGATTATTTATAGTTGTTCCATTTATTCCCTCTGTGGATCACTGACAGGCTGTGGTAGTTGTGTTTGTGTCTCTTTGTTGTGTGTTTGTCTATCCTTTTCGGAAGCAGCTTGTCAAACCCTTCCTGTATTCAGACACACTTGTCCTCGGGGGCCGCGTGTAGAGCCTTCAATCTAGACACATATTGTATATATCTTTTTTATTATAGAATATTTAGGGCAGCAGCCGCTGATACATTTTTGTGTGTTCTTTCTTTAATGCTTTTAAATCAATTAATCGTTTATAGTATGGAATGTCAAATAGAAAACAGTAAGAAAATGCCCATCTCAATTTGCAAGACCCCTAAATGATGTCTTAAGATTTGTTGTTTGGTCTACCCTACAATGTGAAAAGATAAATATTACATTTACAATGGTATAAAACAGGGTAAAGCAAAACAAATGTCACACTTGTCAAACTGGAACCTACAAATGTTTGTCATAAATGGACTCTGGGTTTATATAAACAAAACTCGTCTAATGAGTCCTGGCGTCAGTGAGGTCAACGCAGGGCAGAAAGCAGCGTCTGGCATGAGTTGGACCAACATTTTGTAAGAACGAGGGAGAGGTCGCATAAACCGGGTTGCAGTGATTGGCTTAGAGCAGCTATCAATCACAACAAAAAATGACTGTCCATAGGCCAACTCAAAATCCAGTATGACTCGGATGATTATCTATACTGTAAGTGATCTTGAAAAATGAATCATCTCAATGGGGGATGGGCTGACAATTGCAAAATGTTTCTGAAAAATATTCTGGTAAAACGATGTGATACTTAACATGTCTTGCCTCTATTTAAACAATAACAAAGCCATACTGTATTTATTTATTTATCTTTCTTTCTTTCTTTCTTTTTTCTATTTTAAATGTCAGCTGTCAAGTGTAACACCTGACACTCCTGACCTATAAATATAGCACACAAGAGACTGACAAAATTGAGTGTAAACAGAGAGAAAAGGCGAAAAGAATGACCCTCAACCCTTTTTACTATACAGCTGCAGCTCAGACAAAAACACATGCATACACGCACACGCACACGCACACACACAGTAAGGTCTATAGTACACAGCCAATGCACTCCTCCTCCTCTTGCGATATCCACTTTATGTTAATAATTGGCTTAAACAGCGCTCCTGTGGGATCTTTGGTTTTTGATACATTAACCCCTGTGTCAAGGTCATCTCCAGTAATAAAAGGGACTCATCTGTCTGCAAGCTGCTTTCTATCTCACACTGTCTATTATAAATTGGTCGGGGTTAGCATGCTGCTGCTGAATTGGCCTATTCTAATGTCTTTAATTCCTTCCTGGAAGACCTTATTCAAAGATGCCTCAAGGCCTGAAAGAGAGCCAAAAAAATGCTGTTGTCAGCTCTGTGTGTACGCGTGTGTGTTTGTGCAGCCCCATAACGACGTATGGTGAAAGGATTATTGTCAGTGTTAGCGGTGGGTGTGGTTCTTAATGCATGCTTGAGAGGAAGCATGTGTGGACTGAAGATAGTACAGTAGGTTGTTTCGGAGTTCTGTGTGTACTGTATTTACTTCTTGAGTTACTGTGTAGTCTTTGTGATGTGCCCACTATCCCTGCAGCAGCTGGATGTGTTTGGGGATTTCTCTTGTGTTTTTATGACTCTATACAGTGTGTGTGTCTTTGTTGCAGCGTCCCATAGGGAGGCTGTGGTGCGGTCTCAGAGTGTGCGGGGGAGTTGATTTGCATCCCCTGAAGATTAAACTGGGGGGGGTTTAGCATGTGTAGAGGTGGACCCAGTGTGCGATACTGCTGGCTCGCGGCTTTTTTCCACAGCTTAAAGTGATTACCCCCCCACTGTGCATTGTACCTCTAAAAGCCCAAGATTAACAGTGTAGCCATGTGACACATCTTCTGTTTTATGTACATTGCGTATACTCTTAAGTTCCCTCTACAATGTTTTCTCACTATGAATCAGCACTGCGGCACAAGCAAGTAAAAAGCCTCAGCCCTTTAACAGCTACATCTCATCTAATCAGCAGTTGTGCCTGCGAGGCTTTCCGTCGTTCTGCTTGCAATGAGTTGAGTTAGAAAGATCCCACATTTAAATACTCGGCCCCCATTCTGTCACTGAGTTCAAAGATGTTCAGAGGCAGTGGCTTCTCTTCTTAGACTCATCTAATCAGGGATTATTGTAGAACTTGAATTTAAGGTGAAAGCAATTAACCGCAGTGAACTACCTATCAGATGGAAAGCCCCGCAGAGTCCTGAGCAGCAGGATTAACCTCCTATGGTGACTTGTCTGCCAAAGTTTGCCACATCATCTCCTGTGGTCATACTTTCACAAGTTTTTTCTCAGAACTGTCCTTTTAATGCCTCATTACTCATTTCCCACATGTTCTCAGCCCTTTTAAATTAACAGCACCAACACAAGTGCTGTTGTTAATTCATGAGCTTTGTCCTCAGGGCTTCTGTTTCAGATTACTGTTTGGTTCCACTCTATAACGTTGTGTGAATGTCTTGTTTGACTGTTGTGAATCACACCCCATCATTTGTTCCATTCTCCTCTACCAGTCATTCAAATCGATGGTTCATTTAAAAACTAGGTTGGATACATTTCCTCAATGCCACTTCACACAGTCAGTGTCTGGAGAGCCTGAAGACTATAAATTTGAAAAAAGACGTTTATGGCGATGTAGAGTTAGAAAGAAGTAATCTCTTTAGTCTGCTCCTCATCTCTGCCTGAGGCTTGAGGCTTCATTAGCAGCAATAGCAATACCCACTAATCTGTACAGTAATGAAAATCATTGCATTATAGGTCATTCAGGCACTAGGTTTTGACGATTTATGGAGTATTAAATATAATATCTCTGGCCCGACTGCATTCATAATTATGTTCATTGGAAATCTAACATGGTATATAAGTATATACATTATAGAAATAGTAGAAGGCTAGAATGTTGGAGTTCACTTTTATGAAACTGGTATAATTACTTCAACTAAAATTGGATTGACAACAATCACAGTATATCCTAATAGCACAGTAGATTCATTGGGAAATAAAAGTTTCAAATGTCGATAAGGTCATTATCTTAAGGGCAGACGACTGTTTTAATATTTATTATTATTTCACAGAACTGGCTGTCATGTGGATGTTTTCCATTATCACGCTTGAAATATAGTTTTCCACTCGGAATGGTCGTAATGTCAAAGCAGAGCCTGTCTACCCAGTGAATCAGAATGTCATGCTTAATCTGCACAGTGCATAAAAACATGATAATCACAATCAGTGACACCTATTTGACTAAATGTATGACGGTAAAGAAATGTGCCCCATTCATTGACGGTCTATCTTCTTTTCCTATCTCCTTTCAGGATTCGTCCTCAGATGGCAAAGGAGAAGATCGAGGGCTGCCATGTTTGCACGCTGGTCACGCCTGGAGAACCCCAAGTCCTCCTGGGTAAAGATAAGGCCTTCACCTATGACTTTGTGCTCGACATCGACTCAGAGCAACAGGAGATCTACCAGGCCTGTGTTTACAAGCTCATCGAGGGCTGCTTCGAGGGCTACAACGCCACTGTGTTCGCTTACGGGCAGGTAAGACTCTGAGGCTTAGACTTTGATCTTAGGGATTTTTGTTATAAATTGAGTTGCAAAGAAAGACATTTTGTGGTTATTTATTATTATAAATTTAGGTTTTAATAAGCAAGAAGTAAAAAAAAATGGCATTTGAGCACAGTTTGTCTTAGTGGCCATTAGCCAGCTGGTGGGACACAAAGGGAAATATTTGCATGTATTGACATGCAAGGGTGGCCGGCCTGTCTCCCAAAACAAAGCACAGCAAAGCTCCAATTACAACACAAACAAAAGGAGAGGGACTTCAATATCTACAGCAATATTAATGCACTGAATCCCATATGTATACAATCTTTATGCACTGTATACATTATTTTGCAAACCTTTATTGGCTGGACATCTATGGGTCTAACCCTTATTAATTGGCAATGCTCACCATCATAACCCCAGACTAATGTCCTAGGTAGAACTTCGTTGGTTAAATAAAAACACCTAAGTTACAGTTGGTTGAAGTTTAATTATTTGTCAATACAAACAGGTTAATTTAAATAAATGTAGCGTTCAAGGTGTCTGGAGTACTTAATAAATGGGATCTCATTGGAGTTAATACATTGTGTTTCAGACGGGTTCGGGGAAGACCTACACCATGGGGACGGGCTTCGATGTGAGCCTGGGCCAGAAGGAGCAGGGCATCATCACGCGGGCCGTTCACCATCTGTTTGAGGGAATCAGGATCCGGAGGCAGCGCGCACAGGAGGCCGGCAGCCAGCCGCCGGAGTTTAAAGTCAGCGCCCAGTTCCTAGAGGTAGGCCACACACTCCCACACTGTAAAACATACTTGCTGGGTCGCACATGTTAACAGGATTGATGCCCTTGTTTGCAAATGTGCATACGATGGACATTGGTCCACATTAACTCTAACCAGATGGGACAAAACAGGGAGACGAGAGGATCAGACCCCCTCTTCTATAAACAGGAAATGACAACCCAATGACAGATGGGCAGGACTGTCTGCCTGTGCTTTTGTTAGTCCTGATTAATGTTGGCCATTACCTCTGACATTATTTCTCATCACTGTGGGCTGTAGGGGGGTTAAGAGCGGGGGATAAGAGCGAGGGAGGGATGCCTGTGTGGGAGTAATAAGATAATATGTCAAGTCATCATATCCTCCACAGGTTTCTGTCGGGCAAATGTTGTCTCGGTGGGAAACTGATTGTGTCTTATTCCTTTAATACCCTTTCTGTTATAATAATTTAAATATACATTATCATTAGAACATCTACCTTTCTCTTCCTTCTTTCCTTTTGACCTGTCTGTGCTCTCTGTTGGTAGTGTGTTTTTTGCTAATCCTCAGGTCACAAGGTTATCTTTGATTGTAAACAGGTGTGTGTGTGTGAGTGTTTGTGTGTGTGTGTTTGTGTTAAGCAGTGGGGGGGGGACAGCTGAGCTTTCAGCTGACCACTGTGGCCCTTGCCCTCTTTAGTTTCTGAGAGGTCAATCTTTTGACCTGTGTGTAAATAAGAAACACAGCTGTGAGAAAAGGAGAGGCGATGAGGAGAATGTTGGCACTTTCTCATGAAATCATTATGTTTAATGGTTATGTTATGATTAATCAGAAAACTGCCATAGCCTTATTTGTGTATAAATGATATAATGTTGTGGCTTCTGTTTATTGCAGTTGTACAATGAAGAGGTGCTGGACCTGTTTGACGGAGGCAGAGATCCCGAAAGTCGGAACAGGAAGTCCGCCATTAAGATCCATGAAGACGCCAGCGGCAGCATCTACACCTCCGGAGTCACGTCCAGACTGGTGCACACAGAGGAGGAGGTTAGTGTGTGTGTGTGTTTGTGTGTGTGAGTGTGTTTGTGTGTATTTGTGTGTATTTGTGTGTGTGTATCCTCATGTCTAAATACAATCGGATATTATTTCACACATTTTAGGCTAAAGCTCAAACAGGTACAGGCAAACATATTTGTTTTTATAAAATGGTAAACTTTAAGAGTTATGTACGTTCTGCTTCCCCAACATGTCTTCTTTCAGACCACTGGAAAGAAAATGACCAAAACACACTTAAATACCCTAGGACCAGGTGTTTATTTCTCTAGTTTTATGGACAAAATGCTGAGTGCTGCAATAAGCTTTCTGTGATCATAAATATCTGATTTGTACTGCATTGCAAAGAGTTAACTGTGAAGATGTGAATAAATGCTTACTGTTTGAGGCAGATCGAGCTGCCAGAGATCTCTAGCACCCCGACATGAAGTCTGGCATGAACCAGCTGGTGGTCAGTCGTCAAAAACAAGAAACAGGTCTAGGATAATAAGGGAGGCCCAGCACTACCATGCTGCCTTCAACCCCCATGAGGCTACGTTCTGTGAGCGATAGACCAGAGTATTCGAGGGTTGCTTTCTTGAGAAGTTGAGAGATATAAAGTGTGAGTTATATTTACAGAAAAGGGGAACAGATCATCAGTGACAGTGTGCAAGAAGGAGTATGTGATGGGGTCAAGAGGTCAGGATGAATGACTGTTTGTGGAGACGTGACAGAGAGGCTAACAGAGGTGGCAGGTGGAGATTAAGGAGGAAAGCTACAGCACTGTAAACGCTGTCTTAGACAACAAACTTATGGTATTATTCAATTTATGCTCAAAAGGTGCCGGAGTAGATAGAATTATGTTTAATTGTATCCATCAATTGTTGTTAAATGGATGCAGAAAGAACAGGATAATAAGGCTTGATCTGTGAGAGTTCATCCTCATTAAATTCCCCAAAAGACAACTGAGAGACAAGCAGAGACAGATGGGCTCTCCTGTGCACGGGAAGAGAGAACATGTCTCTACAGGGGAGGGAGGAGATGGAGTGTGGGAAAAAGACAGACAGGTTGAGTGTAAAAAGGAGGAGAGGAGCGCTAATTGAAGGGAAACATATTGATGGTGGCAGCATTTTGAGTGGGTAGAAGTTGAAAGGTTCAACATTGAAGTGAACCTAACAAATAGTTTCCCGCCTCACTTAAATAAGCTTGGTGTAAAGTCAGAAATGAGCGAGTGATCAGTAATTGATATAGTCTCTTTCATCATAGATTTCTTTATTTCAAAATAAAATTCCTAACCAAATGTCCTCCATATTTTCTTTGTGCTATAGCTGCTGCAGTGCCTGAAGCTCGGCGCTCTGTCCCGCACCACGGCCAGCACCCAGATGAACGCCACAAGCTCTCGATCGCACGCCATCTTCACCATCTACCTCTGTCAGATGAGAGAGTGTCCGCCGGGTCTAACGGTGAGATACGGGGTTTTAGGGTAAAAGAAAAAATTAGCAAAACATTTATAAAAAACTATTAATTTAATATTACAGTAGCATTGAAGATGATAGAATAAATGATATTTTTTGTGTAAAACGCCCTCACTCGTGAACTCATTTTGAATGTTTTATGTCTGCTAGCAGAACGGAGGAGCAGAGAACGGGGAGGTGAACGACGTGGACCCCGGCCCCATCACTCAGCCCGAGTTTGAGACGCTGATGGCCAAATTCCACTTTGTGGACCTAGCCGGCTCTGAGAGGCTGAAACGCACAGGAGCAACGGGAGAGAGAGCCCGTGAGGGAATCTCTATTAACTGTGGACTGGTGAGACAGAAAATCCTATAAAATGTGTGTGTGTGTGTGTGTGTGTGTGTCAATTTGTAGAACGTGTGATAGAACACAAAGAGTTTGACAAAGCTTAGGTCAGCTTCTTTTACTCCCTGACTTAGATGTACAGATGATGTCGTTTCTTTGTGATTCATACATTTCAGTATATATAATCATTTATGAAACTAGTTTGTGATACATTTAAATGATTTTGTTCTTGTTTGTGTTGTAGCTGGCCCTTGGAAATGTGATCAGTGCTTTAGGAGACCAGACTAAGAAGGGGGGACACGTCCCTTACCGAGACTCCAAACTCACTCGTCTGCTGCAGGACTCACTCGGCGGCAACAGGTACAGGAACAAACACAAATATACTGTGTATACAGAATAATAGTTAAAGTACAAATATATTGGAGAAAAATCCTCATCAAAAATCATATTTACGAATCATATCATTCTGAAATATAATTTTAGGTTTGTGCTTCTGTGATTAACTAAGCCATTGGTGCTCTGTAGTCAATTAATCGAAGTTGGTTGGAAATGAACGTGAGTTATTGACAGAGTTTTTCTGAAGCTGCTATTGAGTTGTCAATGTTATGCCTGAGTATCTAAGGGTCTTTAGTTGTATTTATTCTCACAACAAGACATTCTTAACATTGCCATACTGTAAGTTGCCTTCTACATTTTTCTCCCATTACCAGTCGCACATTGATGATTGCCTGCGTCAGTCCGTCAGACCGGGACTTCATGGAGACACTGAACACACTGAAATACGCCAACCGTGCGCGAAACATCAAGAACAAGGTGGTGGTGAACCAGGACAAGACCAGCCAGCAGATCAGCGCCCTGCGAGCAGAGATCGCCCGGCTGCAGATGGAGCTGATGGAGTTCAAGGCGGTGAGAGATGGATGACGATAAGAAACGTTTATAAGACAGAAAACTTTGTGGGTGTGTTTGAATAATAAAAAAAAAAGAATAAAGACAAGGAGGAGCTCAGAGAAAAAAGATAAAAGGGGCCGAATGACAGAGATGCTGAATGAAGAGTGGCAGGTTGAAGAACATGGCTGTCAGTGTGATGCAATGAGGGGGTAAGAGAGGGCTGACATGATGGATACAAATGTGAATAGTAACTGAGCAGAGAAAGAAAAAAGACGGCATTAATGGGAGTAAGTGAAGCTGGTATTGAAAGGCGAATAAGAAAAGCAGAGGCCATGTCTGCTGCAGCAGCTGTTTACTATCAAATTAAAGATATTTACTGGAACACACACATTCATCTATACCTTTACTACAGAGAATATGATGAAGATTAACCTGTGCAACATCAGCATTTTCCAAACTAATGCAGAGATAAATTGATCATGTAGCTTAATGTGCCTGTGCTGACAAGCCCTGTCTAACATAGTTTACCTGATATAAACCACTATGCTGTGAGGAGACTGGAGAATGATACTAGAAATTGTGACATGTAATAGGCCAGAAATTCAAAGAAAGTCTGCAAAATGTCACCGCTTTCTCATCAGCTTTGACCTCCGGGGCTAAAAGAAACAAGCTAGGTTTTCAGTCTCTTATGCGATTAAGGGGGTTAATAGAAAGCCGTGAAAGTGTGACGGCTGAGGGACTGCGAGCTGATCTCAGTGTGGTAATAAGGGATGAGAAGTGACTGGAGTCTGGAAGTAATGGAGTGTTGGATGGTGGATGTAATGATGTCTGCGAGCTGTGACTGGAGTACGAAGTTCCTCTCTGTTCCAACGGGATTTTTTTCAGTGTTCATCATTAATTTATTAGAATCTGTTTAGTTTTTCAGGTTCTGTTGTGTTCTCCTTAAAGGTCACCTATTATGCAAAATCCACTTTTTCACGTCTTTTATACATCAACATGTGTCCCCTCTGTGGAAAGAGATTCTGAAAGTTCAGGAAAAAGGATTAGCTCACTTTTTGTCCTGATCCATTTATATAAAAACCTGTCTGAAAATGAGCTGATCAGATTTTGGCCAGTTTATGATGTCATAACGATTTTTTGGCTTGTGTAACCATTAGCCAATAACCAACCAAGGTAACCCCCCCCCCACCTTATCACCTGAATCTCCTCTTAGAGCACCATTGTGTTCTTTTTAACAAAATATCTCAGAGGGGCGTGGGGAGGGCTCCTTATTTTCATCTAAAGTAACAGACAGAGAATCAGCACTTTTGAAACAGGGCTGAAACAGAGGGGATTATGGGATGCTACAATGGGTGATCTGTTTGGTATTTCGAGCCAAACACTTCAGAGACATGTTTTGTATATATCTGAGATCTATAATATATTGATGAGAGACAGTATAATAGGGGACCTTTAAAATGGGTGTGGTTTTCGGTGTGATTGTTCTCCATGCTGACAGTTTCTTCTCTGTGCAGGGGAAGCGTGTGGCGGGGGAGGACGGCTCAGAGGGCTACAGCGACCTGTGTCAGGAGAACGCCATGCTGCAGAGAGAGAGCGACACACTGCGCCTCAGGGTGAAGGCCATGCAGGAGACCATCGACCATCTCAACACCCGCGTCACACATCTGCTGGCCAATGAGGTCAGCTCTCTGCTGACCAAGTCAGGTACGTGAGAAGGATGCCTGACTGCTTTGGAGGATTTTACACCACATGTAAACCTTTTTCTTCTAAATTCAACATCTTCAATTTTGCTTTTCTTATGCTTTTGACTTTTAGGTGAGGGCACTGAGGAGATCGGGGCTCTGATCCACAAATACATCCGAGAGGTTGAAGAACTTAGGTAAGCTGCAAACCTTCTGGGACGCCTTTATTCACTGCCATGACTTGTAGCATGAAACAGAAACTGGGACAGCAATAACTGAAACATATTTTTAACCACACTTATGAAGCTCTTGATTTTTAAAGAAATATTCAAATTTTTGAGGAAGTATGCCTTCATACTTCGTCCATCTTGCCACAACAAATGGAAGGAGTTCATGTTCAGTTGTATTTTCTGTATTGTAATTGTCTGTGTAGTGAAATATCATAGTTTCTCAACACATAACTTTATTTTGAAAAGCAGAAAATATGCAAAGGGAATAATTTGTGTTATTTATTTTTCAAAAAGTTTCAGGCTAAAAATCAGGATCAGTGGCTTTATTGGTTTCAGTTACTTCAGTTTGACTGTTTCCCCCGTTCTTTAGAGAGAAATTCTGCATGACCAAAGTGTTTTCTCCCTCTCTCATCCTGCTCCGTCAGAACCAAGCTCCTTGAGAGCGAGGCCATGAACGAGTCGTTGCGACGGCACACGGCCCGACTCTCCACTCGCTCCCCGTTCACTTCCTCCACTCATAGCCCGGCCCCCGGCCACCCACCTGGATCCTCCCCTGCTCCCTTGTCCATGGAGGCTGAGCTGACAGACGTGTTACGACGGGCCAAAATGGACATCGAGAAGTTGAAGAAGAAAGAGAGGAGGCAGAGGAGAACGAGGTGAGAGAGGCATTTAAGATATTAAGACATCATTCCTAAAAAAAAACATTTTACAATTGAAACAAATAACAGATCAGGAAGCCTTCACAGACTTTCAGGAATCTCTTTTATCCTCATACATCCAACCACCACAGTTTAAAGTTTGAAAATGTAATTTATCATTAGTTCCTCTTAGCCCTTGTCAATGAACTTATGCATGGTTTAAAAGCCAAGCGGGCATGATGAGTACATTATTGTAGTCATACTCTCCTCATTGTTTTTCTCATCTAGCTTAAGAGCCACGTCACAAGACGATTAGTGCTTTGGGAGGGCCAGCCTCTGAAAAGAATTGAGTTGCAGCCAGTGCTGAGTTGTCCTGCTGGCTGGGAAACAGAAAAGGTCTAATTCAGTCGGCCAGTGGGTCATGAGAGAAGAGCACACAGCCTCACAGGCTAATTGAGGTTTAATGGAATAGAGAGGGAGGAGGACGGGAATTTAGAGATGGAACGGGTGATAAGAGGCACGGCTGTAAAAAAGGACCAAAGGGGAGAACAAAATTGGCAATAAAAGTTTAAGACTTAAGAGGCGATATGTGTGTATGATGAGCTGAAAAAGACATCAGCTAATGACATAAAATGTCACCTTGAGCAGATCACTTGGCAACTCTCCCAAAGCTTTAATGGTGGTTCCCTGAAAGAGTGGTGTAATGAAATGGAGAGATTGTCAACAAAAAGTGAAGGAAAAATCATTTCATGATGCAAAACGTATTGACAGATGATGCTATTTGTGTGTTTTCCTCATGTGGCCTAAACAACGATGATTTTCTCCTCAATTAGTCCCGAGTTGGAGAAAGGTATGAAGAAACGAGTCAAACTGCACACCCACGAGAATGGAGAGAACGGGCAGAGTGGGCATAACGGACAAAACGGACAAAATGGAGAGATCGATTCTGACGACAATTACGTCGAGGTAAGGGACTCGCGTTGGCGTTCGTACAAGTTCAAAACAAATGGAACAAAGTCTGACGTATCTGTGTGTTTCTGTTTGCAGGATGTCATGTCTCCACTGCAGGAGGAGAGTGGGTGTGAAGAAGATGAGGGGGAGGATGAAGAGGAAGGCAGGGAGGAGGAGAACGGGTTTGACAGTGACGAGAGCCAGGTGGATTCAGACTCCGACTCTGAAGAGAAAGGTGTGTTTCATCCGCCGTAACAAAAGGAACAAACTTCTTCTCCCTTTGTCTTCTGTTTTCAGCCATGGGAAATTCTGGATGTTTGTTGGTCAATATCTAACAAATATAATATGAAATACCATGACTTTTTTTTACATACATTCATGGTGCCCAGAGGATAAATCACACATAACTTCTGTGATCCCTGAAGATGTTTCCAGACCTAATTTTCAGATGAATCGGTGCAAAGGTGTTGCACATAAACTTTTAATGCCTAGATCATGCCTCAGAATAACTCATGAGATCTTCTGACTTGTCCTCGAGTGCTATCAGCTTGTGTCGATACATTTTTTAAAATAGTTTATGAACACATACTTATACTACTACTAACTAATACTGATACAGACTTTTTTTTTTAAATGTATCAGATACCCATCAACCTAAGGTGTATTTTATATACGGTCTCTCTAAGAGCTGCTATTTCTGTTATGTGCATTGTCTTGTCTTTTATGCTGCTGCAAGGCAAAAAATCCCAAATTGCGATCAATAAAGTACATCTTATCTTATCTTATCTTAGCACGCCCTTATACCAAATGTGTCCTATTCGACATTACCTTTATTCACTTTTGACAGTAAGGACAGTAAAAAAACTTCTCATGGTGTGAGCTGAATTTGATTGTACATTGTTATGGACAGTTTCTTAAAGAAATGCAACACATGAATCATGCAATATCTAATGTAATTAAGAATTAAGTCAAGACATTCATCTGGGCCGTTTTTCCTGCTATTTATTTCATTACCCTCAAAATGTTTTTATTTGAACTTCTCATTTAGCTCTACTTTGTACCCCGCCTGATTTTCCTTTCCATCCTGCAGCCAACTTCCAGGCGGACCTGGCTGATCTGACCTGCGAGATCGAGATCAAACAGAAGCTGATAGACGAGCTGGAGAACAGCCAGCGGAGGCTGCTGATGCTGAAGCTGCAGTACGAGGAGAAGCTCATCCTCCTCCAGAACAAGATCAAAGACACTCAGCAGGAGAGGGACCGCGTACTGCAGAATCTCAGTGAGTTCATTCATCATAGCATTTTTTATTCACACACAGTTGTGGAGTTTTTTTATCTTTAGAAAAAAGCATCCTGACAAAATCCATTAACATTTTTGCATGGCTACACAGTGTCCATGGAGAACTACACGGAGGAGAAGGCCAGCCGGGTCAAGCAGGACTACGAGAAACGTCTTAAGGAGATGAACCGAGACCTGCTGAAGCTGCAGGTGGCACAGAAAGAGCATGCTCGTCTCCTGAAAAACCAGAGCAGGTACGAACGGGAGCTGAAGAAACTCCAGACAGAGGTCAACGACATGAAGAAAGCCAAGGTGACGCTGATGAAGCAGATGAAGGAGGAGCAGCAGAGGAGGAGGATGATGGAGGCGAAGAGGAACCGTGAGATCGCCCAACTCAAGAAGGAGCAGCGCAGACAAGAGGTCGGACTGCAGGCTGTGTTTGTTTAGGACTGATATATCCAACAAAATACCCTCTAAGTACTACCAGAGCTGCAATTACTATTTTTATAATGAATTCATTGTTTAAGTTAATTGGCAGAACATTTCGTTCTCAGAATCGCATCCTGCTTTTTCTCTGTTTTATACAGCCTATGATTAATGTATAAAACAGAGAAAAAACTAAATATGAATTCATTGATAAGAAAAATAATAATTTGTTGTAGCGCTAAACACTAAATAATTTGCGATATTTAGCACTTACATCAACATATTTTCTTGGTTGGTCATCTCCCTTTAATTTCTAATACAGAAATATAATCATTAGGACACTTGTGAGATAGGTCAGCAATGTTATATATGAGTTTAATTAACATTTAAGCTGCTGTCCACATGGTCCAAATTCTAATTTCACGACTGTATTTAAAGAATGACTCATTCTGATAAGTTGATGTGTATTGCTTGCATTGAGGTTCTCCTTCTGTTTGACAGGATGGCACTTTAAAATACTGATTAATTTATTATGTACATATTGCACACAGATTTTTTGGTTTGGCTTTCCATGATTTGAAGATAAGCATATACACCAAATGAATTCCCCTGTGTGTTTATTTTCCCTGGAGGGGAGGGCTAATTAACAAGCATGGGAACATTTACACAGTCATCCAGTGTTTCATCATAATCCTTTTATTTCGGATTTCGTCCCTAAATCCTCTCATGATCAACACTTAGTAAGCCTGTTTTGCAAAACACAGTCAGCTCAGGAATCTAATTAACATTTGATGAAGAGTGAATACAAAAGTATTAAATAACTGTTTCCCTCCGATCTCTCCTTCAGTACCAGATCCGAGCGCTGGAGTCTCAGAAGCGGCAGCAGGAGCAGGTTCTGCGCAGGAAGACTCAGGAGGTGACTGCTCTGCGGCGCCTGGCCAAACCCATGTCAGACCGCGTGGCCGGGCGTGTGGCCCGCTGGAACCAGTCTCCCCAAATTTCGGACTCTGGAGCTGAATTATCGGCCAGCACCACAGCAAGCAGCTCTGAGCCTGAGGCCGGGAGGTCTGTGAGCGGGATGGTGAAACAATGGAACAACAAAAACAGCGTGATTGGATATCTGGCCGAGAGTGAGGGGAGCATGGACGGAACCAGAGTCATTGGGTAAGAAATGCCTATACTTTACTGGTGATGTGTTAACACTGTCTTTTTAGTGGATATTTTAATGATAATTGTTGGGATAAAATGCGAAAGGAGTAAATTGTACTGGAGCTGTACTTGACCTTATAAAGCATTTTATTGAGTGTCAGCTCATTGTCAAGGTCTAGGAGCATTTAGAAAGAGAGATATCTCCTCAGGTGGATGCAAACACACAACTCCTAATATACGTTTCTGTTACTCTGTTAATGCTGGATGTGTAAATAAGCAACTGTTTGCTGAAAGGTTCCCCATATCAACTGAAAAGTGATGATAAGTTAGTGTTTGGCTTAAAATGTGTTTCCCATATGGCCCAAAATTGAATGAAGGGTCTCAATGAAAGTTATTATTGATTTCTTCCTTGTCAGATGACTAATGACTGTTGTTTGTGATAGCCCTTTTACCTCTTTATCCTTTTTTCCTCTTGTAACTCTTACCTCTACTCAATTCTTTCCAATTGCATCAGTCAAATCTTATGTTTCTCCTCTCTTCTGTCTTGTCTCTTCCCAGCAGCAGGAAGAAGTTGCAGCGTAAGCCAGCAGGCCCTGGCAGCGCTGCAGCGGCGGGCAGAGTGAGCAGCTTCTCCAAGTCTGCCCGGCTGAAGTGGCAAACACTGGAGCGTCGCATTATGGACATCGTCATGCAGAGAATGACAATCTCTAACGTGGAAGCTGACATGGATCGGCTTATCAAGGTAGGAATGGCATTCTTATTTCTACTCTTGATTAAGGTCTGTTATACGTACGGCTCTGACTTTCCTCTGTGTGTTTTTGATGAGTCAGAAGCGGGAGGAGCTGACGGTCCAGCAGGAATCACTCTCACATAAGAGGGAGGTACTGATGGCAGACGGCGAGGGTCCAGAGGCAGAGGACCGCCTCCTTCTGGAAATTAACGAAGATATCGAGGTGCTGAACGCCAACATAGACTACATCAATGACAGCCTGTCTGACTGCCAGGCCACCATCGTACAGATAGAAGAGACCAAGGTACGAACACAGACAATCACACACATATACAAACAGTAATATTTGCTGTGGAAATGACAGGAGTCTTATATTAATGGCGAGGGCTGTGTTTTCCTGCAGGATGAGCTGGACTCAGTGGACACCTCAGTGGTGATCAGCTCTTGCTCTCTGGCTGAAGCGCGCAACCTCCTGGACCACTTCCTGAAGGCTTCCATAGATAAAGTGAGTTATCATTCAGAGCCTGGTTTGCAGGTCCAGAAACTTTTGTAAAAATCCATCCTGTTGAAACACCTTTAATCTGTGGTGAGATGTGAAAGAAAATATGAAGCTTGAACATACATACAGATTAAATCACAAGATAACATATTGTGTTTTCTATACAGTTAAACAGTTATACTATATAAACTAGTATACACTATACATCATATCACGCCATTGGTTCAAATGCAATCATGTAATGTATATTTATTGATGTTTCAATGTCCTGATGTGAGTGGTGTAGGAGCATTGAATTATGGACTGTGGTGCCATCTAGTGGTGTCTCTTTTTACTGCAGGATGTTGTCAGGGATGTATTTCGTGGTACAAATACATTACTAATCCCCCTTCAGAGGGTTAAAACACTATAACACTGTTTTACTACAAGGTTTAATAATACATTCGTAATGTTCACATTTGAATTCTGACTCAATATGCATGCTGCCTTTTTTTTTGCATGTCTATTCATTTTGTTTAAAACAGGAACTTTTCTTGTTGTATGATAATTAGCTGGTCTTAAAGTTGTGTTGCAGTGTGTATGTGCATTATCATTTCTGATATTATTGGTCATTGTGTGCTTGTAGAGTTTACACGTGGCTCAGAAGGAGGCTCAGATCCGGCTGCTGGAGGGTCAGCTGAGACAGTCAGATGTGATCGGCTCGTCTCACAATCACATAATCCTTGATGCCCTGAGAGAAAAGGCAGAATACATCCCTGAACTCCAGGCTCTTATTGCCAATGTACAGCTGGGTGAGTGTGTGCTTTAATCGATGGATCAAAAAACTAAATTTTTCCACAAAGAATCATGGAAAAGCACTAAAGAAATCTTAGTCAACTAAGACCGATACAACAAACTAAGTGGGGATGGCACTAGTGTTGAGGACTGTGTAGGATTTTGAAGACTTCATTATTTATGTTCCCTTGCTTTAATCGGCTTTAGAGGATATATTAAACTAAATGCAGTGAAATTGAAACATATGGTAGTGGATTAGGGTGGGTCATAAAGAGACTGGCAGTTATGTAAGGTGTGCTGGGGACTGACAGTTTGTATGTTTTCTGTGCTTCCAGAAAATGGTTATGCGAGCACAGACGAGGAGCCGTCTGAGTTCAGCCAAGCCTCTGACATCAGGTGAGACTGCGGTCACCATTACAAAATAATCCTCTCACCTTGACCCAATTTTAAGAAAAATCTACCTCAATGTGCTGTAGTTTGCTTTAATATGTAAACAAAACATGTACTCCATTCTCATATCCCTCAGTATCCATGTATATTTAACTCTCCTTTCCTTCTGCAGTGTATATCGCATGAAAGAATCCAACAGCCAAGATGATATCAAAATAAAGGTACAGCTGATTTTACTTTGAAGTGCATCAGTTGTTATTCAGCTGTTTTAGATGTTTCAGATTCAAATCCAGATGTTAACATTTCTTCCATATTTAACATCGTATTATAGCTCTATCTTTGTTAGAGCCCAACACATCTGCGGGAATATCCAAGCCTGACCTTTATAAATCACCATGACACTGCATTTTGTCAGATAACATCAGTTGGGTAATGATTGTGTTAGACCCTTGCTTTATTTTTCACCGTCAACACATATTTTATAGTTATTCTGTTGAGATGCTGCCATTTCTGTGTGTAACCACGAGGTGGCAGTATGAGCAAGCAATAACAAAATGAAGCTTGGTTTTATATTCTGAGAAGGAACCCCTGATTTGACACAAATCCCTCTTATCCTCATGTTAATGCTGTGCTCTCTATAGTTTATTGTTTCTATAAGTAGTTTTTCTCTATGCAGCTTTCTTTGAACCCACAAAGATTTATAGAGTTATTGTTTTTTCCCCTTTTTCCCTTCTGAATGATATTCTATGCATTTTCTCCTGTGCTTTGATTTTATTCAATCTTTAATTTTTTTATTGTATTACTCAGTTTTTCCAATCCCACTGTTCTCTTTGCTCGTATCATTCTCCCACCTATGGTCCTCTGTAACGCATACTGCCCATTTCCCCCCAGATGGAGCCTCGTCTGTCAGTTCAGATGAAGGCGGTGTCAGCGGAGTATTTGGGGCCCATCCTGGACCCCTCCTCGAGCAGCAAGCACCAGTTCATCACCAAGTCCCTGGCCTCGCTGACGGACATCCAGGAGGACGGCCTGTGCCTCGGGTCAGCGAGTCTGGGTCTCAGCCTCGCCCTACGAGACCCCTACCACAGGGAGCGGGCCACCCGCACAAACAGCCTACCTGTCAGGGGACACACCTTGTAAGTCAATCATAACGATGGCTGAGATGAAACAAGGGCAGGTTAAGGCAGACTTATTTACTGTACATGCCTATTATAAACACAGACATTCAAAGGGCTAACACTGGCAAAGAAAAGCATTAGGAACGACATAAAAAAAAAATGGCAATTAAAACTAAGTTGAAATGAAAATAAAATGACATAGAAATGAAATAAACCATAAACTCACTTATAGTGCAGTTATAAGTCGTTAGTTGCCTCAAATGCAACAAAGGAATTAAAAGGGAAATGAAGAAACCGATCAATTAAAGGCACAGGAGAACAACAACAAAACAGGAGAAGAGGTTAAGAGTTTTTCATGCCGATTTAAAGACAAATCCCTTAAGTGTAACCAAGTAGTTGTTGGAGGTATGGTTCAATGTAGGATTATTAAAACACCTCTATATGGATGAACCAATAGCCGTATTACCATTTATCAATTACATGAAACCAAGCCATTACTTTCAGCTAACTATTTAAACAATTAAATATATCTTATAGCTTTTCCACCATTTTTTTTTACATTTATCCATAACATTTATCTAAATATTTCAACCCTTTATTTATTACCTTTAGTGTTAAGGTATCACAGCTGACTTAGTATTTAGATATTTATCACAATGAGTTGGATTTGTCTGTAGTGGTTTGTCAAAACAACATTTAAAGTTGGCCCTTTAACCCGGCTAAACATGGTTTTTAGAATTCTTACTTATTGTGCCTTTAATCAAATCATGAACTGCATTTTTTCCACTTAGTTTAGCCTCTGTACCACCTCTGTAGCGCCTGGCACCTGCAGATGTACACCCTGGGGAACACACACCCTTTGGTTGTGTATCACTGCTCTGCTGTGTGGGACAGCAGGGGCCCTGATGTTATAGTCTTCTTCAAATAGAGAAGCTTATCTGTTATCCCCATGATGGTAAACATTTGTTCTGCTGAAGTGCCCTTTAGCACTTCCCTTTAGCAAGAGCAGAGTCATGAAGTGTTGATGACGTGGGTTGAACGGGAACATTTGCGACTATTTAAAAATAAAACCTGTTGCTTAGATAGACTAACAAGTGTGATAGAAACATGATGATAATTGCATAACCATACACCCTGTGGGATATCACAACATAACAAAAACATCTTTTCATCACATTTTATTTCCTGACAAAGTTGTCAAGAACTTTTATGTCTTTCCTGCAGTTCACTTCCAAGTTAACAGCCGCTGGAAACCTGCCAGAGGCCTGACAGTTTTAGGTTATAAATCTGCTTCAGGGAGAGAAAGGGAAAAGCCAATGAAATTAGCATCAGTCCTCTGGGATGGGAAGCCTGAGTGTGTGTGATTTAATTTTTGAAGGAATTAGTCTGCAAGTTGCTTTAGTCTGCTAGAAATGCTGTTAACATGCATTAACCCTTCTTGCTTATTGATTCCTTTAGATGTGTATCACCCTCCTGTGCACTCCCTTAAAGATTGCTTAGTATGCTTTTGTGTGTGTGTGTGTGTGTGTGTGTGTGTGTGTGTGTGTCAGTCCCAGACAGTCTCGTGGTTATGACACTTCCCCTCTAACAAGGAGGAAATCTTACGACCGCTCGTACAGGTACATGCACTGTGATGCTCAAATTTAAGCTATTCTGTTGGCAGATTTTCTAATCTTTTGACTCTGTAATGTTATTCACATACTCCTTCATTCTTAACTCGTCTTGTTCTTCCTTCCTTAACTTTCCTCCCCCCCTGCTCCCTATCAGGCCCACTGACGGCTACACTCCCCCCTCCTCCCCGCCTCTGAGGTCCAGGAACGACCGCAACGTCTTCTCCCGGCTCACCAGCAACCAAACCCAAGGTTCTGCTCTGGACAAGTGAGTGCACTCTTGCAGATACATACATTCACACAATGCTTTTGTCCTTTTGTCCCTGCGTTCTCATCTGATCAGTTCAGTGTTACTTTAAAACCACTTTCTATTCTTTTTTTTTCTCCTCTTCCATGGTTTGAAATCTTCACATATTGTCAGAAGGTCAGGCCTTTTGAGAGGAAAGGGCTTTTGTCCGCTGTGTAGATGATCTTCTTAAGGATGTGCTATTTTCCAAATGTTTATCCTCCGATGAATTCCACTCTTAGACATAATGCTTTTGGCATGAATGTATTTCCTGGAAGGAGAGATGGGGCAAACATTCACAGAATCCAGGTGTTAAATGACTCAGAAGATAAGACCACATCAAACCACATCCACAGGCTACATTTAGCAACACTACCAACACGGTGTAATTGCAGTGTTTTTCCACTCCATTTATGGGAGTTACTAGGAAACAAATGCAAATTAGGAGGGAAGCAGCAAAGATGGTAACATCCTCTGTAAGAGCAAACTGTCAGGGCAGTATTGCAAGAAAACGGTTTATTGCGTAGTGTGCCTGTTTACAGGATTTGTGATTTGCATGATAATGATGTGCATATTGGCATTTGGACAAGACAAAGATAAATCATTTTGAACAGTAAATAAAAAAACTGCCCTGTAATAAATCTTATCTCATAATATTCAGGGTTTGTGGACACTGTGGGACCGAGGGAATTGGATTAATATCTATGATAATCTTTTAGGCTTTACATAGAGTTGGTGACGAATTGGCCTGTTTTTAATGGTTTTTAATCCTTTTTCTATTTATAGAGGTTAAAAGAATTGTAGATGCATGTTAATGTCAGCCGCAAATAAGTCTGGAGTGAGCAACCGGCCTTTTCCCTTCCTGCTTACAATCAATTCCAGCTTTCCGCTCTGATAAATGTCAGCAGGTAATATCAGTCAGCGTTTGGCTCTGCTCTAAAGGTGTTTGCTTTGTAATCTTTATTAATACAGAACATTTCTAAGCTTTATTGATCCATAATTGTTTAGGGAAATGCTGTGTGAAATAAGGTAGGGGTTGTGTTTGTGTGTTCGCTGCATCTGTGAATGTGTGTGTGTAGCAGCGACGTGTCCTCATTATCTGGAGCAGGGGTAGGTAAATGAGTCGGCTGTTGTCATCTTCCCATGCACGCTGTTGTGATTGGAAGCCATTTTGAATTAACTCAAGGTGGGAGTGTGGGAGGATATTAATGTTTAGGGTCGCGTTTGTAGTTATCACAGGAAAGGCCTTCCTATAGTGAGCATGATGTAGGAGGATGAAAGGTCTTTTCCCCGTTTCCTCTTTTGTGTAAGGGAGCATTTGCATTGTTGCATTCTGGTGGCAGGTATTCACACCATTTTGTCATTTGCATGCGTTTCTTTAAAGGTGTCCTATCATGCAACATGCACTTTTATGCATTTTTATGCCTAAAAATAGCATGATAGGATATCTTTAAGTGTTGTGTGGAGGGATCTATTTACTGATTTTAACGCTGGATATATATATATATATATAATATATATATATATATTTTTTTTAAACCATTATTTATTTTTTGCTTTCAATTTCTTTACATTACTGACACTGACCGTGTGATGATGACAAACTTCATTATCACAAGTATTAATTCAAAGCTATATTGAGCCAATCTCTTCAATTTCTTAATAAACAGAAAGCCAGTCGGAATTCTGTGTAATTTGGGGTCAAATTAGTCATCGTGATGTTCACAAGTGAATCTTTGCCAGTACAGAAATCAAACATTAAAATATTTTTGTGATGTTGGGGAGCATTCTGCCTCGGTTTGTCGACCGTATAATATGTGAGGAGATTGGCTGCCTAGGAGACATGGATCAGGCATTTGACACAGATTTGAAAGACACATTAGAATGAGGAAAATTAATTTCAAACCAAGTTTTCATGTTGTCTGATGGATAAAGAGGCTTTGCATCCCAGAGCCATTTTTTAATCTTCGCATTACATTTGCATCTTCTGAAAACAATGAATTTTAAAAGGATTTTGTCTTGAGAGTCTGTAAGAAAAGCTGATGCTATCACTATGCTAATAAATACTGTGGCCAGCCGTGAATACCAAGAGATGGAGGAATTTTAATCACCTTGTAACACTGTTGTTCCCTCCAGACACATCCACAACCATTTAGTTTTATTATTTCATGCTCAGAGTGTAAAGCACAGCAGGCTCTCATGGTGACAAACATGAGGCTATAAAATATTTACAATATAATAACACTTTTATTGCACGGTTACACACAGTGGAGGTACTGTATTGGTGTGGTCTGAACTCATTCCCTGGACAGCTTTAAACAGAGCCTCCTAGAGTTCCCCTTCTGTTAACCCTGTTTGCAGTTCCTTATGTTCTTTTCTGCACTAATCCCCTGTATATGTCTGGAAGGAGTAGATATGTTAGTAGACACTGTCGTTACGGAAGTCATACATTATGGCTGCATATATGTAAAAATGTTATGTGCAGTTTGTTGACCTCCTGTATGACTACCTTGGCATCAGTGTTTCCTCCTTGACTACTTCCTTCTTTCTTTCAGTCTCTTCTCTACCTTGTTCAAATAAATGATTTAACTTTTAAATTTGTACTATCTTGCCGAGAGTTGGATGTAAATGTGAGTGTACAGTAGGCTAAGTTAGCTTAGCAGAAAGACTGGTAACAGAGAAACGGCTAACTTAGCTTTGCCGCAGATAACAAAATCCAGCTGCTAGCTTTTCTAAAGCTACAAAATAAACACACGTGTCTTTATTTGTTAAACCACTAATTGTTGTTTCCACACATTGCATTTTGAACTAAAAGAAAATACAATCTTTTTAGTTATGAGCTTTAAAGTTGCTAGTAGGCAGATTTTATAACCATCAGAAAGAGCCATGCTTGTTTCCTTTTTATGCTAAGCTAAGCTAACCTGCTGCTGGGTGTACTGTAGACTGAACTATCAGACTTAAGAGTGGTACCAATTGTCTCATCTAACTCTTGTCAAGGAAGAGAATAAGCGAAATGTCTTAACATTTCCTTAAACATTTAACCTTAACTTTTAACGCTAACACAACTAGGGAAAACTCCCCTTAACCAGCCATTGTTGTGGGTTTACTTACAGTAAACATGCTTAACCAAGGAAAACATCTGCAGACAGCGGTCAAGAATAAAGCCTGTTCAGTGGTTTTAATTGGAAAGAAGCACATGTCATGGCAAACTGCCTGTTAATCACTGGACAAGCTTTGTTTTCTGACAGATTTTTCCTGCCAGTTTGCTCACTGCTTTTATATCTAAACCCCTTCCTCCAGTCACTCCTCCCTTTTAACCCTTTGCCAGTAACCCTTCTGTCTTTCCTTAGTGTGGTTAACCCTTTCCTCTTCCTGCCCCTTCCTCCCCTCTCCTGCTCCTCTTCTGCCTCCAGGTCGGATGACAGCGACTCCTCGCTCTCCGAGGTGCTCAGGTAGAGGAACTGTGTTTGTCACTCTCTGTATTTCCCGTTTGCCTGTTAACTCACCTGGTGTCGTCTCGTCTCCACCGGTAATCAGTACCTCCTTTTCCTCCTTTGCGGTCGAGGTGGCTGTGGTGCATGTTCTAACCACATGCAGCTCTCTTGACCCGCCGGCCTCTTCCCACCTGTGATGTTGGGTTGCTCTGTAATGTTGCTCGCACACAAGACCTGAATGAACCTTACCATTTTTCAGCAGGCTGAAGCAGGAAAAAAGTAAATACAAAAATGTATAATTTATTTTTAAACAAGCATCTTTAAATGAATTCAGACATTTTTTCGTAAAAACTATTCCTTTGAGACAAATATAATACAATGATTTAGTAATGGTAAAAGCAAGGTTTCCTCTTCTTCTCTTTCTGGTAAATCTATTTCTGCATTGATGCTCCTCTCACCAAGGCTGTCTGTTTTTCTGTGTATTTCAAAGAGCACAGTATGAGATCCCTCCATGTTTTCATTAGTCTGCCGGTCTCTTGGTGCTTGGCCCTGCAACAGCCATTAGCAGCCCTCACATTGCACATTACGCAGCACACAATGATATCTTCCACAGATGCTGATAGAATTGGAACACTTTCTGCCATTTGGACCAGCGCCATGTTGTGAAATAGAGTGCTGCATTAGGCAATACTATAATATGTACCGTTTAAAGTATGTAAAACAGAAGATAAACTATTTAAAAAGTATTCAAAATAATGCAACATAATGGTTTATCGGGAGGGTGAACAAAGTACTTGTAATTGGTTTATTAGTAAGGGCTCTGGTTCATTATAATAACATAAGCAAAATTATGTTTTTATTCATTTAAAAGTTAAATGAGTCATAGCTTCACACTTTACTGCTCCTTTGTTTTAACCAATGAGGATAGAGCATAAGCACTTTCTTAATCATACATAATGATAGCATTACCAGCCTTAAGAGTGTTAAAGTTCATTCAAATAAAGCTAAACCTAAAATTCTTCTTCTACAAAAATCATCATTCCCTTCTCATTTTGAATCATTTAAAAAAGAAAATCCACATTTTGTTTTTAAATTAAATGAATGAACATAAATCTGCAAAATCACATAAATCAACAGACTCATACTCAGCAGAGTGGAGCAAACATACTTTGGGATGCTGATTACCAATCACTTATAGAGTGTCTTGATCATTGTTTTTTGGGATCATTTTGGGACATCTCTAGTCACATGTTTGGTTTCCCCCTCTTATGTTATCAAATAAATACCTGTGTTCTATCGTCAGTCTTTACTAAATGAAATTGGACCAAAATGAGGGTGGGACAGATCGATGCGATGCTCCAATAATTCTATACACCTGCCATCACAGTCACTGTTTGCAGCTCTGCAGAGGAGCAGAATCTAATAATCTGACTATGATATCAACTTGATACATCTCTGCACCCTCATGTACCACATACTCTTTTCCTCGAGGCTCTAAAAGGCAAATGGTTGTGGAGTTGCTGAACTGAGTCAGTTACCAACTTACTTGTGGAGAATGAATGTTGCATGTGGTGATGGTGACATCTCACGCCATTGTGCTGTGGTTTATTTTGAGTTGCAGGCTGCTATGTAGTTGGTTTCCCGGGCTGTGGCTGTTGTCAACAATTGTTTTCGAGCTTATTCTACACAAGTTGGTTTTCTTTTGTTTGTGAGTTTTGGCAGACATGCATGCAATCTTTTTTCATTGGCTGATGAATGACAGTGTTTTATTTTGGTTGACATTTGCAATGTTAGGTAAGATACGCAGGCAGTATGGGTTAATATTTCATTTTGTCGTTGTGTGTGTGCTGTCACGCTGGGACATCAGCGTATATGTGCAGGCACAGACGAGGAGCATGTTGCCATATTTGACGAGTTTCAAGCACACCCTTCTGTATTTTTCTCAGTCTGTGCAGAAACAAAACTTGCCCCGAGTTCTGTGTGTATTCACAGATTCTCTTTTTCCTCCTCACATCCTCCGGCTTTTCCTCACTGTTTTACTCTCTACCTTACCCTCTCACACAGATACGCACTCACATTCAAACTAACCACCACTGGTGTTATTAGGAAGCCCACCGGGGACCAATTTTCCCACATTCCTCCCTCTTGTTCTTCTCACCCTCTGCCTGCTGTCTCACTCCGCTGACTGCTCTCCAGGCACTCTTGGTCTCTCGTCTGTCAGTGGGACATCGATTTGGGGTGAGAGGAGGGCAGAGGTTCAGCTAGAGAAAGGGAATGCACATATAACAGAGGGGAGGCTGTGTGTGTTTTTATGCATGTATGTCTTGGTGTGCGTGTAAGTGTAAGAGAGAGAGGGAGACAGAAAGACAGGTTGAGGAAGAAAAGCCGCTCTTACTGCTCTAGTGCCTTAATTTGGCTTGTCTACAACAAAAGCAGAAAGGGTGATTCAATGGAGCAGGTGGGATCAAATAAACAACAACAGGAATTTGAGTGATTGTATTTGTGTATAGTTATTTTAACGAGTGTGGATCATCTTTGATTTTTCAGTATTGGTTGGTATTGTTTCTGTATAATAGAATGAATGTTTGTGTTTTTGTGTGCATGTTCGTAATCTGTCTGTGATTTACATAAATGCTCATGTACATATGTGGAACGAAATCTCCCTCACTGATTCATACTGACAAGACTGTGACATCAAATGCGTGTGTGCATTTTAGGGGTGTGATCAATCCCATTGGGGGTGTGAAGGGGGGTCGGACGGCGCCCCTGCAGTGTGTTTCTGTAGCCGAGGGCCATTCAAAGCCCGTCCTGTGCGTGGATGCTACCGATGAGCTGCTATTCACTGGATCTAAAGGTACACATAATGAACTTTACTAAACTGTATAAATACTTTTTTAAAGATCTTAAATGGATATTATTTGTGTTGAAGAAAATAACAAGATAACTTAAAGGTGGGGTAGGTAAGTTTGAGAAACCGGCTCGAGATACACTTTTTGTTATATTCCATGGAATGCTCTTAACATCCCGATAGCAATGAATATCTTAAGTGCTTTGAAAAAAAATTCCTCTGTGGAAGCCGTAGTACTGTAAAAAGCACTACCTGCCTGTCAGCCTTCCATCTGTGCACAAACTTATCTCGTGCCCTCATTGGTCATGTGCGCGTTCGTGTGTGTTGGAGGAGGGGCTCTGTAAGGAAGTAGCAGATTTCTTTCGGCTGTGTATTTTCAAATTCTAGCGCACTCGACCTGGTTTCTCCAAAATTACCTACCCCACCTTTAAGTGTTGTCATATGAAAACAAATACAGCACTTTAAGATTAGATCAGCATTTTGGAAAATACCACCCTAAAGATAGTAATTGAACATCCCTTCTCTTGTCCTGCAGATCGCACCTGTAAGATGTGGAACCTGGTAACGGGTCAAGAGATCGTCACCCTCAAAGGCCACCCAAACAACGTAGTGTCCATCAAATATAGTCCTTCCTCCTGTTTAGTCTTCTCCGTCTCCACCTCCTACATCAAGGTGTGGGACATCCGAGACTCTGCCAAGTGTGTCCGCACGCTCACGTAAGTTTCCTCCCCGCAACCAGCCAGATGAAACTATAATATTTCATAGAAGTGATTAGAAGTGATAGGATGCTTTTTCAGTTCAGTGATGTGTTTCAATATGCAAATTAAATATAGAGAAATATGATATGAAACGCCTCAAGCTGAATTGACTAATTGGAAGTTCTGCTCAGTACACTTTTCTCTGTTCCCATTTATTTCTCCACCTCATGTCCCCCTTATACTCTTCTCTTTACCCCCACAGTTCGTCTGGGCAGGTGGTCTCAGGGGATGCCTGTGCGGGCACCACCACCCGCACGATCACCTTTGCACAGGGCGAGTGTCAGATCAACCAGATTGCCCTGAACCCGTCAGGATCCGTGCTCTACGCTGCTGCTGGGAACACTGTTCGCATGTGGGACCTCAACAGGTACATTTATTAATCGACGCATAGGTTCATTTATTTATGTAACTACTCCTCTAAGTGTTTGTTTAAGTATTAAGTCAGTCACGTGTGTTTATCAATTCCTCCACTGATGTTTGTGTTAGTCATCCAAAATGAATTAGTTCAGTCGGCTTCGTGACAGCCAGCTCTTAATTCTTGTAGACGTGGAGGTATATATTCACTTGTCAGATGTTAATCAACCAAAGAGCCGATTCATTCTTGAGTTTAAGAAGGCTGTCAACAGAAAGTGCATGAAGTCAGCGCTGGTGTATACTTGAGTATGTTTTCTACAATGCAGCCAGTTCTGAAATCCAGCTACATCCCAGTCTTCCCCTTAGTTTTTATGCATCCAGAGGGAAATTATTAACCTGTTGAACCCCATCCCCCCGCCACCGGGGGGAAAAACGCATCATCTGCAGGAAACAGCGTCTGAGGGCATCTTAATATTTAATAAACTATGAAAGTTTCATATCCATGTAACGGGAAGAAACTCAGCTAACTGATCATTTTTTTTTTTTTTTGCAAAAAAAACACAAAGCTAACGCTGAGCCTCTGAATTAGCCACGAGCGAAAAAATGCTAACGGCGTTTGCACAGAAAACACGGTATAACACCCTTATTACTTATCGTAACTGCCCATCCAACCCATCGATTAGCATCGTGAGAAGACACAGAATCGATAGGTATCTATATCATCACTCCATGATAAGAACTCGTGACATAATAAACAAAAACAGACATCATAACATGTGGCGCTAGGTAGCAAAAACGGCAATTATGTCTTACCTTCGTTGTTGTCTGATCAAAAGTTGTCTTCAATGGCATTAAAACGATAAAAACGCTGCTGAAGGTTAATCCATAGGTTAATCCAATGTGTCTGTGTCACTTTGAAATGATTTCTGATAATCCATAAGCAATAAACCTACTTTTCCGTTTTCAGATTTCAGAGCGTGAGATAGGTTTCGGTTTACGGCAAACTGCATGCGCGAAGCCCCCACTTTTTTTTGGTAACGTTGGTGTGTATGTGGAGAATCCCCTTCGATTCTATTGGCTCTAACTGTTAAAAAGAGATGTCAATCATAAAAATCGAGCAATGGGTTCCAGAGAAACGGCAAAAACGCCCATTTCCACCCAAATCACCCCAAAGGTGGAGTTTTTTTTGCTAAATCTCTCTAAAAAGGTCAAATATCACTTGTTTTGCATCAATCTTGATACAGGGTACTTATTATATGTTGTACTTTGGATTCCTAAAGCTTTTAGTCTACTAACCCATCATCCAAGGGTAGTTTTCACTATAAGTAAAAAAGAATTTTTGGACGGACACTATAATTTACAGTTTTTTACTATGTTCAATCTGAATTTTCTTTAAAATAAAAAACATCTATATTGATTCTGACTTTTCTACATCCAACTCACAGGTTTATCATTACTTTGAGAAAAAAGATTATTAATTTTCCCCTTTTAGAAGTGTAGTTATGGTCATTTGTTCTGGAAATGTCATTTTCGAGCCTGAGACCTGAAAAACAGGGATGGGGTTTAACAGTTAACAGATTGGACGAGACAGTTTACGCTGAGGGGCTCAGACCCACCTAATGATGCAAAACAACCCCCAGAAATGAAAAATGAATGTTTTAAACAGTCTGCCTATGGCATCGCTGCGTCTCAGCAGTTTTACCCCACCCGAGAGACAGAAAGTGATTTCATACGGTGAAACCTTGAAAATCAGATTCGTAAGTAATGAATTTCACAGCCCTTTGCCTCACCTCCTTTACGTGTGTGTGTATGTGTGTGTGTGTGTGTGTGTGTGTGTGTGTGTGTGTGTAGGATGCAAGGGATGGGGAAGCTGATGGGCCACATCGGCTCTGTCATTTGTCTGACAGTGGGACAGTCTCTAATGGGCAAAGATCAAGTAATCACTGGCTCCAAGGACCATTATGTCAAGGTACCACAGACACACACTAATACATAGACACACACATATTCACACACTCAGATTTTCAGGCCATACCTGAGTGTCACAGATGCAGATTTACATCTTTTAATATCCCCTTTCCCTGTTCTCTCTACAGGTGTTTGACGTGACAGAGGGAACTATGGGTAATATAGGTCCAGCTCACAACTTTGAGCCTCCCCATTATGACGGCATCGAGTGTTTGGCTGTTCAGGGAGATGTGCTGTTCAGTGGGTCCAGAGACAACGGCATCAAGAAATGGGATCTGGGAGAACAGGAACTCACTCAGGTGTGTGTGTGTGTGTGTGAGAGTGTATTTGCCTGCATGTGTAGTCTGTGTTTTTAGTTAGATTTATGTTTCCACGTTGAAGAAGAGTCTTTTAAAGCCTGAAACTCGTCTTTTACCAGCCGGAAACATAGCAAAACTGGCTAAGAGTTATCTAAAAGGAAGGCTGCATGTGTTGTATGCTCCTACACAGTCTGTGAGGTCAGAGGGGTTGAGTAAAGCGGGAATCAGAAGGATTTTATATGCATGTAGAGTTCAAACATCAAAGTTTAACACCCTGGCTGTGCTTCAGTGCCGCTCCTGACGCTACGTGCCAAGAGCCTGCAGCATGCTGAGTCCATCGTTCTCTGCCATTAATTCATGATCTTTTGACCCTTATCAGCTTGTGAGCGAAGCCAGCCTTTCCATATGCTGCACGTAGAGCAACAGATAGAGGGCCAACACAGTATAAAAATAGCTTTGGGAGATTATTTTGGGATTCCTATCAGTATATCCCCCAAAACAACACAAAGTACAGATGAGGCTAATGAGCATGTAGTATAGCACATTTTGACCTAAAGGTGGCGCTAGAAGGAAAGTCAGAAAAACAGTTTATGGTGTCGGGGACATGAATGTGGCAATCCATCCAATAGTTTGTGATTTATTTCAGACTGACTGAAATTGCCATTTATTAAATGAAGAGCTAATAAATGAACAAAAACTGTTTGTTGCAACCCTATTGTAGACATGGGATATTTCCAAAAAGTCACTCATAACAGTGCAACCAATATTCAAAGCCTTAGTCCTTGCCGCAGCAGCCCAGCGTTTGACTGCCAACCATCGCCCTTTGTAGCATGTCACCCCTCTCTCTCCTGCTCTTAAGCTATACTATCATTAAAAGAGGACAGACATCCTGAGTTTTGTCCATACAGCCCCTGTTGAGATTGTATTGTACCTGTTATCCGACACTTGCGTGACAGATCAAAACTGTGCTGTCCGTTGAGCCTCTGGTTGGTGGACAGCTCCCTTCATGTCTCCCAACATAGACCGTTCCCTCTGTGGAGAAAGTCAATAGAGTGCCGTCATGTGCAATGTGGCAGGTATGCAGTGAGTCAACATCAGGGCATTAGAGCCCACCCGCATCAGATCCACAGGTACCAGAAAAAAAGGAAAGTCATTGTGTGTGTGTGTGTGTGTGTGTCTTTGTATGAATGTGTTGACTGTTGCGGTAGTGTATCTTCTGTTCCCGCTGCATATGTTAATAATGCATAATAATGCACCTTGTGGGTGGATGTGGCTTACTCATTTGCATGCACCGTAATTTGCATATTAAGAAGCACTTTCTTGTTGTTTGCATGAGTTCTATTTAGCCTTTGTTTATCCAAACAGAGAAATTTAGCACATAAGACATTAGTATTTCCATTCAAAGGCTGAATAAAACAACTCAGTGGGTGCTGTGGTCTGCGGCAGATGACTTTAACCTCATTTGTGAATCAGCCAACACGATCCATTTTACAGCCTCTCTAACCCAATAGTCTCAGTCTAATTATGTAATAGGATCAAATTGTGGCTTGGGGTACAATAGAATATATTAGTCAGTGGACTCTGCCTCCTCCAGGATTGCTGCTGCAAGCTGTTCTGCTCCGACCCCCCTGTTCAAATTCATACTCCATAGGGTGTTCTTTTGGAGGAATAAGAGAAGCAATTTGTTTATAATTACTCTACACTGAAGTTTAGTGATTCCCTGTTGCTTGATAAATAGTATAACTTTAAACATTCACTGTGTTTGGCTTATGCAACAGTTGCTGCAGTGTGCTCTCTGTGAGGTGTTGGATAGCAGTAACACATTTTTATCCACTGGTGTAAAGTTGTTACAGATGGCGGGTTGGATGTATTATATACAGTATGAGCACTTATTCTTTATTTTTGGAGTTGTTATTCCCTTTCTTAAACCTCCCCAATATCAGTGGATTTAGGGGCAAGGAGAGGAATTGCCCTCCTAAGGTTTCCTCTACAGTATTTAACATTTTTGTTAATGAATAATCTCTAGTTTCTCAAAAAGTTTTTGGACTTAAGGTCCCAACTCTGCTGTCTGCCGTATTTAGGGAGTTATCAGCCGACATAAAGGGAGCCTCGAATAGATTATACTGGAATGGGGCTATTTTCAAACCCATTTAATATTTATATTCAACTAGTTTATGCATATGTATCAACATTTACATTCATTTTCATGACAAGGAGGAAACACAGAAAATGTTTAATTTATAAGAGAAAATAAAAAGTACTCCTAAATAAACAAAATGCACATAAATGAACCTCATTGAACATAGCATTCTGTAATAACTTATGCTTGATTAAGTTTCTATGAAACAGCCAACCTGCTGAGATAAGACGATGAATAAAAGACGACCCATTATGAATTTTCTGGCGGATGGCTTTGACATATGAGAGATTAAAAAATCTGATAACAATATATCAGCCAATATTGTTTTTTTCTGTATTTTTCTGTATTTTCTGTATTTTTTATAACACAAAACACTGCTAGTTAAATAAAAAATAAAAAAAACGATTGGATATTTCTACAGATAAAGAAATACGGAGATACAGAGTGCAAGTTAACATTGCAATGACAATAATAAAAGACATTGCGCAGCCCTATTACTAACATATTATTGACCAACTAATATCAGAGTATATAGTTTATTTATATCAACCCAGCCTGCATCAGTCTAGCTCTAAGGAGTGAACGAGTGAGTAAATGGCTAAGAAATCTTTGTTTTCTGCAAACAGGAAGGCCACATAAACTTCAAAACAGTTGAATGCAGTGAATCCGTTCTCTGCCAAAGGACACGAACATAACCTTTAAAAACTTTAAGTGGACTTTTGTGTAAGCAGCATCAATCTAAGTATTCATTCCACCACTGCTGCCCATGTTTAGTAACCAATTATTCTTCCATCTTTTATCCATTTGTATCCGTTTGCTGTTTCTGTGTCTGAATGGATACTTTCTAAATGGAAAGCAGGAGAATGGGTTGCCTCAATCAGAACTTCTCATTTTGTATGTTGAACCAGAAATTGTTAAGAGTCAAGCTGTGTTTAAAATACACCTTTGTATATAGAGTTGCTCTAAATGATATGGTTAATTTCAAATTATAGCCATTTGGATAATGTCACACAGTATTATCTTTCTTTACCCTTGACTATTTCTCCGTAACAAAAATGTTGGTGCTGTGTTTCAAGGTGAAATACCTTCAGTTCAATAATATTCATTTCTTTTTTTTTCCTCTGAAAGTTAAGAGGAACGCATGTATTTAGGTGTGTCTGTTTTCTGTTTAGATCACAAGAAATGGGGCTTAAATAGACCTGAGTTTAAAGTCATAGATATAGAGGAGAGCAACTGCAGTAGGGTAAAGAAATCAACATAAAAACAAATTAGTATTTTTGTACCTGATGGAAACATCAATGGAAAGGAACTTGGAGTGTTATTTTGGCTAATTTCAAAATGCAAATTGAAAATAATTAATGTGAGAAGCAAATCAAACACAACATGAACAAGTAGACAAATGTTTTATCACCATGTGTTCCTCGCTTTAGAGCTAAATTAATCCGCAGCCCAGTTGGATGAGATAAATTAATTAAAAAAACAGCAAAAGCCAAAGTATGTTAAAGCTCTGTGAAAAACTAAATTTGAAGAGACTGATTATGTTTAAAATCCAATCTCTGCAGTGCTGTGTGATCACAGACATGGTTCAGTCTCTTCTTTACTTTCTCTTGAACCAATACAGAAATGCGTGATAAAAAGTGAGATGTTTGTTCAGAAGCTATGTGTCAGTGTGTTACAGTTTGTTCCTCGCAGGATGAGTTTAGAGACGGGCGGAAGGAATAATTAATCCCCTCAATGGCAGAAAATAGTACTGTTTGAATCTCTTAAAGGTCATATAGAGATTAGGTCGGCCCATCGGGTGGGAATTACTCATAAATTAACCTTTACACTTGCTCTGCAATTTCAAATGAAGACAATTGCAACGCTTCCTAACACTTTAAGACTGTCCACAAGTGCACATTTAACTGTCTTTTTAAAGTAATTTCTCCAATAGCTGAATGAAATAGTGGCTCATATCCAGGGCCGCCCCTGGCCAACTTGAGGCCCCAAGCGAGATTGTGTGATGGGGCCCCCCCCCCCAAAAAAATTTTTTTGGACACCAAGTAGTTTGGATTAAAATTTTTTTGGGAGACTAAGTAGTTTTCACATTTTTTTTTATCATTAACAACACAGTAACATATTTATAGAGTCAGGTCAATGTGCATGTATGTCTTTCAGTATGCATTTACAAGTGAACACGTCTGCATTTCCTGGATGCAAAGTCATCAACAAGGTCATCGTATGACAGCTGCTGTGCCAACTGTGCGTTGATGCTTATGATAGCCAGGCCACCTAAGCGTTCTTGTGCCATTGACGACCGGAGGTATGTCTTCATAAGCTTGAGTTTTGAAAAGCTTCTCTCAGCAGACGCAACTGTAACAGGAAGAGTTACTGCAATGCGGAGGGCAATCCAAAGATTTGGGTACAGTTCCTGTAACTCTTTTTCATGGAGAAATGACAACATCTCCAGAGCAGATTTTGGTAGTGGCAGCTTTGGGAGGTTGATGATCTCCTGGACCATTTCTGCACCATCAATATCAGACTCTCCTGCTGCAGTCAGTGTCTTCTCTACCTTGCTGCAGTGTTGCTGCTGGGTCTGTACCAGAGCCGCTGGTTAATGGGCCTGGCGGAGTGTTGGTTGCTGCTGGGTCTGAGGTGATGCTGGTTGATGGTGGGGTACTGGGTGCTTCCTTTGTGCCTCCCTTTTTCATACATTTCAGCAATAACCCTGGAAATGCAGACAATAAATCCATCATTCAAGCAGACTTAAGATATGTTTTGATCTTAAATCAAATCATCAAAAAGATTAAAATATAATTAATGCAAATAAACTACTTCTACTACTAATAATAATAATCATAATCAATTCAATAATATAAATACTATATTATTATAATATCGTTTTAATATAGTCAAGACAAAACATGCTTATTACATGCTCAAAAACTGATATTTCTTAAATCTGTATTCAAATGTAGCAATGTATCAACAACTACACAGCTACAAACACATTTCTATCAGTATTTATCTGTGTTGTGGTTGACATGATGATGACAGTTAGGAATTAAGGGGAGGGGCTGAGCATCACCATGAAATGTGCAAATTGACATAAAAATAAAATAAAAGGGGAAAAATGCTCCATGTTTTTTAGGCTGTAAACTTTAACTGTTATGTAAGCCAAGTAGACAGTGTATAACTCTTCCTCCTGTACATTAGCAGATAAAAGGCATCACATACTTGAATGAATGGTAAATAAAGAATGCTGGAAATAACTGCATCTCCATTAGCCTGCTATGCAGAGACTGCCGCCTTCTTCATGTCGTGAATTGCAGCTGATGTGTTTAATATGGCAAAAGTTTGAAATTTGACTCATAATACAACATTAGCAAGTTTGGAAATAACCCACCTTCGAGTGATGCTCTAGTTTCTTCATGTTTTTAGTTTTTTTTTTTCCTCTTGCTTGCGCCGGAATCATACTGTCTTTTTGCCGACATCTCTTCACCTGCTGCAATGATGATGGCGATTAATTGCAACGGTGTCGGGTTACAGACAGGCTCCCCTGTCACCCGCGCGTCCGCGCATTCGCGCGTCAGCTGGGGTGGTGCGCGCAGTTGCCGACTTGCTCCCACCTTGTGTGTCGGGGGGGGGGGGGGCTTGCAAGTGAACTCTGGAGCGGTTCATCGCTGGTCTGAACCTTTATATATATATATATATATATACACACATGGTATATATATGGTGTGAACGCAGTCCGCACCAAAACACAGGAAGCGTAGTATTTACGATTCACAAGAACGCGGATGTCTTCAAAATATTTAGCGAAAGACTCTTTTGCTTAAGATTTTGAAGACATCCGCGGTTGTTCAGTTAAAGAGTGAAGCAGAATGAAGTGTTGAACAGTGTCGTGTAAAGTAAAAATCCTCCGTCAACTATACATAAAAGTAAGAGCCACCTGTCGTCGGTGAAACGCCCCTCCTGACTGCAGAACGTCTCTCATGTGTTATAATGTTTTTTAACGGACGTTGTCTGATTATATAATCATATGCGGGCCGCTAGAGTCTGTTGATCTCCAGATTAACAGCAGCCTGAAAAGAACATGCCGATGCTCCATGGAGGAGGCCACGGTAGAAATTGCCGGGATTTGCGGTTTTACCCCCTTAATGTCTGACCAATGGTTGAACAGCATTTCCGTGCACATGACTTGTGTTTAAAGTTTATAGTCCTTTTGAGTTTTGCCCGTGTGAACAATGGACTGAACGCAAACCGAACCTTCTGAAAAATGAAACAATGTAACAAACTGTCGTCTGGTGCGCACCTGAAAACGGACTATTAGGTGTGAATGCGACCGTAAACCCAAGACAGATGTATCCATTTCCAGTTTATGAATCTTGTTTGAAGCCATTGTAAAATACTCAACGAGCAGACATCTGAGCTAAGAATAACTGCGGTACTGTGTCTAAATACAGTATTAATGAGTTTGTTGCCTAGCAACGACATGCATTGTCTCTGCAAGAATACCCAACTGTACTGACAATAGTTTACATTTATGAAAAAATGAACATTGCTGTTATTTTAAGAACAAAAGAACCAGATGACTAACACTCCTGTAGTTTTGATGTAAAAACCGTAGATGTAAGATCATGATCTCTGTCTAACTTTATGTCTCTGCTTTGACTCCACAGCAAATCCCCAACGCCCATAAGGACTGGGTCTGCGCTCTGGCTTATGTCCCGGGTCGGCCCATGCTGCTGAGCGCCTGTCGGGGGGGCATGATGAAGGTGTGGAACGTAGACAACTTTACCCCCATAGGAGAGATCAAAGGTCACGACAGCCCCATCAACGCCATCTGTACCAACTCCAGACAGATCTTCACTGCGTCCAGGTAGGAAGAGTTATGTGCACTGCAACACCACTGATCCAGAAATGTTTTTTATTGGAACAGTGTAAAATAGAAGTGCTGGCATCTGTGGTATTCTTCAAATTTTATTTTGTTTTTTATATATTTTTCGAGGATTTTCAATTCAATCCCAGAAAAGACCAAACCAAAAATGCACTGATTCAGTAGCAAGTCTTGCCTGCCTAATTAATCATAGAGCTGGATGAAAAACATTATTTATCTGCTGCTTTAAATAATCACTAGAGCACCTGTTTTATTGACATTTGCTAAAATAACAGTGGCAGTAGACGTTTAATGTTTAATATTTTTAAAAGGGAATCATTTAGCCTTTAAAAAATATTAAACCTGTCTGAATTAAGTCATTTAAGATTCAAATCATCAGTAGGAACAAGTATGCTCGTAGCAGAGGGCCAAATATAAGGTATTCAGAAAGTATTGAAAGATGAATCCAGGCATTCTTGGTTTTTCTGGAATATGTTGACAATAGCAAACATATATATATATATATATATATATATATATATATATAATATATATATATATATATATATATATATATATATATATATATATAGCAGACACCTGAGCTAAGAATAAGGCATATATATATATATATATAATGCCAGCCTTATCAGAAGGGAGGTTGGATGGTTTGGAGGTTGAACATAATGAGAGAGAAAATATGAGTGAAATACCAGATTATGATTCATTCTCTTTTCATCTCAAGCATCTCATCTGTAGTGGGTGTGTGTCAGCGTCTGTAGCTCAGAGAGGGTCAAGCTACATCCTGTTTTTCTCTAAAATGTGTGTTTTTAAATGGTTGCAACAGACTGTGTTCATGGTTGCTGACTGTGTGTGTGTGTGTCTGAGTGGGACATCCTGTGTTCATCCTTCTTTTCAGCTGGTGGGCTTTCACTGAAGATTGCTAACTTTTTATTCCCCCGTCTTCTATCGGTCTTTTGCTCTTCTCAATCACTGTATCACCTCTGTTTGCTCTTCTGTAATCTTTACACATATTTCCTCTTGTTCCTGCTTAAACTCTGCCTTCCCACCCCTCCTGTTGTCCACCTTCCTCTTCCTCTTCCTCCTCTTCCTCCTCTTCCTCCTCCTCCTCCTCCTCCTCCTCCTCCTCCTCCTCCTCCTCCTCCTCCTCCTCCTCCTCCTCCTCCTCCTCCTCCTCCTCCTCCACCCCAGTGACTGCAGGGTGAAGCTGTGGAACTATGTGCCAGGTTTGACCCCATGTCTTCCTCGCCGGGTCCTGGCCATCAAGGGCCGAGCCACCAGCCTCCCATGACTGCTTCACCAACCCTCCCTTCCTCTGGTACTCTCTTAACTAATGTCCACCCTTTTTCTTTACCTTTTCTGGTAGCTCCTGTCCTGTTTTATCCCTCTTTTCATTTGTGTTCCAATTCTTCTATCCTTCTTTTCTTTGTCTGATTGTTGTTGTTTTTTACCTGCTGCCGCTTACTGTTTTTATTTTTAAACTTATAATGTGTTTGTTTTCATGCAGATCATTGCCTCCTCTAAGACAAACTGTTTATCAGAGATTGAACAAGTGACTCACAGTGCTGTTCAGAATATAACAAACTCTAGTCTGCGGCACCTGTTATACTCTTTTGGAATATGTCAGAGTTAGAGGAGAAGATGGATACCGCTTTCAAGTCTGGCTTATAATATAAGGCTATGAGCACCAAACACTTATCCTAGCATATAGACTGAACACGGGGGAAATAGCTAACCTGGCTAGCTGGAATTAGCCAGTCCAGCATGTAACCCCCCATAAAAAGCAACTTACACTACAGTTTTCATTGGATTTAACTAAATTAGACATATTTCTCGATGCTAAGCTAACTGGCTACAGCTTCTTATTTATCGTTCAGACACAACGATATAAGGATAATTTGAATGTTATTCTGAAATACAGGGTTGCGCAACAAAATGTTGCAGTGTGGCAGTTTATGCTACACAAGAAAACACGACAAAACAAAAACAGTAGATAATTCCTGTATTGCATTTTTTAATATCAGTAATTTATTTGTAATTGTATCAGTAAAATGTAAACTGCAACAATAATGTGAATTCTGACAAACTTTTTGATGGCATCTGTGACTTTTATATTAGATTTAAATGACAATAATCTTTAATGAATTATGTGTGTGTGTGTTTGTGTGGGCATATGTGTGTGTGAAGTGCACTTTAAGGCTGATTTGATTGTGCTGTGTCTTATGCATACTTGATTGTTTTCAAAGTCAAGACTGCCTGACTGATGCTCTGTTATTTTCTCCATTTGTTTTGTTCCCCTTGCATCCCTTTGCTCATCCTCAAAACCTCTTTTGTCTCTCTTTAGTGACACGACAGTGAAGATCTGGTCGTCAAAGGTGTGGAGGAAGAGGTGACAGCCCTGAGTGGTTCCTTTGTCGGCCATCTTGCTGCAACTTCAGCCCCTGATCTGTGACCTGCTCATTGAGCTGTGAAGCTGAAAACGCCATTTCCAAGGCAATCAAGGTTTTTTGTTCCTTGTCAAGGTGCAAATTGAACCGAGACAGAAGATTCTTTCAAAGGCATAAAAGTATTTGCCTTTCAGATTGGGAAAGAGCCATTCAGGTTTGATGCTACTTGGGCAATAAAAACTGCATCACTCGGAAAGAAGAATTTCTCTCTTGTGACAAAAAAACAACCACAGCCTGTTGGTAAAAAGAAAGAGCCCTTCTGTCCTCTCACCAAGGTCTCAGAGTCCTTGTGGAACAGTGACACATGCATTTGCTCAGAGATATATTTTTTGTGTCCGAAGGTTATAGCACGAGCCTCATTCAAATCGCCAAATAACGATTTGGAACACCCTTTCCTGCTTTCCTCCATTCAGGACTGTGAGTGTTGTAAGTGTTCTGAACACACTGGAGAGTCATGTTTCGGATCTTGAATAACTGGAAAATTACATTAAACCACCACTGGATGTTATGTTTTCAAAACCCGGAAACACCCTCAAGGCGCTCTCAGTATGTCACTGAAACTTTGTTGTGTTTTACAAGTCTTGCACATTTTTTTTTAATGACTTTTACTAATTTATTATTTTCCCTCCTTCAGTTGTTGAGGTAGGATGGAACATTTTTACGGGTCTCTGTACAAAGACCTGGTGCTTGACATTTTGAAGTTTTTATTTCATGCCTGGCTCTTCATCGTTTGGATGTGTCCTCTGTGGCCTCGCTGGCTATAAGACTGTCTAACTGCTGACCCTGCAAACAGGAAAGCACACCTCCAGTAGCACAACTAAGGTAACACTGGCCCTGGAGGATCTCACCGGATTGTAATATCTGCTCTACCAAGTGCTAACTTCGGCAAAAATAAAAATCCTCCCTGCAGATGCACATGACACAGACAACACAAACCTGCAGCACACACTCCGAAGACATGAGGCCAAAGTGCCAGATCATTATCTCGACCATCGTACAGTATGTGTCCCTTACCTGCCATTTATCCTCCACACAAATGGTAATATAGCAGCCCTATCAGTTCCCCCCCGCCTGCTTTCTGCTCCGCTCTGATCTTCGAGGTTAGTGACCGTATCAGACTGACCAGCCTTACTGAGAAGTGCACCTCCTTCCCAGCTACTGAACCTCTCTGGGAAGCCAATTTAATTAGAGGTCTAGCAACTCTACCGACTGCTTTTCAGGCAAGATTACTTGGGGGAAAGTAGGTCATAACTGAGAAGGATTTATTTTTTAAATCCCAATTTTCTTCCACCCACACTTTGCTGCTACATATAAGAACAGGAAAAAACGTCCTGTACTGGTGCACTGGA
Source organism: Dissostichus eleginoides (assembly GCA_031216635.1). Classification (NCBI taxonomy): domain Eukaryota; kingdom Metazoa; phylum Chordata; class Actinopteri; order Perciformes; family Nototheniidae; genus Dissostichus; species Dissostichus eleginoides. Next base: position 16,150,463 of record CM062265.1, read on the forward strand.
ATCTGTTTATGTGGCAGATTATGTGTGCACACATGCACAAACTGATGACACACACAGACACATGAGTTCAGTGGATGTTTCGCTTATCCATCTTGTCTGATGGGTCTTGGCGTCCCTCACTGTGTCTCTTTAATGAAACAATTCAGCAATGCACTGACACAAACATATGCTCATACATACACACTCTAACAGGCAGCAGTGATTCAATTATGTTTTGTTCTGATTACAGAAAATTGCATCTGCATAACTTTCAGTTAATGAACTTAGGCCTTTTTTGTATACGTTCAAAATGACATGCAGAATTAAAATCTACGGCTTGATAAATCCCAATTTGTTTTTTAGTAAAATGTCAAAGCACAGTTGTTCTAAAATCTTACTCCTTCTGTTGAAAGACATATTTTTCATTTAGGCAATTAATGAACTTTTTTTTTCTCCATAAACCCAGAAATATATGTATTCTAATTAAACAACAGCTGCTGAAAATAGTTATTACTGTCAAAACATCCTCTATGAATTCTCCTCCAAAAGGAGACTGTACCGCTGGTGGTTGATGTAGCCAACATCAGTTTGAAGCTGCTTTCCTTTTCCAAAAAGCAATGACTTGGGTTTTGTTATTATATTGTGGGAAGGGCGGGGTTATTGAAGTGAATGCAAATGTGTGGATGGGGGTGATCTGTGGAAGCGTTCCTGGAATTATTTTGTTGCCATTCTTAGAAACTCAGGTAAAGGTTGAAGGATAATTTTGGCCATATTTTAGTCAGTACTTGACCCTGTGAATAAGGTAGCTTTCTGAATTGACCAAATGCCTTGTTTGAGAGATTTTTTTTAAATGGTACTATCATGTATAACCCCCTTTTTGTGAAAAGACTAATTTCAATGAATAGTTTTGCATTTATTTCCCTTTACTTGTTATATATGAACGCTGCTTTTTCCTAAAAAAATGTACGTAAAGTAAACAACATCTTCCAAATCTGGCCAAAGCTGCACGTCTTGCAACTCTGAGAGGATGTGCACTGAGTTTTTCACCTTAAGTACTTGTGTAAAGTATTTCAAGAATAATTGTATAATGGTTAAACTGGAGAGGAGAGAGTGGTAGAAAAAGTGGTTTGTAGGGAAATGAACCTCCACATAATGGGTTGTATTCTTTGACCTCTTGTCCTCCTCCACTTGGCCCCTTGCTGTACATTATGTATTTATCTGTGCTCATTAGCCAAACTGACCTTGCACACAGAGCTCTGTGGTGTTTTTTTTTTAATGCGATAACAATTCTCAGACAGCCTTTATCTCGTTTGTTTTCTCTGGACCAAATTATTTCTTGAGAAGTTTTCGTAGTACTGTAGCTTTAGGCACTTGCCTCTTCCTGTGCTTGTACATTTACTAAAAGATGCATGATGTTGGTGCTGCTCATTTGTTGATTGGTCACCTCAAAACATTAATTTGCTATTGTCAATCTTGATGTGCACCTGAGTGGATTTGCTATCAAAATCTTTGAAGAATTGGCCATTTGTTTGGATTCTGAAGACATGACAATTGTGTGCTTCACAAAAAAAAATGATATGGTCTTTGATCAGCCCCACCCAAAGTTACCCTGACTTCTGAGACTTGTATTCTGCAGATATCAGCACCACTTCATTACTTGATGATGTGTAAATAGGTGTGTCATACCTTTTTTTTTTGTATATTGCAGAGGAGATTTAGTGGAGGTTAACTGACGTCTTCCTCCTCAACTGGCCTCAGAGTAATCTCTGCAAGTTAGGATTTACATGCACTTTGGATAATGAACACTGCTGTGAATACTCTGTGAACTGTTTTCCAGATATGTATTAAGCCTTTTAGACTTAGTTTACAAAGATGGGGTTTAAGCGGTCAAAACAACTCTTAAAGCACTGTAATTGTGCGTAAAAGATCATGTCTTTTTAGCTCTAAAGTAGGTTTAGAAACCAAATATATAAATGTTTGTGCTCATACAGTATGTAAGATGAAAGTCAAGAAGTAGAAGGGCAGTCCTCATTATGTCCCTGCCTTGAACGTCCCTTTTTAGAGTAAACCTGAGAATGAAAATTGTTCTCTTTGACAGAGCAGCATGCACACCTTTGTAGAAGCTCAGGAGAACCCCAGCCCTCCTTATTTCCCCGGCTGTAATTTGGACATTTTTCTTAATAATACTGACCACAAACAGGCCATATTACTCCATGAAGGATATAATCATAGACAAAGGATGACAACATCTAACCATTATCTATTTCTATTGCAAAATTAGACTGTGAACAATCCTAGCTGATGAAATGTCCTTTAAGAAAAGGATATTATCACCCAAAATGTACCATTGAGCATGTGGTATTGTTTGATCAATACCTCTGAACGACTTTAAATTGGTACACCAGCTGGTGACAATGTTTTGTAGCCCAAAAAAAGTCCATCGAAGTTTATTGTATCCCCTATTAGCATCTAATTCAAATTACAGAGCTTTAAAGCCACTAAAAGTGTAATTCAACCTTTCTGTGAACCCAATTGGTTGTATGACCATTTGCTAAGCCCCACCCCCTAATTACTGTTGCTACGCCTGTCAAGCATTCATTTACAGAAAATATGCAGGTTACAATAATACCTGTTCTGATTTACCAGTCAAAATAAACGGAATTTTAAAACAATGGGTCCTCCATTATGCAGAAAAACCCAATCATATGCTTTAATGCTTTTTTAACGACTATGCTTAACCCCACCAAAGAAAAATACTTTTGAAAAAAATTACGAGTTTGCTAAAACGAATTATGTCTATAATAACAATTATTATTTTTAAAAGAACCCCTTGAAACTCTTTCATCAATTTTTTTTTTGCACATATTAGAGTCCTGTTAACAATGTTTTAGCGTGTAGAGAAATCAAAAGCTTGACAGGTTCACTGTGCATAGAGACAGTTGCTAAGCTAGGATTGAACAATAGCTGCTCACAGGCGCGGATTAGCAAATGGTCAGTTGGCTAAAAGCAAAACAAAGACCATTTTAACAGACTGTGTGGGTGTAAGCAGTCTGGTGTTAGATCTGGGACCTGAGGACAGATAGAGGGAAGCTGCCGTTGAACTGATTGTGTGATTACCACCTGTAGCATTTCCAGCCCAGCCCTCCCTTCTTATGACCTTGAGGAAATGAACTCAAAGTAGTCAACTCAACTTCAGCCTTGTGCCTCAGCCAACGGGCCTTACTGCCTTAAAGAAACAGAATGTGTATGTAGGACATTGATAATCATTAATTGAATATCCTGAATCTGTAATAGACTTATTCTGAAGATTGTAGATTGTCCTACAGATTGTGGACCTCTGTTCTAAGTCAGATAACGTCGCAGCTCACTATCAGTACGGCTGAAGAGACTTTCAACTTTGCCTCGGGCTGCAAAGGGGGATGGAATCGCATTTTGACACAATCACACAAGAGGGCAATCGCTATCACACATTGACACGCAGCTGCTCGAGTCATTGTCCCCAGGCGTGTGTTGTCATATCGAGCTCACAAATGGTAATACAATATGGCCGTGTCTGTTAAATATCTACTCATGGGACATAAATGCAGGGTCAAAGGTCATTTGTGCCTTTTATTGCACAGATAGCTCCCTCTTAAATGAGTGTAAATGTGTTTACAGTTTTGTTTTTATGATAATGTGCATGTGACCAAGCCATGTAAAATAATAACTGTAAATAATGTAAGTAAATATTTAATGAAGGATCCAACATTCCCTCAAGAAAATAAACAAGTTAAAAACAACTGTCCTTTGTGTCTTCCTGTGTGAAAATACTTCTTTTGATTGTAGTTTGGATCAAAAAGATTATTTCTTTTGTGATTAAAATAGATTTTTACAATTACACTCCTGTGATTTTGAATAAATTAGTTTTTTCCGATTACTTGGATTATTATTTCCCCAGCTGTTTAAAGCTAACAACATTAATCCCGCCTCTGTTTAATGGTTAGACCAAAGCAGCTGAGAAGAAAGACGAGCAGGTTATTGATCATTCAGGCAAACGGGTTGTAAGGATGAGATGGAGGCATGGGGAGATGTTTTTCATCCTGAGGCATTTCTTTCTACTCCAGGGCAGAAAAGCAGACTTGAAACTCATACATCTTCATTTCCTTTGCAAACCCTGATCATTAACTCTAGCCGGGCTAAGCTTGTCCCAGCCGCGACGGGAGACACCAGCACTGTGATGTACGACGACCATTAACGCCTCAGAGGAGGCAAAACCCATTTGAAGATGCCAGTCACCAATAAATACGCATTCAAACACACAGCCTGTCACTTCTGCGTATGCCCCATCTGCTCTGTCTATATAAAACACATTTGAATGTCTTCGTCTGTTTCGTTACACTAGAACGCTTCAGTAAGTCTGTTCTTGCATGTAGATTCATCAATCTCTGTCATACTCTATCTATCAATCACCCTGTAACTATAACCCTGTTACTATGTAACACTCCATCCAAATACCCTGAGAAAATACTTCATGTCCCATCTTGATTATGATAACTAGCAACTCAAATGGTTTTATTTATGTATGAGGGAGGCCAATGTCAGTGGGTATGTACAACACATTCTTGTAGATGAAAAATAGGTTGACTAGTGTATTTGTCGATCAACAGAAATCAATTGCTAACTATTTCGAATATTGATTAATTTTTAAAGAAATTGTAATAGTAAAATCGCAGAAAATGCTTATTTGAGCATCTCAATTATGGATATTTCCTGCTTTTCTCTATTTTAAATCATAGCTACCTTACTATCTTTAGATTTTGAACTGACATTTTGGATAACAAAATATTAATTGATAATAAAAAAATATTTGACAGTTAATTGATGGTGAAAATGATCATTATCATTAATTGCAGCCCTACTTATCACAATCCCTAAACAGACATTTCTCGACCAACATTCATGTTCCCCAGATGATAAACTGTTATTATGTTCATGGTCCAATCATCCAGCCCCATCATCAAGTCACCAATTATATTGTTTGAATACTTTACATTTGTTTATTAGCAAAACTGCAAAACCACTGGCGGCATCTGCCTCAGTTGTACTTAACTATTTTGTGAAAGTCAACAAAGCAGTGAGTGGAAGAGGTAAAGCATCAGTGTGAGTGAGTCAACTGTTGCTTATGTCTCATTAAAACTTGAGCACAAGTATATGTAACACAACTACTCTACATAAGTCCTGATCATACTGATACATCAGTTTTTATGTCTCCCAACCATATAGCAGGGAAAGTTACCATCAGGCTGGCAAACTCCATGTAGCATTTAGCAGCTTAAGAACCAAACATTTACATCACAATTTGGTGGAGAGAAGAAGCAAAGTAAAATAAGACCAGCTTCTCCTAAACAATAATGACAGGCCTGTCTGGGGCTTTTCTCTGAGAGCCCTAGACAGGCCTGGCTTAACACAAGTTATTCCTATCATAACAATCATGACATTTAGTAACACTAAGTGCAGGTAATAAACCACAGTAGAATGGCAGTTTGCACAACATGACTTTTCTACTCTCATTTAGTGCAACACAATTTGGAATTACTCAAGTGAATAAGCAGTGCTTATAAAACTTTCCCTAACCAGAGTGGACATTCTTGTATAACTATTACAATCAAAATGATGTAGTGCCCATAAAAAGAACATGACAGAAATAATCCAGTAACAACTTGAGGCGGTAAATGCATAGCTGTTAAAATGGGTTTCTGTTCATTGGTAAATATAGATCTTGTTTACAATAATGGTAGTGAGATATGATGCAAATTAGCTTAAATGGGAATACATTTAGTATATTTATAATCAGCAGCAACATAGAAACAAAGTGAAAATACAGAAGGATTGAAATGGATGGATAAACAGCAATAGGACGATTTTCAGCTAAGAACACTGGATGGTGAATTATGTGCTATAAGAATGAGGCAATAAATAAGCAGTGCCGGTTCAGGAGTCGCGTATATTAACATTTTCAAATAATGAAGCATGCAGAGTATCAATGCAAACTGAGACCATAGTGCACATCATGTGTAAATAATCATGTTTACAGTTTGTACTCTGTAGGAGACTGAACCAACATCTTCTGACGGACTGGTATAACCTTGAAAGGAGATGTAGAAGCTTCTAATGTAGAAGCTATGCAACCTTATATCCAATTCTCCACACTACAAGATATCCCTGTATTGACTGCACATTCATTATAAGAAAAATAAGAGAGAACCACTGTGTGAGACTGGAAAATGACTTCATTCCACGTAACCTCAAAGAGGATTTTAATGCTGAGTGAAGTCATGAACATCTTTAATAAAAAAATCCCCACTGTTTCTCAGATACACACAGCGAGCATCTGCACCGCGAACAAAGCCTCGGACTATCAACTAAATAGCACGGTCTAATCCCATTATACACACTCTCTTTGAGCCCGACGCACGCACGCACGCACGCACGCAAGCACGCACGCACGCACGCACGCACACACACACACAGACACACACACAACCAGGTTTAGACACATCAGAGGGACACAGTCATTTCTGAACATGGGTGGATAGTTAAAAACACAATGCTGTTAGCAATAATTATGTCTTTTGGATAAAATGTAAAAGAGGGGCTTGTGAAGGTGTAATTAAATGCATTCAAAAATTGGTCACATTCATGCTAAATTTGGTATGCGTTTTGGTATAATGATGTCACATTTATATGACTTGTAAAATAATATTTTCACCTTTTGGGTAGTATGTTTATTCCCTTTCTTGCAGAGAATGTAATGTAAAAATGAATACCACTTATATCGGTCCGCATGTAACAAGGTCTGCCTACCAGCACCTGCAAGATCTCTATTGAGCACGTTATATCACTTTTTCTTTATTCTTGGTGTCATTGGTGCCATAAGAATCTCATGATAGACTCCAGGAAGCAGCAAAGAAATAATCCAGCACATAATCATCTGCAAAAGAACAACCTGTTTTTTTTACACCTCAGCTTTTGTACAGTTATGTATTTATTCTTTGAACAAATAAGACATTTATGAGTTTTCTTGTCACTTTATATTTGCTGGTAGATGGATTTTGTTGAATGGAACTAGGCTAAGTGTTTCCCTCGTTTTAATATTTGTGTTTACTAAATGCATCGTCTACCCGTGTTATCTTTAAATGTACAGACAAGAGAGTTCTTCACCCTGGAAAGGTAAAGCCAAAATAATCTCTAATTTTGGTCAAGAGCTAATGTGCTTATTTGCTTACAGGCCTACATTAAAATCATTCTCTGTGGATTCATTAATATCGAGACCCATCTGGGTGAATATATTCTTTATTGATTATGCGTTTCATCATTTAGTACTCTTGTGTTAGTCAGTTTCTCCGTATCAGGCTGATCCTTCCATAAACCCCATTGCTGCGTAAACACAGAGTGAGTCACTTCCTCTGCAGAAGAGAGCTGAATGTTCCTGATAAAGTACCTTCTCACAGATGTTTACAACTAAAGATGAGAAAAAAACTGTATCACATGGTTGAGCAACTCATTCATTTATTCTTATAAAAAAACAGTTTCACCTTGAATTCTTATTCTTTACATGTATTATTTTCTTCTTTTGCAAGCAATGGTATCTACTGTCTCTTTTTCTCCATTCAGTGTTTGTTTCTTTTCCTCACTTTGTCTTCTTCTGCTTTAATTCCTTTCCCTTCACAGGCAGATTCCTCCAGGGCAGGAAGTTGTAGGAGACCAGCGCTGTGAGCAGGTATGTAGCCATGCCGGTGTACCCCCCCAGGACCAGACACAGCGGCTGTGCCAGCACGAACAGGCAGAACACATTCTTTGACGCACGGTCGTCCAGCTCCACCAGATCGTCCTGCGTGGCTTTCATCACCCCGAAAAAATACATCAGTGCCACCCCCGGGTAGAAGGCCAGTTCCTCCATGGTGCTGCGGACAGGACGCTCCCACGCACTAGAAAGCCTTTGGGTTTAACATGTGCAAATGTGTTGGAAATAAGCTTGTGAAATCTGCTGAAGTATTGAGGGAGGGTATTTGCAGAGACACACTCACCAGGATCAGATTTTCTCTCACTGGCAGCCAGAAATCCCTCCGAAGTGTGAAAGTGGATCTGAGAGGAAAACAGACTTGGACCTCTGATCTGTCATAACAACACTCCTGTCAAACATTATCCACCTCCTGCGCTCCTTATCAGGAAACCTTGTAGTTGTTGCCTAATAACACAATCTACTATATCTTTGTTTTTTAAAGCCCTCCTGAAACTGCACCATGTAACTCATCCCCTAGTACGTCAATATTTCCACATTAACGATCAGCAGGAGTTGTTATTGACCAGTACAGTTTATCCAGGGATGTTCACACTGGTACATCCTGTATTATAATCTGCAAAAACACAACTAAAACCAAAAAAATGATACTGCAGTACACACTACTTTACATAGCAACTTAATAACGAAAGAATAACTGAATAGCTTCTTTATTTCGTTTTTTAGCTCAAGGTGAATGTTTTAATGACATATTGACTTGCTTTTTTTATAATCTTTTATCATGTCTAAACACCAGCTATAAGTCTTTTAAATTCATGTATTCTTCTTAGGTCACTAATTCTACTAAACATAATACTCTTTCCTGAACATATTCTTGGAATAGTCGGAATATCAATACCACTCTTGTCTGAGCATGGCATTAATCATCTCATCTTACTGTGGTCAAGTAACCAGAAACTGCATTTTGTACACCATGGACACAGTCTGATATCTTTTAATAAAAAATGATGAATACACCTGTATTTATTGTTGTTTTTGGCGGCATACAAGTGTGATTCAGGTCTTAAGAGATATTTTACAATTAAAATATGTTCATCTTTTAAAATCTATTAGCAAACTCTGTTTAAGATACTCTGTTTAATATAGTTAGGAATATAACCACAGTCGGTAAAGGCTAAGAGGCAGAGTAACAGAGAGTGAGGGTGCAATGTGCTGACATTAGGCTGTCAGTTAGCAGATTGCTTGCTCTTGATTTCTTAAAAGTCTCCGGTGAAGACGTTGCCTGTAGGGAGTTCTTTGCTGCTCAGTCTGGTATTAATCTGGAGTTAAGAAACTCTACGAATGCTCAGTTTGAAAAAAAGCAGGGTTTCCCAGGAGGGCTGAGCAGTGAACTTTCCCCACATCAGAGGAACTACAGTACGGCACCATTACAACTTTTGGAGGTACTCATCTGATCAAGTGCAGCAGCAAGTGTTGAATCAAGAAGTTCATAATTAGCTTGAGTGCTCGTGTATTGACTGTAAACTGGCTCCGGAAAGAGTGGTTCTTTTTAATATCATTGTTCTGCAGCCTTTATAACATCCAGCTCTTTGAAACCCCACCGCTGCATCCTGAGGCAGCGCTGGGCCATTAGCCAGTCAATCAGCCACCTATGGCTGCTGTGGTCTTCCATAAATACCGTATGTACGCCAGAGTGAGTTTCATTCCATGGATCCTTCCGTCTTTTTGTTCGTCGTTCTCAGAGCAATCATTCATAACAGGCTTCTCTATTATGTTTCCCACCTCAGGGGGGGTTTGATTCTGGATTTAACTGCGGGGACACAGAGGGGGATTACACTGGGAGGGAACATGTGGCCCTTTTGAATAGGCTTTTTCAAATCCTCTACTTCTCTACAGGGTACAAGTAAGGTACCCACTCTCTTCAACGGCAAGCAGAGAGAAAGACAAAGCCTCAGCTCTCTTATCTCTTATCCAGCTCAATCATTAATCATCAGGTCAATGATGTTAAAAAAGCCCACTGGTGTTACTGTAATAGCTACAACTTTAAGCATTTATTCGATAACGAAGCATGTTGCTATGCTTTGAGATAACCACTCTCTGAGCAGTAAATGCTGATGGTAGTGATACACTATTTTTGCAATGAGAGCTTTCAGCACAAATAGACTTTTCGTAGCATGGTTTGTTTTGCCAATACTGGGCTGCAGCCTACAGTATATCATCTGGAAGCAGTACAGCCTAAAAGATAAGAGTGACTGTGCAGCAGCGATGTAAAACCACTGTGGTTGTGTGTAAAAGATTGATCCCTCGCACAATGGATGCCTCTCAAAATCTGGCTCATCTTCTGGCCTGAGAAGATCTCAGCAACAGCCCGGTGCTGGAGGACAAACTCCAGCGATTTCAATGGCTAGTAGATTCCTTCAACATGGCAAGGAATCAAATCCCTAAGGTTTATAATGGACTCCATGGTGGTAAAAGAAGCTAGATGGGCCAAAAACGAAATGGCAACGAACTGTGACGGCTGAGTTAAAGGAGATAGACCTAACATGGGACACAGCACACAGCATAAGACAGGTCTCCATGGAGACAGCCTTGTGTCCCATCAGGGAAGAAGAGGATTAAGCTCCAAAGATTGACTCTATTAGACAAAGTGATATACCAGTATAAGGTTAGACAAAGTTCAAGGCAAAAGCTCCCTAGACATTTTATGTTCTTTAGCCTCAACAGTTTATAATATTGAAACAAGTCTTTCTGTTCTTTTTTTGTTGAACTCCCTTTTATTCATCCTGCCTTGCTCCATTAATGACTAACATTTCCTCTGACTACACCAGCTGAATATTTGACATAAGCTTAAAGCCAGGTCAGAGCTATTTAAGATAAGAAAAAAGAGTTTGAACCACCTATTTAAAATGCAATAGTACAGTTCTCCAGACTACATTATGTCTGTGAAATACCTCTGCATTAATGTATTGCATCTTCATCTGGCCAGAAACTCAGGAGAAATCCCCCCCTGTTTGTTTTTTATTTAAATAAAATACAACAAACTATTCTACACAGCAGTAGGCAAACTGCCTGTCTTTGTTTTGACTACCTCCTCCAGCAGCCACAATATAAGGTTTAACAAAGGCTACTTAGCTGGAGGCAGGCTGAAAGCCAAACAGATTTACTAAATAAATAGTATTTGCTGACCACTTCCTGCATCTAAGACAATATACTATAATTAGGGATAATTGCTTGTGTTTCTTTTGGAAAAAAGTGTTAAAAACGGACAAATTAACACCGTAAACAAATGTCTTTTGGTTATGGGGGAAAATGGCATATTTTATTGTAAAGAGCTCCACTTTCTTGACAGGCCATTCGTCTGTTTCTGAATAATTGCTTCCAGAAAGGCGATATTTTTGGACAGCATGACGCAAGTAAGCATAAACACAGTTATTAGTGCTTAGGAAACTGCAGGAGACCGAGCACAGGACATGGAAGGAGGAAAGGGGATATTTGAATCCCCCACGGTGTTATTAATGTGACCAGCACTACAAAGCATTGACCACCTCCTGGTCCACCGCAATGAGATGGCAATAGTATTTAAAGGGGATATGCAGTGTTTTGCACGTCTTTGCTATTGATCACTCAACAAGCTTCTTAAGACATTCAGAAATAGACATCACTTGTTTCTAAGGAACTAGCCGCACCAATCCTTCCCAAGGGTTGTGGTATTTGTTACAGCTTAATTACACAGAAAAACAAACTGCTGATATCTGATTGTTGGACTGCTCAAAACCTTTGTTTAACTGTGTTGGATAGAAAAGTATTGATTTGAACACCATCGAGGTTAGATGTTACTTTGATTGATGACTCTACCACATCGTAGAACAACCAGGACACAAATGTACTGTCTAAAGAGATGAGTCAGGTCGACAAGAAAACATGACTCGAAGAATTCTTATCAATATCCAGGGGAGGAAATATTATTCAATTTCAACAACAGTCCCCTTCACTTTAAGATCAAAGCAGATAAATCTGGAATCAGTTTGTGTGCATAATGCGATTGCTACTCGAGCAAATAGCTGTTGTGAAGGTCCTCCCTTTTTTTGTTTAAATGTTGTTGTTGTTGTTATCCTCTGGCCCTGCTTCTGCCAACCCCCTCCTTGGAACATCTGCGATAATGTGTTCACCCACACTCACAGCAAGCCCTTAAAATACATGAATCATCCTCGTAGAAAAAAGGGTGTGTATGTCGATGTGTGTGCCTTTTTATCTCCGTTTAAGGGTCGTTCAGACACATATGAGAACATAATTTGTCTTTATATGTGCACATTAGTGCGTGCCTTTGAAGGAATGATTGAGTGTGAGTGTGCATGTGCGTTCGTTTGTGTGTGTGTGTGTGCGTCTGCGCGTGTGCGTGTGTTTCTGATCCTAAGCTGGAGAGCTGTGTGGGTAGAAGCGTCCTGTCTCTGTGTATCAATTGATTTCCAGAATCCAGATGCTCTCTGCAGAAAAGGGCTTTGTGCTTCTGCACCCATTTAAGAATGTGTGTGTGTGTGTGTGTGTGTGACACGTGCACGTGAGAACTTGGTAAGAAGGTTCGAGAGGGAAAGATCAATTGATCATGAAGGTACAATGACACAGGATATAAAATGTCTAAAGAAACAACTTTAATTTTCCAAGATCCAAACAGCAGTCTGTGGGAAACAGCTGGTTGTTTGCTTATTCATGACAATTTGTGTTTTCCGTGCCTTCATTTATATGTGTGTCAGTCAGTTGTCTATGCATGAGAAAAAGAGAGAGCGAAAGAGTGTCAGAACAAGTGTGATAAACAGTGGCGCCGTGGAGATAGGAAGACACACACACACACACACACACACACACACACACACACACACATACCCACTCCGCATTTAGGAACTCTAGTTATCCAGAAATGACAAACATCCCATCCCTTTTTTGGCAGGCAGTTGCACCAGTTTAGCATGTTCTCTGCAATGTGGTTTACAGGTCTTTAGGTCTTAGCTGCATACAACAGACTAATGATGGATGGTGGCCATTACATCTTTATGTAATTCCTATTTGTAATTAATATTGATTTTAATCCAGCTAGCATGAACACATTTGAATTGGCATCTGCATTTTGCAAAATGTCATGCTCATGCCACAATCCTCAACAGAAAAATACTGAATTCCATACAATGGGATAAATAGTTACAATTTTGACCGAAGTCCAAATTAATTTGGATTGTTTGGAAAGCTATTACTGTGAGTATTACAGCTCAAACAGGGTCTGGATATGTCTGCTACTTTTCTCTATTATTGAGCTGGTTTGTGGAGCTGTCCATTGCTGTGGTGCTGAAATATTTATCCCTTCCAAAATCATCCATTGAAACAAAGCTGTGCCCACTGGAGGATATTCTTTTACTCCCTTGGCTAAGGAGGTAAATACTATCTAAATATATTCTGGATACAAGTTGAGTTTTAAGAAATAAACTGAATCAATATATTCATTTAGCATAAACCACCTCCAGACCCCTTATCCTGCGACCTGTTGGGGGTCCCAATCACCAGCTTTGCAACCACAGGAGTTTTAACAGCAGGGTCTCGCAAGTGTCTGTTATGACAAGCTGATCTTTATTTAATGGTTTTGACCGGTTTATACATTATCCCACCAAACCTCCAAAGAGTCTTCAATATTAAAAACGCACAAGTGCGTAATTAAATGATCATGACACTCTCGCTCACACTCATTGTCAGAGCACACAGCAGCGGGAGCACCGGGGCATGGGCAGGCTTGCCAGCTCTTGAGTGTTATTCCGTGTGGGAGGAGGAGGAGGAGGCTGGGTGTGTTTGAGAGTATCTAGCCTTCTCTCTTCACACGCTCTGCTGTGCGCACTGACTGAAGACAAAGCGCAGAGGAGTCCACCTCTCCATGTGATCTGCAGCCGCTCAGTGAGGGCGCAACAGTAATCTCAGATACTGCCCCTCGTAAAAAAAAAAAAAGAAGAAGAAAAAAAACATTTTATTTACGCTGCATGCGGACAGTTACGTGCGTCTCTGCTTTTTTGCGAGTGTCAACTAAATCAGTGCTCCCACCTCTCGAGCCTCAACATTTGTGAAGTGGCTGCCTCACCCGCTCGGACCGGAGGCCGTCTGGTCTCCGATCTGGTCTCCGGAGTCACCGGAGAGTCCACGCGCTCCGTCAGGGCCAAGCTGTGCGGCTCGCGGATCAGACCCGAGCCGCCACGATCACTGGCCATGGAGATGATGGAAGGAGACGTTACGGACAAATTAGATGACATGTCTTCGGTGTACGACTTCGACCCGATCACCGGCAACATCCCCGCCACCAAAGTAGAAATCACCGTCTCCTGCAGGTGAGTTGAGGCGTCCGCAGTGAGGAGAGGAAAGTTCGTTAAGAGGAATGTGTGGTAGAAAAGTTGTGACAACGCCCCACCCTTCCTGTGGGATTCTGTTATTCGGCGAAATGATGTGTGATAAATAGAGACAACTTGTTCATTACGCACCCTTTGTAATGAATTACAGGTTTTGGGTGGGGACAAGGGCTGCCACTCTGCATGGTTTAGTTTAACAATAAATGTGTTGACCATTGTTTATACCAAGTCTTCTTTTGTATATTACTTGATTGATTTGTGTGTATTTCTGGTAGAACAAAAAGTTAAAAGCACCTCTAACTAAGGGCATGTTCGACCTGTCCCATTACCAGTGGTTAGAGTTCTGGAGATTTGCAGAACTTCACATTAGTGCTAGCTGGCGTTTAACATGCAAAGGAAAGGTATGTGCACAACGAGACAAGCTCTTATTACTGCAATACCAGTTAGGAAGAAAATCTCCTCCTACTGTTGGGTGACACTAGCACAACACCCTTTCTGTATGTGTTGTACCAATAGTCACACTCTACAAGTCCAAATCTAGGAATCTGCACCTGGCTGAGGGTTTATCTGCATGGATAGTGGTGCCCTAGAAATAGAATACGTTTTTTTTCCAGGTACTGTAGGTTTTCACTGACAAGGATTTTTTTACCTTAGTCTTTGGTGAAAACAAAAATGTACCAATACTAAAAAAGTCAAGAACAAACATGAAGAATAAAACAAACCTTCATTTTTTTTTGAATGTTCTGAGCTGCATAGCTATGTGCAAAATGTTCACAAATATTGAACAGGGGATGTGCTAAAGATCAAAGGAGATAGAATATGTGCAATGATGTATGTCGTGCACCTCGGCTGTTTCAGCACCTGCAGAGCACTAACAGCCTATCTCCTCTCTCTTCTTTATAAAGAACTGAATGTTGAAGATTGAAATGTTTACATTAGATTCACACAGTTTCCATGTCCCTGGCCCTAATCTTGATCAGATCTTTTTTAATTTTTTGTTACAAAAAGGTATTTCGCTTTCAGAAAGTAGCTTGCTCAGAGAGAATACACAGTCACTCCTCTTCCCATTAAGAGAGGTTTTAGAGTCAAAGCTTTCAATGCCTTCCTCCTCTCAGATTTACAATCTCCTGCACACACACACACACACACACACACACACACACACACACACACACACACACACACACACACACACACACACACACACACACATACACACACACACACACACACACACACACACAAGCACGCAGATATTCACGCACACACACATGCTCACATCTCTCTGGTCTTTGATGCTGGGTTTTGGGTTGATGAGCCATCGAAGCAGAGTGAGTTTGAGCTATACCAAGCTGTTTGTGCATTATTGATGGGCTCTCTGCTGTTCAGAGAAGCTCGCTGCCACATCTCTAAGCTCAGGGTAAAAAAAAAGCACAAACACTGGAGATGAGTGCGTTTTAATTTAATGAATGAAAAAGCATTTGCTCGTTTGTGTTGAGAAGGATATTGTGGGCGATAGCGGAAAAACAGTTTAGTTTCAGGCGGAGAGGGCAAAGTGTGTTGAATACACCAGTCGAAGCCCTGCATGGTTTGGGATGTTGAATTTGTCAGCATTTAATAATGAGGCTATTGGGATGACATGCCTCAGTGATGTGCAATTAAGCACCATTCAGGTAAATGATAAGTACTCTTCTGACAACCCCTTGCATTTATGCAAATTCTTTATCAGACATGTGCATGAGATTGTTGGTAATTATGTGCTGACTTGGAAAAAGAAGGAGACAGGCAGAGTAGTGGTGCAGAGGACTCCTATAACAGAAAGAAGAGGATTTTGCTTTGCTTGTGTGTGTGTGTGTGTGTGTGTGTGTGTGTGTGTGTGTGTGTGTGTCTGTGTGTGTGTGTGTGATGGAATTAATGAGATGAGTGAGAATAAGAGCCAGACAACAAGCAAGAAATGCAGAGAGTGCTTCATAAATAAGTTAACATTTGATGCACGCATGACTTTGGCCTGTAAATTAGCGTTAAAGACACCTCAATTTTCCAGGATCTTCCCACAACTGAGCCTCACATTTTAATCTGAAAACTGCAACACCTGTGGTGTTAAATATTTAAATGTATATAACCGCTGATTCAGCCCCTCCTAAAGCAGAATAAATCAACATTGTTCTGTCTCATTCAAACATTTCTTAACAGTTCAAGGACTCACAAACCCTCCAAATCCTTTGTACAGATGTTGTGTGAGTCAGAGTCGTTTTCAAGAAAAGGTGCTGTCGGTTGGCCCTTCTTTGCTATTCTCCCTTTGTCATCATGTACATGCTTGCTCTAAAACCTCCAAACCGTGATAATAGCTGTTCCCTCTGGGGTTAATACCCCTTATTACAGAATACACCCCCTGCTTTTGACAACGGATTATTATCAGGACCAATGACAAATGGGGAGGAGTGGGTGGGAGCTGGATCCGTAAAATGAGAGGGGAAATTATAAGAATAGGTTTGTTTTTCATTCAGGGTGGGGAAGAACATGACGTATTTGGTATGCTGCAAATAGTGCCTCATTCATTTGTAGCTGCCTAAGCAACCTGTTCAATGCTAATGCAGTCAATTCAACTTTATGATCAGAACCTTCACAAAGGGATTTTAGCCAAGCCTCAACCACACTTTGAATATGAACAGACAGTCCTTGGGAAACGTCTGTCACCGTGTTTACATCTCTCAGTATGGTTGATGAGACGTTTCCAGACCATGTGTTTTGTCGGAAAGCTTGTCCTTCAGGAGTTCTGTCAGAAACAGAAAACTGGTGAAACAGTTTTCAATAAAAAAAGAAAAGAAAGAGGAGGATGTGGGACCAACCTGTGTTTTTCTTAAATTGGTGTTTACACTCCCAGGGGGCTTGTCAGTCAAAAGTCTGCTTCCTGGGGAGAAATGAAGGGACAAGGGTACAATTGGCTAGAGTGCAGGAAAGTGTGGGTGTAAATCCTACAGCCCCACAGCCAAGCAACAGTCTTTTTGTTCAGCCCTTTGTTCAACATCTATATCTAATTTACAGTTAAAAGACTATTCTTCCCAAGACAAAAGCCTAAAGAAATCTTAAAATGAATTACAGTTTACATAATACAATTATTTTTTATCAGAAAGGGTGACGTTGTTAAAGGTAGATTGCATATAGTGTATATAAAATATTCTATAGGCACCACAGAGTCATTCTGTCAGCCCCATGCTGACTTGAAGGGGGATTGAGTAGTTCATTCATGCGGCTCATCTAGACTCTACAGATGTTGTCAGTCCAAATTGATCAAATTCTTATAGTGACCAGTAGCGATGGAGCTATCTATGGCAGAACCTACCATAGCCAATTCTTCTAGTGTATTCAAAAATGTAATTCAATTGAAAATACATCTCATAAATGTATCAGCGTTATTTGATTGTGAAACCTCTGAAATTCGTTTCATATCCCAGTCTTTTCATCTGTTGCTTTTCAGAAGAAAGTCAAAGTCTGATCTTCCAACATCACAAAGAAGTACTTATGTGTCTAAAGTTGCCTAAAGCCATTTTTAAGTCTCTCCAGTCAGCTGAGGATAGACTGTCCGGCTTGTGTACTAAAGAGTATTCAGTCAGTGAAGGAGCACCAGCTGCTGAGAGCCATAATGATAAGCAATGAATCGACCTGGCATTACTATGGGCTGGAGCCTGCACAGCCAATGCGAGGAATCCAAGAATTCACAGCAAACATATTTCTGAGTTTCTAAAGCAAATAATTCAATTTAATTTCAACATAACTGTAGACTTTGTAACTTGTAGCTCCTAATAGCCGTTCCTTGTCCTTTCAGACCTAAATGAACCCGCCTTGGACTACCGAATTACAATCAAAAATACTTTATTGATCCCTGGGAGGAAAATAAGTGGAACCCAGGACCGGAATTCAAGACTTGAACCCGACTATAGACTAGGTTATATTTCTGCTGTTTCTAGAGCTGGTCCTTGAAAGTCAATAAGTGGAATCATCCACTGTGTGAGTGCAGAGTGAGTTTGCATTGCAATATATTTTCAGCTATATATGAAAGCTGATGAAAAAGCAAAAAATGTCACACTTAAAAAATCTGAGAGCCCTCACTGCTTGTATACATCTTGGCCTACTATGTGTGCAAGGGGCTGATGGGACACAAATGAGGGTCAGGAAGGGGGAGGTGTGATTGTCGACAAGCTTTGGGTCGAAGGTCACATCGACTGAAGTCTGAGCACAGAGATCGAATTAAATCCTTAAAGGATTTTCCTAGTCTTGAAAGTGAAGCATAGATTTTCAATGGGGTAAAGATAGGTCTTGTATCGGCTGAATATTAATAACTGGTGGCCTCTGGGAGTGATTTAATGTTGCTATTCCTGTAGTGCACAGCTCTTTAGAAGCGGGGATTTCTCATCTTGTTTCCTGAGTGCACGGCATTGCATTGCATGCGTTTCTATGATTAAATTCCTCTGCTAAATGTCTGGATGTTCTGCATTTGCATACGGCTTTGTGCTTACGAGGGCCCCGGTTTCCGCATCTGATGGGTCCCTCTACGGATCTGGGACAGATATGAAAGCAGCTCTCACAGTGTGGAAAAGCCCTCGGGAGATCCGACGCAACGGCTTAGCATCACTCTGATTTCCCATGCTCTTTTACATCACATCTCTTTAGGTTGGAGCACTTTTGGTGTGCAAATGTACTGCACTAGGAGCATCATCGAAGCGAAATTAACCATATGAACAATGTGGTGTATAAAACATGAGCTCAGCTTTGCAAACTGCAACACACTTCTGTTGCGGACGACACACCACCACCAAAAGTGAGATAAGCCTCTGTCCTCTCCTCTCACTCCCGCATGCTTTCAGTCATTTTGTGGCACAACAACTGGGCACACTGCCCGAGAGCACACAGCCAATGGACTTAAGCTGGTTAGAGAAAATTAGGTATGGGGAGAGAGAGATAGAGGCATCAAGAGAGGACACATAGTGTGGATGGTGAGGAGCAGATAAATGAGAACTGAGATGAGAAACATATGGAGGTGGTCATGTTCATCATCGCACAGAAACTGGAGGACAGAGAAGTGAATTCATTAAGAAATGCAAATGAGGGAGTCGCATGTTAGAAAGGAAACCTACAGACAAAGATATCATGATTTTAATTCCTGCTCATGGCGTATGATTAGTATTACTATCACTGACAGTACAGGAGCTGCAGGTGAGCCTCCGTCATTAATGCGATGCAACATTTCTGTGAATGTTGCAGTAATGAGAAGAATGAGGATCTTTTAAAATGAACCCAAGTGTTGGAGGGATGCAGAACTGAAATGACACTTCCAGCTATATACTGTTGATAAAACCTAATGAGAATTATAATTTGTATTGCTTCAGATAGCAGCCCGCAGGTTACAGTAGAAATATATTACATGTTGGGTAATTGCATTTAAAACCTCAATGTGCTTTCACACCTACTATATGATAGAAAGGATAAACAAAAGCCCTCAGGTACAAGTATTTATGAAGAAGATTTGTTCTCAAGTTCTACTAAATATCATCACCTGTGTATGTGATCTAATTCAAGACATAGAAATAAAGTAAACATATTTGATGTGTTGCAAGGTAGAGTTTGAATGTTGTATTAACAAAATGAATCACATTACAGAGAAGAACTGGCAGAAGTGAAGATAAACATCTGAAAATGATTCCAAAACAAAAACCCTCGAATACCCAAAGAGAGGCAGACATGATGTGCAGTTTGGCCTCAAGCTTAGTACAACCATACCACCACCTCCCCTATGACTACTGGCCTCACACACACACACCACATTTTCCTCCAGCTGTGGGGATCATCTGCTTATGGTTTATGCATTACATTTTTTAGTGGAACAGACTTCGCTTATAGGATTTTTTTTTCTTGTTGAGGCCACAGAGATCTTTCTCCTTTTTCAACTCAAGGTTCCTGCTGCAGTGCTCTTAAGCGGGAGCAGCATCAAGGATCAACAACACTCATGCACCTGCAACGCTGATGAGTCTGTCTCCCTCTGACCCCCAGCCCCTCCCTCTTGGGGGACATTACACTGATCTGGTGATAGCAGCTCACAACCTCTCTATTCCAGCTCTTCTGCTCTTCCAGTCAGCAGACAGTGTGGTCACTAGTCAGTGTGGGTTAAGGCGGTTTGGTTTAAACAACATTGTTTATTTGGGGGACATTGACATTTGTTGTGAGGCTTGTCAGCTGTGTATATAAAAAATGCATCACAATAGTTGTTTCTGCCTTAAAAGCTTTTCTTTTTTCTGTTTCTCCCTGTAAGACGGCATTGATCAGCAGTGAGCATATTGTGTGTTGGTGTGTCTGTGAGGAATGTTTGCATCAAGAGATTTGGATGATTTTACAGCATGAAGCACTCTATTCTCCTGACCGGGCAGAACCAATCAATTATTTTCTACCCTCTTACTTACTTACTAACACCTT
The DNA here is from genome assembly GCA_031216635.1 of Dissostichus eleginoides. Classification (NCBI taxonomy): domain Eukaryota; kingdom Metazoa; phylum Chordata; class Actinopteri; order Perciformes; family Nototheniidae; genus Dissostichus; species Dissostichus eleginoides. Next base: position 16,171,067 of record CM062265.1, read on the forward strand.
GGGTGAGTGCCTTGCAGACAGCGAACATCATTTCTGAGGCCCATTTACTATCTTTCACAGTTCAGTGCTGTTTTTTGCCTCTTTAAATGCCTTTCTTCCTGAACCTTCTGTACACTGATAAACAGACTGTGACTAATGCTTTGGTTAAATCAATAGTAGACTGTGGGCATGCTGAAAAGATTATAAATGCACACTTCAAGAACTTGTATTCACACTTAAAAGCAACATTTCCCTTTACTTGCTTGTTTCATATTAATTCAAAATCAAAATGTCCCCATCTATGCTAATAATAATGATCAATATTATTTTCTTCTCAGTACCAGGTTGTTATAAAGATGCTGATTTTCATCCGTCACTCTTTACCCGACACCCAGAATTCCCTCCGGCCCTGACAGCAGCACTGTTTAGTTGTCAGCGTCTTAACAGAGCCATGGCTATAATCAGCTCTGTTAGCTCTGCTGCTGAGAATTAACTGTCTCATTCCTGTACCCATCAAATTCTCCCGTCCTGCACACTTATATCCAGCTCGTATCTTTTGGCTTTTATTGGCCTGGCTGAGAGACTCCAGCTGAATGCAAATCAGGCCTGGTGAGGCAGTGGTCGACAGCGGATGAACATAAGTGATGTTAAGTCCAAAAGGAAGAGGGGTACCGCTCTCTGCATGTGTTAATGATGGCTCACTGTCATGCTGACTTCAGAGGCTGAGTGGCTGAAATGGGGCTTTGATCTCTGCGCTCTAATTGACATGCGATCTGGCTGACTGGCAAGAGCAGAGGAGTCATAGGAAGACAAAGTCAAATTTATTAGTAAAGGACTTGGGAAATGTTGGACCACTAAACACGCAAACACACACACAAACACACTATCTCCCTATTTCTCTCTGTGTACCAAAAACGATGTGACCACTAAATATGTTAGAAGGTCAAACTGAAATGTAGTTTGGGCTGCTGTCAGTGGTTTTTATTTGGTACTAAGAGCCATGAAATGTTGCCTCTGTGAAGCAGCAGAGGCCTCAGCTTGCCTTTCAAGCCTCTGTCAGTAACGAACAGTTCTATCTGGGGAATGTAAATACAACAACAATAGGGATTTTTTTTCAAAAAGTTATATTCATTTTCAAAGACGAAACACGTGCATCAAATTATTCTTCACTTTAAAATACATCCTAGCAAAGATTTCTGGTGGAAGTGATTTTCCAAAAAAGGAATCTGTTCATTATGGGAGATCTTTTTTTTTGGTTGCCTTGTTTCTTTTTTTTGAGATCCTAAAATGTCAATCTTCAAAGTAGTTTTCTTGTTTGTGAAAATAAGCCTGACATTTTCTGTTCAATGTTTTATCATGTCAGTGTGGCATCAACATTGTATTGCCTTTTACAAGCCCCATGCCATCAGAGATGTTACAGCCAGCTTTGTTGTGATGGATTAAGAGCTCCATGTTTATGGCTATATTGTCACTACAGGAGTGCACTGGTGTTTCCATGATCAAAAATGTTTTGAAAAAGATTAAAAATCATAACTTGATATAATCATGATCATTCTTCATTTTCAAATCTTGGCTAGCAGCAATGTGGTGGAATAAGAAACACTGCAATTTGTTGACATTTCCCATGAAAAACAAGTGTAAACATTTGCATACTGTCCCGTCTGCCACACCGTGTTCCTCAATCTGCCCTCAGGTTTGGGGACTGATGAGTGTGTATACATGTTAGATCTGGATGTGAGGCAACATGGGTCACCTGAGTCATCATCTAATTGGAAGAACCATCATTAACATCTGACCGGGGACTGTGTTTGGCATGTCTGGGCTCCCTGATTAGCATTTTATCAAACTGAGCAACTGCTGTCCCATGATGAGTCTTATTATTTCATTGAGTAATTGGATTTATTTGGCTTTTCAGTTGCTGCTGCTGACAAAGCCAACCAAGCTAAGAGGCCACATCTCTGAAACTGTGCTAATATCGTATAGAGATAGAATACCTATTAATACTAAGAGATGATCACCAACAACCTAAGAGTAAACTACATTTATTAGCTTTTCCTATGACATATAAAGAGACTTATAGACACATTTCTAAAAGCTACATTTACATCCATTGGCATCATTATTGTAATAATGGTGTTACTGTGGTGGGTTATGGATATGCATATTACTATTTCCAAACATTTCAGAAGAAGGTGACACTTCAGGAGAATTTGAGACGCCCACAACATTTATTTCTTAATCACAGATTGAATATGCTCTCTGTCCTGCAAAACACATGTTATATGTGTGAAATGCACAAGAAAATATCTTCCGGCAGCAGTAACATAGTGTCACTTTTTTCAAATCGTGTATATGGTGTTTCCAAAGTCATCTCAAAGACATACTTTTTTTAAAGGGAAGACTTACAAAATGCATTCACTAACACTAAGCATCAGTATGATGTGAAGAACAACACTGATGCATGAGCACCTGTTAGCTCAGTGAAATGCTTCCACTGTGAAGTGGTTGAAGCAGCTATCCTCGGTATATACATATATATGATGGAGTAATGAGAGCTTAATTGCTCTCAGTCAGAGCTTTTGAGGAAGGTGAGTCACAGCGTGGACAGCTACCATCACCTGGCATTCAGAAAGATGAGGCTTTTTTCATCCTCATTAGACCACAAACACTACTAGCCATGCATGATAATGGGATGCAATGAACTCATTTGGTTGTTTTTGCCAGTACTTCTCGCTCATTGGCATCTGAGCCAATGAGCAGAAACATTGCAGTTCATCAACAAAGTCTCTGAGCTCCTTAACAAAAGTGTACCAAGAACAGTTGTCATTTGAGCCATCACTGCAGTGGCTTCATTTGTCAAACCAGAGTAAATTGAGATGAAAAGTCATTTGCAAAAGCATACTGAAAATGTAAAACTTGTCAAAAACAAAAAAAGTCAAAATGCATTCAGGCAATAAAATGAATCCAACTTGTTTTTTGTGTGTGACGAAATAAAGGAGCAGTCCGATGCTGGCCTCATTTGTAATGCCAGTTTTACAAACAACTGTTGACCAGTCAGCATCTTGTAGTGAATGACACATGATTGAGTTCTCTCCTAGGAGTAGATGCGTGATAGTTTGCCTATTTTCATTCTGTGTTACTATTTCAGCTCTGGCTCTGTGCCCCCCCCAGTGCAGGACAGAATGATTGGGCGAGATCGTCCCATGTGGTGCATCGAGGCTGGAGATGTGTTAAAAGTGTGTGGGTGAGATAACTGGATTTGATTATGGAGCTACCAATGCCCTGTGGGGGAATAGATAACGGATGTATGTGTGTTTCAGTGCATAACGTCTTCTCCTGGCTGCATTCATAAGGATGTGGTTGCGATTGCGTTGGTTATGGTTTCGTATATTTATTTACGAGGATTTGTATTTAAACAAATGACATTTTTCAGTCACCACTCAAAACAATGTAGTCCTTTCATCAGGGTAAAACTTTACATTACATTACATGTCACTTGTTAGATGCTTTTATCCAAAGCGACTTACATACATTCAGTACTGTGGGCAATCCCCACAGGAGCAATTTGGGGTGAAGTGTCTTGCCAACGACACAACGAAATGCTGACTGCAGTGGGACTCAAACTTGCTATCATCTGATTCGAGGATCAGCGCACTAATCCACTGAGCCACACCCTCACTTTAATGCTAGCACATTTTTTTAAAGTATTGGCTGAAACCCGTTTCAATATTTTTTTGACAGACACCAGTATTTATTTTGACTAGTCTTTTTTGCAACTTTGGCAACTCATTTGGGGATTTCTGCCGTTTTTAGCCATGATAACAGCGTCGCTTTGGGGATGCCATGGCAGGCGCTGCGTCAACCAGTTTGTTCCAGAATGAAATTTGTCAACAATTTTAGCAACATTGAAATAATGAAGAGACATTTACTCCTTACATGATGAATTGGGATAATTTGGCGATCCCTGGCGAGTTAAATGTCAGAATCTCAAGCAGTCCAAAACATTATCTACTGTATAGCAGTACATTGTGTTATGTGCTAATAAGCAGAATAAGGAATGTAAAGAATGCTTATATGCAACCTAAAAGGGCGATCATGTCAGAAATATGACTGTTAAATATCATCATATCCATAGTCGGCATATTTGCATTGTGAAATTAGCATTAAGCCCAAAGCACAACTGTACCTGAGTACAGCCTCGCAAAGCTCCTAGCACAGCTGAAGACTCTCAGTTTTACATTTATTCCAGATGTCTATGTGTTGGTAGTGTGAGTGAAGGATTCAGACAATGTTTTTGTGCGAGTTAGTATCTTGTTAGCTAAAGAAGCATGTCCTAGCAGCAGGCAGAGAGGGACATCTGACGACGACATCCTCTCTCTACAGTGACCCACTTCGCTGAAACAATCACACATTTTAAAGTGACCTACTTGGAAACAGTTTCAAAACTTTTTCTCTTTGGATATTATCTTTACAGTATGGACTCACTTACATTTCCATTTTGCTTTTCATCTCAAGAATTTTGCTGCGTTCACTTGTATGTAAATGTATGGGAGAGAGCTGGAAATGACTCAATCGAGGAGGGGCACACAGTGTTCAGGTTTGACAGGTGTGTTCTTTTCATGGCCAATATAACGATACAGATTTGCATTGTTATTGTATGCAACCAATATACATTTAGAGTGAAAAGGGAAATCTACGTGTCCCAATGTAGAATAACACAAACTAAAAACTTAAAATGCCTTTATGCAGATGTTGGATAAAATGCTGCCAAAAAACATTGAATGCATTTTCAGACATTTAATTAAGTGCATGTATCAAGAAAAAATTGAAAATTGGAGGTTGATTATGGACTGTATTGTAGATGTTTAACAAAAACCTTCTTTAAACATGTGGCACAACATTACTATACAACTCTCTGGTTAATCCGTCAAGTTTTTTAACTTAAATTCAGATCAGAATCTCTTCAAAGTGAATGTGATGGCTGACTCATATATATTTATAAAAATAACATTATTTGTTGCACATTCAGATTATAAAAAATCTAGTTTCCCATAAAAGATGGGAGCAAGTAATCATCCAGGAACACAAACAGTCAATTTCCTGATTCACCTTTGAGATAAGATGATGTGTGAGAGCATCAGACATTTTTACATGACACCTTTGAAGAGAACATCACAGTCTGCAACTCACAAAAGGACGGTAAAGCTATCTACAAGTGACCAATAAGCTGCAGTTGTAATGGTCCTAACCATGGAGTTTGTAATGCTGCCCGTTACCTGACCTTTGTTGACTCGGGGTGTGGAACAATCAACACTGTTGGGAATTTTGTGATTATCCCGAGCCTCCCTACACTGCAGCAAAGCTGTGTCTGTCTGGCAGGCTGTGCAGGAATCTCCCCAGAGGAATTCCTGGCCTGAATTATTCAGCAGCTAGTGGGAAAAACGATCCTGCTTGGTTCTACCATCGATCCAACATTAAAGCAATGCCAGTACTATAGTTTGGACTCGCATGATTGAGGCCATGTAGAGGGGCTTATTTATGAATAGCTGCTTCTCATGTCCTCGTAGAAAGATGTACTAGAAAACCCCATTTTATATGAGCTTTTCCCAATTATTATAAACGTTATGTCACTGATAATTATGAATTTTTGTTTTCAGCAAAATAATAAGGCAGCCAAGTAATAAAAGTACAAATGACCACGCAGCGATAAGATGAGAGACAGTGATGAAGGGCCAGTGAAGCTTTAATAATGTGGTGCTGCATAATGCTTTCCCCAACGCTCCTCTCCCACTCCTATAAACAGATTACCGTCCTTCTACCACCTCCACACTTTCCTCTATTGCTTCCTATTGTCTCGTTTCTCCCTTCCCCATCTGTCTGCTCCCTCTTTTTACATCTTCCACTACGACTCCACTCTCTAAGCTTACATCTCGTTTTATTTACCATGTTTTTCCCTCCTAATTCCTCATTAACTTGTCCCTTCCTCCGTCATCCACTGCTACCATCCAACCGTCTTCTTCATTTAGTTTCTGGCAAAGCTTTTACGGGAGTGTAAGTATAGCCTTCTTCTTTCACCCTTCCTAGTTTAAATGGCCTTGAGGAAAAGGCCTCTGCCTCTTTCTGCTTTTGCTTAGTGACAAATTGTCATTTCTGCATGAAAAGCTCATATTAACCAAACCTCAGGGGTTGTAGTGGATAAAAACAGATTTCATTTTTCTTTTTTAGTTTCACTGTCATGCTATGTCTTTACAAAATTAATTTGAAAGGGTTATATAACCTATGAATCTGTTCAACATAAAACAACTTTAAATGAAAGAATAATGGAGTATAGAAGTTTGTGGATATCTCCTGCATAATTTCCTTTGAATCCTTTTTGTGTACATCAGAAACGTAAATAGTAAAAAATAAATAGTGTCAAAAACAGGATAGGATTTCAGACATAATATTGTGATTACTGGTGGAGGTAATAAAGAGGTTCATGTGTTTGTATGGTTATGTGTAAATACATTGACATATCATTATGTTTAAAGTTGAATATGCTAAACTTATCAGCAAACACATGCTCTTTTACACATCCAGCAGTTAAATAGCTACATCATCATTCATATGTCGTTTCACAAGTCCAGTATCCTCTCTCCTTCTTTTGGTATCCACAAACTCCAGAGGGAAATCTATCTTCTTCCATATCTCCGCTATGCTATGCCGGTAAAATAGCTTTTTTTCCCTTGTGCAACGGTTTTGCAACACCTGTCTCCATTACATTAAATGTTAAGTTCTGTAAGTGATAAATACCTAGTTCTGTGTCCTCTTCCTCTTCAGAAAATAACACACAGCAACCCCCAGTCTTGAGTTAACTGCATTGAGTGCAAGCAATAGGTCAAGCTGAGTGCCGTATGAATACAGTATAGATTAATTCTACACCCACCAGTTGACTTTTCTGCACCCGGAAAATACACCCTCAATGGGAACCTTTCACCTTCATTGTATGCATGCACAATGTCAGGACCTCGACACAAACTGATAAACCCAAATGCACGACCCAGAGACAAAGTATTGAATATAAAAACATTTATATTTATTTTACAGTTCAGCTAATCCCTCTTAACAGAGTAGGTGGTGGAAATAACAAAAAGGGCTCACAAGGATGAAAAAAACTAACGTAACAAAAAGAGGACTTAAAGGGCCCATGTCATGCTTTTCCGGTTATTACCCGTCCCCTTGTGTTATGAAGGTTTTTATGCATGTAAACGGTCTGCAGAGTCAAAAACCCTCAAAGTACACCCTGTAGCGAGTAAAACTCTAACACAGAAAAGACCTGTCTATGCTGCCCCAAAACGCCTCGTTGGAGATTTCTCATTTTCCATTGTTGGCTTCCTGGGTTCTGTGACGTGTGAACACCCAAATAAACAACAAATGACCGAATTGGCCCAAATGGACCAATCCGGAGCACCTCACACACCAGGATCCCTTGGCTAACTAACAGGGAGTCCCCATTGACTTGCATAGGATTCCCTGCACGCTGGTAATAGACGAGTTGGGATCGCGGAGAAATGCTCTCCGCAGACCCATTCTCACAGCGTTATAAACCTTTTTCTTACTCAATATCAAGCCACACTTATTGTTTTTACTTCGGCTGTGAGTGTTTGTGTGTGCTCAGGATGAGTTTCGCTTGTTCTCGCTGTATCGCCGACCCGGAAACCTGTCCACTCCTCGCAGCAGCTCGCAGCAGCTCGCAGCAGCTCGCAGCAGCGGCGAGCAGCAGCGAGCCTTGCAACGTCCCGACCAATCAGAGCACACTGGGCTCACAGGGAGGGGGGGGCAGGAGCTCCAACAAGCCGTTTAGGTCAGAGAGTGAATACCTGCTGAATACACATACTATACAGAGACGATGTATGAGAAACCAATGTGATTTTGGAAAATTGCACAATTTAAATCTATTCTAGTAGACCTCAACAATGGAAATATGATCAGTAGAAATGGCCATGACATGGGACCTTTAATAAAAACTTAAGCCAACAAAATAAACAAAAGAACAGAACGTGACATGAGTGAAAAGCGATCCTTTCTGAGCTGAGGCTTGGCACGACCATTCGGGGAAACAAACAAGACGAACTGACACAGGACAGGGGAGAGACAGGACTATTTAAACACGAGGTGAGTGGGAACAGGTGGAAACAATCAGGGGCGGGGCAGACACTGATGATGGCGGGAAAAACACACAAGGGGAGGAAGAAACAGTGCCTGAAATGAAAGACAAGAGGTAAATACAAAATAAAACAGGAAATGACAGACAAAATACATAAACATAACTAACACATTTGACGAGACACAACACACAATCTGTCTTTGGATATACATTTCCAGGGAATACTGTGTTGTAAACATTATCTAAGTGCAGTGCAAGGATATCTCGGATATAGGCTTCCGTAAGACACGCATTCAGACCTGGTTTAAACTCTACACCAGCCATAGCAGTTAAACTAACCGTGCATAACAGAAGCAATACAGTGTAAATGAATGCATCTGGACTGCGATCGATTCAACATCAAAGCACTGCCAGTACTATAGTTTGGACTCACGTGCTATGAGAGACCTATTTATGAATTGCTGCTCATTTCCTTGTATAAAGATGTACTAGTAAACATAATTTTAAAAGAGCTTTTCCCAATTATTTTGAACTTAAAATCATGCATCCGGACTCATTTTACAAGTGATCAGTGTTAGTTAGGAGTCCTCAGTGAAGCTTTTTCTTATTAGCCTGTGGCAGCCTGTTTATGCTGACTGGTGCTCTATTCCAAGTCAAGAATCTCTTCAGCTCAATTGCCATGTCTTGAAACGCCTCTTCAAAAACCACTGATCCCTAGTTATTTATCGCTCTTTTTCTCAGCCCACAGCTAGGAGAGCTGAGGAGGAGCCCTCCCTCCCGCAGGTTAGAGGAAAGGAGCCGTCTAATTACTGTGGTTTGTGTCAGATCTCTGTAAATAAAGTCTGTCTAACAGGAACTTGTTTCTTCTCCCTGTGCAAGAGGAACTCCCTTGTATTCAGTCTATTTCTGATATAATCTCTGAGGACTTTTTTTTTTTCTCCCTCACTCGTTCCAAGTCCCTCTCACACATTCTCTGACACACATTCCTCCTTTTCTTTTCTTGTTCTTTCATTTGATTTTCTTTTACACTCCTTCTCTCTTGATTTCAATATTCCCTTGTGCACAGAGACATACATACGCACACCCTGCCCCCGCTGCCTCCACATTTCTCAAATCTTTTCATAACCTAATTTACATAAGGGAAGTTGTGTTTCAGGAAGTTAGTTTGAAACCCCCTCGGTATTTCCATTCCCTTTGAAATGGATTATGTAACACCTAATGCAAGTTTGTTGACAAGTATGTATGTCATATAAAATGTATCAGTTTTTTTGATGCCCTATGTGAGAGTTTAATCTTATTCATATTTAAGGCTAAATCGTTTTCATCATCGTGGTGACACGTCGGAGCGATCTTTTCGGATTGATCAAACATTTTCTGATCTATGTGTCTTTAAAGCTTTGTAGTAAGGATCAGGGGATTTCACTATTATTAAAAGAGGACTGTATATTTACAGTAATTACCAGTCTGCAACCCTGAAGACATAAACTCTTTCAAACCAAGTCTGGTGTGGCTTCATATTGTTGTAGATGGGAACCTCATTAGAGGAAGTTTTGGGTTAACTTCATAATTCAAGGCAGGACTATTGTTGACTTGGGGCTGGTGTGTGGGAAGGCATATGCTGGGGGATTCACTCGACTCAGGGTAATAAAAGAATCGCTTTGATGAGCTTTTGTTTCAGGAGACCTAGATTTGGATAGGTTGAGCCGGGTGCTGGCGTTTGAAGCTTCGGATAATGCAGCCTTTTGCCGTGCTTCTGTCCCACTTCCTGGTTGAATATCACACATCTCTGAGTTTATGCAAGGCTGTACTGTACAAAGATGGTTGTAGAGCTATAAATAATTCAGTTGCGTTTCATCATTCACTCCCATCACCTTGGATGCCATTATATTGGCTTGTTAATTTTTTGCTCAACTTTTGTATCTCATATAAAAGCCAACATTAAAATAATGGCCAAGTAGGAATTATACGCCAGGGATGTTGCCTGCACAAGAAAACATTGAGGGGGTTGAAAGCAAGGCAAGGCACGTTTATTTATAGACAGTAGCACCTTTCAACACAACGCAACTCAAAGTGCTTTATAAACAGGAAAATATTAAAAGCATTAAGAAATAGTGAAGCAGAAACACATTATAAAATGGCATTTAAAAACACTCATTAAAAAGCAAAGAGAATAAAGTAAACATAAAACATGCTAATATATCAAATGCATTGCAGTGTCAGATATGAATAGTTCACATAAAAGCAGCGGCAGAAAGAAAAGTCTTCCGCCTGGATTTAAAAGTAGTCGGAGTTGCAGCGAACCGGCAGGATTCTGGTAGTTGTTTCCAGATATTTGGAGCATAATAACTGAACGCTGCTTCTCCATGTTTAGTTCTGACTCTGGGGACAGAAAGCAGACCCGTCCCTGAAGACCTGAGAGTTCTGGATGGTTCATAATGAAGCAGGAGAGCAGAAATGTATTTTGGGTCGAAACCATTCAATGATTTATAAACCAGCAGCAGTATTTTGAAATCAATTATTTGACAGACAGGAAGCCAGTGTAAAGACTTCAGAACAGGAGTGATGTGATCCACTTTCTTAGTGATTAGTGAAGCTTCAGGCATCATGTTTCTGAATTATCTGCTTTCTAATAGATGTTTTAGTAAGACACCATTATAGTAGTCGACGTTACCTATACTACAACAGCTGTATATTAATTATAATGTTAATTTCCACTGCACTGATTGCATCGGTACATCAAGTCCTCTATTCAATTTGAACGTGAATGTGATACTAATAGAGAATACAAATATATGTGTCTTTATATTTTCAGGCTTTCATTGCCATGCACTTGCAATTAAGTGGCATTAAAATTGGTTTAGTCTGAGGTCATTAAGGTGTACACATCAGAAAGTAGAAGCTTTTAATAATGTAATGTAATGTAATGCTTTTAATTATGCATCTGCAGCAGAACATTTCCCCTTCATAGTAAATAAGTAAATATTCCGTTGAACATTTCACTTATGTGAACGTTTTGTAATTACAATGAGATATAATTATAAAGTGTTTTTTGATTGGCTCTCATTTTGATATTTGTTTTTAAGAACATCAAACACTCTGTGATGGTAGACATTATAATAACATTATTTTTCATGTGTGAAATATAACATAATAAGTAACATATGTCAATGATTCAATAAAATGCACCAAATGAACATAGAAAACGGTGGACAAAACTTAAACTACACAATATAAGACAATATTTAACAATAGGATGCATCAGGGGTCTGAATAAATGGGGTGAAGCCTGCGAGCTAGTTCAGGCATTCAACTCGAGCACTAATGATACATTAACACGTGACGCACCTCGTCCCTCTTACAACCAACCAAACACATTCTCCTAAACATGCCGCTCTATTGAAGCTGCCAGGTCTTCCTGCCTCTGCCTCGCTATGCTGCTGCTGCACTGCTGTGTTCACTTGCTATTGCTATGTTCATGTTCCTGCTGCTGTGTTTCATGTTGCTGCTGCTTGCCTGCCCCACCACCACCCCAGCTCCACCCCAGCTTCCACCTGTAGGCTTGGGGGATAGTTATCTAATCATCACTCAATGTTCTTTGTAAATCTGTGGAGTGATGAGGCCCGAGCCTAGACGCCAAACTCAAACTATGTGCTGCTTATAATAAACATATTAAGAAACACGTGAGTTGTCTGACTGAACTGAATTTAAGGCACATCTATTACCTCCAGGCACTAAATACATATCATTGTTACATAGGCGGCTCATCTATCATGCTCCACAAGAATATCATGTCAAGGTTATTGTTCAAAGTATTGATCAACCTTCCTTACCAATTATCTTCCTGAATAAATGACAACACCCCTCCCAGAGGACTAAACCATTGTAGGTATTCAACACTTCAACAATTGATAACCAAAGGGCAACATTGTTTACAGAGTGTCAGACCCCCTAAGCTTTACAGAAATACTCTATATATCTGGCTTACCCTGGCCATCTTCACGCATCGACTATACAATATATCTTCTTATTATGAGATCAAAAAGATATTGGCCCTGAAATAAAGTTACTGTGGACCTGAAATGTTTTCGTAGGATAACAAGAGGGTCTGAACCACTAGAATACATTGACGTTGCCTTAGCTGCAGTGTGAGAGCGACGTTGTTTCCAAAACCTCTTTTATCACATCAATACTACACAGTTTGAATCATGAGTGAAAACGTTTGATTCAATAATGAATATTTTAAAGATGATAAAACACATTTTCTCATACATTCACACCATCAGCAGTTTTAGGGGTGTTGAACCCATGATCTCCGGCACATAATTGCCAACTCGAATCACAACCGGATCACATCTAAAAAATAAATGCCTTGACTGAGCGAATGGTGGAAAATAAAAGAGTAGTGGCACAGGGAATAAAGCAATGTGAGGCTACGTTTAACAAAACAGATATTGGTGATAACAATAAAGAAATAATACAAAGCCAGCCAATCAACAGGAGGTGGAAATGACAAAGCAGAGAGGAGGCAGTGGTGGATGACATATGGCCTGATTCATTTTGGACCATTGTGCAGGGGAAACATGAAATAAATTAGGAAAGAGAGGTTTTAAGGGAGGGGAGGAATGCTACAAGAATTGTTTGGATGTTTGCATGCTTGGGTGATGATGTTTATGCATGCACAAATACAGCACTCACACAGTTCCAGACAAATGCAAATGTTAAGTGCCCACGGTGATTAATGCTGTTCTACTAACCAGTGCACCATGCTGTAAATCAGTGTCAAGACTTCCATAACAATACACTTGAAGCTTGAGTTTCTGATGCTAAGTACAACAAATATTTCACTGATAATACTCCTCTTTTACTAAGAGAATAGTCCAAGTACAATAGTATTATAGTATAATAAAATGATTGAAACTATGTCACTATATTTGAAATATAAGAGATGATACATTTTCCCTCTAAGTCCTGCATCAAAATATGAATACAATAATTAGTAACGCTAGAACTAATGGCTTTCTGTGACCATATACTTGTACGTATGTATTGTGTCATAACTACAGTAGGTCTCTGTCAAATTATGTAAGGAAAACCTCAAATTATACCAAGCAGGACTCAAGTCTCTAATTTTAGCATCTTATCAGGAGCCGCTCCAAGTAATATCTTTAATTAACTTAAAGTTTTTCAGTTGATATAACATGATTATTCTATAGACACAAGAAAATGTAACACTTGGTGTCAACGTCCACTGCCTTTGGCTATTTCTAATTTGTGATGACAAGCAATAAGAAACCAATCCGATGCACTCAGAGCTCACAGTACTTAAAGTAAAAATAGAATAGATAAAAGGTCAGGTATAGACTCCCACACTGTCTTTATAATTAGGAGGAATGTATCATTTTGGTAAGTAAGAAAAACAGCAACCTATTGAAAGCCTTTACGGTTCTCTCTTTTAAAAGACGGGAAAAAATGAACCTTCCACTCTACACTGTTTTAAGATGAAGTATCTAATTTGCTTCATCATACATCTGCTAAGAATATCATTTAATTGATTTGGAGGATTTAATAAAGAATTTGGATCAAATGTAATTAGTGTTTAGTGGGTAATTGTGACGCCCGCATCAGCCCTCATTCACTGTCTCATAGTTTAAGTAATCATGATACGCCACGACAGTCTACAATACTTGTAATGATTATTGGTGTATTTAATTGAGGATTCACACTTAACAATAGAGCAGAAATAAAAAGGGATCGCTGCATCACGATGTTTGAGGGATGGGACATTGCATGCAAGCGTGATAAACAAAACCTATTTTTTCCGACTGGATTTGTAGCTGAGAATTGTTTTTGACAGGGATGAAAATACTTTTGAAATGAGCCAGTGTTCGAAATGGGGGGGAGCCAGGGGGAGCTTGGCTCCCCTATAGAGGGGGGGAGCTCCCCTGAAGGCCGACTTTGAGATAAATAGGGGGAGCCCAAAAAAATCGTGTATATTTGTGTCACATGATTAGAAATGTTGAGTTTCTGTAAATAAAAGTTCTTGAAATAAATAATAGTCATTGTTCATTACAGTTTCTGAATATTTGTTTTATATTTGTGAATATTTCTGGGTGTTGCCATCTGTACGTGGCGGCGCTGCATTCTTTACGCTACTTACGTTGCTATGGTTACGGTGGCGATGCCGGCGCGGTATTTGAAATGTTCATATTGATATTTGTTTAACTCTGGCTTTGTAATAAAAAATATGGCGAAACAAAAACAGCCAAGCCTCGCAGCTTTTGGATTCACAAGCAAAGAAGCGAAGGAGTCTAAAAATGACAACGTGAACGGAACAACTTTTAGTTGGCCGGCTGTAAGCGGCGTTAGGATCGAGTTTGCCGCCGGCACTATAGCGAACCTGACGATGCCCATGGTCTGCCTTTTAACTGGACACAGAAAAGATGGAGTGAGTGGAATGAAAGGTATCCATGGCTTTTCATTAAAAAAAAAAAATAGCAGAGTTTTTTTACAGCAATTGATCGCATCCGCGCTGCTGCGCCATGCAGTCAACAGAGCGTGCTTGTGACATATTTAGCAGGATGTGCACTGAAAAATAGGGCTCCCCCGAAAGCAAATGGATAATTCGAACATTGAAATTAGCTATCTTCTTTCGTATCGCAAAATCAGTTTTCATCTTAATTTAGATCAAATTGTAATACAAGGCTCTTTTGCCCAGCACTTTCAACTGTGTTCCTTTAAATTGAAATCACAGAATATCAGTCAGTACTCACTTTGTAACTTTAAATGCGAGATGAAACATGAGATATCAGGGTTAAATGTTTTCTTCTTTCCCCAGTTATTGCAAAAATAAAACTCGCTCAAGAGCTTCAAAAGCGAGGGAGGAAGAAATAAATGGAAGCAGAGGAAAGATCAAAATACGCTGAGGTTGATGAAAGAACACAGCTGAAGATTTATTACAGAAAGATTGCAAAGGAAAATGAAATGAGAAAGAAACAGCAACAAGAATCAAAAGATGCCAGTGGGCTTTGGCATCTGAAGTGAGGGCTCTCATGTCACTGTAGTGACTGAGCGAGCGAGAGGAACACAGAGAAGGTAATAGTGGAGGGTACACAGTAGCCTCTGGCAGGCATAATGAAAAGGTCAAGGAAACTTGATGGAGGTATAACACAGACACTCGAAACACAGCAGAGGTTGATAGATTAAGTTAGGAAGACAGAGATTTGTAGAGAATAAAGCTCAGGAAGAGACCAAGAAAGAGAGGGGTGGTACATTTACAGTATAGGTATAAAGTCATTGGGTGAACAATTGAATATTGGGTACCAGGTTGGGATTACATGCACTCCTGTAATACATGCAATTCATTGTGTCGTGCTTTGGTATGAACATACTTTATTTGCATTGTCAGTTAGAATAGATAAGACTTAAAATGGATAGATTTGCTAGCTAAATAAATATTTGTTTATTTTAAGTGTTACACTTGTCATTCATAAATACAACCGTGCCTTTTCATATGTATTTAATTCCACATATTGATGAAGGCTCCGACTGAAATGTACAACATCTTTTAACCTTTATTGTGTTCAGGCACTTTAAGTCTGTCTATAAACCTTGAATCCAAAGAACACCTTCAAGTGACAAATCTGGTATTTACTTGGACTTACATAATTTAAAAGTCAAGACATCTAACAATCTCAATGTCAGGAGTACATAGTGAATACATGTGAAGAGTTTTCTAAGATAAAAGACTTCTCTACTGTAAACCTCTGAGCCCACAAGTCTTTGATGTCTCTATGGCATGTAAGGAAAAGCGATATAATGAAGGCTTTCTTTGTTTTCGACATTAAATATCAGAAGATCTACAGGAAATAAGAAAATATATAAGTTAAAGAAGATATATCATGCTTATTTCAGGTTCAAACGTATATTTTGGGTTTCTAGAAGAACATGTTTACATGCTTTGATGTTCAAAAAATACATTATTTTCTTATTCTGTATGTATGAGTGCACCTGTGTTGACCCTCTGTCTGAAACTCTCTACTGTCTCTTTGAGCCCCCCTCCGAAAAAGCCCAGTCTGATTGACTTGTGAGAAAAATATAGCATCTCTAGGTATCCCAGTCATTTAATTCAGAATACAGATTCATGTGCACATTTTCAAACACAACTTCAGTAAATCATATGTTAAATCAAAATACTTTATAGATGATTTTCATCTAACCATGTGACCTTATCATATACTATAAAAAGACATGTAGATAACACGGTTAGAAGCCTGTCTTTTTGTCTCGTCCATTCAGCCTTTTTTCATATTGCGCATAAAAGCATTTAGAGAAAGTAACTTGGGAAAAAAGCACTTCACAGATAAGGTGACGGAGAATGGATGCTGGAGTGTGACGGATGGGAGAAGCACACAGTTTGAAAGAGACTCTCGAAAATGACCTTTTTGCTCTTTCTCCTCGCATTGCGCAAGCCTATCATTTTCTGTCTCCAACCTTTGCTGTGAATCAATGCAGCCGGCAATAGTCCAGCTTCGGGTTCAGAGGATTCATTTAAAATGTGGTCTGTGATGCAGTACTTTCCAAAATCATGACTTCAAAGTCAAAGTACATTAACTTGCAAATATACCATTTATTAATTTAACAATTAGTCTGGGAATGAAGGGCACTCATTCCATTTAGGCTATTGGCATAACTTTGCCTCAAAACCACAGTGTAGAAAAGTCTAATTCTTAGTTCAAACCTTATTATTTTGACATTAACATGAAGAGTTAGGCTCACACACTGAATGCTTTCACAGAATAATGATGTGTGGTGTAAGTTTGGAGAGCTGAGAAAGAAATACGTTTTCGATTTAGCAGCAGACATGTTAGTAATCAGGCAGCTATTGTACGTGTTACCAAACCCAACCATTTTCTGTGGTGTGCTAGCCAGATGATTTTGCAGTCAGTGAATCTATAAATAAGTAAGTATGTTTTTGCCCATTACAAACCCAATTGTACATGCAACACAGGCACTTTATGACTTTGGTTTAAAGTTTGAGTGCTCTCTAATATCGTAGACATACAGAACTTGATCTATGCTCTTATCTCTGTCAAACTACATTAAAGTGGCATAAGAGACTTATAGATTAAACCAAAAGAGAAGAAGAAGAGCTCGACGCTCGTGAACTGTCAACTAGAGGGCGGGGGGAGCCTCGCTGAGGGGAAGCAGTGTGTTGATCTCTTTCACCTGTCAGCGCAACTTACATGATGCGGTTTAAACAAATTTAAATAATTGGTTTAAACGGCATAATAATAATGACGACGGTCCGTTCTGTGATTCTCCAGAACACACAGATGGCCAGTCCGCCCCTGTGTAGCATATTATTTTCGATGAGAGATGAGCAGATCGCCACTGGCTTTTCAACTAAAGACACAGCCACGCAAAAACTGCGGCATTTGTACAGCTCCTTATGGGTACTGCAATTTGTGAAGTGCGGGCGCGCTCCGGCAGCACTACACCTCTGATCGTTTCACCACGGAGGAAAGCAGCAGAAAGTCGACTGGAGTTAAAGAGAGCGGGGCTGCGTTGCGTGCATGGCTTCCTTCTGCAGGTAACGGGGAGACGCGCTCTGGCGGCGGTCTCGTTCAGGATCCGAAAATAAAATTGTAATATGTTGCACACTTATTCCACTTATTCCACTTATTCCGGGTGTGCCACTGGTTACGGTGCCGCGTGCCAATGGTGGCACGCGTGCCAGGGGTTGCCGACCCCTGATGTAGATGGTCTGCAAAGGCGGAAATCCCTGAGTTCCCTCCAGAGGAAGTTTTTCTCCCACACACAGGACATCGAAGCGTTTGACCAATCACAACAGAGCCAGCCAGCTTACCAATCAGAGCAGACTGGACTCTTGTTTCAGACAGAGGGTGTAAAGAGGTGCTGCAGCACAGGCTGTATTTCTATAGATGAACAAACAGCTTTTTACTTTTAATCTAAAGGATTTGTGATATACTACCCGACAACACACCACCAAACTTCGAACTCAGCATGAGTCTAATAAGCCAGAATGATTGAACACACCCATCTGTGCTCTATCTTTAAAATAGAGGTACTATTACGAGTGCGAACGTTCCTTAAAGTACTATACTACCTTGTTGTTCTAGGGTGACTTATTATTACCTACTTGAGAAGCCAAAATAAACTCGTAACGTGAACAAATGATCCGAGGCTGAAGAAAGAACCGCACTTTCAAGATTTATGTGGTGGGCCATCATGTGTCTCCCTCTTGGGTTTAATTTTAAATTGGGTAACACTGCCACATACTACTGTGTTTTTGTCTATTACCTTGAGCTATTTGCAAGGTTTTATAGGTAGCCTTGTGGAGGCTTAAAATCTCTGAAAGGGAAACGGCCGATGGTACTAAGTGCACTATGACTGCATACGACAAAATGCACATGGGTAAAGTGCAATTCCACAATAAAGTGGTTCTGAGTTGATCACCTCAGACCTCCTTTACAGCAACATGTCAGCACAAACAAGATTTACTTTGTCAATGAGTAACTACTGTTTCTGTCCTCCATTTTTCAGAAATCTGCTGGATAAAGACACATTCTCCAAGTCGGATCCATGTAAGTACAATATACACTCTGTTTGAATGTCTGTGCTCTTCTGTCCAGGTACTTTCATCTGTAAAAGTACAGCCTTCTGTCCTTCTCCAATTTTGTTTTCCCCCTTTTCTCACTCTGTTCTTTTTTGGATATATTGCCCTGTGATTTGGGAAATCTTTGTTGTGTTGTTTGTTCACTGTAGTGGAGCTAAAACCCTCACATAGATTTCCAATTTGGAATCTGACTGCATTTCTCTGATTGTCCCTCTCCCCTTTTCCTTCTCTTTGCCCCTCCTTTTATTCACAATATTGCATTTCTTTCTGCCTCTATCTGGTTCCTTTTTACAGTATGCGTGCTCTATACGCAAGGTGTTGAAACCAAACAGTGGAGAGAGGTGAGTGTACACAACCCAACACACACGCATGCGTAAACACACACTAATAGAATGAAATTGCTTATGTCTAATTAAGTTCCCGCTGTGCTCACTGTGTGTTTATTGTGATTGTGTGTCGTGTAAAGACATTTCAATTATTTCGTTTTTTCCTTTGACTGAGAGCATGCAGCAGTTAACACTTCATTATAAGGTGTTCAGCCATCAGGTGTCCAAAGATGCCAGGGAAATATTCTCTAATTGGAGGCTTCAGCCAACAAAGAAGCCTCACAGTGTAATGATCAATATGTTGACACTGTGGGATCCAAACACATGCTGGGATGGCTTTACCCAAACATTAACTGAGCCTTTAGAACACTTTTGCTCTCTATTTCTTAATATTACCTTCATTTACTCACTATTCACTAAATTGTTAAAAAAAAAATTTGTCCACAAATCTGATAAAGACCAAACCTACAATTCATTGATACGTAGAGTCACATTTTTGTCTTGAGTCTATTAATTCTCATACCAAATAAAGTCCCTGCAGATCCCAGAGACGTCATTCTTGGTCATATCTCACAGGTTTTCTATATTTCATATTTATAATTTTTCATGATTTTGTCAATCCATTTGTTCATTATGATTAGGGGGTTGAAAACTGTAAAGTTTATTTTGCTTTGCGTAATGTTTTCCATTAACCGCAGTGGCCAGCTGTTTGAGGAAATAACATTTTAAAATATGTATCTATATTTTAAAAGGATTTCGTTGGGAAGTCTGAAAGCATTGTGAGACGGTATGATTCTTTTAGTCTTTTTCCACTTGTACGATGAGAAAGTTAAGGTGTGACATTTCTGATAAATGAGAGTGGCGACACTACATAGATAGACTACGTAGATTTAGTGTCGCAAAGTGTGAAATGCTGCCACTGAGCAGCGATTGTTCTGGTCAGAAAGTACTTGCTGGTTTTTGTTAACTGGGATAACAATTTCACACGTAGAGAATGAAAAAGATCATGATAAATATCCAGAGAGGGATTTTTTCCCTTCATGCATCAATAAATAATGGCAATTCTGAACAATTGTTTTTTTTTCCAACTGCTGTTTTTTTTCTGTGTATCCCTGAAAATGTCTCTGAGTGTGTTAAGGTCAAAATATAATTCTGTTTATGCTTATGCATTCCCGTAACAGAGAGGTTGTATTGGATGTCGGCCCCCATATTTGACATCTTTATTCACGCAATGCAAATTGTCAATGCATCTTCTGTAATTGTTAGAGATATTATTTATACAGCCCTGGTCTGCTGTGGATGTTTAATGGATCATCGTGCCCTGGGATTCACATGTATTTATACAGTCAGATGACCCTCATCTCCTGCTTGTGTGTTTACCAGTCGAAGCAGATGGCTGTGTGGGTTTTGCTGAAATATAGCTGAGGGACTGAGAAGGATGATGTTGTGAATGTGTGAAAATGCGTTTGCATATGTGTATATTCCTAAAGCATGGGCGTACACATATGTAAAGATCTTTACATCATTAAACTCTCCTTCGCACTTCTTACGAAATAGACTTTGTTTTTTGGCAGACAACTACCAAGTATAAGACAATACGTTAATCCAATCAACAAGAAATAATTCCTATAATGAGCATTTCACTTTAGTGTACTTTCTCATTATATATTTTTCTTGATGTTTGAAGCACTGATTTCATCCTGGAACTATGACAGCCATAATGATGGTGCTGTGTGTTGATGTGGCTCCAGGTTATGAGAACACTCCCAAAACTCAGACTGAACAATCAAAGCCCAACAGGTGACTCATCCGTGACTGCTTAATAACATTTTCTGACAGGACCCTCCAGCGTACCCTTCAGGCTTGGGTCATAATGATTTACACCTCGATCAGTTTTTGTTGTGTGTCATGTAAATGCACTCTTTGCTCTCTGTGAGGTCTTCACTAGATATTTTCTGCAATATGCAAGATCACAGGACCAAATCATCTGTGGTTTTCAACATTTTGGTTGCACATGATCATCTGTGCTGTAAGGTTTTTTACTCTAGATGAGGTTAGAAAAGATTCTTCTCGGGGAATTTTATTCTATATATAGAAAAACATTTTGTCCTGGAGGGGCTTAACTGTGTAAAGTGAAAGCTGTTAAAGGGGTAAAACAAGCTCTATATGACATTTCATTTGTATGTTTTTTGTGTATAATACTTCATATATTGACGAATTTCTTATGTATAAGAAGATTACCCACAATTATTATTCTGTCTCAAACTCAGTGAAATGCTAAGCACACGCTAAGAAAAACAGACCTGGATGAACACACAAACCTGTCTACAAACAAGTGATAAACATTACTGTCCTTCTACACTACTGGCTGTCAAATATGGGTAAATGGCAAAAAAATACGCTCACTTAGTTTTCCTATCCTGAATATACTGTATATGTCTCTAAAGCTTTGGCATTCAGAAGAATGAATGAAACCAAAAGCGAAATAGGGCGGAAAACCTTTGGGTCTGAATAGTAAAGCCAATGCAGAAATGACTTAAATGATGGGTTCTCTCTAATGGCCAGAAGGAGGTGACTGGTTACAAAAAGAATACAAAATGTGTCTATGAGAAAATGACCCTACTTGTCACTTGATTCTTTTATTATTATCATCATTAATTATTTAGCTGACACTTTTATCACAATCGACTTACATACACTCAATCTCGTAGACATTCCTATGGGAGCAACTTGGACATGTTGTCAGGTGGGAAAGGAAAACTCTAAAAGAAATTGTGAAAAGTCATGTTTTTAATGATCGTGTGAAGAGACAGAGCAAGAGGAGGTTGATGGTGGGAACAGTAGCTTCATTAAGATGTGACACAGCTAACCTTTTCATCTTTTCGCACTGTCTAGTGTGTCTCTGACGTCACATGCTATGCTGTTGGTGTTCTCTGTCTCTACAAGGCAATACACTGATTTAACTGGAGTCCAGATTGTTGATTGCATTTGCATATTTTTTATACGAGGTAATTGTGTATCATGATATTACAAACATTAGATAATTCTATTGGAAGAAAATACAATTATCAAATTGAATTATCGTCCAGCTCTGGTCCACTCTAATCCACACTATCGTCATGGATCTCTCTGTCAGAACAAAGGACTAAGCTCATTATATCAGCACACATATTACAGTCTGCTTAACATGCTTCAAGGGAAGACAAATCCTTGTTGGCCAAAGAGCTACAGGACATTCATTCAGAACAAATCCCCAGGGGTGTTTCGTGTGTGTCCTAGGGGAAAAGATAATAAATCTTTGTCAAGTTTGGCACAAAAACCCACAAATAATGAAGAACTAGACATTTCCTGTTGGTGCCTTTATTTTACACCATTCACCAACAGTGTGTGTGTAGGGGATTTTCTTCTGTCTTTGTCTGTGTTTTGGGACATTCACATTGCAATATAAGACGCTGCTGGTGTCCCCAGTAGTTGTTGCTAGCCTGAGGAGTCCAATTTGCCATATGTGGACTGTACATGTGTTAGCTGCTCTGTGTGTGTGTGTGTGTGTGTGTGTGTGTGTGTGTGTGTGTGTGTGTTGAGGGTGCGGGTCAGGGACTTCATACCAGATTCTCATTAGACAGCTCCAGCAGCCCAGCAGTATCTAATGAACTCCGCAGCACGGTATTGTCTCTTCCACTCAGCAGGGAAAATCACATTATGGAGCTCATCTTTGCTTTCACCCGCCTCTTTATTAACATGCGCTCACAGCCTCATCAACACCTCCGGGTCTCTTAGAAAGAATGGGTGGCTCACAGATTGAACATCAGTGTCCTTTTCTCTACTTTTCTCCCTCGCTCTGTTAAATTTAGATGTTCAGTCAGTGAGTTCACACGGAGAAAAATAGAACCTTAAAAGTTCACAGAGGTGTTCAACACTGTAACAATACAGAAGTGTGTGGTTTTAGAGCACTTTGGTGACTTAATTGCCCACACTCTATTGTATTTGTTGCTTTTGCTGTATTGATTGAGTTGACTTGGTTACCACACACATCGACTCTTACTTGCAAATGACTTCCTTGACATTGATTTAAATGGAAGTTTGGCAGCTTTCCAATAAAACAGGCCATGTTTGGCAGGAACACAGTTGTTGTTTTAGTGCAGTCGTATGATATCCATCTTTATTGTACACTGCAAGCTAGAGACACAGAATGGCTAAACTCTGAGTCCAATTAGTGCCTGAATTGAATTACCACTTCATCAGTTTTAACAAAATGAATGAAGGAATAAATGAAGATTAATTTGATAAAGATAATTATGATAAACAACAAATTCAAATCTCACCAAGTCTTGATGACTGGAATCAAGAGTTGCTTGTTACTTTTCTTGAAATAAAAATAAAACAAAATGTCATGTGCACTCAACACATGCTGTGCAGTAGGGAAATGATATTTTATGAGTAATCAAAGATGGAATATCAGCTGTCCCCCCTGAATGAAATTGTGATATTTTATATCTCACAATCCAATTCACAAAAGGTATTGCTAACTCTGCAAAAGCCCCTATATTGCCTTGCACCACAAACACAATGGTGAAATAAAAAGACAACATTTCCGGACTGCTTAACCATTAATAGGTAGAGACATTCTTCATAAATTCATTTTAGGAATTTAAGCTTAACAAAACAATTCCCATTTAGAATTGATCACCCCCTTTAGACTGTGTCCTTCAGTTAATACAAACGCTCTGAAGACACTAATCATTTGCAATGAGGCAAATTTGTATAGGAAGGAGCCAATTATGCAACAAAAACGTGCATATTATTAATAGTTTGTAGTGCATTTAACCATTTGAGTGTGCTTTTAGAGCTTAATGCTTTTTTTTCATCTTATAAGTGCAGGTTTCGCATCTGCAAAAGCTGCACCATACTTTGGTGGATTTGATACTTGGTGGTCGCCCTGTGTCAAATTCAAGTCATCATTATTTTGGTTAATATTTTGCTCAGTGGGTTCATATTCCTAGATGATTATCACACTGAGTGCCTTGGGCTACTTAATGCTCTCTGTTAGCACTACCGTTTTTAAAATAAGCCATTCAAAGTCTTAGAATTAGTCAAGGAAGAATTGAGGAACCATATCAATGCCGTACTAATGTTGACTTCCTCCTTGTGTTCACCAACTGCTACCATCTGAATCTTCAAATTTGGAATACTTGAATTAAAAAGTGTTATTCCAGGAAGCTTCCAAAGAATAATGTATGTATTGTTTCTTATATTGGAAACTCTTCATCAGCTTTCTGTCAGTATATGCATTTGGCATTGCTGTATCTTTGCAGGCCATTTCTCTGGCATCATTTCCTGCACTTGGCACTTCAGGAGTGAAAATCCCACTAATGAGGATGCCTTAATCTCTTCATTTCTCCCCCTCTCCCTTCCCACTCTTTTCCACTGCCACTCTCCTCCCTCTTTATCTGTAGGAACCCTCCAATTCACTTTTACCTTTTTTTCTATATAAATCTTCTTAGTTTTTTGTATCCCTCTCTTTTCTCTCAAAGTAGATTCTCTCCGTCTCTTTCTACACCTTTTCATCTCCTCTTGCTTTATCTCGGTCTCTCTGTTGGGTTGATGAGTGAGCTATCATGCTGTATTTAATGTGGCAGAGGAGAGGATCAAGGAAACACATCCCTGTCTTCCTCTGCAAAGCAGCGGCGTGTGAAAGTGCCTCCATTAATCAGGCGTCTGTGTATGCATGCATGATAAGTGAGAGTCTGACATAGAGAAATCATAATCGGGAAACAAATAAAGTGGAAGGCGACAAAAAGCACTAAATGTATTTGTTTATTAAATATGGGTTTTGTTGTTTTGCTTTTCCTTTCATCCTTTTTCTCCACCCACCTCTATCTGTCTTTCTATTTTCACAGTTTGGAAGAACAGAAGTGATAGACAACACCTTAAACCCAGACTTTGTTCGAAAGTACATCTTGGACTACTTTTTTGAGGAGAAGCAAAACCTTCGCTTCGACTTGTGAGTGATTTCCTTTGAAGTCGTATCAGCATTGTATCTCCTCTCCTGCCCTTTTTCTTCTTTCACTGTGATATATTTGTCTCTCCCTCTGATCCGTGCTAATTGAGAACCATGCGTCTAATTAAATGAAGAAGAAATGTTGTATCGCTGTATGGCTTGTCCAAGTATATTGTTTAAGATAAGCATCAAAACCATCCAAGTTGGTCAAAGGCAATGCTAGCGTAAAAAACGTTCCTCAAACTCCTAAATAATGTTCTTTCATCAACATCGCATTGTATCTTACAGTCAAGAAATCTCCACACCTTTAGCTGGACACAGTTGTGACTTTAGCTAAAATCAGCATGTTTTGGCCTGAAATGAGATGCATGCTTTTGTTTAAAATAATGACAAAAATGTAATGTGAAAATGTACCAAAGTTATTTGTAACCTGCGTGCTGTGCGAGATATAAAAGCTTGACAGGCTTGACAATAACAATGAGGTGCGATGTTTTTTTTAAAACCAGTAAATGTACATCCTGACAGATGTGTTGTGACATATATGCGACTTTCATATTCATTAGAGCCAATTGAAAGTTTGGAACTAGCAGTTTCTCTGTCTCTCATTAATTACCTAGTGCAATTACATCTCTTTCTAGAGTATTCATTCATCTTTCATATGTAGCGTGATGGTGGCCAGCATGAAGGGTTAACTGCCATCTCTTTACAGACTGAATGAACAGAAACGCTGCCTCAGCACTTGCTGTGGTTAAGCTTTTTCTAGGGATACAAATGTTCTCCATTTGAAATCAAATAAAGCATTTTTCTCATAGCTCCTTCAACAGAATGACCCATCGCACAACCCTGCCTTTATATTTCTACAGCTATGGCACACAACGATATAAAAGTAGATGCAATTGGGCCACTCTACAGTCAGTCTTTTGATCGTTTATTCCAATTATAGTGAGAATAACTCATAAACATTGTATTATGTGCGGCTTGAATAATCTCCCGGCAAACAGGATGTATCCTTTCATCGGATGTTTAATCTTGGTACATCACATGTGCTCCGTTTCCTTCACTTTCATAGCTTTGTATTCACATGCAAATACGATGAGGTCCACCACTCATCATTATGGAAGAGAAAAAAGGGTCTTGCTGAACCCTTGCCCAATTACTCTGCCCTACATATAGTAACATCTAAAAAGATACTAAAATCCCATCTTCTTTTTATCTTGGCTCATTCTCAATTGAAGTGTGTGATGTCTAATGTGATCACCCATCTTTTTTTGATCTCTCATGAATCCTCCTACCACTTTACATACACGGCTTTTCAATTTAGCAAATTACATTTTTCTCTCATTTGCTTTTATCCTGTTATCCATCTTTCCTCATTTTCGTTTTATTGAAATCATACCCATCCCTTCACTAGAGGCTGCAGACACATGATGTCCTTAAAGCTAAAACTAAACACACCAACAAAACATCTGAACAACCAAAATACAATAAGTGTGGTCGAAGTATTATTTATGCTGCCAGTGTACATATCAGCATGGGGTTGTTTTAAATCAAAATGCCCTTACAGTACTTACATAGCGAAAAGTCTGCCTTACAGTTCTATGAGATAATAGTTTTGATGCTTTGATTTTTTTCCCCTTCAGGTATGATGTCGACTCTAAAAGCCCAGACCTGTCCAAACATGTGAGTACCAACAATACAGCATTTTTGCTTTGAACCAGAGATAAATGGAGGCCAGGCTTGAGTCAAATTGAAATAAATGGCTTTAATGGCTCTAAAAATGAATAAAATAAATGTTGGTTAATGGTAATATGGTGTTTAATGGGATTTAAGATTGGCCAAACTCTTTTTATCTGTGGTGTAACGGTAGCAATGTGTTTTCTATTGGGTGTTGCCTGCTGCATGGTATCTTCTTGATGGATTAAAACAAACCCTTATGTTTGCCTGATCATAGAAGTATCCAAATACAAAGATTTATTTGTCTCTTTAATCAATGTATTAAGCAGGGGTTACCCATGCTTTAGTTTTGGTTAAATATGCTAATTATACTACGTTACATCTATGAAAGAGTCTTATGTGGTCTTGTATTTGTATTTGTTATGTAAGTGTGAGTGCAGAGATAGGCATTGTGTAATTACTTGTTATAGAATCATGTAGAAATAGTTTGAATTATGCAATGCTTTTAAACGTTAGTTTCCAATTTCAGCACAGTATTACATTATTTCTGAAAAAGATAAGTTATTCTTATCCATATGGCTGGAAACTATAGTGACAGAAAGCATTGACAAAAGTTCAAAATAATCCGTTTTGATGATTATTTGACGTATTTGGATGACCAGGGTTTGCATTTTTTCATCACTAGCTATAATTTTGCCTGTGTGCTAATGGATTTAGTCCTGGCACAGCATGTTTTGTTTATGCTCACACTTCGCCATCTTGAGCAGGGCTAGGAGTGCTTCAGTAGGTATTTGGTATAGTGTTGTTGTCCTGTATATGATGTGCCCTGTTGTTATTGTTGTTGTTATTGTCATTGCTGTTGTTGCTGCTGCTGCCCAACCAATCTGGAAGCCCGCAGAACTCAACGTAGGTCCCAGCGTCTCTCTCACTTCTGACACTGCATGGCTGCTGTCTCACATTAAAGATCTTTCCTCAGGAGGAAGGATGGCGTCACTAATCAGAACCAAAAAAAGAAAGCCAAGCCCCCCATCTGTGCAGCTCTTAACCATCAGGGCCGTCTCAAAGGACTCCACAGCCGCCACAATATGAAAACAATACTCAGTCATTACCTCTATTAGCAGCTTCTGTAGCATGTTTTTGTAACATGATGAAGATGGATGAGATTTTCCGGGCTCTTTCTTGTAACAGTGAGCGGATCAGGGGGCAGAACAGACCTCACTGAAACACACTATAGCCCGATGTTGAATTATTTAGTGTGCATCTGTCTGTAAATGCCAAGGTTAAGGAGACTTTGGTTTGTCCCACATACGTGCTGTGATTAGTTTAAAAAGGACCAAGTTGAAAGCGAACACACAGTATGTCTTTGGGAGTTTGATATATTAATACTGGATGTTACTGAGATTGTTTCTGGTTTAAAACATGATTATGATTTAAATGATGTCACTGTGCCCTACAGTGCTCTATAAATCATTGTCATTGTTCACGGTGCTATGAATCCCTCCATCGTCTCCCATTTGTCCATTATCCTTCACAATCCATTAAACCAGAGGTTTCCAACAGGTGGATTGCTGTCTACAAGTGTGGCCATTTTGAGTGGGTGGAAATTCTACCCTGAAATTAACCTCTGTAATGGTGCTTACCAAGTACCATCTCCCACATCCTATTGACTATAGGCACTAATATCTTAACAAATAGCCTTTTGAGGTCGGCCTTTTGTCGTAGTGTTTATACCCTTTAAACAGTGCTTCCCCTCTCAGAGAATAGAGTTTAGTTTTGGTTATATATGGTGTTATACTCTAAATATGGTTTAGTGAGAGGAATCCGCCTGAATTAGAAGAAACTGCAATCACAAAACTCCATTTAAAAAAAAAATGTTATGCCCTGACGGCCCTTTCTCTCTCTCTGGAGTTCTCATTCTCTCATTAAGCTCTAAGCCCCAGTTGTAATTAAACTATTTTCTAATTGTTATCCCTATGTCCGCACAGCATATCATTCTTCTGGATTTGAATTCAAACTACAGGTGGGATGGATATAAATAAACTGAATTGGTTAAAAATACATCCAATGAAGTTTCTGGCTAGATCAGTTGGGAACCAATGCATCCAACCATCCTTACCATTGATTCCATTTCAACAAACTTTTCATTTCACATGTCTTTGTACAGAAAGAGAGGATTATTCGTATTAAGGTTGACGGTGAGCCATCAAAGGTTGCAGTTTGTAATGCAAGCTATATTTATAAAATGGGGCGTGACACCACTGCACTTAATGACATATGTGTTGTTTTGTATTTAACGAAAAGGTTGTACAAAGAAAAACATCACTTATCGTAGTTTGGTGGTGATTCATTGGCTAGATGTCTAGCCCTTTCTAAAGGAGAATGAATGAGGAAGCTTCTTTGGCAGGATCAAATTCTAGGATATTTTCATTTGCATGAGTTTCAGTGGTAGTAACAGTATTTAATCTTTAACCTGACTATACTTTGATTTCTTATCTTTCCACTTCCTTGCTCCTTTCTGTCCTTCCTTCCTCTCAGGACTTTTTGGGTCAGACGTTCTGTACTCTCGGGGAGATTGTTGGATCACCAGCCAGTCGACTGGAGAAATCAATGGGGTGAGTAAGAGCTTTCGGAACATTTCTCAATGACGAAATACCCCTGGCTCCAATTTGATTGAGTAACACCATACTGTGCTGAGTGGGGAGTTAAGACAGAAGATAACAGCTGTGGACACAATGACTGTTCTGAGGTATAAGGTTAATAAACTTAACTTCATTTGTACTGAGACCGACCAGTACAAACTGCTAGGACTGATACAGCATTGTGAACAAGTCATAACGCAGCAATAGGACCACAGAGAGAGCATTAAGAGGAGGAAGAATGGGAAACACAGTGTTGGTTTAGCAAGACATTGATCAGACAGAGAAGGAGAGGAAGTGAAGGGGAAACAACACATCCTACAGATGTTTTCCTCAGATAATTATTGTCATTAAAGAAAAGGGAAAATAGCAGAACAAAATTACACAAATTACAGCTCACCCCTTCAGCTTGTGCGCTCACACATGCTGAGAAAAATATCGTGTTAATGGAGTGTCCTTTAATCTGTCTTTATACATCTATCATCCATCATCATCATTATCAGTGTGATGGGCTATTGTGTTATCCAGGTGAAGTAATTTAAATTCAGTCGCATTCAGTGAGATGTTCTGGTTCTCCTCGCTGAATAAGGCAATGTGAAGAACACAAGTGGGAAAAAATGAACACTGCATGAGATATTATTGTCATTAACTAAACAAACCAATATTGGTCAACATGTGTCACTTAAACGAAATACATAATATTTAAGATTACAAAAAAAAAACGTTATTCTAAGCTGACATTGGAGAAAACTGAGATTGAACTGCAGATTTGATTTATTGTAGAATCTAATATGATTTAGTGTTTTTAAGTGTTTCAAAAATAATACAACAGCCGGAACTGTATTGTAAGTTCAATTGTGCCTTCAAACAAGGATATAATGTACTGTATATTGGCCATCCCTACAACAGAAGAATACACACACACACACACACACACACACACACACACACACACACACACACACACACACACACACACACACACACACACACACACACACACACACACACACACACACACACACACACACACACACACACACACACATACCATGTATACATCACTTCAGGGGACATTACATTGACTTACATCCATTTCCTGGAGACTTATCCTAACCTTAACCATAACCAACACATGCCTAACCCTTACCCTAACCCTAACCAAGTCTTCACCCTAAAATTAATGATTCCCCTCATGGGGACCTCCATTTTGTCCCCATAAGGGAGGCGAGTCCCCACACGTGACTGTGTACAGATTTAGGTCCCCACAAGTATAGTAATGCTAGGCCACACACACAAACACACACACACACACACACACACATTGTTTTTACGAGTATGTCGAAATGAGTGATTCATATTTCAGAAAACGATGGGAAAAAGTTTTAGAGCTTTTGTTTGTTTTTCATGGCTGTCTTAACCAGTCCCCTGCTTCCTCTCTCACCTGCACATACAACATACTTAATATTTAATACGTTTGTCTAAAATTGAGGCAGGAGCCTTGGTAGGATTGGAGTGTGTAACTATCTGTCTCTCTGACTGTCACAAGTACACAACCTTGAATTGGGATGGTCTAGATCCCTTTGCTTTATTTTTGGCCTCTGAGCATATACTGTACATGTACACACACACACACACACACACACACACACACACACACACACACACACACACACACACACACACACACACACACACACACACACACAAATAAACAAACTCAGAGTTATACATCTTTTTTTCAAAGGACACATAAATACATAAGAGCGCATTCAGCTTTTTCCCCGCTCTCTTTTCTCTTGTTAATTGTAATAGCTTTCATCTTCCTGAAATTAGTGCTTGTTTATAATAAGTCAGCAGCCGTCGAGATTTTAAAAGAGAGACGCATGTTCAGAAAAGTTGACTTTAATGACTGGAGAGTGTTTGTGTTTGTGAGGTACACACACGGTCTACAATGTGGACACTCAAAACAACCCTCAATCAATAGTCTAGATTGTAAACAGACGTGCAACAAGGTTTCCCTCAATACCAACAGTTGTGCGGCCAAACATTGTTTCCAACATTGCTCATTATATCAGCAAAGGCCCCCATGTTGATTAATGTTATGTTACTTGTCTATTTGCATATTCTGCTATCACCTTATTGGGAAGTTTGTATTGTAAGGCACAACATAATTACCACTGACTAGTAATGGAGGTGTCAGAATGTGTGGCCTCAATGGCCTCAACGTCACTCTTTGTTTACTGCACTGTATTATTTACAGATTATCTTTGAGGCCTCTGAAGCACACAGGGAACACACACAAAGCCACACACAGGCACAGAGTCAAATGAATTAGCTGAACATGCCAGAATATGTGTGTGTGTGTGTGTGTGTGTGTGTGTGTGTGTGTGTGTGTGTATGTGTCTATATTCCTACACGACTATGAAAGCAATGTGGTGTGTGTCCATGCATGCTCAGAGCTGTGCCTGTGTCAACTCTGGCATAAAGTTATACATAACAATACAGCCTTTGATAAAGTCAGCTGAATCACACAACATCATCTGAAACAAGTGAGACAGCTACTCAGACATCACAAGTCACAAGATTTTCAGATTATCAACAAAAAAAGAAACTGACTAATAAAGCGCTCCTGTAGGACAACTTCAACCACTACTTGCCCACTGGCAGGATGCCTGAATTGAAGTGTTCAAAATGGTAAACAATACAGATTTATAAACTAAATAAATGTGTCAACATTTCTGTAACTATTGTTTTCGGTGTTATTTTGTGAATACATAAAGGTCCAGCCGGGCGTTTCTGTAAACAACTTCTGAGCGCCACCATTAATGAACGTCTCCTTGGCAACGTCAACTCCGTTCTCATTCACTCAGCAGGAATGGCTTGAGTCATGTTTTCTAGTGGAGTGTAAATGGACTTAGCTACAACCTAATTTGTTTTCAGTAACCTTGTGTTTCAGAATGATAATCTTTATAAATGTGTAGCGTATATGCAATCATAACCGTCATTGAATTCACGTTAGATGGAGCAGTCCTTGTGCAGACCCTACACTTTGATGACATTACAATGTTTCAGTTTCTTTTTTTAACACCATCTTCAGCTGAAACAGAAATTATGATTGAATGATTGACCTTTTTTTGTAGCCAATATTTTCCCATTTTCAAGCCAAAAAAGCAACAGATGTGATTATTATAATGTTAATGATTGTTCTGTTTAGGTGTTCCAGTTTAAGGCATAAGTGGAAGACTTAGTGGGTATGTTAATGGACTGAGGCCTAAATAATTAGTTGTGTTTTATCTGTAACAAGTCAAAATGTCTGCCGTGAGAATCATTATGGTATGTTTTTGAAACCGCAGTACACAAAAACTATGCTTACACTGCTGTTTAAAGATAATAGGATGCAACACATGACTTTTCCACTTCCTAAAATGGTAATGAAGCTAATTCATAAAGTGTGTGTGTGTGTGTGTAGGTGTGTGTGTGTGTGTGTGTGTGTGTGTGTGTACTTGTGAGAGAGAGGCATACAAAGAAAAAACAGAGAGCTTCCGCCAAACAAGACATCTGTTTCATCTGAACATCAAAGGTCCTCTGCTCTTTTATGATTGCTTCAGATTTTACAATTCTCTCTTGCCACACGCCTCATATTTTATTTAATAGATTAACAGTCTCTTGTCATTTATATTTACATAGAAGCAACAAACAATTTAAACTGACAGCAGAGTGACGAAGATAGCTGCCTTTGGATTGATATTTCTGAAAAAACAACAACTTGTAATTAAATGAACAGAAGATGCTGTGAAAATGCGCGCATCTCACACATACTTCAGTGTGTAAGAAGAGATTCAGTGTTATATGCAAACAAAAATGTTTAAGTATCAAAACTGAGCCTGTCATATTTTATTCAAGCCTTCGCAAATGTTCACACTGAAATATGCCTATCAACTTGACATTTGAATATTAGAGTGCAAAGTAGATTAAGGGTGTTTTATGTAAATAGGGTACGTGTGGACTATTTCATAGAGATCAAGACTCATAAAGAAACATGCATGGCTTTTAAAACCTGATGCAAAGAGTGTGTAAGCATTTTTCTGCTTTATGGAGGCTAACACTTTCTGTATAGACAGAGTTTTATATATCTGGCCCCTGGCATTTCTGATTGTGATAACTAGGCAAGAACGTATTTAAATCGTGGTTTGGAGGGTGAAAAGTTTCTTTTAATTTCTCCCCTCTGAGCCATAATACTTTAAGAGATTGTCGATGAAATACGGGCCAGTAAGCCAAGTGTGAGTCTGTGTGTGTACGTGCGTGTGTTTCGGCGGTGAAGTGATGACAAAACTATTTTCCTACATTTAGAGTAAACAGCATCTCACTTTGAGAGGGAAATATGGCCTATTATATTACCATAAGCAGACCCAAACATCCCACTAGCTAATTCAGTATGCTGCTGCTGTTCTGTTCGAGTATAACTACAAACAACATGTTTACACAAGTGAGAAATTAATTGAGCAAAGGATCCTTTAGTTTTTGCTGTGCTTGCAACGAAAAAACCCTGTGATTGCAGGGAAAGCTTATTTGCCACAGGTTTTGCTGATAATGGAGAAAAGGTCTGAATGCAAACAGTTTGATTACCAGTTTATCTCCTTCATTTATTTAAATCCATACTTTATTATTTACAAGGAATAACAAGTAGGAGCACTGGACTACTGTCTAAGCTTGTAATTTACCGTATGTGTGTTTTTTAAGTTTATCCTCTCACAGCAATATTCCATCATTCATGGACACAGCAAGATCGACTGCCTTTAGAGAACTTATTATTCAACATCTTTGTTTAGGATCAGGCAGAGAGGTGTTGATTCAACTCTGTTGACAGACTTTCTAGTCAACTTATTTTTCATGTAGTGCCAGCAGCAGAATATGATTGTTTTCAGGGAAATATCTCGACATCTACAAGATGGATAGTCCCAAAACTTTGACTATACATTCATGGTTCCTGTTGGATTGATTACTGCAACATTTGACAAAGACATTCTTGTCCCCCCTTGGGATATCCTGTTATCATTTTGGTGATCCACTGACTTTTCACATGGCACCATCATCAGTTTAAAATGTTATTGTGTCTATCATTATGACCAAAATTAAAAAAGTGATGACCTTCTCAACAGTCTCATCTGCAGCACTAAGCACTTTGTGCTAGCAAATGTTGGTAAAACCCTTTAATTCACGATTTGGCAGCATCCTGCAAAGTGATGCTAGCATGTTGGATGGATCATTTTACAGTAGAGCTGCGACGATTAGTCCATCAACAGAAAAATAGTGGCTAACTATTTTGCAAATCAATTCATTTTCAACGTTATTTTTCAGGCAAAAACATGTGTCTTATGGCACACTGTGGAGCCACAGTAAACACTAACATTAGAAAAGTCAAAACTAACAACCAGACTTTAAAAGCATGTTGCCACAGTGGAACTCTTACTGTGATATATTTCATCTTCATCTTCATTTCATACAGTGTTTATATACTGTACAGATAAGAGTTCTTCATCACATGGCACATTTCAAAACATCAATCAAATACCAAGCTATAAAGCAGCATGATGCAATACAGTACACAACAATCAAAGAGGAATACAAAAAGATAGAATAACAACGACCGTAATAAAAAAAAAAGGCACAAAGAAAATAAAATCGCATTTTGGACGGCATTACAAACCTACTTTAAAGCTCTGCCGAGGTGAACTAACAACCTCAAACCATCAGCCAAAGATAACAAATAATTGAAACATTTTGAAAACAAATTGCTGAAACCTTGGGCGGAGCAATTCAACAAGGGAGAATAATATTCTGCTTGTGATTAATTTCCTTCTCGGGTTGTTTTATTTTGTACACAGACTTTTTCTTCAAGGCACTCCCTGCACCTGCACATTAAACATCTGGGAGCTAACCATAAAACAGCCAAAGCCCAGAAAGCAGCAGATGGGGGATAAATGGTGGAGTGTTAATAGCAGGAGAATGTTGACATTCCTTTAACTTTTTCCTCACGGCATCACTCAAACTCAAAACATTAAGACTTGGCTTTTCCCTTGCCATCAGGCTGCTATCGCCTACAGTCAGCCACTGCGCTATGGTTGTAGCTTTTTCTACATCATGTTTATGCAACATATTCCACTGTACAGTACACTAATAGCTGGCTATGTTTTATTCATGTGACACTACTGGTTCAAACTATGGATTTTGCATCCCTTATGTTCATGCAGTGAATCCTGTATTGCATATAGACTACCCAGCGAATGGCATAGAGACAAATAATGTACAGATATGGACACCGTGTTATTAAGAAACTTCGAGGAGAGAGGGAGATGCAAGGAAGCTGAATTTGTACTACAAAGAAGGAAATGCGAGAAGAGAAAAAGTGAAGTCATGATTAAACGGAAAAGACTTCAGAGAGATGTTGAAAGGGGGGAACGGGAAGGAGGAGGTGTGTTTGAGCATGCTTGGCCTTTCATCGTTTCGAAATTCCCTCAATGTCAGTGTGGATTACTAGAGCAAAGTAGCGAAATGGAATTATATTATTTGTGAATGTGAATAGAGGCATGTATGCAGAGGAGGAAATTAGCAGTTGGGGATGATGACAAACTAAGCCTGACACCAGAGACTCCCTATCTCCAACAGTTGGCCCCGGGCGCTCCTGCGAGATTTTGTTAGATCTGCAACCATAAGAACCTTTTAGATGGGATATTATTACTTTTAAAGTGTAAGTACAGTTACAGGAGTTATGTACAAGTTTCGGAAGTATCTATTGCACTTTAAGAGATTACAAGATGAACAAAAAAGTAAATTCGTTCTCTTAAAATAATTTGGAAAAACATTTCTTCTTTGCCCCTAGTAGACATCTAGAGGCTGGAGATTGGTTTCCCTAAAACCTCTAAAAACATGTGCCACAACCCAGAATGACCTTTAAAGAGCCACATGGATTTCCAGAAAAATTGTCCTGGTTACTCTCAAATCATCGTACCCTCAGACAACACTTTTCAGTTGGATTATTCATTTGGTAGCTCCAAAGCTCAACTGCAAATGTCAAATGCGATTTGTCACTTTGAGCAAGTTTAGAGACGAGTTTAACAGGTGAATATCTCAGAAGTTCAGCTCAGACAGTCAACATCTCTGCATGTCTGGTTCCACTTTTAGATTTTTATTTAACCGTTGTTTTATGTAGTGAAAGAAATTGCTGTTATAACTCTTAGTGCTGCGTGATGCTATAGACTCAGCAACCAATATATGAGGCATATCTGCACAACATAGTGCAATCCAAACAGATCTGACATGAAGTCTAGTTTTATTCAAGAATACTGTTATAGAGGTGTAAATTAAATTATAGGTTTTATCATTGATTTATAGTTAGCGGTCGTGTTGTGCTGGAGCTTTTATATTGGGAGCTGTTACACATTGTCTGCCCTCCTCATATGTAAATGGAAAGTCAAAACAATAGCAACACGTATCTTTATAATATAGTTGAGTCAGGACTTTAAATGTCATAGAAAGTTAAACATCCCGGGCGATGTAAAGATAGGTGTGATAGAAGGTCTGTTGTATTGGATTTTAATAGATTGTAACAATGTATAAATGGCCAGCCAGTGTCTGTTTCACAGCATGGGGTGTTAGTGTTGATTTTCAATTGATGTAATACCATAAGGCATGTATTGCTGTGCTGCACGGTTATAAATACTTAAGGCATTTTTAGTAAGCATTGAACTTAGTAAAGATGCAAGGGTTGCCCAGGGTTAGACATTTCAATGTGGCAAAATAAAATGTTTTGAATATTTATGATTATTGTTTTTCAGTTCTCGGAACTTTTCCAACCTCACAATCGGCACGAAAAAACGCAAGCCTAGAAGTTTGATGTATTTTTGGTTTCACAGCATTTTTCTTCCAAACTTTTCAATCTCATATGCTATCTAAATATTTTTCCTCACCTTTTATATTGAGCGAAAAAGCATAAATCACCAAATGTATGAAATTGGAAAACACAAACACGAGAAACTATCACATCCTTTAGTGCTAAGATGTGGGCTGCTCAGAAACATGCTGAGCTCCTGGAAGTCCCACTGGGAGCGGAGGCAGCAAATATGGCCTCAGGCCATCTTTATGGGAAAACAGCAAGACTTTATTATGGGATTTCAAATTGCATGTTTTACCGGTTGAAGGGGAGATGCATCAGAACCTGACATTTATATTTAAACGGTATGTCATATGCAAAATGCTAAGGATATTTACACTGAGTTTGCACTTGAAAAGGGCATGTTTTCAT
Source organism: Dissostichus eleginoides (assembly GCA_031216635.1). NCBI lineage: Eukaryota > Metazoa > Chordata > Actinopteri > Perciformes > Nototheniidae > Dissostichus > Dissostichus eleginoides. The sequence continues at coordinate 16,208,767 of CM062265.1, forward strand.
TTGTATTTTTTATGTTCACAACCCCGAACCCTTATGGATACTTTTCATCTAGAAATAATTGTTATCATAGGCGCCATCTCTGCCCTCTTAACTTCTTTCAAACCTAATTTTAACTTATGCTCAAGATCATTTTACACTAGCCAGAATGATGGATTAATTTGGCTTTCTTCCCAGTTGACCACAATTGATGTATGCCTTCTTAGAGGGTACATTGCAAGTGTAGGTTCAGCTCAGACCTGCAGCAATAACTTTGATTTCCTATCATTTCTGGTGATCTTATTTCTTTCTGTGGATATAATGCCTGTGTCAGCAAAACGCAGCTTCATTTTTCGTTCAGATGCACTGACAATGACACTTGCCGCGAGTCAACCTGCTCAATCTTCCTCCCCCTAAAACGATTAGCTGCTGAGCTAATGTGCCTTGCTCAGGAGCAGCCTAACAGCTATTGGAGATCTTTTATTCGTTTTATTTTCCCAGACTTTTCCAGCAGGTTTTTAAAAATCGAATGATTGGATTCTCTCTGCAGGCCAGGTGTTTCTGTGTGCCTGCGTCTCTTTCTTTATAGCCATCTTTTTCCATTTTCTGCTTCTCATCTCTACTCTCTCTATTCCCCCCTCACCTCACCTGTCATAAACCCACACATCTCCTTCTGTTGGTATGGCTACCAGCTATTTCTAACCCACTTTCTGTGTGCCATGCTCCACTGTGCTTCATCATTACCTATCGGCTATGCAGATGCACACGAACACAAGCCCTGGAACAAAATGTCTCTTGTAACAGCTCCAGTTGGCACCTACTCTTGGTGACATTTTGTGTGATAAGGCTTCAAGTACTTTTGGCTCCTGTGAAAAAAGTGACATTTTGTTCCATTTATTAAATAACTTTTGAGTTTGGACACTAGACACTGAATTGTATGTTGTTGGCTGCCAATGTGCTTGGATTATTTCACTTGTAACAGGTGCAGGTGCATTTTTCAAACAGCAGATAGCTGTGCCATGCTGCCTTTAGACTATTGCTACCTATGACTGGGCCTTATATCAGTTGTAATGGAGAATGTATGTCTACTTACACAGTAAGTTGTTGAACCAAACAAAACTGTGTAGCCAACTGAACTGACTTTCTATGAAAATAAAGTATAAAAAGATAACTGGTCAATGTTCTGACCTGACTCTTAGAAGGGTGAATTACTAAAGATGCCAATATTAGACAAACGTTGCACATAACAACCAACAAATTGCATATACTGATATTTCTGCCACTTTAAATGCATGATAATCATACTTTATCGCCGAGTTAGCTCGCTGCATTCTTTAAAGTAGTGTCTGAAATAGTCTGAAAAATAGGCACTAAAGGTATCGATGACATTGACACAAGTGTACAGGTTAGTGTAACTCGCCTGATATAAATAAACGTTCAAGATTCTTCTGACAAAATCTTAGCACTTTCTTAAGGGAAAAAAACAAAACAGAATACTGCCCTTCTTTTACAAAGGGATATTCTAATTGTTATGACCTGGCTCAAAAGGTCACAACAAAGAGGAGACACACCATATCAACGGTTTAACAAAAGATGTTTATTAAAGCAAGTAGTTCAAATTAGCCAAATTAATTAAGTGCAAAACAAATGAAGCATGAGGTGTGGATGTCAGTGGTATCAGTAGTGTAAATTAGTGATGTTACGTATTGCGCCGAGGCTTCGGAGCGTGTGTCGAGTAATCCCCGAAGCTTTTTGTGAAGCTTGTATCGAGGCTTGTATCGTTTTGGGCCAGTGACGTCATCGATGACAAACGAAGCCTCGCTGCCTGTCGATACCACGTGACTGCTTCAGGAAGCGATTCAGATCGGTTGAACCTGAACCACAACGCTCATCTTACCCATGGATGTATAATGAACCATATTACCCCTCCTGTACCCGGGCCCGGTGACACGATGGAACTAAGGGAGCTCAGACCCTCACTCATATAGAGGTCGGAACATGTCATAAGTATAAATAAATAAAAGCATAAATAAATGTAGGAATAAAAACATGAATAAATAAATAAATGAATAAATACGGGAATAAATAGTCTACAGTGTTTTCAGATAAATTCAGTGTGTGGGCTGTGGCTCAGCTGGAAAGCAGTTGACTCACAACCGCAGGGTCCCTGGTTCAACGACTCGTCAATACGTCTTTTTTTTTTTTTATAAAAGCTACAGCTAAATGAGATAATGCAGTTAATAAATGTAGTCTTGATATGGTTTAGCCTTTCTCAGGCTACAACATGGTTAAGTTTACGAATATTATTAAGGAATACAAATCCCTCTTTGCAATGTTTACCAGCCTCCTTAGGCTTTTCAATCACAATCATTAAACTGGAATAAAAACAATATTGTTAACATGAAAATATGATTTTATGGTTGTTGTTTAGAGTTATTCTAAGGCTTTACTCATTGGGAACTCGGTAGGAGAGAGAGCACACTGTTGAGATGTCAATCTGCCTGTTTTACACACTTTGACCAACAGGGGGGTTTGTGTTCAAATGAAGCCCATGATGAAGCCTCATGAGATGAACCCTTTTGCAAACCAATTTGCTGGAAAGCTTCAAAGCTTCATAAGGCTTCATCTCACCATCACTAGTGTAAATGCATGGTGAGGATTGCATGGGCATGTATGAGTGTGAGAGTGTTGAAGTGCACAAAGTGAAGCAACTGAGACAACTCATAACATACTCAACCAAAACCAGGTGCCTGTAGGGGAAAGCAGAGGGCAGACAGAGAGGAGCAGAGGCTTTAAATAGCTGCAGGGCACCAGACCCAGGTGCCCTGAGTTACTGCAATCAAGGCAATCAAGACAGCACAGCCACACCCTCTCTAGGTGAACCCACAGGGGCATCACATAATATTAAAAACATTTTCAATTAGATGAAAAGAAAGGCCAAATCAGTGTGATTTCTAGATGCAACCCAGTCAAGGGTCAATGAATATGCCCACACCAATTATACCTAGCAGACATACTGATCAACATATAAAGAGGACAAAAGAAAGAGGAAGATCTAAAAATAAAAGCAGGAACACCAGATGAACAACTGTTAGCACCAGTATGTGGACAATACAATGCAATCTGCGAGGATTCATCTCCAAAAATGTCTAAAGATACAAACACACACACACACACACACACACACACACACACACACACACACACACACACACACACACCATCCATCTGTGTTTTCCTCCTCTGGCATGGTGTGCTAATGGAGGTCTGGAACAGTGGACTGATAAAGCTGTCACACCGCCTCCCTCTGCTTCTTTCTTTCTCTAACACCGAGTGATAAATCAAGTCTCTCCAATGGCATCACATTTACAAAGAGACTTCTGTCTGCTAGAGCATGCACACAACACACACACAGACACACACTCACACACACTCATCACAGACAAATACATCAGATCTGCAAGCCTCTGCTCAGGCTATACAAGTGGCTAGCTTCTAAGCACAATCCCCTGACAAGTCCCTCTCTTTTTGATTCTGTCATGTATCTTTCAATCTCTCACCCTCTATATCTCTCACACACACAAATACTTGATTAGACTTTATTCCACTAGATCCAGCGGCAGTGCTTTGCTTGTTCTCCAGGGAAGCCTTCATTGGTGGCCTTGGTGATTGTGTCGCTGCCACAAGAGTAATATTAGTTCTGGGAATAACTGCACTGCACAGGAGCAGGACTCCTCGTAGACAAAGATCATACAGTAAATATGAGGCAGAAGACTTATTTCCTTCGGGGGGATTTCAGTGGTCAGTAAAAAAGAGTAATGGCCAAGAGCGTAATTACTACTGACTCTTTTTTCACATGAGTTCCTAACCTCTTCCTCTCCTCACGCTGGTATCTGTCTCTTTTTAAGGTCTCAGATGATGGGTATCTAGTGGCTCTTTTCTAAGGCTCCAGCAGCCTCTCGGTCTTCTGGGAGATGTAAATAGAATATGGCTTCAGCAGATATTTGATGAAAGGTTAAGGAGCTACAGATAGTACTTTGCAAATCGGGTCAAATTTGGTAGCGAGTCGCTAGGATATCTTCAGCTTAGGAGTATCGGATGTGTCTGTTTAGGAAAAGATAAACCCTCCAGGAGGTTGAAGAAATTGAGCCATTTATTACTTAATTATTGATTCATTTGATGCTCTGATTCCACACTTTTTAATCTTACTTTTGTACCCAGAGTCGATTTTGAAACTAAACTCACTGACCTATTGAACACTCTGTAAACCCTAAACCCTGGGCTAAAGAGATATTTTCTCAGTGTGATTGCAATTTGTACTTGTTGCTGTTTCGTCACATAAATGAGTAGGTGTCCTTCCAATCTTTGAAGGGCAAACAAACCAGTTTCCATCAAGAAAGGAAGGAAGAAAGGAAAAAAGGAAAGGGAAGACATATTTTCCACCAGCCCCTCCAGCCATTTGGAACTGACAGGGAAGACTTTGATGTTGTGATGAAAAGTGACGGCTGTAACGCCCGGGGCTGCTCATGTTTGAGGGGCTAGGTGAAGTGAGACGGATGTTTCAGGGGTGCTGAGCTCCATGGAAATATGCTTGCCAGAGAGAGAGAGGTTAGCCCCTCAGGAGCGTCCCCGTCTGGTTCCAGGAACCTCTGTGATAGCAGAGACTGATATAAAAGGGGGAAATGTTTGAACGATGCTTTGTAGAAGTTCCAAGCCATGTTGTACTAGCTTATTCTAGTGATCAAATGGTTTCTCCCTTCATTCCTCAATTAAACTTCCTACCAAAGCCACAGCTCCTCTGTTCAAAAATACATGAACACACATTTTCAAAATCTAAACCACCAGGATTACTTTCATCCATCATGGCTCCATAAAGATATTTTAACAAAAACAGTAGTAGTGGTTTGAGTTGCACAAACTGACCTTGTTTTGAAGCCAAAAGCTTTAAACCTCTATGGAGAACCCTCCAATATAATAATCTAAAGATAGCAGACCCACATTTTTTATTACATTAATTAAAACTTAAATGTGAAGGTTTAATGTGCATCCAGGAGCCTAATGCAGCATCACACACTGCTCATAAAGTGATTTGATAGTGGGAAGATGTAACAGATGCTGTTATTAATTTTGTATCAGAATGATGTGTTGCCCACCTGCGCTTGCAGGAAATTGTTTTTGAGTGTGGTTCATAAGGAGATTTTATATTCAAATTGGCTGATGCAATATGACCATTGTACAATAATTAAATAGAAAAAGGAAAGGCTAGGAACCTGGAGACTTGTTTGAGATTTTCAGCACTATGTGTCATGCTGTACGAGTCATTAATCAGTCAAACATTGTGTCTTGGATAGGTGCCTATTCAAATTAAAAAGTTTAAAGTGTATTAACTCAGAAGATTTTATAAAAGAGGTTTATGATGGTTGAGAACAAGTCGAAGTGAAATAATTGAACTTGACACCAAGACAGAGGAAAAAAAACCTTTGTTATCACCAACTTTTGACAGTTCTTCATGCAAACCCTGCACTTTTGGGTGATTGGACGGCAAGCTCTTTTGTTCTGGTACACTGCTCAGGAATTGTCAATATTTATAGGAAAGCCATAGATCATCTGAATGTCCGAGTTCTATAGTTTGTGGTTTATAAGTTTCATGAAGATCTGGTTATGCTAAAGCTCACAACAGCTCAATTTATACAGTTAGGACAAATTTAAAAAAACTGGTCTCATTACAATGAAATGGCTGCCATGGAAACTAACATCATCACACATGAATACAATTGCACTCATTGAATCCACAGGAGTCTCAGCTTTCCAGAAATACCAAATATATGCATTTTCAAGACTGTTTGGGGACCCTTATATGCATAAATCATTTTAGGAAAGCGGTGAAAGAAACTTTTATATTGTACTACAAAAAATGTATGGTTATGACCCACACACTCCATGGGATTAGCATTGAGAGGGCCTGACTGCAAAGAGGAGACTCCCGGGTTTCCATAAAACCAATTTCCATTCAGATATCTTGCAGTGAGAGGATATGGGACCCCTGTGAATACCGCCATGCCAGTCTTTCCCGAGCTAACATTTGGTTTCATGATAGCTTAATCTTCCTTCGAGCCTGCTATGGGCTCTGAAAGTCGGTTACATCGTGGAGGACGTGGCCTTCCCTGCAGAGTGGTTAAAGAGGTTAAATAATCAAGAGCCTATTTTAAATATACGTTGAGGAGGAAAGTAGCTGAGATAATCGTACTGTATGAGTCATCCACCGCTCCATTCATTTAGAAATCAGCTCTACCACAGGTCTTTATTTTTTACATTTTCAGAGGTAAGTATGAGTAGCAGGTCTCTTTATCTATTTTCCCATTTTGAAGAAGAGACAAAAATATTGTCTTTCTAATTCAGCAGCGGTGTGGCAGGAGAAGCCTGAAGTATTTGTTTGTTTCATGAGAATATTTGAAAAAAAGAATTAAAAAAAGGCTCAAAGGGATAAAATAAATGAACGAAGCATGATAAGAGGAAAAAACATATTTCCTGTTTTGTGTTAAAAAAACAAAAACATTATCTGGAAAGATATCACAGATAATGAGAGTTCTCGGTCTGGCTGCTCAGTTTAATTTGTTTTGTTGCCCTGGAGTTCGATTTGTTTACGTCAATGCAGAATTCGCTCGAACATCTTTAAAAGTAAGTAAACCTAATAATAGCACATTATGTGTCGTCTTCTGAATAAACACGAAAGCTCTGAGTGTTTGTATTCAGAGATGATTAACTGCATGCCACTGTCAGTCAAATAAGTTCAACATGTCAGTTCTGAGATAGAATCTCTAAGCACAAAGAAACTTCATTAAATGTTAATGCACCAATTAACTAGTTAATCACTATTGGAACAAAAAGCAAATGATGTTTGTCACAATATCGAGATTATAACTTGTTAAGCATTAATTCACTCTGAACGGTTTAGACATTAATACACCTTCATTAGACTGTGTGCTTTTGATATGGCTGTCACATTTCATCAATAAATGTGGTCTCTTTTTATACCACAAGACTCAACAGGGTGGATGTAGCAGAGGATATATTATATTTCTTTATTTGGCCGCCTCATTAAAAGTTAGTATAAGACAAATTACGTTCTACAGTTAGGTCATACTGTTGAATGGCAGGTCGATTCACACTTTCTCTGTCTGCATAGCTGCAAGTTTCTGAATAATAAACATTTTGTCACCTGCCTAGCTTGTGAAGGTCAGTGTGGTTAAAGTGCTGTTTACACGGGAACATATCGGGTGACTTTTCTCTTTCGTATAGCCCGTTCGTCCACACAAGGCTGTAACGGAACTGCGGAAACGGACCCCTAAAACTATAACGGGTCCCAAGGTGGATAGTTCTGCGGACGGAATGCTCTGGAGGGCCAAACGGCTCCGTGTGTACGTCCTATACGATCATTTCCTGATAACGATGAAGCCATAGCCCCGCCTCTCCCCACCTCTGCTGCTCACTGCTGTAGCATGGTCAGTAGTAGCTACTGCTACTGCTACTGACCATGCTACAGATGTTAGTGAAAAATCTACAGCTCCTCTACCACAACCATCAGCAACAAGTGGACATGGAGAACTACATGAACTACATGTTGCTAAATCCACTGCGGAGAATAAACAGAAGGGCAACCAGGCAACCATGGCAATCATGCTAGGGGGTCTTCTTCGCTGCTTTTGGTGTATTTTGTGGCGGAAGTACAGCGCCACTTACAGCCCCGGCATATGTACTACAGCGTCTCCAGCGGGTCGAGCGGTCTTGTGTGAAGGGACACATTTATTGAGCCGTATCTGTGTGAACGGAAGACTTTTTTGATATCGAATTCGGTTCGTTTGCGTTTCGTTTGCGTTTGCGTTCCCGTGTAAATGGGGTCTAACTTGCATGAAGCCTACATTTTAGCCGTACATGAAATGTGAGGCAATGTCTGCATATGAAGATGATATGGCTTAACCCACTTGGGCAAAAATATGCTCCGAATGATCACAAATTAAATATATAACTTATATTTTGCCCTTGTTGCCCATTTTGTCCAGTTGGTTAATCCAGACCTGGCAGGCACGAATATAGTATTAACAGAGCATCTTTTTGCATTTGTATTCATGTAAGGTTTCTACAATACTGTAAGCACAGCGGATTGCAAAGGTTGAGCAGATAATTTTTTTTTATAAAGGTGACCCTGGATCGGCCCGCCCACTATGGAGTTGTCTCACTGAAAAGAATAATGGGAGTTGCTTTATTCCACACAACCCTATTGTCAGTCTGAACACGGCCGGATGGTTGTGAGCAGGATCCTGAAGCAGGACGGATAACCTCTGCAGACCCATTCTGGCGAAGAAGATTTACCTGCAGGGCTTGTTATGAGAGAAAAGGGTGTTTATTGTCAGGAAGAGAGCTCATCCTGAATTGACAGCCTAGTGTCTAATATCTCTGAGCAAAACTCAGTTTCCTCCTCTTGCAGGCAGCAATTGATCATGGCTCACTCTCTTTCCAAGCCGAGCCATCTGTTAGGAAAACAATTTTTCTTTCATTGTAGATTGAATTGGAGCGTTCAATCACCTTGACAGAAGAGGTTCCCTACACAGAATTAACAAACTCAGGAATGCTGTTGAGGATTAACGGTTATATCAGGGTTACAGTGAACTTAAATCTCTGGTTGGTAATGGGTGGAACACACAACTCCTGCACTAACCCAGCATGTTTGAACATTTGGAGACATCTATTTTGGAAAATTGCATTGATTTTCCTCCAAAACGAATTAGAGGACCCAGCAGCATCGATGGCAAACAAAGCATTAGAGGGATTGACTGCCATTGTTACGACGCTAATTGCCAGAGGTGTGATTTGCTTTCCACAAGAAAGAGGAAAAGCGTCTTTTTCCCCTTCATTACTCCCCCTGTGTTTGTGGCTATAAACAAAGGAGAACAGAGAAAACGCATGTAATGAAATTTGTCAAGCCTGCTCCACATTGAATACTAACTTCTCTTTAACACATTCCTCATGTGGCTTCTTCTGAAAGTATATTTCCAGATGTTTGCTTTGACAGCTTTTGTTCTGGCAGATGAAAAGACCTTAAAGGGAAACACAATATCCTTACAAACTGAAAAGTAAAAGACATCAATCAAGCACCACTGCCCCTAATTAAGCCCATCTTTCTTTAACTGCCTTTTTTATCCCGGTACGAATGAGCCTCGCTCTAAACCACCGCTCCTCTACCTTGAAACACAATGCCGCGCTGCCTTTTGATGGTGTGTGCTTCATGTGAGGCATGATGGATGCAGGGAAGAAGCAAAACAGAGAAACTGTAGCAGCCATTTCAGTTCATGTCTTTGCTTTCCTGGGTGGCTGCTCTCTCTTTCCCTCGTATATTTGATTAATGGCGCCGTCTCTCAGGTGGCTTCTGTAATAAAATCAAATGAGGTCTGGAATGGATGAGGCTTTGTTGAAATCAGCGGTGGGTAATTGAGGAGGTGTATGTCTCAGGTGGGGCAGTGTGTCTGTTCTCGGAAGGCAAAGAGGAAGTGTTTTGCTTTTCCCTTTGGCAGAGTTTGTGATGTCAGTAATTGCGTTAGAGAGGCCCCGCTTCACTGCACATTGTTGTAAGTTTGGATGTGTGTGCTCCTGTTCATTGTTAAAGGTTGAAGAGCTGGTGGTGTGAAAGAAACATGCCTTCCCCTGAATGCATTCTCAGTTTGTCTCCTGAATAAAACAGCAACAGAGAGGTGATAATTAAAATGTTGTAATCCAGGGAACCTTTTGCCGATGCAATGTCCCTTTGTCAAAGAGACGTGATTGGGCTCCAACTCGGAAATCGGTCACAGGAATTTCAGGAGAAATCCTTTCCGAAGCCTGGTAATCCTCCGTATCTCCATTCACCAGGCAATCCTTTAGTCTTTTGTGTGTAGATACTGTGCTTCACACAGGATTTTGATACAAAATAGTTTACTTTAATGGGTAGTAGGAGTAGCAAAGTAGGTAAGCACTCTGGTCCAATCCCACTGGGGATATGGCTCAACAGTTTCCCCCCCTTTTGGTTCAAATTGATCCAATCTGCTACACTTCGCTCCCACAATGCAGTTCGGCGAAGCGTGACGTCACCCCATTCAAAGTGAATGGGCAGAAGCGTTGAAGCTTCAACGCACGCCACTGTGTGGACGGGCCGTAAGACCTTAAGATAGACCTGAGAAAGCTTTTGATTCGTCAGGACTTCTGTACAACCAACTGACTTTACTGACATTTATAATCGGTCATGTAATGAGGAGTCCATGTCTTTTCTTGGTGGATTATTGTCAATCAATGTCAGGTCCACAGAAGTTTACGTTACTTATATGTGTTTAAGCTAGCAGGAGGAGTCTTTACGAAGAATAATGGTATTCCCTAAAACTTTGGACTGCTTTGACAACATTGTTGCAGTAAGCAGATCTATTAATTACTCAACAGGACCAGCTGTGAGGAGAAATTAAATTTCAAGCAAATAGTGACAGAGGAATTCAGTGATGTAAAATTGCATAAAACTGTTGGTAGTCTTCTGTGCTGTGGTGGTGCTAAAGGGAAAGCTCCTTCAAAGTCGAGACTTGATGTGAATGTTTCGCTGCTATGTTCTTTGCAAGTGTCTTCAATGTCTTGACTTTCATTTTTCCTAAGGCAACCACTGATAGGATTTCAGCTTTAATGTATTTTTACAGTGATTATGTTAGGCTGGACTGAAAGTAAGACGTCAGATGAAGTTATTTCCACCTCATGCACGTTGAAAGGGTTGATAAATGAACTGCCTAAAACATATTTATAGAGATAAAACCGTAACTGTTTTTAGAATAAATAGAGTGATGACTGTACAGTATCTGCATAAATAATTGTGCTACATCAAAAAGAACATCAATAACTGCACTTTAAATAAGTACAATTTTCTTTTAACTACCATGTAAGTAGAATTGCAGCTGTTTACCCTGGTTAAGGTGCCCAATATAGCAAACTATACAATAATACCCAAGATTCAAGTCCCTGTGCTTTAACTAACTGGTATATGAACTGTCATGCTATGTTAAGGGTCTCGTGAAATTCGAGACAAAACAAACAAAAACAAGTGTTTTACAGCAGAAAGGAGCCCTGCCTTTAAAAAATGGTTTAAATATGTTTCTTTGCTTGGTTAAGTGCATAAGTTAGCAGTTGAGGTTGACATTTATTAAGCAGGGAAAACTGAACTCAAGCACCACCAGTGGGTCCGGTTTCATTAATGTAGGCAAATATATCCTATGATTATCTGGACTGCAGGAAACATAACCTAACCAATGAGAAAAGGCATTGGCATTCCTCATTAAGAGAACACCTCCCCTGTGAAGGTGTTGTGTGTTGAACATAACGTTAAATCACACACATTGGGAGGAACAGATTCATATTGATGTAGTGTAGGGATACTGAGTTAAAATGAACTAGTGATAAAACATTTATTTTTGCTGCTGGTATAACAGAGGCTACAGTGTTTTACAACTCAGTAAGTGTTTAATGCTGATGCTGTATCTGTATTCATCTGCAATGGCCAGAAATTATAGCGCCTCCTTTGGCGATGGTTCTATTGTTTAAATTTGCATATGTCACATTGTTTCGCCGTGCCCCTTTATCTTCTTTAACTCGTAGACCTTTGATTTTAGCCTTAATGTCTTAGGATTTACAGCCACTTTCATCCTTTATACAGTTTAAGTTCCAACACTCAAGCTAAGAAGCCTAAATGCTTAGTGACATATTCAAACTCACGATGCTAAACAGTTGCGTAATGCCTGCCGCCAAATGGAACATTTTAGATGTCTTGTGTAGCTTTTGACTTGTCCCCAAAATTACCTCTTTGAAGCTTTGGTTTTTCAAGTTGCTTTTCTGAAGAACTTTTGGCGGCACAGCATGATTTGTATTTCATCCCAAGCACAATGCCAGCTGACCACATATGGTTAGACTCATTCGATTGTACGAAGAGAATCTGAGCTGACAGTGCTCGGACCTGCATGTGATCCTGAAATGATCAGATGATAAATGCTGTGTGGAGACAGTGGAGTCAACCGCACTCTAACCTCATGGAGAATCTGGAGACAAATTCGGAAACAAACATATCATGTTTTACTGTCAGCTGTGTTCAATTTTGCAATAAATGTTGTTTGCCAAAAATGTAGTGAAATAAGAAATTACCAGCAAATGTCTTTCCTTTGTTCTCTCCAAAAACCATAAACACCATCTGTGTTCAATGTGTTGTTTCCTTTACGAGATAGCCTAATTTGCAAAAATTGGTGAGCATATGTATCTGCTGCATGCCGTCCCTTTCCCTAGTTTTTCTATCTATCTGTCCTATCTACAATAAAGACAAAAATGGCCCAAAATATAAACAAACAAAAGAGACTTGCAGCCCCACTTTGGGCAACCATTTACCTTTCTGCTTCCCAAAACATTATGATTATCATTTGGCCCGTTGTAATGGCAGCCGATAATCACCATCTCCAATAGGCTCCCTATAGCACTCCCCCATGGTTCTTTTGCTTTCCTGCCTCCTACTCCTACTGGTCACAGTGTGGGGTTTGTGGCCTGGAGATCGGTAAAAGCTGTCAGGAGGCTAAACGCTCTGCCTTCTTTTATTCTTGATCACCATTTTAGACAAAAGCTGCAGAGTGCAATGGATTCGGGGACCCGTGGTTGCGAACACTGCTGCAGCTTGAAGGAAACTCACTGACCAACATGCAGCATACTGACTCGACCGGGTACACTATGCAACTCTTATGGGTTGATCTTCATTCGTTGAGTTATCATACAGAAATGTGCATGTTTTCTGTAAATGTTAACATGCACATCGGTCCATAGAGGCAATCTGAACCTCACACAGAGTTCAGAGCATATGGGCAGTTTGATGTGCAACTAACAGCTCTTTCCAGATGGTTTCTGTAGGATGGTGAATCTTTTGGGGGAATTGGGAAGAAAAGATGCCAACTTTTGCAATGAAGCTTCAGTTTTGAGAAATGTTCATCCAATTTACATGTGTACTCTGGAGAGTTTTTGCAACAGATGTTCATTATATTTGTAAAGTCAATGTCTGTCTTTCCTTAGCCCTTTCCAATCTGGAGAGCAGCACACAATGCTCATTTTAGTTTTTAAACTAAACAAGCACTGACTAGCACAACTAAGATGTACATCTTTTAATATTGAGCTTCAAATCATCAGCAGGAAAAGTTTCTTTCTATATTAGAAACATGAATTATTCACTCCGATGGGGTCATTGATAGTAGTCCACAGCAACAGCATTTCATGGCCGAATGATCCTGCTTCATCATTTCTGTACTTCAGGTATAATTTGCACAAGGCTTATACAGGAAGTAAATGATCATCTAATAAGGTTCACAAGATTTCCGCTGAATGTGATCCGAGCAAAGTATGTTGTAAAGTGAGTTGCCCATCTCCTGTGCGTGCACTCATGATTGTTAATGATGAGGTCCAGAAGGGCAGTGTCATCTGCAAATGTTAATAATTCAACGGGTGAGTGCCAGGATGTTAAATAATTTGTTTGGTAGGAGTTGAGGTGGTAAACATATTTTGATGCGAGATAAGATTGAGTGGGAGGTACATGTCAGGTTTTTACTCATTAAATTCATTTCAAACTGTCAGAAAATGCCAGTAGATTGAATGATGATATACCCTTGGGCAGTTTTGTATGACACAGTTCTGACGTAAGGTGTTACAGTATGTATGCGAATGTGAGGTCCATAACATGGTACACAACTCAAGTGCAAGGTATGTTCTGTTGTCTATCTTATCTTTGTAGATTTACTGCAGTCAAACAATGGAAGTGAAACATATTCAGCACACAAAACATACAGCCTCATTAAGTCTGAGCTGCCTCAAGTGAAAGTGTTGGCAGGCAACCTTTATTTCCCTTAAGAAAAGAAAAGAGCAACCAAGATCTTCAGAAAGGGCAATTTCCAGTGATTTGATTGCATGCTCATTTCCTATGATTTTCATGTGTAATCCCTAATATTAGAAATGTAATGGCTTTACCAAGCCATTTGACTTGCAGCCTTACAATAAATCCATGGAAGTCTAAACAAATAACAACTTGGGAGACTTAAATTAATTAAAGATTTTAATGAAATCAACAAAAGTGCTAGATATAAAAAATATCAGCCAAAAAATTATATTATGTAAAACAACTAACTGGTGTGATACACTTTCGACATGCCTATGTTTGTGTGTGTGAAATGATGGAAAGTAGGATACCATAGAGAAGCGTTTCTAGAATACATATACAATCAGCTATTGTTAAATAATACTTTTTTCACACTGATGCCAATGCATTTTCTCCCCGTGTGGTGAATTCAGACAAGCAACAATCTGATGATTTGGGTCTGTGAAGCTTTTTTTCTCACTTTAAAGTTCACCTATCATGCTATTTTTAGGCAATAGCATAGGTCTCAGATATATACAAATATATAAAAAACATGTCTATGAAGTGTTTTGCTCAAAATACCAAACAGATCACCCATTCTAGCCATGCCCCATATCCCTCTATTTCACTTCCTGTTTCAAAAGTGCTGATTTTAATTATAAAGCTTTAAAAAAAAAAAAGATTGATAAAAAAGAGGGGCAGAATTATGCCTGCTCATGCGGGAGATTTTACCGGCAGATACTGCAGTGATGAAATGCCATATCATGGATTATCAAGGATTATTTCTGAAACAGTATGGAGCTCAAAGGCTTTCTCTCTTGCCAGTTATACCACAAGGTGAGTTCCTTTTTATTTCCTGCTTCTTGTCAACATGCTCTCCAGTACAGGTTAGCTCTGAGTGTTAATGTAAACACCGACCATATTACGTCCAAAACAGTCAGGCATTGTTTCTGATAGCAACGTTTCTGATAGTGCCGTGGGTCCGCCGCCGATATTACGTCATATCGAACGCAAATCTGGATCAGCTCCGTTGTACCCCCGTTTTTAGAGATTTGGGTACGGAGGAAAAGAGAGAGGGTTTTATTTTCTGAGCTGACCCTGACACACCGGGGACACATATTTATGTATAAAAGACATCAAAAAGTGCATTTTGCATGATAGGTCCCCTTTAAGTCTTATTTTTGCTTTAGTGCCCGAGTTTTTTTTTTACTTAACAAAACAAATGTCAAAAATACCATATAGTTTATATAAATATTTCTAGGATACTGCTTTAGATTTGCAGCATGAAACAATTTCAAGAGTTGATGTGTCGTGCCGTCTTTTCAGCCTCAATTCTTTCTTCAACCTTTTCGCCCTTCTCTCTCAGTTCAAACCGCTCATTTTTCTTTGTTAATGAATAGGGAATTCTCCAGGCTCTCTGTCAAGCTGTTGCACTGAGTGAATCAATGAGGGGCTATTCTTTACTGTAGATCCCTTTGGTAGAGTGCTCTTCTGGAAGCCCTCCAGCACAATGTCACTCTCATGAAGTCTGATAACGTTCAATGGCTCTTGGCCCTTAAATGAATGTGTCCTTCTCAAATGTGGAGCTTATACTAAATTCAATTCAGTACTTTAAAAAAGTTAGACTGGTTGATACTCTGACTCTTTTCATCTAGCTCCATTATCATTTCTAAATTTCAATGTGTCATAAATAATACTTTGGTTTGTGACTAGAAAACCAAATGAGGATATTCCCATCATCCTTAGTTTTAGTTTGATACAAATTAGCTAATGTAAGTGTGCAAACATAATTGACATGGTGAAATGGTATAAATTATACCTGCATAGTATAAGCATGTTTGTATGCTGACGTTAATATAAACATCAAAGCACCACTGTAGTCTATTACAGCATCACAGAGACATACTAAACTCCTGAAGGTGGACTTTAGTCTTGTTCAATTAAGAAAACAATGGTCTGTACTTTCCAAGGACAAGTCCTCCACATGAAAATTAATACAAACAAATATGTTACTTTGTGACATAAAGGTGAAATTAAACTGAACAAAATGGTTACAAAATGGGATGTTAATGAGACACAGCGACACAGCGACACACATAGTCAGCTGGAAAGAGAACAGAGAGCAGCTTCCAGATTAGCCCAGTAGCTTCCTCCTTAAAATCCTTCCTCCTTTTCTTGTCCTTGATAGATCCCCTTTGGCAAAATTAATTTAGCTTTGTCTTATTCACAGCAGGTTTATTGGTTTGCTTTAGTCTTTGACTCCCTGAAGATTTCTGTAATTAAAGATTCTCACTACTGTGAACACAAATGGTGTGTGTGTGTGTGTGTGTGTTGTGTGTGTGTGTGTGCGTGTGTGTGGGTGTATGTGTATGTGTGTGTGTGTGTGTGTGGCCTAGCATTACTATCCTTGTGGGGACCTAAATCTATTTACACAGTCACGTGTGGGGACTCGCCTCCCTTATGGGGACATAATGGGGGTCCCCCATAAGGGGAATCATTAATTTTAGGGTGAAGACTTGGTTAGGGTAAGGGTAAGGGTTAGGCATGTGTTGGTTATACTTAAGGTTAGGATAAGTCTCCAGGAAATGCATGTAAGTCAATGTAATGTCCCCTGAAGTGATCTATACATGGTATGTGTGTGTGTTCTATTAGTGGTGTGTGTGTGTGTGTGTGTGTGTGTGTGTGTGTGTGTGTGTGTGTGTGTTATATTAGTGGTAATTTGCTTTGAGGGATTTGGTGTTATTTCTAGGTTTACTTGTCCTACGGGCGGTAATTTGTCTCTACCTGAGTTTTTGTGCACAGTACAACTCTTCTTTGTTTAATATCCGAGGTTGAAAAGCGCTTTTGTGTAGTCCCTGTGGGTCTTTGAAGCATTGCGATAATGGATAGGTTATATTATGCATGCACCGCTGCTTTTACTCATAAGACAAAAAAAAAAATCTTTCTTTTCAGGGTCCTAAGTTATTGCTGGAAGAGCTTTCTAATTTGCCCAGTAAAGTTCGAAGAATACAATTCCTGCCAGCATGACACATTTATTTGATTACTGTCTCAATGAAATAGGAGGGAGGTATCTTGTGTGGCACCCTTAGGAGGTCTTTCTTCTGTAACTTCCACCAATTAGAAACCAAGTCTGAGCCTGTTGTTGTTGCTGTTGCATATCAATAGCAAGCAGAAAATAAGATCTTATTCATCATCACCTCATTTTCCCAATGTTTTAAGCAATGACATGGATTTCATAGAAGGAATTAATCAGAATACAGAGTGCAGTTTAAAACCAACTGATTTATTTTCCTTTTTGGGAGTCAGCAGCAGAATTATTTTTTACAAAATATCACTGGAAACCTAGAGCAAAATATCTTGAGGATTTCTGCTTACACACAGATGTACACAGTCATAATAAACAGTATGGTTCACATATTTGTTTATATATTGGAGTGAGATATCCTGTTGTATTATTGTATAACTTAAGGCTGAAATTGTAAGTTGATAGACAGAAAATCAATTAAATATGTTAATGATTGATTGGTTGTCATTTGTCAAGCAAAGATGGCAAACATTTTCCAGACTCAATTGTGATCTTGTTTGGTAGTATATATACTTAATGTTTTGGGAATTTGGTCCTTTGATTGGCAACCCAAAAGATCTAAAGACATAACCTTGGGCTTTAGGAACTGTTGATATTAACTTTGTAATTTAGCTATATTGCAGCATTTTCTTCACAAACAACTTGTGCAAAGCATAAAAGTATTCATCAGCCAAATGGTTGAAAGCCTGTTCCTGTACACACTGAGTTGTTTATTGCAGCCATAGCTGGTTTGCTCTGCAGCTAATATACAGTCACAGCTTGTCAGCACAGCGCAGATTCACTTCTGTAACCCAAACTCTTTTCGCCTGTAGCTTTTCAGGGGCCTTAAGATAAAGTGCTATTTCTGGGTAGAACCGAGAGGGAATTGATTAGGCTACAGGAGGACTAGGAAGGAAAGAGCCAAGAACGATTTAAATAGAGTCATTTCTCTTTTGGAAACTAGTAAGAAAGAAACACTTTCACAGTGGCCCATGCGACCAGGATAGTTTTCCACCTGACGATCGATGAGAGTCTTTTACTGGATGAAAGGTCTCCATCTACCTCCTAACAACAAACAACACACCTGCACAAAGAGCAGAGAGCACTTATACACACAGCTGGAAAACACTTCATCCAGTCTTTGATCCGCAGTATGTTGAGTGCAAAACCCTTTCCATCAAATCATATCAATCACTCTGTTGTGCATACTTTCAAGAACCTTCAGCTGGAAAAAGCCCCATTGCTTTGAGTATAGTGTAAATCTTAAATGTTGGCCTTTTAGCAACTATCTCGCTGAACTATTAACTCTTGCACAAAACATTTACTTCTAGGAGACACTAAACTTTGAAAAACACATTTTTGGTTATGTTTACTATAGAGTGTTTATTAAATTCTGCAAAGACGTTGTAGTGAAAGCATTTAATGGATGCGTGGGTAAGCTGTGGCTTCAAACTGTTAAGACTGATAATAACTTGGTCATGTTACTCTGTTGATGCTTTAAACTTCTGAATTTCCCCACGGAGACAAATAAAGGTCCATCTTTTCCTATCTTATCTTAAAAGATGCTGGTTTTATTTAGTATTTTAAATGTTGATGCATCTATTGTCACATTTAAGTCACCATGGACATTTGTACCAAAACTGCCTAATCTTAGTTAACTGCTTTCAGATGCCTAAACAATCGATATTTCCCTACTATACAGATATTGTAAGGAATCAGGTGGAATATATCAAGTATGGGAGAAATGATCAGGAAAGATGAGGATACTTCAGTAGAACATTAGTATTAGGATCCTTGCAGTCTGCTCTGTTGTTAACAGGGTTAGGATGAAGTGTAAATAGTCTGCGTGGGGAATTGCACAACACTTTTGCTCTTGTGCATTTGCCCTGAAACAAGCGTTAGATAATTCACCTTTAAGTTATTTTTGGACTCTAAAATGAAGCCTGTTCACGATAACCCTGATGCTTCCCCACATTACATGTTAGACGCTTTTATCCAAAGCGACTTACATACTCAATACTGTGGACAATCCCCACATGAGCAATTTGGGGTGAAGTGTCTTGCCCAGGGACACAACGACATGCTGACTGCAGTGGGGTTTGAACCTGTGCTCCCCTGATTCGAACACCAACGCACTAGCCCACTGCGCCACAGCCTCCCACATGAAACACTTTCAACTAATAAGGCACATTCCTCTCACTGTGACACACAGCTGATGAATGAGGCCATTAACACACATGCAGAATGAACAAAGTAAACTTCTCAGTCCTCTCAGGAGATGGTTAATGATTTCGCAGATCTGACAGGCTGAGGTAAAGCAGATAAATGAACGGTGATACATGTTGTGGGAAACATGAGAAATGTTTTGTAATTAGTGTTTAATTGGAGCAATATGGCTTTATTGGCAGGATATTTAATGTATGGGTCTCATAAAGACAGAAGGTTACATTTGGTTCTGTCCGGATCCAACTCATAACTCAATTCAAGCTATTTAAACAAAGAAATGCTTTGCCGTGCAGACACATATTAGAAAAGAGAGAACAATTAAAACATACTGAAATCACAAGTTTCTTAACACACAGATAACCAACCAACCAACCAAGACGAGTTCCAGATGAAAACAATTATTTAAAAGCTAGTGGACATTTTTTAAACCAAGACCTAAAGCAACAGGCAGACCTTTGGTTAGAGCATCTGACGTCAGTGACAGCATGGTCTCAGGACAGGAGCTCACTAATGGAAACAAGGGGGAGACCGTGCTCTGCAGTGAGGGAGAAAAACATGGTTCAACTCACGTCCATGACTAAGAGGAAGCCAATAGAGAGACATGGAGTCATTTGTTCTCTCTCATACTTGATAATTTTTAAAAGCCTTGACACAGCGTTCTGAACAAGCTGGAGACAGAGTGAAAAGATCTGATTCATATTTTTCTAATCTTCCGCTTTTCTTTTTTTAAAACTAATGTCATTCTACCTTTCACCTTGAGTGGATTTAAGGACGGCGGAGATTTAGTATTTGACAGGCTTTAAGCATTTCAAAAACCTTAACACAGACACACAGACACACAAAAACATAAAAACACACACACACACACACACACACACACACACACACACACACACACGGACATAACCTCAATCTGAATTACATGATAAATCTGCATTGGAAATTGGCACTGCCATTTTGACCTCAAGGCAAATACACACGAATAGAAAGAGCTACACATATTATGACATAAGAGAGAAGGATAAGATACGTTAATTTGAATGTGTGCAAAGGGGATTTTTCAAGATGAATGGTTTTAAAAGCAACCTTTATTCTCGATTCCCCGAGGTAAAGGAAAACCATGATCTCCAAAATCTCAGAGTCAAGTTATAAATTACATCAGTTGCTTTGTTCAATTAGGAAAATGTTTTAAAACCGACCATAAATTGAGGTTACGATGTTGGATCATATTTCTTAGCTGGGAGCAAAAGCTCTGCTTCTTGTGTGCTGAGCGAGCCAAGAGATGAGAGTTCTTAAAAGGAAAGACGAGAGATCTGAAAGTCTGGAGGGAAAACTGAACTATGTTCACTAATACAGAACTCCTCACTCCACCCATTCACTTGAATATGAAGTGACGATTTAACATGTTGGCCAGTTGAAATGGCTACTGGACGTTTGCCCCGGTGTGTACAACTTCTAGTAAGCATGAGCATAATAGGGTATAACTTGCACAACACATCACACTGAAGTACGCGTCAGCCCTCAACGTAGAAAGTTTACGGTATGTTACAGCCAGTTAGAGCTAAAGTCCTCTGAGGTATCTCAGGTTGAGCGTATTGCCCTGTTCAACGACAGTAAATTCTGAAGATAAAGTGAAATGGATCAAATTGATTTGTGTTGTAGAATATTATCAGAAGGACTACTTCACAATTGGAAAAGGAACATGCTTTTATTCTTGCTGCAGTGGCCTGTATTGATCAATTAAGAGTGGCCAAGAGTGGACAAATTGAAGATGTGTTTCCACTAATTTATGTTTAGCTCTTTTTGTGTCTTTATTCCACAGGGGGATCCAAGGGAAGAAATGTGGCACTATCGTCCTGTCCGCAGAGGAGCTGAGCAATTGTCGAGTAAGTAAGCCATAATAATATCCCCTGCCAAACACACATTAGCATACAAACATCTGTCAGTGCAGCCTGGTTAAAAAAAACATTGTGCATGAAGTGGATTGAGGAGGGTAAAAGCTTATGGGGGGGGGCAAATAAGTGCAGACACACAGCTATAGACAAAGAAATGTCATGCTGACCCTGTTCAGCCCACTTTGAGAAGGGTTTTATTTGCACAGAATCACACATCTTCTTGGGGTATTACTATGTTATCAACAAGTCATTTTACAACAATACACATGTTGCGGTTCTGAAAAGCCAAGTCAATGGAAGTACCAACATTTTTGCATTCTCTTTAATAGCCAGAAGGGGTCAAATCCATTGGTTGCAAAAACAAGTCGAATTGTAGAGAGGAAAAAGTAGGGTATCCTTTAGGGCAGGGCTACATTGTGATTGACAGTTACATCCCACGCTGTTTTCTGATGTGGGTTTCATCCGTGTTTTCGTCTTAGAACTTCACCCGTTTCACAATGTGTCTTCAGTTCATGAGAAGTAATCATGACGTTTTAGTCAAATTAAAATCCACCACCCAAAAAAGGCCTCAACTTCAGCAGCTTTAAGGTGAAACTAGGTCTTTCTATCCAGGCTCAATGGGTAATGCAAAATGCTTTTCTGCACTGCATTAGTTTGTATAAATGTATTCTGCGATGGTTCTGGCCTGGTTATAACACATTTAGCATTCATAAACCAACATTATTCATCAGTTTCATGATGCGCTCTCAAGAGAAGTGGGTATGTGGTGTTTGAGTGCTTATGTGTTGCTGATTTTGATATTCTGGCTTTGAAGAGCCAGGCAGACATATAGTAGGACCTTAAAAAAAACATATATAAACATATATTTACTGTAGACTATTTTATGTTATTTTGTTTTTGATCTTTAATGTGAAGTAACAGATAATAAGTGTTCAGTGTAAGGCTGTAGCTGAGTTATATTAGTGGCAATAACTATCTACCTAAAGTGCCACACTTACACACACACATCTCTCTCAGAGTATAACACTCTGCTGAAGGTGCACCTGTCTAATGAAAAAGCCCAGGAACATGATGGGGTGAGCGCTGATCAGCCCCTCCACCATCACTGTGGACTGAAGCTTCGGATGCTTCACTGGGCTCCCAGCACGCAGATTAGACAAGGATATTGAAAAGCAAGAGAGTGCAACAGAGCAAATGGCACAAGGAGAGGGAAGGTAAAGGAGAAAGACAAAATGGCACAATGATAATAAAAGAGCAAACAAGCAGTGATAAGATGGAGGGACACAGAAATGTGTGTGCGATTGTGTGTCGAAGAGAGAGACAAAAAGAGTCAGACAGATAGAAAGAGACAGTGAAGTGAATCAATAAAGGATTATTTCATGTCAGGCGTGTGGCTCTTAGCTATAAGAACAGCTTGGCTTATGATAGTGTGAAACAGAGTGTTGGTTAATTAAAACGCAGCCCTGCCTGACCTTGTCCCTTGTAGCGTATGTGACAGACAGACACACACAGACAGACACCCTCTCTCTCTCACACACACACACACCCTCTCTCTCACACACACACACACTCTCACACACAAACTGTACTACTAATAATAAACCAGTTACTAAAAGATCCCCAAATTATCTCAAAAGGCAATAATTCAATGTTGGGTTTACAGCCTCAAAGTGAAACTAAGCCTTTCTATCCATACTCAATGAGAAAAACTTTATTCTGTGATATTTTTAGTTTCTACACTTAGCTAAAGGTCTGTGATCCTCTCACTGAGTAAAACAATATTCGATATCAAAGATGCATTGTGAATATTTTGTACATATTTCCCTAAAATTAAGTCAGACACATTTGGTTTCTTTGGAAACACTGAACTCTTGAATTGAGCAAAGAACTCATCTGCATAGCATGATTTTAAAATAATGGATGCATTGGTGGTTGTGGCTGGTTTGAGGAAGTTAACGCATATTTAGCATTCATAAGCAAACATTTCTCAACAGTTTCATGGAGCAGTCTCCATAGAATTGGGTATGTGGCTTGGTAAACATGTGTACTTGCTCATGATTAAAACTCATCCGAGATCTATACACATGGTTTTCAGTCACAGCCAGTATTGTCCAACTATGGTGTAAACCTTTACATCAGACGACCCTGATAAGTGCTTTTTAAAAAACGTGGGGATGTCATAAACATTTGGTTCAGCTCTTTTTTAATTAAAAATGTATACACAAAGATTGACACTACTTTCAGTAAGACACTGGAGGTCACCAGCTTTTTTAATTTATTTAAGTTGGCAGTTTCCTTTTGGCTTCATAAAACTACAAAGTGTAAAGAAGTCTCAAGAGAGAGACACTTTAATTGCCTGTACCATTTGTCTCACATCAGGGGTTGAACATCATTAGAATAATGATCAAAGGAAGAGCAGCTTAAGTTAATAAAACAAGGTCATAGCAAAACAGACATCTTTGCTTGAACAGAAGGTCACAGTGCCCGTTCTCAACTTGACTAATGTGGTCACAACCTCCAATGGCACAAGAAACATGCGGGAAAATCCATTAGCAGCCCAAGATGACCAATCACAGTTTAGCAGATGCTCTAAACTGAATACAAACTGAATGTGACTCTTGTAGTGAGTCCAATATTATACAATCCTGTACTACATGATGCACCTATTAGCATCTTTTTTAATTAACTGATTTCCACAGTTCAACAGTTTTATAAACCTAAACCATATGGACAAAATACAATGAGCTTGAGAAGCAAATCCCATTTCATCAAGTTTATATGGCGTAAAGTAAATTTAGCAATTTAAGTTTAGTGAAACCTTTCTCAAACTCCAGGCGCTGGATATTAAAAGTTTCACTAGATATCCCAACACTTTGACCATAACAATATGGGGTTACATACATTTGATTAACTCCACTCGCAAACATTATCACACCCGAAGCAACCAATTTCCGAGGGTGGCTACGGCTCCCAAATACATTAGGGGCTTCACAGTTAAGCAGCCTTTAAAAGAAATGTCTGCAACAGTAAACATGGATCCCGCAGGATTTCTGAGGAATACAACTAGCAGTGGAACAAAAAACGAAATATTGTTACTGATAGCAAAAGATACAGACTTATACAGTTAGGCCTAATGCTTATAGCTTCTCAAAACTCCATATGTACAATGTTGTCACAATATTGACTTCATGTGTCTGCCCACATTGGAGTTATTATCCTGCATAATTGCATCCTTCTATAGCACTAACAGTATCTCAGTCTAGTTGTGCATCTCTTTACAGAAAAGCCATTTGGCTGGTCCACAAGGGAAATCTTTGTTTCTATTTATCTAACATATCTGCAACAAGGAATGTGAGCAGAGCAGCGTGGGAGCAGAGCAGCAAGCCCAACATGATTTTGATTCAGCTTTATTTCTACAAACTGAACTGCTGGACTGTTTTGCAGTCTGTCTTTTGGCCACCAACAGTGAGTGTAGATAATCCATGACGTACAGATGTGTGGTGAGGGTCTGTCTCTGTGTGACAAGAACCACTGTTTTTTGCCTATCATCCAGGCCCTCTACCTTTTACAACTTTTAAATACACATTTATTTATCAGGATAATTACAACTTTGATGAAACATTCTCATTGTCTCATCGACTTCTAACAGAAGATCCACATCTGTCGACCTCACTTCATGAGTCTCCACCTCATTTAAATGCCATCTAAATTTACTTTGCATCGTGCAATACACATGAAGGGCAGCATGCACATCATTTCCTACAGAGCAAACTGTAAATGGTGTTATTTTAAGGTTAGCAGAGAACAACTGGGATAAAGAACATTTCAAATGTAGAAAATGGAAAACCTGGAGCAGCTGGGAGTGGAGCGATAAGAAGATGTGGGTAGAGAGTGGAAAGCAGAAATTGCTGACGCTCAATTCCAATCACGTACACTGTTTGGCAATCCTTATGCCACAGGATAACGTAAATCACAGATTTAGTATCCTTAGGTTTTAAATCAATCAAAAAAGGGGGGAGCTCATTCAAGCAAGGAATCACTCATGTAAAGGAATGCCAAATCACTGAAGATCATGTACTGAATGTCACGTATCCTTAGATTGAGTGTGTACTGATTTGTGCACTTTGAACACGGGGGGGAGCCATCATCAAAACAGCAGGAATAATTTTTCTTTCATTATCGTTTTAAATCAGCCTCCTCTTTTTTAACCCTTGAGCTTTGGACTTTAATTAGGTCTCGACCTTGTTCCCGCCCATTCCCCATCTCTTTTCGCCTTTGCCATAAATCTTTTTTATGCTTTTTAGCCCAAGGGGCACAAACATAATGGCTCACAGTAATTCATGCTTATATTCCAATATAAATGCACCGGTTTGGTCCTCATGCTATAGTTTTACTACCTTTCCCTTTTGTCTTCTCCCCACTTTGTCTGTCTTAATTAGTGCAGTAACACTACAGTCTCTCCTGTCACAAACAATGCTTCATTACACCCCTGAGGTGTGAATGTGTCTCTATCCAGCCTGCTCCCCTTCTTTAAATATTGATACTCGGATTCTCTCCATATTAGCAAATGGCTGTTGATCAGAGACCTCTGCAAGGGTGTGTGTTCGTGCCTCAGAACCTTAATGAGGCAGGAGCAGATGAATATTTAATATCCTCAACGCATCCCATCAACATAAATGCTTTTATGTGTCTATTAGCCCCGCAGAGAATTCCTCGTGTGTCCTCCCTTTTGCGAACCCAGAGTGCCGAATTGAGCTTTTCTGAATGCCAAAATCTGTGTTTACTTTGTGAACAACTTGATCAGCAAGTTCATTTAATCCCTTTAAAGCAAACCAACTAATACCCTGTGTTTATATCTCTGTTAAGTTAAATTGATATAAAGCTGACAGGATAACTGTGATGGTGATTTGCTTGTTTTATCCATTTAGGCCTTATTGGGTATTAAGGCAGCACATTTTCAGACTTTACAGTGTTTCACTAATCAATAAGAAATCAGGATTTGATGCGTACTGTATTCGTGTGTTGATTTAAACACAGATTAAAATGGCAAATAATAAAGTAATTGCTTTTTCCAAGTAACTGCATTTCACTGAATAAATGCTTGAAAAACTGAAAATGTAATGTTACAGCACATAATCCACAACAATCCTTCAGGGCCATGCAACAGCCTTTGATCTGCTGTGTGTCAACAGTAAATCCCACCGAGCACAAGCTGCATGCCTGCTCAGTTCCATGTTGATTTGTGAATTGACATTAGTCAACATCCATACATTTGAGTTAGAAGCTAAATGTACTGTTTGTGTTGAGACACATTTGTTTCTTACACTGTATAGATGGTAAATCCATTAGTAATGTCACTGTCTATTTTCATTATCATATACATTTTCTTCTGCTGGGGACAAAACATCTAGAAAAGCTAATGTTAACATTATGCTTGTGTGTGAGTGCTTAAAATATTAGTGAGCTTGAACACATTGTATCCCACAGGTATCATTGGTTGCTTACAGGCAGGAGTAAGGAGGGTTTGGATATCAGACAGGAAATTGGCACGTATTAAAAATGTACTTAACTACGCCAAATCTTGCCCCTCAGTCTTGGGAGTTATTTAAATCTCTTTTGTCAGTGGATAGTTGAGCCTTGGAGCAAAACATAATCTAGGCTATTTCTTTAAATCACTTTTATTGGGTGCAGGAATAAAACATTCTTCACAATATGAGTCTTAAGATTTATTTGAATGCATGTCCTAAACATTAAATTGTAAGCTTGAACACTGCTTTTATGCGTACTTGTTGGAGTTAGGTACTTGTTGAAAATAGACAACACAAAGCTATAGAAGTGAGAACTGCTGCTATTTCTACTGTCACATATTCAGATGACATAAACATTCAACTGCTTGTGTCAATCACGGCTGCAAACATCCCCCAGGAGGATTAAAGGAGTGTTTTAAGAGAATGAAACAGAGTGAGTCTTCTGTAGGAGGGATTTGTGAAATGGCAGACGTGTGATGTGTGTGTGTGTGTTTGTTCTCAGGGTGAGGACAGGAATACAGATAAAGTTCCTCTTGCTGCGGGAGTGGAGTGGATGCGATCATGAGTGTGTCAGAGGGAAGTGTGTGCTGCACTGTGCCTGGCTGTGAGTGATAAAGACACAGTGAGGACACTGTGGGAAGATGCATGCATGAATTCAAATGGGCATATGTGCACAGAAACTCTCCTGCTCGCACTCTCACACACTTGCATCCTCTCACACATTCTTTTGCTGATTTGCTACTCGGCACACGGCCAGAACACAAGGTGCAAGCTGCAACATTAAAAAGCTATTAAGTGATCATTAGTGGCACCATGGCCCGCAGAGTAAGGCTCGAGCCCTGACAGCAACAGCAATCTACTGTTACAGCATCTGAACATACTGTAATGAACCCACTGTGCAGCAGAGATTAGCCACAGCCTATTCACCAGGGATAAGTTCCCTCCTGCACTTCCACCACGCAGGCCATGAAGAGGGAGGGGTAACAGTTAACAAGTTGTACAAGCCTCACCACCAGTAATGGGATTTATATTTGGGGATGGTAAAAGCCTTACACATCATGATAAACAACTGGTGGAGAAAAAACATAATCAGGCTCATTCCTGAGAGAGTGAGGGTAAATGGAGAAAGAACAAGAGTCGGTTTACAGCGACAATTATGGAAGCTCCAAGAAACATACTAATACAGTACAGTTGGGCTGTTTATCGTTCAAATGTTAAGAACCCGGCACCCTCAATGCGATAAGGATAGCAACAAAGTGCCACAGTGTAATTTTGTCCATACTGTACTTCCTACCCATCATGAATGGAGGCATCTTTACCATAACAGACTAAGTGGGCTCTAGCTGCGGTCGTAGTGGGCCAATCACAGGTCGCAGTGATTTGCTGCAAAAGAAATATATACAAATACTATTTTTTTTCTTCATCATCTTGATACGGGTATTGTTTGATCGTAGGAGTGTCAACATCACTTGGCATTGTTTTCTTTTTTCAGTTCTGATACCTAACCTAGTTGTTGTGTTTTCCGGCATACCACTGGAAAATATCGAAAAGGCTCCATGCTTACACATTCAAGAACTGAAGTCGAGAAGTTTGGAAATGGAAGAAAAACAATTATCATAGTTATTAACAGAAATTCTGTGATTAAAGTGTTACATTTCAATTTTAATTTATAGGTAATTACTAAAAAAAAAATTGTATTTTTAGTTTCCTTTCAGAGTGATACCCAAAAGTTCTGAAATGGCTCTAAATGGAAAACAACATCATTTTTATTTGATTATAACAAGATGTAAAAGCAGCCTTCAAAGGATATTAGAAAAATACAAGACCCAGAGCAGTTTGTTGTTTCTCTGAGGCTGAAATATATTGGAAGCATCTGTTGCTTTCCAGATGCCGTGACAGGTATCAGAATAGGTTAGCTTGATGACAATTACTAATGCTAGAATTAGACTTGGTAAGCAGCTGGGACTGACGTTAGCAGGACTACAGGTGGGTGGATGAGGTACAATGGTTGGAGATTAAAATGCCTGCATACTTGAAGACACACACACACACACACACACACACACACACATACACACACCATTAGGCTGTGGAGATAGATAAGGCTAAAGTGTATGGTAGGCTGACAGTTCATAGAGTGGAAAAAGGTGACAGCCACACTACAAAGTAAATAAAGTAATATATCTACATCCTCATTCAAATAGGTGAAGAGCATTCTTCCAAATTATTTACTTCAACAGCAGCTGTGTTACATGTGTGGGTAAATGTACACTATATGTATTGTACTGTATACTTGTATGAGCGTGTACAGTAATGGACCAGAAGTGAAGTGTTACACTAAATACAATCATATAAAAAACACATACACACACACACCCATAAACATTAACAGAGACTACAGCAGTGATGCTGTATTCATTAGCCTGTGTAATGCACAGCTTCCTCCATCTGCTGAGAGCTGAGAAGATAAAAGAGAAGAATCAGTGGAAGAAGAGTACCATATAAATAACAATAATACCTTCCATTGTAGAGAAGTTATGATATACCCTTGCCCCCAAACCCTTTATCACACTTCTCTCCGCACATCTCCCTGCTTCCCTGTAGGACAGCGCCACTATGCAGTTCTGTGCCAACAAACTGGACAAGAAAGACTTCTTCGGCAAGTCGGACCCTTTCATGGTCTTCTACAGAAGCAACGAGGACGGAACGTGAGTGTTTCATGCGATTCAGTTTTGTTATTTCAAGTGTTTTCAAAGGAAGTGCAGGTGCTGCCAGTGGACAGGGAAGCCCCCTGAGACAAACATTTTCCACTGAGATGTAAGTCTGGTACATTAAAGAAAATCCTATCGACAAACACATTTAAACAATAGTTGCTGCTTTTTGTATTACCAAGCTCCCCAATATCCAGGGTAGATATTAGGTTGCCTTTCTTGAAGCAGGTTAAATTAGCTCCTATGAGAGTTTTGAAAAACAATTTAGAAAAAAACTAGTTTTAAAGAACAATATCATAAAGGTTACAGTAACATAATAGAAAAACATCAGATGGGAATCGCATGGGGAAGTGGGAGAGGCACAGACAGCAGGAACATTGAAGAGAGGAGAGCGGTGAGACTTTATGTACGGAGAAGAATTGCAGTGGTCACGGATACAAGCACAACTTAAAAAGCTGCATACAGAGGCAAGTATCCTGTTCAAAACACTACCACTACTCCCATGACTATACCTTACTTAAATGACTCCAGCAGATCCAAAAGGAAATGGATAAAAAAGCATAAAAGCAAGAATAAGAGAAATCTGCATTTTCCATCAATAGGAAAAACAGTGTCAGTTTCTAACGCAATTCACAGAGGGATTCACAACACTTCCCCCATCTCCACACGCCTTCCCAAAGTGCTGTTCAGCTTCCCGAGGGACTGCTCAGATGTGTCAGCGTCAGCCCTATCTTACCGGAGCTGCTTTAGCAAGTGCTTCATTAGCCATCTTCCAGCTTTTCGCAGTATTTTTTTTTATACTTAACAGGGTGGGAAATGGATCTCCAAAGATGTGCTAGCAGTATGTGTTTGCTGCCAGAGGGGGGGGGGGTTACAAATTAGAGGTCTATGCAGCTAAAGGACTAACATGGTTTTAAAAGGCTTGAGGCACAAGTAAAAAAGCCTTGTTGCTTTTGGAGAGGATATTTGGCGGAATTTGATAGCAATTTATTCGACTCTGCTCAGCGAAGCATTTCAGATATCAGAGGAATTCATTTGCATATCATTGTCACACTTAGGGTCAAGGGAAAGGATTTAAAAGCCAGACCAAAATATCAAGTTATTCTCCGGGGTCTAACACACAATATTGCTGGGCGTCAAGCCAAGTGATAAACAAAGATGGGTACAGCCCTATTTAAAGCACCTCTCCTGTCACTGAAGGACTTGACATTAGGCTGGTTTTAGAGGAGCTACAGCTTGCCTCAAAGGTAGACACGAGTAGCCATTTGCAGGAGGTTTTAGAAAGTGCTTCTGAAGTTGAACAGCTCCAAGTTATCTAGACTTAAGAAGCTGTCGATGTGAATGCAAAAGATATCCCGCTGTTATTGTATTGACATGATCGTCTTTGGCACTATCAGTATTAATGTAGGAGTATGATTCCATTTCCTGAGTGATAACTCCATACCATGTCGCTTAAATTGTGCAATAAACATTTTACACTTTTTTTCTAGTCCTGCTGTATCCATGTTTCACACAGTTGAGCCTCTGACAAAAATAATTAACCATCATGCTATTCATTCAAAAACAATTGAACATTTTGAAAAATAATATTAAAAGTTTGGGTCATCTTAAACGAGCCTTGTTTTTCCTGTTTCTGTTTTACAGAATTGCTCATCCCCTTACTTGAAAATGAATCTTTCTCCCTGGCTTTTGTAATATAAAACATAATGTCAACATTTCTTTCTCTGTTTATTTTTATTTTTTAATATATTTTCCTAATTTCCCTCCACCTCTAGGTTTACTATCTGCCATAAAACTGAGGTGGTGAAGAACACATTAAATCCAGTGTGGCAGCCTTTCGCTATCCCAGTACGAGCGCTCTGCAATGGAGACTACGACAGGTAAACAATTCAGCTTCCCCCACACCTTCTGATCGCCATCTTTCACAGTTGGCTCAATGTATCCTTATGTCTCTAATCACACATGCACATATAGAAAAACGTGCACACACAACTACAATAGTCTATAATGTCGACCCCATTGACATCTTCAACTTTCATTGATTTCTGTTGGCTGAATTTATCGACTGCCTTCATGGCTCCAAACGATAATCTCTCTGAATGACAAACTGCAAACGGATGACAGCCATTACACCCTGTGTGTCGATGGGTTTAAGCAGAAATCCATTGAACCAGGTGCAGTGATAAACCTCCAATTCTTTAAACAGTCACATTATTTCTGCTGCTGTGTGCTAAGGACATCGCTCTGTATCAATCTTTGCTAGAGTAGCAGGGTCACGCTCAACAAGCATCTCTTATCTCCAATGACATCCTTGTGGTGATTCTGTTATCAACACCTCTTCAGATATAATCTGGGCCATATAAGTATACCATTTTAACACTAACAATTGGTGAACAGCGTGCCTATACTGGCTGTTCACTGAACCCTTGTCTAGAATGACGCCTTTCCAAAACTCAAAAACACCATTGCAAAAGGTAAGGGTTATGGATGCAATAAGTATGGATTGCACTTTCATCTTAAAGGTCACCTATTATGCAAAATCCACTTTTTCATGTCTTTTATACCTAAACATGTGTCTCCTCTGTGTAAAGAGATTCTGAAAGTTTCAGGAAAAAGATTCGCTCACTTTTTGTCCTGATCCATTTATATAAAAACCTGTCTGAAAATGAGCTGATCAGATTTTGGCCGAATACTACAAGAAATTCTCATAAGCCTGGTCTAAATTTCAATAGAAACGATAAAAATATATATATACAATAGACATTTCCATATTCTGATATTATATATCACTGTGTTGCCCATGTTTCATTTTAAAACGGTGAAATCATGTCTGAAGCAATAAAAAGTAAAAAATAACCTCTGTTGTGACAGGTGTCATTTCAACCAAATTATCAGTGTAAAAATAAATAACCTGTGATAACACATGTAACAGTAAGTAAAGGTGACATTGTTAAGTAAATGGTCAGTTGATGAATGTAAGCAGGGCAAAAATAATAAAAATAAGGGAGATTAATGTGAGAGAAATAATAAGATAGCAAACAACAGGAACACTCTTAATATAAAATAATGATGGGTTGCTCTTCACAGTAGTCATGTAATTAATGTAAACATGTTGTGGCAGGGGGGATATGAATTCATTTTCCTACCAGCTTATCTGCCTGCCACTCATTTGAAAGACAGGAAAAAACAAGCAAAATCATGAAGGAGCTGTGAGGGAGGATGAAAAAGAAGTGACTGACAGGTTACATTTGTGGGGGGAAATATTTCATGAGGCATACCGCGTCTTTTTTCTTTGTCTCTCCCTTTTTTCTCATCCTTCATTCAAAGGGGTCTGTCCTATCTTGTTTGTACGCAGTCAGACTCTAATTACTGAGAATGCTGGGAAACTAGTGTGTGCTCAGAAAAGTCAGATAATCCCAAACAGGTTGAAGGGAGCAGGGTTACTTGTGGGGTTGTTTTATGAAGTATTCGATACTGTGGCTGGCTAAGATACCTAATATTTCCAATCACACATGTGCTTTAGAATGATGGCTATCCTATCAGAGCTAATCATGCACAAGAGACTGAGTCGGGCATCAAAGTTGCTTGTTTCCTTGCAAAAATGCACCAAAATATGTCCATATAAAGCCACTGTATGAGACATCCTGAAAAAAGACGAGATAGGATATACTTTATTGATCCGAAATTTGGATTTTTTTGCATAAAAAACAAGGCAGTGCACATAATTCGAAATTAAAGAGTAGTAAATACAAAATTATAAAATATCAAGATAGAAATAAAACGGAACTAAAAAAGTCGAAAATATACAAGTTGACCGTGACAATAAAAATCTGTCAACTATCTGCCAAATAAAACACTGAGTGCCAATTTACAGCTAACACAATATAAAAGTAGGATATTATTTATATTAATAGTGCAGGAAAAGCACAAGCCAGCGATAACAGGTTATATACCTGTGTGTGGGTGAGGAATAATCTTTGTGTCAGTGTATTTTGACAAAGGGGAATGGCAGAACTGTCTGTCTTTTTAATTATATAGGTAGTTCTTAAGACCTACTAATAGATTTTTTTCAACCTCAAGAAACATGGGTCTCAACGCTGTCAATTATTTTGATCTGTGTAATTACTTTTGCTTCTATCATCTGAAGGTAGCCCTTTGGAGGTTTTATTGAAGCTGTGGTGTCCATACCCTATGGAGCAGGGGGGGGGGAAAAATCTACTAAATCAGTTAAGACTAGGGCGGCAGGTATTGATTATTTCAGTCATCGATTAGTGACTATCCCATCGATAACCAGGAAATCAGATAAGAAATACTTGATACCTTTAATAAAGAGCAATAGTAAACATACAAAAGAGAAACCTAGACAAGTCTCTTTAAATAACTACGAATTGGTTTCCTTTTCTTTTTTTTAAATAAACATTTGTATTAAAGAAGTGATTTAAGACCTCAATGCTTCCGAGAACATGAATTGAAGTATTTGTTCTAAATGGTTCTTTTACCATGGTTATATTGGCAACTAATGCAAGATCAATAGTTGATGATAATTCATTAGTTGTCTCTTTACATGTGATGATTAATAATGCTAACTTTATACTCACAATAAGCCCTCGACTGAAAATCCTCACAGCGCAGATGGAATAAAAAACAAACACTGCCTGCCTAACTTTGCAGATTATAACAACAATTCTAAATAATTCAGCAAAGTCACTCTGAAAGTCTGCAGAAGGTCAAACTGAGGCCCCTTGTGACCTCAAGCAGATAAATGGAGGATTTGCAGAGCCCTCGACACCTAGGATTCTGCCAAAATCTCACAAAGCCTCCATTTATTTGAGATGTGTTCCCATGAATATGACGTAGATGAGTTGGTTGCATCAAGATAAACAGATAGGGCCACTATCTCTCTCGTTGGGTACATTCAAAACATTGAAAAGGGAAGGCATTTTCAGTGTTTCCGCTCAAGTTTTGTATGTGCAAAGTGACATTTGTTTTGTATAGAATAATGGAAAGAAACACACTTTTAGGGATGTGATGCCCCTGTGGGTTCATCTAGAGAGGGTGTGGCTGTGCTGTCTGTGCTGCCTTGATTGCAGTAACTCAGGGCACCTGGGTCTGCTGCCCTGCAGCTATTTAAAGACTCTGCTCCTCTCTGTCTTCTCTCTCTGCTTCTCCTACAGGCACCCGGTTTTGGTTGAGTATGTTCAGGTGCTTCACTTTGTGCACTTCAACACTCTCACACTCATACATGTCAATGCAATCCTCACCCTGCACTTACACTACTGATACCACTGACATCCACACCTCATGCTTCATTTGGTTTTGCACTGAATTAATTTGGACTACTTGTTTTAGTAAACATCTTTTGTCAAACCGTTGATATGGTGTGTCTCCTCTTTGTTGTGGCCTTTTGAGCCAGGTCATAACAAATGGGGGCTCGTCCTACGGGTTATTTGGTTAAAAGTGTGTGTAGTGCTCAGAGCACATGGTGTCATTGAGCAGCTGATCAGTTGTTGTGGTCCAGCTGTGTGCTGGCTTGGCGCTGCTATTTGGGGGACACATCATGTCTTTTGTGTTTCAGGAAGCTTTAGTGTTTGACATGGCGTCAGGTTTTGCGTGCCAATCAGAGGGTAAGATGTTGCTGTTTGTTACGCTTTTGTAATGGGATTTCCCCGCTAGGCTTAAGTGGCGTTTCCCCTTGTTTCCCCTTCCTCGTCTGTTTGTTTTTTTTCATAGTGTTGTGGCGACGTGGTTAGTGTCAGCTGTTTTCGGACAGCTGTCTCGGGGGCACGTCCGTGTGATTTTTTTTATTTTTTTTTGGTGTTACCTGCGTGCAGGTCGCTCCACAACTCGCGGGTTCCAGTGCGTAATTACCCGCCGCAAGCCACATGAAGACTAGGTGAGATTATAGATTTTGGTTAGGCAGTTAGGGGGAAATTCTCTGTTGGGTTTGTCTTTTGCCCATGCATTGGCAGTTTTACATTTTGCTTTCTGATTGGTTATAGGTAAATATTATGGCTTCTTTGTCGGCGTTTGTGGATGCGCCCTCAGTGTCTTTCTTAGATGATTGCAAGAAGGCGCAGTTGGTCGATATAGCAGAGCATTATAAAATTGCTGTTGTAGGGAGCAAGCGGAAAGATGAGATTAAGGCTGTCATCTTTGTTTGAGCAGGGGGTGTTGCAGAAGAGTGAGTTTGGTGCGGCAGGGGTCGTGCCGGTAGTGGTTCAGACAGCTGGTTTGACGTTCGAGCAGCAAAAAGAGCTTTTGGCCATGCAGTTTGAGCAGGGCAGGTTGCAGTTGGAGCAGGAGAAGTTGAGGTTGGAGCAGGATAGGTTGGAGTTGAGGGGTCAGCAGCAGGAGGTAGAGAGCGTTTAGAGGTGGAGAAGGTGCTGGAGGTGGAAAAGATGAAATGTGAGGTGGAACATGCTAGATTACGGCTGATTGGAGAGGGCAAGCTTTCTTCTGCTGGTTCGATAGTGCATCAGGTAGTGGCGATGTTATTTCTAACTTGCGGTTGGTGCCAAAGTTTAATGAGCGTGACCCTGACATTTTTTTCACCCTATTTGAACGCGTAGCTGTGGCAAGAAACTGGTCAGATTCGGACAGAGTGCTGTTACTTCAGTGTGTACTCACTGGGCGAGCACAAGAGGCTATTCAGCTATTTGTGGCGAAAATGCTTTGGACTATGCTAGGTAAAATCAGCGGTGTTAAAATCATACGAACTGGTTCCTGAAGCGTATCGTCAAAAGTTCAGAAGTTGGGTCAAGGGGGATAAGCAGACAAATGTGGAGTTTATCCGTGATTTGACTTCTCATTTTCAGCGGTGGTGCGCGGCAGCAAAGGTTGCCAGTTTTGACGGTCTTTGGGAGCTGATTGTATTGGAACAGTTTAAAGATGTTATCCCTCAGCGTGTGGCCACTTATGTAAATGAGCAGAAGCCTTCCACCGCGCTTAGAGCTGCCGAATTAGCGGATGATTTTGTGTTGACGCATAAGGGCAGTTTTACAGAGAAGTGTTCTAGGGGTGATTGGAGACGTGGAGAAGATGGTGGCTATTCCCGCGGTGGTGCAAAGTTTTCACCAGGCTCCTCCCGTAGATTTGCAGGTCCGGGGCGACCCGAGGGCGCCAGAGTGGGCCAATGTAATTATTGCCGAGGAGAGGGTCATTGGAAGGATCAGTGTCCGTTGCTGGAACCTGAGGGGAAGCCTCGTTTTTCATCATGTGCTCCAGCCATGTGGTGTTCTGCCATTTTGGATAAAAAGCCGTTGGGTTAAACCGTTATGGTGTGTCTCCTCTTTGTTGTGGTCTTTTGAGCCAGGTCATAACAAGGGATAACCTACATTAGGTTATACAAGCTCTTTATGAGTCTCTCGTACTCTTCAATATGCTTTATCTCAAAGTCTGAGGGTTTGATCCAAAACGATCGATAAATTATAAATAGTATGAGTTGCATAAGGAGCATTGTGTTTATTACTGTTGTACATGGGTGGAGAGGCAGTGATGTTTTCCGAGCTGGCACTTCACTTCAGCACATAATGGAGGAGGCATTGACGCACCTCTATCTGTCGAGTAGTAGAAGTACGTCAGTGGATGGTCTACTGGTGATTTGCTCGGCTCTAATAAGATCACAGCTTTGAACACTCTTGTTGGATGCACCCGAAAGGCATAAGGTGAAATCCAAAAGCTGCATTGTGCTCTCAAACCAGCTTTTAAGCATCAAGCTAAGCAAGACTATGTCAGTGTCTGTGAGATGACGCACTCCTCCAGAAGATTGCATGACTGTCTTTCTCGAGCCAGACACATAAAAACGTATATACAGTCACTTGAAAATAGGACTGCACTCTAGTCATACTAGTCTTGTCTCACTTCAGACCGGTATCTATGGAACTAATAAATAAAGTAAATCTCATTCAAACTCTCCTTTAAGATTCAAGGCTTTATTGTCATATGCACAGTAGCTACAATGTAGATATGGAAATGAAAAAACTTAAGGCTCCTATATATATATATATATATATATATATATATATATATATATATATATATATATATATATATATATATAAAAACACACAATACAAATGTTGCAAGAAATAACAGAAACAAAAAAATGTGTAAAAATGAATGTTCCTGAGACAAAGACGCAGTGTGATGTGGATTGAAGGGACTGTACATATCTCAGCAATGTGCTTCATTTGAGCTGAATGTCTTACCTGTTCATTATACAGACTTCTGTAAAAGGCCAATATTGTGTTGCATGAAACAAAAACAAGTATGTGCATTCAAACCAGTTTCCAAATCTTTATCTCAATTAAAAATAGAAAAGTTGTGTTAGTGACTGCTGTTGGAAAACTCCTGCAGAGTAGTAGCCTCATTTTACTAATGGATGCAGCAGTGTAATGCAGGATATTGATTATAGGTTGAAAGGAGTGGTGTTGGATTGATATTGGTAATAGGAATGATAATTATTTGTCGTATTGATATTAGAACACGTGGAGCAGCTTATCCATGCAATCACTACAAAGAACAGGGTGTGTCATTATCTTTAATTATAACGTTAAAACATTTTTTGACAGAAGCCACATCTATACCAATGTTCAACATGAACGAACAAAGGCTACAAGCCACTGGACCATGCCCAACTGTTGCTGCATAAAATCTGTAATTGGTAAAGTGTTGCTTGTTATAGCCAGAAAACAACAACCGGAAATCCCAGATGTGGATCATCGCCAAAGGCTATCTGTCAACCATATCCTAGTCAGATTTGTTTGTAACCTTTAAGAATATCTTGCAAAATAAAATTAAACCTCCACTCTCTGTTGGCTGACGACTGGGTGGCATAGTCATTACACGGACTGTCCTTCAAGAAGCAGGATCAGGTTAAGTCTGTGGTGACAGAGAGCAAACATATATGCAATCTGCTCTCGAAGACTATATTTTAGCACAATACAAAACACAGTTGAAGGAAGGAAATTGAAGTAGGGTAAGGGGAGGAATTAAAGGAGAAGAATAACATAACAAACAGCAAAGGCAAGCGTTATAGAAGGAAAAACAGAAATCCAATATGTAAAAGGTCCTCTTCAAGAAGAGCATGTCAAAGAAAAGAAGATGGGGAAGTTTTGGAGAGAATTGAAAGCGATGTTTTATAATGGATTTATTTTTTTGTTCCTTCTCTCTTCTGTACTGTGTCCTTCATATCCCCTGTATACTGGACTTTCTTCTAGGTGTTATGTCAGGCATTTTTATGCTGATAATTGATCAAAAAAGATGATGAATTTGTCACTAACATACCTCCCATGTGACTCAAGCGAAGACTTTTCCGCCCCTTGCAAAATATCACAGACATATGTTACTGAAGATTGTTAAGTTGATTAAAGATGCCTTAGAAAAGTAGCTGAGGATATCTGAGGCAGATTACTTTTGGAGTGTATATTGTTCTGGGAGTTGAATGCGCCACTCAATGATCTGAGTCCTTCAATGCAGCTGTACGTTGAAATAAATGATGGCAAATGCTTTGAGTTGGTATGAAGCAGCATCCTGGTACTTTGAAAATGGTTTGCATTCAAACCGCAGCACCTAGCGCTAGCCCTGCATATTGAATGGTCAGGGATGATTCACTTTTCTTTCTCTGCATTACCCCTTCTTTCTCCGATTCTGATTTATATTTTCCACTACCAACCCCCCTTTATTTTCATGCTGGACGAGTAGCATCATGTTTTTACCACCTAGGTGCACATTTTCTCTCACAGCCTTGAAGATAACCTCAAACGAACAAACTGTCACCACAAAATGGGAGAGCCAGGTGGCAGAGAGGAAGTTGGGCTTATTTCAGGCATCTTTCAATTCCTTAGTGACAGGAAAAGAGTCTCTGATGCACTGCTTGCTTCCATTTCCTTTGGATCTGGTCTGGTGTCAGTAGTTGTGTAAGAAGAAGTAGAGGAGAGGGGAGACGCGGGGGGTGAGATCAATGTGTCTCAGGAATGAAAGTGCCAAAAAGTTTTTTTTTCTTCTTCACTCTGCAGGGACATTGTTTTCTGCAGCATTTGTATAAAATGTCATCACAGTGTTTTTCTTTGATGTTCTTTTGACTGGTGGAAGTTAACATGTGCTGAGGTTTGCAAGTAACCATTTTTGGAAAGTGCTTTATAAGAGTGCAACGTGCAGCCAGCTGCTGAGCCTTGTTCTGAAGCTGGCAAGAATCCCAGGTTTGGAACAAAGCGACATCCGTTTGAATTTATTTCAGGGATCCCCTATTACCATTTCTAAACAAAAAAACAATGGAATCCAGTTTAATTTTTAAACAAACCTGAAGTACGTAAGATCAAGTGAATCATTCAGTCAATAACACACAAAACTGAAGGACAACCATTGTAGGCGAGTGCATGAATAAACATTCAGGTTTTTCCTCTACCTTGAAACACTCAAGTGATGATGGGTCTGTGTTTGGCATTGAAAACTCCCAGGCTCAAAGGGTGA
This sequence comes from Dissostichus eleginoides, assembly GCA_031216635.1. NCBI lineage: Eukaryota > Metazoa > Chordata > Actinopteri > Perciformes > Nototheniidae > Dissostichus > Dissostichus eleginoides. Next base: position 16,248,573 of record CM062265.1, read on the forward strand.
AATGAAACCGAAGCACACACCTCTGGCAGCTTTCACCTGTCCTTGTTAATTCAATTAGCGTTAATGACAATAGTGAAGTTGAGGTTTTCGCTATTTTTCCACAGGATATTGACACTGAAAGAAACCCCCTATTTTTAAATGCTGTGCTTCAGAGATTCATTTCAAGCATTGGTGAGCTGCGCTACTTCTAAATAGAAGAAGCCAATTTTTCAAAGCACCTCTTTGGAACTTCTCGTATTAGTTCGATGAGTAATTTGGTACGTTTATAACTCCATGTCAAATGGGTAAGCCCAATCTGCTCATGTCATGTGATCAAAGAATCCACAGCAAGCTACTGGATGGGAGTTGTGGTGAGATTGTTGCTGCTTTAAAATCAAACCAGATTGTGTGTATCTGTTTTTTTTCCCAGAACAATCAAGGTGGAGGTGTACGATTGGGATAGAGATGGCAGGTGAGTGTAATTGCAATTTTGAAATTGAATAGAAACATAAGCCAAGTTTTGGCTCACCCAAGAAACTGATCATTTCCCGTCGCGTAAATCAATTTTGTCCCTGACATTTGTCCTGGTATTTTCGCCTGGTGTTTTTTTTCTTATTGACTGTTTCTCTCCTTTCATTCCTTTTCCCAGCCACGACTTCATTGGGGATTTTACGACAAGCTACCGAGAGCTAGCTCGAGGGCAGAGCCAGTTCAATGTGTATGAGGTGACTAATTCCAGTGTTTTCATAATTCAACAACGAGTCTATTGGCTCCTGAGATCTGGAATCCGACTACGCCTCACGTCTTGGATCCCATTTCTGACACAAATGACATTTCCATCTGACATCATTGTTGCACTGTTTCCATTACACCAGCAGATTCCTTCCATCTTTCACTCCTGCATTCCTATTCTATACATTCCTAATTTATTTCTTTAAATGTCATTTGTATGGTGCATTATCTCTCCCTTAACTCCCCCAACAGTTAAACATTGAATTAAATGCTTCAGTTTTAAATGATTTAGTTGTCATTAGATTTACTTTGCCACTAATCACCTGTGGGTTGACTCTCATAGAAATAGAGCTATTAGCGACAGCTTGAAACCGGATTAATAGAAAAACAATCCAGGGACTTAGAACGAGAAAGACATTTCTCAGTTCTTCTCATGGGATAGCTTTACTCGCCCCTTAATAGCACACGATACAACAGCTCTGTATGCAAATTACAAACCCAAGTCATTAAAACATCCCACAAAAGGGGTGACTGGCAAAGCGTAAAAATGACATGCGTCCTGCATTTATCCCAAATTGCTTTTTTTGGGAAGCAGGATTTATCAAAGATATTTGTATTTTTAAGATTATGAGCATAAAAATTTGAATTGAAGAAAAATGAAGAGCCATAAAGAAGGACATGTCAATAGTTTCAGCTCCCGTGGGTTGGTAGCCTCCAGTCGAAGGACAAATACCTGTCTTTTGGATGTCAGCTCCATTATACGCTACCCTTGATTCCTCTCTACCTCCCAGTGAGACTGAAAGGCCCTTTAGTTTTTGCATCAGCAGATTGTTCAGTGTGTCAGACAAATTGCCAACCCTCCATGTTAAATTAGGGGCTGTCACTTTCATGGCTAGCTGCCATAGAGGATGAGTGTAATGAGCCGAGACGTCTTTGGTCTACGGATTGACATGTTTTTCTTGTTCTGGAGCCGCTAGAATACCAGTACAATAAATGTAAGTCTTGTAGCTTAAGCCTGTCTCAACCATCGATTCTTTGTAGCCTGAGATTTATGTTTGAAATTCTACTTGTCCATGTAATAGCGTTATGGAGGTATAATAAATGTTCAGAAGTTTACATGAGCTATGCGTTCCAACTAATACACATCTGTAACTTAATTCACAAACGTCCTTTTGTCACCTCCCTTAACTTCCTCAACGTCACTGGGATGCAGAAACTGTATAATGTTGATAAATCGCTGCTAAATTCAGATTTGAAAGCAGATTGAATTGTATATGTTGGTTTCATTTTTAATGTTGGTTATTTTAATTTATGGCCAATATTCTCTTTTTTGATAACCTGTACCTTGTATTTTTTTAGGTGATTAACACCAAGAAGAAAATGAAGAAAAAGAAATACGCCAACTCTGGGACAGTGAGTACGGCTATAGCAACCAAGACTGGTTTATAGGAAAAAGAAGCCATTCTGTAATTTTTATTTTATGAAAAAGTTACTTCTTGGATCACATACCAATTATCAAAAACATTTGTTAAAAAAGCAAAAAAAACGTAGCTTTGCAGATTCAGTAATGGTTTTGAAATTCTGCTGAAGCTAAAAAACATACTTTGTTATATGTACGTGTATTTGAATGTCTGTACACAAACACACTGCATTATATACTACATAACATAAACTGTATCTGAACATGCAACGTGGACTTTGGGTGTCAGTTAAGTATGTGGGTGGGACAAAATAAAAGATGAAGGTGCTGCAGCACTTGAAATACATATTAGAATATGTTAAAGATCAGAGTGCGCGACACAGACGAGACACCAATGTTCTTTCACAGCAGTGTGTGCGAGTAATGCATACAAATGCTTCTCATCCTCTCTTCAAACTTTCCTCTGGTAATGTAAATGAATCTGTGATCAGAAACCAGCCGGCTCTCATCTTTTTTTAAAGTGAGACTTAATTACAACAGTTTATAGGAAGATACTGTTATATCATAACCACTTTTTCTAATCAAGTTGTTCTCCTCGTTTAATTCCAGGTGACTTTGCTCTCGTTTTCAGTGGAGTCAGAGTTCACGTTCTTAGATTACATCAAAGGAGGGTGAGTGGAAATGACTACAATAACTGACCATGAAATGGCCATTTCACCTCTTGTTCGGCGTGGGTTAACTGTAGAAGCTTATGGTTAACATGATGGTAAACTATTTAGACCCTTAGCAGCATTAGTATGAGAGATGTGTTTCTGGCCACCTGGCAATTCCCCCTTTCCTTTAAGCACTTTCTGCTCTCAACTAACTCCCAGGAAAATGCTCCCCATTGAAGTCTTTACTATAAGCTCTAAAGGATCATTCTGATAAAGGAAGCAGGGTTTCTTCCAGTGTATTTCAAGCCAAAACGTTGATTCTCTTCTGGCCCAGGAACAAACATTTTTAAAGTGTTTTTTTAAACTAAAGTGTTATCCAGCTATAAACTCCTTAATGGAGCCATATGTTGTGTCAGCAACACTAATGGCTTCTACTGCGAGACAGTGGAGCCATGTGTGTGTTACAGAGATTATAAAGTGAGAAATGATGTTATAGCTGTGAACAAACAAGTGCAGTTTGTGTCCTGGCTATTTGTTGAAAGCGATGTTGGCCGAAACTACGGACATAGTTTCAGAATGACAGACATTATTGTTTAAATGTTCATTTAAAGAATGAATCGGACGTGCATACTAATATAAAACATCTAGATTGTAACTTAGTTATGAATCTTCATACAATTATATTAAAATTCATATATCTCTATTGCCTCATTTTTCATTAAGTGGCACCATAATACCTTCACTTTGGTAATTAGATTAATAAATTCACACTCTATGCTGACTGCAGTACTAAAGTGCCAAATATATTTTAAATGAGGTAAGACCGAACCATCTTCAAAATGGGTAACAACGTTTGGACCAGTTTAGTTTCAGAGCCGGAGGTTGACATTTGAACATTAAGTGTGTCTCAGACCGGTCGGGCTCTGCTTTGATCTCCACTGTCCCGTCACAGCGGGTAGGCTGTCATAGGTTTTATGAGCTATGGCAGAGCTGACAAGTGTGACAGATTTCACTGACAGTAGCTAGCTTTGGCCGATCAATGATACAATAACCTTAAGGTTTAGTGGCCTTACTTCAAAAATATCATCCCCGTCACTCTACGCCCTAACATTACTCTGGCACTTACTGCATGACACATTAAAGAGTTGGATCTTGCAAATGTGGAGCTCTGTACAAAATGGATGGAGGTTCGGAAAATGCGTCGTTTAAACTGTCCAAGCACTTTACGGCATAAAAAAACTTGAGAAACATCAAAAGTAAAAGTATTTTCGGCTAGCTGTTCAAGCACTTTTCGGTATCATTTGGCGTAACTCCTTTCATCATGATGCAAAGTGTACTCTAGTCTAGAAGCTATTATGTCTTCTTTGAAAGCCACCACAATCATAAAAAGAATAGGGATAATTTGGCTTATAAAGAAAATAACTCAAAAGTATCTCATGAGTGCAGTGGTTAGGTATGAGAGGACATATTATACTTTGAACATGATGATAGAGCCCATCACTCTGTGCTTATTATGGTTCACTGCATTCATATCCCATTAATACATTAATAACAAAATAATAAGTAAAAGTTCAGCAAAAGTTTCTATTTTTGTCACACTTAGCCTTAGAGAATGAAGCGAAGGGAATGAGTGAGGCATGAGATGGTAGGGAAGAAAGAAAGTAACAAGATAGTTCAACTACTACACAACAAGACTGCAGTGTAATTTGAAAATGCATCTCACTTTAGTTAGTAGTGAATCTGGGATACACTCAGTGTTATGTTAACAAAGTGGAGTTGACGAATGAACTTAACCATCAAAAATATTTAAGCAAGCATTTTACTGTATGCTGACGATCACGGCATGTACGTTGTGATTGCTCTTAACATGGGTGTAAAAACACAACATCAGATTACAGTTATTCCTAGGACATTTTTAGTGTGTGCACATGCAAAGTGCGCCCCGCCAATATGTTTCTATGTGTCTGCCAGAACAAGAAAGGCTCTTGAGGCCTAGTACATACAGTGGCAATGTCTCAAGATTTAGCAAAATACACCTTCATTGAACATACAGTAACACAAATACTACAAATCCACATAAAAAACAATCAAAAAGGGTCACCACTTATTATTATTTTAATAAAAAAAGGTTTTTGGTACCTGGCTGGCGCCCCCTAGCAGCGCCGCGCTATTTGTATTTAGGGGAAACACTGGATTACTTACTCTGCTGTTAATAAATGAAATATGAATAAATGTTCTTTTTCTTTACATTTGGTGGTAGTTGCAGATCGTTTGGGAAAGTAAACCCATTGATAGAGCGATAGATAGATGGCAATTTAAGTGAAGGTAGGTAAACCATGTTAGTAAAAGAAACTTAGAAGAGTAAATTCTTAGAAAAACAAAGTTGATTCTCTTTTTTTCGAGAATTCACAAAGTCATGAATTTATGCAATAAAGACAAATGAATACTAAAGTTATCATCGTCAGGCTTTGCCGCGTCCCAACCCTCAAACTGAAAGGTTAATGTGAATATTTTACACCATCCCTTTAATACCATTCTTTTACCTTCCTCTCTGATGGCTCTCATAGATAACGAGAGAATGTCGTTTGGGCCCCTAAGGCCTCGTCTCATTGTCGTAAATTAGCAAGAAAAGGCAAGTGCTTCATCAGCAGGGAAAATTGGATTATGATTTGCTCTTAAGTGCTCCATCAATTGCTTGTTACACAGCTCAGTGTCTCAAAGGCTCATCTGCACCTCCTGCTACGCCTTCTCACGGGAGGTGAGTCAGATAAGAGCGTAATCACCTAAATCATATTTGACGATTGAGAGACTGCACCCTGTGTCTCTCAAAAAAACCAACGGGAATTAAATATTGATCTGTGTGAAACTATATCATAATAAGAAATAATTGGCTATTTTTGTGTTTGATGTTCCTTCGTTTTAGGTATAATCTTTTCTCATATCACAAAAAATGTGTGTATGGGACGGGTTTGTGCGAGTGCTGGTATTTAATGAGGCCTGTCCTATTTTATAACTGTCTGGTCTCTTCCGTTGATTTTTCTTCTCCATCCCTCTTGTAGAACGCAGATCAATTTCACCGTGGCCATTGATTTCACAGCATCTAATGGTGAGTGATACTAACGGCAAAGTGGGTGTGGAGGGGCAGGCAGGGATAGATAGTTGTGCTCTTTGAAAGTGGCATGTCCGATTTTAGAATCAGACAACACACAGTGCGAGCACACATCGTCACAATAAGTGATAGCCTTTCCTGGATATTCTTCCTCCTAAATGCTTTGTCAATACACTCTAAGTTAAGGCATTTGAGCAAGAATACAATAAAACAATACAACTCTAAGCTTGACATTAAAGGACTACACTTAAGTCTTAATACACTATCCAATAAAATACCTGAAAACAATGCTTCTATTGATTTATCGACAGGGAAAAGCTATTATTAAAAGGGTCATTGGAATTTTCCGATTGTTTGTAAAACTTCTCAGAACAGCAACTGTCCAATAAAAGCTTAGCAACCGTATCTAGGCACAGCAATTCTGTCAAGCTTTCACATGGAAAAGTTTACATGGGTCTTTATATAAGCTACCAAAAACACAATCGCAAAAGTGTTCAATGTGATGTTTAACTGCTCTGATAGAGATTCAAATGTTAGCCTGGCTTTTAACCTCTCTACCTTTTTATTTATAACAACCAGTTTTACTTTGAAGGCCAAGGAGAATTGCATTAGCTAAAGTGGGCCTGTTGTGGAGTCACAGGTTACCTACAAAAAACTCCTATTTTATGTTTATTTTTTTTTATTTTCCCACTGTGTTGAGCTAGCCAAAATGTTACCCACCATTTTCTGTGCTGCCGCTCCCAGTGCTTCTAGTATCTCTGAACTTTTTAGAAAGGCTCTGTGATCCAAAGAGCCCTGCCAGCTTATTCCTACCTAAAAAAACAAACGCTTTCATGCTATCTCCTGTCTGTCTGTCTCTCACTTAGTCAAACTGAGCGCAGCAGTGCTCCTCATCTCTGTAATTGTCTCTCCATAAAAATATATCTACATTTTAAATCCTCTCATTGCACAAAAAACAGTATGTAGAAGTGACGTCTTTGTCCTTCATTACCCACAATGACCTGGAGTTTGATTGATGGGTCCGTAGGTAACCCCTCCCAGTCGACTTCGCTGCACTACATGAATCCCTACTCACTGAACGCCTACGCCATGGCCCTGAAGGCTGTAGGGGAGATAATTCAGGACTACGACAGTGACAAGATGTACCCCGCTTTGGGCTTTGGAGCCAAACTGCCCCCCGACGGACGAGTTTCTCACGAGTTTCCTCTGGTAAAGTCAACCTCTCCTAATATCACCTTTGATTAATCTGTTCACTGATCTTTCATCATGATTTTTTTTATTTCCAATTCACAAAGTTTTCCCACTGAATTTTCTAATATACTGTGGAAAATTATTAGTAATGTGCATGTCATGGTTCCTAAGAACTAAGTAAATGACATCTAATAAACATTGATAAAGATCTTGAGTTTCTTTGTTTGATAATTGCAATCACCAAGTCCATGATTTTCACAGTTTTGCTCCTTTTCAGAATGGAGACATTGAAAATCCGTACTGCAACGGCATCGAGGGGATCTTAGAGGCATACCACCAGAGTCTGAAGACAGTGCAGCTGTACGGGCCAACGAACTTCGCTCCTGTGGTGAATCATGTTGCCAGGTGAGAGGACAAAGCATCTAATGAAAAACGTCTACCTTTTTGGTCCTTACATGAAAATTTACATCAAATTTTGGCACTGGCAGATAACAGATTGGATCCCCAGATAATACCATACAAATCTTAAAAACACAATGATAAAAACAGATAGAACAGATCTTTTCACAACAAGTGTTTCTCTTCAGACAGCAGGAGACACTGTTCAATGTTTATCCAAAAACCTAAGAAAGATATATTTTATTTGTTTATCATCAACGATTAAGGAGAAATGTTTGCGCCTCAATGTTAGCTGATCAAGATCTCCCACTGCCAGACTCGGTTGGCTTCAATTTCCTGTGCGACTGTTCCTCTGACCCAGACAACATCTGTCCTGCAACATAAACTTGATGCCAGATGTTTGAATTTGATTTCTTTTTAATTTGGCTGACAGCTTTTAAATAGTTGCAGAATTAGCTGGGATAAAAAAGCCTGTGACCATTCAAATATACCCACATACCATTGCAATACATAAAAAGGATCTGAGTGTATTCTTGTGTCCCCCGACAGCCATCGTCTTGGCTTCCCTCTCCCTCATTTTTTGAGCCATATCCAAACAGTTCTCCATCTGATCACAGCAAGGCTCCATTTTAATTAAAAATGTCATTCTGATAAAAATGGAATCTCACTTACTGCGGCCGGGAGCCCTAACAGTGAGAATACAAAACCAGTATTGGTATTTAGCATTTGAAAAGGTGAACTCATGTAAGAAGACATGTTTAACAAAGGGTGTTTATCTATGAATCAAGCAGAGCAAACCAGCCTTGTACTAAACTTCATTGTATTGGCTGATCAATGTGTGTTTGAGGCATTTTAATGAGTGTTACCTGAAGTAAAACAACAACAATGTTTAATAAAATGTCTGAGTGCTCGATAACAAGTTTCTTTCTACAGCAATGATCAGAGAAATGCATCAACAAATCCTAAAACCTGATCTGTCCTTGAATTAAAAAGTGTATACATCTAACTTCTGCCTGAATCTGTGTGTTTGTGCGCTTAGGTATGCAGCAGCGGTGCAGGACGGCTCTCAGTACTTTGTGCTCCTCATCATCACAGACGGCGTCATTTCCGACATGGCACAGACCAAAGAGGCCATTGTAAATGTAAGAATGGAAAAGGAACAGAGATTTACTGCATGATATACGTTTTACCTTGTATAAACGAGAAGAAAGTACCTCTGAAGTTAAAAATAATTGGCAATTTGGGAAAAACACAATGAAAAGATTGATACGATTTAGGATAAATATAAAGTCAGCAGCAGTTATCAATCGCCAAGAGTCAAAACTCTTCAACACAGTGAAACAGGCTAGATTGTCTTTATTCAAAGAAAACCAATTACGATTTTCCGGCAACTACATAATGAAGACAACACTCTTAAAATGGACTAATCCCATTCAAGTTATAGTCCATCAGATAATCCCCCATGAAACCACAAAGGTGGGGTTTGACCTTTCAGATGTTATACAGATTAAAAAGATTAGATGAAATGTGTTAATTACTGAACAATAGATATGCTGAAAGGTGGATTTTTCGGAAAGGGCCAGGCTAGTCGTTTCTCAAAGAGCAACTTGCAGGTTAGAGACACCAGTGAATAAATGTGTAGGAAAATGATGTATACACTAGATTTTCCAAAAAATATACATAAATATACACTACAGTGACATCTGGCGTCGTTTTTGTAAGACATTTTTACTTCCGCATAAAAAAAGCCTCCCACGTGTGACGTCACATGGGGGAGAGCGGCCGGTCTAACGTAGTAATAAACATGGATCACAATGCTAGTTTTGACACAGAAGAGGTTGAAAATAAATATTGGAATGCATATGATGGACCACAACCATATAATTATGAGCCTGCTAGGCTTACAAGAGACCAGGAGCAGCCAAGGATTAGAAGAAATAACGGCCATCGGAGAGAAATGGAGCTGTGGTGTGAGGAGAACCAGTGGAGAACAGGGCAGCTGTCTTGGTGAGTGACCGGCGTTAGCTACAGTTAATGTTAGCTAACGTCGGTCACATCACAACATTGTAAAGTTAGCTATCATATATCAGGCTATAACTAAAGTAGTATTGATAATATAGTAACGTTACTGGCAGGACGATCTGGCGGAGAAAGGTTGTGGAGCCTCCGTTGATATGCCGTTGTAAATGGCTTGATGGAAAGCAGGTGTGTAGTCGGAGTGTGCACAGCTGATTGCAGCAGGTGAGTGGAGGTTGAGCCGGGAGCCAGGAGTGACAGCCACCACGCCCACACAAAAAACACAGACAGGGGAAAACAAACAAACACAAAGGAGACGGCTGGAGGAGTACAGCCACCACAGCGTTACCTAATGCAACTCCACACTACGTCTTACGGTGCTGTGTACCGGAGGGGAGAGAGAGAGGAATGAAGGGGGGGAGAGAGATGTAATACGGTTTCCTGATAAACGTTTTGTTTGATAGGCCTTAGCTGTGGAGAGTATGTGCTGCAGGGAGGTGGATGCACAACGCACCCAGGAACGAAAGCTAGCTCCGGTCCTTTTCCTGTTAGGGAAACTGTGGACTCGATGTCCTGACAGGATCGAGTTTGTGCAACCTGCACAAACTCCAGCTCACCATGATTACAAATGGTGAAATGCAATGTAAAATTACCGAAAAAATACCAGCTCACTAAATCACAACCGCTCAAGCCAACTACAAACTACTACCGCGGATTGGGCAGAGAAGGAGTCCAAGAAAGTTGCTCCCCCATGTGACGTAATATGACGCGTTTGACGTATGACGTTAAAAAAAAGCAGTTTTTAGTAGCAGAGCTCAAAACGGCTCCTTTCCCCTCTAAATTATTGCCCTTATGTCTTGTAAAACATATCAAATCCTGCATTAACTTTTTTAATTGTAATTTTCAGGCAAGGTTAAGCATAAATCTAGTAAAAAAAAAAAAACCTGCAAGTTGCTCTTTAAGCTTAACCCACAGAAATTAGTGGTATCTTTTCATGTAATTATCAGCAAAACAATTATTTACCAAAATATCACGCTAATCCTTTAAATCAACATATAAAAACACAACTATGTTCAGGCAACTAAAGATTATTTTTCAGTATTTATTAATCGAAGTTGCATTAGTTCAGATTCTTTATTAGCGCTTGCTGTGTCTTGGCTTAGCTCACTTTCAGAAAAGCCGGCTTCACATAACTGGTATTGTTTCTGTAATAATAAAATGACTATATAAACTAACGAATAACCTGACAGCTCAGAAAGCGCAACACCCAGGTTATGTTTTTCCCTCATTATCGCGCTTTCTTCTTTTGAGCTTTCCCAACACCATGCCCTGAATCTGTTTGTTCCCTCCCAGCTTTAAATAGTTGGCTGGCTTTCCTTTCCTCTACCTTGGTCTCTTCCTTTCTTCATCCTCCTCCTAATCAGCACCCCACAGGCACAGAACTCCCAGCAGACTGGATTTAAAGGGAATTTGCGACTGTTAGTCAAAACATTAGAACAGCCACACCTTCCTTTTAAGATCTTGCCTGCTGCTCTATCTCCCTGCCTCCACTCTGCTGAAGCCTCCACTGTTTTCCCTTTAACTCTCCACGGATCCGGGCAGAGGGAGGACGCACTGCTGAGAGGTTATATCAAAGTCTTTCCTCATACTTATTCATGCTGGACGGTAACTTCAAGAAAGTGAGAGGTGTTCTGAATGTGCACTATGTATGTTGATCTTATTTTCATGCCCTTTTCTATGTTTCGGTCAATGTGTTACTCATGTTCTCAGTATTATAAACCCATGTGGGGAAAAAAGGTAGTTTATCAGTCACTCAGCATACCTCTGCTCACGGCTCGTGTCCCTCTGCTTCCTCGTTGTCTTTTTCTCTGTGGAGCCCTCGCTCAAAAATGCAAATACTTTTTTCATCTCAGATCTAAATCTGTTCATCTGCTCTCTCTACATACTTCTGTCACCACGTTCCTTGCCTTTCGATTTCTTTCCTTTCACATCTTTCACCTGTTATCCGCCAGTGTTTTCTTCTTCATCCCTTTATCATCGGCCCACCAAAAGTACTTCACAACCAGTTTGATTCCATTTGCTTCCCAATAGGTTGCAGGGATTTTGTATTAAGGAACAGCCACAGATACTGTGCCTATCTCTCCTTGACAAATGGACCATTGCTCTGTATAAACTATTCAGCATCTCATAAAGGATTCTGGCAGGATCCACATTCAGCATTATGGTCCTGTCATGATTCTACATTTCCACTTTCCTCAATGTACTAAGCATTATAATACATATATATTTAAATAATTGCGCAACCCTATACCCTCTTAATGTTGCTTCGTCAATCAGGTTTACCATTTCCTTACAGTACATACAGTATGCCGTTTACAGTGATGATGATGTTGATGGACAGAGGAAGCTTTTTGTTTATAACAACCAACTTTTTATCAACTTTTTCCAGCAGAAATTACAACTGTGGGCAGTTTTAAGTTGTAGTAAGTTAGCAAATGTAACTTTAATTGGATGGCTTACAGTTTATTGAGCAAAAAGACTCAGTCTAAAAATGAATAAATCATAAAGGAGCTATATTTAAAAAGTATTGACATCTTCCCGCACACTACATTATTGTTTAAAACAGTTTGCCAACATGAACGTCATTAAGCTTCACTAAAACAGGGCCATCTTGACATTTGTTTACAGCACTTTAATTGGCAATCTCTGTTTAATTAAGGTTTTTATCTCCATCTTATTTGGTGTTAATTAGCAAGTATATCTAACATTTTCGGTTATATTAAAGAAACCGGCCTGTCTCAGCAAAAGTCTGTCCTGCTCGAGTGAATGAAGTTAATTAAACGTATTAAAAGATTAAAGTAATCAAAGGAAAAATAATCAAAGAAACTGAGAAGATTAACAACAAATGTAGACTTTCATGGATACATTTAGAGTGTGTGGATAATAAAGCATGTGATGGCAATAAAAAGGTATTCTGAAACATTAACTTTATTTTCAAACTTTTTTTATTTTACACAGGCTGTCAACATGTGACAGTGAGTGATTCATCCTGAGGTTCTAACAAATGGATGGACGTGTTACTCCTAATGTGTTAATATCTGCACTCGGCTGGATTTTTAAGTGTCCTCAATCTGCTGCATTAAGCTTTTCTCTGAGGCAGCCAATGAGATGAGAGATGGTCAAGTGACTCAGGTGACTCCCAGTACTGACAGGAGGGTCACTTCCCCAACATTAACCATAAACCCTATTTGTTTGTGCATGTGCACGGCCACAAAATCCAAGAACAAACACCATCAAAGCATGCGTGACATTTGGCTTTAACCAGCACATGTTGAGTGAGATGTTGGAGTTTATTGATGCTGTGTTTTGTTGTCATTAAACTGGATTTTCACTGCCAGTCAAAGTGACAGGAGAAAAGTGGGGCACGGTGGATTGCCAGGTTATTTTTGGTGCCATTTGATGTGTGCCTACATATCTGCAGTGTGACTTTTAGTGTGTGCGTGGGAGGACAGGCACTGACAGGAGTTGTGTTGAACACTGATAATCAAGCTGATGTGCTGTGACTGAGCTTGTGTCGACAGTAACTGCTCTCACCCCGTGGCAAAAGAGGTTGCCTGATTTTCCACGGTACATTTGTCTTGTGACGCAGATAAAAACTGCACTCATTATTACTGCTTTGTGAAAATATATGGTTGCAGAAAAACTCATTTGATGTGATATAGGATTTTGATTTGAGCATTTATGTCGCCATCTATCTTGAAATGACAACAGACACCAGCATAGCCTTTCAAAGTGCAATGCAGGACGTAAAGAACATCACTTGTGATGCATAAAGTTCAAGAAAGACAATCAAAACTTTTCAAAAAGATATTTCAAAGAGAATTATGCTGATTTGTTTAGGAGGAAATGTTCACAACACAGTGGTTAAGCACATAGTTACTAGGGCTGGTTTGGCTGAAATAAATATATGTATTGATTAATGACATCAATTAATGTAAAACGCAAGAGCACATTATGTAAAAATAACTTAATGAATGTCAAACTGATGCATTGTCACACAAAGTCTTGTTCCAGCAATGTCTCAACAACTATTGGACTAGGTGGCCATAACATTTTAAACAAACATTCATGTTCCCCAGAGGATATAACCTACTGACTTTGGTGATACCTTGACTATACACCCAGTAACACCAGAATCTTAAACATTTCACTTATCTGGTCACATACTGTATACTGTATACTGTAAACATCTACAAAATGGACAAGCACTACATTTGTATTATAATTCTGGTACAGAAATGTGTGGCCCTCTCAGGGAAAACGGTATTAACATAGATGATCCTATACCCCATCCATTCTTATCATCAGGTAAACATTTCAGGTTATCCCACAGTTTGATTTATGAGCAAATACCTGCAAGTGTTTGCATGCTAACATGCCAAACTAGGAAAGGGAACATAGTTATTTTCCAGCCCTATGCCTAGATATTTTGTAACAATGATATATGTTGTGGTTTAACTGATTTAAAAGCAGTTATATCCGAGGTGTGGCTTGGGAGTGGCTGGGCAGGTGACTGAGGATGGTCGCTGTACTGATTGAAGTGGGCGCCTCCTCCCTCTCCCTCCTCTCCCAGCTCACAAATGCCACACCCGCCATGTACTGTATGACCTGAAGAAATGTCTCCTTTTAGCCTTAACCAGCTTATTTAGGTGTATAATGTGAAAATTGTCACGATCTGTGTTGTGTTTTGTCTTGTCTTTTTCTGTCTTTGGTTTCCTGTTTTATTTTGAAAAGTGTTCACCCCCCTGTCTTGCCTGTCTTTCTGTCTGTTTTCCCTCCTACCTGATTACCCGATTGTGTTCACCTTGTGCCCCCGTGTTTTCTCCTCCCTCCTCACCTGTGTCTTGTTTTGTGTGATTAGTCTTGTGTATTTAAGTTCTGTTTTTTCTGTCTGTCATTGTTGGTTCATTGTTTGTCTTTGACTGTCACGCGTTAGTGGTCTGTTTTTGACTTTTTGCCTTGGAATAAAGGATTTTTCTTTGAAATCTGCATTTGGGTCCTGCCTGCTTCACTCAACCCTGACAAAAATATTAAATAAAATCCACATGTGAAAGTTTTTTAAGCAAGGAAAACAGCTGACCTGTTGTCGCGGTATCTCAGGGGATGCAGTTAGTGTTGTCAGCGAGTTTAATCTCCTCTCCCCAGCCTGATAACCAGCACTCAGTGGGCAAATACAGCGTGTGTCATCCTGAGATAAGAGCCGGGCTGCATTCATGGGATAAAATTGGATTCCAGTACATAACATCTGGGATAAGGAAAGCAGAGACAACAAGTTTCTGTTGAAATGCTTTCCCCGTCTGGCTATCCTTCTCTGACTCCCTGTCTCTTTGGAGACAGGGAGTCAGAGGGAGTGAAACAGAACATTAACAAGGTTGTAACAAACGTGGTGAGCATGTAACCGCTATAATGTCTGTAATGCAGACGTGTAAACTATAATAAGCGCTTCAGGTCAGTGGTAATGTTGACAAGTGTCAGTCGTTTCCGTCAATAATCTTTCTTTTTATATTCCTCCTTAGGGTGCCAAGCTTCCCATGTCCATCATCATAGTTGGTGTTGGTCAGGCAGAGTTTGACGGTATGCTGCCTTCAATTTCTTGACTGCTTCACAAACTAAAGATTTAATATTTGGGTTATTTTGTTTTGGCAGGCAAATACAAGATGTCATCATAGCAAACACATTAACAGCTGTTTTGTATTCTGAAAAGCTTGTATGCCTTCTAAATAATTTAACACGGTTAAAGGTATAAAAACAGGGGTCAATAATTGATATTTTAATTCTTACAACTCTCAGTCCATTGCTGTTACAGCCAGCGCATCAATTCAGATAAACACCAGAGAGAAAATCACTGTACAAACTAATTTGCGTCAGTGAAGAAGGGAAAGCGTGGGTGGCTGCAGGCATTATTGCAGAATGAATGGCTGAGGTTAATTGCTGGGTTTGCAGTGTTTAGAAGAGATTATCCTAAATTGCACAGAGACTTTATTACAGGATTTATTAGTTCATTAGACATGCAATAAAGACACATTACAGCTCACCACCCCTCCCATTTACTGAGGCTGAAGCAAAAAGATGTGTTTTTTATATTATGTAGGATAAACTTGAGCATCAGTAGTGTATCAACCTGGTATCTGCCCTCAGTTCTCATGTGTGTATGTATGTGTGTGTTCATCCATGCATGTTTGTGTGAACTTGTGTCTTCCAGCTATGGTGGAGCTGGATGGTGATGACATCCGGGTCTCGTCCCGGGGGAAACTGGCAGAGAGAGACATTGTTCAGGTGACTGCCCTTTGCAGCATGAAAGGAACTGAGAGTGTGTTCTCTGCACAAGGACACCAGTCACTGAAAAAAACAGATCTCACTATTTCAAGAATTACTCAAGGGCAACATTGTCCATGTAACTGACAATACTTTATCTAAACATTAATCAAGCCTAAGCGAATGCAGTCTTATGAGATACAGATCACCAGAAAAAGGCAACAGTGTTTCCAGTGATTTACAGTATGTGTTGTCATATCTTTATATTAGCATTTCACGTGCATGCGGTTGCCTCTGTAATGCTGGCACATTAAAAATGTCTGTTTCTGACAAAAGACCATCTGTTGGCACTGGCACTTCTAAAAGATTAGGACATCTGTGTGCGTCCTGTGAATTTCAATAGAGACCAGCATGCTAGAAAGTTTAATATTAGATGTGTCTCTAGGGCACTCTAGGCATAGGTTTTTCAACCGACTTTCTTTCTGTGTAGTGTCAAAACTAAACAGAATCAAGTTGGCTGATGATGTGCTGAGTTTCCAAATGTGTTTTCGAGCAACGATTTCATGGTTTGTGTGGCTTACTACCTTGGCTAAACGAAAGCTTGTGTGTGCTATGACAATTAATTTAAAACAATTAAAAAAAATCACGAGTCAATTATCAAACCCCAGAAGGAAACCTTATCTTTTAAGTTATTTTCAAGCACATTTATTTCCTCTGACTCCTGAGGGGAGCCAGAGCACAGGATTAGTGACAGATCAGCAAACTAAAGCTTGCAGGAAATGGCAAATGTTGACTAACATAGGGGCTTAAACATGAGCCCTCTGGATTTCCCCATTTAGAATAAAACCCACTTGTGTACATTGTCATACAGAATTTACAGCGTCTCATGAATACAACAGTGAACCAAAATCCTAAAATGGAATTATGCTAGGCAGAGGAAACGATATTTCGTCATGTTACTGCAACAGTTACTAAGTACATTTATATTCCCCTTTCTTCTTCAGTTTGTTCCCTTTAGAGATTATATGGACCGGACAGGCAACCACGTGTTAAGCATGGCACGGCTCGCTAAGGACGTGCTAGCAGAGATCCCAGACCAGTTCATCTCTTACATGAAGAGTCGGGGGGTCAAACCCAATCCAGCGCCGCCTCCCTACACACCGCCTGGACTCACACACCACCACACACTGATCTGAAGCCCTCCTCTTGGCTTTTCACTGAGGACTGACAGCATGCATCAGCCGCTCCAGAGTTCAGTGGGAACTCTTCCTCCTGTGTTATGGTGCAAACAGGAGATGACGCGACAGGAAATGGAAGTTGAATTTTGGGTCATATCCTCCCAGTGACAACTTGAGCAACGTTTTTTTTTTTATTTGGTTTGTTTTTCGGTGATATATTCATTTTGATGATTTATTTGAATAAGAGGCTCAGACCTACCAGAACTCGTTGGTGAAAGCCTTTTAGTCCGACACTGAGGCAGTGACTGTTCCACATCTAATCTGACAGCAGGTGGTTCAAAGAGGTCATGTTGTGGTTAAAACTTGTGCCTGTCTGTGGTTGTTTCTCTAATTGTATCAGGACATGTGAACTTTGACCTAAGCCTTGCTCGTCAGTCATTGGTGTGGCCTAACACAGTGATATTTTTTAGGCACCTTTTCCCTTCTGGAATACGTTTTTTAATATTTGGGGAGTATCTCCATATCTGCTAATGCATCGGTTATGATGGAGGAACACTAAAGATGTGTAGTTTACAGTTTATTATTAACATTAATCAGGCTTTTCTACCATGAGGTGTCTCCTCTTCTCTTCTTTGGTAGGTAAATGTTTATATCAGCATGTTGTATGAGAAGTTTATTCCCATATCCCAGTATATTTATTCTCCAATGTTATTTAGAGTGGCATGGACATTTGATGGATATGTTTTGAAGTGGTCACCAATTATTTGAGTGATTGCATATAAAAAGCACAACCTGTCTCTCTACCAAGGACAAGCTTAGTACGATGCTATCAATCATATTTAATCATTTTGAGAGCTGATGGTCACTGTTTCTAAAGAAAGTACACAATGTATTCATGCAAGTCAAATATAGTTGAACTGCAGCTGCAATTAAACATAAAATATTACTCAGGCTTGTTGGAGGTTCTCTTTCAGCAAGGATAAATTGCAATCACAGAGAATACATCTGAACAGAGGTAACAATAATAATTTCATCATAACCCCTGTTTCATTTTCTAATCCACACAAATGGTTATTTAGTATACAAAATGCATTACCTTATACAGCAAGTAAAACACAACAAAACATGTGATATATATTATTTATATCCAGAGAACTAATCTAGCAATGCAGGCGACAGTTCACTTTCCCATGGAGCAATTTGACTAAATGCCACTTTTGGGTAATATGCACAACTAAAGCACAATGTACACCAGACAGTGAGGGTCTTTGATCTTCAAGAGGCCTTGTGCCCAATCATTACTTTCAGTTGATGCATACATGTGATATTTAATGTAATACATTCACAATACAACTAAGTGACACACAGCAGTCAAAGGCAAATGGTAGCAGGTCAAACTAGGAACACTGGTTTGTTTTTTGGTTTAAGACCCACGTGTTATTCTTGCCTGAGGGCCCAATAGCGGGTTATCCGGTCCTGATACGATCCTAAACACACCGCCGCGGCAACCCAGACACTCAATAAGCAGAAATCTGTAAGCCCCCAAAAGCCACGCATTAGCAGTCTCCAACCCCCGTCATCATGGATTCCCACTGTAAGTCTGTGCGATCAGTGTTGCTC
The DNA here is from genome assembly GCA_031216635.1 of Dissostichus eleginoides. Taxonomy (NCBI): domain Eukaryota; kingdom Metazoa; phylum Chordata; class Actinopteri; order Perciformes; family Nototheniidae; genus Dissostichus; species Dissostichus eleginoides. The sequence continues at coordinate 16,267,185 of CM062265.1, forward strand.
CCTCGAGATTTACATCTCATACAGCCCGGTCGTGGCGCAGTACATTTCAAGTCTCTGGGCGGAGACAGTTCACAAGTGGTCTCGAGAGCTTTAGGATTTTTGTTCATTACATTCAGTACAAAAGTAATTATCTCGAGTGTAAACACATGAACAACCCGTCAATACCACAGGGTAAAGGGGGATCATTTTGTGCTAATCTTAGTTTGGCTTTCTGTAGCCTCCCACCATCTGTGTCCTTTAGTCTAAGGAAACGAAACAAACTGGCTTTCAAGTAGCAAATCAAATTTTACCAAAACAGTAACAAAAGCTTTTTAATTTGAGATGCATACCGGCACAATGGTGCAACAACAAGCCTCGACAACCCGATGATTTGTTGCCTTATAAACATTGAGACATGTCATACAGTCAACATTTGGAAATGTGAAGAAAATGATCCATGCATGGGGTGTTTTGATAAGTACACATTGTGCATACAGTAAGAGTTTTTTAAAGAAAGTTCAGAATACAATAGACTCAATTATTCTATCCTATCATGCATCCCATCTGACAAATCACATAGGATCTCTGCTCATGTTGCAATAACAATTGTTATTCGTGTTAACAGTGACATAACACTAGCCACATCATCAAGCATAAACATGTTGAATAATAAAGTGGTATTTTCATGGCATGCATGTTATTCATGTACTTAGTTTATAAAATGGGAGATTCCAGACTAAAATATCTCAACAATTGGATGGGTTTACAATACGTATATTTGTCCCGTCGTCAACATCCTAGAAGATGTATCCTTATGACTGGAGTTACTCTCTGTAGCATCATCAGGTCAAACTTTCAGCAAATGTTAACATGCCAACAAACTAAGGAAAGACGACAACAACACGCCAGCACTGTCATTTTAAGCATGTTGATGTTAGCATTTAGCTCAAAGCTGCACTTTGTCTAAGTGAAGACTCACGGAGCTGTTAGCATGACTGTTTTTTTTTGTGTGTTTTTCTAGCATCAAATAGACATAAACAAATTCTAAATCTAACTTTTACTTTTTCCATCTTTGACACAGCCGTTGCTCTTCTTTTAGTATCATTATTTTAAATTTCACTTGGTTTTGTTTACATGCTTGACCTACATGTGCCCCTCATTGATGTAGAGTGTAAACAAACACAAAGACAAGGCTACAATTATAAAACACTCTAAAAAAGGTGCCCTTTCCTTTCAAACTGACAAAGCGAGTAATTATTCTGAGCTCAAAAGGTTATTTTCAAGTGTCTAATGTAGCAAACTAAAAGGCCTTAAAAATCTAGAAGGGAGTCACTACATCTCATGTCTTTTATCGAATAGCAGCTCAGGTGGATAAGTATGGCTCTTTGGTTGAGGAGAGGAATTATTTCATAGTGGTCAAAATGGAAAACAGCTATTTGCTTGTATATTGTTAGGTGGTGTAAGAGGGGAAACAGTTATCAGTGAAAAGATAAGAGTGTGTTAGAATGTAAAGTGTATCAACAGCAGGTTTGCATACAGATTCTGGAGGCACTTTATCCTTGCGAGGAGTGCTCATTGTATATGTTTTATATATTATTACTGTATTGAAGATATTTATTTTTGGAGTTACATGTATGAAAAGCCATTGCTCCTGTTGTCTATGTCATTATGGTGACCTCTTAACCCACTGATTTATTAGTGCGACGGATTGACTGCATGTTTTCTTGGGGTACATTGACAAAGAGTGCCCCCTCTGTATAATAGGAACCAGCCCAGATTACATGCATGTCAGTGCCAAACTTGGCAGTAAGCTCTGTGGACTGTTTGCTATTTCTTCTCTCTTGTGCCTGGTTCTCCAAACATTTCTTGTCTCACCAGTACTTGAAAACTGTAGCTTAATTAGCATGTTACAGTTAACACTTCTTTTTTTATTATTTTTAGTCTATTCTCACAATTTCTTTTTATTCTTTGTATCTCTTGAGTTTTCTGATTTGCATGACTCCCTACTTTTGTTTAAATGGGGTTTTTAATTGTACATGATTATTGTCATATGGTGGGTTGTGAAATGCTTTGTATTGGATTGCCTTAACTGAAAATTAATTAAAAAACTACTTTTATAAAAGTTCTTAGAGCGTTATACCTTGATTTCACTGTTCAGTGTTTTCATTTGATACTTCAAAACAGCATCAATGAGGTTCATTTTAAAAGCTGCTGGTAAGATGAAAACATTCAGGTTATTTATCATTTTCACAACATTGATAATATATTAAAAAAGCTGCTTGTACAAAACAATGTTAAATAAGCCTCAAAGGATAAGTTGTTTCATACAGGTAGTCTTAATGTAAATGTTCAGCATTTCTTTCACTTAGGGATTAGACATTTTATATATCCTCTTTAAAATCACCACAGGAGATTGTAAAAAACAATTTTCTTGAATAAAAACATTACTTAATAATGTCTACAATACAAATAACCCTCTTATTACTTCAGAAGGAAACTCCATGTTCAGAAACGTTATCTGGTTCTTATCACTCTTTTAGAGAAACTACTGCGTACATGAATAAACGTAATAATAACTATGCTTTTGATTTTACGATTACATTGGAATATAGCTTAGATAATGAGACAACGGGGTGCAGTAGAGACTACTATTTTCATTCCAAATAGGTCATTTCAATCAGCGCAAGACGCAGAATAACCACCATTATTTTTATTATAAGTTAGTTATAATTGGCAAACATCTCAAAATGAAATGTTATGTTTTCCTTTATCAATATCAGTCTATGAGTACGAACTTATCTGAACACAGGATTTATGCTATTGATGACCCCTACAGTCTACTTGTGCTGTAGTGAACCATGCGTTATGTCCCTCTTTTGCATTTAACTTTGTTATCCGTAATTAGAGGCGCTCTTGGTAGATTTTATTAATACAGAATATCCATTAAATGTATTTGGTTAAATGAAAGCGATCATACTGGAACAGCTGAAAAAAAGAAGTAAAAAAAAGAACACAATAAATGTAGAAAGATAATGATTGTGATGCTTCCTACTTAACAACTAAGACACTTAATGTTGCACAACCATCTGTGCACAGTAAGAACCAATGCCTTCATCTCCATATGTCCTCAATATTCATTCAATTATGGATAGTCAAACATCCAATGGAGGACAATTGAAGGTTTACTATGTACGAAAAAAGTACAAGTTGATTAAATCTAAAGAAAAACGTAAGGAATCTTTTATTTTTAAGGAACAAAGGTACCATTTTGGGAATGCAAATATGGTCTTACACTTAATTGCAGTACCATCGCTCTTCAATTGTCTTTGCAGATTGTTTTTTAGACTAAGTACAAGACATACAATTTTTGTGGATTTCCAAGTTTCCTCCTGTCCTTCTGTACCAAGAATGAGATAAACCTTCTCTAACAGCGCATAAAAGTTTTGTCCTTAAATTATTCAGTTTGCATTATGTTCACCCTGTCTCTGCAGGCTGTGGTGAGAGCCATGACAGCTGTCACGGATCTGAATCAAACCCAAAACTAAAATATATATTTTATATATATATATATATATATATATATTTCCACCTCAGCTGATAGCATCTCTGCAGGACATTCTGTGAACATTGAAGGTGATGTATGCTCCACTGAAGAAAAACACATATATACATTTAGCCTCGAAAAAGTTCTCATTAAAACGTCCATTTATCTTATTTATAAAAAGCGCGATCCATAATTGCCTAGCCACATTTGAAATGGAATTTACTGGGAGGAATACAGACACCTAAACACACTTGAGAGATTTCTGATGTATATTTAGGTCAAGAGGAAATAACAATGTAGGGAAACAAAGTTTTCCGATGGACTTCTTTAGAATAGAGAATATAGAACAATTCAGACAGGCTGAAACCAATAAAATGTTAACCTAATAACTTTTGTATAAAAATAAGTATTCTGCACGGTCATCCTCTTTAAATTGTCCTGCAATCAAATGCATGCAGTCCAAGGCCATGCATTTGCTCTCTCAATACATTTGGAAAGCTAAGTTCTCAAAGAATAACAACAACCTCTGGTTATAAAAGTAAAGAAGTCTCAAACTTTCAGAAACAGCCTGGTTTCCAACTATCTTTAATTACCAAGACACGTTTTTTTGGAAACATAATGCCACCAAAATGTATGTCAACCACAAGTCAAGTTCATATTAACTACCATGTGTCAGCAAAATAATTACTGCCAATGGTCATCCATTTTTTACATTATCTGTGTGTTCTGTTAAGATGTGTAAACTAAAACAACAGGCAGTGGTCACATAGAGGAGCACTTCAAGGAATGATTTCACATTGTGGGGTATAAGCTTACCTCTTTGCTTGCCACTGGTTAGCATAGCTTAGCATAAGCTGACTTGCATACATGCATGTTTTCCCCTGACCAATTCAGATGTTATTTCTTATCTATTTAATCCATAAAATGCTCTTGAATATTTCTTGCCAGAGGACAGTCACTGTCATTAGTTTCCACCAAATGCCTAACATCATTGCAACAACTAGACTTTGTGAATATACTGCTAATTTCTTTGCATTTTGTGTTTTATACAGATTAAACAAACAAGTTAAAGGCTTACAAGCTATGTGAGCTTCAGCAGGTTTGGTCAGAGTCAGGCTAGCCGTTTCATTTCTGTTCCGCTGGTAATTTTCTCATGTAACACTCAGCATAAGAAAAAAGCTTGTTTTCCAAAATGTGGCATTATTATTTTATGGTGAATAATCCATCCACTTTGGAACATGATTGTGTTATTCACTCAACATCAGACCGGGGCTCAAGCTTATGGACGTCCAGGATCCTGGGGCCAAACTAAAATAGTATTGGGGAAGATTACAATTATTATCGGGACAATAATGAAACAAGAAAACAAACTGCATTTTTGTCAAGGCAGAAGGTCAATCTAAGAATAACCTGGCGGAGAAACTAAAAAACACTTGTGTTCTCCGTCATGTCCGATTCCAGAGTAAACGGCTCTGTGAAAGAGATAAAAGATGGAAAACCAGTGAATCATTTTGCAGAATTGTTTTATTGAAGCCTACAGCCAATGCATCTCTGATGCTTTGTTGATTTGAAGAGTGTGGGCCTGAAAGAGCAAGACTTGAAATCCCAGATGGCTGGCTTCAGCATTTAATGGCCCATCCGAGTTCAAAATGGAGTGGAAGCTCAAACAATGGTTTGCCTGGAGCGTTCAGCGCTTGACAGCATCAAATTAGTGCCTCTGCTGGCTGAACTGGAGGAGACACTACATGATGCTTACAAGCAGTACTCCCACTCTGTAAGGCTTTGCTCCCTGACACAGTATAAGATAGTAATGTTCACTTCAAGTTGGACAATCTTCAAGAGCTGAAGACCTTGCAGATGGTCTCTGATAGACTATCAACAACACGGTAACTTGTAGCAATGCAGGTCAGTAATATTTATTTTGTTTTAATAACATTATTAATGAACTTCTCAAAATTGTATTTATAATACTGGTATTTATGTAAGCCATACATGTCCAAAATTAGATAGTCTTTAACTTGTGATAATATTACTGAAAATCTGTAATGTAAATTGTGCTGTGATTATATTTTAAGCAATATTTGTTTAATGTTATGTTATATTTCTATGTGAATAATGTATGTTTTCAATTTCATTGTAAATATTACATATATTTTACACCTTTTATATATTTAATAATCCAAAGAAAAGTATATTCATTTTGATGCATTAAAATTAGGTTATTTTAAAACCATTTCTTAATTGGATTCAGAATGAGTATAGTATTGCGATACAAAATGACATATACCACGGTGGAAGATTTTAACCATAATTCCCACCCCTACTTGCAATATGTTAGGGTTTTATTTTTGTCACGGCAGTTTAGAGGGATTTTCCCGACCTGCACGTCTTTGTTTAGCTACAGGCACCTTGAACCCCAGGTAATGTGTCAGCGGCTGCTTCAGGATGCTGTTGGACAGGAGATCAGTTTGAGCACATGAAGGTCACAGTGGAGGTCACACAAGTGTTGATCATCCATGAGCTCATCTTGCTGCGAGCGTGGATTCTCCAGCATGAAGAGAATTATATCGGACTGGAGGTCTCTTCTGTTCACGGCCCTGCTGCACAGGAATTTGATGCAGAGAAAGCTGTCATCGAGGGATAGAGCATGGCTGCCGGACCAGAAGGTACAAGACTTATTCATGTCCCAAAATTCCTTTTCATGAGGCGTCTCAAGGTTTGTCTCTTGACTTTGTTACAAATTGTAATCCTGGAAACTCTGGTCTACAACAACATAGGAGGGAATATGATTTGATTGAATATTGGAATGACTTTCCTGTTTTTTGCATAATCGCTTAATTGAATAAACCTTTAAAGCCCTTATCATTGATGTCCAACCCTTGATTAAATTCAAAAGTTTGACGAACTTGGAGCAGTACGTTTCGACTTTTTTTGATACCATCATTTGTGTTTTCACAGGCACAGTTTAATGGAAGAAGGACATCCCTGTCGTTGCCAACTTGCCGTTAATTTGTGGAATGAACGATTTACCTCTAATGTCAATTTTTTTCTGGGTTTAATTAAATGATAAGGTTGATAAATGATCATTTTTTTTATTTTTGTTTAAGGTCACTTTGAATGTTTTAACCAAATGATAATGTAAAATAAAGAATAAAATCTGGGACCGTCCCATTCATTCAGGCAATTGAATTCTTGGGACATTTCGAAGAGCATGGTGAAAAAAGTCCCGTTTTCTCTTTAGGTGACCGCCTCAACGTTTTTAAAAGGAGTTGCATTCTCATCTTTAAATCAGTTTATTATTAAATTCATTGTTTTTAACCCGGGCGTAGCGATAGACAGATTCAGATTAAGAAAAGACTAAGAATTCAAAACAATAACGGAGAATCTCTCATCCCAACTTGTAATCAACACACTTCTAATATTAAATTACTCTAAGAGGTTTGTTCTACTCAAGCCAGAGTGTTTCACAGAAATGAAACCCTAAAACAGTTTGCCACATCTATTTTAGTTTACCCAGATTTGCTCTTTGCCCTTACCGTGTTGTAATGCAAGGCAGGCATCAAACAACACGTGTGCTTTGGCAGAGCGCAGCAGGTTGGCCTTTCTGCAGCAGCTCTGTTGTCGTACTCAGGGGCTGCTGTTGTGCCTACTGTCTCCAAACATGAGAGGATGATGGCAGAGGCAGCTGGGATGTAAAAAATTCTCTGACCAATGCCAAAAAAAAATTTATATGACTTGGCAGTCGCTAGAGTCATCAAATGAGTGGCTAATATCACAGATGTTCAGCTGAATTCAGCCCTGAGCACCTTAACTGAGCCCTGAAAACACATTCAGAGTAGCCAAAACCCGACTGTGAAAGTAAACTTAATCAGAAATGTCACCCTACAGATGTCTTAGCCAATGAGTAGATGAAAAAAATCCATGAGTGAAATAATCGATCCCATCCTATTATCATCAAGATTCCAACTCCAGTGAAACACACTCACTGGCCATTTAAGTCCTGCATAATATGAATTATTCTAAATTCAGGGCTTGTACTGTACTACTGAGCATCATGACATTCCTGCATCATAAGTTTAACATTAAACTGAATCAGAGAAATGTCTCATCATAGTTAACAATGATAAGACCAAAGCAAACACTGTGAGTAAAGCAACAGTCTGATGTTGTTTACATGATTACAGAATGTGACATAGCCCAATGAAAATCCTTTTTCACGAGAGAAACTTTTATTATGCAGAGAGTTTTCACTAAACATGTTTGCTGTGCCAGTCTGTGTCTCTTTTGTTTGGCTTTATGGGTTCCTTTTTCTACATAAGCCCTCTACATGTCCTCAGCTGTATTCCGAAATTAGGTTTAGAGAATTAATGAAAATATGGATTTTCTCAAACTACTGTCACCCCTGTGTCATTTTTTTAATTGCCAATGCTGTTGTCAGTCTGTTTTTATTCTACATACCCATCGCAGACAGTATATTTTATTATGTTTTATAAGTCTGCTGTGTCCTTTGTTTGAGCTCAAGTTCTTTACACTAAAGTATCTAAAAAGGTGACAGGTAAATGATGGGACAAGGATATTATGAGGATGAATAATTGGAACGCAGCAGTCTTGAGGAACTTGACAAATATTTCTGTATTAAATGTGACCACAATACCTCACAACAATGCTACTGTCCTTGAGAATGTGGCTGCTGATAACTAACAAGTTTAGTCCCTTTGCTTCAGTGTGCAGGTAGTGTAGCAAACTGCAGATACAATCATTGAAGGTTAGGCTCCTCTGTAGGGGAACAGGCCTCACTCTGCACAATATAAAGTGGAGTTCAGGATTTACATGCAGCTAGAATAGACAGCTAGGGAGAATCACACACCTGGTGAGGATGTGCAACATTTCAGTGGGTGCCAAGCATGACCTACATACAGAGAACCTTTGGGGTAAAAACATGCGAGTTGGTGCTGGAGTCTTAGTTTGGGGAAGTCTTGGAAATAACACTTGACAGGGAGCGCAGAATCAAGGCAACAAAGTTTTGTGTTTTTGAGTTCAACTTTCCAAAGAAACAGATATAGCTGGTTTCTGAATGTACAAGTGTCCTTTTCTGAAAGTTTCTTTGCCTTCTCATGGTTGCAAAAGAAAAAACTAAGATACTTAGATCACAAAGTGAAAGAGTTAAAACCATCTTTTCATTATCAAACCAAACATTTTTGCTGAAATCAGTTCCAATTTGTGACTTTACTTCTATTTCAGTGACACATGCAGCCAACATATACAAGCCGTCCTTTGATTTGCCATTTTAAAAGGGCACTAGTACCCAGACAAAAAGGGCAGTAGCTTTTTGTCCCCAAGACCCCGCATTTAGGCGATTAACTCAATGTGATACAGGATATGATAAACAACATAATACATGTGAGATGACACAGAGGTCACAGCGTCTGTAGGTATTCAGTTAGGCCATTGGAGAAAAATAAAGTTACAAATTTCCATGTCATAAAATGTTGTGTGCAGTTATTTTCCAAAGATTCAAAATATTTTGGAGTTTTTAGGGAGTGTTCATATCATCAGCACCACTAGAATTTTCAAAAGGTACAAAGTATAAGCCCCACAATACTCTAATTGGTCAATGGGCCACAGTTCCCTAGCTTTCCGTCTAATTAGCTGGAGATGTATACTCCAGGGTTTTCAAGAGACAAGGAAGTGCAAACTGTGATTAGAAAAGGATCATTAGTACGAGCAACAGCAAACAAGAAGGGAAGACAACTAAGTCTATAATCCTTGAAAATTAATTAGTGTACTTGAAAGTCCATGTCTGTTTTCTACAGAGAATCAACAAACTAAAATGTCAAATTAAAAGATGAGCCTGGATCTTTACCATCAAGGGTAAGCTGTAGATGTAACCTGTCAGTCATACTTCAATCTGTGCTCGATAATAATTAGCTGCACCCTCCTGAACGCACATTTTTTTACTTCAAAACAGAACGTATTCTATACATAAGGCTCGCTATTGCAGGAAATGTTTCAAGGCACATTGTCAGAGAAAATCCCCAAAAGTGGCATCCATATTGGCTTCAACCACAACATATAGTTCATTCAGACTTAAGATCCAATCCAAATTAACATTGAGTAAACTCACTCAATTATTGTTAGTTCAGTTCAGCCGACACACATGTTTTGAGAGTTGTTATTTGGTGTCTTGGCCCTGACCTTATCACACCCCACACAACAAGATCAGCTCAGCAAAGCAGACATTTGGGAGCGACAAAAACAAACCACATTATTAGATACAGATCTCAACACAATTTACTGTATGGAATCTACCACCTCTGACATCTAAGGGGAATACAGCACCTATAAGGAATCAAAATGGATACATCTTAACCTAGCTATTAAACTGATGTGAAGCAGCAAGATGGAAACATACACATATGGATCAGATGATCATCAACACATAGTAGACATATAAACAAAACAATTATGACATCTTAAGCTCAACAAAAAGGCATTGTTTTAAGAACATCTTCTTGAGATGTGTTATGTAGGGTGATAAGCCATCAGTACTTAACCTTAGCAATGAGTGCAGCTGAGTGCAGCAGCAGTATCGACAGAAGCACAGCAGTTAAAATCAAGAATTGTTTAGCAAGATGACACATTGACCCACAGCTCGCTGAAATATTTCTGCTACACTTAAAGTAACTCCTTAAGTTCCCCATGAAGCCAATATTACAAGGGAACCAGAGGTGTGCATTGCTGAAGGCAAGTACCCTCATAATTATAAATGAACAATGAGACAATAGGGTAGATCCCTAAAGACAATGAATATTCAATATTAACCTCTCTAACCTCTCTGCGACCTGAATTTACAGTGAGCTAATAGAAGATTCACAATAACAAAAAGGCATGTAACCTGAGGGGAAATCAATTCAGTCCATAACTCACAATAGCCAAACATTAATATTTATATTCCTAAATTAGGTTCATTAACAAAAGGGACGCACAACAATCAGGCATTCGAATAAATGTGTCAAACAACCAATAAACACATGCAACACAACAACCATAACAATGCAGAGTATTAGCAGCTCAGTGAGAAAAGCTTTGCAGACACCAACACATCAAAAGCAGATTTCAGGGTAAAACATTGCCAAGCACACACACCTCACAGAGACCAACGGAACAGAGCCAATGACTTCACATGCTAATTTAAACAGTAAGCCCCTTACTTTGTTGATGGGAAGCAGACCGTCCCAGGTATCTGAGCAGAGGGTAGATCCTTTTAGAGAAGCTGTCACAGTCGCAAAGTCCCAACAGAACAAACTCCAGAGAACTCCAGATTATGGATTGAAGTGGAGGCCAAGCAGTCCAACAACTATCAAAACAGTAGCTTTGAACAACCGCGATTATTCCTTGTCCAATATTCATGAGACAACGTGAACAGGTGGCAGGTAAGCTAACTAGCTAATGAAATGCAGACTTCACCTGCAGCAGAACTTTGTTTACGATGGAGGTTAGCTAGCAAACGAGCAATGCAGTAGAATCTCATGACCAACTCAGCGACAAAAGGCTAGCTTGCACTGCAAAGGGTGCGTTTGATATATGCAGTGGTGTGAAAAGTAGGCCTATTCGGTTAAAAAAGTACTGTATGTGTGATAGAAGGAATGCTTACATAATTATACAAAAGTATAACCATCAACAAATTGCATAAAAGTCCTCATCATGCAGAATGGCAGTGGCTCATTTCAGAATAATTTACATTGGATAATAATTTGTAATGCATTGTAATGTTGCAGCTGGTAAAGGTTGGGCTGATGTGTTGCTGTGTTGTGAACAGTCTATGATCCACACACATGGATTAACATCGATTTAATACATTAATGTAGCCTTTGTTTCTGCTAAAAGAGGTGTCGACCAGCTGGTGCAACAAGAAAATCGGCGAAATCGAGTGTGACTATTGAAAAATAAATCATTATTATATTAATATTGACAATAACAACCGACCGTCGTGGTAGGGCATTTGCTTGGCATTTCCGGGTATTTCTCCACTGGTTACAGTCTATGGTTGTGAATAACCCCCCACCCCCCATGATTGAGCCTGATCTAATAGTTGAAGATTATATTTTGTAAATATGTATATGTAAAGTATCTAGTAAATAAAGATATCAAATAAAATTGGTGAAACAAAGAGCATGTTTTTTTTTTAACAGAAAACCAAAATACTCAAAATACAAGGAGCTCAAACCTAAGTACAGATTGGCAAACAAAGACATGTATACATATACTATACAATATATATATTTTTATAAATCAAAGGGGGAGGATCTGGATTTAAAAAAAATACAAATTTAAGACCAGGCCCATATGCTTTATTAAACAACAGTTGCTAAACAAAGATCACCAGCACTTTGTGCACCAGTGCAATAGGATGGACTAATGCAGAGTGACATGCAGGGAACATTTACTGGTGCAGGCACTGGAGGAAAAACCAAAACACCTACAACTATTGATCAGTTATTCCATTACACAGGGCCAGAGGAGAGGATCTAAAGCGAAAAGAATTGAAAGCCTCTCTCCTCTGGCTTCTCATTTTCTCTAATTGAAGAGCCACTGAAATTACACCTTTTGGCCCCACAATCTCATACGCAGAAAATCCACCGATGCAGCTGGCATCAGTGCTCCCACATTCTCTTCTCACTCCAGTTTTTGTACCCTTTTCACCAACAGTCCCCCTCATTGACCTCAGTTTTCCTGCACAGCTGCACCTTATTAGCCAGTATATTATTAAGTCAGTGTTAATCCGTCGTCTGATATTGCTGTACTGCTCTATTCTTTTGCCTAGGCTGCCTGTTTTAGTTTGTTTTAATCTTTCAATCTCATCCTGCCTTGTCTGACGCTTGAACCTTAAAGCTGGGGTAGGTAATTTCGGAGAAACCAGCTCGAGTGCGCTAGAATTTGAAAATACACAACCGGAGAAAATCTGCCACTTCCTTACAGAGCCCCTCCTCCAACACACACGAACGCGCACATGATCAATGAGGGCACGAGATAAATTTGTGCACAGATGGAAAGCTGACGGGCAGGTAGGCCATCCAGTTATTTTAGCCGGGCCGGCTAAAATGATTGGTCGTGCTTTTTACAGTACTACGGCTTCCACAGATGACATTTTTGTATGGATTTTTTGTCAAAGCACTTAAGATATTCATTGCTATCGGGATGTTAAGAGCATTCCATGGAATATAACAAAAAGTGTATCTCGAGCCGGTTTCTCAAACTTGCCTACCCCACCTTTAATTCCCAGCATTAACTGTTACTGTAAATCAGTGAAAGGGATCTAGCAGAGAGACTCTGATATACTGCATCTCCATTCTCCATTTCTTTGACTTTCTTTTTAGACAAATTTGATTGGATTTCATTCAACATGAGCTTGTAAAACTATTGAAGGGAAATTCAGATTCAAATTTCAGTTTTTTTATGTTAGAACAATATTAACATGTTGTATGTGAGTAGTCGATTAACCCTCCTGTTGTCTTCGGGTCAAATCTGACCGATTTAATACTTTCATCAATCATAACTTTTTTGTTTTAGATTTGATTGCATTAAGGCTTTATGATATCCCTCACAGTAGACATTTGAACATATACAATTGCTGATCACCACTTTCGTTGAATTTTGGATGATTTAGTCAACTTTGTAACACCCATGGTGTTCCCGGTCAAAAATGACCGCCATAAAGAAAAGGAATTAGTAACCATCCGGATCAGATAAAACACACACACAAACACCCACACCCCCACACACACATACTCTAGATGTGTCCCCCCCACCGTATGTGCCCAATCCCCCCATGTGAATCACACCTGGCACACACAAACACACAGAACAATTTGACACATTTCCCGCTCTTATGTGCCCATCCCCCCACATGGATCACATCTGGCACACGCAATACATGTTCAGTGTCTATTCTTTGTATATTTACTGCAGTTTTTCATGTATACCAGTAGTCTGATACAATATTTATAGTTTGAAAGGGTGTTCAAGGAAATTTGGTGATGATTAATGGTTTTTGTGTTAATGTAATAGCAGTTAAAACAGGACCGGTCAAATTTGACCGCGAACACCAAAGTAAGGGGGGGGGGGAAACGAAGACAATAGGAGGGTTAAATCTTCACCCTGAAATCCTATTTTCTTCCCCATAGGTTACAGGTCAAAACTGATGTTGTATTTTCTCACACTATCATATTTATTCCTGTTAACATTTTATGAATATTTGCACGTTTGAACAGGCTGGTAAATCTTTGTGCTGTTGCTTTTATGTTGCGATCACCCAAACCAAATCACTAGATCCCATGTGATCTGCTTTTACATAATGTAGTTTATGATACTTAATCTTACATATTTGCATGATCACCAGTCACGCTCATTGGTTTCATTTGATAGCAGCTCTTCCTGTGTCTGTGGATGAATTTAGGATTTGGGTACATTTGATTTGCTTTGATGTTTATTTCATCTGCGATCCAATTTTCTGTGTGTGAGCCGTCACACTGACTTTAGTGTATGAGATAGCTCGAAGTGGGTGTGACATCCCTGCTGATTATCCTGCTGCACGTTTCCTAATCAAGACTTTATTCTTTCCAGAAGAGATGGAATTGCTTGACTGGGCAACCCAATTTCCATCTCATTCTCTGACATCCCAGGGTACAATGTGCGGAGGAAACATGCTCTTTCAGTGTTTTCATCAGTCCTCACAAATAATGCAGCTGCCAAGGCGGAGTGTATGCAACAAATACTTTGGACCGAGATGAGCATAATCTGCTGCAAAGAAACAAAATACACCAATTATATACAATAAAACAACACATTTATCCATAACATAACCTCCTTAATCAAATGAGTTTGGTGGTGTGAACATTTTGTGGTTGGATGTTGGATCACAATATGGCTGCAGAATTGTACAGGTTTCGAAGGCAGGTAAACAAAGTGCATGCTCATAAGTGACTGGCTCCTGTTTAGAGAGAGAGGAATACAAAATAATCCCAAAATAAAATAGCTGATAGGCAGAATCTATGACAGAGCTTTTCCCAAGGAGATGCTTGACTTGGCAAGAGGAAACACAATTTACAAACTCATTTTATTATTATTAGTTTCATGATTATGAATGAGGATAGAGATACAGCAAGATACACTCTTAATCCCCTGATAGTTTCTAAACTGAATGATTTATTTGTTGTCTTTGGTTTACACGGGTCACTGCACAAAGGTAAAAGCATACATGCATGGGCAGAATTGGTTAGCTTGTAGTTGAGTGACTGTCAGATGGAAATGTACAAACACCTCACTGAAAGTGATGGATCATTTTGTGTTTCTGTGATGTGTGTGCTGCACACACCAGGCTCTAACATGTATGAATGAACAGCAGTAGACAGATGTTAATAAAAGTGGATAATGCAGATGCCTTGGAAAATGCTTTGGTCATCAACTTCCTTCAATTTATTTTCATTGTGTGTGTGTGTGTGTGTGTGTGTGTGTGTGTGTGTGTGTGTGTGTGTGTGTGTGTGTGTGTGTGTGTGTGTGTGTGTGTGTGTGTGTGTGTGTGTGTGTGTGTGTGTGTGTGTGTGTGTGTGTGAGAGAGAGAGAGAGAGAGTGTTTGCCTGTGTAAAAACCAGGGTGGGGCAGCACTCAGCAAAACATCATCAGTTGGGGAATGTCGCCATCTTCTGGAGATAAAACTCTAGTGTGTGTGGGTGTGCAGAAATCATGTTTGGAAATGTTTTATATGGACTGAAGTTCCTCACATGAGAGCAACAAAAAGGACATTATCATACAAGAGAAGTCAGAAGCGCCAGATTCAATCTATTGGATAAAGCAACAAATAAGTGTAACAAATTATCTTATTAGAGATGAACCCAGAGCTCGTTTTAAGCTACACTTCATGATGATAAAAGTTGCCTTCCATGCAAAAGTTATGAGTCCCCAGACCCTCAGACTGAATTTCTAAGTAGTTAATTACAGGTAATTATATTCAGCTGGTGTTGGTCTGGCACCCCAGGTGTAAATCAGTCTCTAATTAGATTAGAAAGCCATTGAGCTTTAGGTCCTGTAAATGATTTAACAGTAATATGTGTGGCATATAAGTTGAACACATAGCAGGACGGAGACATGCACAGACAATGACTTGTAGAGGCAGTGGCTTGCTAATTGTACGCTCCTCATGCAATCATGCACTTTTAGTTAGGATTACGGCTGTAAAAGCATTCAAAATATCCTCCCTTAGTTTTATTCCTGTATTTTAGTTTTGTATTTCCATTATGTCAATCAGGTTTCTTTATTGATCTATTGCAGTTATCTTTTTTCTAGAAAAAGCCCCTTGTTTTTTACCCCATGTTGCATTTAATTTAATGTGCAAAATGGTGCAGTGGTATACTGTACTCCTCGCACTTCTGTGAGGAGGTTGCATGTGGGTTTTCTTTGGCTTCCTCCCACAGTTCAGCTGATGTGATCTGTCTTTATTTGTCTGACTGACGACCTGTCCTCACGCTCAATGTCTGTCAGGGTCACCTCCTGCCAAGATGGATGGATGCTTTTTAACACATAATCTACTTTTAATCCAGTTTGGAGAAGCTGACTGACTTTCTGATTTACTCCAGTGTAAACATGTGCTGATACTGCCTTTCAGTTGCCACAGTCATCAGCCTTTATATGGAAGTTAGCCAATGTCAGGCAACGCAAGCACTAAAATGCTGCTGCTTTAATGCAAGTTCTGTTCTTTCTATTTGTCAAAGTATTGTGATATCTGTATCCAACCCAATACAATGGAGGAAAGTGGCACATTAAAGCACAATATTCATATCGGGGCCTTTGAATGGATATTGTATACAGTTAAAACTTGTGGGGGGTTTAATATGTGTTTTAGTGCTGTGAGCACCAATTACAGTGAATTACCTCATTTGTATTGAATGTGGGGTCTGAATTCATCAAACTGTTACAAACTACTGTTTGCATATTGTACGTGTTCAAGACCTCAGTTTCAATCTAACACTCACTTTTTGACAGTTCATTGCTTATCTCAATGGCCATTATTTGATCAGTTTATTGGCCAAATTTTCTCTTTTTTTAATTCAGCTCAATATAGCCTACAGTTGTACCTTTACAACTTTGTTCTTATATCTGATCTGTCCTTAAAGACAGTGTAACACTTACATTTTTTCTACAAAGGATACAGCGAACAATCTATCATTGGCTTAAGCAGAAATAGAGCTTGCATTTCCAAGTTTGGCCGAAAATATTCAAATCAACGATAACAGATGATAGGTTGTGACGTTGAGAGTGTTTGAACACCGGAAGTTCAACATATAGCTCCCCGTCTGCGGCTGCGCGCAGTGTCCGATGTGAAGCTGCAGCGATGGCTCCAAATGCAGATGTTGTCGAGTGGCAGACTTCTCAAATAATCAAATATCTATTTGCGGATGATGATTTTACTAATCGTCGATTAGATGCTGGACTGGAAGTGGACGGCCCCCCAGGGAGCGACGGTTAGTTGTTGTTTCTCTCCGTGAATTATGTAAAGTGCTCGTGTGTGATATCAGCTGTAGCCTACTGAGGAGGTGCACGCTAACTGTTAACGCTAGATACAGTGAGTGGACTTTCATTTTCATTTTCAAAACGAGAAATCGAGTTAGTGATATTTCATAGGCTTTAATGGCATATATTGATATTGTTTTTCTACATCAGGCGAGTTTATGTTCGAATACACGACACCATACAATGTAGCGTTAACACCACAGGTGTACAGTACAGGC
Source organism: Dissostichus eleginoides (assembly GCA_031216635.1). Classification (NCBI taxonomy): domain Eukaryota; kingdom Metazoa; phylum Chordata; class Actinopteri; order Perciformes; family Nototheniidae; genus Dissostichus; species Dissostichus eleginoides. Next base: position 16,284,492 of record CM062265.1, read on the forward strand.
TTACGCAATAATTAGTTTTGTCCGTCTACGTTACGTTTTTCGTCAATTGTTTCTCTTTTAAACATTTGAATAGGCGAATTTTAACCTTATAGACAGTCTATGCTTTTTACACTACTGACAGAGCACCGTGTAGCTTTTTGCCCTGTTAACCTGTCTGTCAGAACCGGCTTTGCTTTGTTGTTGTTGACAGGCCATAGGTGGCTGATAAACACGTATTCCCAATATAGGCAGGCCTACAGTAAATAGACATGTGTAGCCTGCTGTCACATTTTTAATGTTATATCGTTTTTTTCTTTTCTCCAGATGAACATTTTGACCCAGTTATAATAGGTGACAAACTGAGGAGTGTGGCTGATTCCTTTAATGACGATGTCCTTAAAGCTGCAGTGAAAGACATGACGCAAGCCGCAGCACAAGAGGTACACACACTGAAAATGCTTTAGATATAATAATTGTACTTGATATGCTTTTATAATTTGTTTTACATTTTCCATTCAAATGAAAGTAGTAATTGTCCTTGCTCTGCTGTGACACATCTTAATCAAACAATGGCATTCAGTGGATCAGAGGTTGAGGGTAGGACAAGCACTGTTTGCTTTTAACTGTTGCCAAGATTTAGCAGCCAGATCACACACACACACATTTACACACACATTGACCAGTTTACTCTGCATTGGGTTGAAATGTAGTTTTGTTAGTCAACCGTGAATTGCTTGATAAAATATCTAATAACACTGTTCTTTAGAAACTAACTCAATAATCAGTAGCTTAAAACTGCTTGTATTTTAAAATCAAACTTCCAGAAATCAATGTGTACAGCCACACAACTATGAAAACATTATAAACTAGATCCACATTTAGTTTTTGTTTTTTTGTGTTTCCAAACTTTGAGAGGACTGGAGTATTTTGGCTGTAGTCAGGACCCATCCTAATGTTACGTGATGTCTTAATAATGGATGGTCTTCTGCCTAGGCAATAGAAGCAGCGTTCACCAACGGTGTGGAGGCCATTTTCCAGTCTCAGGTCTGTCAGAAAGCTGAAGTGGCTTCAGAGGTGCAGCTGATCAGGGCGTCAGTGGCCTTCGGACTTTATGTCTGGAAGTCATCCCCAGAGTTGAAAAATAAAGTCCAGTGTGCCATGAATGCTTTCCTCAACAGTCGTGTGGGCCCATGGCTGACCCAGCAAGGCGGATGGGTATGAAGTTATTTTTATTTTTTCTGAATTTAGATAACTACTTGCTACTTCTTACTCGGGTTGGAAAACTACAATATCAAAAGGCAATGGAGTCTGAGATAAGATTTAAATTGTTGCAAGGGTCACGTTTTTGGACTATTGCACTTTCTATTTGAACCTCATGAGTGTTCATATTTATGACATCAATATTTTTAAACACAACACAACGCACAGATTCCAATTATGTGGGTTGATTATTGTGTGTTTTTCAGTCACGTAGTTTTACTCAACCACTAAGCCTGATCATCAAATTACTGAAGCAATACTGCATTGTGCCCTCGTGGTTACCCAGCTGGTATTACACCACTTCCTCGAAGGCCGTTAATTCTCGTAAAATGAAACTGCCCTAAACTCGTTTATCCAGCTGCATTAGAAACAGCAGACTAACTCAGAAAAGCACTGCTGGAATTTTAACCACGCTCTGGTTCACCAAAGTTACGCATTTACTTTTTAAAACTGCATTTCCTGAATGATATTTCTTTATATCACCTGTATCTGAACATACTGCTACCAAAACAATATTTTTCTTTGGGTTGAATGTCTAATCAGTGTATATTAGGTCATTTAAAAAACTGAACAGATTAATGAATCTACAGTATATTATGCATGTATCCTGCATAATTCTGCAGCCATTTTTTACTTGATTATACAGTAAAAGCTACTTTTAGTATATATTTTCAGTTTGGACTTCAGTGTTTTGTTATGTTTTTCCATTTAAAACAGTTAAAGGAGCTGCAATCGGTACATTGTCGTTCTGTTTTAAGTGACAAGTCAATTTTGTCTGAGAGACTGGATTATTTAGCAAACTGTAATTTTGTGTGTGTTTTGTTTGTTTCAGGACCGAGTGAGCATTTGAGACTGAATCATGCCGAACCAGCCTCCCTGTGATGAAGTATGCCAACCTGAACAACACTATTCACCAGATGACCTTGTGGAGGCATTATATCAGTGTGCAATCTGTCTTCAGGGTTTTTTCAATCACACAGACCAACACCTGAGAACCTTCTAAATCCCTTCCTTAGAATTTCAGTTTCTGTTTAAGACAATCTGACCTTAACATCATGTGCTACGGAATTCCACGCCCCAGGTTAATGCAATCTTATGTTTTTTACGTTTAGACTTAGTTTCACTTCCTACTGACATTGGTTAATTCAGTGGTTCCCAAACTTTTTCAGTCGGGCCCCCCTTGGGTAATTGGAAATATTTTCGGGACCCCCCAACCCGGTTCCCATCTATATTGGTAGGATTAATTGTATATTGTTGTAAAAACATTACATTTTCTCTGCTAATAATAAGATCCAACTATAATTTTATATTTTATTATGGATTACACATGAACAAAAGTGCTTTGAATTAATTTGGCCTAATTAAAACTAGTAGGCCTTCTTCCCTGAGTAGTAGATTTTTAAATTCAAATTTCTTTAAGGAAAATATATGAATGAACTACTATTTCTACTGCAGGTTGCAAACGATCACATCACTTTACCATTCCTATTCTACACATAGCCTATCAATGACTTGTGTGTGCTTGCTTTCCCTTGCAGATCTTCTCAACCGGGGCTGTTGTTTTGAGACTCTCAGTTCATTCTCAATGTTCAGCTTTGATCTGTATTTCGTTTTGATGGCAGCAACAGCAGAAAAGCCTATCTCACACAAGTGGGATGTTGCAAAAGGCAGCATTATGCCCACAGCTCTCTGACCAATGAGATATTTTCGAGCAGTGTTTGTTTATAATTTAATAATAATAATTTTTTTTAAATCTTCCCGCGCCCCCCCTGCAGTACCTCCGCGACCCCCCAGGAGAAATAACATGAATCACTTGAAATTCCAGGTAATTTATTATAAAGCAAACAAACAATGATTTAAATGATTTGAAATGACATAATTCTTATTAATACGTTTAATTTGAATCAGAAGACACTTGATATCATAACATGTAGCTGCTGGATTTATTCTGGACCGAGCCAGTGCTTTCACTAGTTTAGCATTTTCTATTCACTGCGCGCTCGATGGCGTAGGCTCATTTTGCATATTTATTTTATGCACATGCGTTCAATGGGGTTTCTGCAAGTTTCTATAAATTGAATCGATTTAACATTTAATTATTTATTTTGCTAATGTCTCTTTTTTCTTGCCTTCTTGTGTGTGCCAAAAAAAAGCTTTTAAATTCATCCTGTTCACAATTTGTCCTCCATAGGTGTCTTAACTGTGTGCACCCAATCAGGGCATGCCATCATGGGTGCACTCTCAAAGATACTTGAATGTGATCTATGTTCCTTATTTTTCCACAGAGTTATAGAGGTATTCCAATGTTTAAGCTTTTGAGTCTTTATATTCCTTTTTTTATTTTTTATTTTGCTGAATGTCTTAAGCACATTTTTGTACTTGATTTACACCGAACACGTTTTAGACAATGCATGCAATGCTTACATTGAGTTAAACATTTAAAATGAAATATACATACTTGTTTAAGTAGGAACAGTTTAGAAACTTTGATATCGTAGCTAAAAGTTTAAATATGTTGGTTTAGTCATTCCAAGCACAAACTTGCATCATTTGAAAAGTGATGAACACAAAAACGTTTTAATTCAATATTTTTGCAGTCTGCTTTGTTTTTATGCACAGTGTCTTTAAAACCTGATTAAAGGTCACCTGATTTTTGTAATTGTTTCAATAATAAAAGGGGAAATGATCTGAAATGAAGCCTTTAGCCTCTTTTTTTTTTTTTTAAAGTAAAATGTAATAATTGTCCTGTACTATGATGACATTACTACTTTATCTTACTCTTACAATCCAAATGTGTTTTATATCAATAAAAAAAACTTTTCCTCCCATTATCACAGGAAAAAACTATGGCAGTAGAAAAATATGATGTCATATAAACGGCAGGTTAAATAACACGAACAAGACTTGCAACACATGTCTTCATTATAGTTATACAAATAAGATTAGATAAGGGAGTGTTTTGAGATAATTCATTTGTTCTTAACCTGGTATACAGACCTGAACTATTTCGTATATCCTTTTTTTAACATTAGATAAATGTCTCCACCACATATTTAGTTTCACGACTAAGCAGCAGAGGGCAGTACTGACCATTTTCAATCCTTGGATGTATCCATGTATTTAAGCCAGCCATTACATTAAATAGCAATGTTCAAAGAAGGGTTTGTGATTGTTAAAGCCCACACATAAACAACAAGCCTGGATCTATTGTTAAATACGGTTTTTCTTCTTTTGCAGATTGTTTGCTTGTTGGAATGGTATTTTAAACTAAGAAAACATTAATTTTTTTCTGAGTTGTGATCACAGAGCTGGCTTTTCTGTCGCTGCAGTGCACACTTGCATGTTAAGGCTGTGGGTGTTCACCTTTGTGTTGACGGTTAAAAGTCAAGGTTGCTTGTAAATATGTGAGAAATTCTTGCTGACAGTCTTGACACAACACAATCCCAATGCCTTCTTCCCAGAACATTTCATTTCAAGTCCATTGGCTTGGTGTGTATATATTTGATTTATGTACAGAGATTGCATTGCTGTAGCGGATATTCACGACCACTCCCAAAGTCAAGTGGTCCAACATCTCTGAGCTGCTGTTTGGCGGAAGATATGAAGCAGCTGGGAGGCAGATCCACAGCTAAAAACTTTACAGGGTAAAGGAGGAAATCATTTTTGACCACAGAAAGAGCTGCAATCTATTCACTCTTAAAGGGCAGATATTTACATTTAAAAGAACCACAACCCATTGATTGACAACACCTGTCATCAAATTAGTCAGCGCCCATGATGTAAGTTACTTTAGTTTATACAATATGAGTTTCCCCCCGCAGCACAGCAGTTAACATAAACTGTATTGACAACATGTTCACTATCAGCCCAAATAAGAGTCCCCTTTCAGTGTTGTTCACCCATCTATGGACCCACTTAATCAGATTGTTAGAACTATCTGAATCTCTAGCAACTGTTTCTGAATAACAGTGTCTGACTACATGAATTATACACTTCCTTTTGACATTGTTAATGTACATCAGAGAATATTGCACAAATCATGTTTAATTTATCACACTGGTCTAGTCAAAGTTAACAGAGCAAAACTTAAAGCCACTATACCTGTGTAGTATTAAAATACTAAAAGCGGTTGCATCAAAAAAGACAATGTGTTGGACATGTATAACCCCATCTCCCAACCATAGTTTAATGAATGGGCTCAAAGAAACACATTTTCCTTCTGGATTTTTGTTAAAAGACAAATCATTTGAAAGATGCTTTAATATCTTATCTTGTACATATCTTGTATAATATCAACGTTCACACAAAGTGGCTTTAAAAGCATAATACATAATGTAAGAAAATAATGAAGTTTACAAGAGCAGCATTAGTAATACAGTGAGTATACTTATCAAAAACAATGTGTGTGTGTGTGTGTGTGTGTGTGTGTGTGTGTGTGTGTGTGTGTGTGTGTGTGTGTGTGTGTGGGTGGGGGTGTGTGTGTGTGTGGTGTGTGTGTGTGTGTGTGGGTGGGTGGGTGGGTATGTGTGTGTGTGTGTGTGTGTGTGTGTGTGGTGTGTGTGTGTGTGTGTGTGTGTGTGTGTGTGTGTGTGTGTGTGTGTACGGTATATGTTGTTACACACAGTGACAGCTCAGAACGACAGGTCTTAACAGGTTCATATTAACAGGCCTGTTTATCTGATTGGAAAGCATCACATTGACCTAGTTGTTGACCTCCGCAGAGACGTAAACTCTTGATGAGTTCCTCAGCTGCACTCTTGCCTTCTGGTTCCCATGTAAACAGAGTGATCCTTTCACCCTGTCCCACCTTACCCGCTCACCCTCATAACCTTCTCACTGATTCACACATGTGCAGCTGTATCTGCCGAGTGACAGAAGATCAATGTTCACGAACAAAAAATGGCCTCCCACCACTGATGGTTATAGCCTTGATACAGACGAGCACGGAGAGAAAGTTGGATGTTATTTCTGTTAGGGAGTGGATTTTAATCCTTCCATCTAGTACAGTAATGCACGTATCTCATTATGAATTTAAATCAGGGCTCACCATATGCTGTTGCGTTTCTTGATTACTCTCCTGTCTCCGTTTGTCTAAAAGTTTAATGATATGCTTGGGTTTTTTATGCCTTCTCCTTCAACAGCTGTAAAAGGACGTGTCAGAGATAAATTGTAAATTAAGCTGTTTGTTAAGTGATATAATTATATACAGTATATCCTATTAACATTTATATATTTATTAGTTACATACAGTACTTATTGTGTAACAGCAGTTCTGTCTCAACATGTATCTTAAAGTCAAATCTCATTCATATTAAAGGGTAAGACTGGTCAGCTTATGATGCTGTATTGGCATACCAACTATGGTACATGTAGGCCATACCAACTGGCCTACATGTACAGTAGAGGTACATTTTAGGGTTTAAATGAATATCACCAACATCAAATTAAGCTTAGTGGATGGAGGAGCTCCAACAATCCTTAGATTCACCGTCCTGCAGCTACATAGTTACTAATATGTGGGACCATTCTTTTTCACCATTGTCCATTTCGAATATTATTTAAAGCGAAGCATCAAGTAAGTTTTCTTATGGCATGGATGCTATTTTAAACTACCGCTATTAGCTGGTATTAGTCAGCTAATTGTTTCAATCAAATGTCCCTAGTACGTCAAAAAAAAGGTATACTTCACATGGGCTGGTTTACACCAAACTTCTGTAAGGGTCGTAAATGAGTTATTTTGCAACCAACAATAGCATAGCCAAATCAAACCAACTTCATCACACAGAGGTTCCTGGGTTGTAATTCCAAGTAGGTCAAATTTATATTTTTGGTCATCTTTGCAGCCAGCATACAGTAAATCTTGTGCCCTGGTCCATCCCAAACCAAGACGCTAGTTGTGCAAACGTCCTACTTGCCCACCAGTGGTTTACCAGATTCCTGAATACCTTAGTTCAGGGTGCCCACACTTTTTCAGCTTGGGAGCTACTTTTAAAATGACCAAGCCCAAAAGATCTACCTACAGGGCCGCCCCTGCCCAATCTGTGTCGGGGGGGGGGGGGGGCGCTTACACTAATTGCGCCGCATTTGCGCTTCAGATGAGGTGAGAGGAGGTGAGGCCCCCTCATAACTGCATGAACCCGTATGGCACAATACAACTCAGACTGGCTTACCTGTACGTCAATCAAGTGGCAAATGCCATAGTAAGGATGGATGATAGGCTAACTTTAAAAAAAATAAATAAAAAAAATGTTTTTTTTTCCTTATTTTTATGCCATGCGATCTACCCACACTACGTTTGCGATCGACCAGTCGATCGCGATCGACGTATTGGGCACCCCTGCCTTAGTTCCTCTGTATTACATTTTCTGTCCTTAAGGCCACATATCTAAATGTCTGAATATATCACACAATACAATGCTTAACTATTTGAAATTATTCACATTAAAAAGGCCATGAGTTTTAATTAAGGTCAAAAATACAATAAAGTATACACTACTTTTGTACCGCATGTGCTACAGATATAGACTTACTGATTCAAGTTCAACAGGTGGGTGTTGAAGCCCCTTATCTCAGTCAACATCACCTCATGTTTCAGCCAGTGGAGAAAAAAACAATCAGCCTTATTTAATTTAAAGTCTGATATAGGATGTTTATGTTGTATCCACGGTGATTTGACGTCCTGCCCTCTCAGAGTTCATTGGATGGAGGTATTCAGTCAGTCCATGATGGAGTTTCCTCCACTCTTTCATCCCTCTGACATCCTGCAATACCATTCAGGCCATTTTGACCAGTACTCCCTCGAGCATGAAAGTAAAGTATTTTCCATGTGTGAAACAGTGGAGTGAAACCTAACAGTTACACAGCAATCCAATTGGTTGCCAAGGGTCACACATCATCATCATCATCGTCATTCTGCCTCAGCCTCCTCTCACGTCCTCTCTGGCTCCCTCTTTGAGGAAGCCGACCCACTGGATCCTGACAAAGCATGTACTGTGTCCAGATTTTCCTGAACGCTGTGCGGAATTTCTTGATGCGGAAAGCGTACACGATTGGGTTGACCGCAGAGTTGCCATGGGTTAGGATGATGGCGATGTAAATGAGGAACATGGGCTTATCACAGCAGGGCAAAAGAGGGTGATGCAGTTGAGGATGTGAAGAGGGAGCCAGCTGACTGCAAAGAGGAACAGAACGAGTGCGAGCGACTTGGCTAGCTTCAGCTCCTTCCCAAAGTAGCGGCTAGGGTCTGTGTGGCTCGCTGTCACCTACCGAGAGATAAAGAAGAATATCATCAGCGGATACGTTTAACTTTACATTATCCAGTTCACAGTAAGTCTGTTTAAATACTATTTTAAGGTCCCCTATTATACTGTTTTTCATTATTTTATAATAGGTCTCAGATATATACAAAACATGTCTCTGAAGTGTTTGGCCTCGAAATACCAAACAGATCATGCATTGTAGCATCCCATAATCCCCTCTGTTTCAGCCCTGTTTCAAAAGTGCTGATTCTGTGTCTGTTACTTTAGATGAAAATAAGGAGCCCCTCCCCACGCCCCTCTGAGAGATATTTGGTTAAAAAGAACACAATGGTGCTCTAGGAGGAGATTCAGGTGATAAGGTGGGGGGGGGTTACCTTGGTTGGTTATTGACTAATGGTTACACAAGCCAAACACTCGTTATGACATCATAAAGGTGGCCAAAATCTGATCAGCTCATTTTCAGACAGGTTTTTATATAAATGGATCTTTTAGAATCTCTTAAGACAGAGGGGACACATGTTTATGTATAAAATACATGAAAAAGTAGATTTTGCATAATAGGTGACCTTTAATTTGAAGACACAAGAAAGAATGAAGAGGACTACCTCACCTTCTTGTTGAGATGCTTGTGGATCATGTAAAAAATCTCGATGTAGATAGCGAGCATGAGGAGCAAAGGCGGCAGCACCCAGCCAAAGAAGTTGAAGTAGACCATGTAGTCCATGCTGATGACCGTCTCAAACTCACAGGTCACCTGGAAGTCATCAGTGAGCAGGGAGCCATTGTCAGGAGAAACTGCAGGTTATTCCAACCCAACATGGGCGTGAGGCCCACTATGATGGACACCAGCCAACACAGTAACACGGCCGTGCCAGCTCGACGAGGAGTCACCACCCGCTTGTAACTATGGCGACAAGGGAGAAGATCTTGTTTTTAATTAAATCCAATAAAACATATTAATTACTACAAATTATTTACAACAATTCATTTTGTGAAGCTTATAGTGCTAGTGATACGAACTTGAGGCTGTTGTTCAAACCCTTTAAGTGAACTCTAACTTTAAATGAATCCACTCTTGCTAAAAAAGAAGCGGAAAAGGGTCTTAAAGTTTCATTTGTTAAGGAAAATTGTGTTATTTATTTTTCATTTAACCTTTAGTACATATTCATTAACTGTGTCAATGTAAGTCAAGTGGCTAACTTTCAACTGCAGTCCTTGGTGGAGATGTTTCTAAACCAGTTAGGCAATGGTTGATTCTTAGAGAATAAGAAAACAAGATACCAGAAAGACATCAACATTCCTTCAAAAGTTGCATCTCTCTTTAAAGAAATACTTACCCACAACAACAACAAAACAGTGTCTATTAATTGCTCACGCATATTACTTTAAATTCTTGGGGAGAATTTGTTTTCCTCTCATATCTCCACAACTTATAAAGGATCAGAAAACACTTTATAATGCGTTTAACAACAAAAAAACAATACTAAACCATTCATTTACAACTCTCAAATAATTCTTGCAGTATAACCCAAATCGTATTAATCCATCTGAATGTTGACTTCCCAAACATATCGATATTTGCTCAAACTTAGCATTTGAAACACAAACCCATAAACAGTCCAACACTGCCTTGCAAGTCCTGACAAGTAAAAATTACAATACTGTATGAGTTGCATGTGTTTGGGAAATAGTGAACATAAGATTAATTCATGTTTTAAAAATAATGTTCATTGTGGAGGCAGTGAGGAAAAACAATGTTTTCTTCAAGAATTTAAGGTCACACAGGGTGAGTGGATGAAGTGGTTCCTCAACACTGTAGTTTGTGGATTTGTTGGACTGACATATATTGTAGTATTCCAGTTACTTTTTTCTTTTTCATTCCAAGTAATTCATTATGTCTGGCAAGCATGCAACATAGTTTAAGTTTGATCTTCTTTCTCAGGAAATCACTAATTGACAAAGATAAAAGTCAAGTTGACACAACCAACGCATCTCTTTTGTTCAAAAAACTGTGGAGTATTGGCGTTAACGCAACCACCTGCAGTTCTTTGTCATCGTAATAGGATGACCCTCATCCTGTCTCTCCCACACAAAGGTATGCTATTGCTACATTATTTTTGGTAGACCACGTTCCTCATTTTTGTAATTTAACCCTTATTTCTAAGAGTCAGAGCTTACTCAATCAGAAGGTATGACTCAATTCTTTTGCAGGAGGCACATTTCTCTTCTTATCAAGCCTGCTCCCTGCCTAACTTCACTAATGCTAACAAAGAAACCCACTGAGAAATGGGCCAGAGCCAAACTGTCATATTTTCCCCCTCATTTACTGTCTCTCAGTTGCCCTCGCCTTTCGCTCTCTGTCACATAAAGCACACTCACTCAGGAGCTCAGCCAGGGTGAGTCAGACACAACAAAGGACGTGTGAATGAATACTCAAAAGGATTTGTAAAGAGAGTCAGGGATAGGTATTCCCATATGTGACGACATATTTTTATTTTGTTTGTATGTAACTCTCTGTCGCTGCCTGTAAAGCTTGGCTGTCTGTCTGCCTACAGATCAGCTGTCTGTCTGCCATACATAATAATCACTTACTGCACTCGGCTGTCCTCCATTTATCTATACCTTCCTGTGAGATTTTCATCCACGTCTACCTCCTGCTAAATCAAATCCTCCAGCTAAGGACACTAGCAATGCTAGGGACATTTTAAAATGTCAGGCACACCACTCTTATCAAGAGAGTGTGCTTCCATACCACCTCCGCTATAAAAAGCAATCAGTGGCTGTTAAACTGTGTGCCAGTAGAGTCCCAGGGGAGGTTAGGGGAGGGGGACTACATTTCTGACACAATATAATTCAGCTTGAGACAGTAAATACAATACGCTCTAAAATCTGATCATGACTAGATGCGAGCATATGGCCAAAATGAACCAGCAGTGAATGGAAATACATTTTCTCAGATTAAGTGACTCTATAAAAAGTGATTGCTTTGCTGGGAAGACCACTTTGCAATCCTGAGGTTGAGGATGATATTTATAAGTGTTACAATATATTTTGTACATGATACACATGTAAAACAAATGTCCAGTTTTGAATTGATAAACTGTGAAATATATCTATGTGTCATGTGAAGTGCTGAGAAACCCTGCAGGGAACTGATAATGAAAACAATCAAGCAAATAATATTGAGATCATACACTATACACAATAATCCCTGTTTAGTTTTGCTGCAACCTGTGTAAATGTCCTCTGAGTGATAGTTCAGCTGCGTGGGTGCATGTTTCTATGTGTGTGTTGGTTGCCAGCTTGAAAAATTACACAATCCTTCAACCAGCCACCATATTCCAATTGACCAATCATGCATCCTCTGCTAGATTCATTTCCCAATTAGCCAACTTGAAGTAGAAACTTCAGTTTTCAGTAAAATGATGGGCAAGGAAACAGGACTGATGATAACAGTATGATGAGCCCTGACTCACAATTTCGAAATGCTGACATTACCCTGAAACGGAGATGTCACAAGTTAGTGATTAACAAACCAAAAATATCATAAGGACTAAATACATGAATCTAACATTGATGACCTCCACATGGTGCTTGTACATATTTAGCTCAGGCTGGAAAACCGCTGTTCCCCCATATATTTGAAATATGTCAGCTTTAAACATATCAAATGGGCCTGGATTAGCTTTGGATCTGAGGATCATAATGTTGTTCCAATCTTGATAGATATTTAAAATGTAAAATAATAAGCAAATAAAATCAGTGTTCTTTTTGTGCGACAAGATAATCCGATTTCATCCATCTATCAGTCTAACTGCCATCCCGGGTATTTATTAAATTACTGGAAAACTAGAAAAGAATATTCTAACCACAAAGCGTGTTTTATTCTTCGAGAGACATTTAATTTTCAAACTATCTGTGTTACTTAATTATATTTGGGGAAGAGGACAGTTAATATAAGATTAGTTTGATATATTTTTGGTTCCAGTCTACAGCTTTTATCTGGGATACAGTTTTGTGTTCGGCATATACACTTATACACACAAATAAAATGATTAATGAATACATTTTTAAATAAATTGAACTTGTGATAAAACAACTCTGCCTTGAACACCACTCATGCCACTGACACACTGTCATTTCAGAGACCACAAACAGGTCAATGTACCCCTGTAATAAGGTAACTGTAAAATAATTAAAATCATCAGACACACCTTTACACTAGGCAACATATTACAGTCTATTTCTGGCTGCAGCTGGAATGGAAACCTTGGATGGCCACTCTGCTGGGTGCCCTTGGTCCGAGCAGCGAACCAGACACAAAGGCTTCTGTAAATCAGACAATATATTGTAAACTAGAAGAATCGAGAATAATTCACCTTTAGGCCTACCTCATGGGTATTTTGACTCTCAGATACCGGTCGATGGCGATGGCCAGGAGCGCTAGTATTGAACTTTGAGTGAGGACGAGCACTGTGCAGGCGACCAGCAGGCAACTGTAGAAGTGCGTCTGGAGTCCGATGCTGATGGTTATGGCGAGGGGGATGACAAGAGCCCCGACCGCAATGTCAGCCAAGGCCAGGGAGACGATGAAACAGAACGTGGTGTCTCTCAGAGACCGGTTAATACGCACAGCCCAGACCACCATCACGTTACCGATGACAGACGATAAGGCGATCACCACCTCCATCCCGATGTAGAGAGCTTTAGAGGAAGGCAGAGCCATGTTCACGGATGCTGCTGCCAGAGTGCACTCAGCAGAGAAACAACACGGCGAGGGAGTTCCCTGTGAGAGTTTGTGGGCACCGACTGAGACAGCCTGACTTAGGTTTGTTTTACATCTCGAGTCCGACAGAGGTAGAGGTAGTCTCTGCTGCTCTGAATTATTCCAGGTTCCGCTCCATGACATCGAGCTGCGCGCAAGACGCACAACTTGGTCTCCATGCGGTCGGAGGCGTCAATTCCGATAATGAAGTGCACCCTGCCGTCCTGCTGGAGGGGGTGGCTGGACGGGACCCAGGATCTCAAATGAGTCAAGATCCCAATGTCAGGCGATGTTTGAGGTATCTACTGGGAAACTGGTGGTTTATTTTACCGTTGAAACTGAGTAATATAAGCTCATGCCCCCGGGGTTCTTTGATTACGCAAGTGTTTCTTTTCTTTATTTTGTAACTTAGTGGACTTCAAATCAGAAGTAAAAAATCCACAAATGTAAAGCTTGGGGTTCCTAGTGTTAATTATAAAGAGGGTTAAACCGCCTTTGTACACATTTATATTTCCCTGATTCTTTTCTTATGTGACTATAGGCTAAAGTGTGGGGGGGGGAGCCTGTGAAGCTTTGTCACTGTGGTGAGGATGTAAAGACAGGAATCTGAATAAAGACAAATTGCCAAATACTTTGTGTCGAAGAGAGACCATAAAACAATACTGGACAACATCAGCTTGTATCAGTGAGAAACAGCCGGACTCAGCTGCAAGACAGATGCACACACACAAACCTATATACATGCAAATGAGACTCATAAACAAGCTGCATAAAGGCATGATTTTGCATACAGATAGGAAGCATAAAGACATACTGTTAAGACAAATACAGTATGCCTATCTGCTTTGCGTTTTATTGCAAATGGGACCACAGTCTTTGCAAAACTTTATAGTCAAACTTCTTAACCTGGATGGCAAAAATACAGCCTCAACACTCGACCTGGTAGAGATGGAAAATGGTCCACGTCAAGGCCTCTGTCTGTCACCTTGACTACAGCGAAGGTCTGAGAATGATTTATGACTGTCATCTTTCACTTGTGTGAAACTCTTCTCTGCCTTCCATCAGGTCTGCAAGATTATTTCCACTCTATCCAAACCAGGGATGCTCGACTCATGGAAACCTGAACCAAATGCAGTTTTTATTTAAAAAACATGTTCTTAGCAACCTCTAGCTGATGAGTTAATATTACAATTCTTTCCTGAGATGAAGGAAATTCCACAAAAAAACAAATGGGTAATCGTATGGATTTTTGAAGTAAGAATGTACACTTTTTGTTAAAATTGTAATCCCCTCATATTGTTTGTAAAGACCTGACATAATGTAGATATGTGTGTGCTTTAGTGATCTAATTCTGTAATAAGGTCAGGCTATTGACATTTAGATGATGCAGTAAAGAAATGTTGGTCTTGCTTTAAATCATGTGATGATGATAATAAAAAAAAATTCTTTACTGCTGCACATTAATGAAGCCCTTTTTGGGGGTAATTAGTTATACATATAGGCCACATTACAGCTCTCATAGCACAACAGTAAACTTTACAAAACATCATGTTGTTCATTAACAACAATAATGTCAATATTTCAAAAGATCAAGTGTCTGACAGGAGTGCTGTCTCACTTCGATACTGAATACACAATTATTTGACATTAACGAAAGTTTGAAACTCTTGTATGAATCTATATTTGCTTTAATAATGGACAAATGTGTGAGGACAGGTAATAATCCCGTTTGGGCTTATACTTATGTTGTATTTACAGTCTATTGGTTGATTGGGTTTCTCCATCTTTGTATTTCATTCAATTATGTGTGACAGGCTTTTCGATGCAGTTAAAATAACTCTGAATCATAGTGTTTCTTTGTAAATGAGCTGCTCCAGGTCTTCAGGGCGGCTTTTGGGTGGTCTGTCTCAGGTATCAGTGGTCAACATCGCTATGACTCTTCTACAGTACTGAGATTTTATATGTAGATTGCTATGATTGGCTTATTATCTTGCTACAAAAGCATACATATTGTCTTCCTGCCCTCACTCCTCATTGCGTCATCCCATTTCTGAAGAATACCAGTGTCGGACAAAGGGTGTGTGTTTGTATGTGTGTGTGTGTGTGTGTGTGTGTGTGTGTGTGTGTGTGTGTGTGTGTATGTGTGTGTATGTGTGTATGTGTGTGTAGGTGTGTGTAGGTGTGTGTAGGTGTGTGTGGGTGTGTGGAGAGATAGTGTTGAACTTTTGTTCAAGGCATTACCTCTGCAGTGTTGTAATATCATATCTCTCTGGAACAACCACATGTTTATGATACATGACAACGATTTTTTTATGTGATTCAGCGAGCCTGTCTAAACAGCAGAAATCTCAAACTCTCTCATAAAGCAGGCTCCTCTAAGGAACAGTTCCTCACTCAATGCCACACAACTCTTTTTATAAGAGGAGTCATGGGAGAAATACCAAGTCTTTCAAATAAATTATTTCCTCCCATAATATTTGTGAACAAGAAGATTGCATGGGGAGTCCAAACAGAGACAGGGATCAGCAGGAGTGTCACGCAGTATCTGGACTGTACTTTAATTGAGACAGAATGTGACAAGGACTATTTTTCACAACAGCAAGAGACGGTGTGTTTAGAAAGGTTTAGTTAAGTCTTTTCCAGTGAGAGAGTAAAGTTGCAATGATACTTCAGTACAACAGATCTTTCTAAATGTTCCTACTTCATATCATTTACTTTGATTTAAGTCAAAGCAACTGGGCCATTGTCATGCAGAGGTAAAAAGAAACTGCAATGCGCCATATCTGGACATTTAAAAGTGTATTATGTATTGTGGAATCATGTAGTTTGGTGTAGCATTACCCTACCAAACAAAGTGGGGCACTCATACTGTACACTGTTAACAGTACTACATAGAGGGTGATTTAATTGGTCTGAAGCTGATATGAGTTGAGTGCACTGTATGAAGGCCCAGCAGATCAATACAATGAAACTAATAAAGGCAAGATTGTGTAATAGCCTCATAACATTGCATTACTGGATCCGTAATACTGCGTTCCAATTTAAACTCATTACATTTATTCCACATGTTGCAATCAGACTTTTGTTTACGACTTAACTATTGCCCATGGGTTCAAAGGAGACCAAAACGATGGTGAAACAAGAACAAGAGTCCATTGTTAGTGCTGTTAATAATCAGACAAATCTATGCTCCTAAACTATTACTGTGCACTATGTGTATACAATATGCATACACCTGTCAGAACGTCAAAAGAACTGATCAAAACTGAATTACCCAAATATTATCACTTTCTAATATAGTCTGAAGAGTTGCTTCACCCAGCACGGCCACCTGGTTATTTAAGGGAAAAAGTATAAAAAGAGTATCATCTTTTCTTTGTAACTTGCTACAGTTTATTATTTGAAAGAGCCACGTTTTTAGCACTTATTTTCTACACACTGCACATCAGTAATTTATCTGAAAGCAACCATTCCTCTCTTGGGTTTCTAAGAAATGAACCTTCCCAGGCCTGCTGGGTGTATGCCAGCTTGTGTTGAGGTCCATTGTGTTGAAACTGTGCGGCAGCTGCTGAAGCATGATCATTTAGAGAGTGAACGTGCAGCTCCTCATCAGCACTCTCCAGCCCTGCATCAATGAAGGGAATTGTTCAGACACATGACCAAGCCTTAAATTACGTGCACTTCATTTGCTGCAGGGTGCAACTAAGTATGAGAAACAACCGGTAATCTCAGAAACGACTAAAATTGGTAATAAGCTTTCAGATATTGCTGTCTGTGAAGGTAAGATTACATACAAACATCTAATTTTCCTCTCTGACCAGCAGCTGCTTATGGAGAATGCTGAGAAAGCTTCATTTTTTGCAACGCTGAAGAACCGCACCAAAAACAAATACTTCCTGTTCTCACTTTAGCATTTCACAATTTTGTTAACTGGTATTTCTTGAAACTATTCACAGTCAAACCCCTCCCACGAAACACTGAATCATCTTGACTGCATATTTTTCGGTGCTAAAAAGTATGAAGTGAATCTAATTCTCAGTTTCTTTTGAATGAAGCAACTTGCAATATAATCCTAATGTCAACAGAAAATGTAATATTAAAAAATATGTATTATTCTCCAACTTTTAATCACCCTGAAGTGCATACAATGAGAAGATATGAATGCTCTTTCTGGATGTTTGTTTGTGTGCATTTTAAAAAATATTTTTGGTTATGTGGATTTGATGAAATGCATTGTTTGAGGAACTGCTGGGATTTGGGAGTCAGACCCTGTTTTCTTTACATGTGATTTATTTAATTTTCATTATTTCAAGTAAGTTACAACATACAAATACATAAATGTTCAAAAGACAATTTGTTTCTCTCGTAAACTGCAGTAAGCAAGGGGCCAACATCAACATTGTATTTAGTGAGATTCAGCTGCATACTAGCATGGACTTTGTGAACATGAGAAATGTCCAGATGTGTTCTACATTAGCCTGTGTGAGACTCTTTAGCTAGATTTACTCAAACGCCCCAAAATGTAGTGTAATTACAAATAATGGTGTGTGAAGGTCAATTTCAACAGAGGAAGCTTTTATATGGTACATAGTGATGAAGACATTTTAACACTTTACTCATGCCTCATAATTGTACAGGAAGATATTTAATTCAGTATAAAAAGTAACGTTGATTTACACTTGCGATAAACTGTTTTTATTGAACAGTATAACGTCAGAAGAGATGTTTTGCTTAAGTTTACTTCAATGTAAACACTTAATTAAGTGTTTACTTCAATGTAAACACTTAATTAAGTAGGCAGTATGCAGTGCATACACATTGATGATGTAGTATGCAGAATATGTGAGTATGCACATTCTAACAGAACCCTTACCAACCTTTAAAAACAACATTTTCCTGTGAGATTTGTTGCCTCTTCAGGCTTTGGCCAGCTCTCACTTTTCTGTAAAAACACAGTTTATTTAATGGGTAAAAGTTGAATGGAAAAGTGCCCAAAACTACAGACATGTCTCTCAGGATCATCATGGCATGGCTCCAGTCAGCATCCGCACTGTTTGTTCCCCTGGCATCTCCCATGTGTGCTGCATCAGTGGGTAACCATCCAGATTCTGTGTGCCTCCAGTAATTCCTCCCCTGTTTTCCTACAACTATAAAAGCACATACTAGTCATACCAGATGCTCTTTTTATCTTTTTATCAAGGTGTTGTTCCTCAAAAATCAATATGTTAACCTTTTCCCTTTTCGTATCTTTTAGTAATCGTCTCCCTGCATACATTTTCCATGAAAACAGAGATTGCCAGTTCTTTCAGATACAAACTGAAAGTATTTACTTTCACTTGTTTGATACGAAGAAATCAAAAATGTGTTTTTAAAAAGAAATCCTGTTACCAAAAATGGTCACAGGAAGATTGTGACACAATTTCCTTCCAAAATCATAATCTAATCAAGCCACATATCAGAACAGTTGGACAATTGTATTTATGGCTTCTGTCCTGATGAGACTTCCAGAGAAACTTATTTCAGTCTCTTGTGGCTGTGTAGAAAGTCTGATACCATCAGAGGGAATAGACCAAGCACATGAAGGTTCATTTTATTTACATCTCTTTTAATTAAGACTATTCTTGAGATTGCTGAGACATTGTATATACAAATAAAAACTTTTAAGACATACAGCATGTCTCCATCGCCCTTTATCTATTAGGAAACTTATCAAAACATTTCTCAAATCTGTGACCTTGACTGTTGCACGGAGTAAACATGGAGGAGAGGAGGTATAGTTCAGTAGAAGCACCAAGCTGGATTCAAGTGAAGATGGAGAGGAGATTGAAAGTGTCAGGGATGGGAAGAGTAAATAAGTTCAAGGTAGATGGTGAGAGAAGGGATCATCAACAACAGATGCCCAATGCTCAACACATCTGCATACAAAGACTGTAGAGCCACAATAACTGTTCGCCAGGTTCAATGAAATCCTTATTTAGGAAAGACACAGACTTTATTTTCATTTGAGTTTCGGTCCGTTAAACCCTGGCAGTGCGGGTGTGTGCTGACACAAATCAAAACATTTAGTGATGCATGAATGTTTGACGCCGGGGAGGCTGGATAATCCTGAGAGGAATGTCTGCTGCTCACGTGACAGAAATGCTCACTCCAAAATATGACATCCATGAAAACCCTCACAGAAACGCTGTGTTTTATTGAGAATATGTTTGTTCATTTTAAAGCGACAGTCCATTTATTTTACTACCCTGAGTGAGTACAAATCACTAGCCACTTCATCTCATGTTCATTTTTCTGCCAAAAAAGTCTATTTTTATTAAGCTTATAATGTTCAGTTGATGCCGACACTGTCAAAGTGGTGTATCTTAAACGGTAGCACTGAGGTCATTGCAGTGATGTTTAGATGCTATATGTAGAAGTGTTTTTACTATTTCTCCCCTAATATGGTGGATATTTCAACAGCAGCATCATTAGGCAGACGTCTGAAGGGCTAACATTACTGTTATGAAACTTTGCCTCATTTGCCTCAAGGGGAATAACAATATTCACTGCACTCAACACCCCCATCATTTAACCCTTGCTTTGTAAAGGGTAACAACTCCCTAAAAATACAATTAGAATAAACCTCAAGAGGAGCAACTGAGGAGAGATGTGCGATAATGCAACAACTACAATCAAAAGGTCAACATATAACTATAACTCTTCACCCTTCAGTAAAGGGAACTGAGAAGTTCCACACCAACACTATTTGCAATATAAATATCATTAGCATCATTACAAAAACTCGCTGCTATATAACATGTGCAATATTATTATTATGAATAATGATCTATGATAACATGCAATTACGTATCTGCCACTACGTTTTTTTGCACTACTAAATACTGGTAATATTTACATTAATTATGTGGCCGTCTATGTTTCATGTTTCCTGTAGATATTGAATTGCTCTTTTTACTGCACGTTTAGTGTTTTACTATTATGCTGCTGTGTTTATTGTAACTCTGGCACAACAATTTCCTTCGGGATAATTAAAGTCTTATCTTATCTTATCTCTGAAGAAAATGGATCCAGGGAGGATGTCAAGTATAGCTATCAGGTGTCTCCCATGGAAATGTAAAAGAAAGCAGGCAGCAATAACACACTAGAAGCTCAAATGAAGCACATTGTCCACTCAGATATAGGAGAACAGACAAGCACACAGAGACAGAGACCAGAGGAGAGGCTGAATCTCCTGGAGAACTGAGATCCAGATTTGAAACATGTGAAATGTGGCACAGACAGCCCAGGGAGAGAGAGAAGGTCCCAGGGCGGCAGAGAAGCCAGAGAATAAGAAAGAGGGAGTAACACAGAGAGAGGCAGACAGCTGTGCATTGGGTCACAAACAAACAGAGGATTATTAAGATGCAGTGACCTTTCTGTGTTCCCATGCATATTCCTTCCCCATTAATCATCTGTGTTTAATTCTCGAGAAAGGTTGTTATGTTTGCATTTGGGGAAAAAAATCAATTGGATGTCTATAATAAAAAAAACGCACCTGCACAGTGTTTTCTCCTCAGAGGTTTGCTAAGGCGAACAGATGATTTCTTCTTAAGGCTTAGCAGAGAAGTAACTGGTTTAAAGTATTACAGAGAGAATCTTCCCTTCTTTCAAGTTTGAGTTTTATGATTTGATTTTCTACATCAAATTAAGCCTTTACGAAATGTCTGGCCTCTCGTCCATTACATCTGTGGTGATAACATTCCCGACATAACCACAGTCAAAGAACCAAAACCAGAGCTTGCAAAGAATGCTTTTGTAATTAAAAAAACATTCAATCGAAATTCAATACACCACATCTGTTATTGCATTTTAGACTAAATATAACAACAGTACAGAACTTACGGAGGTTGTCTCCAAGGAGAATTACAATAAGAAACTCACAGATTACATAATATTGTTTGCAAGGGATTAGGAGGCCCTTTATGATGCATTTAAGTGATGATGGCTTCACAGGCGGAATTCATTAAAGAAAACATTTCATTAGCACATTTCTAACCATGATGAAGGCTTTGTGATGCTGCACTTACTTGCAAAGTAGCTAAATGCTAACATCGTTATGCTGGTATGCTCCCATGACAACTAGATCAAGCTGATTAAGCGGCAACACTTGTGTCTGATGAATGAAGCTAATGAAGAAGTGCCTTTAACTTGCATTCACTGTCATGGCGACTCCACCGGATTCAAAAAGAAGTCTGGTTGTATAGAAGTCTATGAAAACATGACCCATCTTCAAAACCATAGTCCTAAATACAATGGGTAAGGTCAACAATGTTCACGTCTTACATACAGTCTATGATGCTGTTTTATTAGCAAGAATAATGTTTTAACCTATACTAAGATATATCTCTTAACATGTATAACCTCTCACTTATTGACGGCACTAGAGATTGATTCTCAAAGGATCACTAAAGGAACCTCTGCAAACGATGAATCTCTGTAGAAAATGTTATAGAAATCCATCCACTGTTTTGGAGACATGTCTAACAACCACATAAACATCATTGCGGCCTGTAGTTTCCAATAATAATCATAACATGTTTCAGTTGTAACAACATATAGCTTTCATGAGTTATAAACCATTAGATGACTGCATGTCCTCCCTCTGTCTGTGTTCCATCTTTGTGTGCCGCTACCCTCCCACTGACCAAAGATATGAGGTCTAACCTGAAAACTCTTAATCTTAATTGTTTATGTTTAGATGCTATTGATAGGACAGTAGGGCTATATCATGTCCATAAAATCATGAATGTGGTGAAACAGTGAGTTAAAAAACGAATGTGGCAGCATGTGTGGGTGAGTGTTTTTCTACACTGCATATCTCACTTTTGATAATTAAACACTTTTGAGAAATTTAACAGAAACACATTCTTACAGCACCGTCTAGTTATGGGTTTGAATATATTTGGCTGCAGATATCAATTTGGCGTTATCAAAAATGCATTTCACGCATGAGTTTTTTTCATCACCACATGTCACACTCTCATTATACCCACTCAGATACTGCCAAACAACATGCTAATTGCATTTGTTTTGTTTAGCCCTGCAGTGTTTACAGTATCTTCCAGCAGATCCCACATAGCGCATAATGATGAGTAAACACTAGCTTTCTAACTAGCTTTTACATAAAACGAGTAAATTGTCAGTGTGTGTGTGTTTGTCTCACGTCTCCTTGCAACCCTGTCTCCTTTCATATAAACTAATTTGTTTTGCAGAGTATATTTCAAGGAGACTGAGTGACATTGGTAGAAACCTTGGTAACATAACATCATTACCAGAGAGGCGGCGGCTGATATAGGACAAAGCAGGACGACTATACCTCACGTCTCATTTAATCTCATTGAGAAATCTTTTTTAAAAAAAAATTATCCGTTTGTAACATGAGTGAAGTCATGCATTTCCGGAGATATGTGAACACTGAGCTCTGAGTCAAGGCTCAGTTGGTGTCAGGTCTGACTCCTTAATGACATTCACTGGTTCTCTCTGTGGTCCATGAAGCTAATGCTTTGGATCAATGGTCTGTGAAAAGCCGATAGTTAAATCCCTCTTAATCTGTTTTCACTCATCAAGTGAATACCTCCTGAGAAAATAAGAAATATAAACACAGATATCTGCTCATTATAATTGATCAAATACCCACAGAAACACATCTGTGTTAAGGAAGATATTAGCGGATGACATTTTAAAACACAATGTCATTTTTGTGGTTTGTAATATATGTAACTTATTCACTCTATATCTAAGCATTCAGATACTACATTTGTTAATTTAAATACATCTTTAAAACATGTTATGCAGTGCACACACACTATATTACATTATCTTCAATGCTTTTATGGTCTCTAAAATATCTCTGATTTAGAAGATAAATGTATTGTGTTTGCTATTTCCATCAGAACTAATTGAAGAAGAGAAACATTTGCTGATATAATAGAAATAACCACATATGTAAATGTTGCATAGAGCCTAAATACTGCCTGAATTTCTTAGAGTCATCCTCTTTCACATCCACCGTGACAGAGCTGTGCACTATTGGGACAGCTGAGCCTACACCTGTCAGCTCCTCTCCTGGTGCGAACGAGGCGCCTTTGGGTGCGTGTGTCCTGTCTCTGTTGTTTTCTCCTGGAGCGCTGTGCACCTCTGGTGATCTGTCCATCAGGCTACACTGTCTCAGTCCAACATGTGTTAACAACAAGCCCTGTGGAAGTGATAAAGCCCCAGTGGAGGAAGTGAGCTACATTATAATCAGACTCTGATAGTCTCAGCAGGACCATGCAGGATATTTGCAGCGAGACTGCCGACGTGCTTTGGAAATATTTTCATGTAAGATGTCTCACAGCAGTTGGGAAATCACATCGTCATTATCAATGTGATGAGAGAGATTGTTGCTAAGCTTGAGATGTCACAGGCTGCATACAAAAAAGTATCTTGGTGGGATTTATTGTGACAGTTGGGCTGTTAGCATTGTGTTGTTAGAGGACTCACATACAACTGTCACCAGCATGTGCACCAAGCAAACTCCAAACTCTAGAAACCATCTGAGGTTACAAACACTATATCCTTTAATTATGTTGCATGACGTTGCATTTTTGTTTATTGATTCTATGCATTTAATCTCACTTATGAACTGTTAGCTGAAAACACTTACAAAATAAATGCTGCAATAATAAATTTAAAAAACACAGCCAGCGAGATAACTAACTATTGCTAAAGAGTTGTGTGAAGTGAGGTGTAGCTACTGCCCCAGCTAGCATTAGCTAAAGATGAAGATATATCAGCTGTTTTCCCTATTGGTCTCTCCAATAAATATGTGTGACAAATATATTTGATGATCAGTTTTGTAATGTCACATAGTTAAATGCAGCGGCAGCTAAATCAATATGATTATGATTAAAGAAACAGCTATATAAGTTGGTTGAAAGGTAACTTACTAGCCTAGCTTAGCAGAGTTGTGTGATAGTGATTTGTTGTATATTAAAATCTATTAGATCAAAATGTATCTTTATACAATGCCACATATAAATTAATAGCAGGCAAAACATTTATTTAAAAATGTTTATGATCAAAATAAAAATACATTTCTATGTTTATCTATTTGTCTTGCATCATTTTAGACTACGTGAATCTTTAGGTATGATGTATGGTCTATGCCAGAAATTTGGCGGGTAAAATAATTACACCATATTGCATTACAACCAACCAGCCTGAAAACATTGAACCCTTACACATACAATACATTCAGAGATGAAACATGTAGCCTGTTGAACTGCATGCACTTTACCTTAAGCATAAGCATGCATTGAATTAAAAGAGTTTTGATCAGATACATTATTGTTGAGTCATCATGAGACCACCCACACACACACACACACACACACACACACACACACACACACACACACACACACACACACACACACACAGACACTAAAGCAACTTTCTTTTTTGCGACTTGCCCAGCATATGTCCCTGTGCCCCAATTAAGATGATAGAGAAAACACTGCACCAGTGCTCTAACAATGCTGGGTTTGATGATGCCCATTACATCATCTGTGTTTGGCTCATTGGCAAGGGAAGGTGGCCGTGGACAATCAGCCAGCCCTGCTGGGCTTTGTAAAGCCTCTTTGGCATCTGCCTGTTTCGTGTTTGTAGTTATAGCAAATATGAGGTCTGCTCCTGTGCTATGTCCTGGAAAATTGAACGGCTTCAGAATCTGCTTCTGGTCAATAGTATAGCTGTGATTGGTACACATTTTTGAGGGGGAAAAACAATGTTTGGAGAGGGATTTATTCTCTGTGTCGTGAGGATGGGCAGATGATGTTTGTTCCAATGAACTGGCACAGATAGGGACATTTTCAAAATGTTTACATAGTTAATAGGAACAGAGAAACATGTTTGTTCTGTCTGCTTGTTGGTTTTTAAGATAGCTTTGGATTTTAAGATTTTCTAAGGCTGTTAAACAAGTTTTTAAATCCAATTCTACTTTTATTCTGTTTATTAAATGTGTTTAAATATTATATAATCGTTGTGATTGCCCCATTGAACTACCCTTGGTAATGCTAAATATATTTGTTACCTTTATAAAAATCTATTTTTGGGATATTCTCGTTAGCGAAAAGCAATACTCCATAGGATGTGCCTTTATAACTGTAATTATATTATAACTGAGGGACTCCATGCTCCATAAGACAATAATGTGTTATCAAGCTCTGCACCTGTGAAGCTCTCACTGGAGCCTAAAAAAGTAAATTAACTTTTAGATTACAGCCAGAATTTTTAAAAAGTCATTACAGGCTAGTAGGAGAAATTGTTGGTATAAACCGATAAATATTCCTTTCCTGCCTCGCAGAGTTTATGCTTTTGAATTCCTTAAATAGATGTAAGATGTCTTGCTAAGTTCTGTACCACTCTGTCCTCTCTATTACACCGTGTTGAGTTATGAGTTTGGTGTTTACCTTGGCACCCTCCATCTGTCATTCTGATGAGTCTCCAGGGAAATGAGTTCGCTCACAATGAAAGGATGTGGGCATTAGTGATTTGATGTAAATAGATTTATTTTTGATTGATTTTCTTCACTTTCAGCTTTTAATCTCCACAAGATGTGAACTTCCAGTCCTAGACGTTGACAGGTCATATGCTCAAAGCACTGATATTCAAATTAAAATGATAGAAAATGAACAGGTTTTTTCCCAAGAATAAATGTATACACAATTAAGCAGATTACCTTGGTCAGCATCGTAGTTTGTGTTGTAATTTCAATTTATCTCATTCATGGCAGCAACTATAGCGTTGAGGTCTGATATTGTAACCGACTGAGGACCCTCCACTTTCCCCTCCTTTCCAGGTTTGCAGAAAAGCTAGTGAAACATCATCTCTAAAGTTTGGTTTTGTCCAATCAAATCTACTGTATAAACAACTCAGTGAGATCACCTGCTTTGTATACATGAATCTAACAGATACAAAATATTCTTAGTTTAAAGGTCCCATGTCATGGCCATTTCTACTGATCATAATTCCATTGTTGAGGTATACTAAAATAGATTTATACTGTGCAATTTTCCAAACTCACATTGGTTTCTCATACAGCATCTCTGTAAAGTATGTGTATTCCGGTATTCACTCTCTGTCCTAAACGGCTTGTTGGAGCTCCTGCCCCCCCCCTCCCTGTGAGCCCAGTGTGCTCTGATTGGTCGGGATTGAGGCTCGTTGCTGCTCGCAGCTGCTGCGATCTGCTGCGAGGAGCGGACAGGCTTCCGGTCGGCGATACAGCGAGAACAAGCGAAACTCATCCTGAGCACACACAAACACTCACAGCCGAAGTAAAAACAATAAGTGTGGCTTGATATTGAGTAAGAAAAAGGTTTATAACGCTGTGAGAATGGGTCTGCGGAGAGCATTTCTCTGCGATCCCAACTTAGCAGCCCGAAAAACGTTTACCCATTTAAACAGTCGTGGTAGATACCTTGTTTGTTTTAAACATCATAAATACACAAACAACAATGAATACTTACAGGTTGTGTACCCGAATCTCCCGCTGGTCCAAACAAAGTAGGAACAGCATCGTTCTTCAGTGCCCTACGCTGTACATATCCGGCATGAATCGCTGAAAGGTTTGGGAAGCTTTGTTTCGTGAAAGGCTGGCAGAGGGTGTGGCCTCTGGGTATCCCCAGTCAGAGTACCCAGGAAGTAAACAATGGAAAATGAGAAATCTCCAACGAGGCGTTTTGGGGAGATCTTTTCTGTGTTAGAGTTTTACTCCCTACAGGGTGTACTTTGAGGGTTTTTGACTCTGCAGACCGTTTACATGCATAAAAACCTACATAACACACAAGGGGACGGGTAATAACCGGAAAAGCATGACATGGGCCCTTTAAGGTGATTTTATGTGATGTGATGTGCTATATGTGACATGTATGTATAACGTGTTGCATTTTATTGTTCTCTTTTATCTTTTCGCCTCTATCTATTTGTCTTTCATCCTTTTTTTACAACTAATGTTGTTGATGTATTGTGATTTTAAGGGTGTCATCTGGCCGGGGACAACAGCTTGAAATTAGCAATATTGGCTAAAATTGCCCCATTTACTGTTTTTTGTGACAGTTGATTAATGGGGACTGTCCACGACACTATAAACAAATAAACTAAACTAAACTAAATTATACCCTAATAAAAATTAATATTGTATTGTGAATTTCCCCGCTGTAGAATGAATATAGGATTTTTAATTTGTAATCCTATTTAATTTCTGCAATAAATTCCCCTGAACACACTGGACCTTTAAACAAAGGAATGATTTATTAAAACATAGATGGGTGGATAAAACAATACCTTTCTCTATAAGTCATACTGTACATAACTATACAATGCATTCAAGGGAGGCTGTGGCTCAGTGGAGAGTGTGCTGGACTTCGAAGAAGGGGGGTAGCAAGTTCGAGTCCCACTGCAGTCAGCATGTTGTTGTGTCCCTGGGCAAGACACTTCACCTCAAATTGCTCCTGTGGGGATTGTCCACAGTACTGAATGTATGTAAGTCACTTTGGATAAAAGCGTCTAACAAATGACATGTAATGTAATTTAATGTAATAATTCAAACAAAATAAGATACCTATTCCCTGAGCCATTACAATGATTGTAGAATATCCTAAGGAATTCTTGTATGTTCGTTCTTTACAGATACTTTAAAGATACAGACTCTTAAGCTCTATAAATTCTAGATAAATGACGTCATACTTCTAAGTTCACTTTGCCACTTTAGCATGAACTCATCTTCCAGCCACTGGGAAATGTTTGCCTTCTCATCAATGTGTAATGACAAGAGAGGCAATCTTTCTCATCTAATGCTGGTGTGATTCAGCTGCGGTTAAAACATAGCTATTTTCTTCTCCCTAAGACCAAATCACTAAATTGCTCCCTCTCAGTGGAGTACTTTCATAGCTGCTGCACCAACATATTGCCTGCTGGCTTGGTGTGAAATCCTACTTT
Source organism: Dissostichus eleginoides (assembly GCA_031216635.1). Lineage (NCBI taxonomy): Eukaryota > Metazoa > Chordata > Actinopteri > Perciformes > Nototheniidae > Dissostichus > Dissostichus eleginoides. The sequence goes on from CM062265.1 coordinate 16,312,773, forward strand.
GAACTTTCTCCTTAATGTCACATTTCTCTCACTTAATGACTGAACAATTGTGTGTTCTTGATGAAGTTGAAGCAGCACTATTGAAGTGGGCAAATGACAGTAAAATGGTATTGTTTGATTGATATTCATGAGGGACCTCTGACAACATGATAACTGAGGCAATAGTGAACTTGACCGTTTCATGTTGCTGACAACCTAAAATCGTCTGAAGATCAGTTGAAAGAAAAGTCATTTGTGCCCAGAGAGGGTGTCGAGAAGGCAAGAAACACAAAAGCAGATTGTTCTTCAAAGCGCTTCTGATACACAAATTGCAGAGAAACATAAAACTGGTCAAAGGCATGAAATAAAAGCAATCTTTTAAACTAAATTCATAGAATAAACACCGGCAAGCTTCTAATTTACCCAGACACATCTTAGCTTCTCTGTTGCTTTAGACTAAAAGCACCGGCTTTCAATTTGAATCACAAATGCATGCAAATCAGGATGAATCACAAACAAAATCTCGTTCTGCATTCAAATATACTCAATCAAATCTCACAAGGTCAGTCTGCACGGCATCTTTTAGATGAATCTACTTAGGGCAGCCAGAATATAAATGAATCAGGCACCCACCCTCTGGCATGATAATGCCCTCTAAAATATATTGCTGGGTATAATAGTAATATTTTCCTTTGAATAAGCTCAACACTCATTCATTAATTTATGCATTTTTAGTACAGAATTTGACATTCACTTTGATTTTTATAAAGGCTTTAGTCCAATTAAAACGTTTTACTGGTCGGACATTAAAACACTTCCCTTTCTCACCCTTTTTTCTCACAGCCCAGACTGTTGTGGGAAAAACACATTTTTAGAGCCAAACACATCACAACAATAATTATCAGCGTGAAATCCAGGCTTAATTGTGTTATAATAAAACAAGTTGTCAAAAACAGAATCTTGTTGATGGTAAAGTGAGGCATTGTGGGGGGAAATGTGGTTTGAATGTCTGAATGGGCTTTGCAATTACTCTCCAATTCCAAAGTAAAACCAATAACACACATCTGTTTTTGTGTATGGCTGTTTATTTTAATTTTTTTTAAAGAATAGTTTGACATTCTGGGAACTATAAAGCTTAGTAACAGCACTGGAAAAAGGATGAAACCGCTAGCCTTGCTCTGTAAGGTGAAACAATATGCCTACCAGCACCATATAGCTCACCAATAGAGAGCCACAGCCTTGCATCTGATCCACTGTCCTGTAACTCAATCCACTGTGCCATTTAGCATTTATTAAGTCATTAATCAGGTTTCTTTCCAAAGGAGGCTCACAGTTCAACCATAACTAGAAAAGCTGCAAAAGAAAATGTGAACTAATATACATCGGTGCTATGACTTGCTGGAGTCTTATTGTCAATGTGAGGTTTACAGTTAACCAGAGGGGACCAGGATGTCACTGCGACTTGACAACAATAACTCCTGCACATATCCTCGTGTATAACCACAATGTGTCGTTCGTGCATTTTGTACAATTTTGCTGAAGGTCAGTTTCATTAAGAAATGTACTGAGCTATGAGGTAACTGCGTCAAAACATGCTGCTTTGAGTCATCGGGTAATAGCACTCTGATGTGAGATTAATTGCAAATTGCAAACGCACCCACACAAGTCTGTGTTGTCAGCGGATAGTTTATAGGCTTTGTTATGGCGGTATGCTTCATTCTGCTGCAGAGTCCACCCACCATCATGAGCTAGCTGCACATGGATCAGAATCCCAAAGAGCAAGACAATCAGTGAACTGAAACAAGCTTTAGTTTGAAAAAGTGTATGCATGATAAGAAATACAAATCACAATTGGTTCATTTGTCACTACAGAAATCAGTGTGAAAAGAGATAATAAATAACCTATAAAACATTATAAAAACATTAGTCACAGTCAGGGTGAGGGTAAACAACAAGATTTCCACAATTGCATTCTTTACCTCAACCCACTCTCTCAGTGTTTTCACTCCTAATTTATTTTTCCACACTCACCTCTCAACCCCTCTGCCTTCATTTTACAGCTCCCTTCTTACCTCTATTTCTTTCCTCTGGCTCCAGAATCGACTCAGACAGACACAGAGCTGAAGCTCATTGTAATGCTGCACACTGGAATTGAACAGTCTCTCCATACCTGAAATGTTAGGGTGACCTCCACAGATCTGTGGTATATATGTGGATGTCATTTGTTATTCTGTCCTTAACTTTGGGGCCAGTTTCCACACAGTCACCTAGACAAATTCCCACCAGTGTTGTTGCTGAAATAAAGTGTAATGAGGTTTTAATTGTGGTTTTGCAGCCTTGCATATTTAAACATTAAAGTTAAGAAATGCACAGACAAAGCTATCCTCTTTGGAGAAAAAACAAAAAAACATTTATGTCGCTCACTAAAGACAGCTTTGCTGAGAGCATGTCATCACTTATGGGTGTCGGTGTTTGAAAGGCCTGTTATTTATAAACTTCAAAGGACACTCATAAATGTCAGAATTAACATTAAAGGAGCTGAACCTTTCGGAAATTCATTATTGGCTTTTTTTTCTGAGAGTTAGAGAAAGATATTGAAATATGGAACGCTACCAAGCAGCTGGCTAGAATAAAGACACAGACAGTTAGCCTGGCTTTGTACAAAGGTAACAAAAAACTCACTAAATAATGTATTATCATATAACTTTATAACATGTAGAAAATTCGAGGCATAAAAAAGACTGGCTAGCTCTTACCCCGAATCCTCTGTCTTTAAGCTAAGCTAAACTAAGCTACACTAAGCTAAGCTAAGCTAAGATAAACGTCTCGTGTATAGCTTTGTATTTAGCATACAGAAATGAGTGTTATTGATTTGCTCGTCTTAATCTCAGAAAGAACGCAAATACTCATGTTCCTTAAAATATTAATCTATGTCCATGTAAAGAAATTGATTTATCCTTTTTATGAATTAGGTGTGTCAAGCGATTGTTATTGTTGTTAGTTTCCTTTCATTTTCCTCAGCCTCCACTTGCTTTGATTCTGCTGTGAACTTAATTTAGCTCTCAGTGTGTTATGATTGTTATGTTCTGTTGAACCATTAGAGAGCTCTCTCTGTTTTATTCTGATCTGTATACAGCCATGGGGGCCTGATGTTTATATTTTCTGCATTTCGCTGATTACCATTATAATGGCGGTGACACCAAATGTCTTCAAATTGTCTGTGCCCTTCTCTCCCCAGGTTGTTCATTGTGTCTGTAATACAACTCTTTTGCAGCGACAAATGTCAGCTCTGCAGGGCTTCAGACATCGTGTTGGTTATAGATTGCAGGTCATGAAAACATTCTAACAGGACACAAATAAGGCATAACTAGGCCTTCATGTAACATCCACCCAGGTGACCTTTAGATTTGAAAAGGTTGGTTAGAGAAAGTAAAGAAAAACATTGATCAGGTCTTGGTTTATCTAAACATGACACAGAAAGGCGTATCTCAATCCTGTGACTAATTAAAAGCTTGTAAATCATAAGAAACATGTTTCTTCCCTTTCCATATTGCCTCCCTCTGCAGTGCATTTCACCAGTAGTGTAATCTGGAGCATATGAAAGAAGAGCAATATTATAGAGAAAAGAGTGAGCTGAAATGTTGGCGGTTTGGACAGCTGTGGGCTCCAGCGGTGTTACCACTGTGTCGGTGCTCTGACATTTTTCGGATACGTCACTGCCTCAGAGAACAGCCTGACCATCCATGCAGAAACACAGCGCCGTGACTGACTGCTCCTCTCCAGGGAACCCGGTTCACAGTTTCAAAGCCTCTTCAGCTTGCTCCTCTTTTTGACATTTGATAAATCTATCTCAGTGACTCACTGTGTATTGTGTAGAATTACCTCTGAGGATACGCCAAAGGATATTTGTTTGGATGTGACCCTTCACTGTTAACAAGTTTCTATTTTCTTTGTCAGCTTGTTATGTTTTCACTATGTGCTCATTAACAAAAGGCTAGTTTTAAAATGTCACAAAATAATTAATTTAAGATGTTTTGACAGCCATTTGTGTCACATTGTGGGTTTGATGGTTGATAAATCTGACAGGACAATCAGTTTGCCTCATAGGTTCTGAAATGTTGAAACGAATAGTAAAATATGTTTTTGTCATGTTTAAATAAATTTGATTTGCTGGGAGCTGAAACACTCGAAACAAGTGGAAATCCAAAGAAACAAATTAGGCAACAAAAACACACCTGTGAATATTTTATCTCCATATGCACCGCCAAAGATTAAACAGATAAATGCACAAATAAATGCATTCTATACAAATTATCATGAATAACACAAGGTTTCAATCATATGCCAACCCAGTCAAAAACAAATAGCCCATATATTAAAACATATGGTGGTTCATATGAGGTTTCAGCCATTAAGTGGAAGGAAAAGGAAGAAGAGAGATCTTTGAGAGACTGAATGCACACAGATAAGTGACCTGAATTAATTAACTTAGGTTGCCTGAGGACTCTGTCCTGAGCCAAGGTCACGATAACTTTGTTGTGGGGGAGTTTATCATTTTAAAAGATATCTCTCCAGAGCTTTTATACGGCAATGTATAAAAAAGCAAAAGGCTTTTGAGTACCTGGACATGATACGGTGCACCTTGAAACTGCATTGAGATGAGGATGAAAGAGATCTGAATGTTTTGATGGAGAGTGGAGGAAGAGGGAGAGCTTTGACTCAAGGGTTTGTTGATCTTATCAGTTGTTTTGAACATCCTCTTATTGCATTTCCTATTCCACAGATGACTTGCCTGAACCCTCCCTGCAAGTTGTATACCCAAGGAAGTCTCATTAGTGGTCATCTCAGCAGTCTCTGAGAAATTGTTAGTATAGAAATCTATTCCTTACATTTTGAAATGAACTGTGAGTTTAACTGTGAGTTTAAAGGGGTTAAATGGGCCTCGTTTTAAGACAGGTATTTCCTAAAGTTCTAAGATAGCTATTATGCTCTATTTTACATAAGTTCCTGTGGCTCTGTGTACATGATCAATATGTCCTTTTGGCTTCAATGTATACTTTTAGTATATTGTTTTCTAACAATGAGCTCAGCCTTTGGAAGCATGCTGGAGAAACAGAAATGTCCTCCATCAATTATTAAACCCTTTATCCTGTCCTGGACCGAGGCCAGTTGGTCTAATGGGTGAGTCCATTAATGTTACTGATTTTCAGTGGTAATTGTTTCATCTAGAAAAATCTTTTCTAGGAGGATAAACAACAGAGTAGCCCCAGTGACCGGAGTGGGGCACCTCTAATCCTGATGTATTCATCCAAGTCTATCCTCTCTGGACCCCATTGCCCCCGTTGGCCCACCGAAGTCATAGCGCCGGGTTGTTAGCGAGAATCCTCTTTTATGAAGCTTCATCTCTAATGAGGCCCACTAAACTCACTGACCAGCCAACTGACACTCCCTTCCCCTCTGGTTTCTCTCTTCTGCTCCTTTTCTCAAAATAGTGTAGTTGCCAACTAAAAGTCGTCAGTATTAAAGTAAATCCAGTATTTCTGGCATTACTGGCATTTCTGGCATTTCTACCAGAATAATCTGGTAAGAAATGCCAAAATAAATATGACTTTCCCAGAAATTGCACCAAAATGTGACTAAAACTGATAAACATATTGACTCTAGAGACAATGTGACTCTAGCCAAGTAAATATTCTGGGAAGAAGTGATACATAATTCCTCGCTGCTTGACTAAAGATTGGTGTGGAAACCTATGAGACCCCACCAAGGGAACCTTTGGAGAGAGGGGTAATATGAGGACAAAGACTGGCTTCTGTGTGTAACTAATATGTCGCATGTCACCTGTCCATCCTCATGTTATTCCCCACTTAAAACTGTCCAGTGAAGCAGAAAAGTCCATAAAAGGATCCTGTAAAAAAACAGCATGTGATGAAGTGCAGTAAATAGCCCATATAACCAACAAGTGCTGGAGAACAACATGAGGTGAACAGCTCTTTAACAGGTGCTACTCATTCCAGTGAGAAACAATAAATAAATGGTGACATTAAAGCAAGAATAAAAAGGAACAAAAGGCCCTGCCTCCTTAATGACTGTTGCTACGCCTCCATTCTCATATGGCACATAAAGTAAGAATGGTGGATTTATCACTTGATACCTGGAGGCAACATTCGGGTCTGAAAAAGTCAAGCCAATGTCCCTTTAGCCATGTCTAATAGTCTTTAAGGGGACTGGTTGCTAAAAGAAATCAGATTGGATAAAAGCATATTTTTACTTCTCACTGGATTTTCTCAGTAAATAGCTTCAATAGCTTCAATAGCTTCAATAGCTAGTTTCAAATCTTCTCCAAAACAGAATGATGTTTATTTTGTAAAAAAAAAACATGCATCATACTTTATTTTCTATATGTCCAAGAACTTTAACCCTTTCTTGCAGTGTGTTTTCTGTTAATGAAAGTTGGGATTTCTTACATATATATACATATATATATATATATATTTTTTTGATATGCTATGCTAACGTCCAAACATGGTCACCTTTGGCTACAAAAAAAACAAGATGGCGACAAGGTGCCAAACTGAAGGAATAAAAACTGTAGTCAACAAACCATTAAATAACATCATGGTGGCTAAGTCTTTGTGGGAAATCTGCAGTAAACATTCCTACCACTTTTGGTCTTGTTCTTTCAGTTTTTTACAATAATGAAAAAAAGGAATATCTGATATGACAGTCCCATTGACACACTTCAACATGTGAAGTAAACCAAGCTCGACAGGCCGCCAGTGCCTATTAGTGTCTTGTTGCTAAGCTACCGCAGGAAACCCGCTATTCAGAGGGCAGGATTTAGGGAACAGTCGATTGCACTGAGGTTCCCTGATGTAATGCTATGTGAAATATACCATATATATATGTTCTATTTATGCTTAAGAAGTAGTGTTTGTTTAGATTAGCTTTTTCAGACACAACCAATATGCTTCTGAGGTGTTTGACTTGTTTTATGAAACTGAAGGTAGTTCTAAGGAAGGCCAAAAACTGATTTTGACAATCCTTTTTGATTTGCTATCCCTCTAAGCATCATAAAACTCCAAAGCTGGTGATTTATTTTGCCACTTACAGGCGATCACTGCCAGTTGGTGGAAAAACACACCGATTTCCCTGTTTGCCTGGATAGGGGGATCAGAATTACAGCTGTGCCAGTAATCCCACAGACTTATGGCAGTACATGTGCACCAGGCACATCAACATTAAAAGACCGTTGTGAGATATTATGGCAGGGCAAAGAGCGGATAGGCTGCAAGAGAGAGTGAGAAAGGAGGGGGAAGTGATGGATGGGAGGGAGGTGGAGGAGGGAGAGCTGCAGAAAGGTGAAAGGGGGATAAATAAAACATATTTTATGAGGAAGGAGACCGAGATGAGTTGAAATAGAAAGAGAGGGGGAAGGGCATCAGTGTATCTGATCTAAAGAAACTGATATTTGACTGTGCACAAGAACAGTAGGATCAAACATGATTGTAGACCTACAGAATAGTGCACGTTGCATAAAGTATATAAGGGGAACTTAATTGGTTGTTGTTCTTGAATTCAGAATACCTCCATTGTTAACAGACAACAAAAGTCAACCAAGTCCTGTTTTTCTTCTTATGCACAGACAACACATTCTCCAGATCGTCCTTACTCTTACTTGTTTCTTTCACACATTTGAATACTTTATTTGGTTCCACAAATTATATTACATAAGACAGGGAATCAAATATATCGGGGCTAAGCAGCACAGAACACTTAGGGGAACACATAACATCTCCTTCTCCACACGGCTAGGCAGCAGCCTTAAGGGAACACATAGCATCTCCTTCTCCACACGGCTAGGCAGCAGCCTTAAGGGAACACATAGCATCTCCTTCTCCACACGGCTAAGCTGCCAATAATAGCTGAAACAGAGCAATATTTGGCAATTTGTTTGGCTTTTCTCTTTGACATTCCAGCAATTCTCAGACCAATCATGGTGTATTTATATACATGGCCAAGACTTCCAAATATGAGTATGCTATATCTACACTTGTACCCAAAGCTGGTTATCACATCGAGCAGTGGTTGGTATTTGATATACTTGTCCTGGAAAGCCTGGTCCATGTACAGGTCAAAGGCACAGCCTACTTCTAATATTAGCACCTCCCTGTGGTTGGTGTCAACAAAAACAACATCAGGTGTATTTGGGATGTTAGCAAAGACATCATTGGTAAAACCAAACCATTCTGGTAGCACTCTAGTGTGCTTGCACATTGCTGCGCTAGATGGTAAGATGTTTTGTACCGCATCAGACACAATGTCCACAATACGGTCATGACGGGCTATGTACAGGCGTTTGTATGCATTACATCCATTTGTTATGTGTGCAATGGATTCACACACACACACACACACACACACACACAAACAACACACACACACACACACACACACACATTTCCATTATAGTGTTTCTTTATATTTGTTTCACCTCTGTGAGAATTTGAACAGCTCACTTCTAGAAGCATTTTATATCCAGGCACTTCCCCTTAGCCCTTGGGTAGTACAGTACCTGCTTCACTTTTTGTTTCTTTCGTTTACTGTTGATGGTATTTGTGACTGAGGTCTGTAATCCTATTACGACAAATTCATTTCCTGTGATGCTTATTATGACTTTTCCGATAGATTCAATGTTATAATTAGTCCACATGGCAAACCACATTAGTGTAAGGCCACAACAAATTTGGCCTCAATGACTCAAGAGGAAAATTAAAAGGAGGGAAGTACTTCTTATTAATTAGGCTTGGAGTTTTTGTCCGTGGCAGTAATGTTCGCTTTAAGGGACATTTTGCACAAAATAATGACAACTTCATCATCCTGTTTAATTATCTTTGTTTCCAGCAGTCTTCAATGACCCTCTACGTCACTGAGGAAGCATCATTCATGCAGCCACATCTCCCAGACTGGCCTTGAAATCACTTAAACTCCTGGCAGCATACAATATATGCTTTCAATTCCACAGTCCTCGAGAGGCACTGTTGTATCTCGAGATAATACAGGGATCATACAGATGCAGTTATAATCCTGCCACCTCCTCTCCGTGAAGATAAAATCGATGAGTCATAGAGCGTTCAGACGGATGTGTGAAGAAATATTGGTGTGTGTGTGTGTGTGTGTGTGTGTGTGTGTGTGTGTGTGTGTGTGTGTGTGTGTGTGGAAAATGTGGAAACTGAAAACATCCAGACATCATGTTTTCCAATAGGCCACTATTAGATTGATTAGATTATTTTCAGAAGGTCATAACTCATCATCGGCAGAGCGACGTAATCTAAAAGCAAATCTGAAAAGCAGAACAGTAATCTATATAACTATGGTTTTCTATTAAGGTTTTGTCAAAATGTGACGTTTAAATGAAAGCCTTCTTAACATGATCTATCACAGAGGTATAGACACAGTTGCGGTATTTTCCTCTGCTAAACAGTAGGACAATGTTGTATTTTTCTCACCTAAGACGTTCTGGCAATATTGATGCACTTTGTCAACGCTGATCTGAATCATCTGCTCAGTAACTGGCAGAGGAAAACTGATAGCTTCAGTCAAGCTGCAAACACTTTAAATCAGCAAACTGTGAGTCTGAGCCAAACTCATAAACAGCATCTGACATCTCTGAGATGGATCCTTTCTATAGACTTTCCTCTTGATTAAATAAAAACTTAACTTAACACACTTATTTGTTCTCTACATTCTATTATGATGAGTGTTTGGACTTGGCCGATTGCCTCCTCAGGTATTTCACGAGAAACTCCTCAACCACAAAACCTTATGGATACACATAATGAGTTTTGATGAGTACAACTAAATGTAATTTTAGCTTAGTTTCATTCAAAGAAAATGCCACGCTACAAAGACTAAACAGCTGGCCTCACAGTTCAAATGTACCAACATGTGTTTACAATCACCTCTACAGCTCACTGATTAACATGTTGTATGTCATTTGTTTCTGCACGCAACTAGCATGTGGCAGCAAGCTACAGGGGTTTATGCCACACTATTTTTAGTCCAGACTCAGTGAGTTCCTGGCATCTCTAATGGTTGTGTGTCAACTTCCCAGTGACGTCACATTAATCAGGCAATTATGCATATTCCCCAAAATGTCAAACAATTCCTTGAAGGCTGTTTTACATTTGAATGATGACTGATCATCATGAAGAAACAGGCTCCAACTGTCATCTCTCATTATTCTATCAAATAAGAAACTGTGCAGAAAACCGAGTAAATGACTGCCTTATGCAAGACAATGTTCCCTTTTTACGTAATATATGCAAACTGGCAGAAGATGTCAATTGATCCATTTGTGCTGTCTGAGGTTTTCGTATACACAGTGTTCTCCAGTAAAGTACAGCTCAGACTGTGATAATACTGACTATTTTCCTTGGATGGGCCTGGAGTGGCTGCCTGCAGGGCCACAGGAAAATAGTGTGTACAGGCTCCCTGCAGTCTAATCTGAAGAGATGAATGCTGCTCCCCTGGAGTGAGAGAAAAGTCAATAGATGTCTGGATAACATGTGTATCTGACACATAAAGCTGACTCGTAAAACCAGGGACAGAGCACCACACTCACGTACAAGTGAATGACTTGCCTAATGTATGTCCTGAGTTGAATGTGCAAATGTATCCCGATGATGCGGTCATCTTTGTACATGGGAAAAACACTGAAATGATCTCATCTTGTCTCTCTAATGCTTTGGACAAGGTTCAACACTGGCTGAACAACATTTGCTTCCAGTTAAATGTAAAAAAAACAGTATGCATGATGTTCAGTAAACGACCAGTCAAAATCGAAGGATCCAATGTGTTTTCAAACTTGACTTTTAAGAAACATATTAAGAAAGTATCCAATAACATTAAATTCAACTTGCAACATTTTAAACAAATTAGACCTTTCTTAACTGTCAATGCTGCAAAGTCATACCTCCACTGCATGATTCTATCCCACATTGAATACTGTTTTACAAACTGGTCGTTTGCTTGTGCCACAAACCTGAAACCAATAGAACAGCTGTACAAGAGCTATCAAGGTGTTTGACAGAAAGCCAAATTCATACCACCACTGTACCATCCTTGATAAACACAATTTCTTGAGTTTTGACCATTTTAAGTCTTTTAAAAGTATGTGTTTTATTAATAAATGTTCACATGGACTGGCCCCCCCTCCCTTAGGGGAATTCATCCACCAAAAACACACTGGACGCTGCACTAGGTCAGAAACCAGAGGAGACTGTGAAGTCCACCGTAGACGGACAACTTTTGGACAAAATGTCCTTTCCATTAAAGGCAGCTCTTTCTGGAATAGCCTCCCAACTGAGATACGGGATTGTCCCACTTTGAACAGTTTTAAGGTCAACTCAAAGAATGGTTGAGAAACAAACAAACGTGCAATCACCGCTAAATGCACTTTAATACAGGGGTATCTCCTCCTGCACTTTATGAAGCTCTTTTATCTCCTCCTGCACTTTATGAAGCTCTTTTATCTTCTCCTGCACTTTAGGTAGCTCTTTTATCTTCTCTTGCACTTGATGTAGCTCTTTTATCTTCTCTTGCACTTTATATGTCGTAGCTGCTACATTGTACTGTCATGTGGTTAATGCTTGTATATGCTGCTCATGCTCTTTCTGCATATCATGTGTTTATTTTGGCTATGTTTATAAATGTCATGTTCTTAAATGTTGTATGTGAGGGACTACGGATGGAAATTAGCTAAAATCCGGCTCATTTACATTTTGAAGCATTCATTGTTAAAAATTTTCATCAATGTGCATTGTCCCTCTTCAAATAAACGATTAAATGAAATTAAACAACAAGTGCACACCATGCAACACACAAAGATCAGGTACAGTCTTTGAATGCCCAAACATAAATGATAAGACAGCTTTCCTCTGTTCCTGCCCATCCTGAACTATATATCTATTTGTTAAACCACTTCTCACAGACAACTGTCCTGAGGCTGAAATATATTAACCTGCCGTCAGAGACCTATTTACAAATGGGATGTAGACACTAAATATATGAGACCCCTTGACTGATCTCCAGTGCCCTCTACGTTTCCAGCGTGCAGCCAACCACAAGTCATATTTATGAAACTTAATATTCTTGCCAGCCTTGTGTGTTGTAAACTGACATCTTACCTGAATGCTTAAACTGGAGATCCATCAACATTTGAATAAGATCCCAGGAGAACACTCATCTCACCGCTCACTCAATCAATCAGCTCTGAAACCTCTGCAGCTCATAAATTACTGATGCTCTCTGCTATTTTTTAGATATAAAGGACATGGCTGATTGATCAAAATGTTCCCTTAATAGGAAGTTAGGAAACCACCGTCGGTTCCCAGAATGTTTTTGATTCAATTGTCTGACAAAAGGAGGCAACAATCCAAGATGGGTGCACTTTTCTTAAGAATGCAATTGCAAAGGTCACTCAACAACCACCAAGGAAGCAGCTCAGTAGCTGATTGCAATTAAATGGGTTGGTGTTGCAAATACACAAAAGGTGGATGTTGAAAGGCCAAACAGGCTTTCATATAGTCACTTTCTACGAGATAAATAGTCCGGATGGTAAGTGATGAAAGTGCAAACGTCTGTGAACTATTAAAGTAAAATGAAGTCTGATTTGGAAAGAGTGGTTGCTGTGGAATTTATAAACTTCCATTGATATCCTTTTTTGGTGGGATTGAGGCAGACATCTGAGAAATGTAATGTTTATCTCAAAACCTGAGGCGAATTTGGCCTTGGCTAGATAGGCTAAGGGAGAAGATATATTTTTTAATAATTTGAAATTGAATCACATTTTCTAGGTGTCAATTACACAACGGTATATAATTATAGACTGAAAAGCCTCCAGCTAAAGCTCACTGGAAATATAATTACATTTTTGACATGAAATAATTTAAATCAATGAGGGGTGTATTTTAAAAATCAAACACTGAGCAATGAAAATTATACGAGGAGAACAATTTAAAAAGATTAGATGATGCACGATTCTCATATGAATATTATAACACGTCAGCATCTGATATTGACTGCTGATAACTAGGGATGCACCGAATATTCGGCCACCGAAAATTATCGGCCGAAAATGGTTAAAAAGGCCCTTTCGGCTTTCGGCCGAAAGGGTTTTAGCGCCGAAAAAATATCACCGAATGTCAGAGAACACGTGTTGTTGTGATGACGTAATCAAAACGCGGCGACAAGCACGGCGCGCAACCATGCCTGGCTGTCAAGGTAATACGCTCGCGGCTGGCTCACAGCCAACATGTCTGCCGCTTGGAGATATTTCAAAATATCAGAGAAAGAGCCGCGGATTGCGATTTGTAAAACGTGTTCAGCTGACATTTCTCGAGGGGGTGTAACTGCAAAGACTTTCACCACTTCGGGATTACTCCACCACTTGAAATCAAAACACCCGGACAAATATGCGGAGTATGATCAAATCACTAGCGCACAGAAAAAAAAAGTCCTTCCCAGCACCCCGACTCCTTCTGTGGCGGACCTTTTTGAAAAGGTAAAAAAGTAAAGCAATGACAGCGAGAGACTGTTCAGCGCTGCCTCTCATGTGCTTGATGAGAAGAGGAACAGACTTATGGCTGATAAAGCAGAGAAGCTACTGTTCATTAAAAAGAACCTCCCACTTTTCCTTAATAAGTAGACAAGGCTGGCTTATCATAAGCTTATCTAGTTCTACATGTCTACTCTATACCCACTTTCCTGAACAATTTTCATTGTGAGTTATAATTCACCATCTCAGGTTATCATTAGGGGGAAATGACAGCAGCACAGTGTTCAATATATTGTACTTATCCAGTTTGCAGTTTGCACATTTGTATGCATGCACTTATAGGTGCATTTGTTGTTGTTGAAGGCCTGGCTGTTACAGTCTTTACACTATTTTGTTGTAGGCCTACTGGCCTAGATGTTCATGCAGTTTTAAAGCACCTTGGTTTTGTTCTGAATGCACTTTGTTGTAGGCCTAGTTATCCTACAGAGAAAAGAAAATGCACTTGACTTGTAATTAATGTACTGCATTCAAAAGTGATGAATAAATGTTTTATGGACCCATAATAGTGATTATTATTTAAGTTAAGTTTTGCCATAATCATGTCTTTTTCCATAATCAGGTAGCTGAACAACATTGGTAAAAAATGTATACATTATATATATATTTCTCTATTAATCATTTTCGGCCTTTCGGCATTCGGTTTTCGGCCAACTGTTTCCTATTTTCGGTATCGGTTTCGGCCAAGAATTTCCCATTCGGTGCATCCCTACTGATAACACATTGTACTGATACAATGGTTATATCATCAGACAATAACAGAGTAGAAAGCTTGGATGGTCAGATTGATTCACCTACAAGGGATGTTTAACTTCATAACTTCTGTTTGGCAGCTACTGACATTTGATATGAACAAATGAAATCCTGCATATGAACTGCTCTCATACCCTCAGTCTCCTGGTCTCATAGTATTGGACCTCCTGGCTCTTCCTGTCGTCTGCATCCACCATTTCCTGACTTGCCAGCACCTCGAGGAGACAAGGCATCTCACAGCAAATCACAAGGCTCTGTCCAAATGACTCCTGGTAAATCTCCCTGTCATTCAACTCAATCCAGCTTCATTGTTGGCATAGAAGAATACATTGTTATGACCATGATTCATATCACAGGACTGAGTAATAATTCATATCTCAAAAACATAATTTTTCATTCATTCTGAATGATTGACTGGTGTATAAAGCTTGTTAGGGCATTCAGTCTCTCTCAATGATCCATTCTCTAATCAGATATTAAGCTTGGAGGATGCCAAGTGTTCAAATCTGTTCCAGCACTAGGTGTCATACAATCAAATAAATGTACATTAGCAGAAGACAGATCATGTATTATGAGTATATTGGCTGAATACTCAAGGCTATAACCTATTGATGGCAAATACAAATTCAAGTTATATTTCTTTATTTTTCTTTAAGTATAATTTTAGAACCAGAGCCACTCATCTCAATTTGACCAGTTTCATTTAATCAGTCAGATAAATAAATAAAGTTACATACCAGAACATTTGGCCAAGAAGGTGGAGATTTAAAAAAAGGATTGGCAAGTTCACTCGTGAAAACCATCGACATGGAAAGTACCCCATCAGGTGTTGCATTGCCGTTACTGCAGGCACATAAATCTTTGTTATACATTATTTGAAAAAAATATGTACTGGCTGTGAGCACATAATGGGTCTGAGGATTTTTAGTGGTGTATACATCAATGTGTTTTAATGCAGAGCAGTCAAATTTAGAGTTAAAGGTCACCTTTGTGCAAAATCCACTTTTTCATTTATTTTATATTCAAATATCCCCTCTGTGTAAAGAGATTCAGAAAGTTTCGGGTAAAAAGATTCTCTCTTTTTGTCTGATCCATCTATATAAAACCCTGTCTGAAAATGAGCTGATCAGATTTTGACAACTTGTGTCACAGTGGTTTTTGGTTGTGCAACCATTCGCCAATAACCAACCAAGGTAACACCCGCCCACCTAATCACCTGAATCTCGAGAGCACTATTGGCTTATTTTTAACCAAACATCTCGCAGAGGCTACAGATACAGAATCAGCACTTTTTAAACAGGGCTGAAACAGAGGGGTTTATGGGATGCTACAATGCATGATCTGTTTGGTATTTCGAGCCAAACACTTCAGAGACATGTTTTGTATATATCTGACAATCTGACACCTATTATGTATTGTTGAAAAATAGTATAATCGGGGACCTTTTAAGTTGCATGACAGAAAGTATAATCTCCAATGGGCCTTTTTTCACTGCAGTCTAACTTGATTGTCATTCACTGTATAACTGAGGTCACAGAGGGGAAAACACAGGTGCCAGTAAGCCGGTATGATATGATGGATATTGGCTCACTGACACAACTAAGTGGGGCATCGTTAATGCTATAACACCTGTCATTTTCTTAATAGACAAAAATAACCAGTCTGTCTGTATACAATTACCTGTCCCCAAAGAGACTCCAGGTTTGCCTCTGTGTATCAGGTAGATAGCAGGGATCATCAGCTCCATCTCACTTTATCTCTGTTTGCATATAATACAAGACAATTACAATAGATACTCAATTGCTAGTTTATTAAAAAATAACATTTAATACGCCATGAGACAACACTGTACATTAGTGTGTGCAGGGGGAGCATAGGTGTTCCCGAGAATACTGTGATGTTAGGGTTGCTGGTCGGCTGTGAGGTCGTGCTGAAGTTGTCTCATGCTGCATTCATCACGCTTTAAGGGTTCACTGGTGTGCGACCCAGAGCAACAACTGAGCTCTGACACACTCTGAAGGTATTGTCACATTTTATTAAGTTCCTCTTCTTGCAGGACATTCAGATGCAAATTTCGATTTTTCTGCTACAAGCAGGGACAGATTCCATGAGAAAACTCACAAACCCTGAGTTTCTGACTTTTGAAAAAGGTGTTTCAAATCAGACATTAGTATTTCTGGTATGCCCTCTTGTTATGAATGCAGCATTAGTCCTGAGAGGAGAAAGGAGACTGTAGGGTCAGGATCAGTCCAAGGTGGGCAGTGGAAGTGTGTGATTCCATGACAAACCAATCATCACGTCTGAAAATCAACCACATTCGAGGCAGCTTCAAAAATACCTCCCATGTGAATGAACATTGAGGTGGAAACACAGGTGAACGTAAATCTTTTCAGACTGAGACCCCTGAAGAAAAGTTCAGCTAACACTGTACGGCCGTAGTATAGAGTGAATTTCAGCACCGTCTTAGACAGATGCAATAGTGCATGTCATACAAATAAAAAAGACACCATTAGAATCCAAAATGAACGATAGATTTAGACTAGTGGTATTTTACAAAATATCACATTA
Source organism: Dissostichus eleginoides (assembly GCA_031216635.1). NCBI lineage: Eukaryota > Metazoa > Chordata > Actinopteri > Perciformes > Nototheniidae > Dissostichus > Dissostichus eleginoides. The sequence continues at coordinate 16,329,688 of CM062265.1, forward strand.
GTTCATGAAATAGTGGAGCAGTCTCACAGTAGATCGATCCATATTTCAATGGACCACATGAAGCACTGACAATGTGAGATGGCAGTGTTTAGCTGTGCAATTATGTAACAGCACTCAACAAATTCAAATAATGACTAAGAAAGGAGGTAAGTGCGAGGTCAGACTTCTTGTGTACTTCAGTCAAGTCCACAGTTTCAAGCTGCATTTCAGTGGCTTTCTGTTCACCTGAACTTAAGTGTCCTTTTTTAATTGCTACATTAAAAAAACTGCTGGCAGTTTTAGTCTTAACCAGATGACATACAGGTTTCATTTTGCAGGCCATTAGTTCTCTATTAATTGAGAAAATGGGGATCATTTCATGTACTGACTTCTCCTTTTAGGACCTAAAATAAGTATTACAAGAAAGATGTCAAGTCTGCAGATTTGAAACTCAACTGTAGACTGATGAATATGAAATGACAGGTTAGTATTAAGCCATGACCGTGTTAAACATTGTTGCATTTCTTAATGCATCTCAGTTTCAAGGCATATGTGGAAGACTTCATCATGCTAATTATGACTAAGAAAGTCTAAATAATTCAGAAAAGTCTAGCTAATAACTCAACTCTGTTAAGAGATGTAATACTCCAGTTACAGGTGAAAAAAAGAAGTAGATGACATACTAAACTGGCTAATAAAACTTTTGTTGAGGGAATATGGTTCGGAGAAGTGTTAGATAAGAAACCTTCCCTATGAGTTGCAGAATCCCTAGTTTTTTAGAAAGTAGGAAGCTTTTTTATTGGCAGCGTTTTTAGCTTTTTGTAGGTAAATATCCCTCATCAATAGGAGTCACAAACTGGATCAACACTAACATCATTGCCCTGAGAAGTATGTTCCCTCACGGCTATGGGTCTGGAGATGCCTTTTTATTTTGTCAGAGCGGCTGAAGCACTTGCCACAAACAGGGCAACTGTATGGCTTCTCCCCTGTGTGGATTCTCATGTGTACCTTCAAGTGAGCCATCTGTGTGAAGCCCTTTCCACAAATCTGGCAGCGGAATGGTTTTTCTCCCGTGTGACTACGCTGGTGCTCCTGCAGTCTGCCCGAGGAGCTGCAGCATTTCCCACATACTCCACAGCGGTAAGGTTTTTCTCGAGTGTGCACTTGTACATGCACATGCAGATGGCCAGCATGACTAAACGCCTCCCCACACACCTTGCAGCTAAAGGAAGACATTTGGCCTTGTAGGGGCGATTTTTGATGAGGGCAGTCCACGGCATTGGCTCCTTGATTGCGCATTTGAGAGGCCTGCCCTCTGTTCGCGCCAGCTCCATTTCCCTTAGCACCAACCATCTGTCCTCCATTCTCTACCCCAATAATGTCAATGTTGTTCTCGTTCGAGCAGTTTGGGTTGACTGGTGCGAGGGGCTGGGCGCCGCTGTTTGAGGAAGTAGAGCCTCGGTGGGCTCCTCCACTCTCCACCTTCACGTGTCTCGAGGACCCCCGAGATGCAGGATCCCTCTCCCTGTTCTCCACACCTTGACTCTGAGGAAGGTTGGATGTGTGCGGGCCTTCCTGGGGATATTCATTCACAACACGTGGGGGAGTAAACATGTTCTCTGGTGTGGTGCAAGAGCCATGACCACGAAGCTGATCATCTCCTTGGACGGCCCGGAGATCTCTTTTATCCTTAATCTGAATTGGGATGCGCTCTTCATGCCCCATGCTGGGACTCCACTCACGACGGGGACGCTCACCATCCTCCTCTTCCAACAGCGCCATGGACGGACGATCTGAGGACACAACACAAGGAATAGGTTCAGATGAAAATATTCACGTCATTGCTTTTTGGTAAACCACCCCTTCACAACACATATTTTTACATGAAAAATGCTGAGCTGAACTTACTGTCCTGTTAACTTAAACAACAAACAAACAAACAAATATTTTAATTCAGCTTTGCAGACCTGGTCCTTCGTGGATGTATGTTTCTATGTTTTCTGTGAGCCCTAAAATAATTCAAGTTTCCAACAACATCCGATAGACAAAGTTTAAAGAGTATTTAAACTTTGAATAGAAATATCCAATTGAAATCTGTAACAGTGGTAACTTAGTTGTAACTAAGCTGTCCAATAAACAGTACTGCACTACTGTTTGCCCCAGGATATTGTCTAGCCTCCTGGATCAATTATCAATTAAGTTTCAAAAATCAGGGGCTGCTAAGCAATACTTTTTCATTTAATGTTTTTAAGTCTTCTACAAAACAGTCCGTGTAAATACCGGGGAAACCCTTGAGATTGTAAGGGTTGTGTACCATTAATCATAGTGGATGTAATTGAGATATTTAACAATTTTAAAGCAAAAAGATAGATGTCAGGTGAAAGTTTATGTAAACATTTTGTACAAATTGGTCTAAATGTAAGAGTACTTGGCGTATTTACACTCAAAATAAACAATGGCACCTTGGGCAACACTTGCAGTAGTTTCAGCCATAAGTTTACTGTGTGGTTAGAGTTGTACTATATTGGAGTAAACAAAAACAAACACTGTGACACAACAAGTGATTATTATGAAAAAAATGTTTGCCGTTGTGTGCAGTTTATCTGTCAGATAAATCATGAATAAGAACACGGACTACGTATAAACGCACACTAGTATGCAGGTTAAGCTAAATGCTAAACCATGTATAGGCTAACCTAGCTGGTTGCTAACGAACAAAGGTTGCTACGCGCTAGCCGCTCCACAACAACAGCAGCTAAAGTCAACTAGCTGGCTAAAGTTAACTTGTTTGGAAGTGAGTCAACATCCTTCTGACAGTATTTGGTGCGTTGTGACATTTATTTTTTAGGTGGTCATTTCCCTTTTACTACCAAATGCCACCACAAGACTTGGCAGACTGTAAATAAAGGGGCGCAACTGCACTGTTAGCTTTCTGCGGAGCTAACCTGGCCATATTTCGATCCCAGCGTCTCGCAGCCTGCGTCTCAAATGGTCGTTCTCCCGCTCCCTGATCGCTATCTCCTCCTGGTACTCCAAAATAGTATCCTCGACAGATTTGTATATCTCCTGTGCAGCGAGCATGAGACGCTCAGTCAAAAAGACGTTTAAAAACTGCAGTTTGGTCATTTTCTTGGGTTGCACGGAGCACTCGCTGTTCTCCAAAATGGACCAAAAAAGATGCTCGACCCAATCACGTGACCCGGAGTTATGTCTTCTCCGCTTGCTGCTCCTTCTTCATCGTTCCCCCAAGATTGTCTGTGACCCATCCATGCTGTGACCCCACTGATTGTGCTAGATTTTGGAGTTGCAGAGGCGACGGATTTGGGTTAGTTGCGGCATTGAATGCTGTAACGTAACACTAATTAGGTCACTGAATATGGTGTTACACCTGCTGCCATCACCGTAACAGAAAAAGACAGTATATTTTATACTAATGCACTATGACTTTAAAACTCTGTTATTTCAAGGCATAACATGTCAAAGGGCCATGTAATATCATTACATTTGAACAGATGCACACTTTTGTGGTTCTCAGGTCAAGCACACCCACTGTGAACAAGCTTTGACATTATACATGAAGACCAAACAAAGCATTCTGTATCTTATTTTGAAAATGTTCTATCTGAGTAATAAGAAGTCCCAAATACAAACAACGCAGTGTGGGAAGTTGGGAACTACATCATTGTCTATACAGGACAGTTTGTGGACACCATCATTGCAGTATGAGTTCAAGAGAGACTTTTATAAATTGTGTTTGAAAACCAAATTAGAATACTAGCTCACTTCAGGGGCACAGTCATAAATCTTTAAAAAACAAGTAACACCTATGCGAAATTAAATACCCAAAAATATTTAATTTCATTTTTATAACGTTTCCCTTTTCTATATTTCTTCGACTTTTGCAGGACTTAAGAGAAGGATTTCAAATGACTTTTTAATGTGAATTTGTAGATTATTGTTTCATCACCAATTAATTAATGAATTAGGTAAACAGGTGGCATGACCTGGAAGTCTGGCTTCCTTGCATTTGAATACATTTCATTTTTATTTGTTTAATTCTTTATTTGTGTTCACATAGTATTTATATCATTCTGCTCAGTTACCAGCCCTATCTTTTTTTGTGACTCAAACATGTCAAACAAACCAACGTACAATAAATACGGAGATTTACAAGCAAAAAACTAAACAAACAGGAAAACAATAAAACATTTCTTAATAACATTTTTATAAATATATTAGAATGATACATCTCTGAAATGATTAAAGTGGTTAAACTCTCACGCTTGAACACTTGTACTCCAGCTCGACAGGCGGCAGGACAGGTGCCGTGTCGAAGACAGAAGCGGAAATGACGTAGCGTCAAACCTGCGCACTGTTCCACGTGTGAGAGCAGAAAAAGCACATTGGCAGATCAGCAGCAACTCCACCATGAAGCGACCAAGTAAGTGCGCACTGATAGCTATGTTAATGTATATGTAAGCTTATTTAAAAACAACTAGTTAATTCTGTATGATTTGGTTGATTCTCCCAGCTAATAAACTATATGTTGATTGCAACAAAAAAACACAATTTGTCAGTCTGCTATAGCCTCGTTTTAGGGTAACGTTGAATGACCGACGCATAACTATTTTTTTTCTTTTTTTGTCTTCAGAGTTAAAGAAAGCAAGTAAGCGGGTGTCATGCTCCAAACGCTATAAAATACAGAAAAAGGTAAGTGTCTGACTTTATAATACTTTCCTGTAAAGATAAAGGTTCGCATGTGTTTAGACCATGAGGCCTATGTGAACGAGACGGCTAACGTTAATGACACCCACATGTCTTACTCGTTTAGATTTTGTATTGTTTTTAAAATAATTGTTTACATTTTGTTGTGTGTTTAGGTCAAGGATCACACCAGAAAACTAAGAAAAGAGTTAAAGAAGAAAGGAGGAGCGAGCAAAAGGCCTAAGAAGGATCTCGGCGTGCCCAACAGCGCTCCCTTCAAAGAGGAGGTCCTCCGCGAGGCCGAGCAGAGGAGGCAAGAGGTGGGCATCATGCGTACTCTATTATTTTCATAATGGAGATATTTTATACAAAATCAATGTAACATTAAATTAAATGCTTTGTAGTAAATGCATACACTACAACACACTATAAATAAGACTTGTGTTTACATACTGTGTGCATTTATATTAGCTTTAATGATTAAATGGAGATGCTTTAAGGGTGAAAAATATGATTTAAAATGTTATATAAAATCTTTGTCTAGATTAATATAGTTTAAGTTGCAATACCACCATTATCTTTTTTAAGATTCTGTGAATAATGCATCTGAATTTTCTTTGGACTATACATTTGGGTACACGACTTACAACATATGATTGATTTATAAAGTTATACTTGACCATATCTGCCAAGTTATTTCAAAACATGTATGGACACTTAATCTGCTAAAACATTACAAATAATAATGAATATTGGTTAGTATTGACTTAAAAGCTCCAGGCTATACAGTTGGATGAGAATAATGCTCCAATAGATTTTAAAAAGTGAAACTATGTGCTCCAATGCAACCACCAGGTGGCCACGAACAGCGTGGATCTTTACAAGACAGTTTGCTCTTATATCACAGATGATTATATTTTTACTAGCCTAAGCCTAGCCTGTGTTTCAAAACAGTATTACATGCATAACTATAATAATTAAACTACCCTACTTTGCAACTTTTTGTTACAACAAGATGGCTGGTACTTGCAGAGGTTTACGGTGTTACTTAACCAGTATTTTGGCAATGTGTACCCCTCAGTTGTTAACATTTGTTTTAATAGTTTTAAGCTGTTGTATTTATTGTTCATGTCTTCTTTCTTGCAGATTGATGAAATAAAAGACAAAAAAAAACAAGCAAAAAAAGTGGAGCGGGCCCAGAAGAGAAAAAGGGAGAAAGTTACCGGAAAAAAAGAAACGGAACCCAAAGCCAAGAAGCCTCTACAGGTAAAAAGGCAAACGCTTAAATATTTATTCAGTAACACATTTTATCACTCAATCACTTAATTTGATTGTTTTGGGTGTTTTCTTTCCATAGGAAGTGGTTGTCGAACAGCCAGAGAAAGAGCCCGGCCCAGACAAGGGCTCAAAACAGTACCTTTGCTCTGAATTAAATAAGGTAAAACATCACAATCCAAGTCAGTGTTTTATTGTAGAAAAAAAAGGTTTTGACCTGATAATATTTAGCCTGCTCTCCCTTGAATTTCTTTCAGGTAATTGATGCATCGGATGTAGTAATAGAAGTGCTTGATGCACGTGATCCAATGGGGTGCCGGTGTCCACAGCTGGAGGAGGCGGTGCTGCAGAGGGGAGGCAACAAGAAACTGCTGTTGGTTTTAAGCAAAATAGGTAAATGGACATGAGATGCTGCAATATGATTTAAAGTCAAGCACACATACACACTGATGAGGGGTTTGTGGATTTAAATTAAATAAGTCTTGTCTGGACTCTAAATGTTGTTTTTTAATTATCTTTTGTTGTAGATCTGGTACCAAAGGAAAATGTGGAGAAGTGGATCCAGTGCTTACAGCTGGAGTTTCCAGTTGTGGCGTTCAAAGCGTCACAACAGATCCAGGACAAAACAGTGGTAAGGGGTAACATTTTATGTTTGTGATCAATAACGTATGTTTAGATCTGCAATTTATAATGCTTATATGAAAAGCAGTTGATCCAAGTCAAAGGTTGTTGTTTTTTGGCATTACTTTTCTATTAGAAACATGTCAGCTTTTGGATGCATTACCCATCCTAGTTAAGTTCAAGCCTTTGTGCTATGGGCATCTAAACGCATGTTTGCTCAAACCCATCTTTTTTACAGCATATTTAAATTCATGGAAATGTGTAAGGAGTTTAGAAAAGACTGCTACGAATTTTGTGTTAATACATTATTGTAACCTGGAGGACTGAGAAAGTTGAGCAGCCTGCAGTGCTGCTATAACTGGTTATAGCCTCCAAAAGTAACTCGCTAACCACTCAATTCAGTGGCTCTGTCATATAAGCAGAGCTGATGTGTAGTGTGTTTGTGAACAAAACAAAGATTTATTTTCCAATTCATGCTGTTATTTACACAGACTATTTCAGCAATAAAATGAAAAAAACTTGACGATAATTATCATTTTCTTTCTGTCACCATCAGCGAGCCAGGAAGAGCAGGATAGTAGCCTCCAATGAAGTCCTGGACAGATCCCGAGCAGCAGCCTGCTCTGGAAACGGCTGTCTCAGCGAATTCCTGTCAAGTTATGCTACTAAAACGGAGAATGAGGCTCAACTCAAAGTGGGCGTAGTAGGTAAGCACAATAAAAATCATTTAATTGGCTTATTTCGCTCTGCGGTATAAATATACTTAACTGATTATAGTCTTAATTTCTTTACATTTTCTTGAAGTGTGTAATCTGAATGCTTATCTTTGATGCCATATCCTTTTTGCCTTCAGGTTTTCCTAATGTGGGAAAAAGCAGTCTCATCAACAGTATGAAGGGGATCCTCGCATGCAATGCTGGAGTCAAGAGAGGCATCACAAAGTGAGTGACAAATTAGCATAAAATGCTCCTAACACAACTCAAGCTTTTTCTTTGGGTTTAGTATCATCGCGCCTATTTAGCAGAATTGCAAACATGTTCTGCTTTAGTGAAGGATTATGTCCAAATTGTACAAAGTGATAATTAACTTGACATATCTTAGGCCCCTTTTTTCTTATTTTGTATCCCAATAATGAGATGTTTCCTGTTCCCACCCCATCAGATCCATGCAGGAGGTGCACATCCTGAAGAACGTGAAGCTAATAGACAGCCCTGGCATCATGGCGGCGCCGTCCAACCCGCCAGCCTCCATGGCTCTGAGGAGCCTGCAGGTGGAGGAGGGGGCTGTCAGCGCGCATGAGGCGGTCAGGACTCTGCTCAAACAGTGTGACCATAGCCAGGTAAGAGGAGTTCCATCACTGGAGAGATTTCTTTTTTAATTGTTGCATTTGTCAGATGGATTTCTGTGTTTTTATTTCCCTTATACATCAGTGTAATCTGGAGGACTGAGAAAGTTGAGCAGCCTGCAGTGCTGCTATAACTGGTTATAGCCTCCTAAAGTAACTCACTAACCACTCAATTCAGTGGCTCTGTCATATAGCAGAGCTGGTGTGTAGTGTGTTTGTGAACAAAACAAAGATATCTTTTCCAACATATTAATTTCAGCGTTCTTGTGGTTTCAGATCATGCTTCAATATAATGTCCCCGACTTCAGAAACTCCCTGGAGTTTTTGACATTGTTTGCCAAAAAGCGTGGATATCTTCAGAAGGGGGGGATCCCCAATGCAGAGCAGGCGTCCACGGCTTTCCTCGATGACTGGACAGGGTGAGTGTTTTTTTTTGCTGAAGGATGCTTCATCAGTGTGGAAATGAGGACACAACGCAAGTCTGAATAATATGAAGACTTCTAATCCAACTCTGATCCCAAACACTGTGGAGGATAATGCAACTATTAGAATGTAAAGAGAAGGGAGTGCTACTGTATGTCAGGCTCACAGAGCTGTCTTTGTTTTGTCTCCTCAGAGCTAAGCTAAGCTATTACTGCAAGGCATCGGAGAACCGCGACCTCCCAGCCTACATGTCCGCTGCTGTTGTGGCTGAGATGCAGAACGGCTGGGATCTGAACAGTCTAAAAATGGGCAACGAGGGAACTCTGAAAGGTATTGGGGTTTTTGATTCTTCTATCAGCAATTTAAAATCTGCAGACCCTTTTTTATTCAATTATAAGGGGCAGAGCATGGGGATGGGATGTGATGTAACATAGTTAGTCTTCATGTATGATGTAATGAGCCACACTGTCTCTAGGGGCCATTAATGGGCTTGTAGACCTGTCTGTGTGCTGTAGCTTCTAATAACATGTAGTCACTTCTGTCTGTTCACTGTCAACATTTTGCTTTTTTCAGATGTAAAATGTCCAAGCCAAGCCGGCAGTATAGGCTTAACTTCTAAGGGCCCGACTGCAGGCCTACTGAGAGTTGAGGACGTCACTGAGGAAAAACCCCTGCTGAGAGTAGTTGAAATCTCTGAAGAAAGACCTGCTGATGCAGCCTCAGAGAGAGCAGAGCAGAATGATGAGAATAATCAGGTAACTATAGAAGTGCTTTATTATTCCTTTTAGAAACTGCCAGAATACACAGCTGCCTTTTTAAGAATGCTAGCTGTCTGGTCTGCTGGTAATGAGGACAAAAAACGCAAGCCTGAATAATATGAAGACTTCTAATCCAACTCTGATCCTGCTGTCTGGACCTTCTGTGTATTCTGAGGTTTGTTGGACTTTAGTTTAACTATCTGCTTTTCTCTCAGCCTGAACAGACTCCAGAGGAGGTAACAGAGGCAAATGGGACAAGCAGAGGAGCCTCCTATTAAAAGTAAGTTCTGTTTGAAACTTCATTTTTATTGCCAAATGCTCTCCCAGCATTAGCATTATTTTAATGTCTTGCCTTGCCTTCCAGGAAACCCAGGCCGTGTGCAGTTTGAGTCTGTCCCCGTTGACATGAGCGTCTCTGCGGCTTCAACAGGAGACGCCTATGACTTCAACACAGACTTTAACTGAGCTCTGCCTTCTTTGTGTGGAAGACATGCAAACCTTGATATGTCGGCATTCAAGGACAAGCTGACTGCAAGGCGGACTGTTGGGGTGCCTTTGACTACAAAATGTCAGGCAAAGTTGATTCAGAATGATTTTGAAGTTGACGTGGTTTTGCCCCTTCAATTCTGAATCTGGAAGAAACTGGGACCGTGTCCAGATGAGGACTGACCTTCTTTCAGTTGCTTAGGACAAACGACTGCCCAGCAAATAGACATGAAAATATCCACAGACGTGTTCTCCCAGATGTTGTCTTAAATGTCCAGAGGTCATTTGTAATAATATTCATGCTAAATATTGTATATAGACGATGTACTATAAATGTAATAAACCCTTAACAAAGCCTATATCATTCATCACTGCCTCATTCCAAAACCGTGAATTTACAATATAGCAGTTTCATGCTATGTTCTTCTTGTGACCCCTATTTCATTACTCTTTTCAGGAAGTAAATCATGGACTGATCTTGCAAATGGCAAATTCTGAAAGACAACAAAACATTTAAACGATGTATTTCCTTTCATCTACAAAGGATGACAGATATTTACACCAGCAAGGCAATTGCCTTTCAATGTTTGTTCAGTGGTCTGCATATAAGGTTATAAAAAACCTTTCAGACAAAACAGTACTGAATTGGTGTTTATAGAAGTCAAATTGATAGGTGGGAAGATCAACATTACAAATCCCACTAAATATTTCAGAATAACTTTAAAATGTTGAATGGAAAGGCTGCTCTCTAATATCAGGGTGACTGTCATATCTTGTCAAAGTAGATTTCTGAATCATTTTGAACTTATGGAGTTTTGACTAGTCTGTGTTTTTGCCTTTCCTTCAATTTCTGAATCTGGAAGACCTTGGGACAATGTCCAGACGAGGACTCACCTTTTTATCCTAGATGTTTTTCAGCTTTCTAGGACAAATCAGTGCCCATCAAACGGACTTGCATCTGTTGGCGGGGCCAGCGTGCACGAGGCGGTCCGGACTCAGCTCAAACAGTGTGACCACAGCCAGGTAAGAGGAGTTCCATCACTGGAGAGATTTCTTTTTGAATTGTTGCATTTGTCAGATGGATTTGGGTGTTTTCATTTCCCTTTAAAGGGTAACATGTTTGTGATCAATAACGCGTGTTTAGATCTGCAATCTATAATGCTTATACGCAAAGCAGTTGATCCAAGTCCAAAGTTGTTGGTTTTTTTGGCATTACTTTTCTATTAGAAACATGTCAGCTTTTGGATGCATTACCCATCCTAGTTAAGTTCAAGCCTTTGTGCTATGGGCATTTAAACACATGTTCGCTCAAATCCAGCTTTTTTGCAGCATATTTTTAAATGAATGGAAATGTTTAAGGAGTTTAGAAAAAACGGCTACTAATTTTGTGTTTATACATCAGTGTAACCTGGAGGACTGAGAAGGTTGAGCAGCCTGTGCAGTGCTGCTATAACTGGTTATAGCCTCCAAAAGTAGCTCTTACCTCTCAATTCAGTGGCTCTGTCATATAGCAGAGCTGGTGTGTTTGTGAACAAAACAAAGATATATTTTCCAACATATTAATTTCAGCGTTCTTGTGTTTTCAGATCATGCTTCAATATAATGTCCCCGACTTCAGAAACTCCCTGGAGTTTTTTACGTTGTTCGCCAAAAAGCGTGGATATCTTCAAGGGGGGATCCCCAACGCAGAGCAGGCGGCCACGGCTTTCCTCGATGACTGGACAGGGTGAGTGTTTTAATTTTTTTGCTGAAGGATGCTTCATCAGTGTGGAAATGAGGACACAACGCAAGTCTGAATAATATGAAGACTTCTAATCCAACTCTGATCCCAACACTGTGGAGGATAATGCAACTATTATAATGTGAAGAGAAGGGAGTGCTACTGTATGTCAGGCTCACAGAGCTGTCTTTGTTTTGTCTCCTCAGAGCTAAGCTATTACTGCAAGGCATCGGAGAACCGCGACCTCCCAGCCTACATGCCAAGCCGGCAGTATAGGCTTAACCTCTAAGGGCCCGACTGCAGGCCTGCTGAGAGTTGTTGAAATCTCTGAAGAAAGACCTGCTGATGCAGCCTAAGAGAGAGCAGAGCAGAATGATGAGAATAATCAGGTAACTATAGAAGTGCTTTATTATTCCTTTTAGAAACTGCCAGAATACACAGCTGCCTTTTTAAGAATGCTAGCTGTCTGGTCTGCTGGAAATGAGGACAAAAAACGCAAGCCTGAATAATATGAAGACTTCTAATCCAACTCTGATCCTGCTATCTGGACCTTCTGTGTATTCTGAGGTTTGTTGGACTTCAGTTTAACTATCTGCTTTTCTCTCAGCCTGAACAGACTCCAGAGGAGGTAACAGAGGCAAATGGGACACAAGCAGAGGAGCCTCCTATTAAAAGTAAGTTCTGTTTGAAACTTCATTTTTATTGCCAAATGCTCTCCCAGCATTGGCAATATTTTAATGTCTTGCCTTGTCTTCCAGGAAACCCAGGCCGTGTGCAGTTTGAGTCTGTCCCCGTTGACATGAGCGTCTCTGCGGCTTCAACAGGAGACGCCTATGACTTCAACACAGACTTTAACTGAGCTCTGCCTTCTTTGTGTGGAAGACATGCAAACCTTGATATGTCGGCATTCAAGGACAAGCTGACTGCAAGGCGGACTGTTGGGGTGCCTTTGACTACAAAATGTCAGGCAAAGTTGATTCAGAATGATTTTGAAGTTTACGTGGTTTTGCCCCTTCAATTCTGAATCTGGAAGAAACTGGGACCGTGTCCAGATGAGGACTGACCTTCTTTCAGTTGTTTAGGACAAACGACTTTCCAGCAAATAGACATGAAAATATCCACAGACGTGTTCTCCCAGATGTTGTCTTAAATGTCCAGAGGTCATTTGTAATAATATTCATGCTAAATATTGTATATAGACGATGTACTATAAATGTAATAAACCCTTTACAAAGCCTATATCATTCATCACTGCCTCATTCCAAAACCGTGAATTTACAATATAGCAGTTTCATGCTATGTTCTTCTTGTGACCCCTATTTCATTACTCTTTTCAGGAAGTATTACAAAAAATCATGGACTGATCTTGCAAATGGCAAATTCTGAAAGACAACAAAACATTTAAACGATGTATTTCCTTTCATCTACAAAGGATGACAGATATTTACACCAGCAAGGCAATTGCCTTTCAATGTGATGTTTGTTTAGTGGTCTGCATATAAGGTTATATAAAACCAGTTCAACCTGTGAGACAATACAGTACTGAATTCCTGTTAATTTATAGAAGTCAAATTGATAGATGGGAAGATCACAATATTGCAAATCCCACTAAATATTTCAGAATAACTTTTAAATGTTGAATGCAAAGGCTGCTCTCTACTTCTAAGTCACCCTCTCTAATGTCAGGGTGACTTTGTCCATATCTTGTCAGATAAGTAGATTTCTGAATAATTTGGAACTTAGGGGGTTTTGACTAGTCGGTTGTGTTTTTGCCTTTTCTCCAATTTCTGAATCTGGAAGACCTTGGGACAGTGTCCAGGCGAGGACTCACATTTTTATCCTAGACGTCTTTCAGCTGTCTAGGACAAATCAGTGCCCATCAAATGGACTTGTATCTGACACCGTGGGCCGTTTCTCAATGTCGAGTATACCTGCTGCAGAGCCACTATTTCAAGTACTACGTCATCGAGTGGCGCCAAAGGACTGTTAAATGCCCAGCATTCGGCGCCACCCGACGTAGTATACCTTGAAATAGTGGCTCTGCAGCAGGTATACTCGACATTGAGAAACGACCATGGTCTAGTGCTCATGAAAATATCCATTCTTTTTCTCCCAGAAGTTGTTCAAAGATGATCTGTCTTAAATGTCCGGAGATCATTAGTAATGTTCATGCCAAATAATGTTTAGACGATGTACTATAAATGTAATAAACCCATAACAAAGCTTAAATATTTTACAGTCAAATACGAAACCTTGAATTTACAATATAGCAGTTTCATGCTGTTGCATACTTTGAACGGCGTTCTTCCTGTGACCCCGATTTCAAACCCGTTTTCAGGAAGTAATGCAAAAAAACATAGCATGATCTTGGAAAGGGCAAATGTTGAGATAACTACAAATGTAAATGATAAAAATGTAACTTTATTTCATGTACTATACAAAGGGTGACAAATATCAGCAAGGCAAATGCTTTTCAACGTGTATACAAATCCTGACTGAGGGGATATGAAGCATGGTAACATTTGCTTAGTGGTCTGCATATAAGGTCATATAATACCAACAAGTTCAACCTGTGAGGCAATACAGTACTGCATTAGTGTTCATTTAGAAGTCATAATTTATAGGTGGGAAGAATCAAAATATTGAAAATCCCACTAAATTCATATTTGAGAATAACCTTAAAATGTTTGATGGAAAGGCTGATCTCAACATTGACCTATGGATCTTAATAATGTGTGCAATTTATTATAAAACTACCAAGTATTTTTATAATAGTAATAGTAAGTAATACAGAAAGTATTTCATTGAGGTTTCTGCATGGCTAACAATTACAATTCAGTTGCAGTGATGACTGATAGGAATGTAATTGATAAAGGGAATGAGCTAACGGTTTAACCACCTAGGATTCAAATAAAGTAAATTGGTACAAAGTTGCATGTAAACAAAGCTCCTTAAAGCACCACTCCTTGGACTGCCTCAGTTGTACATCGTAGTCTTGGCAAATCTCATTACTGCTGTCTGGGAACAATGCATTCATGTTTATTAAGGACAAAGCAAGCTAAGGGCACTAGGTTTCTGGACCAAACCATGGGCAGTATGTGTGTGTGCTCTAAGCAGTTATAGGATGCAATTGGTATACAAAAAAGGAAAAATGTGCATTTAGTGAAGGTGAGAGAACACAGGTCCAGATGTTTGACAGAAGGAGCACAGGGCTGGTTAGTGAAAAGGCCTTATATAGTTCCTGAGGTATTGCGAGGCGTGATCCTGCTGGGACCGGGCGGGCTTGGCAGCTCAAAAATTCCGTAAACAATTTTTTCAGTCTAGTCTTCTGCGTGTGGACGGACTGGATTGAATTTTCCTGTGGGGTCGGGTATGAACCACTTGTCCCACACCTCAGAAAAGGAGGATGTTCTCCCCCAGGGCTTGTAGTGTCCATTCCAGTGGAGGAGTTTGGCAGCTCTCACAAACTGTGGGGAGTAACGGTTTCTAGCACCTGTAGAGCCTGAAAATACAAGTTTTAGCCGTCATATAATAATATAATATAACAATGTCAATACTGTTGATTGTATTTGGTGTCAAAAACGTTTTAAATGTTTAACTTTTAATCTGAAAACGTCCTAAAGAAATAACAGAGCTGCAGTTTGTAGTCTAATTAAACTGACCATATGCTCATACAAAAGAAAACTGCCTCAACAAGTCTGTTAAAGGAATAGTTAAACATTTTGGAAAGTTCAAATAATTTCCAAGAGTTATAGGGGAAGACGGAAACCACCATCGTATTTGCTGAAATGCTGAATAATTTCTATATAAACTCTCTATCAGCTTCTCAAGCACAAGTCTTGGGTGTATACTCATATGCCAAGTGATACACTTAACTCAGGATTTGATTCCATTCCCTAAACTGGCTTTACAATATGATTTTCTCACATTAAGACGGTAGGTAAGTTACTGAAAAAGATGACATAAATCTACCAGTAGGTGTACACTAAGAAAAGTGCATAATTCCTTTTTTCTTTGTAAAAATGAAACTTAAACATATTTTGTCTTAAAATGAAATTGAGCTCATGAAAGCCCTTTCTTCTCTTGCCATTTGTGCACACTGTTTTGATCTTATCTGTTCTCTTCTCACCTATTGCATTTTCTGACTTGGGGAAACAAAAATCTGCCACATCTCTGATTTAAGACATGATTGTCATTCCGCAATTTACAAAACATTCCCTGTGGCTGGCACATCTTTGCACTCTGATCCAGGTAGTGACATAGGACTACAATTAAGTCAAAAGAAGATAATGCCCCCTTCTGTTTAAAAAGAGTATCACAACTCATAAATAACACATTTTGTTGTCTGCATCACACAAACCTTACAGAAAAAGAACAATTGGAATTGTTTGTGTGGAAAATCAATTAGATCTACAACCGGGGCTTCATTGAGAAAAACCCCTAATGTTCAAGTGTCCTATCAGTGAGTAAGCAAAACCTACCAAGGTGCCTGACGTGCCACATCGGGTCGATCATGGAGTGGCGTTTGTAGAAAACAATGAGGAGTGGAGGGGTGGTGATACTCTCTGCCAGCGAGTTACTGTACAGATCCTCCCTGAAGAAACCAAAGAAGATGAGCAGACAGAAAGAGTCCACTAGCCTTTCATTAATCCACCCTCTCCCCTGTGTGAGTGACGTACCGTGTGTTCAGCTCCATCCAGTGCTCCAGCTGCTGGGTGACGTTCTGGTTCCTCCACTCCGTCAGGTTGGCGATGATGACCCCGGGGTTGAAGGAGCATGTGTTAGCCCTCATGCTTAGCTTCTTAATAGCGTCCTTCTTGAAATCCAGGAAACCTATATAGCTATTCTATTGGAGAAAACACATTATAGAATCAAATGTCGACGTATTCGTATAGAAACATTCCACATAATGATACTCTTGCTATCTTTTTACATAACTGAAAAAACTCTAAGAGATGGCCCACCTGATTTCCAGCCCCTCGAACGAAACCCTTAGAAGATGCTGAATCACAGTCATCAGAAAATGCAGCTGCGTGTCCTGGTTTGAGGTTACTTTCATAAAGCTCCTGAATGTCCCCTGAGATCCAGAAGAACAGCAAATTACACTTTTGATTCACTTACAGAGGATATTTTTCTGACTGCTTTGGCATGTATAATTACAAGAGTTAATGATCATAATAAATGCATTAAAAACACATTTTTCTGAATGCAAAATGGCTGTAAAATAGTCCTTTACAGCACCTTTACACGTTTATGGCCAAGGTAATATCCTCCTTTATGGTGGCGTCTTACCTTGTACAATAATATCATCATCCAAATAGATAGCTTTCTCTGCCTCAGGTAGGTATGCAGGTAGATAATATCTGGCAAAGGTCAACTGAAAAAAAAAGACATTTACAATGTTTGTAAGTGACAAATATTCACAGTAAAAACTGTGATAAAACCTTCCTTTGGCTTACCGGTTTGACAGCTTCCAGCGTCTGAGGATCTTTAGATATCTTCCCTTTGAGGAGCTCAGGCTTGAAAATAACAATCTTATATTTGACATTTTTTAGCCGTGTCTTTGTAAGCCACTCACTGTTGACAAGGAAGAAAAGGTCCTGTTAGACAATTAATATTTTCACAAGTTCTCTTAGCTTAACTAAAGACGTCTGCCCAAAGCAATATAATGGTATGCAGACTGTAGCAAGACAGACAGGTGCCATTTTCTTACTTTAGGTGATCCACCGTGTCATTCAGAGTCACTATGGTGAACACAACATTGGCTTTACTGTTCTGGTAGACACTGTTCATGGCAGCAACCACAGCCCCCAGTCTTTCCTCAGCAGCGGTGATGAGGACAGGGATCTCCTCTCCTTTCCTCACTGTCTCTAGTCTAAGGTCTGGAGACACCTCGGATTCAAAGGGAAGAATCATCCCTGCATCTGCATAAAAAAAGACACATTTTAGATTTCGCAAATTACTTCCATGGTTTTAGTTTGAAGCACTGAATTAGTTTGAAAAGATGTTCAAACAACAATACATCTGATATTCTGAGGCAAAGCTACAAAGCTGATATGCAATACACTTCACCAAATAATAAATAGACATACCTGGATTTTCCAAATGTAAAATGTCACTTAGGTTGAGGAGGTTTCGTTCAACTATGATCAGGAAGGCAACAGCAAGCAGCACAAGGATGATCAAGTTTACTGAAAAAGAGATTAGCTGATTTTAATGATAGCTGTGGTGCACAACCCAATTAAACAGTGGCAGTGTGGTAAATGTGGTAGCCAGTTTGCGTCTGTATCAATTTGTATATGCTTCCTCTACAGTGACTCACCTCTCTTCATTGTCAGGAAAACGGCCAAAAAAATCTAATAAATGTAAGAAACCTCAGAGTTGATCTGAGTGCAGCCCAGGATGCATTAGCTGGCTAAAGAGGACTGAGATGAACCTGGATTGCTGCTGCTCCGCTGCGTTAGGTCCACATCAGAGCCGTATAAGATCTCTTTATACGGCTCTGTTCCACATAAAAACACACCGGGACCTTCAGCAAACTAGTATCTTTTTAGCGGTGTCTTCCTTTACTTACATTTAGCAAAGGAAGGTTTAGTTTAGAAAGCAGGGAGGACAGCAAAAGTAATACACGTTGAAGCCAAACTGCCAACTCAACAGCAACAAGTTTATTCGCCAGCACAAATAAACATAGTGATAGCTGCCCTTGCGTTTGCCTGATTGTAAAAATGCATTAGCTTGCTGTTTCCAGTATTTACAGAAATCATTGTGAATTTAATTTAGCGTGTTGATATTATTTAGTGATTGGGAATACAAGTTCAACATTGTATAATTAAATATGCATAGGTTTAAGTCATGAGACATATTGACTAAAGGTAATTTAGTCAGGCAAAGCTTTTCACTACCACCAAATCAATTGTGTTTACACGCGCCGCACTTTACCTAATCCCTGTTAGTTATAGATCTGTGAAGCTGCGCAGACATTCAGGATTTCACATATTTTCGTTCCTTTATTTATTCAAGAACATTATGAACATCATTTATTTTATATACAAAAAAGTTGATATCAGTGGTAGACATATAAAGTCATAAAAAAATACATAAAATAAAGAAAAAATACAGTTTCATATTTCAGATTAAATATTTGTTATACAAATGTTATATGTTATATACACAATTGGTTTTAATTGCATTTGTATTCATAATGATTTGTGCTACATAATGTTTTTAATTATTGGTAAAAATGTTACAACGCTCAGAAGTACCCGGATGGGTCCTTCACAACACGACGTAGCTTTTTCAAACCGGAAGTCAAACTACTTCGGTTTGGTTTGCTCCACAATTTCTCCGTTTGTGCTTTAATTTACTTCAAGTAAAAACATGCTGTCGATATTCAAATCCATCCCATCGCACATGGTAAGACATTTTTATCCTTTTTAACGTGAAGAGGAATTATTTTGCAAGTTATTAATTTATGCTTTTGTATCAAGCTAACGGTGACATTATTTCCTAGCTAACCAGTGCATTGATAACAGCTGCTAGCAAACATTGTTACATCCTTCAAAATATGTTAACCAACCATCCAATGTCTCTGATCCATTGCGCTAAACAGCTAAACAAGGCTATAAGGCAGCTCTCAGTTTATAGGTATCAGTTTCGTCGGTTATTTATTCTGCAGTGGTGAACCCATTTACTCCCTTGTCTGAATCTGTACTGATCTTGTGAAATGTTGACTCTGTTATTAAGAGAATATTGTTCACCAGTAGTATTGTTCACCAAATACTGCACATTTGAGGTTCATTTAACTAAAGCACGCGTACATAGACGTCAATTAAATTATTATGATGCTATAAGAAATGTATCCAAGCAATAGATGATGTAGTGCAAGTGAAATGTTAGTCTTAAAGCTTATGTATTACTGTATTTTCCTAATCAAATTTGGATGATCAAACAAGGTTTAGTGCTTCCAATCCCAGTTGTTAACACATATGTATACTTTTCTCTGAATAGTATTTATACAAAAATACTATTATGGTTTTGTATATACTTTTCTCGATCTGGACCATGAGCCCGTAGCAACATTGTTTGATGCTTGATAAATGTTGCCTAAATTATGTTTGTCCGCTTCCTTGTGTTACAGGATTATAAAGGCCAGAAACTGGCCGAACAGATTTTCCAAGGAATAATACTCATCTCAGCGGTAACTAACCACGACACATGCAAACCAGCAATTCAAAGATTCTTACTGAAATATATATATATATATATATATATATTGTTTACCTGTTGTCAGGTTCACTGATATCTTTTGTATCATCTTTCAGGTGATTGGATTTGTGTACGGTCTGATCATTGAACAGTTTGGATGGACAGTGTACATCGTCCTGGCTGGATTTGTGGTGTCCTGTGTGGTAGGATCCTTCAGTGATTGTTTTAGCGAAGCGAGGACATATAGATACGATGTAGTGTTGATATAAATAATCTCAATCTGATTGCTGGCTGCTTTGTGGTTGCATACCATGTGTGTACTTCTTGTAGGGGTGCATAAACAACAGCCATCATTAAATAATATATTTGTCTGTTCTTGACTGTAGTTGACGCTGCCTCCATGGCCGATGTACAGACAGAATCCTCTGTCCTGGCAGCCAATTATTCCAGAGACCAGCGCGGAGCCAAGCCAAAAACCTCAGGAAGCCCTCAAGAAGAAGAAGCATAAATAATTCAGAACTTTCCCTGCCCGGCTGTTAATACATCCTTTATCAGAAAAGATTTGGAATTCTGTTTTACAGTCTACATCTGAAGCATTTAGGAAGGAAACATTGTTACAGTGTTTGTAAGTCAATAGTGAAATACTGTCCAAATAATAAACATCTGATTCTCTGTTTTATAAAAGGGATGTTCCATGTGTATTTCTCTACCTGTAAGAGTTATTGAGTATGTTATTGTATCCGAAAGATGCATTTTTATTTAGTGTTACTCTATATTTGTCACTTTAAATGACCAAGTTGTTTTATTGTGGTTCTTGACATCAAACAAAGTTGTAGACAGATAAAGAAATCACATTTTAGAATTTATTGGAAAAGACATTACATCATCTACATTACATTATTTTGTATGTAAGAAATTAGAATACAGCAAGAACAGGGAGATCTAGTGCCTTCAAAGAAACAGCATAGATGAAACAATTATTGAAATGTATAGATGGATTATAAATAAACAAGTATCCATTACAGAAAGTAGAAAAACAAAGAGTGCTTTAACATGACTCAAAATATGCATAGACATTCTGCAAATTAAGCAGTAATTAAGAATTCTGTTTTGGAAAAATGAAGTAAAAAAGGAACTTTAAACAGTTATTAACAGAAGACTGCTCGCACTTCAGCATTGTGGAAATTCAATCTACAAACATCAATGCACAAGCTTGTGTTGGTGTCTGGGCAGGCAACAATTCATATTCGGTGAGCACACTTGAAAGCTGAAATATTTCTCCCGTAGACAAATGTTCTTGTTAGAGATCAATCAAAAAGCCTCTTTTCACAATTGGTATCATTCAACATATTCTCTGTTGTATTCAGGATTTCTTCTAGCCATTGACGGCAATATCCTCAAAGAATTTCAGCTGCCTCACCATCACAGCATAGGCTTGGTACTTCTCATCTCCCATCTGATCTCGAAGGCACAGCTGCAGCGAGAAAAAAGGATGCTAACTTATCATTTAGGAAACAAAGGACAGCTGGATTATCTGGCTTGACGTCTCAGACAAATCGATTACACTGTCCATGGACCAGTTATTACATTCTAAAGTGTGATATGGACAGAATATCATACAATTTGATCTTAAATATAACATACATTTTCACAAAGAAGTCAGTCTAATTTATTGATTTTCAGAATTCTTAACACAAAGACAAGATTAAATGACTGCATTGACCAAACCAATGCATCATAAACTCATAAATCAGTCTGTTGTAACTTGTACACCACTCTTTCATCTTTCCTGGTGTACAAGTGCACAATGTATTGCACCTAAGCAAATCATGATACTCCTGATCATTTACAAAAAAGCATTTTGCAAAAATGAACACACATATTTCCCAAGATCATATTTAGCTGCTTCCTGATTTTTTTGTTAAACCCCGGGTACAGTGCATATGATTTGGTGTGATTTGTTGAACATCTTACCTCTCGTTTGGTGTCGTCCTCCACCTCCATGATTTCCAGGACCCTGTCCAGCAGCTTGACCCCCAGACCCTTCACCACATCTGTCCTCAGTTTCTCTATGGCTCTCTTAATCTTGGCTGGACCAGACGACGAGCCTTTGAGAGAGAAGCCGGTTAAACACAAAGAATCTCCAGAATGCCTGAATGATAAAAGATACTGTTGATCAAAATGTCTAACCGATTGGTATTTCACCGAGTGACAAGTTCTCCGCATCCTCTCGAGCCTTCCCATGAAGCACCAGGGTGTCTCTGTACTTCCTGTTCAGTTTGAATTCTGGCAACGAGGTAGAGCTAAATCCACTTTTGTCCACCTCAGTCACACCGTCCCCAATATCCATTCTCAAAGTTTGGGTCATCATGTGGACTAAATCGTGCATGTCACCTGAATCGGTCTTCCTGCAGATGAACCATGAATCAGGGATAATACAGCACAATGTACAAAAGTACTTTTTTACACGGTTTACACAAAAAACTAGTATGATATCAGACCTAGAGAAATAAAATGAACAGCAGTATGCTCTTACTTTTCCCTGCAGTCTCCCTCCAAACGTTCTGTGGAACTTGTGGATGAGCTGCACTCGTCTTCATCTGACCTTTGCTCCGGCAACTTATCCTGCTGTAATAAAACACATCCCACTATTGTGACGGACATTTCACACACACTTCTGTTTAAAAATCACAAGGCACATGCAGCCTTTTTTCATTCTAATAGTCATCCAAAAAGATGGGGTGTCCATACCTTACAGTTGATCTCAGTGAAAGATGCTGAAACAGATCTGGTGTACGGAGAGTTGTGGTGCTCCTCCTTGGTGGAAGTGACATCATAAGATGCCCTTCTCACAGCACTAACGTCTGTAGAAACAACAGGAAAGTTACCCAAATACATTCATCTATTTATAGTAGTTTTACATTTTTTGTATTTCCAACTATGATTTTTGTGTTTCAGGAAATTCAAACTAGGTACCTGTATGGCTGGAAACCTCCTGGGACTGCCTCAGTCTTCTCCTCTCTCTGGCAGTGAGTGGACGATCCTGATAGTAAAATCGACAAATGTTCTGTGATTATTATTTGCTGAATTCGGCAAGAATATAACAAAGTCCCAATAATAATAATCAGGCCAATAACAGAGTTTTAATTTTGTTTTGTACTCTATTTAGCTTTTGTTCTTGTGCGTGAGTGGAGAAGAACTCTCACCTGTGGCAGCGGTAAGAACCCGTCCTTCGAGGAGCTCACTGAGGTGGAGGTGGCAGCTGCACTGGATTTCTTGCCCTCTGTGCTCCTCCTGCTCCTCTTCGTCCTCTCCACGGCTGTGCTCTCAACAGGGAGTGGAGGTAAAGGTCTAGGAGCAACCACCTTGGACTTACAGAGGGCAAAACATAATACATCAAAGTTTAATTAAGATTAATGAATGTTTATTGATTTGTTATTTTAAGTCTTAAGTTTGTCATATTAACTGGTTGGATATAAAACTGCAGAGAAATGTACTGTACTTATTAAAGAGGATATTTCCTAGCATAAATTGCGTGTCCATTCCCAAATGCAAGATTATGGTCAGTTGGAGAAAACAGTAGACAGTATTTGAGCAAGAAGCAGAAATATGTTATGGGTGAAAAGTTTCTTTCTTATGTTTCGAATGTTGTCCCAAGGGCCACTTGCCTTAGGAATACTATAACACACCTGCTGTAAGATGTTTTATATTTTTAATCCACAGCACCAACAATCCTTGAGTTTATCTATTTATTTGTACCTTTTCCTGATCCCCAAGTGTCCGTCTAACGTCCCTGCCTCTGTGCTGCTGCGACACAGACGGTTCTGACGAGAGGAACAGGGGAGTTGGGCACGGAGGGGTCCGACCCGGATTACTGGCTGGTGAGGGAGATTCTTCCAGAACAGGCTCCTAAAGAGATGCAATAACATTGTTTCCTCGGTGGCTAAAATCTTCCAACATTGTGCCTCTGGGAGCACAGCTGTGTCACACATTCAGCTAATATGAAAACTCCGTTTTTGACATAAAAATGGAATGATGGATTATCAGTAATTTTTTCAAAGTGACACGGACACATTGGATTAACCTATGGATTAACCTTCAGCCGCGTTTTTCTCGTTTTAATGCCATTGAAGACAACTTTTGATCAGAGCAACAGCAAAAGGTAAGAATATCTCCGTTTAGCTACGTCGTGTGTTGTCTGGGTTTGTTTCCCATGTTCTGATCGCTCAGTGATGATACTAATACCTCTAGAATCTGTGGAATCTCAGCTTTAATCTGATATCTTGTTTGTGCAGTTCGATAAGTAATAAAGTATTTATACCGTGAGTTCTGTGCTAAGTGCGTTAGCATTTTTTCGCTCAGGGCTCATTTAGACGCTTCTTGTGAGACTTGTGTTTTATTTCGGTAAAAATGGTTCATATCGTCAGGTAGCTGAGTTTCTTCCCGTTAAGTGAGTATGACACATTCATAGATATTAAATGTTAAGAAGCCCTGAGACACAGTTCGTGAAAAAAAAAGCCCGTAGCCCCTGCCGGTGGGGCTACGGGGCTTAACAGGTTAAAGAGTGAAATAATTGTAATGCTCACCAGTTTTGGAGGGAACGGCTCTAATAGCTTTTCAGTAGATTCTAGGCTTTCCTACAAACACAAAAAAATATAATAAATTAATTAACACATTCAAAATAGACAAGAATACTTTATGAGACAAACAGAAAATATACTACATATTAATAAGAGCACCTACTTGGATGTAAGGGGTATTGTGTTTGGTCGGAGCTCCCTTCAGCAGGGTAATGGTGTCACCTTTATCGTCCATATTAACTTCCATGTTTTCTTTATTAGTTTTGTGTGCAGATCTCCTCTCAGGTGTAGAAAGAGCCTCCTCTCTCTCAGCTTCCAGCTTTGGGCTCTGCAGGTCAGCCTCTTTAAGTAACTCCATGGTGTCATCCTTATTATCCACATCTTGACACACAGAAAATGTATCCGCAGGGTTTGGTGCAGCCTGTGGATGATTACCCAACAATCCATTGGGTGCCATCCTCTCTTTTGCTCCCTGACTGCCAACACCTGATACAGACTTCAGAGGGGGCTTAGCAGGGGGAGGGGGGGGAGAGGGATCTGGTTTCCCTCTCCCCTGGCTGTCTCTGTGCACACTGTGAGTCACGGGTTCATTCCCTCCACGGTGATGAGACACAGCGGACGGGGGCCCCTGCACCTGCCTCTTCATCACGTCCTCATCCTCCTGACGTTGGACATCAATATTGATGTTGCTGATGGTTGCCATGGATGCAATGAGAGCGTCAGGGGAAGGAGGTTTGGGTGATGGAGGTTTTTGGACCGGAGAATGATCTGCGACGCCGTTCCAAACTTTGTGTTGTGATTTCTCTTCTTTCTAAAATGAAAGAGAAAGAAACAAAAACATGATAAAAACTGTGAAGAAAGCGAAGAAGCTTTAGTGTTTACAGCAATCCACTGGAACCGTTGCAACATTAACAGCCAGGATAAAATCACACACAAAAAACATTTTTATTCAGTAATTAAACTTATTCAGGACTAAATTGTTTGATTTGTAAAACCTGGATACACTGGTGTTATGTATGTTATACATTTAAAGACAATGCGGCAAGAATATTATACATGTTGTATTGCTTCTGTTTAACTGATCCAATCAGAAACATTACGGTTACAACAATCCTTATTGCTGGCGATTTGACAAGCACAGCAGCCCACTGATAGCATTGTGATAACTAACTCTAAAGTGGAGCAAATGCATTAGAGTCCATGACAATATATCTAAGCAGACAAATCCATTCCATGAACAAGCATTTGATATCAAAAACTAGTGTTATGCTAGTTTGCCGTAAAACATGGTATTGGACATGATAGGCTTCTTATCCAATCAAAAAGTACAATTCAATAAATGACAACACAGTAATTCAATACTGAGTGGTTGAGAAACTGTAGGAATAATCTAAAAATATGTTCATGTTATAGTTGTGTGTTGTCTGTGTTAAACCAGTGTTGCCATTCTGGACTCACTCACCCGTTTGGCCCTGGCTGGAGGTGCATGCTGGGGACTTCTCTCAGGTTTTGGCTGAGATGACACCACAGACGGTCCACTGTTGGCACCACAATCCCCACTGCCCCCCTCAGCTTTCTTTCTGGACTTGGCAGTTTTTCTGTTCAGATCCAAATTAAACACAAACATGTAAGAAAAGATTATATTCTGCTCAAGGCTAGCAGCTCACTGTTTCAGTGGAATCAAAATAAAAGAGAGACAAATATCTGACTGATGTACAGAATAGTTCCTGTAGATGTTTAGTGAAATGTGTAAACAATGAACAGCTTTAATGAAATTAGAAATAACAACTCGGCAGTCTGCTGTCGGTGCCACCTACTCTTTAGTGGCCTCGAGGAACATTGCAATTTGTCGTTTGATGTAGGGCTGTCGGAGGATCAGTTTGACATCAGGCCTGTCTTCAGGTCTCTTACACAGCATGCTTTTGATCAGGTCTCCAAGCTGGGGATCATACTTGCTGGGCATCTGTGGCAGCTGATGAGAAAACCAGAGGGAAATGTTATAAATCGTTGTGAAACGACTCTGTTATAAATCATAGGTTTCAGAAAAGAATATGCTGTACTAGTTAGAGAAAAGAGAATCAATTAAAAACCTAGAATATCTACCTTTCCTTCTACGATGCGATAAACCAGCGAGTTCATGTCCTTGGCATTAAAGGCATGTTTCAGTGTGGACATTTCATACACACAGCAGCCCAGGGCCCATACATCTGACTAAGGAAACAGAGAAAATCCATTTGTAAAGCAGTTCCTATGACAATTCACAAATAAAAACACATAGTAAACGCATTCAACCATATTACCTTGTGGTTATAGGGTTTATTAGAGAAGAGCTCTGGACTCATGTAGTAAGGGGTCCCTATGAGTGTGCTGGCCATGTCATTCTGGTTCTCCAACACCCGTGCGATGCCAAGGTCCCCAACTTTGATGATGTTGGTCTTTGTCAGGAAGATGTTTTGTGTTTTAAGGTCCCGGTGAAGAATGTTCCTCTCATGCAAGTACTGCAAAGCAAAATCACAACAGTGACTACAGGTGTCCTGTACTCATATAAAGAAAATAAATGATGTCTGACCTTGCATGGCCTTCAGTACCTGGAGAGCCATGGCTATCTGGACAAACCACTCCACCACCTGCCTCTCAGGTAACAGTTCGCCCTTTTGCTGTTTGAGTCGGTGGTAAAGGTCACCGCCTTCACAGAAACCCATGGCAATGTACAGCTGGCAGTCATCTCCTTCCCAAGACTCCCTGTACGTCACGATGTTGGGATGTCGCAGCTGGGACAGAAGCTGCGCCTCCTGCT
Organism: Dissostichus eleginoides; assembly: GCA_031216635.1. Lineage (NCBI taxonomy): Eukaryota > Metazoa > Chordata > Actinopteri > Perciformes > Nototheniidae > Dissostichus > Dissostichus eleginoides. Next base: position 16,356,581 of record CM062265.1, read on the forward strand.
CTGCAGAACGCCGCTCCCGCTTCGAGGAGGTGGTTAAATTCAGCTTCTTAATGACATACTGGAGAAAAGAGAATAGGCACAATGACTCTCCCTGATGGATGGAAATGATGGAAAACAAACATGATTTGCTATTCTATTGTCTGTGGACTAACACTTTTAGAAACCAAAATGCCTGGCATAAAATATGAAAAGTCACCATAAGGTGGGAAAAGTAAAGCATTTTAAATCAGATTAAGGGAAATCAGCTTCAGTTCTCATCATATCATGTTTCGGCAAAAGGTGAAGAGAGGTGTAGACCACAGATTCTGAAATCCTGCAAACAGTTTGAAATCCAACATACATGAGTACTTTTTTGTTATTATTTTATAGCTTAGGTTCGAACTACAATTTTTCTTTACAAAAGGGGAATAACAGTCCTCATCATGGTCAGAAAAATAATCATCCAGCTACCGTTTCTTTAATTTGAATGGCTTAATATAAAAAATGTTACAAATCCTTTAAGGAATGTTAAAGAACGATGCAGACAGGAAACAGCTGAGTGTTATTTCCCTGTAATAAATAACAACACAAATTGTTTTTACTAACATATTACTGTTGAGTCCTGTCTTCCAGCTGTTACTAGTATTGTGTTCATAAATATCAAACATAATATAAAAGAGCGTAAACAAATCTGTTATGTTTTAGCATACTTTAGCTAACTTTAAGCTAGTTGAAGCTTAGCTGAGTCTTTGTAGGGTCATGCCTGGTGATTATAACGTTTCAAGCAACACCAATTGTTAAAGCTACGTAGCAAACATCACCTGTTTTCTGTCTGTTTTGTTTTTCACCAAGTTCACCTCCCCATAGCTCCCTTTCCCGACGACCCTGATGAAAATATAATTATTCATTGTCCTTCAGGAAAATCTTCATAACGCGACCAGAAACGCTGAAGACATTACACGGCATGTCCAGGAACATTAATTGGTTTATTTCGTCCCATACTCGAGCTGCACAGTCGAGATAAACCTGTGAAATATGTTGGGAAAACTTCAGCTCAGAGTGCCAGCTATAAGGTTTTGAACGCAGGAAATCAGCAGCGGATAGTTTTTCGTCACTAGGCAACTGTCAGCTCCCTGCCGACGAAGCTGAGAGGGGCCTACAGGAGCAGAAACAGTGCCGTGTGCACCACAGCGCCCCCATCGGCGAAGAGGGATACATACTTTATTACTAAACCCCAGTGATTTAAAGTAACTAAGGCCTACATTTACTCAAGTACTGTACTTAAGTACAATTTTGAGAGACCTGTACTTAACTTGAGTAATTCAATTTGTGCTAATTTGTACTTCTACCCCACTACAATCCAGCGGAAAATCGTGTACTTTTACTCCACTACAATTATTGAATACCTTTAGTTACTTTGCAGATTTGGACTAATGATGTGAAATATAAACAACACTTAAATAAGACTTTAGTTACAATTTAACCCTTTTAATGCAGGACTTTTACTTCTAACAGAGTATTCCTATTGTGTGGTAGTTCTACTTTTACTTACAGGATCTGAGTACTTTTTCAACCACTGATAATTCCCACAGGGAAATTCAATGTTTAACCTTGTTATTGTTTACATGACATTGTATGTAATGTCATAATGTTTATATGACATTATGAGTTGTGGAAAAAGTATTCAGATGCCTCACTTGAGTAAAGGTACCAATACATTATTGTCAAATTACTTAATTACAAGTAAAAGTCCTGCATTCAAAACGTTACTTAAGTAAAAGTACAAAAGTATTATCAGCAAAATGTAAAGTATAAAAAGTAAAAGTTATCATTGTGCGGAAAAATGGCCTTTCACTGTGTGTATAATCATATTTATATATGTGATATTTCCAGATAATATTGTTGCATCAAGTAGCATTTTACATTTGTACACAAAAACAAAGTTCGGATTGACTTTTTGTAAAATATTTAAATAATTTGGGGGTTACCAAGCCAAGAACCTACAGAATTAGCTACTGCTATCCAACAAATAAGGTATTGGCAGCATCCTTAACAGAAGCCATTCCTTTGAATTGCCTTACCTAGGAAATTAAAGGTAATGCCAAATTGTAGTTTTTTAAAAGAGGAAAGGTGAAGAGGCCTATGTGTTTATCACCAGGGTTATCAGTGTGATAACCCTGTGTACATAATGGTGCCCCGCTTGTTTTTGATAGACCCAAGAATTAAGTTCTTGCTCTTTGCAAAAAATTGTGTACCGTTATCACTTGACATGTATACATGTAGATAGGCCTACATGAAATGAGATGTAACTTTCATTAAATAAAGTTACTTATTACAACTGTACTTTTTCTGACATGACATTTCTGAGAGAACATTTTGTATACACTATAACCATTGCAGATAGTTTCTGTAGACTTGCAATATTCTTTACCTTGCCTGTTTGTGGCCCCACAATCCACTAGATGGAGCAAAAGACCAACTCAATCTGAGACAATCTGCACAAATTCACTATACCAAAGTATACCAATAAATTAGATTTAAATCAAATCAAATAATTGCAAAAGAAGAACAAATCAATGAGCCCAAAACAGTTCTTGTTGTGGCAGTACGTTAAAATGGGGTCAGACTGCTCAAACTCTACCATCAGCCTACTACTAGTAGTGTAGTTCTCTAAAAAGCTTATAAAAGTTATGTGAACCAGGTTTGTAGCCTTTCTCTTTGTCATTTTGTGTGACCTTTACCTCTGGATCAGGTCTAGATATTAAATAAGTAATCATGTGATCCAGAGTTTTAGAGATAATCCCTGCATCTGCAAAGCCATTTTCATTTTGAAGTCACTTTGAATACTCATACCATTAATACTCGACCACAAATAATTTAGCAACTTCCATTGATTTTCATCAATATATAACAAAAGTGTTAATACAATTATGCTGAAAATGGGATGGATGATAAAGTCAACCTGCAGTAAAGTAAGTTATTACAATTAGTTCCATCATCACCAGAATTGATAAACACATCACTAATTATAATCAAAACATAACATATATATATATGATTGTGAAATGTGCCAATCTGCATAATGAGTACTTTTACTTTTGGTACTTTAAGTATATTTAGATGCCAATACTTAAATACTTATATTTGAGTAACATTTTGATTGCAGGACTTTTACTTGTAACAGAGTATTCCTACTTTGATCTGAGAACTTCTTCCAACTCTGCTTGGTTTTCAGCATAAAAACCAGATAAAACCATTAAGGCTGCTCATCGACACACTCACCTCCAGTTATAAGTGCAGCCAGGGTGTCACGGGGAGGTGACCAATAGCGTGGCAGAAATGTTTACCTGTGTTTACAGCTCGGGCTCTGATTGGTCGGTGGGCCGGCCTGCCCTTAGGTGACGTCAGGAGGAGCGCTGCTGGTGAGGTTAGTACAGATTCCGCGTGAGAGCGCTCGGAGTTGTAGAGACGGACAGACGGAAGGACACACGGCTGCTGGACATTACTCCCCGTTAAATTTCAGGTAGGAAGGACTGCTGCTGCACTGTCATGACACAAACTTTTAACTCTGACTCTCAAAGGCTAGACGGATGTTAGAGCGTGGATCTTTGCCCGGGTTTTTTTGGCAGCTCGTTTTCTGACAGCATTTATCACTAGCTAACCTTAACAAGCACTCATTTTCATTTATAGGAACGTTTTACGACTCTCTGACAGGGGTTTGTTGACTTAAAACTATATTTCAGTGGAGGCTGCTGAAGTTTACTGTCAGTCTCGTTATGTATACTGTCACTCACATGCAGAGGACCTGTGTAACTGAAGCTGCAATTTGCAAGATAATGGACTGTATGAGGGACTGAAGTGACACCTGTCTTCTTTCATGCAACCAGTATAACTTCACTGCTTTCTGAATTATTGTAACCTTATAGGTCCAGATTTTTTTTCTACAATATGGTCTGACCACATATAAACAGCGATGGTGTTATTATTATCATTCTTCACTGCAAAAATAGCATGCAGGATTTCTCAGTCAACATGACAGGATGTGTATTTTTATCCCCTCACTCATTTCTAATTTCGTTTTCCCTCTTTTTGTTTCTCTCTTTCATCTCTCTTTCATACACAAAAAACATTCTAATCTCTTATGGAATAAGTCTGCTATCACTTAAAAAGGTCACTTTTAAAGAAGATTTACAGACTGCTGTTAGTCAATATCTCTGTGTTTGTCACTGAGCCAGTGGATGAATAGGGTTGATGGATCGAGGGACATGCAGAACAGAATATATAGGTAATCAATAGATAATAATGAAGGGTACAAGTTATTAAACAGGGAATCTGGAACTATCTCCCCACTGCTATCTCTTTGTTTAAACACTGGCCTACAGAAAATACACTCGCCCACCACTACAGATACCTCTTATCTTTATCAGTTCAACCATTTGAAACAATGAATCATTTGTATTTTTTGTACTAAGTGTGTGAATGGAGTTTTATTGTGCTGGCTCCAGCTGCATGCATTTCACTTCGGTTGATGTGTTTATTTCCTTCTTTACAAAGAGAGAATAAAGCCATTATGGGAAAACATAACACTTCTGGGATTTAGAAAATACTATTACTGTCCTTCAAAAAATGCATTATACTCTATGGAATCTGATACAAAACCTGCCCAGCCAGGTGTGAGGAGAATGCTCAGCTTTTCTCTTCAGGGCAGTATTCAGATTGATAATGAGGGTAGTGCCTCTGCAGCCCTGAAAGCATTACAATAAGACGTAGCTATGCACATACCCTGATAAAGCTCTGAAATAAGTAAATAGGTTTAAAATCATTACACAAACTAGACCTATTAGGCTTTCAGTGTAGTGAATCTGCTCTACAAGGAAAGCAGTCCGTTCACATGACAAGTCTTGGTCGTCTTCCGCTGAGACTGGAGCCATCCAGTTCACACAAAACAAGTGATGTGTTCAAGAGCAGTTGCTTTAAGTTAGCTTTTAGACATCTGGTTTTAGTATCAGCACTCTAAGTTTGTCTGTTAGTATGTTCTAGGTCCTTCGTGTGTGTGTAGTGTTGCTAAAGTTTTCACACCATTAACATTTTTTTTTTCACACAACACATTTACCACATGTCGTTTCGTCACCTTTAACTGTGGTTGTGTGTGTGTGTGTCTTTCTTCTGTCTTCTGCACATCACAGGAATGGGAAACCAGTGAGTACTGCGACTATCTTTTGTGTAAACCTTTGTGAAAAGAATGAATGCTGCATGTTACATACTAGTCAGGGTTTGTGATTTTAATATCATGCATCTCCTCCAGCCTCTTCAATCCTTTTGCTTCTTGGGTTTTGAGCAGCTCATCTTCACCCGTTGGCCAAAAGTCATGTCATCAGTAGACATGATTTGGCTGTTTTTGGCCTTGTTCATGCGATACCTGCATGTGTCTCTCTCCTCTACTCTCCCACATTTTTTAAACTTGCCCCTATCTGCCCCTGCGTGTCAGTAACTTGAACCTTACTCAATATCTTTTGCCTGTTTGAAAAGCAGACCCTACTTGCTGAACATTGTCCCTTGAACTCCAATTGCTTGACATGTGTTGTATGAAATGTAATATAAAGTTAAACATATGTGGATGTTTGCGCCATTGAAGTGAAATCCAAGTGTTTTGAAGAATATTGAGGTGTGTGTCTGTAAATTCTGGTCGATTTCTGAAATGAGCACAACCAGTACCGATCAAAGTTCAGATGCATTTATAGATTTTAAAAGGCTATGATGTTAAAATGACTTTGATGTTCAATATCAGTGAATGAATTAACATAAATCGCTCTGAATCTCCATATGAGCAAAGTAAGACGCTACAAAGAAGCAGTATGAGACCGTTTCTCTGACTTCAGTATTTTCTCCAATTGGTCTTGTGCAATTATATTTGGCCTAAAGTTTACAAGCCTAACTGTTGTTTTTGATATGTCTTTTTATGCATGAATTCAGTCTATAAAATGTAAATGGGGTTGGAGTTGAAAGTCTTTATCGTGGTAGTGGTGTTTTGAAAGCAAACTCATCTTAAGAATCATCAAATTATTGATATTTGTTCTTATTAAACAGTTAACCAATGCTTAATCAGTACATATATTTCTGTGTTGACCAGCTAGTCAACTAGTCCAACACAAACTCATCTCATTTGTAACAAGAAAGAATCTCAACAAGCCAGAACATGCATGTCCTGTATTCTCCAACGCTGAGTAGGCATTGACCAACAAAAAAATCATGCTTGGTAATGGATCCTCAATTCTGAAGAAAGAGACTGGTGTCAAGTTGAAGACGTACTGAGGAATAGAGTTACAGTCTGCTATGTATTGTTTGTTTGTGCCCTACAGTAGTTATTACCTTCCAGCAACAGAGAGGCTTTAAAGGTGCAGATTTACCAGCAAACATTTACCAGACATTTGACTGGACTTCCTCTTACTGCTTCCTCTAAGCACATTGAATGCTGCTTTACCATGCCATGTTTGGAAATACTTCCTTTTACTTTAGTTGCTTCAAATGGCATGCAAAATGCGGTAGAGGAAATGATGAATGATAACAATTTGAAATGTAATCCTTTGTGCAGTTTGTTCCTGGAACCTTTGGTTACAGTGTTCAGATGCTGTGTATACCTGATCAGGTCATTGTCATTGCTTTTTGTGTGAGATATGCTGTTTTTATTCATATCCAATAACAAAACATGGACGCTCTTGTGTTTTGTTGTGGTTTTTGGGAATGAATCGACAGCATATAGCCATTAAAGTGTCCAGAATGAATTCCACCTAAGCTGCTAACGCAATGTCGACTCTCAGATACAGCTGCTTTGGGTTTCCATGACGACACGTATGAAGCTGACTTCTGACATTAGTGAAGGCGCGAGTGTGTGTGCTGGTGTGTGCGGTGTGTGTGTGTGGGTGTGTGTGCACACAGCAATCAGTGTCTGCAGCTAGCATAGGTCCTGTCCTGTTAACATTTATTCTGAGATACAGCAGCCCAGTGCCAGTCAGAAACACAATTCAGCATTTTAATGATTCGACTCAGAAATAATAGGAAAAGGATTAATCGGGGTATTATAATGTCTTTAACAAAATGTCTCTTGTACAGTTGAGAACAATACGTTACATCATCTCATGTAGACAGACTGTGAAGTTGCCAGGCAGGCAGCAGGAGCAGAGGAGGAGAGAGGCGCGCTGATATGAACAGAGCTATTTTAGTCCTTCAGGCCTCCAGTTAAAGGCACTTTCTGGGTTTAGATGATGATAGCTGTGACAGCAGAGAATGTCATGAGGACAAACATCTGAATGTTAACTTCCTCTGAAAAACATGAGCAAGGGAGACAAAAATAGTTAACATCCTTTGTTTTTTATTACTTTTAAAGGTGTTTTTATGCTTTACACATCCCCTCACCTAAGCTTGAGCTCAGTAAATTCACACACGTTACAGATAAGCTGACATTTTATATTCAGATAAGCTTGTCTCTTATACAACAGTGTGTGTGGGAATCTTCTGACAGACACACAGTTCGGTGTGTTTCAGTCATTGAACGTTTGACAATAAAGTTATTACACAAGGGTTTTATGCAGCTGTTAACCATGTGGTATAAAATGGATCACTATATTGTTGAACTGACTCATTAACCAGTAGATATTGACCATGACTTTTACCCTCTCTGCCATAAATTCCACTGTAAGCTGGAGAGGTCATAAAGATACTTGGCCAGAAAAACAAAACAATCTTATACATTCACAGCAGCTCTTCTTCACTCTGCCATGCTGCAAACATTGCAGGAACCACTTTGAATTATGCTGAAACCCAAACCACCCTAAAGTGTCATGAGCTGCAAGACAACAATGACGGAGTGTTAACCTGTGACAAGCATTTCTGTAGAATAGATTGATGCAGCCTGTGCCTGTGTTTGTCTGTATCCAGTGTCATACGATACGTTCTGTGTGTTTTTTAGACAGGAAACAGAATTTACCACATTCTTAATGTCACCTCGGACCCATGCAACGGTGTAGATGTTATCAGACTGTCACATTTTGTAATGATCTGTTTGTTTGTTAGCTGATACGATTACAACTAGTAGGTTTAGACCAGATCCTGGCCTGAACCTGTTTTAAAAAAATGTTATCTTTTTGGAATTATGACATTTAATTGTGCTGAACAATGGGTGCGTTACTTCTGTTCATTGTGCGACACTAAGCTGAGGGAAGTACTCTCCTACAACACAACTGCCATTGACACCATAAAGTGAAATGCCTGCTACACAACAACATAACAATGTTAAACAGAAATCGGACCTGCTTCTTTTTTTACAAATGGTTAATGTAAAGTACTTTGAATCGCCTTTATGTCTGAAGATGCCCAGGTCATATGTCAGTGTTTTCCAACATGTTATCATGTATTGCATCATCACAGTCAAAAACGGTAAGAAATCCGTTGATGTCAGTAATCCAAGTTGTATGAAAAATCCCCAAAAACAATTATAGTAACTTCAATAAAATCAACCATTTAAGAAAAGTGAGCTGCAGTATCAGCACAGTTTTGTTTTTCATGCAGGAAGCGGGGAGAAACAGTTCAACGTTTGGTATTAATGAGCTTTTCCTCCTCTCCTTTTCTCTTCACTAGTATTGTTTCGGACCGTAACAACAAGAAGATGCCACTGGGTGATGATTGCCATGCCTGGAAAAAGAAGACCACAGATGTGAAGGATCAGTATGACTTCAAAGAGATCCTGGGAACGTAAGTGTGTCAGTGCCAGGGGCATAAAAACTCCTTGTGTTTTCAGCATAGTATGATGTCTCTTTCACACTCTGGGAAACATTGCGCAGAGTAACGATGCATTCAATGCTCATCTGTAAGCCAGATCGACAAAAGACAGAACGTTTGCATATGTTTGACTTCTCCCAACACTTTGAATTTTATAAACTATAATGCAAGTATAACTGTCTGTGTCCCTACTATGCATTAAATACAGGAATGTGTGTGTCCCCACTATGCCGCAAGTGCAATCTTACTGTGTGTTATACCTGAATATATTACAGTTTAACCTGCTTACAAGCTTCTGTATTTTGTAAACGAGTTACGGCTCAAAGTATATTTATGCTGGGCTGCTCCTGTTGGTGTCCCTAGAGAAAAACAGCTCGATGCTTAATTAGAGAAAAGAGGCTCTAATGATGGGAACCTGATGTGGAGCAAGCAGCACATATGTGGTAACTGTGTCAGTGCATAGCCAGCAGTAGCAACAACGCTGTTCTTCTCATGGCTCTGTAAGTGTAATGGCACAGAGTTTGACCTCTAGTTGCTATATTAACACAAACAGCTATGTCAAAAGCTCAATAACATAAAAAAAAAACAATATTTACAGCAAGAAAGGCACTCTCTTTGTGCATTTGATACACATTAATACAGTGAATACATTTTGTGATGAGCACCATGACAGATCCTGTGGGAACACTCTTTTTAAAATCCAAAGGATAGTTTTCATGACGTATTTAGTCTAAAGTAAATGATTATAGTAGCCCTGCAGTAGATTTTCACTAATATAATAACACTGCAATGTATATTTGTGAAGATTATAATGCCACGCCTTTGTTTACACTGCGTCATAAAAAAAACCCTGTTGATTAACCTCTCCAACACAATGTCAACAAACCACGACAAAACATTACGTCGAGCGGCTGATATTCTCCTCCCTGCATGTAAATTATTGTAGACAGAACATTAGTATCACCTCTTAAGGCAGTTCACAGTTATACGGCACCACTAAATATACAATCCCATAAATCACCATAGAGTTGAGTCAACACCTCTGACACTGTGTCAACGAAACCGGCCCTTAAAAGAGAGCAGTTATTGAAGGAGACATTAAATTGTACTTGTGTACTTAATACAGTGGTAGCTCTCAAGGATCGGTCTAAGGACATGACTACAATGATCTACTAAAGCTAAACTTCACAAATCGAAAATAATTTGTAATGCCAGAGTGGCCAACATAGTGCATCTACATGTGGAAATATACAGACATTCTCAGTTATGAGTTTTCCTTGACATCAGTTCAAGTTTGAACTTCTAGCTGGGATGAGTCATGCTCCAGGTTTGTTCAACAGTAGCGCCAAAAACAAGGTCTTTGTATAATCTTTTTTTTTTTTTTTTATTCAGCTATGGGTAAATTTTTATGCTGCTAAAAATACGTTTTAAATCAAATATGCAATGTCTAGAGCCTTATCTCATTATTTTTCCCATTTTAACGGACAATGCCTTGATCTAAGACACTGGCAGATTCAATTCCACTTCAGCAGTTTTTGACATGACTGTTATACCGTATGCACTTTTAGGTTATGTCTTTGCTGTGTTGCTTTTCTTACTTGGGTTTAAAGTGCCTACTGAGTATAATTTTTAAAGCTTAAACTTGTTTGCCGCATCTCTCGATCCGGACTTATATGGCAGTATATTCTATATTTATGCAAGTGAGCCAGAACATAATTATTGTAGCTATACAGTACACTTGTCCAAACCCAGATGTAGTTTGGCACTCGCACCAATATTCGACTCTTTCTTGCTCCCTCATGGAGTTGACTTGGTCCCCCTGTCTCAATAGTCCTGCTATCCATTCCACAGGCCTTAGCTTCCCGAAACCAAAACCTTAATTTGCTCTCAAATAACAAATTGCTTTGGGAGTGAAAGTGTAGCTTTGAATGCTACTGCACTTTGAATTATTGCTCATCAATCATGGGGTGCTGAGTATCATAAGACAGGATGTTTATCCAAGGTGTCTCATTTTATGCACCCTTCACAGTGCATACAACGACATCCTTGTTAGTCCAGGATTAAGTTCTGTGAACACAGACTGAATCCTGGATTGAAGTTAAGTGTGTTTTGTTGGTTTATTAAAGCCAGTCTTATCCTATTTAATCACTGATGCACAGAGGGAAAAACATGTATTGTAAGAATCCCACGAGAAGGACTGAAGCTGAACCACAGTTTTAAACCTTGCTACAAAAGTATGACAAAGAAGCTCGCATATTTTCTGTCTGTAACGCTCCAAGACAAAATCCCACCCAACAAAAAGAGCTATGAAAGCCAAATAATTTGATGTGAAATGTGCAATAACTATCGAAATGTGCACACCAATGACAATGTTCCTCTCTGTCTGTTCATCTGTAGCAGGAACATTTTTAACGAATGTTGTAGCATGGGACTATAAGATGTCGGAGCAGATCCGAGTCATGGTGCGGAAACACTCGTATTATGTTTCACCTTGGTTAACAGGTTAATTAAGATAGGGGAATCATGTGGTGTTGGAATAATCCGAATGTCTTTTTCTCAACTAGGAACATTACTGGCCCCTCAATTGTGACAGACAACTGAAAAAAAAAATGTCAATGTGTTGTTTAAACGCCTGAGCACTATAATACAACACATCCTCCTAAAAGCATCTATGTAGTTTCCACACAGCTAACTCAGAAAAAGGATCTTCCCAGTTTGGGTTAGTTACTACAAAAGGAAACTCTGGATTATCAAATGTTTAGATTATTTTGCTAGCACCCTATGTGCATTGATAACGTGTACATATATACAGGTACATAGAGCAATATCATGCCCACTAGAAGAGGCCTGATAAGCACAACTGATGGCTGAATACATACAAAGTCTCCAGTCGTCCACCTGCTCCCAGTTTTGCGCTCAGCTTGTTTATGGAGAGATCACCGGCTCACCGCATCACTCAGCTGTGCGCCACATTCATTTGCTATTGCTGGATTGTTGTCTTGGTAACAACAGGAGACACTTTCCATAATGGACTCAAACAGTCACTATGGAAACAAAGTTTTTGATTTGCTATTAATAATCCTCCAACGGGTGCATATGTGTGCATTGTGCAAGAGATGAACTGGCTCTCTCTTTAAAACACAGAAAAACCACACACATGCAGACACTTCTCTATAATGTGTTTATGTGTCTGGAGCCTGCCTCACTGATATTTGGATCCTTGAGGAGATTTTTCGCAGGTGCTACAAATCACCTCTAAATCACTAAACCAAACGTGATGCTGTTTCCTACATTAAAAACATTTGTATGTAAAGAAACACACAAAAAAACTGTTTAGCCAATCAATGAATCCATATATAATAATATATATTATATTTAAACTGTCTTCTACTTGAAAGATATATTTCTTGACTGATTGATTATCTTGTATCTGGGCCATTCTACCGAATTGGTGCAAAGTCAGGTTGGAACAGTTTGGAAATGTTGTATGTTTTTTCCCCAAAACTTTGTCCATATATATTTTGTACCATATCTAAATTACACATATCTAGTAAAAGAACCGTACTTTTTTATATCGTATTTTCAGACTGTATTGGAATGTTCTTCCTCTACCAAAAATGGTCACTACCGAAACATAGTACATACACTGTAGTAAAAAAGTATTATATTAACCTGTTAAGATTGTTTTACCTTCCCTTCTCTAAATAGTATTTTAACAAATATTTCTTGAGGGTTTTCACAATTAAATCAATGCAATTTAATTTTAATACATTTTCAAAGTTCAATTTATACAATTCATAAAAATCATAATGCAAACTTTCTTTGTAAAATGCATAATACTGATCATATTGATTCCAGAGTTGATGATTGTTGAAATTGAACATACATTAAACCAATTAGTATCATATCATTTTAGTTGATAAGTCAATATACTTTTACAAAACATCCAGTGTTTCGGTAGAGACCACAGTATTTTGTTCTCAAGGTTGTATCATATTCCCTCAACCTTATTGCTTAATCTTAACTCATAACATGCCTTATGTTGAAGTGTGAATGTTTGAAGCTACTGACCCAGAATCAGCACTTTAGTAACAGGCTGAAATAGAGGGGAATGAGGCTAGAATGGGTGATCTGTTTGGTATTTTGAGCAAAACACTTCATAGACATGTTTTTTATATATCTGAGACTTATAATATATGCCTAACAATAGTATAATAAGAGACCTTTAAAGTAACACACTGATTGTCAGACTTTAAAACACATTTATTTCAAAACTATGGGATTTACCTGCTTACCATTCCATTTTGTCACTACCGAAACGATCATGTCAATTACCGAAACCTAACCATATGTTTCGGTAGTGACGATTCTAGCTAAAATTGAGCATAACTAAAGAATGCTAGCAAGTACATGGCTAGCATACACGTCTTTGAAGAGGTTTACACACATACAAAAATTATACTTTGCATAAAACCCCCAAAAATGTTGCTTAATTGAAGATGATATGTGTTCGGTAGTGACAATTCTTAAGGTTACACGCCGATTTTCAGATTTTGGAACAGATTTATATCAAAAAGTATGGGATATAGCTACTTGCCATTCAGCCATGAGGGACAGGGACGCAGTGTCACTGCTTTGTCAAAAATGCAGGGGTGTGGCTAAAAACCAGGCTCAGCCATTGGACTAAAACCCCTTGTGTTTCGGTAGTGACATTTTTTTTAGTATAGTTTTTTTATTAAAAAATGATACCCACAATAAATCTAAATATTCCAACTTCTGTTTGAATGTAATCATAAAGATCTTCTAAATACACCATTGAACAAAATTAAAAAAAATGTTTTAAGTGTTATTTACAGAAATTGAAATTTAGATGTCAGGGTTGGGGACACCTACTTCCCAATAGAAAGTACCCTATAAATGAGGTTTTTGTATATATTAAGCTTATCACTATCTAATTGAATGCCTTATGTTTAAATAGACCATAACATATTCTTAGTAAATATCTATGTCTGAATACTTAATTGTTTTGTTAAATAGTTTTTCTTGTTGTGGGACCGCACTTTGTACTAATTCGGTAGAGTGCCCCATCTATGTTAATATGTACAAATTACATTTGAAATATACACAAATAAATAGTTATCACATTTGATTATTTATTACAAATGTCTGACCTTTGTGACACAAGTTGAAGGATACAGGGACTTTAAAACAGACGGCAGTGGGATGTACTCTGAATCTCCAGCTGCTGCCACGTGTTGTTTAATCAAAACAGATGGGAATTAATAATGCAGACGCTGTCACTGCAATCCACTCAAATCCTCTTTTTTTTTCATTTCTGTTACTTAATGTTTATCTACCCCTCCCAACTCTGTATCCCTTTCTGTTTGTCTATCTCTGTCCAGCCAAGCCCAAAACCACATCCCAGCTGTCACAAATCCAGCTCCGTTTTGGCTCGCCCTCCCAGTCACCTGGTCTCTGACTGCTTCCTGGTCTCAGACTGTGTTTCTGATTAACAGCTTAGGTTAAAGCTGGTATTGTACTGGGATCAGGACACGTAAGGCCGAAACAATCATCCTTCTCAGAGTTATCATCACCAATAGTATACAGTCAAATTACAATCTACTCAACAGTTAAATTGATGACACTCAAAAGCTGCTATTTGCTAGTATAATTACGGTTATTCACCTTTTATACCGTGACACGCACGCACGCACGCACGCACGCACGCACGCACGCACGCACGCACGCACGCACGCACGCACGCACGCACGCACGCACGCATGCACGCACGCACGCACGCACAGACGTTCTTGCTTGCAAAATGTTGAAATCTATATTCATATGTAAGCTTTTTCTATTTTTATCATCTTATCTATGTCTCGCCACTAAAACCAATTGCCCCCCAAGGACAAATAAAAGTTGAATCCCCTTGGCTTCCCGGCGCTCCGCTTGGCTTTATTTCAAATATTGACTAACCCAGCACTCTTCAGCATACAGTATGTTGTTCAGTACATCATCCTTCAAACCTGACAGCTTATGGACTCACAGGTCACGTATTTTGAAAATGAATATTGATATTTTTTGTTGTTTTTGCTGCAACTCCGTTATATTAAAGCAAAATCTATTTTTAGCAGTGCACCGTTTATACTTATATTTCCATCTCGAACAACCAGCTGACAGGTCTATGACAGATGTTGTCATTAGGAGTAAATAATATTCTCAATCTTGATGTGCTGTGATGTGGATATAGTGTCGAAAACATTATTATAAAGAGACTTATATTATTTGAAAGTTCCCACACTCAGCAGCTTTTGCGATTTTTCTACTGACAAACTGTTTTCTTTCTGTCTTTCAAATGAATGCTGAGAGCAGTGAGGGGGAAATTCCCAGCATACAGACCAGAATATATCACAAATAGAGGCATGGGGTATGGGAGGAAGTGGAGGGTAAGGGAGCGTGATGTAATCATCTAAAATCGTTTGCACTGATTGGCCTGCACCTGTTTATGTCACTCATGTCGAATGGTGACCCAGTCGCCCCGGCCCTCACATCATCTCATTGGCCAATATTGATTTGGGAGGAGTGGTGTGTGGATGAACATTTGGGCGAGGGAGAGACAACACTTGTTTTGTTTCTAGTTGCGTGTCTGTTCTTTTCTGCACTTTTCTGAATGTCCACGAGCGCCTATGTTTGTAATTGCTGGTTTGTAATTGTTCTGTTTGTCCTTCCTGTGGGCTTTTTTCTTCTTGATGACCTTTGGCTCCAGTGTTCCCGTCTCTCTCTCCCTCCCTCTCAAAATGAACACATAACATCCATTCATCACACATCTTTTTTTCCAAAGCAAGGAGCCCTCTCGCCCACAAGCTGTTATTTTTTATTTCACAGACAGATCGCTCATTAAAACATTTCTCAGGCATTTTTTGTACATCACGACTTCAGAGTGAGCTTACCTTCCACATTGCCTTTTTTAAACCGTATTTAGTGAATAAAAGCACATAATGAAATACCCGAGGCATTAGTGTTTCATATTGTCATTTGAGATGTTTGCTGATGTTTCTAATCTTTTACCCAGAATCCACACAGACTTTTGTTTTTTAGTGATTCATAATTTGGTGGGCTGGGATAAAAATACTTAAAAGAGGAGCCTTTTGCTCTACTTGTGCCCGCTCAGACTACATTATACGGGTTTTAATGCTGATCTACCACTCGGGCTGAGGGCTCTCTGGTTGTGAGTGGAAAGGCTCAATAACTCAACACTCATTAGGGTGTGTGTGTTTGTGTGTGTGTGCATGCGCAAGTGATTGTGTGTCCACTTTCAGAAGCACATGTCGCTTTGGCTTTGACTGTAACCTAAAGTCAAATGTAATTTAATGATAATGACATGAAAAACGAATGCAAATTCTCTATGTACATATGTGTATTTCTATGTAATCTTCCTTTTAAGAGCTATCTTGTAAAATATTCAACGGACAAAGTAGTAGTTTATTAATTCAGAGAGGTTTGAGTATTTATGAAGCTTATATGCTGGAGATTCAGAGAGATATACTGCACAAAGAGCCAGGTGATAGATGTTACCATTTATAAACAAGGTGCAAGACGTGAGAGCATACGCAGTGAATCACTTAATGCAACTATATTAAAAGGAGAATGTAACGTTTGATACAGCTGGAGACTTCGTTATCCGTCTCAATTTATTTGATTTTATATTAATAATTGTGCACTGCAGGACATACCACTTTAGGGTCCACTTCAACCTAAAATTACATATTTTGTAATATTGAAGATTCTTTTGATTAAGAAAGTTATAGACGAGGCGTAACAGGATATTGGAAAAATAGGACATTGGGACGTATTTTAACAAGCCAGGCATGCTTTGTTTGTCTAATACATGAATGCAGAATGGCTGTTGCTTCTCTGTGCATGCTAAGCCTTCATGTCACTCACTAGGAGACGAGATTAGTAATGGCAAATGACAACCGTGCAAGTTTCCCTTTTTGAATCAAGCAGCAAAAAGGTTGTAGCATGATGTGACTTACCCCTCTTGACATTGCACGTCCTGCAATGTGACAATAATGCAAATGCACACATTGCGACGTAGATGCTGATACAATATATCTGGCAGCCGTATTATATACAGTATGAGCATTGGACATTTAGAAGGTTAGGTTTTTGCATTATACCAGAAAAGGCATATTGTTACAAACACAGTCTTAAGCATTGGTATAAACAAACTAGTCATCCACAACAAACTGCATTTCTCAATCATGCCAAGGACATTATACATCATATTACTGCTAACGTTGCCTGATAGCACAAAGATATACCAGACTTTTAATTTACAAGTGCTTTTGCTTCATTGCTGCGATGTCTTATCTTCCAGATAGTGAAGAGGCAAAGCAGCCTCTGACCACCCACCCATCTGTCTACTTATTTTCTTTTTGCATGCAATTCCAACATTTAGCTGAGTTGTATACACAGCAAGAAGCCCATAAATCAGGTTTGAGGAAATTTGAGCCCAAATCGACTTTTCGTGTACTATTTTTGTTGCTCCTAAATTTGTCAGTGTTTATGTGTCAGGATCAAATCCATCAAAATGAGTATTAACCAAGTGGTTCCTCAGACAAAAGGAAACAGCCACCTTTATAGGGCGGATGAGTCTCCAGCATGAGAGCTGTCCCACTTCATCTATTTTTCATCTGTGTCTCTCTCCAGGATTCTCTTTTTCTTTATGTCTCTTCCTCTCTGCCCATCATTTATATAATTCAAATATTAAAATGTATCCCATAGCATTTCTGTTTTATTACATTTACACTCATCTTCACTCCTCTTAATCAGTTTCTGTTTTTCTAAAAGTGTCTCCTACATGCACACCACTGGCCTTCCTAGAAAGGACTGAATTACTTTTATTTTCTTTGCTAAGCTTCTCTTTTGTTAAACATTTGATTGTGTCCAAGCTGTAAGATTAGATAGTGCTAAGACTTTCCTTCATTAAAGGGGAGGAGGCACACACGGTGCCCTCGTCCTCATGTGCTGGACCTCTTTGCACATGCAGGACAACACGTTACTGTGTCTGTCTTTGTAACGCTATCTCAGCGCCTGATAAGACCATATATGAGTTATGAGTAAGGCTTCTGGCATGCTACTGTGTCTGTTCATCTCCTCTCAGTTTGATTCAGTGCTTTTACATTCTTTGGTTACATTAAAGCTATCAACCATAATAAGAGAAATCACAGGAAAATCAAATCAAGTAAGCTTCAGATTCATTTTGACACTCTTTCTAGCAATTACAGTTGAACAACTTGGAACGAGTCCCAACCCAATCCTGAAAATCCATCCCTGCTTATGGCACCATCAGCCCTTCAGCCCTGCCCTGACCTAATTCGAACAGAAGCCTGCGTCTCAGCACAGCACAGCTCAGCATGGCATAGCCTGCAGTTCCTGGAAAACACACAAACACGCACACACACACACATGCGTTTATTTCCACTGTCTGGCCCACTTATGCATCTCCATCTGCTCACAGCAAAATATCCCCCCAACAGTTTTAAGTACACTTGCAGGCTTGTCATGTTCATCTTCCCACAGTCTTTCGCAATTTGTATAATCCCTTTTTGCCCATGTTCTTCTCATTAAAAGCTGCCCACATATCAGCAAACTGGCTTGAGAAGTCTTTCCTTGTGCTTTTTATCTCTGGTCGTAGAAATCCTAAGGGAAGCAAGTTATTGGCTTTGCAGCGTGATTACAATCCACTTTACCACAGGGATATTGGTTTTTTCATGTCTGTATTTCAAAGCAAGTCCTTTCATAATTTGGACTTGCATCGGTGGGAAGTTGGATCTATTTTCCTGACATGGAATATAAACCACTTGAAGTTTGGTTTATTGAGCCACTCAATGGCTAATGTGTGAGCTCGATATCGCCTGCATCCATTTGCGGGATCATTTTTCGGAGTTTTATGTCACATTTGCTCCGTTTTAAGAGACAGTTTTTCCTCTAGGGCTAAATATGTGTGTTAATCGTGCTAGATCATCAACTCTCTTTAGCAGATACATGCTAAGTTGGTCCGTCTTTGGTGTTAGGCTTGTTGTCAAAACTTCTTTGCTGAATATAGTGGCCTATAATGCTGCTGAAATGTATATTGTTTATAACTTTGAGATTGAAATGGTAAATTCACAGATCATAAAACCAAAAATAACGAGGTAAACATGGCTAAGAATCTGTTTAGAGATTCAGGGCGGATTATAATCCTCTGTGTACAAGAGCTGTTAACTATAAGGTCTTTCTTGAACATCAGGAGACTTAAGATGTAATTCTGCTATGTATAAGATCCCGTTAAACAACCCCAATATATACTTCACACACTGGCCCTTAAAAAAGTTAAAACATTATTATGTTAACCTAAATTTAAAGTTGTTACACTTTGACATATTTACAAATGTGAAGTACAATATCAAATGTGAAAATGCCTGTTGTTAATGGTTCTTGGTGTCTGATGTACACACCACATGTCCAAATGTAAATTGTTAGTTATTCTAACATTCAGATTCACAGATGGTCAGAGATGTTTGTGAAGTACTTTGGGGAGGAAGAGTCAGAGAAATCGTTGAATTCCAGTGATACTGTCACCATCACCATACTCCCTACTGGATCTGATGAATTTATTTATGTTTCATATTTCGTAATATAGTCTTGACTTTTCCCCTTGGGGAGCCATACTGTGGAGTGCAGGGATGCGACACAGCTACTGAGTCAAACACACAAGCATCATGGCCACCCTCTTATTAAGGCATCATTTAATTGTGGTTAAAATAACACAATGGTACAAGTTGTGCAAAGTTCTTCAATACCAGTATCAGTGGCTAGATTGTTTTCATCATAATTACGGCCCACAAGCCATGTTGTTTTATTTTAATCAATAAATGAAATTAAATTCACTTTCTAGCTTCCCAGACTGTATAAAAAAATAGCTATGTGTTGACCCCCAAACCCCACGATATGTATTCATTATAAGACTATTCATGTATGATAAAACAACTTTGATTTATGTTTGATTACATTAGTTCAAACCTGAACTCGCTGATTTATTTGGTCACTTGGGGACAGTATAAGGAGCTGTAATCACAAGGTTGACATATTATCGTCATAAATAGATGATGTTACAACAGTTTTAGCTTGTAAAGGCTCCATAGAGCTAAGGCCTGCTGCTAAATGTGTTGAGGGATAATAATACATAAACAATCCATCGTTTGTTTGTGTTAATAAAACGAAGGGTTCCTAACAGAATCTTATGCTCTTAAAATCGCTCATCAATATTATAGATTACTTTATTTAGACTAGAAATGGCTGTTTATATTTCAATTGAGCGTTACATTTAGGTCTAGTTGTTATGTAAAGTGTCTTTGTAGATCACTGTGTTTGGACGGCCCGCAGAGCAAATATGGTCTTTTCATGTTTCAGGGCCAGAATCCCAGTCGGGTGTCTTTTTCGTCCTGATTGGACCAGATGGTCCTTCCCTATGTCTCTCTGACCTTTCCACAGTTACCATTTTGTCATCTGTTACATACCTTATTGACCAACTTCTCAGCAGGACAGATGGCACAATTGGTTGGAGTTTGAGAAATGTGTTTTTTATAACAAAAAGATTACATGGCAGATAGACGGGGAAGCTCCATTTTCTAAAAAACACCAAAGCATACTAGGAAAGCTTTCATTTTGATTTTTACAATTACAATCATTGGCACAGACATCTATATATAACACAGCAGATGGTAACAAAGCAGGACAAATGTTTTCCTCAAAAGATAATTAGAAGAAGAAAAGTCAGACTGAACTCTGGTACAAAGAGCAAGGTACAGCTGTATGAGAAAATGGCGGTAACAGTGTATAACAGCGTATAGAGAGGGGGCCTTGCTTCAGGGCAAAAGCAAGAAGTTCATGCAGATTGTGTTTATCGTGACGGCATGTAAATTGTGTCAGTAATAGTTTTTGTTGATGGTATCTATGGAAATCATAGAGAGCTTTCATGGCTTCATCTGTGTAGATGTGAGTAGCCTCTTAAATTGGTCTGCTGTTTAAATGTTTGCATCTTATGTCATGCGATGCGACCGTGTGTTTTTTGTAGAAGCACAAATGCGTGCATGTGAGATCCTTATTCTTTGGTTATTCATTTTGTTGATGAAGCGAGTGAGGCGTCATGGGATACACACACAAGAAGAACGCTGCTTGAAGTGACAGAAACTAAGCACGCCAAGTCTGTATTTTAAACAGGCAGCTTAGTGGTAGACAGAAACGAGTGACGTAATAAACAGCTGAGTGAATCAACTGAGCTAATATTTGAACTTAGTCCTTAGAGTTAAAATGCACTTTTCTTGTCCACCGTTTGTGCAGTGCAAATTGCTCAGTCATTGTTGCAGTACAACAGTATGTTCATCAATGGAGTATATGATTTTTATGGGCATGTAAATATTTATATTTATATTATTATTATATTATATTATATTTATCTATTTGAGGCTCCACATATTTGCATTTTGTTTCTGCCTGTCTGTATTTACACGCATCTGTAGGGTATTTGCACAGTGAATTTTTGAGAACACGCCTTACTGTTTGGATAGTGGCAGTAAGCGTGTCTTTATTAAGGGTTTTAGTGGCAAATAGCTGCACAGTGGACCTGGGTGTGTATTTGTCTGTGTGTGCATCCTCTTCCTGGTCTCATGATGGTGATACGAATGTCCTGTTAGGAACAGGAACAGGAACAGCTCAGCAAACACAGTTGTTTACTTTATAATCCAGTTGAAACCTTCCCCAGGATTAAGCTCTCAGCAAACTCAGCACCCATCAAATATTCATCACAATTATACTGTTCATTTTTTCTGGGCCTGCACTGTGTCAGTGGCAGGGTAAAATGTACTTTTTCTCTCAACTTTTCCCTTTATTATCTGTTTCCATGTGGAAACATGTTCACAGTAAGTATTTATTCCCCTCGTTTCAAAAGTGTTATTGCTGTGACATCTCAGCATTTTATTAAACATAACACTTGAGTATTTTCCCCCTGCTCATATTCTTACTCTTCACAAGTGCTAAGGAAAATTGTTGTTATCTCAGCATTAATAACTTGGATGATACAATAGTGTGTTGTAATTGTAGGCAAGTGATATTGGCATTAGAACTAAGCAGACCACTGCCAGCCGTTAGCTATATATAGTTATTGCTATTATGCCCATACTTTGTTTAATGGCATGTGCTGCATATTCCACAATATGCTAAATGTACCTGGTGACGCTCTGTATTTAAAGGACCCCAAAGCAGAGACTGATTCAGGTAAGGTTTTCAAGGTGTTTAATGAAGAATGCAACAACAAAAAAAGGCAGGCAGTGATGGCAGGAAGCTAGCGGGTTAGCAGAAAAATCTCCGACGAACAGAGAGAGTTGTCCATGGAAAAGACACGGGAGTTCACACAAAAAACAGGAGATCAGAAACACAAAGCTCTAGGCTGCAGAGAGGCACTCTGGTTCATCCAACTGCATGGAGTCATCTGGCAGACTAGTGGAGTGAGGACTGGGCTTTTAATGGCACAGGTTGATTAGTGATTGGGAACAGGTGTGCCTCGTCTGCAGCCAGGAGAATGCCAGCCACGCCCCATGCTCTGCAGAGAAGGAAAACAGAGAAGGGGGGGGGGAGAGCAAGAACCAAAGAACAAAAAATACACCACAAAGAAGATACATAACACCTTGTTGTGTGAAACTGTTAAACTGCTTTTCTATGACAGAAAGGAGGAAGTATATTTGACTCTTTATCATTGTAATGTATTGTTTTTATTTAGTTGGAGGCCAATGTAGGAATTGGACGCATAGTTAAAATGTAACTTTGCTGCCTGATTCATGGTCACCATTTAAAAAAACATTTGATCTCAATAGTTTTTTATCCGATGAAATAAAAAAACAACATGAAAGTATGTGCAGGGCCATTTTACTACAGGAAGTTGGGGGTTAAAGACTTCTGTTTCTGACAAACAGAGTTAGTCTGCAGCTGATCTGATCTAGGCATGTGGTTTCACTTCATTTGGGGAATTATTAAAAGGGGAAACATGTTGCAATGTGCCATCACAAAGCAACTATATGCCACCATTAGGGTTTGCTTGCAAACAACAAACAAACAATGGTACTATCTATATTCCAAAGACACATTAGGGTTCTCAGTTTTTCCCAATGTTTGTGTGAACCACTGTTTGACACTTCCCCTGAGCCCCTCAGTAGGAGCATGGAGAATGTCAGCTAAATCCTCCAGATGCTTTAGAGGAATTTGCAGCACTGACAACCTCCTCCACACAGCTGGATCTCTGCCAAAGCTAATGGCCTTTCTGTGACAGTTTAACTTTCTTGTTGAGATGTGACCACAAGGCCTCACTCCCAGGATAATTGTTACTTTGATCAGTAAATGGGTTCTGTGTTTTTTTAGCTTTGAGCTTTTGAGGTGAATAACACCAGCGAAGTTGTATGTGGGTTACTCTGGATAACGATTGCTAAAGGAACCAGTGGTTAAATATAAACTGAAATCAATCATATTAACGAGTAGTAGTAAGTTAAATACTAGTAGTTACTACTTTTTAAGTAGTGCACCTTTTGCTATATCTATCTTTCTGAGTATGTGCTTTTCTATGACACGATTTACAGTTGTCTTGAGTTTCAAAATATTGGGGCTGGGATCCCTTGGGAGATCTCTTGATATCCAGCCAGGGTCAGAAGACATTTTCAAGACTGACATATATCTCAATTCTTAAAAATTGTTGCTGCTTTTCCAAATGAAACCCATTCATCTGCAGTAGCAAACTTTGGGAATCCACTAATGATTCAATGGTGTAAAATGTACAAATTTAAGTTGGTATGTATGAACCTTTAAAATGGAGTCACCAAATCCACAGTAGGTTTTTAGTTAGGAAGCCGATATAAATACTGCAGCTACATATAAACATTTATAAGTCAGAGAGTGCATGCTTGGTGCACTTTCAGAAAACACTCACTGATTTTCCTGTTAAAGCTCCCAGTTTGTCTGCCTGAGGAGAAGAGACATTTTTCCATTTCAGAGCTGAGCAACACACTCGTTAAGAGTTAGGGGGAAAAGAAAATCAATAAGCATTAGAGTACACCGCAATGTTTCTGACACATTTTGGAACAAGAGGAGGTTCTTTATTGCTGTTCATTTTGAAAATGCATTTACAGCATGATTAATAGAGATGTTGTGGTCTGTAGGTCATGAACTTTCATTTCTGGTCACAGTGGCATGGAGGAGACACGCAGTCTTCCTTGTTTGTTCCGGTAAGCTGATAAAGTATCTACACACCTAGTGACTGGATGATTGTGGTTCCTCTCTGCCCACACGTACAGCTATATGTGGCCAAAGAGATACTGTAAGACAGCTGACATCCACCTCCCCAAACAAACACATATATATACAGTATGTGTTTACATTACTTAACTTGAAGGGATGTTATTGCATTGTCTGATTCCTAGCTGCAGTGCAAAACATCTGACTTTAAATTAAAAGACATGTTTATAGATGCTGATGCTGCCACTTATTTTTGGCAACACTGCTAGTAAAATGATTAGATAATAGCCTGTTCCAAAACAAACATGCATGTCTTCACCATGAGTTGCGTGGTAGCAAAACATAAGAGGAAGTATGAGTAAGATCTGATGCACAAACTTCCCTGCAGAAATTCAACCACTTTTCATCCAGAAATGATGCTCTCTTCCCATGAGGTTTGAATGGTCTTTGTTACTGCGTGACACTCCTGCCATCTTCTGAGCTGTGAAATACAAAGAGTGTTTACCTCCTGCGGTTAGTTTGTACATTTTGTGACAGTCACAGCCAGGGATGTATCGAGACCTCAACTTTTTAAATGTATCGACACAGTGCAGCAGACTTATCACAATGCTAACTGGGAGTGTATTAAACTTTGACATTTGACCTAGCTAACTCTGCAACGTCTTGAGTTTTACCCGAGAATCTCACACTTTCCCTTCTCTACAATCCCACATGACGTGAAGAGATCATAATGTTTGAAGCAACAACAGATGTTTTGCATTGGGGCCGATTACTGGAATTCCTACTGAAATTCTCTCTCGCTATATATACATATATACAAATACTTTTAACATTTGTATTATTATTTTCTGCCATTTATTGACCATACAATTAGTCAATTAATTGGCAGATTGACCAAAGATGAAAATAATCGTTAGTCGCAGGCTCGCAGCCATAATAACAAGTCATCACAAGACATGACAATTCAAAGGGATTGTGTGTTATTGAAATGTGTTTGTCACACGCAAACATGAGACAATATGAAACCAAAGTGACAGTAAGTTATGTTGGTCCTTATCCAGCTTTACCTGTAACTGCAGCATTGTTTTCAAACTTTGCTCCCACTTGATTAGATCAGTGTTTGCTGTCATGCCTGTACAATACAATGTGTCATAATAGTTTTTGTTCTAATCTATTGGTCTAAGGTTCAGTGGAAATTCATAATTGTGGTTCAGGATTCCACAATGTTATTGTGGAGTTTTGGATCTGAGTCAATCCATCTCTGGACCTCAGCCAAAACGCTCGTGGTTAGAAAAAACATCTGCCTCTACTCTTAAATGGGTCATGGGAAAAGGCGAAAATAGAATCTTGTAGTTTCAGTTCTGCTGCTTCACTTGTTTTCCATTATTGATTTCAGTTGGCAGGGAGACACATAGAGAAAAAGAGAAAGAAATGTGGTTGTTTATAGTACAAGGCGTCAGGGCAGACTGCGACGCTGTGCATACTTCAGCATGTCACAACCTAACGTAAAACTTTTGAGCAGTGTTGTCTGTACACATATAAAACATATAATTCTAGATGGTTAAATAGGTGTCAAAATGTAATACTTAAAAATGTAAATTAAATAATTAATGGAGTTAGCTGCTCTGCTTTGGTAATGGTTATTGTATCAGAACCTGGCCACAGTGAACTGTATGATACACATACCTTTGTCTAGAGTACCAAACTAAGCTGGCCAATATTTCAGTGTTATTATTATTTGTAATGTCAGTGAATGATGTTGACATAAATGAAAGAAAGTGACCTCTTTCTATTAGAGCTAAATCAAATGGTAAAAACAATTTTCGCTAACTTTTATGAAGTGAGTAATTTTTCATATAAAAATGTCAAAAAAGATGGACCTTTACCTGCTCTTCACTGTTATATATCAAACTGAACATCTTTGAGTGACAACAAAATATATATATAGGGATTTAAAAAACTGAGATGAAAATGTCTTACTTTTGACTTTTTTAGACCAAATCTTGAAAGTTATCATTTTCATAAGCGTTTGTAATTGGTGCTTCGAAATCATCGCACCAAGTTGTCTCCTTTCCAAAACTTGACTCATCAGCAACCCAAAGACTTCAACAGCAGACTGAAGTTAAAAATAAATGCAATCTGGCATCAGCAAGTTAGAATTTCTACCAGCACTTGGATGGAAGGGGCCAAGTTATCACAAGCTTTTAGACCAATTTACATCAAAGCAGGAGTTCCCCCTTTTCTTGTCCACAATGTCACAGAAGCATGTGAATAGCTCTGCCTAAACACAGGAGATGAATGGACTGAGGGCTGATGGACTGACCTGTGTGTTTGTGTTTCAGAGGGCTTTCTCCGAGGTGGTCCTGGCTGAGGAGAAGAGGACCCAGAAGTTGGTGGCGATCAAGTGCATCCCCAAGAAGGCTTTGGAGGGAAAGGAAAACAGCATCGAGAATGAGATCGCAGTCCTGCACAAGTAAGCAGACTTCAACTGACCCTCAATTTCTTCCTAACCTGATGTATAATGTTCTTTTTAGGTTCATTTTTATTATATTGTTTGAACATAGACATGCACTTCTAAAACAAAATTGGGCATAACCTTGCATCTGAAATACTAGCACAAGCCTCATGATGGTACATTATTCATCTCTGTATCTCCATTAAGTTGTATCACATTAGTAGATATCATATGCTTTGACATATATGTAATGTATATGCATCATATTGAACTTAATCTACTTTTCACTTGATCACTGTAAGACTTGGATCCACATTATTAATCCAAATATTCAGTACAAGAAAGGCCAGTCCACTAAAGTTACTGAATGAAACTCAAACTAGTATCGAGTCATCCAATGAGAAAATCAACAGCAGCTTGTATTTCAGGAAGCAATCACCCGGCTAATCTGGAAAAACAGTAGAGTAGAGTTTTCATTGGAATGAGCTACTACTTAAGAAAAAATGTCTGTAAAACCTGTTTAAACATGTCCTGTTGATAAAGCCGACAAGCAGTTTCTGCCCAAATGTACCAAGTTTTTCTTGTACTTAAGGTGAAAAACCTTTAACTTCAGCACAAAATAATGATAACAAAACAGTCAAATGATTTAGAATAATCTACTTGACGATGACAGTGCTATTGTTTTATGATCCTCACACAGAAAAGCAGCGTTTCTACTCAGTGTTGCAAAATAAGTGTTTTTGTAAAACGCTATGCTTGGGTGCGTTCACACCTTCAAAAACTACCTCACATGATTCCTCCTCACCGAGCTCGTGCTCACGTTCTCTCTCAAGAGATTCACTGTTTTATCATATAAAGACAAAGGGAAGTGACGATAACACTCATTGTAATCGTGGAGCGTTTCAGACGCAATTCTCTTCAGATGCGGGGAATTACAGGCCGTGGTGAAAATGGCTGATCTACATCGAGTCCCAAGTTATTTTTAGAGCTCTTGTTGCCTGGGTTACAGGAGACACAACTCTCGCCAATATGCCGCTATGATCCCTCCCGAGGTGAGGCTGGAGGAATGAGAGTGGTGGGGGTTAGTTAGCAGTTATTATTTTGACAAATGGAGTAAACTGAGGTGAAGTTGGCCTGAAAATCGTGGTTGGATTGCTTTGTCTGAAGTTTGTGTGGACTCATACAAAGACTTCATTACTCATTTCTACGCGTCATCCTCAACTCCCCCTCGGTACTCAGAGCACAGGCACGATCCAACTGAGGAGTATTATATTGAAGCTGCTTTAATCAATGTTTTTATATTAACAATGGATCAAATGACTACATGCACTGTGAAGGGCATGACTCATAGTGATGAACCCACAGAGATGTATCAGTCCCCTTCAGCTCTGCAGTCCTTCAGATCACTGTGATGTTCAGACCGTAAATGCTGTTTCACGGTCTGAACATTACTGTTTAGATTCACTCACAGCTCCTATCTGTCTTTTAAGAGTAAGTTACTAATACTATGAATACTGCTAATTATAAGCAAACATCCTCTTAACATTTCCCTTAGTTTGTGAGGTCTTGAAATCCTCCCATTGAGAATATTCAGTCATCTTAAAGGTGTAATAACAGCGAGTTGATTCAATACAACAGCTAAACCCAGCTAACAATCAGTCCAAGTATTGATAACACTAGCATGTATCATGTACCTGAGTATTTGTAAACATGAAATCAAACTAATCTGATGTATTGAAATTCATTTCTAATGTGTTCTTATCCCCCCCATAACCATCCAGGTTGACATTAAAATAAACCTCTTGTTTGTTTGTCTTTTACTATAGCAGATAATGGGCACACACACATGTATTTCTCTTATAAACATGCTTAATTTCTCTCACTTTACTTTATCTGTGGAAAGCACTTGTGACAATGTTTCGATTAGAAAATGAATTTATGATCATTTCTTAGTGTAATGGCCCCTCTTGTGTTGGGTTAGATGTTCCGGTGCTGTTTATTAAATGGTTGATCAGTCTGATGGTAGTTTGATATACCGCTAATGTAGCCATATGATATCATTGGTAAGCTTGCTGTTCATCCTCTTCCCATTTTTAGACCAAATATTTACTCAAACACAGACATGTGCAAATACAGTGAGTAATCGGCATGCCTAGCCATTTGTAGCCGTGCCAGTTAGAGGAGTCTGTGCGAAGTTGCTGTGAATGCTCTGAAAGTACTTTTTAACACTTCTAAAATAACATGGCTTTATAGCAAATCTTCATCTAAAACGTGGATGTGTAAATCGTTCCCATCATTCAGAACCATTTCAAATGCAATTCATTTTTCCTTGTGCCATGTGACACCTTCCACCAAGGGTCATGAAAATCAGGCCAGTGGTATTTCCCTGTTGCTGAGAAACAAACAGACAAACATACTGAGCTGAAAACAGAACCTCCGAGGCCACAATTGTGTCAGAGTTTTGAGAAAAAAAAAAATATATATATAATACAACTAGAAAAACGCGATTCCTAAAGCTTCGTCATATAAATCAATAAACTTCCTAATTATTAAGCAACACATTCTGGATAAAGAATCATCAGATCTTCACTCAGATGGTAACTCTGTTGTTGACTTATGTTCAGATAGTTTACCAACCCTTAATAGACAGGTCAGTACCTAGACATATACCATTGCCAGTATCCACCACAAACCCACCTGCACAGAAATCCAAATGAAATGCACATATACTACTTATATTTTATTTGTTAGTAATTGTGTGCAAGAGTGCACGCTTGAGCTCAGACACTTTACACGTGTGTGCTCACTAGGCAGGTTCAATCCTTCTCTGGGTCCATCTCTGCCTCCACTCAGAGCTAAGCGGGTGAATGAAGGTGTCCATGTATTGTTACAATCTGGATCAGAGTCATTGCCGTAATCCAGTATGAGCCCATGCTGACTCATACAGCGTTATATACAGAGCAGCACATGGCTTTGTGTTGTCTTTGTCCTCTTACCAAGTCAACTCAATAACCCTCAAGCACCCAGTCGTACTCCAGGTACTGACGTTAATTTAATGAATGGGTAACCCCCTTTAAATTATTATAACAAAATATAAAAAAAAGAATAATTTGAATGTGTTTTGTAGGAATGAAAATGCATCTTCCCTGATTGTTAGACCTAGCACTTTTAATTTGACGGTATTAAAGTTGTGAATTATATGAGAAAACACACACATAAACATGTATCCAGGGCTGAGTATTATTTGATATATTTCATGCCGATATAATACCTGAATTATTGTATGATAACAAAGCAATATGATAACTAACACTAATAATTTCTCAATATGCACCACTGCCCCTCTAAGTAAGTCCAAAACACTTAAAATGTACAAATTCTTTAATATCGAAAATGTATAATGTGACCCTTCACCCAGTTTATTAAACATACTACATTGAAACATGTTAGAGTCACAAAGCCATAAAGTGTGCTCAATTTTTCAAAAATTCTGAATTCATGGCAGAGCTGTTTTATAGGACTACATTGTACAGGTGTTGCTAATAAAGTGGTTACTGAGTGTAATACAGGTATTAAACACACAGTTATCATACCAATCTCCATGTGGTGAGTCATCTCTCCACCCCTGTCACACTACCCATGGTTCTTGAGGGCAGCAGACCACCAAGTTCAGCCAATTAGGAAGCTGAATGCCACCACACAGTGTCTCCTCCTTACATGTGACTGCTGTTACCTATGTGCCTGAGACCTACATTTACTGAACCCTACCTAAGAAATCTTTCAAATACTAATTGCTAAATAAAATGACTGAAATGCCTTTCCTTATTTCTCATCTCTTCTCCTTCGCAGGATCAAACACGCCAACATTGTTTCTCTGGAGGAGATATTCGAAAGCAAATCACACCTCTACCTCGTCATGCAGCTGTGAGTATTCACATGTGTGTGTGGGTTTGTGTCATTCTCCTTTGTGCGATGTGTGTTTCAAACTCGCTCCCACACACTGCACGTCACATGCCATTAATTGCACTCTGTAACACACACACACAACATTGAACCTTGCCTACTCATGAGCACCAGTGGGGAGTTCGCCCTCACACCTGCAGCCTGTCAGCCTCCCACCCACCTCAGCCACTGAAATGTCAGAGAGAGAGAGAGAAAGAGAGAACAAGAGGAAGGACCGATCAGGATCAGAAGCGCTGTTAACTGTGAGGCTCCAGAAAACATCAATCATTTATGCATTAATCACT
Organism: Dissostichus eleginoides; assembly: GCA_031216635.1. NCBI lineage: Eukaryota > Metazoa > Chordata > Actinopteri > Perciformes > Nototheniidae > Dissostichus > Dissostichus eleginoides. Next base: position 16,387,361 of record CM062265.1, read on the forward strand.
GTCAATGGCAAATCAGAGACATAAAAGACAGAGGGAGGGGTGTAGGGTGTACATTCAGCTAGGAATGTATCTTCCCTGAGCATTTCCCCTTTTTCCCAGCAACATATTTTTCCGTCATTACAGTATTTGTGTGCCACTTGTGTTTGTGGCACACTCTTTCATGTAACACACTGTGCTTCACCACAGTGTAATAAATGTTATCATCAACTTGGAGAACAAGAGATGCATTCAGTTCTTGTTTTGTGTTCTTCCTATTTAATTTTGCTTCCTCAAAGTTTGTGTGTGTGTGCGTGCGTATGTGTGTGTGTTTGTGTTTGTGTGTGTGCCCTGCTCAAACAAACTGCCTCAGATTTCTCGAAGACAGACTGAAGTCTCCATCTAGTGGCTTCTTTTAAAACAGCACATCACCCCCACTCTCTTCAACCTCCACTGGCTCCCGGTCAAGTCCCGCATCACCTACAAACTCCTCCTCGTCACCTACAAGTCCCTCCATGCCCTCTCCCCTCAGTACCTCACAGATCTCCTCCACCCATACATCCCGTCCCACACCCTTCGATCCTCAGACTCCGGCCTGCTCTCCATTCCCCATTCAAGCCTCCGCACCTTCGGGGACCGTGCCTTCAGTGTCGCTGCCCCCACCCTCTGGAACTCCCTCCCTGCTGAAATCCGTAACGCCCCTTCTCTGAACATCTTCAAATCAACCCTGAAAACTCATCTGTTCAACAAAGCCTTCCAACATGAACTCACTCTTCCCCCCCGTGCAATGTAACACTTCCATTTCTGCCCCCTGTTTTATGTTTTGTCCTTATATGTTTCTTTGTTAAGCGACCTTGGGTTGATGAAAGGCGCTATTTAAATACAGTTATTATTATTATTATTATCTTTTCTTTAGGAACTCTGATAAATACAAGTGATACATATGTGCCAACTGCATACACAATCCATACCCCTTCACAACCATTAACAACAATGTAATCCTTTAGCTCTGTCAGTTAATCAATGGACTCACATTATATCCCATGTTGTCTCTGTACTTTTTCTATGTTCCACAAACTTCCCCTTGTTTTATTGAATGAATCTCTCCCTCATGCCTCAGGGTGTCGGGAGGGGAACTCTTCGATCGTATCATCGAGAAGGGCTTCTACACGGAGAAAGATGCCAGTAAGCTCATTCAGCAGATTCTGGATGCCGTCAAATACCTCCACGACATGGGCATTGTGCACCGTGACCTCAAGGTCAGTCTAAAATATGATGGGAAAGTTAGCAGGCATATAAATGTCACTGACCATTTTTAACAAAAAGTGCATTTGTGTGATAAGAAACGCATTATTTGTGTATATGTATCAACATTTCTGGTTTTGTCCCTCCTGATGGCAGCCAGAGAATCTGCTGTACGACAGCATGGACGACGATTCCAAGATCATGATCAGTGACTTTGGTCTTTCTAAGATCGAGTGCTCTGGCAGTGTGATGTCGACCGCGTGTGGAACACCTGGATATGTTGGTAAAGACGTCAATGACTGTCTGAAATTTGAAAATCTGCTTGAATTAATCATTTTGGGAACACTGTAGCATTCAATATTAGCACAATGCAAATATCCGACTGGTACTGTAATGCATAATCTTTCATTAAATACCATCAACAGCTAATTGGAAGCTCATAGAGATATTCAAAGTCATGAATCAGTTTAGCCTAGTTAAAAAATAATCCAGTTTAATTTGGTAATTACTTTTGCAACCACGGTCCTACTCTAATTTGACTTGCATGCTTAAATACAAAAGTGACATACTATTATTAGTGCTGCATTTGCGTCAAACATCATGAAACGTGTCTTGTTTTCTCCTTTCAGCCCCTGAGGTGTTGGCTCAGAAACCCTACAGTAAAGCAGTGGATTGCTGGTCCATTGGTGTCATAGCCTATATTCTGTGAGTTTTTAAAACATAAACCGAGCCAAACACAGGATGAATATACTGTATATCTTCAAATTATTAATGTATAATAGTCACCTGCTAGTTTTGCATGCTGCTGACTGCTTTTAAAACTTCAGTGAATGTCCTTTTAATCTCCTGTGCTCTGATGTGTGTCTCAGGTTGTGCGGCTACCCTCCGTTCTACGATGAGAACGACGCCAAACTGTTCGAACAGATCCTGAAGGCAGAATACGAATTTGATTCGCCTTATTGGGACGATATCTCTGATTCAGGTTCAGTGCTTTTATCAATCTATTTTGTATTCACTTCTATCATAAAGATATGATGCTTTTTTTACACACATGTAAATAATCTTTAGATCTGCAGATGCTTAAGTGTGCATTACGATCTTTATTAGTTTTTTTTTTCGAGACTTAGTAAAGGACAAAACAATGATAAAAGCAGCATCATCTTTTTGAAAACAACGTTCCAGATCTCAGGTTAGCTTGGAAACGGTCCTGGGTCTGTATACATCAACGCATGTCTAAAATATAAAATACTGCAATATGATGACATTTTTTAACAAAGTCCTCTCCTGCAGCTTCTCCTTTAAGAGAACTAAATACTTTTAACAGCTGTTCGGCACATTACTGTGCAAACAACAATGGAGTTTTCCTGTTTTCAACACTATAGGAAGCCTGGGCTCTTTAGTATCCACTCACCCACCTGAAAAAAAACACCCCTACCCAAGATTGAGTTTCCAGACTCACTTTTCTAAGATAGTAAATGATCCAGTCCCTGCCTTCTGACCTCACAGGTGGTGAGCCCACAAGCCAAGGCAATGATCACATGTTTTTCCCCGAGTCCTGGCTCTGTACTTGATCCCTGTTTCCCTGCTTTTGGCGAGGATATCTTCAACATTAGGAACAAATTATACAAATTATACATCGTCCACTTTTTCTGTCATATTAATTACCTCAAGATGTGTTTTTCTTTTTAACATAACTGAAATATGATTACATCAATGCAACGGGTGTCTTTTTTAATATTGACTTTTTCCAACCTTTCTCTTTGATTACAGCTAAAGACTTCATCGTCCACCTGATGGAAAAAGACTCCAACACACGTTACACCTGTGATCAGGCTCTGCAGCACCCCTGGTACTGACTATAACATACTGTAACTCCTCTTATCATGATGCTGTGTAAAACCTGGATACTCAAACTTCAGTGATTTACTTGTCTTAACTAATCCAGGTTGAGAGTCTTATGCATTTTGGTGCTTATGAATATGTGACTTCTACCCGTGGCACAAAAACTCTTTAAGTTTCCGTACCCCTTTGTTTTGTAGGATTGCTGAGGATACTGCTCTGGACAAGAACATCCATGAGTCTGTTAGCGCTCAGATTAAGAAGAATTTTGCCAAGAGCAAGTGGAAGGTGAGTCATAATTCGAGTTTATCCTAGACACAGTCTTATTTTTTTACTTTCTGAATCTTTAGTGTACGTAAAGAGAATAAACTTTAACTACAATAAACAGTCCAGTCTTGTTCTAAACTTCAGAAACCACAGTTAAGTACAGTACCTTTTTCAATTTCATTTTGGGTAATTGATTGTGTTTAAATCGCTAGAAACGTTATTGGTTTGTCACAAATGATAGGCCAGTAGTGTCAAACAGTGGGATTGGGACCCCATCAAGGGTCGCAATATGAATCCATGGGGTCATGAGATGATTTCCAATGTGGAAAATAAGAAAAAACAAACCTCTGGCATTGGATTTTAGTGTATTAAATTATTATTAAATATTTAAATATTTTCTTTAATCCTTGCTAGTTTCTACCAGAATATTGTACAGGCTTGGAGCCTCTAGAAACTATTTAAATTAAACAGTCTGAGAAGGTATATTTGTACATAAACATATCATCAACCACTGCTTTCGTCTGCTCACCTAATCCCAGTTAGTCAACTTTCAGTTTCAGGTGTAATGAGGTTCTACAGTTTTCTCAGTTGAATTCCATGTGTGTCTTTTCCTCTGCAGCAAGCATTCAATGCCACAGCAGTGGTCCGTCACATGAGGCGTCTCCAGCTGGGCACCAGCCACGAGGGACCCAGCCCCACCCTGCCAGGTACCCACTGGAGTCTAGTTTCTAGTGTCGCTATATTACCTCGGCAGCAGAGTTATTTGCTTATCTCACACACTCACTGTTAAAAAGCAACACTTTAGCCACTCATAGTGAAAAACTCTATCTGTTGTAATCTAATGTCACACATTTAATGGCTTTAATGACAAACAGTGCTGATAGCATGTCCTCTCTCCCTCTCAGAGGCTTGTTGCGAAGGAGGCTGCTCCCCGAACGTAGATGGCGACGCTGACGCTCTGTCCACATGCACCTACCGCTGCCACCCGACCAGCAGGGTGTGATCCCAGCACCCGCTCCACTTACTTGCCCAATCAATCCCAGTGACTTTCCAATTTTAACCCCCATCGGTGGAACCGGAGGCACCATCTCCCCCCTTGTCTGGTTGGGAATACAGCGTTGTTCCAACCTCTTGCCTGCAGGGGGAGCACGCCTGTCCAGCCTGAGAATGAAGACCTAAAATGGGATGAAAGGAGGAGTAGGGAGATGTGATGATGATGCACAGGAGGATTACTTTTTAAGACTGGGCTGTTAGTTTGGGATGAGTTTAAAATGGGGAGAGGATACAAAGAAAGCAGGGGAAGATAACCTCCTCCACCAGCATGTGAGGGGGGATTGTTTTTGCTGAGGCAGGACAGAGCTTGTTGGACACTGTTTTTACTTCTGTTTAACCTGTCTCTTTGTTTGTTTTTTGTTTTATATATGTTTGTGTTGTTGTCTTTTTAACCTCCTACTGTGGAGTGTAAATCCAGAGACGATATCTGCATGATCAGGAGAGAGTTTTCCCCATGCATGTTTTAGAAATATACCCGCTTGCAGAAATGCAGTTCGATGCAAAGTTGTTTATGGTGGAAAGGCATTTTTTCACATGTTCCCATATTTAAAAGGAATTAAAGTAAATCTTGTAATTTTACAGAAATTAATCGATGTCTTTAAGTGATGCTTTTAGACAATCAGTAACAGAATAGTTCAAATGCAATGAACACGCCATCTATCTACTATTCAGCCTTTCCTGTGGCGATGTAGTGTTTCCATGCAGCGGTAAGGCTTCTTGAGAAGAAAGGGCTTCTCCTATCTCCTTTTCAAATCCCAAACCTTTTTAACCACTCAAGCACAGGGATATATCTTTGTCTAAGGTGCCTTTAGGAAATACAGTATGATGAGTTTATTTTCGGGTAGCTTCTGAAACGTTTTGTCTGTTCCTTGAAACACAGGCTCTATAAGTAATATTTTGTATGTATCACATTGTAAGCTTTAAAATGCAGTTCTATGCTTTTTGCTGTGTAGTAAAGTACTGTAAGATCAGATGGAAGTACACACTGTGCACTGACTAAATACAATAACATAAACAATACAAAATTAGAAACTGAATAGTGTTTAAAATACTTAAATTCATGTTTTTCAGAAATATTATTATTGCCAGCCCAGTCAATGACACACATTCAAGAACTATGTTTATTTATTTGGATACAAATCCTAAAATATAGTTGTTGCAAGCCTGATGAGCATTGATGAAGGGTCATATCCAGAGAAGGCTGATTTAGAAGGATTAGGCAGATTGTGTCAAAGCAAAAAAACTACATTTGATATGCATCTTTCATCATTTACTGTAATCATTTCGTCATTCCTATCCTTTACTTCTTTACTTCTTTCACAGGCCCGATTCCTCTACATGCAGCCTGTTTAGAGAGGAAATCTGGATTAAAGAATGTGAATATGCATCAGATTGACTCATTTCATCTTTACTGTACATCCATCAATGCTTCTTATGTTTGTATGTGCGTTAAGCATACTGTATTTACTTTTCATTCATCCAATTGTTTTTAAAACATGCATAGACATTAAGTGCGTAAGTATCAGAAGTATAGGAGCTTTATTTACATTTGTTTAATCGTCTTTAATGTATGTTTGGCCTGTTACAGTCAGGAACTAAGGGATTGTCCGAGATGGCTCACAGATTTAAACTCATTCAGCTTCATTTGTTCTCTGATTATTCAAATCACATGTTTCTTTTGAATCGTCTATTTCTCCAAAACAACAAAATACACATTTGGTATTGATGTGATTTGCATGAAGTGGCTTGAATTGTGCCAATCCTATGATCAACAATGAATAGTGTGTACACTGATTGTGATAATGTAACAGTTGCCATGAGATGAGTCTAAAAGGAGAGTTTTGTCTTTTAAGAAGTTGAGAATGCTCTTCCAAAGTGTGCCATGCAGATGGGTAAAAAGCAAAAAAAAAGTTTTATTAACATTTCAACAAAGCTTCAAGCAACAACTTCAATGGGCTGCTTCAACATGTTTGAGCTTCATTCTGCATTTATATTGTGTTGTTATATATATTTGGACAGTAATGTAACTTGTGACTCCAAACTGTAAAGCGTAATTAAGAGAGTTATTTATTCATCTGGGATTTATAATGTGAACTGTGCTTGTATAACTGTGACAGAGGATGACCCAAACAAACACAGGAAAGCTGATGCAGTGTCTGCAGATTTATAAATGTTGGCAGGCTGACAATATCACAATTTATCTCCTGATAATGAAAACCTCTCGGCTAATTTGACATGTAGCCACAAACACTGCCATTAATCTTCTGCAGTTAAATGTCATTACAGCTCCTGTAATTTGCAGACTGATGAGGATTATTTTGGTTCAGCACAGCCAATCCCAAAAGTACTCAAATTAAAAGGTTTCTCACAAACTGTGAAGGAAAAATATTATATGAGAAAAGTTTGTTATAGTTGAGCAGTGTGAGTGAGGATTAAACAAACAAACCGGACAAAAAAGTGTTTTTTTAGGCAAGGAACCTGGTAAAGGAAAAGATTTTGAAATTCCAGTGTAATGAAACAAGTGACGATGAAACACATAAACGAGAAGTATCCCATGACCTCACCGCTCAACCTCCTTGGGAAAACAGCAGGACTGATATGACTGCACACATTTCATTTATGGATTTTACAGTGCATAAGACAGAAGGAAATAGTCGATTTGTGTGAAGGCTTCTTCTGCGGATGACAATTGTATGATAGGACAAGTATTTGTACTTTAAGTATGTTGCCTTTTAGCAAATGCTGTTTCGGGCTACAGTAACTGCTGTTTAATACACATGCAAAGCATCATGGGATATTGAAAAGTGACTATACTGCTCTGTGTGAAATCCAGCGATTTGTGCTTGAAAAAGATTTAAAAGTGAAACATTAAAATCCTTGTCTATGCATTAGGAGTCTGTCTGAGTTAATTTTTAAGAAAGAAAAAATATGCAATGTAAAGCTAACCTGGGCACCATTACTGCTACTCTGCTAGGTTAGCTACTTAGCTTGTTAGCAGGACTCATTTTTCTCCATGACTATGTGATGCTGCCTTGTTTAAGAGGGACAGCGCAATAATAATAATATGATCATTATTATTATTTAGTTCACCAAAATGTATACATTTTGATTACAGGAGACAACTAGTGGGGGAATATCAGTGGCTCATATCAATCAATGCTAACTAGGTCTTGCTCCTGACTAGCTTTGGTCTGTTACACTGCTAACATAACAACAACATAACAAAACATGCTGCTGTCTTTGAAATTATATATTTATATCATATGGCAATAAAAACATATTCAAATCGTATAATAAATGTCTACATTTTGACTCAATTTAGTTTTAGCTTTGTAAGGCAAAATATCACGGTTTCTTCTACTGTCCTTTGTCAGAAACAAAAAACAGCAAGAAAAAGTTAATGAAATAAAAGGAGAGATACTTTTCTCAATGGTAAACTTCTGCAACTATTGCTTTCATTAAATAGTTGTGTGGCTTTAGAGGTTTGTAATGAATGTTAATTTCATAGTCTGCTACATGAGGCCTCTCGCGTCCTCTCCAAGGAATGCTGGGTAATTGAGGCTTGTGGTCTGGGTCTCTGGAGCATTTGCGCTGGAAGAGACCGGAGAGCAGAGCGAGAGCGTAAGTCTGGTGGTCAACCTCATTCAGGAGACAGTAGACAGAGTAAAAATGATGCGGTCAAACCAGAAACAGGGGACTGATTCAAAATAATGGGAAGGAAATTGCAGGGATCACAAGGTAGAGGGATGTGGTGTTTAGATGTGGACAAATGGAAAAAACACACTGAAACATTACCAAGAGTGAAATTTGGCACTGTGAAGAACATTACATCTAGGATGGGACCATAGGACATTTTAGGGCTGACAAACATCTTTATGCCTGGGTTTAATTTCCCCAATATTATTGCAGATAAAGATTGTGCTTACTTCACATCCTGCTCTTATCATGGAGCACTGTCGCCTGTGCTTTCATGGAATGTGAAATAGAGACTCGATACTGAAACAGCCAAAAGTACACTCTTTGACTACGACCGACACACAACTTAATCATTTGCACAATTGATTTATGTGAGCGAGGTCAGCAATATTTTCAAACCTTTGTCTAATGAGCACCGTACGTAAATTCCTAGTGTGCCGAGAGTTGATGGGTTGCTCTCAACCAAACAAGACACACAATCCCTAGCATAGCTACTTACATTGAATGCAGAATATAGAAATGTAAGCAAGTACGCTGCCATCTTACCTTTTGAAAAACACTTACACATTTCAGTTCTTTATAACTGGCAGAGATCATACTTTGTTTATTCAATCAGCCATTTGTTACTTGAAACTACATGCTAACGTAAACATGCTATGAGGCTTACAATGCCAATGCTTAAGTGCCAATGCTAGATATAATGTTTATCAAGTTCACAATCTTAATTTAGTGTAAGCACATGCCTATTGGTTTGAAATAGAGATGAACACAAAGTACAGCTGAGGATGAATGTCATTTAGCAGGAAGTGAGTAATAAACACATTGATATTTCAACCTGTTGATGGTGGTGTTTGATAAAGAGTCAGTGGATTACCAAAGTTATTATAATTCATCCTTAATAGGGACATACATGGTGGACTGACGGACAGACCAACATTGCCGTCCCTGCTAGCGATGCTAAAACCCCAAAGCGCCTGCTGACCTTTTTTTCTCAAAAGTCCACACATCTTTGACCATCCCATCCAAGGTGACCCTCTGAACCTGGTATAAATGTATACTCTAATTATAATTATGAGATAGATACTGTGGTCAAGCTGTAATTGAACTTATAATGGCATCTTTTCGGGTAACCCTGTACTAACCCTGTATTATTCAAGGTGACCTGTTTCACCTTCTGTCAAAGAGTAAGGGTTTAAAAGCGTTGTGTGCAGAGGGAAAGAGCGAGCACACAAACGGCCCTCCTCTCTGTCAGCAGGAAACTATTGTGCTTCTGTCTGTCAGTGCTCTCGGGAGGTTTATGTGCCTATTATAGCTGCGTCGTTCTTCAACATTTGTGCTGTCCTATAGGTGCGGAGAGATTTCCCTATAGTTGTTGGGCTTTTCACTTCTTCCCACTATTTTCTGTGCAAAAACGTTATTTGGAATTATTTGGAGAATCTCTAGACTGACCTCCCTCTATTGCTATTAGAACACATTTGAGGGAATAAAAAACTCCATGCATGCCGTTAAAACAGTTCGATTTGTACTTGACCTTTCATTCATAAAAGCACCTGCATCACCATTTTCTCAGTTCTTTCTCGGCCCATGGCTGAACTCAACTTCATTTAACTCTCAGTAGAAGCAGACAAATACAAAAATAATGGTGAAGGTAACAACAAATTAAATGACACGCCACGTCTAGTCTAATGTTCTGTTTATTTTCATGTGAGAGGAGAAATTCCAAAATGAAAACTCATCATGCTGCACAAACTGTGTAATGCCATATGATATTTTGTTTAAAAAAAACAGTGTGTGTTGATTAGGAGAAGGTTGAGGTTTTGCAGGGGCTTGTAATGATAATATAATAATATAAACTATACTCACACACACACAAATGTTTCAGATGGTGTGTTGAACTGGCCAGCACCAATACACACACACACGCACGCACGCACGCACGCACGCACACACACACAAACAAACACAGCTCTACACTTAATCACCATGAACTTTTCCTTATATCTCAGTTTTGCATTTGTTTTGGATGCAGCATCAGATAGTTCCGAAGATCTTGGACAAATCTTTTCTTTGGACCAAAACACGGAAAATCAGACAGAAATCATTAATGTTGAAAGATTTTCCAGTTCCATTTCTCCTCAGTCGTTTAGACTTGCATTGTTTTAGGAGCAAAACCAGGTTGTATGAGTTTGAGCAACTGATCTAAAGCAATGTCCCCTGAGGTGCTGGAACAAAGCGGAGGGGGGGGACTTAACTGCGCAGTGAGATCACCCTCCTCTCCCTGGCCCTGGAGATGAGTGACATGCAGTTTGTGAACAATTCACTCGCTGTGAATGACTCCTTTTAGCCGATCTGAGTGGGTGAGACGATGGGAAAGTGTTTTTCTACAAAGTCCTAAAGGCTATTTCTTCAAAGTTTTCCCAGAAATCTCTTTCTGAAACAAATGGACTCTTGGCCTTCTCTGAGGATTACTGCAGCAGCACTCCTGAAGCCAAAGCATCGCAGTTTATGAAAACTTGCAGACCCTCAAAGTTCTGCATGACTGTGCAAACCGCAGCGGGTAATAACAAACAGGATGCAGAGCACGATGGAGAGTATCTGGCAGTATGAGGATAGCCACTCATTTTCCACTTTTATAGAAATTCAGCCTGCAATTAGGGTCAAACGTTGCCAGAAACTTGATATCCATGTTACTTGCATTAGTAATATATCTGATACTGGCCTTCGCTGGAAGTTCACCCCCGACTCTGTCCGTCAGACGACCACGGCAGATGAAAAGGAAAAACAGGGTCAGGAAGAACACATGAAAAGAGCAGGATATGGCAAGGAAAATCATGAAAGAGTGTTTTTTTAAAAACCTTTGCTCATCTAGAATAGGATTTGACTGATTTATTTCAGGAACAATGGATCAAAGCACACATCAGACAGGATGAAGAGTGGAATTCTGGGTCGTCTGAGGTCACATTGGGGGTCCCGAAACATGTGAAATGTGTGCAATGGGAACAACTTCCTGATAACCCAGTTTCATTCATTCGATCGGTCATTTGTCTGGATCAGGTCACTAGTACAAAACAGCTGCTACTTTCTGGAGTAATTCTGTTTCTGTTCAAATTTCACTGATTTACATTTTTTTACAAGTTACATTTATATTACTTTACTCTTTATAAAAACTAGGAAATAAGAGCAGTTCTTTCAGCTTTACATTTGAACAAATTCTAAAAAAGTTTATGCTTCCAACTTTCAACAAAACCAGCCTTGAGAAAATAAATGTACAGAACCCCCATCTACCAATCCATTAAATACAAAACACACGTACCCACACACTGCAGGACTTTGCTTTTTCAGGAAGAAATGTATGTTTAAATAAAATGCTCAACCTTATCTCAATGAAAGGTTTTGAACCAAGGTGCAAACAGTGCTGCAAATTAAATCTGCCTTAAAATTTCCTTTAATTCATGTCATGTAGGATTCAATCTATACCAACAACAAAAACATTATACATTTCCTCTGGGCAGGCAGTCCAAATAAGTGCTGTTGAGTTGATTTGACAAGTCTTTATTGTTCATAGGTTTGAATATGTGTCTGTCTAATGTGTCAAGCCTGTCCAGAGTCCCCTGCCTTTCACAAAATATCTGCTGGGTTACGCTCTTGAGCAATCTTGATTGAAACATTAAGGTTTTTATATGCTAATAATTGAAGGCTGTTTAAAACCTGTGTCAATTTAATGGAAAGGAAAGTTTTCTTTTAGGTAAAACATCTTTGTTTTATCATCTGGTTGTTTAAGAAAAACATATGACCTCAGGTTATCGGGTCACCCGTTTGTTAGAATCCCTGCTGTGGAGGGTGATGCGATTTCCTGCTTGCATGGGCAGCACCTGGCACTGGGATGTGTTTTATGGCACAGAGATGGTTTAATGGTGTTCTTTGTACTTTATAAGGCTGTATGTAATTCATTGTAGAGACTGATTTATTATGAGGCGCACCATCTGTTCACTCATTAAATATCTCTAAGAGGATTGATTGAGAATAATGTGTGTGCGTTTTGTTTTGTCTGGACAGCAAATTATTTTCATATGAAAGTGGCTGTAAGACACCCTACAGCCTGATCTTATTCTTTGAAAACGATGTGAATACATCACATGCAGTGCCTAGTGAATCTAAAAGAAATCCTTCACAATCACTCAAAACGCCGTCAACATTCAGGGTGGAAAATACAGCATCATAAACGCAACATACCCCGAGTGAAACCATTAGACATAAAAACAGCCAGGCAGCGCTAACTACAAACACATGAAGTCAAATTCCTCCTGCTTGTCTTGTAGACTTTGTCAGCAACCCAGACAAAGAAAGGAATAATTACATGTGAAGGATGGAGGACGAAAGAAAGGGGGGAGGGAAGGAACAAAGTATTTTGCTTGTGAAGCTAAAAAACGTTTACCTTTATCAGTACGTTTTTTTGTCACGTTTTTAGTCAAGAACTGTGGCAATGACAAATTGTGATCCATAACTTGACTGTGCAAAAATAAAAATACTAAGTTCACTTTTATTAGCTCCATAAATTATTGCATTTCTCCCCATATGGGCTCTCAAGATGTAGTTTACAGTATGGGGCTGAGGCTTGTGATTTTAGTTAGAGTGGAACAGCCAAGGTCTCTCGGGGCAAACACACACATCAGTCATCCTTATTGAAACAGACGTGGACAGGCAACAATGAAAAATCACCTCCTCCTCGCCAGAGTACGGTTGGTCAAGTATGAAAAAATGGTGAGGAAGCGTTTCCACTGCAATAGAAGCCATGTTTATATGCATGTCTCGTCTTTTTTGTGCATCACTTTGACTAGACTGAATTTACACAGAGTTCCTTAAGATCGGAATCGAACGCCATCACAAGAATTTTAGTAAAATGTTTTGAAATCTGTTGTTGCCATTAAAGAATATGGTGCACACATTCACATGCTCCTCCGGATGGATCTTAATGACTTTGGTGATCCAAATACCATCAAGTCAATGTTCATTTTCCATTTAGTAGACACAGGGCCGGCCCTGACCAATTTGCTGCCCCAGGCAAGATTTTAGCTGGCGCCCCCCCCCCCCCAAAATGCAGACACTCACTATGACTCGCGCATGCATGCACGTGCACGGTTGTGGCATGACCACCAAAACAGAAAGATATGGACACAAGATGTGTGCAAATGTATTTAGTATCCTACCCATTTGAACATGATTTAAGTGGGGGGGGGGGACCTAACCTCCTCTAGGGGGGTCCGGGGGCATGCTCCCCTGGGAAGATTTTTCTTTTTTAATATTGAAGTTAAAAGCATCAATCTGGTGCACTTTGAGAGCAACATTAAGAGATCTATGGATACATCTCTCACCACCCATATGAAACAGAACTGGAAGCAGATTTCCTTTTTCTTTATGGATATTTTACAAATCACTCCCCTTTTAAACTGTACTCTTGTTTATTAATAACAACTTTGTAAGAGAATAGATGAAAATCTATTCTCTTATTTTTTTATAACTATAATGATCATATAAAGGTGTGCCTTTACCTCACTGAGCTGAGGTTATCAGAGCCTCTCAGTCTTTCAGGAGAGAGCTCTCTAAAGCTCTCCCCCCCGCGGCCGCTTACACAGTAAATTCCAATGTTAATAAAAGCTGTATACGTTTTTTGGGAGTTTGATTTATTTTAAATTAACACAAATACAATAATAATACCATTATTTCAAAAAAAGAACTATTTCACATAAACCTCTGGTTTTTACTGGGGCTGGGGCAGTTCAACTTGATTTTTGGGGGGGGGGGGGGGGGGTGCGCCATAGTTTATGGGCGCTGTACGCAATATAGGCGTAGTTCTGTTAGTATAAGATAATAAGATGTACTTTGTTGATCCAAAATCGAGAAATTGTGTTGTTATGAAATAATAATTTTTTTTTTTTTTAATTTCTAAGTTTTTTTTTTTTTTTTTGGCGCCCCCCATAGATTGATGCGCCCTTAGCATTCGCCTATACTGCCTATGCCAAGGGCCGGCCCTGAGTAAACATCAATGCCAATGAGCCTTAGCTGTACTTTGAGTTTAATTAGCAAATCTCAGCATGATAACACACTAATCTTTGATTGTGGTTAATCTTAAACCGGCTTTTAAAACGTAAACATTAGCTTTTTCGTAGTGAGCCTGGAGTGTAGCAGTACTCCCTTGTGTGATAAAGGAGGCATAACTCAACACTTTTTGGCACAGACCAGCCGCTTACTGTATATATACTAATACTGTTAACAAATGTCGCAACTGGAAGCCCTCTTTATTCTATAATATTCATGGTACACATTTTTATGTACAAAAACAAAGTAACTGAAACATGAACATAGCATGCGAGGACAGGACACAGCAGAGTGGTCAGAGTTTAAGCCCCACAACACATAACAGACAAGACCTAGTAGGAAGAATTAACATTATAAACAATATGGATACAAATAAAGTAAACTTTATGGCAGTAAAACAGAGAAGTGAGCTCATATTTCTTTTAAATATTAACAATCAGAAGAAATAAGTTATTGACGTGGAATTACGTTATGTGAGCTTTTAGCTTGAATCACAACTGAGCATGCCTCGCGTAGCAACTTGGAAGGTTGTGGAGAATTTTTTGTATTTAACAAGGTGACTAATTGAAAACACAAAGTGCTGGTTTTCTTTTCCTAAAGGAAACACCAGCAGACCCTAGTAGGCCCATTACCTACAGAAACATTGGAGCCAATGGCAGGTTAAAGATCTCAAAGTAAGAAATGTCTGGTGGATTTCTTCATGCGGAGCGATGAATGACAGCGGAGTGAAAGACTTAGGTGTAGTTGCTTGAGAAAACATGAACAGAAAGGGAGGTTAAAGGAAAAAAAGGAAAATATATAATGTATTGACCAATCAGATGCTCTGGAATTGTCAATACAAAAATAAAAATGAAACCGAAGTAGGCAGAGAAAGTAACGGCATTTGAAAACATAAAATAAGTCAAGATAAATAAACTGAGTCCACAGATAGCCGGTCCTGTGGAGGGACCACCACTGTGCCGAGGTAGTGCCTGACATCTGTTTTGCAGCTTGGCTGTGCACAGTGGTTTATGTTGAGAAGGCAGTGTGTGTATATCATCTTTGGCTCCGGTCCATGGGATTTTGACAGTTGGCTGCAGGCTAGGTTGTCTGATGCAAAGATGTCACGGGGAGAATAAAGAGCTAACTAGGAGACAAGACGAGAAGCTGTTCCCTGCAACACTTTGCCGCCTCGCTCCACAGGTCAAACGATGCGCGAGAGGAAAGCTTGTAAATGTCCGCCTGGTGTCTAGCTTAACTGCAGAATAATCCTGTAAGAGATCCTGATGTAAAACATGTTTGAAATGTGTACATTTTTTTGTTTCTCAGCAGCCATGCAACCCTGCCTCTCAACTCCCTCACTTTTATGCCACCATATGGAAGACATTTGGTTCTCCTGGAAATTGTGTTGAAATTTTCATCTGCCAAGACGATTTTGCATCTCAAATGTTTCTGTTTTCTCTCTGAAAGTGCACCGGAAGTAAAGAAGGTCGAAATAGGGCCAATTCATCTTTACGATTTATATTTCCTTTCAAACTTGCACGAGTTCTTCGAAAAGGATTGATTTATTAGCACTGAATCACACAAAACATATTGAACATGCCAAAAAGCATCAGCGGGGAATACCTGGAAAGCAGGAAGATTTACAATCGGGGTTAGAACCTTTTACTACTTTGTTCTGGTGTTTTGCTCAACGCATTTATTTTTCAATATGTCAGATGAAAGAATCAAATAATGTTACACTGTTGTTTGCACCTTGACCAGAAAAACTGTTTCAAAGTGTTGCATGAAACTGTAGCTGGAAAAGTCATGAAGCAAAACAAAGAAATATAAAGACAGAAGATTAATTTATGATGAAATGTTTGTATATTTAGAGGCTCTCATTTGTGGATGTATTACACTTCACATATAGTGCATTTCTTTCAAATTCTACCCAAAAAGTAACATACATATAAATGTTATGAAGACGACCTCAACTGTGACAATTCAAAATAACCACAACGGACAGTTAATAAAAGTTCCTTTATTTATTTAAAAAACTGCAAAAACTGTTACAGAAATAAGGATGCTATTGGCAAAGCAAACCATATGTCTGCTGTTTAGAGAGAGCAGAAGTTATAATAAAGTAACTACACAAAGTATAATAAGATAAGCAAAACTTTTATTTCTGACGCAGAAAAAGCCAACCCTGTACCAGGCTCACTGGCTGATCTAAATGAGTGCTCAGCACCCTGTACATACATATACACTTTCCTTAAGTATGATGTGATTGAATAACTTGTGGAAAAGGCACTCTTAGAAATAATTAACTGAATGTTGAGAAGCATACACTTTGGGATAGTTTCCTGCGTATGAATAGATCAAAAGAAATGAAAAGCAGGTAGAAAATAATGACGTGACGTAATGTTTGGTCTTGCAGCTTTTTAAACTTTGGCACATCTGCTACTCTGTAACTCATATAAACACTCTTAGCATATGAAATCATCGTAGCTTAAGGAAAAAACTGATGTTTATATCACCTTGTTCTGGTCAAAAGAGTTTGATGAGAACAAGGTGATATACTGTATAAAGAGTTTGAGTTGGAGCATTTTGATGATACTATTTCTGAATTATGATACTAATTCTAACATGTATACAATGCATAGTGTGTCCAGCACAGAATCAAACAAGATATTAAATGTATCAATGCTTTGACATTGTCCACTTAAAGTGCAGCTGCCAGCTGAGCGCTCTGTCCAATGATTGGAAAGATATTGTGCTGCCACTGAATGGAACTAATAAAAAGGCCCAAAAGGAAAAAGTTGCGGGGTTAACATAGAAAGTAAATAATTCAGACTAGAATAAGAATTAAGAGTTGAGGAGAATTACATGAAGAACTCTTACTCCTGTGAAGCCATTTAAATCCTTAATCCCTAATTTAATTCCTCACACACACACACACACACTCACACACACACACACACACACACACACACACACACATTTAGACATGGATATTCTCCTCTGTTTGTAGGTGACAGACAGGAAATAAAACTGAACATATAACATGACCTTCATTTGGATTGTTCCTTTTGAATGAGCACATTAATAATGTTAAAGATATACAGAATGTAATGAAGTGCTCTGTCTTTGTCAATGTCAATTGTACTTTTTTTTGGTGGAGAGGACCTTTTTTAGTGGCTGGACCCTCTGGTCCCTAGCAGTGTCCTGGTCGGGGTGAGTTTGGGACGTCTTTGACCCGTAGAGCTGTTTGAGGCTGAGGGTCTGCTGCTCCTTGGTTGTTGCCCGCTGGGCCTGGCGTAGCAGACGTTTCATGGTCTTCACCTTTTCCCTCAGGTGGTCGTTCGCTTTCTCCAAGGAGCGCACCTTCTGGGAGAGAACCCAGGCCTTCTCCTCCTCCTCAAACAGAGCCTTCTGCACCGCAGAGCACAACAGCTGTGAAGGGAAGTGAAAAAGATTGTTTGATACAACTTTTCAAGGAAATACATGTGAATGAAAGGCATGCAGAGCATTTGATGAAGTGCACTGCAGGCAAACATGTGTTTAGAAGTTCATGGTGTAGTACCGTGCTTTATACAAACAGTCTATGACCGTGCCATATACTTTCAACAGGTTAGTCCCAGTGGGCTAATGCTGCTGGGACTAACCTTAGAGTTTGTATCTGCAGTATTTTACTGTGTCCAGGCAGGATTGTATGTTGGACATGAAGACAGTAAAGTTAGGTTTCTATTTAAAACAAAAATGCTGGCATCAATATGGCTTTTCTTTTCAAACTTTCTGTTCAAACTTCATAATGCCAGTGTGCTATGACTATGACTTAAAGTTGGCTGTAGATGTCTTCGGACATGTGCATTTTTGAAAGGATTTGGGTTTTATATTTTACAAGATTTCTTTACTAGTACCAGATTTTGTATGTTTTTGTAAGGTTTATGACGTAGCACCTGTCAGACCTGCTGTTTTTGATGCTGGATTTAATTTAGGTTCAGTCATAAGTGAGAAAACACATCTGGCATTCTTCTGGACTGACAACCCGTGTCAAGAGCTTTCAGCAATTTCCACCATTTGTGTGTGAGACAGTCAAAGAAAGTGACACTTTTTTGAGTGCTTGTCGCCTAAAATGAAAGAAAGGGGGGGGGGGAAGTCGAGAAGTTCATTAAGTATGTTTAAGATATACCCTTCTTGCTGTGGGATATTTTATGGAAATACATTCATATACTGTATGCTCTGTTTGTACCATTCAATTTATAAAGGCCTTTGACAGCACATTGTTGCTTTAGGAAGGGACCAAGATAACTAAAAGGTTGCTCAGTCTGTTTCAGCGAGAGACACCACTGCAAGATTAAACCCAACATGTCTGCAGTCTCGACATCCGATCCAAAGGCTGGTCCTTTTCTTATAGGTGGAAAAAACGAGCTCAAGCTGCCTCTTTCTGCATGCTTCTCTGCCTGAGTGTGGATTTCCTCCACAGATCCTACTACTTCCACATGGGGCCAGCGTGAAACACTGATGTATATTCCCCCTCCATCAGATAACAACCACCGAGGGTTTTGAGGAAATGTTAAAAATGTGTGGCTGGCTGCCGGCCCACATCACTGGTTAGAACATTACTTGTTTTAATATTAGCTACGGAGTTTTCCCCTGTGCTCTTACTTATGTCCTATGAGTGATTTAAAGAGGGATTAAACTTTCTAATGTGAATTATGAAGTTCACGAGCAAACAACCAAGTTATGTAAAGCAGGAGATGTAAAATGGCACCCGAGGTATACGATTATCACTCAAACACAAAACGTCTTTATTTGGTTTATACGTCTACGTTTATAGGGTTATTTCAGGCTAAGTTGCAGAGTAGACAAATACTTAGGTAATTGCGCTTGAAAAAGTCTGGAGCCGAGACATAGATATACCATTTAAACCTGACTCTGGGTGGAAGACTTATTACCTTGTGATAAGCTTTAGTGTTTTCAACATGACATTCACAGCAAGAGAAAAGAAAGGCAGAGGTGTATTACTACCTGTTCAATATAGGGTTAATATTAAACATGATTGACATCTGAGAAGAAACTAAATGTTCATGTTAACTGAAGCTGACTCTTTATGAGCAGCAATCTGTTGTGTCTTTGTTTTCAGCTATCAAGGACAGTGGAGTCAGACAGCCGGCTAAAGCTTATATTTCTGCCTTGGTGTTTGGACCACAAAACTGTGGGAAAATGCTTCAAATAATATTTTGGTTGCTGATTCTCTTCGATTAGAAATTGAATAAATGCCATGTGTTTTACTTTGGTGGATTGGATTATGGGATGCGTATGGCATGATCTGTTCTAATGTGATTTTAGGTCGGTTGCCTAAACAATGGTTGCGCAGTACCATTAAAAACAAGTCTGTTTTTATCTTGCTAGGAGGAAATCTAATCATGAGAATGATGTAAGACAGCATCATTGATATCTAAAAGTTACTCTGTAATTATAATCACAGGCCTAACCCAAAAGTTTGCTGTTAATGGAAATAAAAAACATGTTTTCATTCTCTTTACCCATGAAGTATTGTTGCTTTTATGAACATAGTCAGCAAATGATTGGAAACAGACAGAAGAAGACTGACCTAAATCAAGGGGATTAGGCAAAAGGGTTTAGATTCATTAAAGGGGATAAAGCAGTGGCAATTGAGTGGAAGCCATTTATATACTGGCACATGAATTCTGGGATGAGATGCAGGAAACTTAGAGTCAAGGAGCACCAGGTGTTAATGTTGCCAATAGTGTTTAGGTAAAATTAGCTTTAATCAATTAAACATCGGAGCTGAAGCTTATTGATTCAGGAAATGTTTCCATCAGCATTAAAAAGAGAAGTGGACTTTAGATGCAATCAATCTGCATTGTCCTGCGTAATCCTCCAGAAAGTGTTTTGTTAAGGATTTACTTTTACGATGTATCCACTTTCCCTGGTTTTTTCTTAAGTTAGTAATTTTCTAACTTTCCATAAATTCTTCTCAGTATCCCTCGGAGTATGGACATACAAAATACTGTTTACATAAAAAGATAGAGAGCAGATTTTTCCAGTCCAAAGAAAGTGATCCAAGGAATCCTCTTAATTTAATATTTATCATATATTTTGGCTACACTTGTGTTCTGTCCAACGAACCTAACCATTTTCCATTATTCCACCTAACTTGATTGTTGAACATCCATGTAAAACAGCACTTGTTTTTTGATTCTGACATTTAAACGTAATAGTTTTGAAGTTATCAAAGAGCTGTTGTTGCACTGGACATGTCTGAACATTCAGGTGTTTATACGTTAGCGATGCCATCAATATGCATGAGAAACTTCTCCATTAAACAACAAAAAGCCAACAAGCTGGCAAAAACAATGTTGTTTAAAGTAGATTTTTCCTTTCAACAAAGTAAGTTCTTTGTTGTGCCAAAACCTCAGGAAATGTGTGTTTGGTTTCTCATGCATTAAGAACATGTCTTGCTTGCCAGCTCCTTCACAGTATTCCTTTGAGAACAAAATGAAGTTGAACCCTTGTATTTGTTTACCACAGTACTTCGGGCTATTCTGGCTAACTCCGTTCCCAAATCATTTTTGTATCAAAGACGAATTTCAAATGTATGACCTTATTACTAAATGAGTGTGAGAAAGACCCTTCAAAACAGACAAACAACACCGGGAAGCTGTTTGTGTTTTGATGGGCTACATACCCGGCTGTCCTCCTGGGCCTCATACTCCGGGGTGAAGCTGTGGACCTGAGTACCGGACGTGCAGTTGGAGAACTGGAAGAGGCTGGCAAACATGCGGTGGTTCTCTGCCGTGTCGGGGAATATGGGGTCCTGGAAGTTTACTCCATGAGGGATGATGTTGTAGTTTTCATCCATCCTGCAAGGCAGAAAAGGAAGAGATTGTATTGGTTGTGAACAAATGCAAAAATTAACTTAAGTAAAATCCTACGGAAAATGTCTGTCCTAGTTTCTCATAGGCAAAGGTGATGTCTTTAAATGTCTTGCATTGTCAGTCCAAAACCACAAATTAAGTTTATTATGATATAAAAACGGGAAAAGCAGAACATCTCCTTCAATTTAAAAAACTGCTTATCAAAGTAGTAGGAAGGCAATTATCTTCCTGTCACTTGATAAATCAATTGGTTGACCATTGGCTGAGCTCTAAACATAAAGCAGTAAGTTTGTTTCTTGTATATTTTTCTTTTGTCTGTTTGTGTGAACCTGTACCTGTCTTCACCTGTCCTGTGATAAATTGATCACTCAATTAAAAAAACATTATGATAGAATATGTAAAGTATGTGTAATAATATGTTTTATGTAAAAAATGTTTCAACAGATTTTTAGTTTACCTATTCATCCATATAAGGTTGAATATTAACATATATTGGAAATTGGTAGCGGACCCTGATCTATTTTGTATGCATATTCAATGTAGATGAGTCAAGCCAACAAACTACAAGCCAAATGGATTTACTGAGCATGTTTCATATCTTCTCCTCAGATGTGAAGTGTGTGAGGGAGGAAGCCTTGGAGCAGCATGTATTCAAACATCTGGATTCCATCTTGCATCCCTCGAGGGACCTCAAAAGATGGTTGTCCCCATCAGAGACCGTGTGTGTGAGTGTGTGTGCATCTGTGTGTTGATGGAGCTCAAAGAAAGCTGATGTTTTGCTTCAACAGAAAAGGTCAGAGGTCAGGTGTAAACACAGTGACCAGGAGGTCAGAAGGAATAGTGGATCCAGAGCAACTTGTGTTGACTCTACGATGATGGAAACCTAACTAAATAGTCACATAAAACTCTTTATACATTTTTAGTACATACGCAGCACATGCACAACTCAACGCATTACAAAAACTTGATTGTGAGTGTGCCTTTTTTTTAAAGGGAGATATAGGCCTAGGTCTTTTTTAAAGCAAATGTATGGCTCAAGCAGAACAGTCAGCCTGTTTCATTTAAAGGTCCTAAGGGAGATCCTGAGTTGCATTTTTCTTCCTGCTAGGCTCAGATTTGTCCTGTCCTTGGAGCTTATACTCATGATTGATTGAAAATACAATTTTTGGTCTGAGATAAGTGTTGTAGGGGCTTTTGTAACAGGAAATAGACGTCCACTGGAGACTGTGATGTGAACTTTTCAGTTTTGGCTTGCACATACCGAGTCTGAGACTCAGTGTTTCGGATCTGCCACAACAACACCCCTTTGAAATTCAACACTGATCTGTTTTAGGTTTGCATTTTGAGGTGGAGTCTCACGTGAGCCAGAATGCCACAGAGCTGGACATGAGAAAACAATTCGTCAGGCCATATCTAATTTCTTCCAGTTTTAAAGAAAGTTGCCATTTAGTATACATGGTGATACATCAATGTGTAATTCCACTAGCTAAATGACCATTTGAAGGAATAGTTCTGACATTTTGGGAAATACTACTATTCTGTTCGTTCATGAGATTGAGATGAGCACATTAGGCCTACCACTACCTCAAATGTGTAAATATAAAGCTAAAAACAAAGAGATAGTTAGCTTAACTTAGCATAAAGACCGGGAACAGAGGGAAACAGCTAGCCTGTCTCCTCCCAGTTTTAACAAAACTGCCTACCACCTCTAAAGTTAGCTGAATAGCTTGTTACATCTCATGTTTTTTTAATCCTAAAGAATCAAAAAGAAAAGTTGGACACCATCTGGGCTTTGGCTTATTTTCCCATAGGTCTACATGACGGGCTAAAAATCAGCTGCACAGGAAAATATGCGGGAGCGACTTTCAGGAGTTGCTCTCTCCATTCCCTGGTAAACACTGGCAAAAGATCTGCTTATGTTTACTGGAGCAATCATTGCGTCTTAATCATCATCAGGTCCATACTTAAACACAAGTGCTTCAGGAAGTTTCCGATGGTGGTCGCCGGGCTGATTAAGGGGATAACGTCCGGATGTTTTCAGCAACACAACAGGGGACAGCAAAGTCATCCCTGGGGTTATTAACCAGAACCAGTGAAATCATCTAAATAATCTTTTAGCCGTCATTAGACACAACAATACACAATCACACAATGTGAGTGTGTGATTCTGTGAATATAATGTGCAACATATGCTATAACGAATACTATTGTGGTTGGCCCTGCTGCTGCAGACCCTCATTCGGCACAGCTGAACATTAAACTTCAGGAATGCTTTTCAGTGCCCCCCTCTGAATATCTAACTCTTCATCTGTTTGAGAGAAAAAGCAGAAATATCGGTGAAGGCCTGTCAGCACACGTTTTTTCCTTCATCTAGCGGCAAACCAGTGTGTTTGAGCAGGACAAAAGGTGGTCCTATACCATCAAGCTTTTTGGGAAATGTCTGGCTCTGTAATTACACTGGCTGGAATGCAATAGACGTTTCCTGAGTAACAGGGTTGTTTCTGTCCAACACAGACATTTAAGTATTAACCTGCCACACACGTCTTTGAATTATGAGTGGAGCATTTGGCAGGCTATTAGATATATTAATAACTTTAAAAGTGCTTTTGACTGCAGAATGTCTCAATACTAGCCAATGATTGATTGAATCCTCCTACGGTCCTTTCACTTCCTTCTGTGAGATCTCACACATGTATGAAGAATTTCTGCTTTTCTTTTGACAGGAGGATGGGCCAGGAGGAGGTGAGGTCAAATTTATGGATGATGAATATTGGATACATTATTTGGCTCCAAATACTGTATTCTCAAGTGTACAGAGGGACTGATGGTGGATTATTTGTATGTGAAATCATCATTTAGTTTTGCCAGGGACAACTCAACATCTAATGCAGAAGATTACGTACCAAATTGCTATGCAGTTCCTTTCCCAGTTGGTTATTATCAAAGCATTAACTTTGTCCGATTCATGGATGCATTCCAATAAATGGAGGTAGTGATTTTATACCCCAGAGTGAAAAAACGAATTTTGGTCTTAACCAAATTGACAAAGCTAATGCTGATTCTCGACATTTCTGCAACCTTTTTTAAGCATTGTCTTTACTCTAAACAGGAAATATGGGTAGTAGAGTGAAGACACCTACAGTAGGAAAAGAGAGTGCAAACCCTGGTAGGGTTAAGTTTATTTATAGTAGGGCCTAAATAAATGGAATTACACTTAACTGGTAGAGTTTAACAGTTGGAAATGAATTGGGAAAAAAGTTTAGAGTTTATATAACTCAAATTACTAAGGCTTCCAACTCATTTTGCTCTGGGTATCTTTGACAATAAAACATTTTCATGACTGAATAGATTAAGTGGGAATATCTAGAGTGCTCACCTTAGAAAGAAGTAGTAGTTGTTGTTTTTGGTGACACTGTAGGAGAAGCAGGTGAAGTAGCCCAGGCCGGTGACATTGAACCTGGATCCAGCAGGGACCTCCAGCATGCTGCCCCACGCCTGGTCGCACAGCAGCTCAATCTCCGCGGAGAAAAGATGCTCGTTTTCGGACGGCAGGTAGTTATCATACACATTGTAAAACTCCTTGTGCAGTTCCAACACCTTGGCAAACACTATGATCTGTGCCATCTCCGCACGGCACGCTTCTGTCTGAGGTCTCCATTCACGGGGCAGTTGACATCCCAATCTCCCATCAACAGCCGCTGCTGCCACCATAATCGCCAAAATAATCCACATGATCCCACAGGAATAAAACGACTGTGGGTCAGTCAGGCACACCGATGATAACGATGCTGCAGATGAATGTAATCAAGAAAAAAAACCTGCAGTGCTTTTACACCATGCAGATACCTCCACCAAAGCTGACTGAACTAATATTTACAGTGAATCAATACAAACAAAGGTTTGACACAAAAAAATAGTCCCGGGCAGTTGGTAACTTTTCTGCTCTCTGTGGCCCCTCTCCCTCCTCCAGCCACAATACCTGCGATCAGAGGAACAGCCCATTCAGCATCCACTGTAGAAAATGTGCCTCTGACCTTTTAAATGACACCAGCAGGAGCTAATAAAGAGTGTGCATTCATACCTGCGTGTGAAGTTTCCAGATTAAACTTTTCTGAAAATGTACAATAAATCCTCAAGATCCAATGTTGTGAGTTTATGCATTTACTGCAACAAAGAACAGTATTTAAATCCCAATGAAAACAATGACTAACAAAGACTAACTTTAGTATGCGGCAGTGGCGCCCTCTAGGGACAATATGACACTGTGGTCTCTTTTTCTGGCTAATGCTCTTTTATTATGTTATTACTGCAACCATTTTCGGTAGGGTACTTCAGGCATTCAGGCCTCAGTCAGTGACTCCAATGTTGATGATGGACCGGGAAAATCTATACCCTTAAACTCATCTCATCTGATGGGAGTACAATTAGGATTGTGTGTATGACACATAATCATAGGCGTCATTTGCACTGGGGACGCTGGGGACTACCACTTTTTGAAATGCCAATGTTCCCACCGCTTTTTAAAAGTATAACTTATAAATGTTCTGAAAAATAACATGCACAAAGAAATCTAATAAACAAGAACACTGGTTTAGTGTCAAGATGTGCAATTTGGACATGTAAGTAGACTTTTAACAAAAAATGTAAAAAGCTAACATTGCTCCCACTTTGACCTGCACTTCAAAAAAAAAAGTCAACAAATATAATTCCTCCTTACTCTTTTGACTCTAAAATTACCCAAAAACATGCTTACGGCAATGTTGTTTGACCTGTTTGCCTGAAGTAAATGTTGTCTTTTTGGTTTATTTTATTTTCCGAGAGTACCAGAATGCGTATGTTAAATCTGGAAAATTGTCCCCACCACTTTCTAACAAAGTGACGCCCTTGGACACATTTGTCAAATATTGTTACGCCTGCGTCCTTTTTTTAAAATATTCAACTCTTAGAATTTGTGCAGGCTACACTGTGACAGAGAGGTTGCAGCTCAGTATGGACAGATAGTTTGACATTATGTCATTCTGGGATTTATCTGATTGAAAGCTGTTAATTTTTTTTAGAAAGGGAAAAATAGAGTAATGTCTCAGATAGAATAATACAATTATCAAACTGTGTCGCAATGGATGACTCTGGATTAGCCCGATTACGGATCTGAAGTTTCTAGGTTCAACTGGCTCGCCATTTTCAACTTGTAGTCTTTAATATTTTGGCATGTCAGTACATTCAAATAGAAGATTATTAAAACACGTTTTTGAACACCGTCTTAAAGCTACAGAAAATGCAGATGTGTTTATCAGGACCTATTTATCTCATTAATATATTGTCTTAAGTTGATTTATACAAACTTGATCTATACAACTTCATCAACAGGAATTTGACTTTTATTATGTATGTTTAAATATTGAATGTTGTCTATGCAGTTACAAGGTGGCAGCATTATCAAGAATCAAGTGTTTAATGTATTGAGCATAAAAGTACAGTTGGTCTCTCTCTGCTTTTTAAATAATCCTTTAAAATCTATTTACATTTTAATGACTTTGTGCTTCCATTTACTCAATTGAACTATCACATAGAAAGCCTAATTTGCAGAACACTCAACAAGTGGGCTACAGGCGCTGGGAAAATATTTGACCTGAGGATATCCTGATAATTAAGTCATTGTTCAAAGCTCCATTACTTCATCCTTGAACTCTGGAATCACAGACTTTGCATGAATGCTACAGTGGAGTTCAATTAAAGGTCCCCTATTATACTGTTTTTCATCAATATATTATAGGTCTCAGATATATACAAAACATCTCTCTGAAGTGTTTGGCTCTAAATACCAAACAGATCATGCATTGTAGCATCCCATAATCCCCTCTGTTTCAGGCCTGTTTCAAAAGTGCTGATTCTCTGTCTGTTACTTTAGATGAAAATAAGGAGCCCCTCCCCACGCCCCTCTGAGAGATATTTGGTTAAAAAGAACACAATGGTGCTCTAGGAGGAGATTCAGGTGATAAGGTCACACCAAAATCTGATCAGCTCATTTTCAGACAGGTTTTTATATAAATGGATCAGGACAAAAAGAGAGCAAATATTTTTTCCTGAAACTTTCAGAATCTCTTTACACAGAGGGGACACATGTTTATGTATAAAAACATACAAAAAGTGGATTTTGCATAATAGGTGACCTTTAAGTTAAGCAGTTTTGTTTTAGTCATAGGGAATCAAACGTCAAGAAAATGTATATTCTTCAACAAAGCATCTACTTTTGAAATTGACCTTTAATAATAATAAGAATAATAATAATAACTCTGCACTCTTCAATGTAACAGAGGCATAAAAAGTTATCATCACTCTCGCGAGACCTTTAAAACGCTGATATTCAGGGTATGAACCCCTCACACTCCCCACTGCAAAGTACAAACCTATTGTCCCGTTGGAATGAGCGGGGTGGGCGTGGGGATTTCTCAGGTGACAAACACAAAGTTCCCAGAGTTTTTAGGGGGGCTCAACAGTTGACAGTGTGAGAGATGAAGAGCCTGCATGAAGAATGGCTGCAACACTACTGACTCTGATGCTCATGATCCCCTATATATGCGACGGAGGTGAGTTTTTTTATGACACAGAATGACTGAGAAAATGCAACCTTGCTGCTATTATCCGAACAATTATTATGTCTCTATTACCTAGCACTGCTGAGGAAATCAACAGCGATGGACTTCCTTCAAAAAACAAGAGAGAAGCGTGATTCTGAGTGTTATCCCAGAGGCTGCAGCTCAGAGGCCAGTGAGACTGGAGAACTGATGGAAACAGAACATGTTGGATATGTAGTTTTACTGTCATTTGTACTTTCTTTCCCAATTGCCTTTTTATATAATCTTAAATCATTTAATAATCTGCTGTTGTGTGGATGAATAGGCTGTTAAACCAAGGTTTTCATTGTTTTTTTACATATTCAAAACCTGCAATTTCCACACTGATAACAAAATACTATTATGTTGAGACAGTTGGGTGGTCAATGTTGTAGCAATATAATGTAGCATTATTAGAATGTTTTTAATTTATTAATTTGACATTGAATTAGTCTTTTTTTTTCATGTTCAATGATGTCCTACTAATGTGATCAGTGTACAGATCAAGTAAAGAAAAGCGAAAAGTGCCATCAATCTGTGTGGGTATCTGGGTCTTTGCATGGAAAGGGATTATGCCCATGAAACTATGAATAAGACCATGTGTGTCCAAAACCTGGACTCCAGGGATGAGAAGCGTTCCTCTGTTCGACAGGGATAACGTGTAACATAATCAAGCAAGTCACTGAGGCGTCCACCATTACCGTGTTCCTACTTGCTCGCAATGAGGAGAGAGAGTGAAGGCAGGCCATTAACATCGACTCTGTTACTAAGTGCACCTGCTGCTAATATCAGGTGACAGCATGAAAGCCAGCAGAGAGGTGGAATGTGATCAACTAGGATTTCTGTCATTTTGTAAGACATTTAGGTACATGTTGTTTTTTGTTGCAAACAATGTTGTTCCATAAACCATTTTCAGTTTGTATGGATACTATAAGCAACTACAGCCTGGTTTTGTTGTAATGTATGTATTACATTTGGAATAAAATCTAACAAACTTATTTATAGGAGGAGAATTCCAGCCTGCTGTATGATGGGGGTGCTGCTCAGGAAGGAATACACAATGTACGTTTGGTTTTATATCTTACCTACATGATGTTGTTATTTATAGATACATATTAGTTATTTTACACAAGAAGTGTATGAATAAACCTATATAAACAAAGCCTAAAATCACTTTTGTCTTGTAGGCGAGCCCTGGAGGGGAGTCTGTGGCGAATGAAGGATCTGGGATGTAGCCAAGAGGGAAAGAGCCACACGACGATGTTGTTGGTGTTGAGGGAAGCTCAGCTTTCCTAAAAGCCTCCTGATACCAAGGGCAACTTTGATTGATTGTATATCGGTGAAAAGCATAGCAACTAGTAATACACTATAAAAGTAAAATACAAAGTTCGATCACTTAAATAAGCCTTTGAACAAAGGGTTTATACAATTAATGATTTGTTTTAAGGATTAATTTGTTCTCTATTTACTTGTTGTTTTAATTTGTTAACTCCAATTGTTATTGTTTTATGTTTAGCACATGCTGTCTTTGGTTATTACATTCAGCATGTGACTTGATACTGAGTTGGAAAATAAAAAGTAGGTATCCTTGTTAGAAATTATGTTTAAATAAACATAAAATATCTTTATCAATGTATCCATATTGAATACGTTGTCCAGTATGTTATAACTTCTAAAATATTTGAGCAATTATTCACCTTATAAACGTTTCAATAAATAAGATGTATATTTTATGCATGTTTTTTTTATAACCTTTTTTGTTAATTAAAGGGTCTTTAAGAATTAGTGGTCTGTAAGAAATGAATCATTTATCTCTTGGGAGTTGAGGATTCTTTTTTTAGGAAGTTTTAAACCTTTGTGTAGGTCTCACTTTGCAATTTGAACCTGTGTGTCTATGCAGTGTTGTTGTGTTGGTATCATTATTAATCCATCAAGTTAAAACAATCCAGGGAAATGGCACTAACCTTCTGATTAATAACTTTAACTATTCACACACACTACAGTCATGGCCTGTATCCTGTTGCATTTCATGAAGATGTGTACACTTTAGTTGTTATCTGAAGCAAATAGGCATATCTTTGCCCTCTGTGTAGTTTCTATTTATAAATCAGAGGAATGCACAAATCACAAAGATGATCCATATGTTTTTTTTTCTGATTCCAAGTGTTTCACATTTGAAGTACTCTTACTTAAAATCTACACGACATAAAGCTGAAGTTCCTAAAGGATGTCACATGCTGATCACGGGCTTCGGTGGTCACTGTTTCCTCGCATAACTGGACAGTTGATCAAACCAATTAATGGAGGTTGTAATGAGACAAATATAAGGACCAACATTTTCTATTTTAATTACTAATTTGGATATTTGCAATGTTTTCAAGTACAATCTACGTTCTGTTTAATCTAATGTTATGCGTTAATAATTGTAGCTATGCACAAGAGGCAACGGGCTACTGCCTCTTTAATGCTGCCTTCAAGTTCTCATCGTAAAATCAACCTTTTCCACTTCAAGTAGTAATTATTAGTACTTTCCTTACTTGTAACAACATACCCAATCAATTGAGCTATTTTTGAATTATATTTTATTTGGGGAACCAAGCACCAAAGATGTATGTTGTACATGATGATACAGTTGATATATAATAATTCACATAGAGCCATTATCTTTACAATTTATATCGTATATATAATCGTGTTAAAAGTTATTCCATATAATATAATATCCCTAAATCAACTATCATCACATCCTGCTACACCAAGTAAAAAATGAAGTTCTCACTTTACTATTTTTCTTTAGTAAAAAAAGTATCTGTAATTTTCATACGTGTCAATATCCCCATTTTCCAAGCGCACGGAAAGGCAGCATAACAACCGAGGACAGTAACTGTTACGGCTTGACACTTTAGCTTTTAGTCTGCACACAAGAAACAGCTTCGGTCGTTCAAAGAAATTTCATTTCACAATGTAAGTCTTTAATGTTTCTACAAAAATGTTTTACATTGCAATCGTACACGGTCAAACCTGGGTAATGTAGGCCTATCGACCTTCCGGATAGTTTGGTGAAACAGGATCACAGAAAAAAAAAAAAGAAACGCCCAAAACTTTGTGACTAGCAGCAACAAGTGCTAGGATCGTAGTTTTGAGATTTAAGCTAAGCTAACTATCGCAGAGATGTGTTTATTTTCCCAACACAAACTATGTCCACTCCCTTTTGCTAGTTAAACAACGTTAGACAATTAAAGTAAGAAATATGGTGCAGGCTTGTATACCATAAACAGCTGCGTATCGTTAAATATGAATGTTAGCTTTATGCTAGCCTAGCCTTTTCTCGTGTTCAGGCTGTTTGTTTGGTAGAGCTAGCTACGTGGTTACTTTCAGTTTAATTTCCGAGTTACATTTTAAATATGGCATCTGTAATTGGGAATCACTAGAAGTTAAAGTAGGTAAAAGTAGTAGTGAAGTCAGTTTTAAGCAAAAAATGTCTCAGTGGCTTACCTTATACTTTGTTAGTAACGTTTATTAACTGACGTTATATGGAGAAGAGGTATAAAGTGGTGTGGCTAGGACTTAGTGATGGCTTTAAAGAAAAACAATCATTTACTTTTTTTTTGTCATATTACAATAGAAAAACAGAGCAAGCGAAATCATAATCCCTTTCCATTATTTTTACTACCACCCTAAACATAGGAAGTATGTCTAAAACAATGAGAATACAACGTTATTTCAGAAAGTGTAAACTAAAAAAACAGTTATTTTACAGCCCTAATTAAACCCATCCATAATTGAATAGTACTTGTTTGGATAATGTTATTCCTTTCTGAAGATAGTTCCTGTTTTCAAATGTTTCAAAAAAATTACCAAGTGTATTAGTGGTTTGCTAAGTCAATGGGAGTTTTTTTAATTTATTTTTTAAAATATCAAATCAAAGTTGGACAGTGTTATGTTTGGAAACATGCTTTTATGATGTCGGCCTTGCAGGGACCATTTAATCAAGATAAGTCAGTTGTCAACATGTTTGACTTTGCTGACATGTTTGCGATATAGCTAAGTTTATCTATCTAGGTTAACGGCTGATGATGCAGTCAGCTAACGGTTCAGTGTGATGCACATTACATTCACAACACACATACATGACACATGACCTTAACCGTCTAATGTGTACGCCTATTTTTCAGTTCTACAATGCACTATGGAAACTGCAAGCATAGCCAAATTCATATCTCTTATACATTTTGGTTTCTGCTTGGAGTTATACATATTAAATAATACAGTATTAGAACATTTTGGGTCAAACTCTTGAGTCAAGTTTTCAAACTGTGTTTACTAAAATAATGTTATCTCTGGATGTATCTATTACCTGCAACCTCTCTCATGTATAGTTTCAAGAATATAAACTTTTGCTCTCAGGCTCTTTTCAACAGGTTTAATAACTTTTGTAAGCAATAATGTCCTAGCATACAACTACTCAGACTATTTCTGTATCTTCGGTCTGTTGGTTTTACATCTATGAATGAACGCGTTTCACCTTTAGGGTCCTGAGTGATGCGAGACAGTCACAAGAATCTGCTTACAACCGTCACTGGAACCAAAGGGGCCGTCAATAGGCCTTCATATGGCGGACATGGCACTTAAACAGAATGAAGTCATCATCCATGTTAAACACACCTTTGCTTTTTGTGGTATGACAAGTATGAATGTCTGATGTGTAAAGGACCAAAGAAGATCTGGTTATTCATTGAGAGGAGAAATTGTTCAGAAAGGTCTGAGAGTTTTTATAAATACAAGTTGCAGGGGTATATCCGGTGGCATTACAACAAGAATGATGAACCAGACGTGTTAACAGACAGGCTGTCCATCACGAGAAAATGCCTATTTTGAGAATAGGTTTGAAGGTTATTTACAGCTTTCAGATCTGAAATGTGGTTGTTTTTTCCTATTTTTCTTAATCTACATTGATAGTAAACAAAAATGTAACTCTGGATCTTAGAATTTTAGTTCAAACTATTTAATTTAAGAGAAAAAGCATTACGACAACGGTTAAGTTCACCTTTTCACCATTGTTTTGTTTGTTTTTTGTCTTACTTTTGGAAGGAGTCATGTCATGATTTATTTTCCTTAACTAACTAAGTAGGTTGTTCATCAGAACAGCTTCTAGTTGGCTGTGATGTGTTAAACCTAGACTGTAAGAAGGAAGTGACTTGAGCTGCTGACGATTTAAGTTCTTTGGTCTCTTTCTTTGGAATCTCACTTTTGTTTCATACCTTTTATAAAATATTTAATTTAGTAATTAATTATTATATAAAAGCATAATTCATGTTGTTTGTGTGTGTATTTCAGTATTCATGGGGTTGCCTGCTTGCTGTGTGCAATAACAGTTTTGCATACATCCTGTATACGCTCTACAGTTTGGTGTGATCACCTCAAAACGATCTTTCCACTTCAAGTTTCCTATTGTTTTCGAGAGAAGAGAAGTGTCATTATTGCAGAGCAGTGCTGACTCATGTCAGAGGGGGGCAGTATTAAACCACCAACGTTACAAAAAGGCCTTTACTGTGGAGCAGACTCCATCATGGTGCTTTGAACGTTAGACTGTAAATACATTGAATTATAAATTATCCTGACTGACTGATTCATAAATTATATAAGTCACATGTAGTCTACCTATAGCCTAGAGACTTTGGATAAGAATGATTTTTTGCAATTATGGTTAGGCTGTTTGCTTCACTTATCACCTGCTGTTATCCATATGTGCCTGAACAGTTTAATGCATTTTTCATTTTTAATTCTGTAAAATCCAGAAGGCTAATATCTACTATCTAATTTGTCCTCATCAGGTCAGCAGCCGGTCCGGATGGTGCTGGCGCCGCGCCAGGCAACAGGCGCCTACAGCAGACCCAGGCCCAGGTGGACGAGGTATGAGACATCTCTGATTGCTGGTATACCAGATCCAGTTAAAGCTCCACTATTACATTTTAACACTGGTTGTTAAGGATGATAACGCCAAATAGTTTCAATTTAAGTATGTTGTATTATTAGTTATACGCAAATTCTAGTTTATTATTTTTGAAGGAAAGCTCAAACATCAGAGACCATGTTACTCTTCCAAATTAGAGATTTTCAATTTCAGATTACCAATGTCAGATAGAACCAAATGTTACCTATAGAGCACACATCAGAGGCAGTTATACACAGTCTGCCTTTCCCAGTGTGCGTCATTTTTCTCACCTAGCCAACTGTTGTTATCTCCATCTTCAGCGCTATGTAACTGCCATCTTCCATAATGTCTGTCTGGAGACTTGCATTACCCTTGGCAACGGCGTTATGAATAATCACAATTTGGAATCAGTGCTCTCTGCCGCTCCGCCTTCACATGTCCCCTCACATGCCAGACACATCTTTTATTCAAAAAACATGCCAGTGAGGCTACCAGGGAAAAAATGGCGCTAAATCACACTCTTTCTGTGTTTCCATTGTTAATCAGCTTTACAGTTCTATTTCTCAGTTGCGTCCCTCTTAATTGTTTTCCCCCCACCTACCCTGTGATTTAAAATAAGCATGTCACCGAAAGCCTCCGATTGGCTGCCCGGGGTTTATGGAATCATTCTGAGTGCCACGGTTACGCAACACCCGCATGGCCAAACACACTTCTCTCCGCCCCGCCTCTCTGTCTGAAAGGAGGGGCAGTTGTGAGGTTTGTGGATCAGTGGAACAT
Organism: Dissostichus eleginoides; assembly: GCA_031216635.1. Taxonomy (NCBI): domain Eukaryota; kingdom Metazoa; phylum Chordata; class Actinopteri; order Perciformes; family Nototheniidae; genus Dissostichus; species Dissostichus eleginoides. The sequence goes on from CM062265.1 coordinate 16,421,725, forward strand.
TTGGGTTATGTGTAGTCTGCAAGACTTTTTGTTTGTGTAGATTCAAATCTGCCTGGCTTTGTTATTTATTTTTATTAGTCATATTATTTTATTTAGCAGAAGGTTTTTAATATCTTCTTTTTTTTTAACCTTTTACGGTAATGTGTTGTTTATCTTGATTTGTGGTTTCAGAGGTTACTCATCACTTACAGCAATAATGTCACCATTCTGCTTAGGATGCACTTGGAATATATTCTTAGAATTGTAAAATATCAAGGTGAATCAGTGTTTGGTCAATCTTTAATGGTGTCTAGTCAGGATCACCCTACATCCACATCAATTACACCAAGAGACATTCAAAAAAGTACTGATATCAATTGTTTAGTTCTTGTTTCTGTGTGTGTGTAGGTGGTGGATATTATGCGTGTCAATGTGGACAAAGTGTTGGAGCGGGACCAGAAGCTGTCTGAACTGGACGACAGAGCCGACGCCCTTCAGGCCGGAGCCTCCCAGTTTGAAACCAGTGCTGCCAAGCTGAAGAGGAAGTACTGGTGGAAGAACTGCAAGGTGCCTAGACACAGTTTAGTGATAAAACAAACAAATGGAATTACAATGTTTTCTGTTTTGCCAAATACAAAAGTATTCGTGCTCAATTTCACACACAAAATAATTAAATTAAAATAACATTGTTAAAGGAAAGTTCGATTGTTATTTAATCCGCAAATGAAGAGACATCTTAATCCCAGTTCATGTGTGTGTCACTGACTATGCTGAACCCTTACCGCTTGCAGATGTGGGCCATCCTGATAGCTGTCATAGTGATCATCATCATCATCATTATTAGTGAGTATCAAACCTGTGGTAATGTTCTTCGCCAGGGTTGTTACAGTTCTTATTATTTAATCCCTGTGATTTCCAATGAGTTGCCAGAGTTGTAGTTACTCTACTAAGAATTCAGTCGATCTGGGTTGTTGATATTGAAATCTATTAAAAGTGTGTAGATATATATATATATATATACTACATACTTTTGTTGTTTCTGCCATTACATTCCTTAGTTAAACATATCCTCTTACAAGTATTTCATCTGAAATCCTTTCCCTCCTTCATTCACAGTTTGGAATTACTCCTAAAACCACAACAAAAACCACAACAGGAGGAGGATTGGAGAATACAATGAAGAAGAGGAGAGGAGCAACGTTCATATTTAATCTCTCAGAGGAAGACAACATGCCATTACTGGCAACTGAGCTCCACAGTTTCCTCCTGGCAGGAGGTCTTCGTTCCTTGTCCTGGTTTGCCCTCAGTGTGTGTGTGTGAGTGGGTGGGTGGGGGTGTGTGTGTTTGCAAATGTGCCTGAGTAAGTGAATGTCACCATACCAGAGTTTAACCCTGCATTACTACGACATACCAGACATCTTTACACTTCTAATGGAATTCTTTGCCACTTGCCAAAGAAAACAGAAATATATATATATATATATAGAAAAAGGTCAATCATTCAACTTGAACTGCATAAACCTATGAAAAAAAGAATGAATAAACAATCTTCAAACGTATAAAAAGCACACACACATACTCCAAACTCAGGACTAGAATTGAAAATTGCGATTGTAAACTCTCCTCAAGTTATATTTACTTTTTTATGTTTGATTAATAGCCATTGATTTGTGTGTGCCAGACTAAGAGAAGTGCCTTTGAGGATATACTGTTCTGTGTGTCGGTTTGTATTGTAACCCTGCGTATCATTGAATATATGATCCCTCTCAAACACATACGTACTTTTCAGATGCCAACATTTCCAATCTTCTCCTATTTTTTAAACAAAGAATTGTACTATACTGTCACTTTTGAATTAGTGCTGTGCCTCTTCTAAACGTGCCGATTGCTTGGTCTCCGGTATTGCTGCTTTCATCATTCTCAAGAACCGCTCATTCTAAAAAACTTCACACTCATCTCTGTGGCGTACGTCCTGGGCAACACACCCTCCGTGATACACCTTCATCCCCTAGCAATGCTCGAGTAAACGCTTCATTTAGCTGCAAATGTTCACACATGGATGAAAAAAGATAGCATGCTGGTTCAAACACTACACAGTGTGTACATTACACACCACTAATATAGTCCTTCCCTTGTGTCTCCAGCAATATACCTTCCAAGTGTGAAGTCAATTGTATGAACGGTTGTTGAGAAAGTTGAAGGACATTCAGACAGAAACTCCTTCCATTATAGTTAGATGTCTCGGGCAACCTGGGAATGATGGGATGAGTTTGCCTTATTTTATTTATGCACATGGTTAACTGTTTAAACATTTCTATGTGTAAGACGTTTGATTCTGGATTGAATAAAGAGGAATTTCATTGGTCACCCGACAACAGATAAGCTAACCAGTAACACACTGTTGAACCACCTGATCATAGCTGTCCATCTTCCTTTCACAAAGGACTCGGTAACAATGAACTAGTATGAGCTTGCGTTAAGATAAGTGCCTATATGTTAAGACTCACGGCTTGGCAAGAGACCATGCCATGAAGTTAAAAAGTGCTACACTGGTTTAAGAGTTGCAAATGGTATCAATCAGGTGCCATGAAGTTGCCTTTGTTATATATTCAAGCACAAAACTTAGGAACATTTAGTGTTAGACAGATGCTTTAATAGGTTTCTCCAATGGAGAACAGCCAAAATACAGCCATGCCTCACTGATCATAGAGCAGTGAGTAAACTAGTAGTGCCTTCTCAATGCTCCAACTGTACAAACCTGCTGCTTGCTTTTCTAGCTGAGCTAATTAACGTTTTAATTAAGTCTTCTGTTTAGTCACACTGGCCTTTAGTCCACCTGATCAAGGCAGAGTTCTTCTCACGTGTGATATTTTAGTTTTATTATGCCTCTAACAATAGCTTTTTTTTTTTAACTAATCTTAGGGAGGCTGTAGGTGTTTGTTGTCTCTGGGTTCACGGCTGCTGAGCATCGTGCGTGTTTGAGTGTAGAGATAGACTTGGCACACTGGATGATTGCCTTCCCTGCTGTTGTCTTCTTCATATTCAAATACATGCATTTTAATATTCACTCATGAATTGCATTACTGCAAGGACTGTTGTAGTTGCATTTTCTGTAGTTCTTAAGACATAGTGGTTATTTTGCTTTCACGGTGCTTTGTTGATACTCTGGTCACTCAAATGAATAAAGATGGGCTCATTTTTTTGAGTGATAAATCCATTAAGGAAATTGTGAAGTATTTTGACAAGCTTAAACAGTCCTGGTTTTTATCACAATGTGTGGTCACCATCCTCTCCTGTCTACACCAGTCATTTGAGTACATGTGTGTCATCCTACTCTCTCCCTAAATGCCTTTTGCTTGAATAAAACATATTCAACTAAAATAACAAAGCCTCATCTGTTTGTTTTTTTTGTTTCTGGTATTTTTACTCTTTCCAAAAGCAGCTCATGGACTTGCTTTCTGACTGCTAGTGTTGTTCCATATTTATAGATGGCTATATTATATAAAGATGCACTTCATTCCTTTGTTGGAACACTCAGACAAAGGCATGTTCCAAAATATATTTTTCTCCAATTCTAAATAAGGGGCTGAAATTGAGTTGTGGAACCACTAAGTATTACATTGCCCTTCATTTGACACAGTAAAACAAGCACAGATGTAAATAGTAAAAGAATGATGACTCCATTTATTGTGCATGCTGGCTCACTGTTATGAAATACTTGAATAGAGCAGTGCTTTTGTTAATATTATGAACACTAAGCTTTTCCTAGCCCATTACCAAACGTCCATTGAACACAAAGAGCCAAGTTAACTCCTTAAACCAATCATGAATACCCACATCATTTAAAATCAGCATCACACATTGAATTGTAATACATGTAAAAAGTAACATTATGTAAAAAATACAATCTGAGCATCAGAACAAAACATTGTTTACATACACTGCTCATTGGTCAGTGAGCATAAAGCAGGAAGCAGGAGCCACACATAAAGTAGAGCTTCAGTGACGTATCAGTCCAGTCAGTTAAGCAAAGATGGATATGTGAGTAAAAATAGAAGAAAAACGGTATTTACTTACGCTTTAGGTATAATCATGGAAGCGGTATCAAATGAAAATGTACTCAATGAAAACTTTATTTAACCCTTAGATGCACGAGTGACTGGACCCTACACTCTTCCATAAGTGGGTCAAAAAGGACCCGTATTAGAATAATATGTGTTTTTATGCCTTTTTTGTCATTTTGGTTAAGAAAAATCACTTGTATAATATTTAGTATTATATTTTGGTTCACACTAGAAATATTTTATATTTAATTTTTCACTATTTATAATTTTAGACATTTTTTTTACATTTTGAAAAAAAACGTTTTCCCATAGGATTCCATAGAAAATGCATGCGGGTCATTTTTGACCCACTTATGGAAGCTTGGGGTAGTAATACAAAAACTACCATTTCTTAAAATGTAAATTAAAAATTTGAATGGCATGATATCCAAAACATGTTTTTTGAGGAATAGCTGGAATATGAAATGATAAAAAAAATGTAATTACAAAGACACTTCAAGAAAACCACCTCACCGGGTCAAAAAAGACCCACTTATGCATCTAAGGGTTAACGTGCGCCGCGCACACATTGCTACTTTAACACGGCACTGTTAAAAAGTCCCCTCTAGGTAGCGCCAACGGTCCAAGTCCAGATTTGATCAAGTAAAATGAAAGAAACGTAACACATTTTCCTTGGTCTCTAATACTTACAATTAAAACAACAAAAGTCCTCAATGTGGTGTTTTTAAAAAACAGATTTTTCTACATTTCACAACATTGTGTCTCCTGCTGTCTTTGCCTGGACATAAGGCACGTGGATGTGTTTAGTTTGGAGTGCAGCTTCCTGGACCAGCCAGTGACTCAAGTTTCGCCATCTATTTGTCTCTTCCTCACTTAGAGAATTTCTGCATCTCTGCAAAGAAGTATAGGAACATTCAAAGTTAAGGAAGATTGAAAATGAGACATTTGTTTTTCATTAATCTGACTTTGATTTTGTGTTACCTTTGTCAAGATCAATGACTTTAGGCTGAGTGCTAGTGTGGCCCTTCTCTTTCAGCAGGTTGTTCTTGAAGTCTAAAATCACACAGGAGAAAGTCAAACACACACACACAGGCAAAAGCCGCTTTCTTCATCTTTCCTTAATCCTTACCAAGTCTTTTCTCTCCTTCAGGCTCCAGACTGCTCACATTGCCATCAGCAATGTCCATCTCAAACTCTTCTGAGCTGCTCTGACTTCTGCTGGACCTATCACAGTATGATATAGACAATTGAGTGTGTTAAATGGTAAGACAGTCATTATGCGAGTGTGTTTTCTGTGTTCTCACCTCATAGATGGTTGAGGGTAAAACTCTGAAACCAAAGAAGATGAGATTTAGAAATGTTATTTCAATGTAAATCTACAGTCTGACTAAGATACAGCAGGTCATACCTTTGGTTTTACGTCTGCGTGTGATGAGGATGATGATGAGTATAACGAAGGCCAGGAGCAGGAAGGAGGTGAGGACGTAGCCCAGCGGCATCAGAAAGTGGTGTCTCTGGTCGGGCAGGATAACATTGATGACTCGCGGTGATTCAGCCTTAGTGGTGTCTGAGTAGTGCAGAGATCACAACAGTCACCATTTAGGGTTTACAAATGGTATAAACAACACCAGACTTTACATAGAACATACATGAGTAACACAGAACTTCCATTTACCTTTCAATGATCTTTTACAGTCACAACAGTTACCATCTTATGTCAAGATGGTCAAGCTTTAGCGTTGGAGTTAAAATGTCTCAACATCTTTTCGATGGGTTGTCATAAAATGTGGGACACATTCATATCCTCCTTTGGATGAACTGAAACGACTTTGCTCATCCCTTGATCTAGCATCAGGTATAAGATATTTGTTTATTGAGAGCTAATCAGATAATGTTAGCATGCTCATGTTTAGCTCCAGTGCTAAGAAGTATAGCCGCACATAGAAGCTAGCAATGATGCGAATAAGTACGTTTCTGTGATATAGTGGATTACTACAGGGTTAAATAAGTATTATATATTCAAGGAAATAATTTAAGGAAGAAATTGTGATTATTTTTTATATATGAAATAAATAGCTGTTTGGTAATCATGACAGAACAACTGTCACTTAGTATATCATAACCTCTTTTTTGCACACCAAAAGACTGGACTGTTGAACTTAAATTAATCTTGACTTTTTTCCCAAGGGAATATTCGCTTTAAGTTTAATGTGTGTTTGCAGTGGCACACTATGCTAGGAGATTTCAAGCCCAACAAAGAAAAATGTCACTGTGTGCTGAGGCTGCATGTGTGTGAGTGTGTGTGATGCCACGTAACCTTTGTGATAGGTGATATGTGCGTTACTGCTGAGTGTTGAGATGCATGATGGGGTTGGGGGTTTAGGGGGCTGCTTTCATTTTGCTTTATTGAAAAACTGCAAGGCAAAAAGCAGCTGTGGACCTCAGACTCGACACATTTAAGACAAAATGAGATCCAGACAGAAAGTCATGCTGTGATTTACTTTTCCTGGCAGTAAAACACAGAAAATAGAGGAGAGGAAGAGGAGTGAAGGAAGGACAGAGCAGAGTGGAACAGAGGAGAGCCAAGGGGGCGGAAACGGACAGCAAGATGTTTCTCCAGAGGTTTGCTTTGAAAAATTAAGCTAGAAAAGACCTTGATCCCAAAAACACAAACTTAACACGCTTTATACACGGCTGTTCTGCCAAGTACATGAAAACAACATTTTCATTAACACTAGCAATCCCCTGATCCTTTTGTTTGTTTAAAGCCATTAGATGCTGACTCGTGCTCGGATGTGAACATGTGTGTTTGTGTTTGGACTTGTTGCCCTGTCTACTCCTTGCTCAATCTCCACAGACAAATAACTGTGATGGGAGTGAGGGAGGGAGGGAGGGAGGGGTGACCTACATCTCCTCTCCACTATTTCATCAACAAACTGTCCTTCAGTCTCTCTTTGTGTAGCTCCATCTATCTCAAAAACCTCATCCCTCATGGCTCAGTCTGTTTGGGTTGCCAGCTGCCGCCCAGATGAATCAAACTTCTTGTTCTGGTCCAAAAACTACAGAAAACAGTTCTTTTTGTTAATAAAGAAAGGTGAAAAGATAGTGAGAAAAGAGATAGAGAAAAGAGTGAGTGAAAGTAGCGGGATGAAAATAAACAAGCTGAGCATGTGGGATCCTCGAAGGTGGAAGCGGACAGAAAGCTGGACAGAGGGAAGAGTGAAACTGAGCCAAAGCCAACAAGGCAGCAGACAGTCAGAGAGGGCAACCAGGAGCAGATAAGAAGATAGAATACTGAAGTAGACTTAAGTAAAGAAACTGCGAACACACTCTTACACTGGAGATAAATCATGTATGCATCTAGTTTTTAACCAATATAATTACTGCATCATTACAGCTCGGGAGTAAGTGAAGGATTAATTGTGTGGGTTGACCTTCAGATACAGTCTTTACACTGTATCCGAGAGATTCCACCGAAATGAGATCGGAGTTGGCACGCTATTACACACACACGCGCGCACGCACGCACGCACGCACGCACGCACGCACACAAACACACACACACACACATACACACACACACAGATGGACTTCACCACAGGCATTTCTCATTTCATTTCTAAACCCCTCTCAATGATTTTCCCACATTGATGCATCTGCCGTTATGGGCTTTGCTTCAGTAACCAACTGGAAACACAGACACACAAAAAACTCTCTCATTCTGCAAGAATTTGAGGTAAGAAGCTGGCATGCCAACGTGCCAATCCTCTCTTCTTCTCTCTTTCCTTTCTTCTTTCTGAAACGCACTCAGAGAACGGCAGGTCCAAGCACGGAGAAATGGGAACTTAACAATTCAGAAACGAACAAGCAGGAAGGAAACTGGATAATGGACAAAAACAAACCACTCTGAGCAGTGAGAGAAAAGCAATAAAAGATGTCTGTTGAGTTGCAGTATAATATTGAAAAAGTGGAGAGCAGGGGTGAGAAGAAGGTGCGAGGCGATGAGGGAGTGTGAGTGGTTTCAGGGGCCTGGCGTCAGACAAGCTGACATTGCAAGACGGAAATCTCTCATGAAACAAACAGAAGAGTTCAGAAGAGAGGGCTTTTCTCCCCCTTCTCCTGTAATGTTTCTTTACTCCGCGGAGAGTCTTGGACGAAACATAGCAAGGATAAATGCGGGCGGACAAAACGAGAAAGCACAGAGGTGGAAGTGAGGGAAAGAACAGATGTGTTTCTTTATCCTAATTGTACACATGATAGTTCACATCCACTAAGTCATAAAATATCCCCTCGATTTAGGCACTTCTGTGTGTGTGTGTGTGTGTGTGTGTGTGTGTGTGTGTGTGTGTGTGTGTGTGTGTGTGTGTGTCTTACCTTTGTCTTCACTGGGTAGTGCTTTGGCTGGCAGGGTGGCCTGAATCACCGGTGCTTCCACTGTGACCTGAAACTCTCTTCTCTCGTGCAGACCGCAGTAATGGTGGTGGAGATGGCAGGAATACATGCCCTGGTCTGTGGGCTGTTGAATACACATAGACAAAAACACACACACACACACACACACATATTATACTGAATGTGCCTTCATATAAAATAATATGTGATCCAAATGTTATCAACAACAACACCAGAATAGATTGTTTTGGATGTGCACACAATCAGAATTATTCTATCAAATCTGATTATATATAATAATATAATAATAATATTATGTAATAATATTTAAATCTGAAAAACAATTCATGTACGTGAACGTTTTCATGCAGCTTTTCACACATAGCATCCTGGAAAAGTTCTTCACATTGCCAGCATCTAAAGGGCAATGTGAAGACAAAGCCTGTGTTGTGACAAACATGGTTTACAAATGTGCTCATCATTGAGCTATGCAATCACTATTTAATTGTATCCATAAAAACTAAGAAATTATCTACTGCTGTCTTGCCAGGGTAACAGGGTTTGTGTTACATAAGAGCTAATTATACATACTTTATGTCTTCAAACATGAAACAACAACAGACGTGGTGTGACAGTCAGCTGAGTGTTGCCTGAAGCTGACTGTAAAGCTGGTCTCGTCCACAGTGTGGGCCACACCGAGCACATGTTCTGATTTATGAGCAATATCAGAAAACACCAGGACCCTGACAATCCAAAGACGTGACTGTCAACTTTTCTTTGTTTGCTATAATTACAAACGACACAAAGTGGACTGTTGGGAAGTACTTTTGGGCATATCTTGAATTGTTCGGTATGTTGCTGTTGTTATTGTCTGAAAGAATGTAAGTAGTTGCTCAACGTACTGTTACTGCCAACCTCATTTTCCCAACAGAGTTGTTAAGAGCTGAATTACTAATGGAGGTTCCATGTGTTGTGAAACACTGTTTACATCACACACACACACACAGTAACACTACTCCAGTGGGAAGTGTACCTCTTGCCATATGATATTTCTTTACTGTATGTACTGCAACTAAAGGGCTCCTGTGTTTACTGTTAAAAACTCTCCTTTTACACACCCGCAGATTAGTTATGGAAAGGGAAAAGTCTCCCTCTGAGAATGCCTGACTGCTGATGTTCATCTTCCTCTGGATGAATAGAGGTCCGTAGTTGCGCTGCTCTCCAGAGGCGTACAGATCCACCAGGCGGTCGGCCCGGTCTTGGCGGACCCCTGGGGACTGACGGTCCCAGTGGACCACCTGGAGGCCACAGAGGTAAGAGAGGTTATATATTTTACGAAATACCACATGATCCTTTTATATTAAAAGTAAATCTAGACTGAGACTGATACAAACAAACCCATGCACTTCACTCACCTGCTGGTCCTCCTCCTCATCGCTCCAGTCTGTCCACACATTACGGCGGTTGATGCACGGCAGCACCACGGTATGGCCGAGCAGCACCACATACACCGCCTTGTGTCCATCCCAGAAACGCTGCTCTTTACGACCTTTATGTGCAACAAAAGACAAACTGAGTCAGCTTTGAGTCTGCAGCATTGAAGATTGAAGTGCTGTGTGATACTCACGTGATTTGGTGACGTTAAGCTGCACCATGATTGTCTCGTACAGGTGGCAGTAGAGATGATGGAGGTTGCAGGAGTACAGACCTCTGTCATTCATCGTCACGTCTATGGATGCAAAAATCCAAAATATTTGTTATGTATTTAATTACTGTAAAATACTAGAAAACGCCATTCTGTAATTCACGAGTTCATGAATCTTGTATGCTTTGCATTGCATCCAATTTCTCTTTCGGCTGCTTGAAAATAAATGGCAGACGTAAGAAGCAACCACAGTTGTTAAGAAAATAATCACTAAACCATTCTGTTTGGAAGCAACTCAGTTTTGTTGTGTGTGGACGTTGCAATGTTCCCTCAAGCATTTGAGTGCAATTTTCAAAAACAGCAGGTTTCTGCCACATGTTTTATGACACAAAGACCACCTCTGCTAACCACACAGAAATAAACAATTGTTTTTGTAAAATGAGTGTTATGTAAGACAAGATTTCAAACTAAGAAAAGATTTCCAACTAAAAATCTCCTGAGATGGGATGCATCAGGATCTGATTAACAACTTCTGCTGAAAACTTAACTGATTTATTTCTCTATTGGGAAATGCAAACAAATACATAAATTAAGACAATTTTATGGTCAAATATGAATAACATGTCTAAATAATTGTTTTCTAGCATTTCACTTTTTCCCTACTGGTTTGAACCAAAATTGATGGCAGACTTGAGGGTAAGTGTACATTGACCCTAAATCTGGGTGTATTTAGTCCACTTAAGAGAGCAGCTGTGAAAATGCGTGACATACTGTAAAGGACTTGTGACATGAAAGTTGAGCTGAAATGAATCAGACCGACAAAGTAATAATGACCGTCACATGATGAGACCAATTCTCCAGCAGCTACAGACATGAGAGTGAAAGAGAGTGACCTTTGATGACCAGGGAGAAGTTCCCATCCCTGAAGGCTCTGTGGCTGAGGCCCACCCGGCCCTGGTTGTAGGAGTTGTAGATCCTCTGTTCCCCCGCAGAGTACATGTCCAGCACCCTCTCCATGGCGTAGTCTGGCCGGGCCCGGTACATGTCCCAGTGCACCACCCTCTGCCTGTCCTTCAGCTGGTCTCTGGTCCACACCATGCGGCCGCTCACACACTGTAGCAGCACTTTGGACCCAGCGGGGGCGCTCACATTGTACCCTGCCACCACCACACTGCTGCTGCTGCCAGACTGACCTGACACTAGAGAGGGGGGGGGGGGGTGTTTACACACTAAGCCCCTGAATACAAATGCATTATATGAATCTCAACTGCACACACAGAAAAACATACCTGCAGTGAAGAGGCAGGCAACAGGGACTGAAATAGAAACAGAGGTAGTGAACGTACAAATTACTTAAACAGACGCTGTCAGACTGCCACTGCATATTGTGTTAAAATGTTAAACTCTTGCATGTTGAAAGGCTTTCTTAATGCAGTATCAACTCTAGTTGGTTCAATTAATGAAATCATTCAGGGTCTGCACATGAGATCAAGTGTCAATCAGCTGAGGCTTAAAAAAACCGAAATATACCTTATTGAAAACAATAGTTCAAAGCACTCTTGAAGCTTATGATTATAATGTGCAGTAGACTAAAAGTGTTTTTGGACCCCGAGTCAGTAAAACTCATCTGACAGGAATGTGCTTGAAGCAGGAGGTGGACAGAAGGAAATCATCAGGTCAGGGCTGGCTTTCATATTAATCTCAAAATACTCAAAATATTCTGTTTCTAAAGGTCAGCCAATGATGTGTTTTCTAACACTTAAAATAAGCTTGGTGATTTCAAAGTCTTTAAATATGCAGCTTGGAAGAAAATATGGGAGAAAAACAAAACACTTTAAATGTAATCCATTCAAGTACTGGCAACCATTTAAAAACAATAATGACAAGTTTAGAATGCATACTCTTGGATGCACACAACTGGGACATATGTAAAACAATAATACACTCTCCAAACTCTAGTCTACTTACTGTGGATCAAGAGGAGAGCCTGAAAAATGATGTCCTCCCTTTCGGGCTTCATGTTGACTGCTGTAATGGTGTAGAGAAATGTTAAGGCTGTGCACCTGGCAGGCGAGCCTGAGGGTAAGAAAACATGCAACCTGTATCCATCCGCAGCAGCAGCAGCAGCAGCAGCAGGGCTGGACCAGATTTCAGTGTTTGAACAAGAACCAGACAGCGACAGCACCGCGTTTAGACTTCCACACAGAACCAAAACAAGACCAAACTCAACTGATCCCACCCGGGAAATGAAACCCGACACCGGCCTGCATGTACATCCCCTCGCCTCACAGAACTTCATTTACAAAAGTAACTCAAACATGTAGTCTAGATTTATGAGCAAGAACTTCAAATAATGCCAGAAAATACTTAGTTATTGTAAATGTCAGTTCTCTGCATTTTCCAAGTATAATTATACATATTATAATAATTATTATTGTAATAATAATAATTTGTTATTATAATAATGATAATAATTTGTTATTATTAATATATACTGGGCTATTAAAGTATTTAAACAAAAATAAGTATTACACCAATGCTGGATCTCTTTAGTAATAATAATAGTGCTGGACAAATCGTCATCAGTAAATCAATCCTCACCACAAATAAACTAATATAGGCCCTTCTGTAGTCCTTCATATCACATTCAGTGTATATCGCAATAGTAAGCCTGTTTCTCTAGTTAAGTAGCTCAATGTCCCACTTAATCCACAATACACTGTAGAGTTTTCACTGCCTTGTTCAGCTCAAAGATGACCCTTAGTGGCTGATGTTATGCTATCACTACACAGGTACTGTATATCATCGAAGGGTGTCCTTGTAACAATATTGCAAGGTGTATTATTATTGAGGACAGAACTGTATTTATTTCCACATATATTTCTACATTTTATGAATTCGTATATTAATGTATTCCTGTATTTATTTATTTCCGCATTTATTTATTCATACATGTATTTATTATTATTTATTTATACTTCTGTCATGTTCCGTCCTCCATATATTTCTGCATCAATTAGATAAGGAATGTTGGCGGTGGAAACAGCAGAAAGACTACTTACTACTTACTAAGACTACATTAGAATTTACCGTATTGCGATGACGAGTTGACTTTTTTCAAAGTTCGAGTTGTTCTTACCTTAAAACAGTAGTTCCCATACCGGGAGTCGAACCCGGGCCGCCTGGGTGAAAACCAGGAATCCTAACCGCTAGACCATATGGGACTGGTGCCTTGAGGAGGCCATGTACTTAAAAAAAATTACCCAGTATAACGACAACAACCAATAATATCATGATATGGCTTGTATCAATGGAGGTAAACGTTTATTCAGATTTTCTGTTGATTATTTAATTCTGCTCTAGATTCATTTCAAGAAAAAAAACAAGACCATACTTTTTAAATCTCAGTTTATATTAAGGGCAGTGGTGAGGTTCTTATAACGTGCCTTATTTTGTAAAATGTAAATTGATCACATGTTTTATTTTATATCGGTATCAATTTATTGTATATCAGACAATATACCCTCGACTTCTTGCTGAAAAGCAGATATTTAACTTCATGTTGTGATTACCAAGGATATTCAGAGACAGCGCTGCACACGCGGAACTTTCGTTTCAGATTTGTTGACATCCGACGCGTTTGGATGTTACACCTCAGACGCTTCCCCTGAAACAAGCGGACTCATTCAAGGGTTTGTTACTGGAGGTAAATTAGTCTAACAAGTGCACTTATTTAAAAGGATGTCGCTAAATTGTCAATATATGTTATTTTAAATGTTATTATAATCTCGCAAATCGAGGTTAGACTTAAATAAGCAGTTTCTATGCAGTTTGAGTGATTAGCTGCGTCAGTTAGCTAGCATGCTTGCTCGGTATCGTAGCTAACTTTAGGCTAGCTATCACCTGGTGTCACGGCAAACTCGGAGCAAGGAATTGTCCTGACCTTTTATCACTACTTTTTATATTGCTGGACTCTCACATAGTACCCGCTTCTCTTTTTGCAGGTCCTGTGCTAAACATTGAACCATGTTTTTGACAAGATCGGAGTATGACAGGTAGGTGCAACACAAACTGCTTTGTCATTAATTGAGCGCTTATCCGTGTGAACAAGGAAACTTATGAGAGCATAATTCTGCTAAGAGATGTTTTGGCAGGCAATTGTTGAAGTGTAGTGCACCAGGAAATCTGGACATGTTTATTTTTCATCCACTTGTTTGAACGAGGTAGCTGTTTGTTGCAGGTAGTGAGCTAACCTAGCAGCTAGCTAGTCACTTCGCAACAAGTTCTCTTTCACTTTCGGTATAGCATTTCTTTAAAAAAAAAAACATTTTATTCAACCAGTAAATCCCAATTAAGATTCAAAGGCTGTGTTAAACAGTATTATAGTCAAGATGGGCAACTTTAACGCTTAATTTTCAGCAATGGAGTCTCTAAACACTAACCACAACATAATGCTAAATAACGGTATGTGTCTTTGTTGGCAGCACACGTTGGTTTCTACCAATGTCGAACTGATAACCATTATTACTAATAATACTAATTATAACAATATTACAAATGTTAATTGATATCTGTCTTACAGAGGTGTGAACACATTCTCTCCTGAAGGAAGATTGTTCCAGGTTGAATATGCCATAGAAGCCATAAAGGTGAGTATTGCATGCTGAATCACTTTAGGTGGCTTATATACTTTTTCTGTGTGATATTGGTACTTAACTTGAAAACAAATGTCACATCCAACAATCCTAAGTGTCTGGTCTGCCTTGCTTTCCCAGTTGGGCTCTACAGCCATTGGTATCCAGACATCAGAGGGGGTGTGTCTGGCTGTGGAGAAGAGGATCACCTCTCCGCTGATGGAGCCCAACAGCATTGAAAAGATTGTGGAGATTGATACTCACATCGGTAAGACAGTCAGACACAGATTTACTAAACCTCAGACCTGAATGCTGAGTGAACTGCCTGAGTGTACTGCATGTTAACGTCAGACTGTCATTTGCTCTTCACTAAAATCATGAAGTAGACAAGCAGCCATGTTGGGCTAACAATCTCTCTACTTTCAATTATACTGCATTTTTATAGTGTGTTTAATACATTTGAAATGCTATGCATGTACATAAAGTGGAATGAGCTCTGAAAAGTTGGGGCACACTTTAAATGGACTAAAATAACTAACCAGAGAATTGCACTTTGATTAAAACATACATTTTTGACAAATATGTTTGAGATCCAAACAATGCAAAAAAAAAAAAATGGATGCTTTAAATACAATGTGCATCTTTTGTTTGATTATTGCCTTATGTTCAGGTAATGTGTCTTTTATTTTGCATAATGTTATTCCCTTAGAAAACATGGAATTACATTACATTTCTCCGTGTTTGATCATATTGATTGTTGCTTCAGGCTTAAAGATAAACAGGACTGGCAGTTCATAATTTTCTTTCTTTCTACCTAAAAGGTTGTGCCATGAGTGGCTTGATAGCTGATGCCAAGACTCTTATTGACAAAGCAAGAGTGGAAACACAGGTATGACTGCCAAGCACACTGAACTATAAGCAGTTTACTGACTTTGTGTTTTAAGTATGAAATAATCTGTGTATATATCTTCTTCCACAGAACCACTGGTTCACTTACAATGAGACGATGACAGTGGAGAGTGTGACTCAGGCTGTGTCCAACCTGGCGCTGCAGTTCGGAGAGGAGGACGCTGATCCCGGTGCCATGGTCAGTCACACATTTACAAATCATGGAGGCAAACTATTTAAACAATATGTTGTATTTAAAACTTTGCAGGCATAATAAATAGTGGTCATAAACTTAACCTATTGGGCTATTTTTTTGTGTGAAAATTCTCATCTACTCAAACTTTAATGCAATTATGTTTTTTTCTTCTACGGCTTAATGTTTGGTGGTATTCTAGTAAACTAGCGTAACGTGTTGTTCTCTGCTCTGTATCTCTATGCCACATCTACAGAGTCGACCATTCGGCGTAGCACTTCTGTTCGGAGGATTTGATGAGAAAGGACCCCAGCTGTACGTATACATTACTATTTGTGCATTTTGCTTTAGACTCAGCAGAAACATGGTCACTTTTAGTTGTTACTTCACAGATTCTTAACTGTTATTTGTTTATGAATGAAGGTACCACATGGACCCATCAGGAACCTTTGTGCAGTGCGATGCTCGGGCCATCGGCTCAGCGTCTGAAGGAGCACAGAGCTCTCTGCAAGAGATCTACCACAAGGTACTGACCAATGCTTGTTTATGTTGAGAGAGCATCAATATTATTTTGATATACTTCTTTCTTCTGGGTGACTTAGTAACTTGCCTACATTTTTTTTTATTGAAATATAGAACTTTTCAGAATGTCATACAGGCACAAGTTGTTTAAAAGGAAATTAATTAAATGTAAATCACCTGTATTGATGGGTTGTATCTTTTCTGTTTGTCCCTCTCTCCCTGGCCAACTGACAGTCCATGACATTGAAAGACGCCATCAAGTCATCCCTCACTATTCTGAAGCAGGTGATGGAGGAGAAGCTCAACGCCACCAACATTGAGGTCAGTTCTTAATTTCTCTCTAAGTTCTTAACAATTGATTTTAATTTGACATGGTGCTTAAAAGTTGGGTTTAAAAATGTGTCGTTGAAACCACATTACAAATGCCCTTTTCAATAATTGTTTTGTTTGAAAAATGAAATGCTGAGCAGTGCTAAGTTTGTAGAGAACAGTGAGTGTGTTAATCCTGAGGTTTTAATGCAGGCTTTTTTTCTGTGTCTCTCCTGTAGCTCGCAATAGTAGAGCCCGGGAAGACCTTCCACATGTTTTCCAAAGAGGAGCTGGAAGATGTTATCAAGGATATCTAGAGCAGAAACACTTGAAAGTCCTGGTTGGAGATCTGGGCAGGAGAGGAGAGGAACACCTGGGCTGAATGTCACAACTCAACCACACTTTCCATCAGCACATTCTCCTTACTGCATTCAGATTATTTTTGGATTGCATAAGAAGTTTCTCTTTGTAACGTGCTAATTAACTTTCTCTCAGTATCTGAACAACTCTGTACAGCAGTCTGACCAGCGCTTACAACTGAGCGGCAGGGAAACAGTTATGGCGGGGTGGGGGGGGGGCGGGTATTTTTTTGTTACGAATCAGTACAATAAAACTGTTGTATTCAGAAAGTTGACCGACTCTTTTTGTGTTTTTCTTGTGTTCATGTCATGGTTCCTCTCGACTAAGTATTGTTCTTTGTAAAATATCACATTACAGTTAACATAAACAGGTATTTGGTTGCAACAGTGAGTTCTGGACGTTTGTTTACTAACAAAAAAGCTTTTTAAATCAGTTATTTTCAGCAAAAAAATATTGTAGGGGTTTAAGAAGCTCACGTAAGTGTAAATTACCCATATTGCTCTCCCATGGTGTCCCATCACGATATTAAGAAAGTGAAAATGCCCTCCATTAAAAGTTAAAAAGAAAATATATGTGTGTATACATATATATATATATATATATATGAGTTGAAGTAATTTTTTCTTTAATTTTGGTATCTTTCACTAGCTCCTTCATTTTCCTTTTTGGACGATCATGTGTATTTATCTGAAAACGTTTACGTTCATTGATTATTCTAAAAATAAATGAAACCCACTAACGGATACAATAAAAACTAGTTTGAAGTTGAAGTAATGAATTACTTAACTATTTAGGATCCTATTGTGGACAATTGTAATAGTTATATTTGTGCCTTAATTACAGTACTTCATGTTTAGGAACTATTAAAGTAATGGCTAAAATGATCATAGTCATAAATACTTTAGATATTCCTAAGGGAAACTAATCATATTTTGAAGTGGGAACCCTATAATCCAGACTTGTTGTTCTGCTTTTCTTATGTTTCTTGGAATTCAAATTCAAGGAATACATTCTCCAATTAAAACGATTACAACTTTTCCCGGTCACCGCGCAGTCTTTCCACCAGGGAGCATCGTCACACCAGCAGACCCCTGACATCTCAGCTGAGGAAGATTCCCGCCGTCCAATCAGCGTGCAGCTTATTCTGCCACTGACCAATCACCTGCCCCGGTGCATGGGCCGTTATTGAAGATGCATTTGGTGATGAGGGGGGCATGTGGAGCCAACTGTTGGGACAGAAAAGCTTCTAGCGAGTCCAAAGTTGGGCAGTCTTCTTGTAAACATGATCTCCGTGTCTGGCGTTTTGGCGCTCGGACTGTTTTGGTCTGTTCTGGGCACAGAGGGAGAAAACTTATCAGGTTTGAGGAGGCTACAGAGGGAGTTTGGCAGTGATGAAGAGCGACATAGTTTAGAGAAGTCGGAGCTCTCGAAACGCAGCGCTGGACTGAATGAACAGACATGTACAGCCCTGCATGGAGTAGAGTCAACCCTGCAGAACAGCACCCACTCTGTAAGTGACTTGATTAGGTTTATTTTGAACTACCATAACAACATACAACTTTCAGAAGAGGGGAAGTAGCCTCGTCTTAATGCTTGCTGCAGTTGGGGTAAACTCACAGGCTACTTCCAATGTGTCTTTGGTCACATGGAGCTGCAAATAGTGTCCACACATTTTCAAATTACACCACCAAACAGATAGACCCTGATAACTTTAGATGATATAACATGAACATTTATACTGCAACAGAGGGAATGCTTCTGTTTGAAAGCCATCTGTAATGTTAAAAGACACACGTAAACGATCTGTAGGACTTTTCTAGTAGTTCCTCCTAACCATGTTAATAGTTAATCGATCATAAAGTCAACATTTGCCTCCACCTTAAGGAGTTTTTGCTTCTCCTTTTAGTACACTGGAGTCCAATTAATATATTTGGGTTGTGGACAGATGGACTTCTAGGAATGACTGAAAGAAGTGAACATTTGCATATATTGCAAATGTTTTGATAGAAGAACTACACTGCTTTTTGTTGAGCTGAATAATGCAGGTTGTCAGTCTCTGTCCTTTCCATTCTGACATCTGACGAATGGTATAGGGTGTAATACAGTTAGTGTTAATTGTTTGGTCTATAACATTTCACAAAAGAATGAACAATGTTTTTCCCAGTTGCTCAAACCTGAGTAGATGTCTTTAAATACCTTGTTTTCTCAGTAAAAAAACCCAGCATCTTCAGGTTTTTTTAACCTTTTTTTTATAGACTTGAACTCTTTTATAATCTTAACCATGATCCCACATTATAATAGACCAAAGTACACCACCTGTTATTTTTAGTACAGAACATGTTGTAATAGGAAGCACAACAACAACAACAACCCAGATGTCCAGAGGAATGTTGAAGAATAATAGGACCAGACGTGGTCCAAAGCTTCAGAGCTCCACAGGAGTGTGTGTGTGTGTGTGTGTGTGTGTGTGTGTGTGTGTGTGTGTGTGTGTGTGTGTGTGTGTGTGTGTGTGTGTGTGTGTGTGTGTGTGTGTGTGTGTGTGTGTGTGTGTGTGTGTGTGTGTGTGTGTGTGTGTGTGTGTGTGTGTGTGTGTGTGTGTGTGTGTGTGTGTGTGTGTGTGTGTGTGTGTGTGTGTGTGTGTGTGTGGAAGTGTACGTTACATAATTTCTGTGGCCTCAGACACCTGGGCTAGCTTTGAGCATGAAAACGATCCGGCGTGAGAGCAGACCCCTCCTGTCTCCTCGGGGTCTTTCTCCCTCACAAACATTCCCCACGATTTTACAGCTTGACTCGACCTGAGCGCCAGTGTGGACTTAAAATGTTCTGTTATCAGAGCTGCAGGGCTGGATCAGACAAGGCGTTTACATCAGTCGTTTAACTCCTTGTTTTATTTGTATATGGTGTAATATATGCCAGATCAACGTAGTCTGCACAGCGTGTGTTTTGTTCACCAGCCTGAGCTTTTTTTCCTCTATGTTTGTTTAAGGTGGATTTAGCTGATGCAGTCTGGGTCGAAAACTAGCTTGCTGTTCCTTTACGATTATGTTTTCCTCCTCACGCCATCCCGTCCTCTATCCCCTCTGGCCGAAAGATCGCAGAGAAAAAACATGTTCTGTTTTCAGGGTGAAGCATAATGGGTGGCAGCCAGCTGTGGGAGCACCAAGAAAAGCAGCAGAGTTGATGTTCCACATGGTGGGTGAGAGATAGGGGGAGAGAGAGAGTTATGGAAAGTATGGGTTTGTTGATATACAGGGAGAGATATCCAATGAGAGCAACAAACTGGTGAAAATAGAGAAGCACTGTGAGGTAGAATTGTGCTTGAATTTTAGAAGCTGTAGAAGTTTATAAAGTATGTTTTAATCTGAGTTTGCATTTAATTGCATCCACACCAGTGCTAAAAGTTGATTATCATACATACAACTAATACATGTTTGTAAAGTCAAATGTTTCTATCATCAAAAATGCCATTACTTTGCCGGTTCTGGTTCTATCTTCTCAAATGTAACAATTTGCAGATTTGTCTCTGTCCTGCATCCATGTAGATGTAATCAGGACTACAGGCAATTCTTTTCTTGAATAATCACTGAATTGTTTGTTGTATAAAATATAACAAAACTAGGACTTTGAGTCTACAGTCATGCTTGAAACTCTACACAGGCACAATGGTGCTTTGTCTTGATAAAATGCATATAAAGATTTATCACTAAATGCTAATATGAGCAACACATGGCTGGATTTCTTGAACAATATATATATAATACAGCCCAGCTTACCCAGCTGAGCCCAGTATCAGAGGGTTGGTGTACACAGCTTCATGTGTTTAGATCAGAGCCAAGAGAGTTTGACCTCCTCTTCTGAAGTTCTGTGTGTGTAAACACGGCTGAAGCAGAAAGGTTAAAACCCAGAGCAGAGGGAATAAGGAGCTCATTGTGCTGGCGTCCGACTTCTGAGAGGAACTCACTGTGCTCCCACCCACCAACAGGGTATGACTGCGTCTGCATGGACATGTGTGTGCGTTCATGTACAGCAGAGTGGGTAACATTCACTTGTGCTTCACTGTTCATCTTCGAAAAGTTGATCTACTGACACACACCTGGAGTGTCATGAGCTTTTGAGCAGATGAAGCTCAAAGGAGCCCTTAAATTAAACATGTGATGCAGCATGAGGTCATGTCTGGTTTGTGAGGCCACAGCCAGCAGGGTCAGGCATTTATCTCTTCACTCTTTTCGCTGACTAATAACTCAAGCATATTTTCTTCTCTTCACTGTCTCCCGCTGTGCTTCTGTTATCCCCATTACAGAACAGGACCGAGTGGTTAATAACCTTTTCCCGTTCTGCTTAACCCTTCTCCAGCAGTTTTCACTCAGTCACAGCTTTCACAGCCTTTTTTACATTACATTACATTACATTGCATTTAGCTGACGCTTTTATCCAAAGCGACTTACAATAAGTGCATTCGACCAAGAAGATACAAACTTGAAGACAACGGAATCATATAAGTACATCAGGTTTCATAGAGCCAAAACATTTCAAGTGCTACTCAACTGGCTTTAGATAAGCCAGTCCTTTATTAGTATATAAGTGCTTTGTTAGTAATTCTTTGTTAGTAATTCTATCGCTGACCTTTTTTTTTATCATGCAGTTGTTAGTTGTTTTGGTTTCAGTCTCAGTGAAGCATTCAGCATTTGTCCAGTCAGGGGTTTCAGGGGAGCAGATGTGGAAAACATCCTGCGTGTTGGATTCAATACAGGTGTACAAGCTACTGGCAGAAACCTTTGCAAAGACTTGATCCTAAAACAATACACATTACACACCCTGAATCCTGTTGACCTGCAGTGACCTCGGCAGCTATGCTCAATGTGAACACACTTCCTTTTATTGCTTCTCCTTCTTTTCTATGGGAGTTATTTGCGTTGTGATAACATCCAGAATAAATGAATGTTCTATGTTGCAGAGTAGGGTTTATACAATATTGTAGAGCATGTTTTTGATACTCATTTTTGACCTTCGGATACATCAGCCAGTAGTCACTCTTTTGACATAAATACACCTCCATCATTATTAGATGTTCTTTGTGTTGTCTAACTAGCACACTTTACCATGCTAAACAGCTAAAATGCAAAGGTAAATGGGGTGATGATACATCGACTAAACATGTAGCATTGTAAGAATGATAGCATTCTGACGTTAGCGTTTAGCACAAAGTGTACAAACTACAGCATCATAGTTCTGCAAACGTGGCTGTAGGCTCTTAGTGTTGACCAATGACTGTTTCCTGTTTGTGCTCCCTAATTAAAATAGAATATAATTTGAATGGTATGACACTTCTTCGTAAAGTTATAATAAGAACTTATACAGTATTTGTTTGTTCTTCCTGAAAGATATTTGTTCCCTGAAACAAAAGCTGGCTCTTAGTAAATGTATTTTAATTGTGTTGAGAATAATTCAAATCAGTGAGTTTTGAAATCCTTGCTTTCACTGTACTTATAACAAACAAAATGGGTTTAAACACCCAGTCATAACCTTAGATATATGTTAGTTGTCATTATAAAGCACAGGTAACCAGGCTAAGATCATGAAATGGCTTAGTTTATTATATGAAACTGTAGTTTTCATGCTTCTGTCACACTAATGTTGTGATTATTGCAATAGTAGTATTGATATGGTTGTTAATGATTATAATTATGAATCCAAGCCGGTTTGCATGTTAAGATGGGAGGACAGAGAAGTATTCATGGGTTACCCACATTGATCTCTTCTTAAAGTCATTACATATTATGAGAAAAAGTGGATTTTTGTGCATCCATTAAGTCCCGCTTAAACCTCAAGTATGACCATAACTTCGATGTTTCACCCGTATCTAAAACCCATAATAGCCCTTTACTTTAAAACGTTTTTTATTTCACTTTAATCACTTTTATTACATGGAAACAGAGAAAAGCAGGAATACAGGGAAATAGATCAAACTGACATGAAACAATATTCCCTGAAAGATTTGAAGCCAAAACACAGATTTGTTGGCGCGAGACTGTTTGGAGGACAGGACTCGTCATGCTTAACATTTTCTAACTGAATACCAGATTGAATAAATTACTGCAAAAAGAGGAGGTTAAGTTGTCAGGCAATAAACTGATGTAGATTAAGAATAGTTTGATGCAGGCGAGGGGGTGATGAAGTGATTTATGTAGAGAATAGATGGAAAGTTGTGTTCACACACTCGGATATTCGCGGCTGGCCAGTTTCCACTGGACCTGTTTACAAGGATTTTCCAGCAGCCAGACCTGGCCGTCTCCTGTGGCTTTATAGAGCGGTGTGCAGACTCTCCGGGGCTCGGCTCACCTTGTAAACATCTCTGCCCTGCCAGAGAAAGACAGGAGGGGAGAAACCTTTGGTGGCTAAATATGTTGCTGAAATTACCAAACCCTTGAATGTCACTCTGGGTGAACAGACTGGAATCTGGCAGTCAGTGCACTTGTTGTGAAATAAAAGTTCAGGACAGAACTCTTTCCTCAAATTACATCTAATAATATGTAACACTGAGGTTTTGTTTTTAAAATGTGTTATTGAATAACAAATCTTCTGCACAAGGATCCAGTTGAGGCTTAAAAAGTCTTGAAGGCATTGAATTAATTTGTCTAAAAACGAGGCCTTAGTTTGTATTGTCTCAAGTGAATTCTTTATGGTGTTTGTTTATGTATTGTATAATCTTTAGATAATTGGAAACACCACTTAAAAAACAAATGCCTTTCTTATTAGCACCACTCAGATCCTAATAGCGGAATATTGCGTGTAAATTGAACTTTCCCTTGATTGACATAAAGAAACATTTTAAAAAGTAAAAAAAAACTTAAACTTAAACCGTAGGAACCCAGTCCGTAGAGTCATACATGTATTTTTTTCACACAGAATAAAAATACTTTCAGTTTCAGTCACTGTATGCGTTTGAGCGAGTGTTTAAATGTGTGTGAGTGTGTGTGTTCTTGCTGTGCTCGGGCCACGGGTAATTGTTTTGTTCTCTGGCCTCGGCTTTGTCATTAGGGGGGAATGTAGGTCACACATGCAGAGTGCATCCAACTGGCCGAGTTACTTTGGACAGTAAAAACAATGCATTCTGTCCTCTTGTTCAGCGCGGGACAGAAACACACACACACATACACACACACACACACACACACACACACACACACAAACTCTCTTGTGTTTTGTTTAAGACTAAACTGTGTACTCTTGAGTGTGAATTTCCTTCAGTCGAGTGAATATTAAGCAAATACCATGTGCCTGAAATATTTTAAATAGTCATAGTCAAGGAACATTACGCAAGAATTACTCAGATTGATTGTTTCCTAAAAACTCACTTTTTTCCTTCCATTACAGTTCACCTTCAAAGTGAGCACCATGGGTTCACTGTCACTGGCCTGGGTGGGAGACGGTTCCGGGGTGAGTTTGTTTACATGACTGAAAATGTTTGAATGAAATATACGAATATGTTGCAGAGACTGTTGTGTTATCCTGCTTCTTCTGCCAGGTCCTGCTGGTGTTGACCACATTCCAGGTGCCGTTGTTCATGATGCGTTTTGGCCAGTCCAATCTCTACAAGAGGTGAGAAATACCCAGTGGAAATGTAGCAGTTAATTATTAGTCATAGCTGTGGTCAGAGGGTCTAACTGCAACGTTGTCACTGTCAGTGAAGACTATGGGAAGACGTTCAAAGATGTGACGCACCTGATCAACCACACCTTCATCCAGAGTGAGTTCGGCTTCGCCATCAGTCCTGACCACTCTGGCAAGGTGAGCCGAAATGTTCACATTATGGAGCTTAACTTACATGGTGGTTTGTGTGTTGGTCTTGTAATAACACAGGAAATTATAAGTCTAATGTTATGTTATTAGTGTATGATGGACATTTCATCTCTGTTTGGTTTCAGGTGATTCTCACTGGAGATGTGTCAGACATCGGCGGGTTTAAACTGTTTCGCTCTCAAGACTTTGGCTTGACCTTTGTTCCAACCGACCTGCCGTTTGAGCCCCTCATTCAGATGCTGTACAACCCCGGAGACTGCAACACACTTGTGACGCTCAGTATCATGGTAGCAGCTTTCAATCTTTAGACCAAACCAAATCGATTTGAGTTTAAAACTTAATCACGTTTCATAATTACATGGTTGACTTCTTCTAAATCAACAATATTATCAAAAAGTCCTAACTCAAAAGTCTATGAACACTTCTTTACTAACTGAGCCTTTTCCCTGCAGTTGGACCTGTGGCTGTCGGAGGACTTTGGCGCCACCTGGAGGAAGATCCATGACGGTGTTTGTTTGGTCAGATGGTGAGAATTCTCCTTTAGATAATCTGTCAGTCTTGTAATAAATTATAAATACACACAAGGTATTTGGGTTGATGTTGGTACTAAATATGTTACAGATGGCATACTGAAGAACCCGGACTAAACAATAGGGATACGAATGATTGGGTTGGGGGCTTGGACCACGTGTTTAAATACTATTACTTATTAGTCATTGGCAGTTAGTTATTGGTATTCATTTTTTCCCTCTCCCTTGACAACCTGATGATTTACGTCATCATAGCTACTACTAACTAAAGCCCTGAAGCAGAGACTTTTTTGGTGTACTATATGGAACATCATATATGTATGTTCCATGGTGCACACACAGTAGTAAATCCATAAACTTTAAATCCAGATAGAACAATTTAAGAACATGCTTTTAGGGTCAGGCTGCCCTCCTTAAGTAAAAGCCAAGAGTACGTAACATCTTGTTCTCTGATCCCACTCCTCCTCCTCCTAATCCTATATAATGTAATACTTGTATACACGTTTACTTTGTCCCAAACCAGAGACTTCTTTAAGTCAGTAATTGATGTGTGATTAGTATAGAGTGAAATATAAACTGTGTTATAAGTGGGTCCTGAAACTCTGACAGCACATTTGTCTCCACACAGCCTCTGTGTTTGTGTGTGTTTTTATTTGTCCATTTTTGTTATTCCAGCTGTTTTTCTCACCACAGTTTGGATCACTCTCCTGACTCCCCTGCTTTCATTGCTTTTGGACACCTCGAGTTCACATTGGGGTAGTGGTGGTGTCAGCCTGTGGTTGGGAGCGCTGCATTTTGGGAACATTTTGATAGCTCTGCGTGACCACAGCTGTTATTTAGACCCCGACCTAAATTGACAGCAGAGAGAGGGAGCTGAGGCTGCAGTCAGAGTGAATCATGAGTCAGCGAAGGCATTCTTATTCAGCCCACAGTCCTCAAACCGGCAGAATCTCTGCAGTGTGAAAACCTTCGTCCCCTTTGGCAGCGAACAAAGCCAGATTGGTTGGAGCTCAGCCCGGGAGGGTTTGATGTTTGCCCCGCTAGCAAAGCACTTAGAAAAAACCACAATCATAATCTATGATCTGTACCATTTCTCAAAGTCATTTACATTTGAACTCAGAGAACTCTAGAAGTAAAAAAAGCACAATTAGATTCATTCCTTTACTGTTTCTTCATTTTTCTCAAATATAGGGGTCCAAAAAACAGCCTCTATTTTACAACAAACTACAATGGATCATGCAGTAAGTGAACACAGTTTATTCCCATGTCTATTTAAAATCCTGCGTTACATGTAGTAATTCCTCTTTCTTCCTGTTAGAAGATAAAGGAATGCTGGAGTTAAAGAAGACAGCAGATTATGGTCGAAGTTTCCAAACCATTGCAACCAGAGTTTTCTCCTTCGTACTGGGAGGGCGCTTTCTTTTTGCCTCTATCATGACTGGCAAGGTATGTGTGTGTCTCTCTTAGCAGTAAATGTTTCGAAATAATGACACAACGGGCCAGTTAACCCATATAACAATCATAAAAACATGCAGTATCTAGCCTTTGTGGACTCTAATCACAAATGTTGTTAACATGCTATTTGGATTAAGGAAAACATGTCTTATGGCAGTGTTGGATCAGAATATGATTGATTCAGCCAGGCCTCACCTGGAGGTAGTTTAACTCGTATTGTGATCAGTTCACAGCCAATTATGAATGAAATCCATACTGCGTGATCACATACTAACGAATAAGGATATTTACCCGAACATACCTTTGTCTCTTTTTACGAGCTAAAGGTACAGCGCTAAAGCTCAATTCGGTTAGTGTAGCTATCAATTTTTCCCTGGCAAAAAAAATGTGATTAAAACAGAATGAACCCTGTTCATCTTGCTATCTTTGGCCCTAATATTTTCCTGTGTGTGTGTGTGTGTGTGTAGGGGACACAGCGTAAGATCCACGTGTCGGTGGACGGAGGTAAAGTTTGGAACATGGCTCAGCTTCCTACAGTCAACCACGAGCAGTTCTACTCCATCCTGGCATCCAATCAGGACATGATATTCATGCATGTGGACGACCCTGGAGGTCAGAACCAGTGAGGATGCTGCTGATAGTGATGTTTGATGTGGATGATGATGCTGATTACAGATGATGCTAATGATTAACAAGATGGTTGATAATGCAAAATAACCTCCATTTAAACTGATTAGATGTCCTTGAAAAATACCTCCAAGCTGCAGAACGTTTCTCTGCAGGCGTCATCAAGCAGGAGCCTTGGGGCTGTCATACAAAGTTAAATCCGAACCTGTGTGTGTGTGTGTGATCAGACTCAGGTGTTGGAACCATCTATGTGTCAGATGACAGAGGAGCTGTTTTCTCCAAGTCTCTGGAGCGCCATCTTTACACGACCACAGGAAGCGAAACCGACTTCACCGCCATCTCTTCACTCAGGGGCGTCTACATGACCAGCGTTCTCTCAGAGGGTGAGTCAGCACACCGAGTTATATGTACTTACACATTTAAGACGAGTCTTCGGGTACTTTTTTGTCAACATTTTGAAATATGATATCATTTATTTTCATTTTAAGAATTGCTGTTCAAATTTGGCTCTTAATTTCTCTTCTGGAAAATCACCGTGATGATGTAATAGTATGTTTGTTAAAGTTAGTAAACCATCTGATGTTTCTTATCCACAAATATATTTTCTACTTTTTAGACAATGACTTATTATACTATACAACAATGTAACTTTATTCCACCTTTGATCCATGCCATTCGGTGGCAAATCCTGCATACATGCCAAAGAAACAACAACAAAACATTTCAACCAAACACAAACTGCTTTCCATTGTGGCTATTTTATTGGGTGTTTTTATAGCGTTGATTGTGAATACAGTTTTTTTTTTTTTGGCATCCTAAATTTAGAATCCTTCCTTGAACTCACTATGTAATGAGTCCTTACTAATCCTTATAATTTAAGATAAAGTCGACTAAATGTTCACTGCCATTGATGCCAAACAGATTTTTCATTTTCTCCCCATAGTAGTATAAACTAAGAACAGTTGCTACATAGAAGGTAGGGTATGATGAATCCACGGATTTAGGAAAATGTTTTCAAAAATGTGGTTAGATAGTTGTGTACCCATATGGATACTGAACTGAAGTGAATGTTATTGACTGCAGATGGTGCAATGGAGACAGTGATCACCTTTGACCAGGGAGCAAAATGGCAGACGCTGCGCAGACCACAGAACAGCCACTGTGACACCGAGACCTCGACCAACAGGCCTAACAGAGTGAGACAAACATTCATGCATCATTTAAATATATTCCGTTTTATCTTTGAGTATTTCTCATTACTTCTGGAGTGTTTCATTTATTCACTTACCTGTTTGAGTCTTGTTATTGAATGAGATCAGTGGACTTGGTACCAACATATAATCATGTATTTACAGTGCAGACTCCTCATCCACGCAGCCTACAGCATCACCATGATGATGAACGTCCCCATGCTGCCTCTCTCACAATCCAGTGCTGTGGGCATCATTCTTGCCCATGGTAATTAATACAAATATACAAATAAATACTTTTACTGCATGCTGAGATGTTTACTTACACCTTTGTCCTGCGTTTCCTCAGGCAGTGTTGGGGATGAAGTGTCCTCTCTCTCACCTGATGTGTACGTGTCTGATGACGGGGGCTACTCGTGGATGTTGGCTCTCAGAGGCCCCCACCATTACGCTATAATGGACTCTGGGGGGCTGCTGGTGGCTGTGGAGCAAACCAACGCTCCTGTCAACCAGATAAAGTGAATATACCTACACAATTAGTTGATTTTAGTATCGTTGGTAGCACTTTTTATGAATACCATGTACTGCATTAAATATATACGTAAAGCATTATAATCTGCTTTTAGCACATATAATAATAGTTATATCACTCCTAAATATTCAAATACTTATCCATCATAACACCTTCTCAAGCATTTGTAATGTATTACAAGATAAAGTAATAAATCATAATACTTTTAAGGGTCATAGTTTATTATATTTCTCATAGCAATATTAATATAACATATACTATATATATAATTATTTTACAATGCATTATCTAATAACTATTCTGAGGTATAGGCAGATAGAGTGCATAACAAGTACATAGTCATTGTTTGCTTTAATTAAAGTGAAATAAATATCAATAAATCAATGCAAGAACAACTCACAAAGCATTGTAACAGTAATGTATTTATTTAACGGGTCATGACAGAATGACAATTTTGCCTCCCACACCCTCAGGTTTTCCACAGATGAGGGGCAGTGTTGGCATACGTATAACTTCACCAGCGACCCGCTCCACTTCAGCGGCATGGACAGCGAGCCCGGCTCCCGCTCCATGAACGTCAGCCTGTGGGGCTACAGGAACGACTTCAGCAAATGGGTGGTGATCACCATAGACTTCCGGAAGATCCTCACCAGAGACTGTGAGTATGTGGCAGAATGAGGGTTTAAGAGAAAGGGTTTTACCTCTTGACTAACTCAGTGCTTGTGTACATGTGCAGGCACTGAGGGGGACTATGTGCAGTGGCTGGCTCACTCTGCAGTCCCCAGTGGATCTTATGATGGCTGTGTGCTGGGCTATAAGGAAACCTTCCTACGCCTGAGGAAAGACTCTGTCTGCTGGAACGGGAGGGACTATGCCGTCACTAAGAAGCTGTCCCCCTGTCCGTGTACAATAGAGGATTATCACTGGTATGTTTTTGTAAAATAGCACAAATGTATAATGCCATCTTAGTGTAACCGTAAGAGTAATGGAAACATATTTATTGTGTCTGTCAATTTCTTGTCTCACAGTGACTTTGGATATTACCGGCCAGAGAACAGCTCAGAGTGTGTGGAGCAGGAGGAGCTGAAGGGTCACCCTCTGCAGTTTTGTTTAAATGGGACCACCGAACAGCTTCAGACCAGCGGGTGAGGAGGCCTGTTTTTATCTTACTCTCTCTTTCCTTAGCCGTAAATATAACCTTGTATGTTGACCTCTCCACTTCACTTCCAGGAGCCTGCTACAGATTATTACGCTGAATGTTGTTCTATGAGAATGTAGTTCAAGAATAACTACATCGTACATACAATAAATACAGGGTTCATGAAGCAACATAATAAAGGGTTCCTTAGTTAAGTCACTAATAGAGGGGTTGCAGGAACAAGTCCTTAACACTGTTAGCATTTTAAATGCCCAAGCCAATTCCAATTACACTGCAAAAATCAAACAAGTGGTGTTAATCTTGCTAAAGTGTAAGTATCATTTACCAAAGAGCTTATTTTATTAAATAATCCAAAATCCAATGGAATAAGAAAATGGTACTGTCCCTGCAGCACTCTATAGTGGACACAATTAAGTATAGGGTTTGAAAGCAACTATAAAACAACTTCACAAAACATCTTAGTATGCTTCTATTTTTCTTCATTAGTGTTAAGAATCTTATGTTTAGTCTACCTGTCTTGTCCTGCCCTGTGTAATTTTCTTTGCGATTTGTCTTGCCTGACGTGTCTCTCTGTCTCTTCTTAAATTTAAGCTACCGGAAGGTTCCAGGAGACCAGTGTGAGGGAGGTTTTCAGCCCGACAGGAAGGAGACAGACCTGGGGAGGATGTGCACCAGCAACGTCCTTTCTCCAAACTCTCTGGTCAGTTTTGCTCCTTCTGAGAAAAATAGTAGGTAGGCTAGAAAAACCGTATCTACCTAGTTAACATTGGGATGGGTTAGGGCCTGAGAATCAAAAGGGGAACCTCTGATCTTTGTCATGGTGAACACTGAAGGCATGTGTTAGTTACCTTAGGGGTGGGGCACGACCCGACCATGTCTGTTTGATGTGTTTATTTGAGGAATATTACAGTCTCTTCTCTAGGCTGTGAGACATCAAGTCTGGTGAATCTTTTTTTCATTGAATGATTTTCAAGTTTTTTTTCGCATGTCATTTCTTCACGCCTTTCTTCACGTTTGTGTAACTCGTTACAGACTGAAGACAGTTCATCGAACACTGCTGTCATAGTGATGGTTGTCATAGCGATGCTTCTGTCGAGTGCTGTTGCAGGCGTTTGGCTGGTTAAGAAATATGTCTGCGGAGGACGGTCAGTTAAATATGTTACATATTTCTACACAAAAATAAATGAACACTGTTAAACACTGTATTTCATCTCTGTTTGTTCCTCATGTCCTCACCAGGTTCCTCGTGCATCGGTACTCTGTCATGAGAGAGAATGTTGAGGCTGATAAAATAGAAGGAGTCGATGATATTGACACACACTACATGGAGACAGGAAAAGCACAGTACAATGAAGACTCAGATCAGGTATCTGGTTCTGTGTAAAATTACTTTTTCAGTTCTTCTTTGTGATTATCTTCCTCCCTTATAAGCATTGTTTGTGTTTCTCCACAGGACCTGTTAGAATAAGGCGGATATTTCTCCCTCAAAGGCTCTTCAAGACTAAATTTAACACAGTCTTCGTGATGCCTGGGCACCCTTGGTGCTCCCACATGCCGATTAACATCTTCTTTTTCACTTCTCGCTATCCCCTGGTGGCTGGAGGACTCTGCAGAATCTCACATGGCTTCCTTTTACCAGTCGAAGCTCCCATAAAAAAGGTTGAACCGTTTTTTTGGGGAGGGGGACAAACCCAGCGCAGAACAGAAGGAAAGCTTCTGGGGTCCCTGGAGAGCTTTTGTAGTTTCTGTCACAAAGAGTTCTGCAAAGACCACTGAGTCTGAATACATGCTCTGTATGTTCCCTTGCATGCTGACCTGAGAAAAGATGGCCTTTCAAATCTTGATGCACTGCAGAAGCATAATACAGAGGCTAGATATAAAGGCTTACAGAACATTTCACACAATAAGAGTTAGGGAACTGCTAATCAACAGAAAACAGAAAGTAGTTATCATACTTTAGCTCAGAGATTGTCTGCTGACACTTAGGTAGTTTTTGTACTCTGTAAACTTAAAAAATGCAACATACAGTCCTGTTGTAAATGGCGACCATTTTAATATTACTTTTGTCAGCTTCACTAGTCACTAAGATAAGGCTACGCTACTCACTAGGAGTTCCTGCTAATCACAAGTTCCTAAGAAATGAGCACTTTTCAATGTATTGTTGTAACAGCTACTAAGAGCTGTAGTGCCTCCTTTAATGTTACTGGTCATCGTCTGACTAGTGACATCTTGTTTTTTTCTGAAGGAAATATACTTCCATTTTATTCAGGTGATGCACTAGATAAACATATTTCATACCACTTTTATTGTTTTATAATTGTAATTATTAAAACATTTTTAAATTGATAGAAAAATTGATTTTAATGTATAATTAACCAGAACAAACAAGTTCCATTTTTTTAGAAAAGAAAAGACAAATAAGTGCCTATTTTAGACTAAATTATAACTTTTATCAGCTGACAGATAAATGATGCCCAATAAAACAATACTTTATTAGATTGCTAAGAAATTAATGCTAAAGTGCCTTGTGAAACTTTCCGAATAAATGTTAAAATGGCCTGCCATTGTTGTGAAGACATAAAATACAAACTCATTTTTTTTATACAGTGCAGCTTCATACAAGCAATTTTATTATTCCCCTGTATGTGTTGTGAAAAGACTTGAATATTTGCCAAAGCACTTTTATTGAGTAGTTTGTAGAGGAGTGAATTGTAGAGGTGAGGTTGTAGAGGTGAAACCTAACCTTAGCCCAGCATTATATAAAGTATTAAGGTAATGCTAACTCAAACTCTTTACTTGAACTTTCAGATTTTTTACAATTTTTTTGCTTAACAGGCTGCACCAATATGTTGTTGTTGTATTTTAAATATTTTGTTTTTGTCTTATTTGGCTGATATCTTTCTATATTAGCCAATTCCAATTTCCATGTGTCTCTATCTTAAAGCAGGTGAAGAATCATCAAGATAATCAAGTGTCTTCTAGAGACCATGAGGGCTTGTTTCCTTTTACTAATATGACAGCAGAAAAACTATATTTACAGCAAAAACATTTCCAGAAATGAACTGATACTGCTTTTTTAAAGCTTTTATTTGCCAGTCTTATGATATATTGGTGCATCCCAACTTAATAATATAATAGATTCTGCTAAATATCCACAATAACAGAACTTAATTTATCAGATTAATGTCTGGTTGCCATAACGAGCATATACTTTATGAAGTGTATTGAGTTGTATCATTTTCCAAGATGACATTTCACTGTGTTGCATACATCGTTCAAATGATATGTTGGATTGCAATCATTTCTGTTTTCTGCAAAACTGTAACTTTTGCCGTGTGCAGGGCTTTTGGCTAATGCTTGTTTTCTCTAGCAGAGTCAATATTATCCCAGTGAATAAGCTATTGTAATAAGCTGGCATTTTCTCAAGGACTGTTGGGTGGACTTTGTTAGATATGAAAGCAAATTCATATGCTTGATGCTTCTTTATTTACACAACTGTCAGTAAGAACAAACCCAGCTATTTACTGGATTCAATGATTTATTTTTGCACTGTATCTACAGATCTGTGAAAGGGTTGCATTTGTGGCTACTTGTACATCTAACTTTTGTTTGGTATTTGGGCAATGAGTTGTGATCTTCATTCCATTTTGTTTTCTTGACTGTTTTCTAGAATATCAGAGAAAAGTATCTCTGAATAAAACTATTCTGTAGCACAAATGTTTTATAACAAGGTCGGCATTTATTGAATGAAATGACACAATCTCTCTTACATCTGTTCAGATATGCTTGGCTGTGGTTAATGCAAAATGTCTATTATTGCAACAATACTTAGGCAAGTTCCAAAAAATATATAGTATGTTTATATCAAAGTACATCTCACTTAAATGTAATCTCTAGCAGTGTGTATTTATTATTATTATTATTATTGTTGCATGATAGGTGAGAAGTATTACAACTAGCCATTCTATTCAAAATACTACTGATGCAATTGAAACATAATGTCTTCATGCAACACAACAAAACTTTAGCTACAAAAAGGTAATAAAGATGATTGAACAACCCCTATGAATTTAAAAACAGACCTATTAGGTATTTCCATTATTAAGGCTTAATATGTTCTCTATAAATAGAATGTTTGGTTAGTAGTTCAGACAACTAGAGGTTCTCATAGCTCAACGTGTCACCCTTCAAATATTTTGTCCAGGCAATAGTGTAAAATTCCCAATCGTTAGAAATAAATGGAAATTATAAGAAGGAAAGATGTGAAAGATGACTTAAATTATTAAGAGAGTTTAAGCTGTACATGTATTGGCTGTCGGGTGATAATAAAACACTTTATGTGCATAGATAGTATATTTAGTATGCAGAGATCTTAATTTCTATAGTGTCTAGTTGCTTGACCGTCAGTAAAATTAAGTGAAGTAAAAAGTATAATATATCGAAAGGGAGGGGTTGAGCTTGGTGATAATGAAAGGAGCATTCTGGAAGTTCTCAGTTCACCTGAGTTGAAGGTCATACTGTTGGTGCACATAGACTGTAACTATACACTGCAACAAATCTTCTTAATAAGGAATGTTCCCAAGCTTAGCTAAGATGTGTGAGAAGTAGTAAATATAGATAAACATTAGCAAATAAGAATCACACAATGATATTATTAAAGTAAGTAAGTGAGTATAATATTTAACCACCTACGGGGGGACTTAAACCCCAATACACGTAGTGGACTTAAACCCCCTACGGGTTGTAAAACAAATATTTTAGGCCAAGAGAAATGTTTTGATCACCTGCAAATAGATTTCATTGAACTAATGCCTAGCAAAGGTAAACAAATAATTGTCTTAGTCATTGTTGATAGGTTTTTTAATTGGATCAAAGTTCTACCCACATTTAATGCACTGAGCAGAGACATTATTTCTTCATAATGAATACTAACTTATCACCCAGAAAACTACAAAATTACACATTGAAAAATACATTTTAAAATATAATAATTAATTAAGCTCTCAACCTTAGTCCATTTTAAATATTTTTTGGCAAACCACTGGCATTGTTCCAGCCAAAAGATGTATGCTTTGTTGTTGTTGTGTTGTTGTCCTCAGTATGACCTTCAACTCAGTTGAACTGAGAACATCCTGATATGGCCTCCCTAACTTCCAGAATGCTCCTTTCATTATCACCAAGCTCAACCCCAACCCTTTCTCCTCTCTCTGTGTTTAAATATGCAACCCAAACTCTATTCTTCGTCTTTCACTCGGCTGACTGTATGCTCTCTGTATGACTGACTGAACTTTCTTGCAAGAAATAAAATACGACAAAGACAGCTGAATGGTTTGATTCTCTATCCACATTTGATAAACAAATTCCCGCCACAATCCCTCAGACAGACATTTATAAATTAGCCCTGATAGTAGAAGTACCACAAATGTCTTCTTAAGTACAGTACTTGAGCATTATTAATAATAATAATGGAAATATAAATGTACCACTATATCAAACATATCTATAACTCCTAAGCATTACCTACCTGCAATTTTCCCCAGGTACTTAGTTCCCATTATTGTTAAAGCTCTTGGATAACTTGCATTAATGCTCTCAATATGGATAGTGTTATCTCCATAGACTGGTTGTTATATCAGACGATTGTGTAACTATGAGGCTTTTATCAAACAATAGGGGGCGCCATACTCCTGGTCTATCTGTATGAACAGCCGGAAGTTGTAGCCGCATTCATCGTTTTGAATCTGTAGTTAACTATGCTAACTGTGTGTTGTTAGTGAGAGTGCGCTAGAGTTAAAAACGCCAGCTTTTTTTAGCTATATATATATATACATATTTACAGAGTATCGGCGAGTTGTTAAGGCGTGAGGAACAATGTAACTAGCAGCTGGGAAGTAATGTCAACTCATCACGGTGAGATATTTTTCAACGTTCAGGAAATAGCTTGCTAGCTAAGCTAGCTAACGTTAGTCCCTGTCGTTATTTAGCTAACTGGCACGTTCACTAGTAACAGTGGCGTGTTTGTCACCTGCCACTGCTTCACATATGTTACAGTTCACATGCCAGTAGCTAGCAAGGGATGCCATTATTCTGTGTGTTAAATTAACATTTCACCCATTTATCCAACGTTTGCTGGCTAGGCTAATCGATCATGTTGGCCTTGTTATTGAAAGACCGTAATTCTTGCAAAAATATAACAAGTTATCAGTTGGGTAAGGATCCACCCAGGGAGCGCTCAGCTACGCTAGATGGTTTTTACTGCTGTCTATTTAGCTTCGATCACATACAACCACAACATTTGGTAAAATATGTAAGCCTTGGTGGCGTTACCATTTCATGTAACGTTATAAAATAATACATTGAAGCCAGAGGTGGAAAAAGTACTCAGATCTTGTATTTAAGTAAAAGTAAAAGTGGGAATACTCTGTTACAAGTAAAAGTCATGCTATAACAATGTCATTTAAGAAAAGTATAGCATCCAAATATACTTAAAGTACTCATTATGCAGATTTCAGAATAATATATATAATGTGTTTTGTTTATAATTATTGATGCATTAAAGTGTTATCAAAGCTGGTAATGGTGCAGCTATTACCAGCTATTTTAATTATTACTTTGTATGCTGCAGGGTAGCTTGTGTATTTTAATCCACGTGTAACTAAAGTCCTATTTAAGGATTGTTTCTATTTCACATTATTAATGCAAATCTGCAAAGTAATGGTAATACATCAATGTAGTAGACTAAAAGTACACGATTTACCTCTGAATTGTTGTGGAGTGAAAGTACAAAATAGAAATACTTTGACATCAGCATTATGTGATTGTATGGAAAATGCTTGTTAATTTAAAGGCTGGTTTATCTTACATGTTATAATTTTGTGTTCCA
This sequence comes from Dissostichus eleginoides, assembly GCA_031216635.1. Classification (NCBI taxonomy): domain Eukaryota; kingdom Metazoa; phylum Chordata; class Actinopteri; order Perciformes; family Nototheniidae; genus Dissostichus; species Dissostichus eleginoides. Next base: position 16,458,887 of record CM062265.1, read on the forward strand.
GACTTCGTTTGTTTACTATGAACGCCCTGTCGGCCGAGCCTCTGGCATCAAGCTCATCATGCAGAACGCTGCCTGGAGAGGGAAATCAGGTACAGTTAAACAAAAACTATGACTGGTTTATTTGCCTGTATAATTATCCAACATCACATATACTTCATATAGAAAGCTTAATGGTGGTACTGCTCTTCCCGCCCAGGTACAACCAAAAGCCCCTCTCCTGCAGATTCTGCGTGTTGCCGGAGCTCAGGAAGAAGTCTTTACACTCAAAGAGGTGAGCTGTCAGGAGAAATTTCAAGCATGTTTGTTCGTGTGCAGCCTGTCCGACTGGCTAATAGCCAAGTGTTATTCTGACTATGTTCAGTACTGTGTTCCTATACTGTAGGTAAATATCTACCCTGTAGGTGCCTTGTGATATCTGATATTCAGTATTTTGTGTAGGTGATGCACTATTTGGGTCAGTACATCATGGGAAAGCAACTGTATGACAAACAGAGGCAGCACATAGTCCACTGCCAGGATGACCCTTTGGGAGAGCTGCTGGAGGTGGAGAGCTTCTCCGTCAAGAACCCGAGGTAATTATCCATACCAGAATTTAGCTCTTGGTCAACACTAATAATTGATTATACATCTTAGAAAAGGAGGGTCATTAATCTTTCATATTCTCCCTTTTCAGCCCGGTGTATGAAATGCTCAAGAAATATTTAGTTGTGCTTGGTGGTTCTGGTAAGTCGCATATTCATTTTTGGCTTTATACATCTGTTATATGAAATGCATTTTCTGTCAGGGGGCTTCATGAAAGGACACGGAATGTATGAATATATTTTCTATAGAACATTGAACATTTCTGTTGATTTGAAACGCAAATATTTATTTTCCCTCTTCCCTTTGGGCTTGACAAACACAGTATTTCATTTCTTTAACATCTTCTTTAGCCTTATTTAAAAGGAAACATCCCGAGGTATATGGAGAATATCTAAACATGTTTCAGCCTTCTTCTTGCACACATTATGAATGATTGTGATAGTTTATGCATCTCTTGGACATGCAGGGACCAGAGCAACAGCATTCAAGCTTGTCCTAAAAAGCTGCAAAAGAAGGCCTTAGTGAGAGAGTGTGTTATGCTATAATTAAAGGGTGGGGGTGTCTTTTTTTTTTTCTGTTACTGTGTCTTATCTGAAATGCAGACGCTGCAGAGAATCTTTCTGTGGGCCGTGAGTGTGTAGAGGGCGGAGTGGAGGATCGTGGTCAGGTAAAACCGAAACATGGTGCTCGGGAGAAACAGAGACCCCAAACCTTTCTCACCTCGCTACACACAGCATTTGTTAAAAAATAAATAAATAATAAATGATATATTTGTATCATTCACGGCCACACACTGATGCCAATGTTTGATTGAGACCAGTTGGCCTTAGTGTAGCAAGTGTAGCTAAAGCGAGCTGCAGACTGCTTGTGTGTAATGAGGAGGGGGGAGTAAGGGCTGCTGTCTTCGTTGCTGTGAATTTGTACAGAGTGGCACCGTCTCTGTACAACTCCATCCTTGGTTGGTCTGGTGGTAATATCTGCACTCTTTTGCGATCCACCAGCACCACCCAGTGGATGGGGGGGCAGAGTCACCCTCTCTGTCTGTCTCCAGAGTTCTCTTCTCTGCTCCGAAACTGGAGGATCGCAGCTCCTGATCCAGCCACAGGCCCTACCATAACCCCCCACCCCCGTGTTCCCTCACCCTTTTCAGAATCCACCTTAAAGCAGCTACTTATGGCTAAGACTCTGTCTAACCCCTGATGAGCTGAAGCCAGTTCTTGGTTTTTCCTCACTGGCTTAATGAATGAAATCATTTACTCCATTTCAAATCCAAACACATGTAATAAATTATACTCTGAGGTTGTTGCCAAGTTTGATTCTGATGATGACCTAAATGTTTTTTCAAAAGTCCATATATATTTCCATATCTTAATTTCTGATTGATCATTTTTCCCATGGATATTTGGTTCAGTATATATCATAGTCACTACTTGAATGGAACTTTTAAAGTTGTTTTTTTAATCTTGACTCACTAGTTTCTTCACTGTGTTTATTAGTACACTGGCTTTCCTACCTCACCTTTCTCGTTCCCTTTTTTTTCATTCTCCACATGGTTTTGCTCCCCCTTTTTATCTTAAAAATGTGTTTTTACCTCCCTCCCCACTGTCCCGTACCCTAATTGCCCTGCCCCGTGTTCCCTTTACCCAGAGGCCATCTTGAAAAGGAGCTGCGAGTCCTCCAAGTACCCAGTTACGGCTCTGTTTCTAACTTTTGTCCTTCACATGTCCCCTCCCAGATATGTGGAGGTGTGGTCAAAGCAGGGCTGGAGGCTGTCAGTGCTGCGCCTCTCCTGCCGACCCCCTCCCAGCGAAGACCTCGGGAGCCCGACGATGGTAAACAAACAGTCGGTTTATAAAATGCAATTCTCCCTGGAGAAGACCCGCTCAAAATGCTGAATGTAACGATTCTACACCTCTCCAGACTCCCTTGAAGGCCTGCCACGGTCAGCCTGCAAACGTCCAAAACTGGATGTTACTTTAGACGAGTGGGACCTATCTGGCCTCCCCTGGTGGTTTCTGGGTAATCTCCGTAGTAACTACAGCCGCAGGAGCAACGGCTCCACTGACATCCACACTAACCAAGTAAGAAACCTCATGTGTTGTTAGAAAGTTCAACTCGTATTAGTAGCTTTTGGTTCAGCCCTTTAAAGACACATGTTGGCAAATTGCACAAATTGGAGTGTAACAGTGGTGGTCTGACTGATGTGTCAGCTGTCTCCTGCACAGGAGGAGGACACGGCCATCGTGTCGGACACCACCGACGACCTCTGGTTCCTGACGGAGGGTGGGAGTGAACAGGTGAGCGTGGAGATGAAAGAGGCTGCACTGGAGGAAGGGAGCGCAGGAGAAGGGGAGGCGCTACCTGAGGATGATGATGGAGGAGGGAAGGAGGAGAAAGCAGATAAAGAGGTAGCCGTTTGTTTTATCTTTAATTGTCAGGCTCATATAACCTAAAATATTTTGATAATAGAAATAAATGCGCCAAAAATACTATGGCCGTATCTCATTTCTGGGATTTCCCCTCCTCGACTCCTATCCTCGTGTCTTAGTCCCGCCCACAGGAGATGCGAGCGGAGGAGCCGAGGAGAGGAGGGGAAGCAGCAGGCGGTTAGAGTAATGAGAACTCCTCTCCTCTGAGCGGTCATTTTAAAGAGACGTCCATTAATGATGACAGGAGGCACAGCCCTCTGTCTGATGGACAGATGTGTTCATGATGACTTATATATTTACTTTTAATTCATTCACAGTGCGGTATAATGAGACAATAACAGGCTACAGATGTGGACACACACACACACACACAGATATATATATATATATATATATATATATATATACAATTTCAGAATCAAACAAGTATGAGAGCACTCTCATAATAACGTAACACTATCAGAGACTGGATAAACCCCCCCCCCCCCCCCCCCCCTCTCCCCTCTCTGGTCGCTCCAATGAGGAAAATAAATTACGGGCCAAAAGTTTTATTTACAAGTATTAAAAGTAAGCAGAGGACACCAAACCAACTGAGACCTGTCTGTCCGCTGTATCCACACACACTGTACCACACACACCTACACCACACACACACCTCCTAAAGCATATAATCAGGCTACAGCCGTTGTGTATTTTATTATGTGAAGCACTAAATGGTTTCAGACAAATATCGACTCTTTGTTTGTAGATATCTACTAAACTAAAGCAAATAAAGAGAGTAATGTAGGACTGTTATACTGAGTGATATATATTATACACACTGCTCTGCTTTCTGCACGGACCTCACAGCTGTTCTCTCTGTAAACATCGCGTCGCGATGAAAGCAGTTCATAAAATAATATCCAGGGGATGCATGCAGAGCTGTCATTGGCTGAGATCAGTCCGGCCGTGCGTCACGACTCTTTTAAACATCTCTGTTGCCGGAAATGCATCCGTGGAGGACCCTGGAGGACCCATCAGTGTATCCTCGATTATAGCTCCTCCAGAGAGCCTCCTCGACGCTCGATCCTCGGTCCTCGAAGTACATTTAGAGAAATGAGATGTCCTTCAACATGGCGTGCTGAAATTCATTTCCGGGTCACTACCGGAGGACCGAGGAGTCGAGGAGTCGAGGAGGGGAAATCCCAGAAATGAGATACGGCCTATGAGACGTTTGACTAAAAGTCTTGTTTATATTTTTTTGAAGATGCAGGAGGAACCAGAGGAGGACTCTCAGTGTCTGAGCGATGACACTGATACAGAGATCTCCACACAGGTTTCTATGGTTTTCTTTTCTCACTCTGTTGTAGGTTTTTAATAAGCTGTTGATTCAAACTTAAAAATTGCACATGAGTGACTCTGGATGTCCCTTCCCCTTCAGGATGCGTGGCAGTGCTCAGAGTGCAGGAAGTACAACACTCCTTTCCAGAAGTACTGTGTGCGCTGCTGGGCTCTGCGTAAGAACTGGTACAAAGATGTCCCCCGACTCGCCCATTCCCTCTCCGTTCCTGACATCCCAGCATGCAGCTCTCTCACCACCCATGATGATGAGGAGGACGACAGTGACGCAGGCATTGACGTCCCAGACTGCAAAAGGACGGTGTCGGACCCCGTCATCCTGCCCTCCCACTCCACAGCCGACCGCCCACTGCCCACTATGATTTCAGGGAAAGGCAAGGAGCCCTGGCGCTCCAGCTTTCTCAGTGATGAGCAGCTTTCAGGGGGGGAAAGTCAGGAGAATCTGGGCATGGAGATTGAAGAAGTTAGGCCCGAGGCCCTGTTGGAGCCTTGCAAGCTGTGTCGAGTGCGACCACGCAACGGGAACATAATACACGGACGTACGGCTCACCTGCTCACCTGCTTCCCATGTGCAAGGAGGCTACACAAGTTCCAGGCTCCTTGTCCTGGGTGTGGGAAAATCATTCAAAAAGTTATTAAGATATTCATCATCTAAACAGTGCACACACATCTGCTAGCTTCTAGAGACACGACAACATAAAAATACAACACACATTCGACAGTTCAGATGCACACACACACACACACACACACACACCACACACACACACACACATACAAAACGTGCACCTTACTGTTAAAACCAACACAGATACACACAGATTTAGTATATAAGTATAGCACTTGGTGAAGCTTGCTCTTGGTTGCATGCTTTACTTTACGTCACAGTGCCTCTGAAGTATTGTTAGAAGACATCTTGGACATGACAGTTTGTCCTACCAAATGTTTGTTTTGGAGCCACATCTTCAATAAGGGAAATTGAAAAGGCAAAAGTATTTATTTATTTATGTGAAGATCACCTAGGTGTGTACAGTTTGTGTGAGTTTTTATTTGAATTCATGAAGCCTTGTTCTCCAGGCTGTGAATGTTCTGGTTTTTTGCATTGAATGATGCTGGTTATTATTGCTTCCCTTAGTTCTGTTAGTTTTGTCTGATTTCTTTCCCATAGATCCACTTGAGCCTTCATCTGGACAACATGGAAAGATCAGTGCAGGTACTAAACTACAAGAACATTTCATAAGGCATCTAATAGGCCATTTTGAAAACATTAAAAAAAACTCTTTATGTCCTTTTAGGTATTATGGCTCTTATTTGAGTTGTGAAGACAAGATTGAAGGAAAGAGTCCTGAAACCATTTGCAGCTCCATGAAAGTATCCTCTTACGCTTCTCTATCTTCTCAGCATACTTGAATGTACAATACAAATGTGGTGGCTTAAGTCAAGTTTCTCAACATATTGTTTTAAAATGTAGAATTTAATTTTTGAAACCTGCTACCTGAAGTATTTACTGTAATTTCCTCTCGCTCTAGTCATTTGATGTTTAATATGTATTCAATACCATATTTACAGTTGCCAAGTCTGATGACAGTTATGCCTGCAGTAAGTCATTTCATATAATTGTTGGTAAAGTTTAAATGTTATCTTTCAGAAAGGGTACTTAACATCTCTTGCTGAACGTTTGATAAATTAACAATTCCTGTATATTCAGTATTTAATTTATTTATGATTCAGTTTTAATTCCGATGACCATCACCTCTAATGAAGCAGAAAGGCTGCATGTGTTACGAAGCTCTTCTGTGTTGTACAGCAAAATAATTTTCTGGAAGATATTTGAAAAGTTTAAGGACACAGGATAAGTTACTAAATGTACCCTCGATGACATTTGTTGTTGGAGGTTTTATTTCAGCGTTACACTGCCACGTAATGACTCTGAACTTTAATTTGTATAGTATATATTTTATTTTTATGGCTCTGTATTATTTGAAGATTGTATCAGTGTGTGAGCTTCCTCCAAATACAGTATGCTCTAAAACGCTAACAGGTGGATATCCAGTGACAGAAAGCATTTAATTCTTGACTGCTCAGCGCAGAGGGAACGTCATAGCTCTTGATCTGCTCTTTACTTGCGCTTAATCTTTTAGCCAGCAGGTGGGGAAGTCTCATAATTTAACTCATGCCCACTGCCGCTGTACAGTAACAGTAATAACATGTAATGCATTCATAGAGCATGCCTCCCGTTGTGACTAGAGCCAGCACTGAGCTGCTGTCAGAGCTATATTAGCTGTATAAGAGCTATAAAAGATTAATGTAACCTGTTGTATTTATCGACATAATTGTGCACCGAGGGAATTAAAGCTTTGTCTATATAAAGACTATAAAAATGACTAAGCACGTATTATAGAGTTGATACTGGTTCTAAATGACTGACTTGGTGCAGTTCTAAGAGTAAAGAGGGTTAAAATGGTACAGCTCATATAGTTTTTTTTTTTCTACCTGTCATGGAATAAAATTAAGTTTCATAAAGCAATAACGAGTTGAAAGTGATTTATTTATTTAGTTATCTTGCAGACCAGAGACAGTTGATTTACAGTACCCACTGCAGCTGGGTGTGTGTGTGTGTGTGTGTGTGTGTGTGTGTGTGTGTGTGTGTGTGTGTGTGTGTGTGTGTGTGTGTGTGTGTGTGTGTGTGTGTGTGTGTGTGTGTGTGTGTGTGTTGTGTGTGTGTGTGTGTGTGTGTGTGTGTGTGTGTGTGTGTGTGTGTGTGTGTTGAATAAGTCATTGTATGACAGGCCAGCTGTCATGTGTCCTCTCCTTCTTGACTGCTCTCCAGCACCTGCAACTCTCCTCTGCTTACTCACTGTCCTGCTTCCTTATTTTTGGGATAGACACCATATCCTCCAGTCCACTATTTGTTGCTGAAGCACTTCTGCTTTGTAACGTGCATAAATACTGCAGCTATATTACCCCTGGGAGTTTGATAGATAATAATAACCCATTGAGGAATATACCCTGAGTGTGAAGAAAGGGGCGTTCTCTGAAGCTCTCCACCTTCTGAAACCACAAAAAGGTTGACGAGATGTTTCAGTACACATATATAATTACATTAAACTCTTAAACTGTTATTTGACTCAAAGTGCTTTAAAGTGGACATGGCTCTTTGAATGAGACTAGCAAACATCAACATTGGGGGGAGCTCTTTCAGACCTTGTACTTGGGTAAAAGTATCAATACCTGTAAATATGCAAATTAGAGTCATTTGAATATTATCAGTAGGGCTTTTGACTGTTACTATTATATAATATATAATTAGATAATTATTCTTCATGTTTTATGTGTGAGCAGCATTTTACTGCGTGGAGCCATCATTGAACTCATTTTTAAATATTTGTAAATATGACTGACTGTTTCTATTATGGAATAGTCTGCAGATTTTTTTAACATAAGTAATTATACATTTGAGATGCTGGAACTGACAAATTATAATGTAGTATTTCTATTGACCCTAGACTTTATATAGACTCATCAACTGATCCAGCTCTGCTTAAATACACTGTCTGGTAGTTAAATCTACAGCAATACCTTATTATAAGTTATGACATAACATCCTAGTTTCTGAGTAGAAAGTTGAAACTGTTGTAGTGGAGTAGAAATATTAAGAATAATAAAATGGAAATACTAGAATAAAACGATGTCCTTCAATATGCAGTGGTACTTTAAATGCTTAGTTAAATTCCACCGCTGGCAGACATTACATGCTGCGGTCCTCCCTGTGATTTTCCCCTGAGTAATAAATGCTCGTGACAGCCATACTTGCTTCCTCTCACCCTGCATCTAAATCAAGAAGAGCATACTGCTTTGTCCGAACGTCACAGAGCGTAGACACGAAGCATGGCATCACACCCCTGCATGGTGACATGGCAGCTTCACAATGGCACGGCCCAGGGAGTGGTAAGGGATCTGCATGTTTCCATGGTGACAATCTCCACCCCAGAATAACTTAACACATTCTCACTTTATCCCCTATGGCATATGCAATACTTCCTAGAGGAAAATAGTTGGGATGGAAGCTCTCTGTAAAACATCGCTCTCATACTTCTGCCGGTTTTTATCATCTTATTGCTCTTACTGGCTTTCTTATGTACTTTTAAAGCAGCTTTATATATACACAAGTATTTCTACGTCACCCTCTTCCGGTGTCCTTCGTCTGCATACCTCCAGCCTGTTTACCCTCCTTTGCTTTCTTTTGATTGTGTGTCTGGGTATCTGTAACTGAATGTGTGGACAGGACCTTCCTCCCTCACCTCCACACACACCACACACACACACACACACACACACACACCACACACACACACACAACACACACACACACACACACATACACACACACTTTCTCTCTGTTGTGTCCCGACTATTTTGTCGCTCCAGAAACCAAGATGCTAAATTAATCTTGCTGCTGACATGGGAGAAGGTCAGTGGAGCCAGAGATAAAAAAAAACAATAAAGACTAAGAGATACAAACAAATAAGAGAATAAATAACGGGTTAATGATAGAGATGTGACACAATAAAAGTCGATTTGAGTAGAAACATATTCAAGCTGTTGTCTCATCTTACCTACAGCAGGAGGTCTGACACAGAAAATGATATATGGAAGCTATGCTGAATTGATCTGGGTCATAGTTTCTGCATAGCTACTCAGATCTCACAACATTGCGATCATATACACATCACTCGGCTTAGACAGGTTTCAGCGGGTCTCCTAAAGGAGCTATGCAGATTGTGGTTTACACTTGTGCAACGTCAAGGTGTAAATTGCCTTCTAATTAAACTAGATTTTATGAGAGCCTGGATTTATCCTGTCAGACACCTTTCTGATTTACCTCCAGTAGAACCTGAGTACTTTGAGTTATCATAGAACCCGTGGCAGTACTGGAATATATGTCACGTAAATAATCTGGTTTATGTGGAGCACAGGTTATTTACAGTGAATAACTCCAAGGGTATGTGCTGCAAAGTATGTCAGTGGGAAGTGGGTTATGTACGTAGGCATGAGTATGTATACTGTATGTGTTTGTCCATGTGTGCTGGAGCCTCGCAGTGAGCGGGATGCCAGTACAGGGAAGGGCAGCGGATGGCTCAGGGGCTCAGTCCATTCCTGTGATTTAACATGACACCACTTGCACTAAGACTGCGACAGCTGCATATGCACATGCCGGCCATTCTGTTTGTTGTAGGGGATTACCCTGCGATAAAAGCCCCAGTGAGCAGCAGCATGGCTGGGCTACAGAACTACTGTTTTCCCCCTGACTTAGAAAGCTTTCTGCAGGCCTCCAGAGCCCTGTGAAAACACAGGTGTGGGCACTTCATTCTGAACTGCAATGAATGGGAGTATTCTCCCGCTGATTAGCCAGGCCGTATAGTGTCACATCACCTTCAGGGTTCAGTCATATGGCACAGCACTGCGGCTTATGTAAGGTTTATTACTCAACAGCATCAGTGGGGCATAGTAAAGCAGGTATCTAAAGGCTTCCACTCGTTTACCTCAGAGTGATTGATTTGCTTTCATTGTGTATTGATGGGCGGGGTATACTGCCCAACACACTTCACCATTAATGTTGTCTAGTGTATTTTAATTGTATTATTTGTCAGTATAGATCAACAGAATCTAAAAGAAGAGAGCTATGTATGAAAGACTGTTATCAAAGGGTCCAGTAATGGAAGTGCAGTTATCATGGCGACAGTGTGGTAACAGTCTCCGGGACGGTGGTGGCAATGTCCCCTCTGAAAGGCACTTACCCAGTCCACAATATTGTTGCACGAGTCCAGACTTTAAACCTAACAATGCATCCATTATACATGAATACAAAAACACATTTCCCCTTCCGTTTTTTACTGTACTGTACACTAATCTGTATTCCATGTACATGTTGCTCCTACAGCAACCATCATCTGTACTTAGATATTTAATAATAGAATAATGGTTGATCAGGTTTTAATGTTGACAGAAAAGTTATTGATTTCGATGAATTGCATTATGTTAATGCGCAAAATAGATTTCATTCAAAATACAAAAAGTCTTGTTAGTCTTGTTTATAAGTTAGCTTGAAAGGAACTTTATATATATTACAATGTAAATTATATAATGTATTTTCATTGTAATTTCAGGGAAAATGGGAAGTTATCTTGTTAGTAAACTGCAGGAAACACTGCGTACAGGAAAATGTAAACATGTGTCTCAAGACATCTATTCAACCATTGTAACATACATATGTTTTTTCAGATGATAATTCATATTTATTTAGGTTCAAGTAGAGTTGAACCCTAACTGTGCTTGTTCTTTTCCCCCTATCATTACAAATATTAGCTTTAGGTATTTTCTCTGGAGAACACCAACAGCTTATACCTTCAACATCAAACAAATAAAAGTCTCAGCATATATTTAAAGAAAAAGCAAATAGAGACAAGTGTTACTTAATTATAACCTTGATGTTTCATTGAAACTTCAAGGTTATAATTAAGAAAATAGAAAACCTGTTCAATTTATCACCAAACACTTATACTCCTGTAGTACATGTTTTGTGGGTACTGTGTATCATATTGGATCTCAGGGTAGAGGTCCTTGTTCATCCCCCTTTAATCAACACTACTTCACTGTTGTTATGTTATTCTCCTCTTACATATCTGAGATTTCCCGACTGCGCTCAGATGACAGTTCTCCAGGTCAGTGATGATCTTGAAGCTAACCTGGGGTTAGGAGGACTGATCCCTCCCCCCTTCCCCCCCATTTCTCCCCCTGCTCAGCTGTCCCACAATGTGCTGCTGCTTGTCACCGAGGAGAAGTGGAACAGTGTTGCCAGTGACAGGGCAATCCCTGTTACACACACACATGCAAGCACACACACACAAATGCACACAAACACACACACACACACACACACAAATGCACACAAACGCACACACACACACACAAACAGAAAACACACGCACGCACGTACGTACACACACACACACATGCACACACACACGCTCACACACACAAACTCTCACACACACACATACACACACACACACACATAGGGACGACCCATGCACGCTTGCTGAGGGGATTTTGAGTAAACATTTTTTTGTGTGTTTAAATAATTTGGCTTTTACTGTTCACACTAAATCACACTCAAACTGGCCTAAAAGCATTTTTCTTTTTGCATTTTATTTGTTTTTTCTGGAATCTTTAATTGTCACTTAAATTGTGTCTGATATTTATTTTGTTAGTTTGACTTCCTCCCTGAATATAGGATTGAAGACAGGTACAGTTTCTGCAAACAGTAAATAAACACCGACCTCTGGTTTACTGCATCTCAAGTGCTCACTTGAAAATGCTGAGAGGGGACTTGTTCCTCAGACAAGACACAAGTGTGTGCCAAAAACTACTAGAAAACACTCACACGCGCAAGTTCTCTAGTTCTGCTGACAATGGGTTTACGATGACAGAGGGTTATGAGTGACTCTGACACACTGCAGACCCCCTCCCTGCTGTCCCCACGAGAGCAACACAGGCGTCTTTGTACTCGCTCCACCATCAGTGACTATCCATCACAGACTAACCTGACAGCCCACCGCAGTCCTGCGCCAAGCCTCCACTCTGCACTCTGCCTCAACCCCAACCCGACCCGGAGCCGAGGACGAGACCGCGGGCCAGTCCTGCCAGACCGAGCGGGTCCCAGAGGGCTCCTGTCTGTACAACAAATCATCTTATCTTACATTCAGAGGGATACTTTCACTCATAGCTGAGAGGCAAAGTAAAATACATGTTTGGTTTGAAAATGTTACATTTTCAACCCAGAACAATTTGCACAACAGCTACTTTGCACAATTGAATGTGTTCTTAATACAATGCCATTATGTGTCTGTTGTATATTGCTTTATATTTTGTAGCCTAGTGAGACTGTATATTGATCTTTTCTATTGTAAATTTGTATAAACTTGCTGCTAATGTTCATTTTTTTATTTAAATTTATATTCTTACTCCCCTTACTTGATGCTAATATTGATTTGTATTTGTTTATAATATTTGTACCTTATTGTATATATGTATCTATGTATCTATGTATCTATGTATCTATCTATCTATCTATCTATCTATCTATCTATCTATCTATCTATCTATCTATCTATCTATCTATCTATCTATCTATCTATCTATCTATCTATCTATCTATCTATCTATCTAATGTTAACACCCTAAACGTATAAAACAAAGAATAAGTAATGTACTGGAATAGGTACAATAAAAGAAGGAAGTGGTGAATTACAGCTTGATCCCTCAAACCAGGCTCCAGTACAAAATGCTGTGGGCTTGTCCTGCTTGTTATAACTTTGTTATGTGTTTCTTTAACATAATATGTAAGTCTCTTGAGCATCTGCCTTTAATAAAGCACTAATTACAAGTCAGGTTCCTAAAAGGCCTTTCTCCCAGCAGACATGTTCACTTGTGATAGCAGGAAGAGCACAGGTGTAATTAATTAGAATGATTACAGCTCTGCTCCATGTACTGTAGGTGTGCCAGTAAGCTATTCCCCTTGAGCCAGCCCACGCCATGACCAAGGAACTGAAGTATTAAACACAATGTACCCATAATTAGTGTTATTAATTATGCCTGCTCTATTTCTAATGTCAAAATGCTTGCCATGACACACTAATAATCTTATGGTGCTGTGATTGTTGGATAAAATAGCCCAAGATACCATTACTTTAAGTCTGAGGAACTACATTTTGTCATACAAAGCAAAGAGGAAACATCTGAAGAAACAGGACACTGGGCTGTATTCAAACGTGCAGCTCGTAATTGGGAAATAGTAATATTGTAAATGTTTTGCCACAGGTGCATATTCATGCCCCCCCAAAAAAGAAAAGAAAGTTAGTCACAAATATATCATTATACTTATAATTACGTACTTAAAGTTCATTTTCTAATTCCACTGTGAAATTTAAAATTGCATAAACCAACAACATTGTTACCGTTCTCGTGACAACTTTGTCTTTAGCAACTGTCAAGAGACTAGTGATTATACGACAGTGTACAGTATATGGATGAATAACATTACCCACACTATTTACTATCTACACTGACGCTGGGAGATTTATAAAACAAAGTTGTAGCTAGATAGGCTAAGTGTATAGGCTGGTGCTTAGTGTGTATTTGAGTTTTCAGGGGATCTACTTCCTCTCTAGGCCTGGTTAATTATGGTAATCTATGTGTAAGAATAAAGGAAAATATTGGAGTTTAGCTAGGGAAAATTATTAGAATAGTTTGTTAATAATTCAGACTTTAAATTATCAACTGGAGGTTAAAGGTAGGTTATTCATATATTACTTTCCATTCAATTTTAATAATTAAACATTACATTTAAATACAAAATGTTACTTAAAATATATCAGTGCCTTTTGTCAGTTTTCTGGCTACACATTTATTACTGCCTACAGAACCTCTTAGCAGTTGTGTGCCTCCACATACCAGTCAAGATGAAGTTTACTTCCATGTCTGCACAACATGTCATCACTTCTTCATTTTATCTGTTAGACATTTGTGTGAAAGGGTCATAATTAAAGTATGATTCTGGCCACACTTTTATTTTTTTAAAGTGACCTTGACCTTTGACCTTTTAATTTTGGCTTATAACCACATATATCTAATCAGTTCATCCTTGAGTCTAAGAGGGCGTTTGTGCCATATTTAAAGAAAGTCCCTCCGGGCCTTTATGAGATATTGCATTCAATGGGACGGACGGAAAGACAAACAGTAAACATAAAGCCTCCGGTCACAGCTGTCACTGGCACGGAGGCATAAAACACATTTTGAAAATAAACATATGGTAGTAATATGGGATTCACAGGGATGCAACACATCTCACACTATGCCTGTCATTCCAGGCCACTTCTCTGCTGACAGAAGTGTGTATTTTGGATGTTTGTCTATACTAGCGGAAGCAAGTCTGAATTAGCTGCTGAGCTATGAGGTGAGACACGTCCGGGAAGGATTAACACCCGGTGGCTAGGCTAACACCGCCACTAACTGAAAGAGGTCAAGACAACGAAGGCCATACCTCTGCGTGGTCGTCTGATTATTGTCCCTCGCTTTCTGAGAGTAATGGTACCCAGTGTCAACTCGTTTCTCAAATGACTGTGGCTGACTATACTCCGTCCATTCCTGCACAGGCCTGTCTGAACGTGAGTCCAGTATTTTCCCGAAGGTCACTTGCATCACCCTGTGCAATCATCTTAGGAGGAAAGTCAGAAGATATGAATGTGGTTCCATAAAAACAAATGCCCAATTATGCCCGAGAGTGTTCATGGCAAATAAGCTTTTACATGTTTAGTATTGACTTAGGACATAACTCTGAACCTTCAACCACAATAAATGTTTATCTGTGACCAAGCTTAGAGTAAACAACAACTTTGGCATCACTTCCTTTACATCTACAACTAGGAGCCAAACAACTTGTTGTCATTGCTTATCATTGGCTCCTAGTAGAAGTGACAGCTGTCTCCAGACTGTCCCTACTTCCCCCTCCTCTACCCCCATGCCAGGGGACTTTATGTATGGTGTCATGGAGGGAGACGCGAGTCTGGGATTAGCTCATTAAGACGGTCGTCTTTGATCCCAGGTTATCTCTCCCATTTCCACGGCAACTTGATCATATCCTGGCCTCTTAAGACACATACGAGTGCACAAACCTACACAAGGGCGCATACACGCACACCCGGGCCCTAAAGCCCTAGAGAGCAGGGCCCAACTAAGATGTGAAGTGTAGATGTGCAGCAACAGCTAAACGTCGTGTCAGGTTTCTGGGGGCTCGTGCTAAATTTAACCCTGTGATCCTGCAGCAGGCAGAGGGGTTTAAATGCCAGCCTACAGTTGCTCCACACCAGTTGTTCTCCACACGTCTTCCACTCATCACAAACTCAGGCCAGGAAGAAGACAGGCGCACACACGTACACCCGACACACACTCTCCAGGCACAGAACCAAACACCACGTAGCGTAAAGCAGTCCAAGGGGAAGCAGGAATCTTTGTCCCCTTTCAGACCACAGCGTTGTCCAGCATGGAGCTTTTTGAGACCAACCCTTACTTCTACCCCGACCAGCGCTTCTACGAGGGAGGGGACAGCTACTTCCCCTCTCGCCTGCCTGGGGGGTACGACCAATCTTCCTACCAGGATAGGAACTCCATGATGGGCATGTGTGGGAGTCTGTCTGGGGGTGTTGGAGTTGGGGTGACAGGAACAGAGGACAAAGCCTCTCCAGACAGCATGTCCCCTCACTCCGAGCCCCACTGCCCGGGTCAGTGCCTGCCTTGGGCCTGTAAGCTGTGCAAAAGGAAGACGGTTACCATGGACCGTCGGAGAGCGGCCACAATGAGGGAGAAGAGGCGCCTGAAGAAGGTGAACGAGGCCTTTGAGGCTCTGAAGAGGAGCACCCTGATGAACCCAAACCAGAGGCTGCCCAAGGTGGAGATCCTGCGGAGCGCCATCCAGTACATCGAGAGGCTGCAGGCGCTGGTGTCTTCACTCAACCAGCAGGACACTGAGACAGGACAGCAGGGACTGCACTACCGACCCAGCACCACCCTGCCCAGAGTGAGTACACCAGAGGAAGGAGGATGAAGCAGAAAGTCATGTTCATGAATGAGATGGGAGCCAAAATGAAAACAGAAAGAACAAATTGGCAAAATACACGAAGAGGCACAAGGTGTTAGGATTACATTTAGATGAAGAGATACAGCACATAGATATATATTGGAAAAAAAGTTGGCTGTTGTGAGACTGCCTCTATCAGAATCGATCACTGTGGATATGTTTTGAGACTTTGTGGGATATTTCCATTTATGTGTTCAGCCATAGTAAAAACAGATACACTTCCTGTCATCATGTTGCATTAATTTAAAATGTTTAAGATTATCATCCAGTTGATATGTGTCAGACTGTAGTATATGTTCACTTTTTTGAAGGTTAAAGGAGATAATAATACCAAACTGAAAAGAGAGATGCTAATGGTTAGATCTCTTTGATCCTCTGCTGTATATATCAGCCCAGAAAAGTCATTATTTACATTTACCTCTGAGGGGTGTGTGTGTGTGGTATTGCATCGTAGTGTTTGTCTGGGGCGGGGTGTGTCGTGTCATAACACACAGTGACTGACAGCGACTTCTGTGTGTGCATCTCCATGGTAACAGGTGTCGTCGAGTGAGCCCAGTTCAGGCAGCACCTGCTGCAGCAGCCCCGATGGAGCAGCACTCCAGAGCAGTGCACGCAGAGCTACAGCAGCGAGGGTGAGTCCTGTTCACACACACTCTCATTACACAGAACAAACAGATCCATCTTGTCTCAGATACTAAAAGTGTGACTGGGTGTTTTTTTTCAGATCTCCTGAGTGCCGCTGACTCTCCGGAGCAGGGGAACATGCGCGCCCTGACCTCCATTGTGGACAGCATCACTGCAGCAGGCTCATCGGTGGCCTTTTCTGTGGAACTTTCCAAGTAGACCCTCCAACACTGCGGACCCATAGGTGCACATAGAGCTACTGACAAAAAAAGATAATTGGCAAATCAAACTGATAACCGGTTCAATTTAATTTATTTTCCAGCTCTATTGATCTAAGTGTCTTATGCTAAAACTTTAAAATATATATTTTGTAATTGTTACTCTGCTGATCAATGGGTCTGCAAGCCAAACTGAATTCCTTCTTTTCTCAATGAGGCCTTATTCCCTTTATTCCCTGACTTATCCGGCGGTCCAGACCTGTCTACCAGAGCGCGGGAGCTTAGTCTAACTAGAGATTCAAGGACTTTACTGCATGAACCCAACAACTAGTTACTAGAGTGGACCTCTGTCAGGCTTACCTTCAGCATGATACAGTCGCAGAGGAGTGATGAAGCCTGGTTTTCTCCTTACTTAATTTAAGTCTTTCCTCTTTTCGAAATCTTTCCCTGATCTTTCATTCTTTTTGTGTGTGTTATGCTTAAAAAAACCATGAGTTTATTTGTGGGGCCAATATGTACCATGGCAGTTTTGACCAAGATCTGCTTAATTTAAACTGGTTATGAATGCTAGTGATGTAAATACGTTCCCTTTTTCTACAGAGTGGTTTTGCCATTTTATTTTTTATTTTTTGCTAACTTATTTTTGACTTTTATAACTAAGATTGTTGTGTATTTGTAGATGTTCTGAAAAGGGATATTTTCCTGTCCAATTCTTGCAATAAAGACTGTTTTGAATACAATATTTGTCACTTTCCTAAGGTCATAATATCAGAGGTTTTAATTACAAAAAAGGTCTGTTGAGTCACCTCTATCGCCAAAAGAGGTAGTAGCACAATGGTGTTCAAGCCCATGGCTCACTCATGAAAGCCCTTGGATGATTGTGGTAACATTCCCAGAAATTACAAGCGGTTAGTGACCGTTTTCAATCACCTGGCTGTGGTCGGTCTGTCAGGTTTTGGTTGGCGGAGCCATAGCAACAGACTAGCTCTTTATCTCCCTCGTGTTTGAAGCAGTACTGGTCTTGAAGGTTACTTAGGCCAAACAAAAAAAGGGTGATCACAAAAAATGACAAGGCTTCAAAAACAATTAAAAGTGTCCCCCCGATTCAGTGGGGTAAAAAAGGTATGTGTCCGTAAATTTGAAGGGCGTAACAGTCCAGTCTTAAACAGGCTGCGTGACAGGTGCTAAGAAAATGGTGCTTATTGCTTTAGGTGCCACCAAGTAGAAAGAAAGGAGATCTTGGAGATTGTAACTTTAGTCACCAGCGGGATAGGTTGACTGTGATAACTTCACAAAGAAAACAACAACCAAAATATTTAAAAAACAGCTTTACTTATGTCTATATAGTGTCATAAATACAGTTCACTTTTTTAAATAGCCAAATAATAAAATCTTGATTTGTCAGCATTGTTTCACACCTGGAATAAAGACACAGTACTCATAGCTGCCACATAGCACATTACACCTTTTAGACACCTTGAAAAAACTCTAAAATAAAAATAAATAAAAGATTGTACACCCATCCAGCAGTTCACTGGTTCATATGCTGTGTTCTCATTGGATGAGGAGTTGGTCAGCCGAGAGTACTGACTGCTCACTGGCACGTCTCCATGGCAACTAAATGGGGAGGTGACGGGACGGGATTAGAGGAGTCCGTCACGTTGAGCAATTTTACGTGTTTGTCATTGGCTGATGTTGAGCAGCAGTTTACAGTTTGATTTGAGAGAAAGTAAGGAATCAACAGATGAGCTACAGTGTTCACACTACCCATCCACAGAGAAAAGTCATGGTCACATGGCTGGGGTCTGCCTTTCACACACAATTTCTCTTCAAGTCTCCGATAGAGAGACTTATTTGCCCACTCACACATACACACACTCTTCATATTAAAGGATTCTCTCTATTCTAGGCTACATAGTGTCATACTGAAGGCGAGAGAGGCGAAAAAAGGAGAGGTAACAGCTACATAGTGTCAAAAGAGGAGGAGGAGGAGGGAAAAGGAAAGAACAGGAGAAGAAGAGGCAAAGAGAGAAAAGTCTGGAATTGGACCCATGAACCTGTGAAGAGTCCTTGTAGAAACACACCCCCTCTTTAGTGAGACCCTCCCACTAACGATTCACACACTTACAGCAAAAGACACACAAAGGTCCGACACGGAGAGAAAGAGAAAGAAAGAGGAAGAGAAAGAGAACAGTCACTATCGAATACAGGGCATTGGGTTTCATACAGCAATTATATATTATTTTCCATATATATTTCCAATATATATATATAATATTTCTATAAAAAACATAAGTCATCCATTTTATGTACAGAGACGATAAATGAGTAATACCTTGCATAACCGGTAGAGGGGCAATGTGCAGTGGGATCTGCCATTTATACAAGTATTCATCATTCCCAAGTCCAAATCAATAACTTATCAGCTTTCTTTTATATATTTTCTTTTTACACTAACCAACTTTTGTTTTGCCTTTGAAGTGATGACACTGGAAGATTGGTTTGGACTTGGCCATGTTGAGAGATCAGAACCAGGACAAGAACCCACAGCTGACACCAGGGGAGCAGGAGCACAACACCACAACAACAAGGCTACTGGGAGCACTGGGGTAAACTGGGAGAGACAGGGACGAGTCTCCTTTACAGCAGCGAGCGCAGCCAATGAGCACTCTCAAGAGTTCAAAGGTCAGAGTTGGCCTCTGTATTGCACGTGTCCGAAGGAGAGGTGAGAGGTGAAAGATGGGAGGCGAGGCCGGGCGACAAGAGGGGTGAAGACCCTTCCCCAGTGGCACCCGGGACTCCCTCTCCAGATTTGGCATATCACTCTCAAAAGGCCGCAAGCATGTGTCCATATAGGTAATGAGAATGCACTGGATAGAGAAAAAAAGACAAGGACAGTAAGAAGGAATGAAAGAACGTGAGAGAAAGATTTAATGTTTGCTTTGACCCTTTATAGTAAGATTGGAAATCTTAATTACATTACTGGAAGCCGATTAATGCCAAAAATCTATATTTTATATATATATAATTCAATAAATCGTATAGCAGCAATCAATATAAGGTTTTGCGCAGTTATTAAAGACATAATAAAAATCATTTTATCAATCATTTTATCAATTTTGATTAATAAGCAACAGAGCTTTTTGAGACCAATCCTAACTTCTTCCCCTTGATTTTTACTTGAAAGATACATTATTAACGATTATTAGTTATTAGGAATAGATAGATAAACTAATCATTGCAGCTTTAATACCATGTAACAATAAAAACACTGCACATGCCAATGTCTCATTACTGAGATGAACACCAGGGCTGAGCAGTAATTCAGAATGACCGTTTATAGACTTTGAACAAACCTATATCCTGTAAAATCATGATTGTGTGTAAATTGAGGATTCGATAAGAGGCAAAAACTCACATATTTCATCATCAAAAATCAGTACATAAGCCTGCGTCAGTAAAGTTAGTGTTCCTGCGTCATGCCACATCGCTGGGCAATGCTGGTTAAAAGCACACTAACCTGTACGTTTAGCAGTTTGAGGAAGTGTTTTGTTAGCTTACCTGTTAGCACTAGCGCTCCTGTTAGTAAGCAGACAGAAGTTAGCATGAGTAGGTCCGCACGGCCGAGGGGTCGAGTCTCGGTGAGGCCGGTGCTGGAGCTTGAGCAGACGTGGCACAGAGAGGTGGACAGAGAGGAACGAGCATGCAGTTAGTCAGTCAGGACAGGCACAAAGAAGCACAACATAGCAAAATAAATGAGGTAGAGGAGCTGTTAGTATTGTAACACACCTTCAGACTGGAGCTGTTTCTTGGGCATCAAGTTCACAGAGGGCGGCATGGACATCGACGGCATGTGGAAGCCAGCAGGCAGCGTTTCCATGGAGCCCGCCATCATGCCCAGCCCCACCCCTCCCTCACGCGCCCGAAACCTCTTGCGCCACGATGGAGAGCGTCGAAAAGACTTGTCATCCCCACTCTACAGGGAAAGGGAGAAAGGCAAGGTCAAGCATTCCAACCTTTTTCAACAATATTTGATCAAAGCAGTAGCTTGAGAGGTCACCTCCTCTAGTCGACGGTCGGTCCCCAAGGCTAACAGGTTGTTGAACTCCCTCTCCAGTACCTGCCGTGCCTGAAAAACAGCACACACAACCTCTGTGAGACACAGAGACGCTGTAAGCGTATCAAAGAGAGTCAGTAATGAGCACGAGCTAATGGCAAAATGTCAATGAAAGCTCTTGAAATACCTCGATTTAATAGAAGTACCTTCATGTTTTTAGTTGATCAGTACTTATGAAACCTCTGGGCAAGTAATCTGAAGCCTTTGACAGCGATTGAAAACAACTGAGGCCTCTTTATCAGAGAACGACTGATACAGAATCTGAGGCCGAAGTAAGAGTTGGCAGCATGAGGCCAGCACTGAGAAGAAATGCTGACTGCACACAAACTGCAGAGTCACCAAAAAATAAATCAACCAATCTCATAAAAACAACTGTGACTGTTGGAAGATGGACTGGTTGCAGAAAGCCCAAAAGGCCAGCCATAAGGTTACAGTCCTGGGAATTAAAAGTGTTGAATGGGAAGCAGGGTAAAGAGTGCTAAATCAAAGACCAGGATTGAGTAAGCAGTTTTGCACTTCCATCTCTAAGTCAAGAGGCTTTTTGGTTAGAGGCCTGAAATAATGTCAGAGGTTAACACAAACATTTTGTTCTATGAAATAAAATATGTCTAAAAACAACCCCACCTTTACATTTTTTGATTTAAAAGTGGGTGTTGATAAGTGTTAATGAGGAGGCGTGTGGCGCAGTGGATAGAGCCTTGGTGTTGGGAACAGGTTCAAACCCCACTGCAGTCAGCATATCGTTGTGTCCCTGGGCAAGACACTTTACCCCAAATTGCTCCTGTGGGGATTGCCCACAGTATTGAGTATGTATGTCGCTTTGGATAAAAGCGTCTAACAAGTGACATGTAATGTAATGAGACTACTAAACTTCATTGCGCTTAAAACAAGTCTTCTTTTAGCTTAGTGGTGGTTAGTTGACAATTCTGGTGCAATTACGCTTAAAAAAAAAATCATTGGTGAAGATTATCCTGTTAAAAAAAATGTGATTCATAAACTCTTGTCCCCCACAGAGATTATTTTCTACTATTATCAAAAATATAATTGCTAAAAAATCCAACTGACTTTATTGTCAAGGTGGGCAATGCTAACTTTCTTGTGGGACTACTGAAATCCTTACAGCTGTCTATTGTCATTTAAATGTAACTATTTATCATATTGGTATATTTCTTAAACATTTTAAATTATTTTTGAATCACTTTCTGACTGCATGTTGAGTGTCAACAGTTTTCCTGTATAACCACCTGTGTGTTCTGCATAGGGATCTGCAGGATGAGTGCGAGGCTGCTGTAGTCAAAGGTCTCGTCCAGAGAGAGGAGAGCTCCGTGGATGCCGCTCTCCAAAAGGTTGCCGTTATACTCCCTCAAACCAATGGACAGGACCCAATGGATCACCTGCTCATTGGTCCACACCAACACATCTGAAGAAAAGAGAGGGGCTAATACTCAAGGTATAATAATGTTTATACAATGTCAGCACACATTATTATCAGCAAATCAGAGCAAATTCTATTAGAGTAAAGGAGCTAGAAAGAGAAAGAGAGAGAGACATAAAGAGATAATGTTCATGTCCACATAGTGTCAAGTCACTGGCACACTCCCTTTGTTCATTTAAAGCACAGCTGTCATCCAGCTTTCCAAGTTGGAACAGGCGGTGTTTGTGCATGTCTGTGTCTTTGTGTGTGTGTCTATGTGTGTGTGCGTAAACAGGGCAGGACTCTGATTTTAAATGACAGCTGAGTCAAGTTCATGAACAGAACTCAAGGTCAAAAGGGCAAGAGTGCTAGATAGATCTAAGTGTTTGTGTGTGTGTGTGTGTGTGTGTGTGTGTGTGTGTGTGTGTGTGTGTGTGCGTGCGTGCGTGGACCACTCTTGGTATGTGGAGCTTTGGATCATAAGATTGTAGGCTTGCTTCAGCTGGCGTTTTGACAGTATGAGGTGCAGCTGTTTCAATGCTTAGGCCAAATGAACAATATCAGGCCAAACCACTAGGTGGTACTCTGGCCCGATGAGACTGTGGATGTGTGCAATCCTTTGCACTGTGTTTGAATTTGTATAAGTGTGTCTGCTTGCATTTTTGTCACTGTTTGTAACAGTGTGTTTGTAAAGCGTACCTTTCATCTCGTGTTGGCTGTCCTCTCTCCGGCGATCCAGTTCTTTCCTGTCATAATTGAGTCTCTTCAAGCACATAATCCCATACTGCAGACTAGCCCTGGTATACACACACACACACACACACACACACACACACACACACACACACACACACACGGACATAGAAATACACACAAACATGAAGGAGCAAACAAGCTCACACACAAACATAGAAAAAGCACAAGCACATCATTAGCCTTCTCATCTCCATTGCTAATGTGTCCAGTTAGCAGATGAAAGGGAAGCTGATCAAACGGCTGCTCAGCTACAGACCTATGGAAGCTGTCCACCATCTTGAGGTGGCTCCTAAGGTCCTTCTTGGTCAGGTGGTCCAGCATGCGTGCGTCAACCAGACACTCCATGAAGTAGGAGCGATACTGAGGCAGGCCGAGGCTGGGCAGCCATTCATTCCCTATCCACTCATGATTCATGTCGCCATACGCCAGAGTCTACAGGGAGAGGAGGACATAATGTTACTCATTTGTGAAACAGGAGAAGAGAGACTACTCTCTGTCATATATACATGTATTGTAAATACGTATATGGATGTGGGACTGTTGTACGTAAAAAAACAATATGCTTTGATGCTAAAAGCTACTGAAGTGGTAACACAGCCATTGCTTTAGATAAGCTTTGACAGGAAAAGCACAGGTATGAATTATAACATTGGAAACACTTTCTATTTAGGTGTTGCAGGTCAAGGGCCCTGGTATACACTTTTTTTTCAGCACTATTGACATACATTTCCTTGGGGTTTTCTTTGTTTTTAACAGAACATTATCACTACTGGATAGGACATTAAAACATGAGCACCTCGTCATTTTAAAGGCCTTGCACAGCCGCTAATGCTTTCAGTCATTCCCTCTCATTGGACCTCTGTTCAGATTTATGTTGGAAGTCACATAACTCGTAATATGCACCAATAGGACCGTTTCACAGACGACATTTAGCCCTGTCAGAATAGAAAGACACGGCTTAAATCAATGAAATGAATGACGGCTTAATGCCATTTAGTTGCTTCTGTTTCATTGTCAAGGTCAACATGTGCGCTGTGAAAATGTCCCACTTAAGATACAAAAGCATTTCATATAAGCCAATGACCTTTCTCACTGCACAGATTCGTTTGAAAGTTTATCAAGCACAGTTTGTTCAAATGTTTGTACACATAATACATTTAAAGTTTATTAAGCACAGTTTGTACACATTTGCTGCCCTGAAAATAGCTCTTATCAAGTAGAAAATGTCTGTGTGAGGTAAAGTGACTACGTAGGGTTTTTTAACACAGATAAAACACACAACTGCCAAAATGTAGAAGGATTGCAATATGTCTCTATCAAACAAAGTGATCAGCGTTTGTCTTGATTAAAGGCTCAGCTCACTGAAAACAACTAAACATAATGACTAAGATAAACAGAATTTGGCCAACATTAAAACTATTTTGGTTTCCGACCAATATTTTGTCTCCTCTGCTGCCTCTGTTTCCACTTTGCTGTGTGCAGAGCCTAATATTGACTGAGTTGGCGGCCCTCTCTTATTTAAATAACACATTTGAGTGTATCTATGTGTGTTGTGTGTGTGTGTGTGTGTGTGTGTGTGTGTAGAGTGTGTGGAGATAGATGTTAGCATACCAGCGACCTCACCTGTGCCCAGCTGCCCTCCTCATTGTCCTGAGTGGCAGCATGGTTAGAGACAATAACAAGTTCAGAGAGAGAGGGGATAACTAAAGATACACGTATTGCACATTCAGGAAATACACCCACACAAAAAATGCAGTTAACCTTTATTGCACATCTCCAAAACTCATATCATTAAGTAATCGTTTATAACAGTTAAATCCGACGACCACATACAAATACCAGTACGAGCACAATAATGCGTTAGTGTGTGATATTGTGTGTATATAAAGGGGTCTTCTGGGAGATGACATGTGTGTCACGGTGGGGACAGTGTGAGGGTGAGAGAGTGTTGGATGGGGGGGATGGGAGGGGAGCACCCAGATGGTACTGACCGCTTTAGTGGAGGAAGCCAGGTTCTCCATCTCTTCATGAGTCACCCACACATTTCCGGAGGACTGCTCAGAGGACGAAAACACACACCCGAACACACACATGCATACAAAAGCAAGTGTGTATTTTCCCACAAACCGTCCCCCATGTGCACACACACCCGCAAAGACACACACCCGCAAAGACACACACACACACACACACACACACACACACACACACACACACACACACACAGACAAACATTGTGTTGAGTGATGCCAAGGGAGGGAGTGTATTTCAGGCAGGTAGCTTGTAGCTATATGTGGCACTTTGTGTGTGTGTCTGTTTCCCACAGATCCACATGCAATTTATGGCAGCGGAAGAGTCTGTGGTCTGAACAAAAAAAAGCAACACAGAGTGAAGAGTCCTCACCCCAGGGTGCAGAGTGAAGGTTGAGCTAACAGTGGAGGATGTTTTGAGTGTTTTGTGTAGGGTAATGTGATCATATTCACAATCCTTGGATTACATTTTTGTGTAACTCCATGTGCTCATTTATTTTCCGGCTGTTTGTGTATGCAGATGTATATTTGTTCATATTATTTTACCGTTCTGGAGGTAAGGGGTGCAGAGGGGCTGGTGAGGGAAACCATTTCCTGGATGGCCAAGCGCAGTTTGAGTCGGTGCAGAGGGTTGCTGATGCCAATCTCCCTCTGAATCTCTGTGTCAGACAGAGCTGACATCACGGCTCCGCTCTTCACGTTGGCACGACACGCTGCCACATACCACGCTGGCATTCCCACCCACAGCTGGTGAGAGTCATCAAGATATTCAACGTCACCAATATTGTCGCCATAAAAGGTCAGATAGAAAGGGGAAGGGGCTGCAGATCAGGCCGTGATGACTGTATATCTTATTTATTAGATGTAGTAGCATAATACCTGACATAAAGAAAGCAGGCAGGTTTTGTAAAAATGTATGGTTAGTAGATATAAGCAGATTGGAGGAGTACCTCTAGCCAGGAGACGACAGTAGGGCCGTCCCAATGAGCAAATGGCAGGCCTCTTTTCCTGGCGTCTTCCAGAAGCTCGTGTCTAACAAGAGAAGTGAGACATAAGAGAGAAAACGTTTGGTGAACATAACTAAATTAACAAAAACACAGAAAGAAAGGATGCTTTTACTTTTTCTTCATCCTGCGATCCCTCTCAGCCTGCGTGCCCAGTTTTCCCAGAGTCATAGTGTCACCGATGCCCATGTCAAAGTCTGGAAAACAGCGCAACAGTGTTCAATTGTATCTCTACATACAAAACACACATTGTCTGAATGTCGGCTTGCCTATGGGATACAGTAAGTATTATGAAATGTACCTGTTAAGGCCGGTAGAGGCTGAACCTCCCTGCATACAGCAGCAGTCTGCTCCATTCGACCCTTCTCCTTCTTCCCGAACAATCGGCCAATAGATGACTTGATGCCTTTCTTCTGCTTGCTGCAAACAGTTAAAACAGAAAAAGTTGTATTATGTAAAAATCTTCAAAATGTGTTGTTAAAAAGTTCAAATGGACCCATAAAATAACCTGACAGCAAGTCTGTACCTACTGATGCGGATTTATAATACTGTGTTGCCTTTTGAGTGTGTGTGTGTGTGTGTGTGTGTGTACCCTCTGCCGTCCTCTAGACTGCCGGTGAACTGGGCGAAATTGGTTTCTAGCCGTAAACTTCGGGGGGACGAGGGGGGCGATGTCTCACACTTGATAGTAGCTTTGTCCACTTCAACCGGAGACTACAAGAGTCAGACAAGAAACTCAGCTCAGTCAAAAGAGCAACAGTTGGACAAAAAAAAATGTCAGCTGTATTTGCAAACTCACCGCTACTTTCCTGCGGTGTTTCCTCAAGTCGCTTGGCTATGAAAAACAAAACAACATCCAGTTACTGATACAGCTTTTTTATTACAATGAACACAC
The DNA here is from genome assembly GCA_031216635.1 of Dissostichus eleginoides. NCBI lineage: Eukaryota > Metazoa > Chordata > Actinopteri > Perciformes > Nototheniidae > Dissostichus > Dissostichus eleginoides. Next base: position 16,485,989 of record CM062265.1, read on the forward strand.
TGCTGTATGACATGCAGAGCTCTGACCAGAGTCATGATGCCTAGATGGTGGCTGGCGTTGCGTGAGTGGTGTTTAGGTGTGGAGTGGCCACTGGTGGGGGGGGAGGAGGAGGATGCCAGGGACTGGGCGGTGGCGGAGGTGGGCAGCGCCCGGGGTCGCAGCGTCACGTTGAGGCCGTCCATGCTGCCACTGTTCACACGAGACTCAATCTCGTCAGAGCGCAGGTCTGCTGACTCCCTCTCCACCTGGATCATCCTGCACACACACATTCACAGTTAACAGACATCCCATCTCTTTAATTAACAACACACCCCTTGGATTTCTGTGATAATGAATGAATAAGTATAACACTACTTATGTGGAATCAAATGTATTTTCTATGTTTGTGTTTTTTTGTCTCCAATTGTTAAATTATTGGACGCATATTTCTTTGGAGCAATGAGTATTTGATGTAAAGTTCCACAATTATTTTTCTATTGTATTTTGATAATATATGTTACTTTGTATGTCTGGATTCATCCTATAATTGTTAATGTTTCCAATAATGATGATTATAATTCTTTTTTTACGTGTTTTTATTAATAATTATTGGTTTGGATTTTTAATTGTCACTTGTAGAAATTGTATTTTTTATATTAAACTATTCTTAAAAAAAAAAGACAATTTTTTTTATCTACATACACACATGTATGAAACATGTAAAGATCTTGAGAAATACTGCATTTACAAAAATATCTATTCATAGCAGTATTTCTTTCTCCCAGGGAGTCTGGCTCCTCTGCAGCATAATCAGCATGTATTTGCATCTCCTCACCAGAAGCATATTCTTAGGTGTCACACGAGGACCTTTATTACTGTAAACTGCAATACACAGCATCCTCTTCCAGCAGGAATAAAACTGAAGAATGAAGAGTCGTATCGACAAGTTATCATCCTGATCTAATGCCACTATCAGCTGTTGGCCGTCTTTATATTGCTGCAGTATCAACTTTCCCCTTTCTTGTAATTATTAGTTGTACTATCTTGAATACTTCGTTCTCCCTTTATCTGTATCCTGTTTCTCGCTGCTGCACTGACCCACTTTCCCCATGGGGATCATGAAACTGTCATGTGCTGTAATATAATGTGCCTGTGTTTTGTCACCTTATCTCTTCATTGATAGCATCGAGCTGCTCCTGCAGCATGAGAGCCAGAGTCTGAGCGTCAGATTGCCCGCTGGGGGAAAGCAGGGTGGAGCTGACGTCATCATCCATGTCAGACTCTGCCTCGATGTCGCTGCCGAGGAGGTGGCTGACGCTGCCGCGGAGAGACGGGTAGTCCTGTTCAAACACAGCGCACACCTGGAAAAACAAACAAATGTGAGCTTTAACATCTGTAGATGAAGTCCCCATCTTAAATACACCTACACTACATTGATCATGAATACATTTAATAATGCATACATTTAAAAATAGACATAAGGTAGGAAATATGTGGCCAGATGTGAGAAGACATGGATGAATAGGAAACTTACATCAGACAGCATGTCCATGGCAGCAGGTGAAAGAGAGACAGAGAGACAGAGAGGTTAGTAGAGAATGGCAAGTTAGGTAGCCAAGCACTTATTAGCAAAGCGGACATGAACTTAGATAAAGCATGTGGTTAGAAGAAGAATAGTTTACACATGATCTTATGTAAGTCATCTGCTTAGTGTATGTGTATGTGAGGAAGTGCAGGGTTGTTTTGGCCTGATAAAGACATCAGTAACACCTTGTTTGGGTCGTCTCTCAGCGCTGACATTCTGCCCTTCTGAGCCCTCCTGATCACAGTTGTGCTGTAGTGGCCATCTTGGCCCTCCACCACAGAGAAGCGAAGGTCGCTGGCGCTTCCAAGGTGAGACCTGAGATAATCACACAACAGCTTTCCATCAATAATGTACACAGCGGCATTTTTCAGAGTGTGTATATGAGAGAGCATGCTAAGAGGTGTACTGTGTGTGTGTGTGTGTGTGTGTGTGTGTGTGTGTGTGTGTGTGTGTGTGTGTGTGTACCGAGAGTGAGACACATCTCCAAACGCTCCACTGCGGCGTTTCAAGTGGTCGATTTCATTTCTCAACTTCTCAATCTCTCCAATCAGCCGCTCCTGAGGGAGAGATGGACATTGTGGGCCATTTATTCAAATTTGCTTCTTAAAGTGTAACTTAAGCAAAACTCCACTCCACTGCATTATTTTTATGAAAGGGGGGAGGGGGGGCTGAACCAGGAGTTGCTCAATTATAGTACATGTCCTGGCCTCTGATCAGAGGAGAGAAGTACCAACCAGTCAATTCAGGGTTAATTTATTTTTATAAAATAGGAGGTGGACTGAAATGATATGAAAGTGTGCCCTTTTTATCCATTGTAGTTATAATATCTGGTGTGGATTTTGATTCATTGTGTCCGTGACATGACAGCTATTGAAAGGAAATAAGCATTTTTAATAAGAAGCTGAAGAATCTAATAACAATATACATATAAAAAAGAAAATTGCCCAAAATCCAATTAAAGAAGTTGTGTGTCCTATTTATCCAGTGCAGTAATAATATCTGGTAAAGTGTATTAGTGTATTAATACATTGCTTAATTGATTTCAAATAATTGGATCAAGGGATAAGAAAGCTACTGTATTGAAAGAAAATGAGCCGTTTAACTTAAATAAATGCTACTTTTTCATTCAAATATAAGAAAAAAAAAACGAGGAGTGTCCCACTCGTCCAGGGCAGTATTACAATGCTGCATTGGTTTGGAGTCACTGGAGATACTTCTACTTTTCAATGATTAGTTAATTCATTTGAGTCGTACTGACCCGGGTGTGGTGGAATTCTTCAAGCTGTTTCTGGCAGTTCTCAAGATCCTGAATGAGGGAGTTCTAGACAAAGGAAACCATGAAAGAGCGTCAAAACAAATCTGTGTTACCAAGTACAACATGTGCTGCACTGTATATTCATTTATTCTGCGAGGCAATAAGATCTGCAATATGAGCTGCTGCTCAGATGAATGTATGTTTGCAGGCCTTGCCTTGTCCTCCAGGGCAGCCATGCGTTCTTTCAAATGGAGCTGCAGTCTCTCGTTGGACTCGGTGAGCAGACGATCCACGGTGTCAGACAGGCGCTTATTGTGCTCCTCATTCATCTTCTCTCTCTGACGAGCCTGGTGAGAGAACCAGACGAGGGGGCGGAATGACTTCAACAAATGTTCTCTTTTGACACAGACTCCATTTGGATGTATTTATGCAGCTAATCAAGCATGGATTAAAGGATGAAGGGTGTATTTAGCCCTAGATCACCAGCTGCCAGGTATAGGTCCTCTTGGCCAACAAAGGAACTCACAGCCAGAATGATTTAATTACAGTAATTTACGTGACGATGAAAAAGGGTTAAACGCCTTCCCTTACATGAGAAGTGCTGGGCTTAAATATGCATTCCACAGTAATTCTAATCAAATTAACACACACTTACACACATATGTATCCTCAAAAAGCCCTTCTGACTAAATATAGCAAATGATAATAAATGATATCACACAGGAAGTGAAAGAAATTTGCCTTGCGTAAATTATTCAGTCTAAAGATAGCAGCCAATCAGTGTTGTGGGGCGGTCAGTTGCAGCAAGAAATGTGTACTCGGTTCAAATTCATGCAACAATGCACCGGGAAAATGGAGAGCTCTTCACATGTGTGTCCATCCTGTGTGTGTGTGTGTATGTTACGTATATGCATGAAGGAGCACAGAGCCATGAGTCAAGGCGTCCAACTAATGTGAAGCATCAGCTCACAAACACAGAGAGGTCAGAGAATCCCTGCAGGGCTGGTGCACGCACACACACACACGCACACACACACACACACACACACACACCCTTCCCAGTTCTTGGTTCTTCTCCTCCAGTTGTGACTCCAGCTGTCTGAGCCGCTCCTCCACGTTGCCATGGCGCTCCTCAGCCTGCAGGGGGAGACACCTACATGTAAGTACAACTGCCACTATAAGCTCTGTAACTGTGCTCAATGTCCACCTGCATCAATGTTTTGTATATGTAAATAACTGATGCTCATCTTATTGCATCAGCATCCTTTGGCTATGGTTTCTACAGCTGTGTGTGTGTACATGTGAGTGTGAGTGTGTGTGTGTGTGTGTGTGTGTGTGTATTGCCTTGGAAAGTGCAGCCACTCTCTGTGCTAGTTCAGCTTCCACCTCTGGCAGCGTCTCAGCCTTCCTCATGGTCTGAGCCAGCCTCTGCTCTGCCATCTCCAGCATCTCCTGCAACTGACGGACCTTCTCCTCGCTCTGTCACACACACCCACACACACACACACACACACACACACACACACACACACACACACACACACACACACACCACACACACGCAAAGAAACAAGAGGGACATTAGTGCAATCACAAGAGAGGTTTAATCAGTGCAGTGCAGCCAGTGAGTAGAAAGGGCACATGGGGCACAAATGGAGGATGTTTTTCTTGAATTCCCCATGTGGAGCTAAACTCAGAGTGACCCTGAACTACACATGAACCTTTCAGCAGGATGTTTCTAATGCTGCCTCACATAAGGACTATAATATTCTTCAATTCCTTATATACATTGAAGTCCTTTTCAAGAACTGAAATATTAAATTGTTGAGATACAGAAAGAGGGAGCACATATGCCTGAATTCATATCTCACACAACTCCATATTTGTGTCACTTATTTGGACTGCAACACATCCTAGGAAGCCTGATCCTAGCAGAATAATGACGTGGCACATTTTCTAAATATTGATTTAGTCCTTAATGTCAGGCTTCATTAACTGATTTGTGAAAAAGCCGCTCACTGTGTTGTTGTTTTGACACTGGTTCCCTGTGTAGTATGGCTGGTGGATGGTGTGTGTGTGTTACCTGGCGGTGCAGCGAGTCCTTGGTGGCCAGTTCATTCTCCAGTTTGTCGTTGAGGTCGTGGATGTGTGTGGTCTCCCGCTGAGCAGCCAGGTAGCGTTTCTCTAGCGTTGTTATCCTCTCCTCCATATCCTCCCTCTGTGGATGCAGAGACACAATAACAAAACAAATTGGGAAACCATAAGAGACAAGCCTACAACAACAAGTATGGCCAAAAGACATACCAAGTGAACTTTATCTCTAGATGTATGACTTAATTTCCCTCTTTTACAATTTATGATACATACACACATCCGTATAAGCCTTCATAGTATGATGGAATTTTGAAGTTAGTATACAAGACATGTTTAAATTGGTAACATGTATGTCACCTAATGAAGAGAGCAGCAAAAATTCCTTTCCTTTGAGAAATGTCTTAATTTTCATTTTTGTATTCTGTGGAAAAAGTGACTATTGACAGCCGTCATTGTGCTATCACTTTACACCTGTATTATAGCCTGAAAGCATCTGCACTAAGTTACCGATAATACTTATAGTTATTTTGCTTTACCATCAAGCATTAAAATCCTTTTCGAAAACTCTTATCACATGTTTTGCTTTTTTAAATAATCTAGCATGTCAATAGTTACTAGTGTAAAACGCAATAACACAATAATGTGTTTAGCCATTTCTCTGCAAACATAAGAAATGCCAGTGAATATTATATGATTTAAATAATGACGATATATTTAATATATAGTCTAATTTTAGAACCATGTTTTTCCACACAAAACAGTAGGGTGTAACATTTGTGTGTCTGTAACCTGCTGTTCTCGGTTCTTGCTCCCAGAACAAACGCACGCTTCCTTTGCTCTCACCTCTCTCTGTTCCCTATGTTGTTTGATTGACAGTTCCTCGCTGCGGCACAGTTCTCTGCGTGCATTTGTGAGCTCTGCCTCGAGATCGGCCATGCGACCGCTGAGAGTGGCAGAGTGCTCGCGGCTCTGGACCAGCTCCTTGTTGGTCCGATCCAGCAGCTCCTGAAGTTCGGACACCCGGCTGCCTTCATCGTGGGCGTCTATGGAGCCATTGGGCAGTCTCTGTAAGGTGGACACACTGAATGAATCCCAAATATGCACCTTCTCTCAAAAAGTTATATAATGAAAAAAGAGCCACATAAAAGTGAGCGGAGATTATTGAAAGTTGTTCGATAGAGTTGGATGACCTAGATATGAAAGTGATGAATGTTATGCATACAAGAGTGGGTTGTGTGAGGTTAGGCTGCCATGTTGTTGTTTTGAAGTTGTTTCTCTTCTCTTCACATCTCAAAGTGCAGTTAATTCCAGGGCCTTAATTAAACAAACCTTCGGGGACGAATATTCAGACAGGCAAAACAGCGGGCAGCCAAAGTTAGTGGGACCCCCCCTTCCCCACGCTCCCTCATGTTCCACTTTTGCCTGCTCATGAATACCTTATAGAAACATAAACATACACAGAAACACTGCGGGGGAATAGCGCTGAATGGACTGAGGCTGTGTAATAAAAACACCTGGTGGTTTGTGCAATTGTGCATAATTCCAGTGTGGCTATAGAAAAACTCATTAGATTTACTCCTAGGGACTATGGAAACAGCATTGTACAGCCCCATGTGACGGACAATGTGTAGCTGACATCAGGTACAACATGTGCCTAAGGTGGTTTTAGTTACGGTTCCTGCTGAAAAAGACATGTTGTCATGATTTTATGGCATTTTGAATTAAAATATCCTCTAATTGCAACATCCCAGGGCAGTGACTGTCAGCAGGGCAGCAGGCGTTGCAGATAAATGTCCTGACAGAGTGTGTGTTCACACAGCTCACACTCTAGGACATCTAAACTACACTCTTTCTGCAAAAGCTTGCACTTTAGTCAATTCTTTCTTCATCCCTCACTCGTCTTCTTTCATACTTTCTTAATTGTAAGATATTGATTATTCCTTTAATAGGACTACTGTATATTGACACTGCTTTTTTAGCTTTCTATATCCTCAGACCAGAGAAGAAGGAGCCACAGTAAGAGGATCTTGTTCTGCTCTTCATCGGCTGCTGGCCTTTTCAGAGGAGGGCGATTTCCATCAAGATACAAACAGGCCCTACTGTTTAATCACAGGGAGGTTTGTTACTCCCTGAGGATGGACTCAGACACAGTTACATAATGTGTGCTCCTTTCAGGGCTGGCCTCAAAACATGGAGGAATGGGCTTGAATAAAAAGCACGAAGAGTCTAAATGCTATTAGAAATACAAGAAAGTTGATGGAAGATTCATAAAACATTTAGCTTCACTAGCCTAACGTGTGTATGTGTGTGTGTTAATAGTTGTGTTCATGTGTGGCGGAAAGACAGAAATATGATGAAAAGACAACTACTGACAGCCAGGGAGAATAGTTTAGGCTGATATAAGATAAGGCACAGAGCAGAAAAACAATCACACAGCAAGGAAGACCTTCCATGTAGGTTTGGATCCATCTGTTCGCTCCAATGAGTCACCATCCTTCCTTTGTCTCACCGTGTTCAACTGCAATGTGAATTAAAAAGAAAAACACACAATGAGCAAACTCACACATTTACTGTCTATGAATCCAAGAACAAAACTTAGTTCATTAACTGGAAGCCTGGCTTTCTGGCTGCCAGCATGCTCCAGACATGACATATTTTACATAACTATAAATATGAATTATGCTCAGATTAGAGGAGGGAGGGGGGCTTCTGTGGGGGTCTGCTCCTCTTATAAAACTGTGAGATCAGTGGCAGCTTTGACTTTAAATCTTACATAACCCACTGGGAGTCTGCTTTAACTGAGCCTGCTGTGAATATTAAACTTATTTGTTATCTTTATAATGATGTCTTTATTGACATGTTTTAATAAAATACTACAGAAAGATGTGGGTGCTTTGTGTCACCCAGTGCAACACTTGAAGCATAGATCAAATCAGACTGGAGGCCTCAACAGATGTCTACAAGGGACCGAACAGATGTTTCACTCACCAATAACCACACACAGTCACGTACGTACGCACACACACACACACACACACACACACACACACACACACACCACACACACACACACACACACACACACACACACACACGATTGTTCACACACATCCACACACCTTACCTCCTGTGTGCTAGCTGTTAGCTGTCCCTCCAGAGAGGACACCCTCTCCAGAGCCACCCGAAGCCTTTCACGTACCTGCAAACACACCAATAACACACACATCGAGACAAAGTCCAAACCCTTGAGGATACACAGACACACTTATGCAGAAGCACAATCCTGGGCATGATTTAGAAACACAGGAATTTAATCTTGAAAAAGAGAGTGTTGTACAATTAATGTCCTTATTTAATTGGCTAGTATACCATTAGGGCTGTACAATAACAATGTTTTGACAATGTCACTAGAACATTTGAAAAACATGAATTAATTATAATATTGCTCTTTTCCAAATCATCTTTGTTCATGTTATGGACCCTACTATCCACACTCAAAATACAAATGTAGGGAGGTGAAAATAGTCTGTAACCAGACCTGTATGTAAGAGTACAAAAATAATGCAAACATTATTCAGATAATATTATGACCATGCGCAATATTTACATGATAACAATATATATATTATTTTAACACCTCATTTATCGTTTATAGTGGCCTTTCAGGACACACAATTTAGCTTTTTGCACTGGACATTTTCAAAAAGTGTGTAGGGCTCTTTATTTAACGAAAATGTAACAAAAAGAGGATTTATTATTTTTTAAATTTTTTTATTTAATTTGATTTCTTTTTTGTAAGTAACATAATATCTCTCAGTTTTCCATCTACTCCCATTTGTGACTTAATTTGCTGTGTGCTGTCAATGCTAACTCAAGACTTCCTCCATGTGTTTCACATTAAAAAAACTCATGATGTGCTGAGTTTCATGAACAGCTCTACTAAACCAAACTGATCAGATTTCTGAAGGAGGACAGCAAGTCTATTGATAGAGTAGGAGTCACATGTCATCAAAACACCTTAATGCAATGTGTGTATGTTTGTGTATATCCACCTTTTCATCCAGAGCCTTGTGGTGTTCAAACAGCGACTTCAGAGCTTTGAGGACCTCCACCTCACTGGAGACTCCAGATGGTGGGGGTGCCTGTCTCTTCACCACTGTCATCCTCAGACTGCGTTCGTGACGAGACACCAGACACTCCAGGTGCTCCAACAGCAGCTACAGCACACACACACACACACACACACACACACACACACACACACACACACACACACACACATGAATGCATGCAACCAGCAAAGAGAATTTTAATATCGAGATAAGAAACATTGTTGGTTTTAATCAGCATCACAACACACACATACCCTGGTGTTGTTCCTTTCAGCTTTCAGCTCAGATATTTCTTCCTCTTTCTCAAGCAGCTGCTCCCGGCATATGTTCAGCTCCTTCGTCAGGGTGGCAAACTCCTACAACACACACGTACACAGGTTAAAACTGTATCAGTGATCAACATAACAGGCTTTAGTTTTGTGAAACTGAGCACTTATGCATCTCTAATCTGAGGGTGCCTACACATCTGGGCGTGGCTGACAGGGATTTGTGGCACAAGCACACTCTTTGACACAGAGACGCACAGGATGAGCACATTGCTAGGACCTACAGGAGGAATATTTTATCAGCAGGTGAGGTGAGGCAGGCTTAAATAATGGACAGTTCAGGCTTGCTTCTCCTAAAAGAACATTTGTTGTCCGAGGGAAGCTGTCTGGGGAAAAGCTCTCTGTGCACCTGCGATAAGAGGAGAGGACCGAAAAGGCACTGACTGCTATCGGATCTGCATAAATACAACCTTAGCTCTGCCCACCTCAGTGTCCGCCTATAGTCTTTTTGGGAGCCATAACATTACAGTAGCAAGTGCAAAAAGAAGTGGCGGTGTGTCTAAGTAGGCAAATGGTCAAGATCTAATTTACACTTGTGCAAAGTACAACAGAAAAAGGGTCAGGGTTTTGACTTCGCTGGTTCTAAGACATATCCACAGTGTGTTAACTGTGATTGAAGGACAACAATAAGCCTTAATGTGACAAAACTATGCAAATGATATTGGACATGATGTAATTGTAGAAGAAAAATCAACAGCCAGTGACTTTTATTCCTATACCAAACATGCAGCACTGATTATGAATGTTTAAATATATCTTTTGATGGTAACAAATAACATTATGAGTTGTTCTGATCAAAAAGCTATGACCCATTTCATCCTATTCTCCAAACAGAAATTAAAATGACAAGAACACAATGTCATCTTACTCTCTCTGATTATCAAACACATCCATAAAATCCTGTCTCCAGTGATGGTAGAGGAGGGACTTGTCATTATTATACTTAAAATAGATAATTCAAAATGAATAGCTGTGTAAGAAAACGTGTATTTCACTTGAGAGTCATTTGATTTATTGATATTCATTCTGCACGCTCCTTAATTTTGACAGATGGCTATGCACTTCACAGAAGCTTTTAAGCACTCCAGACTTCATAGCCTTTATATTTGAAAAACATGACCGATGAATGGTTTCTGGTTGGTTGAGAACCACTCAGTGTCATCAATAACATGTTTAAGGCAATCTTCAGTCTAGCATCTAGTCATTTTGTACCAACCGGTGGCAAGGTATTGGGTGCAGACGTAATTGTGAGATACCTTTGACTTCCATGTTACGCAATATCATCTGTAACAGTGCCATTTTGAGGTTGAAACAAAGAAAACATCAAGCAGTTTTACAGCAGAGTGAATATATACAATAAGCTTTAAGGCCTTATGGCTCAAGGACAGGCTTTTCACATTTCAAGTCATTATCTACATGCCCAAGTCTGTTGAATGTGCAGTGTTTGACGTCTATTTTCATCTCAGCTGTGTCCCACACTATTCAAGATAGCAGCAGCACCCTTTCACAGCTCCACAAACAACCAGGGATTGCAAATTGATAGACATGTTATGCTCTTATGGAGCAGTAAAGAGGAGGCTCCATTAACTTTAATAGATTTGGGAGAAGGCTGTGATGGAACTGCAGCACTAACCTGCTGCGTGTTTGGTTTTTACAGTAAATAAACTTTAATAGCTTTTGCCTGGCAGTTTGTCATTTTGGAGTGAACGAGGCCTTAAGGCATTGGGTCTCAACATTTTCAAAGTTGAGACCCCGCAGAATAATCAGACTGATGTGTTTGTTTTCTCTCAACATGACCCGCCCTAAAATACCTTGTTATAAACTGCATGCACAATTTGACTCTCGATCAGTAAAACTAATTCTAAGGCAAATTATAGGCAGTGTAATGTAAGAAGCCTTCCCCAGAGTAAAATATATTATTTCATATGTATTATGTTATATCATTTCTTCTCCAGAACCATGTTGCTAGCTCCATAAATAATCTTGGGTTGGGACCCCCAGGTTAAAAAAAACATATTTTAAGGTGTATAGTTCTTACAAGTTATCCTAAAATTGAATTAAAAATGTTGCAGTAGCTTTTCTGTATTTGACAATGTATTGACTGGATATCTGATATCTATTAACCTAATGCAATACATACACCATACACCATTACTGCAAGATAACATGCAATGCATTTGTAAAGATTTTGTGAAATCCTGACAATGTCATGAAAATGATAAGCTTCACCAGCCCTGGTCTGGGATTAAAGGGTCTCCACATTCTGTCTCGCTCAGAGAAATCACAGCAGCGTACACATGTCCTGACAGAAGTCTCCTCATATCAGTGGAAGAAAGGAGGTGAAATGTCACTCCCTGCTTCTGTCCTTCTTGTAAAACTAATATTTCAAAATCTTGCAGCTCTCTGAGCAGTCATATCTTCTTTTGGAGAATGTTTCCCGCTGTCCCAGCCCCTTTCTTAATCCACGTGCCCATTTTATTCGGTTCTTTCTACCATTGATCAGATTCAGGGTGAGAGGCCCACAGTGCTGCTGTGTACGTCAGAGACCAGGCCAGAGTCACACAGTTTCTGCTGCATTCTTTAAATATGATCTGCGGTGTGATCATACTGTAGCAGAGATTGGTGTATATTGGAATTTGTGTCAGTGTGTGTGAGAGTTTGATGGTGGTGTGTGTGTGTGCATATTGTTTGAACATCTCTTTGTGCTTTGTTAGCATTTCCTGTAGGCTTGGCTTTAGACCAAACTAATACCCAGTGGCATGCTCTCTATGCTAGTCTCAAACGCACACAGGCACACACACACACAAAGCTTTGTAAACCATCCCAAATAAATCTAAAAGAAACACACAGAAAATTGGAGTGGACTCTCTTGTATAAACATGCATGTAAACACAATGACGAACGGTTAGTCAAAACGATGAATGTCTAGTTTTTTTCTAAGAATATTCAGGATCAGGAACTAAACATGTTATATGGACAGCATTTTGAAAATGCTCAGTGTCCCTCTTAATTCGCCCTGTGCTTTTGATATTTGTCCTGTAAACTCACCTGTTTGCAGGTGTTTTACTTTATAGGTATAAACCAACATTGCATCAAGTGGGACATGCCAAACACATAAACAGCACACTAGAAAGCAGACAAACACACACACTCTTACAGACTTACTTTCTGTACACACACAACTGACACAAAACAAACTGGGTCTCTGTTGACTCTGCCCATCACACGGAAAGAAAAGAAAAGTCAGTGGAGTGGGAGGGGGCGGCTGAAGAGGGAAGAGAGAGGGAAGGAGCATCGGGAGGGAAGGGGGAAAATGGGTCAGCGTGTTCATTTTACTTTCCCTTATTCCACAGGGGCGCTCCAATAGACAGGAGCTCAGCCCAAATCCACCAACAGATGTTAGAGCTCACTGTCTCTTTCAATCAGGGCAAAGAGCCTCAACAGGCCACCTCTCACGCTCTCTAGTTCATCCTTTCATCCCTTCATCCCGCTGCCTTTCAGGATCTCTCTGCATCTCCCCTATAACTACTTCACTGCTAGAAACTAAAGGGAAATACATGCCAACTAAGTCAGAATAGCTAAGAGGTATGAATACATAACCTTTTTTAAGCTGCATTCACATTACGTTTTCTACTGTTACCTCCTCTGCTGGCTAGCGTCGCTAAATACAACTGTGATCTGATTTGTTGCCCAAAAGATAAACGGTAACTAAGTCAAAGTGGAAATCATTTGAACTTCATCTGCAACTTTTTGGAGCAGTGGCCGATGGTAGTGCTTCTAGTCGGGCGGCAGCGCTTTCTTGGGAACGGCAATGCCAGCGCAAAGGCGTTTTAACTCGTATCATGTGAAAGCAGCTTTAGAGTCTTTTATAACAGGACAGACAAGTGATATATAGAAAGTTTAACATATCACTGTCTAGACAAAATAAATGTATCTTTAATTTCTCATGAGGTCTAACCCCTTCCTCCTGGCAGTGTCTTCTGCTTTTATTGTCTTCTCCACACACACACACACACACACACACACACACACACACACACACACACACACACACACACACACACACACACACACGCACAAAATCACTGTACTATGTACAATTCAATCCTGCAATTGTAACCCCCACCAAATTCGTATGAGCCATAAGAAATCCCAGGATGCTTATTGAACCTCATACAACAGTCAGATACAGAGAGCAGCTCTGACAGCACAACGTCAACATCTGTCAGAGAGTGTATCACATAGAGCGGAGAGAAGGTTCTGGGGCGTCTGGAGTAATGCTGCTCCTCTGCCTCCAACCATAATGTGAGATAGCAAGTGGTTACCAAACAGTGCTGAGCCCAGACATTGTAAAGGGATTTCTCCCCTTCGCTTCTTTAAGCAGTTTGGGATTAAGGGATGGAAAAAATGCTGTGAGTGTGTGTGTGTGAGTGTGAGTGTGTGTATGTGTGTGTGTGTGTGTGTGTGTGTGTGTGTGTGTCTGTGAGTAAAGAGAGTGAGGCATAAAGATTGGAGTGCAGTCGAATACAAAAAAGTCCAAAACACAGTCCAAAAAAGTTCATTGTGTTGTGTGCTTATCATTCTGCATAAGATTCATGGTACCTATCCCACAACTTAATACGTATGAAAGTGTAGCGTATATTTAATACGAACACTAAGATACATGATGGGAAATGCATTTATGCAAAAGGTAGAAAATATACATTGTAAAGCAGCATAACACCACCTTCCAACAATACTGCTGTACAGTTTGATGCAAATAAACACTAAGTGTGAATTTCTATGTGAATGTGTGGGTACGCCGAAGGCAGGTGCTTTAGCAGTCATCACAAAGCACGTCATCCTTTTTGAGTTTGCCAGTTATTTCCTGTTTGTCTTTCAGCAGTAAAGCTGTTGGTGAAGAAACTAACTGTGAGTACTTTGAGGACCTTGTTCCTTAATTTATCCGCCTACAGTTCCTCTCAAAGCTCCAGCGCAACATGCAGCAGTGGAAAGAGCAGGCCATGCAGAATTCTTTCCTGCTGAAGCTGCCGCAGTATATCACGTCTCTCCCATAGACTGTATATATAAAGCGTCTCTCCTCAAAGGTAAAACTGCTGGTCAAGAGACCAAATCTCAGGACTAGAAATACATAAACACTGAACATGAATGAATTTAAATAGTAACATTTTTGGATCTTTTGAGTTATATCTGGTATTCAATTTGATACAGTTTGTTTGTGTTTCTGAGGTAGTGGCTGTGTTTTGTTGTTGGTCTTATCTCTTTTTAAATGTTCTCAGGAGTTTCTTTCAAATGATCTGAATGACAAAACTACAAAACTTAATTAGAAAACTGCACAGAAAAAAGCATCTCTTTTAATGAATACACTGAGTTACTAAATGATTGCTGTGAAGGCAGTGTTGCATTGTGTCAATAATCATTTAAAGCATCAATCAAATAATCCCTCTTTAAAACTGTGATCATTGTCTCTTTTATAAGACAGGTATCTCAGATAAAATGGGTGACATGACAGCGTTACTGCACAATTACCTTTAAAGTGTACTCCAAAGAGAACCATTAGGTGTACTGTGCATGTTACCACACAATCTGTTGTGTTATAAACACTTTTTTTCACATGTTTTTTCATCAACCTTCTGTTTGCTTTCACACGCCGTATAACTCTTAGCAGGAGCTTACATTTTGTTCTCTACACTACAGCATGCTGAAGGTAATTCGGGAAAAAACAGGAACACACTCACAAAAGTAGATCCACACAATGCAGGGCGATGAAAAAGCGGTTACAGATTTACTACCCTACTCACCAACAACTAAAGGGATGCATTGAAGATAACAGATCCTACATTTAAAAGAACCCACTGAGCAACAAACAGCCCTATAACTTCATGGCAACTTCTTCAATGTCTGGGTAGATCAACAAGACAGGATACTAAAGCCAAAACAAATATCAATCGATGTCTGCTAAAGCCCGGGAAAAGTGACAGTGACAGCGTTTCTGCGAGCATCAGTTGGTGGGAGAGAGGAAAACATGTGACTAAGCAAGAGAGCAAAGAAAAGGAAACTGTAAACATGGCTTTTAACTAATTCACTCATTGTATGATTCACAGGACAGGGTTGGGGTACGTGATATCATTTATGGTAATCTGAGGATGCTTACGGCCCAAATGCACCAGCAGTGAGACAGTATTTAGCATTTTGGAAAGGCCAGCAGTCTCTCTGCTAAAGTGAATTCAGCATGTTCCTTGAGCACAGAAGTAGGCGTTAATTAGCAGTACTGGCTTACTAGAAGTACTGCTTCCTGTCTTTCCTTCTGTCATCCAGAAATAATACCAAAAAACAAGTCAGTTATAGGAAGTACTAAGTTGAGACTTTCACTCGGGTATCTCAGCAGAGTTTGACAGATTTAACTCCATATTGTATTGTGACCCAGAAAACAAGTGCAGGAGTGTGGTGCAGTTTTGACAATGCAGATTCAAACAGGGAATTCTTTAAAAAATAAGAAAGACTTCACCAATGAACCCACAGAAATGATCCGTTACTGTGGAGAGGCAGAGAAGGAGGAGTAACCTCATGAGAGATCTCATACAATGACTGAACTTCTTTTCACTTGCGCCCACCAAAAGACAGTAAATTGACTCTGATGCAAATCTCTGTAATTCACTAAGGAGTGCCAAAGTGAAGATGAATGCAGGGCCGGGGAGCGGAGAATGAGTGGGTCCCCGGGGAGAGTCAGATATCACAGCTCTGTAACTCTTCACCACTGCAGAGAGAGCGAAGGCGGAGAACAGCAGAGAGGTGGACTCGACCTTTCTCTGACAAATCTTACACACACACACACACACACACACACACGCACACACGCACACACACACACACACACACACACACACACACCACGACAACACCTTGCCTGGGTGTTGGCCCAAGTAGGCAGTGAGTAATCTGTTGCCATGACACCACCCCGCACACTGCGGTTGTAGCCATGGCAACTGCTCATTAGGGAGTGAAGTGTTTGAGCAGCATGCAAACTTCTCATCAGGTGAACACAGATGCACATCCAGACGCTGAAACACAAGCATGCACAAAGCTGCTGAGGGATGTTCCGTCTGTGTGAGGATGTGACAGCTCTCTAGGCCGGCGGGGGGGGAGCCGCTGACTGCAGCGCTCGACAGATCTCCGCCCTGACTGCAGGAACTACTCTCTATGCAAACTTTTCTTATAGCATCTCCTTTCAGAATGCAAAACATAGAAAGTAAATAAGAAAAAAATATCTTCATGGTTGAGATAGGTGTTGTAAAAGCAGACATCTGCATAATCATTGTAAAGGTGGAAGAAGTACTCAGATGTTGTACTTAAGTAAAAGTAGAATCAGAATCAGAATACCTTTATTAGTCCCACAGAGGGGAAATTTGCATCGTTACAGCAGGAAAGAGCCACAGACAGCTTAATGTTACATATACTAAAAAAAAGTACCAAGTTATGATATAATAAAACATATAATTAAAAAAAAAAAAAAAATTTCAAAATACAAATCCTGTAACAGTTCTTAGGATTTAGCAGCCAGGTATATATTACACAGTTATTAATGGCATATGTATATAATGTATATATTGCACATATAGCACATATTGCACATAGTTTGATGGTAAATATCAAAGTGTAGGAATACTCTGTTACAGGTAAATATCCTGTATTCAAAATGGTACTCAAGTAAAAGTATTAAAGTATTTGAATCAAAATATACTCAAAGTAGCGAAAGTCAAAGTACTCATTATGCAGATTTGCCCATTTCACAATCATATATTTTATGTTTTGATTATAATTATTGATGTGTTTATCAACGCTGGTAAAGGTTCAGGTTCAGATTCAGGTTATTTATTTGTACCCGTAGGTAGATTCTGTTTGCAGAGAAAAAGACAAGGGTTCCATCCTGACACTAAAAACAAACACAAACAACAGACACATCTCTAATAAAAGGACTAGTAAAAGTACAAGTATACCCTGCTCAACCAAATCTCAAAATATTTTAAAAACATTTTAAGAAGGAAAACACTAGTACAAACATGGACATTCAAAATTCACAATTAAATAAATAAATAAATAGGCATCTGTGTGGCGCTCCTATGATGTGTTAATTTGTGCAATAGCTGCTGGGATAAAACGGTTTTTATACCGCTTCGTTCTACTCCTTGGGACAAGTAACCTCCGGCCCGAAGGAAGAAGCTTAAATTCTGAGTGCAGAGGGTGGGAGTTATGGTCTAATATGGAGCTGGATAACCGCTTTAACTGCCTGAGGTACAGGGTCTCCAGGTTTAGCTGTGGCTCACCAATCAGTCTGCTGGACCACTTTACGATCTGACTCAGAGAGTTTCTGCTCTTTAAAGTCAGGTTACCAAACCAGGACATTAGTGAAAAAGACAGAATTGACTCGATAAAAGCACGATAAAACATGATCATCACGGTTTTGTCAATGTTAAAATAGGACAGTTTCCTAAGACAGTACAAACGCTGGTGCCCCCTTTTGCACACAGCTTCACAGTTTGGATCAGAGCTCAATTTCAAAGGTGGAACTAATTGTAATTACTTACTTTACTGCAGGGTAGCTTGGGAATTTAATCCAGGTGTAACTAAACTCCTATTTAAGTGTTGATCATATTGTTTATCATTAATCCATATCTGTAAAGAAACTAAAGGTACTACATAAAAGGGGTGAAGTAATTACAAAGTAACATTAAATGGAAATACTCAAGTAAAGTGTAAGTACCTCAAAATTGTACTGAAGTATTGTACTTGAGTAAATGTACTTAGTTTACACCAGTGATCCATTGTGAGTCAAATCAGCGTGAAGCACAAGTGAAGCACATTAGTGATCATGCATAACTGACTGAAACCGCACCAGCTCTGGACTCACTAGTGAAGCGATGATAACACAACAGCAAATGCGATTGGCGTGAATACAATTTGGTAAATCCCACTCTGAACAACTGGAAAAGAGAGGATTTCTACGTGAAAACTTCTGCATAAGTGAGAGTCAAAAAGTTCTTACCACTTTGGAAGGAATTCAAATGAAACCTGGGCCAAAACCCAATAACAATGTAAAAACATGCATATCAAAAGTTATTTAATACCCTGTCTTTTGGCCATAAAGTTGATTGACGCAGCAAAATGATTTTATACTGCACAGCTGACAACTGTCTCGCTCTCTCTCTTTCTGATTTTCAAATATCATTTTCTTATGGTTCAGCAAAAATAATTGTCAAATCCTCCTTGCAAGTCTTTCAACTTTCTCGCCTCCTCTGCCCATTGAAGGCCCAGAATAGTATCCATTCATTCATGTATCGCTGTATTCTTCATTAAAGAAAAACAAAACCTGCACCAGGAAGAGAGACTAAGAAAGAGAGGAAAGAAGATAGGGGGATACATCCTCTGCTCGGATCAAAGGAGATGCATAAAGAGTTTTTGTTGTGCATCAGCAGAGTATGTCTGCAAGCATGCTGCTATAAACATACAGTTAACCAAGCACGCACACCAGACACAGAAATACAGAACATTCCCATCAGTGCATAAACAACGTGCATATCTTGTGTTCTCTTGGACCATATTCTAAACCGATATGCAATTTGCATCACTACAAAGCATCAATCACTCACAAGTTGAATGAGGCATATTGGTGAAAAGGAGACAGGAGGAGGAAGAGGTGGAGAGAAGGCCATATCTCAGTCCTAGAAAAGAGTCATCAGCACTAAAATCAATACTCAGGCAAGGACACGTGGAGACCACAGAGAGACTGTGAGAGCTGAGACAATCCTTCACCGGTAACATCTTCAAACGGCTGCTGCTGAGTCCCTACCTGGTACATGTAGGTGTTAAAGTGGGTCCCATTCTGAAGGTGGATCTTCACTGTTGGGTTCATGTTGAAGGTTAAACATACCAGATCCCTCAAACAGACCCCCCATAAAAAGAGAGACAGAAACAGGTAGAGAGGACGAGGAAGAGAGAGTGATGAAGATAGAAAAGGAGGGCTAGCTCCTCTGAGTCCTGGTCCTCACAGGGCTGGATGAATCCTCTGCTGCTGCCTACGCAGTCTGCTCTAACTGCAGCCGGGACGAGAGACAGCAGGGACAAGGGTAAGGAGAGAGAGAGAGTAAAGAGAGGGTAGGGAGGTGGATAAACAGGGACAGGCAGAATAAAAGGGAGACAGCGGGGGTTGAGGTAAAAGGATGATTTTGATCAGAGAGGAGGACAGGATGAGACAGAAATGATGAAGAAGCGGGGAGGAGGAGGAGGAGGAGGAGCGGGTCGTAGTGATCAGCTGATGGAGGAAGGAAGAGGCTGGGTTTAGATGAGGACCTGCTGGGGGCTAAAGCCACACACACACACACACACACACAAACACACACACACACACACACACACACACCACACACACAGGCAATGGCACATGAACGTGCAGGCACTCAGAGGGAGTTTTAAAGTACCATTTGGAACTAATGCCAAGAATTAGCATGAAATTAAACGCTCTATTTCCTCCGAATAAAAAAAACCCAGTCACTGCTTACTCAACACAAATTCAAGAGACCCATTTTTCCTCCAGCATGACATTGTGCGCGCTGATTCTTTCTATTGATAAATGGCAGTCTGTTTCGTCCCTCCTCTCTCAGTAGGATTTCACAGGGCATGCACTTGACCAGAGCCCTGCAATGGATGTCATTTAACTCCTCATTCTTAACCTCTCCTTTTTTTTGTTTCAAAACACACATATAGTTCACTCTAACTCAACAAGGGGACTCTACTACAGATGATTGGTTGTAATAAAATAAATTCTAATGATGTCACTTCAGTGATCTAGGATTGAAGGTTTAAAACTAATGCTTTGCAACAGAAAACCTGCATTACATTTATTGTGTTTATTTTCAAAGACATGGGCATTTAACTCAAAGGGACGGTCCTACAAAAGAGGTTTATTGAATTGCATCATGGGAATAGTTTTTAAGCTTGACCCATATGAGCCACTTAGTGTCTCGACCACTGTTAGTTTGGTTTTGACCATTCTTTTTAAATGTGTCTCATGGGGGTCCCTGAACCTCAAAACAAAAGACCTAATGACTGGGTTTCCCTTTAATTCTGATTTCAGTATTATCAATGCGTTTTATTTTGTTCTCTGATAGTGCTTCTCACAATGGCACCATGCACTGTTTCTGGTTCTGATGTGCTACTTAAGATGTAGATACATTATTATGAAGCTATAATACACCAGGAATTATGTATAACTTGTACTATATAAATAGTTTGATTGACGACATATTTTTATTCGGTAAAAAACAACAACATTTAAAACAAATAAGGGAAACTTGCAAGCTTTATCTTGATTTTTGGTACATGTTTTACTCTTTTTAGGCATACTTAACAGACAGCACATACACTATGAAAATATGCACATTTGCCCACTTCAACTTATTATTGATACAGTACCTGACCCTGTATTGGCCCACGGATAAAGTTGACTCTAATTCCATTTCTTCAAAATACGACTCAGCTAAAGTGGTTTAGCATGGGGTGCAATAGTGTATCTCTATGATTAAGATATGAGCCTGTGTCTAATTAGTTACAGCTGATTTGACTGTTCATTAATTTCCCCTCTTTTTCATTCATTAATTCTCATCCCTCTATTCTCCTGTGCTTCATCACTCGCAGCGCTCACCCACACACCAACTCTGTGCTCTGCAGTCGGTAAAAAAACATATTAGAATGCTTCTTCAACATCACAACTATTGGGAGTGGCAGTGCATCAATGTAGAAAAAGAGAGTGAAAATGATTCCTGCCCACAGGTCTACTTTCATGCACCTGGTTGTCAAGGAAACTGGGTTCACGGGAGAGGGAGAGAGCAGAAGATATACAGTGAGACAGACAAGTCCCTACACATCAAAACATCTTTCAGTGAGTGTGTGGTGACTTCCAGCATTAATCTGAGCGATACTTCAACTGAGTAGCCGAACACAGCGGTCACTACACCAGCTGATTAAATGGTAGGACAGAGACCCCTTCTGGCAGCTCATGGTGCTCACACAAAGAAGTAACAAACCAACTTGTCATATCTACATTTTCTCCATACGGAAACAGGCAGAAATATGCCAGTGAGGAGGTATCGAGTGGTTTCCAAAGAGAGAGGAAGCTTTGAAATGAGTTTGACAGATTGTACATGCTCCAGGATTAAGTAGAAGGAACAGCAGGGAAACAAGAGGAGCCAGTAGGACTTTTGTATTCATGTATGGAGATAACGCCTCATCCCTGACATCAGTGGGAGCCAAACTTGGCAGATCCTGATTGTCAGAGTTCAAACAAATAACCCATTCAAACACGAACTGAACACACAGATGCAGAAACAGACTTTAAAACACACATGCTCATCAGCACTACTGCTAAGTCCCAAAACCAGACACAATTGATGCAGCATTTTCCATAACAGGATTCACAGAAGTCTGGGAGACCTGTGACAATTTGTTTTATCTGACAGCCTCTCACAGTTTCATTCTCTCTTTCTCGCACCTCATTCTCTCTTCTCTTGCTGCCTAACCACTTGATTACTTCTTTCACACTCTATCCACTCGGACACCGCCATGCTTTCTCTCTCATCCTCTTTCCCCCCTTCCTTTGCCCTTCCTCTCTCTTCCTCTCTCTTCCCTATTTTTTTCAAGCGTTGCTAATCTCAGCTGAACCTTCCCTCGCCGGAGAGCAGCCATTTTACATCATAACATAACATGGAGCAGAGGGCAAGGGCACCCCCCCCCCCCCCATCCCACCAGCACCAACTATCACAACCAATACACATCCACAAATGCAAACACATAAATACAAAAAGGCTTAGGTTTGGTTTTAGGAGTGGGGGGGGGGGGACGCTTTCTCACTAAGTTTGAACCACAAACAAACAAAAAAATTATGATCTACCACTTACCTAACTGCAAACTGTGTTTCATGATTCATGTCAAACTACAACAAAGATAAGAATGTATCTTTAACGGCAACAAATAAATGAAATGCCTCATGCAAAAATGTAACTGAAAAATGTAATTCTTGTCTCTCAGTAAAATGTCCATCAGTGTCCCTAAAAAACCTTCAGTGACTCCTTCAATTTGCTTGGTTTGTTTGAAAGTACGTGTTACAATACAACATCTAAAGGTATAGTTAATAATCATAAAAGACAAAGAATACCACCAAATATTCTACGTTTAGGAGCTGGAACCAGCAAAAGTTTGGCGTGTTTACCTGATAAGGCAAATAGTATAGGCCAGCAGGTCTTTGCAGAACTTTAAGCTAAATGTCACCATCAAAATGCTAACATGCTCAAACAACAATTCTCATATGCTGATTTTTTGCAATTATAACATGTTCATTGTTGTCTTGGTTCAGCATACTTACATTTGCTAATTAGCATTAAAACAATGTTAGCGTAAAACTGAGACAGATGGCAATGACATTTGTTTTGCAGGAAGCCTAAATAAAAAAAAAGTGGCTAAACATGTCAGAACATGAAGAGGAGGATGTTTTTTTTTTTTAAGCCCTTAATAATGTCTAGAGCCTCCTCTCAGGCATTTCCCAGCAGCTCCACCATAAAGATGGGGAGGCTGAGAGTCAAACCCCAGGGCAAAAAGTCCAAACTTCTTGCTTGTTAAAGCACTGCTAAAATTGAGCGACTTAGACCATATCTGCATTTCTATCTACTATAAGAGCTCCTCTTCATTATAAGGGATGAACAGAGCACATTTCAACTCAAATTGCAACTGTAAAACTGACTGAAGTTACACCTTTGTATAAAATCATATTGCTGTTTCCCAGATATCAGACTCAGTCATCACTCTGGGAAAATGTATCTGTCCTTCCCACCTTCCTCATCACCTCATTCTCCTCCTCCTCCTCCTCCTCTCCTCCTTCTAGCCCTGTGTAAAGCACCTGTGTCAGCTCTGCCTCTCTCCCCTGCTGTCCTCATCACTCAGTCGGAGAGCACGGCTTACCTCTCTCCCTGTCTCCTTCACTGTGTCCTCCTCAAGCTCCCAGTCAGCCCAGAGGGAAGCCTATTACTACCACAGTGCACACAATCATTGCAAATAACAGGGACTGTTTGTATCCCAATTGACATCTCAACTCTACATGCAGCACCTACTGTTCATTTTCCATCCATGTGAGGATATTTTATTTTCACATATTCATAGAAAAACAAGTCATATTGTACCTATTTAAAATAAAAATATCAGGGCTACATAAAAACAAAGAAAAAACAATGTATATTCTGGCTGATAACAAACACACTGCTACCACTAGCTCATTCATTCACTTACAAATACACAAGCTAATACACATACCCAGAGACCACACAAACACACACACACACACACACACACACACACACACACACACACACACACACACACACACACACACACTCAGTCCATCCCAGCTAGCTGCTCTGTTTTGCAGATGAAAGTGTCTATCTAGAGGAAAGAAGGAGATGCACTAAACACAGCTCTATTAATATTAATCTTCATTTTCAGAGTAAATAAACTGCTCCAAGGGTACCTCCTGCATAATTTTAAATAATCTCTTCCCAATCCTTCATGTAGCTAAAAATGGCTGTGAGTAATGAGTAGCCTAGGTGTTATTTGTGTGTGGAGGTCAGGAACGCTGCTCTTGCCCTTCACAGAGTGCACACTGCAGCGGCAGGATGTAACTCTACACCAGCCTCTGTCCTTTTTAGACTGAGAAACACATGGATGGAAACATTGAGGATCCGTGGGACTGAACACAAAGCAACTATGTCCATGTATAATCACAATAGTAAACGTGTAATTGTAAGAATACAGTGTTTACTGTTTAGACAATGGCAAGTGATACAAAAGAAGGTGTTTCACAGAATGATTGGACTTAGCAAGGCAAGGCGAGCCCTATACATGGTACAATTCCTTCTTTGTGAGATTTGTTATCAGTAGCTACACATATTACATGTGGGTTAATAACAGGCTGTGACAACGATGGCCAATCATATTCACTGCATTCACTCCTTTTATTCACAGTACTTTCCCCATCATGAGGCATTGAAAATGTGGGAATCCTAAGAGTTCAGCTGAGTTTTGTTCTCTGAAAATGATTCTGTTTAGTTTTGAACCAGACAACAATCACATTATGTTGCTCACAGCCACATCTACCTGTACTATTAATACAACGAGGAGCAGGGGATCTGTGGTGTGGTATTGTGGCTTTACAGTGACATCAGCACTCTAGTTAAAGATTGAGGTTTGAAAGATACCTGTTGTCTTTAAATGACTGTAAAGAAAGACACCAGTGACAAGAATATACCTTTAGTATAGTACTACTTACTGTCATGACAGACATTTTAGGGCCATTTATGCCTAGCATGCAGTCAAATCTGCATAATCATTTTATGGAATAATTACACATATTATTAAACCCACGCTGACTGGGATAGGACAATAACACATATAATAAGTAGAGCAGATGAAAAATAAAAAACAAAACACAGCGGTGTATATATAGCTACAGTATGGATTACACCAGGTTCAATTTAAAATGAAATGAATGTGTCCATGTATTTCTCAGCTTCTTCTAGTAGACTTTTTGAGTTCTCGTTACAAAATTAAGATGAATCTACTCAACAAAATGGTCGGAACAAAGACAAATCCATTAGTTTGATGCTTAAAATAAATAATACCAACCATATGAAGAAAGACCTATGTGTATAATGTCTTTAAAGCTGCAACCACCACGGGGGAAAAGGCTATAACTACTTTCCACAAAATGCTCTCATTTCTTGAATCAAATTATTTAGTGATGCTATTTCCTGTTCACTCCAGATCTGCTCACCTGGGTGAGAACGGTTTTTGTGAGCAGTGGCAAGGTAGAAACAATTGATTTTATTGTTTAATACTAGGTCCTCACTCATTGATTGAACCATGGGTACCTCCAAATCTCAAATCAAGTCTACCAGCAATATCAATTCATAGAACTGCTCAGTGAACACCAGCCTTCGGGAGTGTCTACACAGTATTTGTGATGGTTGCATGAGTAGAGATGGACGAGGACACAGAGACTCTTACTCTTACGCAGGTTCCTAAAATACTCCTCTTTTCCTAGCTCAGAACACACACACACACACACACACACACACACACACACACACACACACACACACACACAATGGCACCCTGCCCTCTCAGGGTGATGTTTATTCATATAGCAAAACATATAAACCAATATAGCAGGTTTAAAATGAGATCCAAGCTATGAGCTGATGAAAAGTGACACACACATAAATGTAGAGGCAATTGCAATATTGTTTGACATGGATTATAATAGTGTGGATCTTCTGCTATAACTCTATTATGCGTTTTAGGATGGGGGGTTCTATAGAGCACTGTACAACAGGATATATTAAGGCTCTGCCGCAGGGGTAGGCGTAGGAGCATGAACACGCACACAAGCAAACACACACACACACACACACACACACACACACACACACAAGTGATTTGACTCTAATCTGGCCCATACTATGATGGCCATGGTATGAAGTATTGCAGTGTGTGCGTGTGTGTGTGTGTGTGTGTTTGTGTGTGTATATGTGTGTGTGTGTGTGTGTGTATATGCGTGTGTGTGTGTGTGTGTGTGTGTGTGTGTGCTCATCTGTCGCAAGGCCCTGGATGATTTATTTATGAAATGTGATTTTTCTTTCTGGAGCTCTCCTGCCTTGTAACTCAAGCTCACACGCTCATTGCTCAGTCACTCAAACACACACACACACACACACACACACACACACACACACACACACACACACACACACACACACACACACACACACACACACACACACACACACACACACAGCGGTCACTCTCAATCATACTTTGCTGTTAGCCTGATGTACAGTATTTGCTCTACCAAGAAATGATTTTGTTTATTTTGGGATATGAGGATTTTAATCCTGTGTGTGTATGTACATGTTCCGGGGCTCGGGTCATTTACAGTAGTGTGTGTGTTTGTGCCTATATTGTGTTTGTGTGAATGTGTGTGTATACATCCAGTCCCCTTATTTTTTCCACCAGTATAATCCCTCACAAAGTACCATTCCCCCTCCGTATGACTCATACAGTGGCATCTCATTTTCACTGAGTATATGGAGGCTATTTATGTCACAGTGTGCGTGTGTGTTTTATCACATTTTAATAATAACAATAATCCTGAACTGTGTCAGGGACGTTCTGAATGTAGTTCAATAATAGCTGCATGGTTTTTAATATCTGTATGGTCAACTGGTATGCAGTGCACTGCTCAAGGCCAGTGGGGAAAAAATGGAAAGAGGAGGAAATATTTATGTGAGTGGGTGTGGCACGGATTGCGTGAGTAACTTCTCTGCCACTTCTTTGCTCTTTGTGTGTCAGTGTGAGTGTGTGTGTGTGTGTCAGTGTGAGTGTGTGTGTGTATGTGTGTGTGTGTGTGTGTGTGTGTGTGTGTGTGTGTGTGTGTGTGTGTGTGTGTGAGAGAAGTGCAGCAAGTCACACTGAGTGACTGAGTGAGCTCATCTGTTCTGGGGGTCTATAAATATTGTAGATGCCATGTGCCTGCAGTGGACCTTCTCAGCAAGCTACTGTATGATGTCATCCTGGCACACCTCTAACTAACACACACACACACACACACACACACACACACACACACACACACACACACAGCTGTGCTGCCAAAGCCTTATATCCATGGCAACGCTGGGGTGTGGTAGGTAGGGATGCAGAGCCCACGGCTGTTTAATGAATGCAGCAGCTCAAAAACCAACATCTTCAAACTTCTATATTTCCTCTTTTCCCTCAACATTTATTTCCCATTGTTTCCTCTTCCCATTCTTCCTGTCATACCTTCTTTACATCATATATTTTCCCTATCTGAAATATCCCTTATTTCTCCTGTTAACCATCTCTCTTTGACATTTTTGGCATCAAATTATAGAAAACTTTATAGTGAATTTACAACAAAGTGCAGCTGCCTGACACTGACTGGTGTTTATACTTATGGTTAGTTGTGATTCGTGTTGTGCCTTGCTTCGCAGGACTGCTATACATATTTAATTATAACTGCCCAGCTCAAGGTGATGGGACAAAGTGAGCAGAGGATGAGACATGCATTACATCCATTACAAGGTCTACCTGCTTCTTCCTGTTTGTTCCCTACTAATCCCTATAAACAGATATCTTCATATGAATGTAGGCAACGGGACAATCATTTTTGTATCGGAAGTGTTAGTTTTAAGTATGGCTACTTTGCGTAGTAGTCTTATATAATCCATTGCTCCCAAAGGCTAAATCGTCATCAGGAAGTCGATTGGTACTGGGATTGGTTCTCTACTGGTCCATCTGCTTGTACCATCCTGTCCCAGTCAAAAGGGGATTCCTCCACTTAGTCCTTCCGCCAGACCCACTAACACACTGAGCTGTTCAGCTTTGGCAGATGATCAGAAGCAGCTATCAAGGTTGGAGCTTCACAACCAAATGAAAACAAACAGACACACACACACATCGAAAGAAACAGCCTTAGCCTTAAAGTGGCAAATTGCCTCTTACAACAACAACTAGCATCCGGTATTACAATTTTAAGGTCCTTGCAGAGCAAGCAGGTCAAGTTTATACATCATGTTAATTACATGTTAGAAAATATGTTTACACTGCACACAGCCACTCACACACTCATACACACAGACACACAGCCACACACACACATACGGAGAGTTGCTGACAGTTGGTGTCCCATGGGACAGAAGGTGTCAGGAAGTCAACATCATCCCCTCCCTCCCTCTCCCCGTTTCCATGGAGACCAAATTTGCAGGGCTTTGAGAGGTGAGGAGAGAGAAAACCCTGAGTCTGCACGTGAACACTAACGGACAAAAACACACACACACACACAGACTGTGCATACTGTAAATGGTGTCCGACAGACAACAAGCAGAGATGTTAAGTAGGTTAAAGGACAGACAGATGTTCTGCAGGACAATGATGAATATATATATTTATATATATATATGTTGTGTGTAGATGTATGTGGGTAATTGTGGGACTTGATGGCAGCGTGCCCTTAGGGTGAGGGGGAACACCGGAGGGACGAACATATATTCCGTTGGGTCAGCAATAAACAAGCGCCAACTGGAACTGTGGTGTATTCCCACCGGGGTGTTGTGTGTAGTCTTCATGTTTGTGTGTGTAAGTGTGAACGTGTGTGATGACGATGCAATGCAGGTATGAAATGTCATTTATAACAAGGAGGGAAGGGTTTTCACAAATGACAGGAATAAAAATAACGTGACGACCGATTGTGATGATCTTCGAGTAATACCAAATGCCCGTTATTTGACATTGGAAGCAAGGACTTCAGCTTTTATAATTCTCAAGAATCTGGACAAAAATAGTATGCACAATTTTCAAATAAATTGCTTATTTTCAAGAATGAAAATAGATAGTGAATTTACTCTTGTAGAACTGCGTAGGCATTCCTCAGGGTGTGTCAGTTAAAATGCTCTAAATCAGTCAGACTGGAAGGATTTAAGCAGCTGTTAATGGAGGTTTGCCAGTCAAGAGCAAGTGCAGTTGAGCTGCATTAAGTGTTAATCTGTAACTGGCTGTAAAGATGGATGGCTTGTTAAACAGTAGGAATATTAAACCCTACTGATGAATACAAAAAAATACAATGCGTCCATTAAATAAATAGTTGATCACATGATGATAAGGATATTGCAGCATAATCAGGGGCTCCATTTAATTGTTAATTCATCACGGTCCATGTATATCCTTCTTCCTGCATTCTCTTATTATCACTTACCCTTGCTCTTCAATATGTTGAGTTGTTTACAAGCAGGGAGGTCTATTACTGTAATTTAGCAACCATGGAAACAGTAGAGAGTTACAGAACAAGCCAACTGAGGATGATATGTTTTTACAAAGAGTGGGAACAGGAACAAAATGTTTTAAAAGAAAGTTAGTGGAATGTGTGTGTGTGTGTGTGTGTGTGTGTGTGTGTGTGTGCCACATGCCACAGTGAACCCACCGCCCTAGCAATAAGTCCACAGCCAATCTGGACCAATTAAAGCACAGATCTGTATGTGTGTGTTCCCTCCAGGGTACCCCCCCCCCCCCCCCATTACTCGGCTCACGCAAGATGGCAGAGAGTGAAAAAAAGAACCAAAAGAAGAGAGGAAGAAGAGGAGAGATTAGAAAAGAAGAGAAGGCGATGCTGAGAGAAGATGCTGACATGCCAGAGCTGAGAGAACAAGACGTGAAGAGAGGAAACTGAGGATAAGATAGGAGAAGGCAAAAATGAACAGATCGCAATGACAAAAGGATGTGACTGAAACTGGAGAGGCAAAGGATGGAGAGGAGTAAGGGAGGATGCTGGCGGAAGTGAAGAAGGGGGATGGGAGGAGAGATGGCACTGTCTGATGCGAGCTGCGGAGCTTCATATGACCTTTATGTAACTCAACTACAGGCACTTCCTCTCTGTCTCCGTCTATCTCTCATTCACATTGTCTTGCCTCATTCCCTCTCTCATTTGCAAGAGGACACTTGCTTAATGGTGTCTAAATTAAAACAGCTTACCGCAGGGGCTTTTAGCAGTGTTCACTAAACTTGAGCAAAAAGGAAGTTGCGCCAGTAATGGTTACTATTGTAAACAGTAGTCCCAATTCAATTTTGATTCAATATTTACATTTTCTTCAATATATGGTGTGCTAGCTCACAGCTTCCTCACTAATAAAGCAGGAGTGATTGGCAAGTGTTTCATTATTTTGCCAAGGTTATGCATGCATTGTTGTTTGGCATTGTTAGACTAATATTTATCTACTTGGCGAAAGACCACATTGAGTAAATTGCATCAGACCCACATTAACTGCACGACAACAACAAAACGTAAAGCTTCTCTGTGAGCAAATTAAACGTTTCTCTACTTGTAAGGATTGGCTAGGCTTCCTGGCACTGTGTGTCTTACAGAAACTGCCAAAAGAGCTGTGCTATACACTCCAATATTAAATTCATCTAGAAAAAGAAGGGCTATAAGAATACCCTATGTTATAGATATGAATAGCAAATAGACAGAGCTACCATCATTCTAAAGACAAACATAATGCTGTTGACTACAGGTGTCCAATTATCCAGATCTAGGCCATTTCCAATTGCATATACCGGCGGCCTCTTCCAATTAAATAGTCATGAGCATTTCTCAGTGCACTAATATTCTTAATATGGCCCACTGTCGATGTATGTACAATGAGTGCACTACCTGAGGTTTAAACCAAATTTGAAGAGTTCGAAAACATCTAAGATAAAAATGATGTCACTGACACCTGAGCCTGTGTTTGTATATTTTAGGTCTACTTGGAGTGCTTACTTGGAGGAGTGGGTGAGTGTTAGCATGAGTAAATGAAAGGGCTATTGGAGTGTGGAATTGAGGGCAAGAAGAGACGGTGCAGGGCATAAGGCAACAGAGAGAGAGAGAAAAGAAAGCAGCTAAGTGTGAATGATGTTCTTCTTGCGCTGGGTCAGGCCACGTCACAGCCCCCATTATTCTAATGGGTCACCACAATGCTTACTGACCTTCATCATCGACAGACAGAGCTAGCCAGGCAGATGACAATGAGTGTTTGCTGCTCAGTTATTCATACAATTACACGATGTGGGAGCGGTCCAGGCTATTAGCATTGTAATTAGATGAACTATATGGATTTTACAACGCAAAATGTTTGCTTGGAACCAATGAAAGTTCAATACTGAGACATGTTTACTCACATACATGCACATATAAACATATTATCATGTAAACATGACAACATGTTCTCAGGCTACTATATATGGAGCTAGTTCAATGAGCTGATTTAGATTCAATGCACACACGCAATTGCTATAGGACATATGGACACATAAACTTCCAACATTTTGAGACTCCTCCAGCTCTTTTTCATCAAACCTAACAACAAGAGACTGAAATCAATCACATATTCCAATCAAACATAAATATAAGATGTTTTAAAGAATGTCAAGGTTTGTGGTAAAGTCCCATATCCTGGCGCCTGTGATCGCCCCTCATGCAGTCAGAGCAAAGCGGCAAGTACAGTGAACTGGCTGGGAGATATGAAGCATTATCTGACGGAACGATAGCTAACTAATAGACCTCTCAGCACACACGCTTAAAGCCATCAGCACTGATAAGACAGACAGCGAGTGAGTGCAAGAGATAGTGAGTAAGTGAGACTGAGGGAAGGAAGAAAGGGCGGGGAGCGGGACTTTGAAGAGAGGGAACAGATCGCTGTGTTGGTAGTCTTAATATGGCTTCACTGAGTCAACTCGAGGGTAGTCTTGAAGTGATTTAAAACAACAGGTTCTTGTCCTCAGCAGGCAAACAAGTAGACAGGAAAACTAATCAATCCAAAGATGATAAAGAGAAGCGGCAGAGCAACTTCGTCCCAGAACTCAAAGACACAGGGATAGAGCTTGTGTGTCTGTGAAAAAGTTTGAGTGTCTGCACCAACCCACACATCTGTGAATGGAGCTGGGAGTAAATGAATAACAGACTGCGGCTGAGAAGTGTTGTAAACGGGTCGTGATTTAATACAGAGACAAGAAGATCTGAGAGCTTTCTGTAGATGTACCAAAAAATAACTTATTAGTTTCTCCAGTATGTACTTAGTCTGCCTCAGATAGGCTCTACTCATTAGTGGGAAGTCGGTGTATGTCAACATGAATTAATCAAAGCCTATCCTCAGAACAGAACATATTCTGGTGTCTGGCTAGCCATGATAGCACTCTGAGCTGGCTAACATCTTATTCACAACATACATCTTTCTCTGCGAGACACACCTCCAAATCTGATGTCCTGTGTGTGTGTGTGTGTGTGTGTGTGTGTGTGTGTGTGTGTGTGTGTGTGTGTGTGTGTGTGTGTGTGTCTTATCAGCACAGTTGGATACTTAGAAAACCGTTAAGTGCTGACTCTGTGTGGGCAATTCATCACTTGGACCATTTTCTTATGCAAGAAATCAATAGCTCTATCGTCTGTTTACCAGGAGTAACTAATTGAGTGTGGCAATGATAATATTCTATGTTTTACAGCCTGGTACCCTTTTTAAAATGTTGTGCGGCGTTATTTATCATTACACAGAACTTTATGCAAATGTCTTGTCTGTATACCTGTATTTGAACACAGGAATGACAATCCAGTTCAACCAGCAGCACATAGACCAAAGTGAAAACAGAAGTGAATATGAATTTTGCCCTAAATCTATTGCTTTGCTATAGGGTTCATAGCACTTTGTTTTATTGACTCATGTTTTCACTTCCAAATGGGTGGTTTAGATATGAAGATGAAAGCTAAACAGAGATAATTATTATGAGACTGTGTAGGTACAGAGCATTAAGAATTTTTAAGCTAGTTTTAGTTTAACGGACCACAACTTTACTTTTTAGGTTGAATCTCAGGCCCCTCTTCAATCTTTGTTTCAGCTCACCCCGACAGTATGTTCAGTAAAACACCCTGACAAGCTCACAGTACACTTCCTTAATAACCAAACAAAAGACGAAGCTAGCAAATAACTGGTAAACATATAGCGTTTAGCAGCTAAATACACAAACATCACCCACAGGAGTCAGTGAAGTGCAAAACAGCGCCAAGTAGAGTGGAGAGACTTGTGCTCATGTTGATGAGTGTGTTTCTGTTGTTTCACTGTACCTTTACTAAGACTTTGTGGAATAATGTAATGCATAGAATTAGAAAATCTATTTAGAATTGATCTTTGTTGTTGTTTAGATAATTGAATGCCTTTTTAAAAATGTATGTTATAAATCGTAAAGCTTTACTAGCAAAATAAATACAGTATTCATGCCAGAACATTTTAAAAATGTGTCTAAGAGTGATGTGACTCAGATACCAACAAACTATGTGCAATATGTGCAATATATAAATGCCGTTAATAACTGTGTAATATATACCTGGCTGCTAAATCCTTAGAACTGTTACAAGGTGTGTATTTTGTATTTTGTAAATTGTGTAACTTGCTGCTGTTAAATACCAACCACCTATGTGCAATATGTGCTAGATGTGCAATATATATAGATGCCGTTAATAACTGTAATATATACCTGGCTGCTAAATCCTAAGAACTGTTACAGGATGTGTATTTCTTTTAAATTATGTAACTTTTAATTTTTTATTATATTTTCTATTATATCATAACTTAGTACTTTTTTTTAATGCATGTCACATATTTAACATATGTAACATTAAGCTGTCTGTGGCTCTTTTTCCTGCTGTAACTACGCACATTTCCCCTCCGTGGGACTAATAAAGGGATTCTGATTCTGATCCTAATCTGTCATTTTCTATCTCCTTCTCGAAACATGGGGCCTCATGACTTAAATCTTACCTGGGGACAGTAAAATATGGCACAAAATCTCTATAAATAACATATTATATAATATCAACATTATTCTAGAATGGTTCAATGTCACACACAAATGTATGATCCATACCCTGTAAACCAAATAAACAAAAATAAATAAAAGTATAATTGTGCTCTATAGCCTATGCACACAAGATGCCTATGCGCATAGAGAAATATATGCTTCACTCGAGCCATTAGGTAAATACAGTACTGACATAATTGTCCTACCACTGTGTCCTTTTATCAAATACTGCAATTCATTTACACAACTCTCACAAATCTCTCTCTTTTAAGAGTGTGTTTGTGGGTGTTATTGACAGTCAGCAGCAGGGAGTATGTGCGATGTTGTGAGACACTGACAAGCTGTATTTCATGGAGCAGATGAAGCATTTAGATTTTCTTTAAATCCCTTTAAGGGTCCAGCAGGGTGTGTGTGTGTGTGTGCGTGCGTGCGTGCGTGCGTGCGTGCGTGCGTGCGTGCGTGCGTGCGTGCGTGTGTTTGAATTTGTGTGCGATTTGGTGTTTTTGAGGATCCGGCTGTTTTCATGTTTAATTGTTTTTTCCTTCTGTTTCTAAGCATATGATGGTCACATTAGAGTGTATGCCCTTGAAGTTCATAACCTTGAGCTTTGAGACCCTTTCCTACTTTTTCTAAGACACACATTTGGCCTTCCTCACCTCTACACCCAAAGTCCTCAGATGCCTTATCTTCCATTCTGGGGGAGTCGCAGCACGGAAAGTGAACTGACAGAGTTCCAATAGTGTAGTTGTTAGACATGGCAGGGCTGCTGTGGGCTTAACTGCAGGGTGGAAAACTTCTTCTCACATCCCCTTGCTCCTGCTCCTCTTCCTCCTTTCTCTCATTCGGTCCTTTCCAACCCCCCTCCTTCATTACTCTCGCTATCCCCTCTGGTGGTCCTGCAACTCCAATCACTCTGCTCTTATTACCAGGGAGAGGGAACACACACACACACACACACACACACACACACACACACTCTCTGACTGTTCATACTCCCCATCACCAGAGCATGTCCCTCGCTGCTGGGGACAGTCAGGTATGCTTGATTCTGCTTTTTTTCCTGAATCCTTCTGTCTCTTTTTGCTAAATCTAACTCTATATGTGTCTCTCGCTCTCTCTTTTACTCTGCCTCTTCCTTCCCTCACTCTCCTTCTCTTTCCCGGGTAGCCAGGGGGACAAATTGGCGCCTGGCTGAGCTAAATGTGCCTGGTGCTGAGAGCCAGATGGTACTGGCAGAGTGATGGAGGGAGCGAAGGATGGATGCTCTAAGAGATGTAGCGCAGAAGCCATGGTGTGGCAGGGCAGCGTGGGGGAGCTAGCTTTGCACACTAATAATCCATTAGTGCTCAGGGGCCCGAAAGCTGTGCAC
This sequence comes from Dissostichus eleginoides, assembly GCA_031216635.1. Lineage (NCBI taxonomy): Eukaryota > Metazoa > Chordata > Actinopteri > Perciformes > Nototheniidae > Dissostichus > Dissostichus eleginoides. The sequence goes on from CM062265.1 coordinate 16,521,204, forward strand.
AAGCCATTGCCAGTAGCTTGTGCTTGAATCAAGACTGGAGAACATAGATGAGTGAACTTCAGAGTAGAGGAAAAGAGACTGACAGTGAGGTAAAGCTGTCTGGATGCAGCAGGAGCCAAAGAGAGGAAAAGGAAGAAACAGAGAGGTGTGATGTCAGTCAGCTGCTGGCAGGAAGATATCTTGTTAATTGGATTTACATCTCACTTCTTTCTGAGGTCATTTGAGTTTCCCTCTTTCTCTCTTGCACGATTATGGGATCTGTCTGCTCAAAGTTAGGTGCAGAAGATCTTTGAGTGATCTAACAAAACGAGGGGTTATGCATTAGTTAGTCATGAGTATAACGTCAATTTCCAAAATCTGAGAATGTAGCAAAATAGCAAAAAAAGTGTGGCACAAGCAGGTACACCATCATACTGGATTTAAATAAACCCCAAGGTTAGCTAACTGAGAGGATGAAAGGGTGAAACCAAACTTTCTGATAAATCATGTCATTTGTGTTTTCCAACTTGTAAAAATGTGTTTACCTAAATATAAAGTGATTGAGAAAATGTATTAAAAAGTTTGGCTTGTTTACATCCGGCCCTGTTCTGTCCAACTGCTTGTGTTTCTTTCTCCATTTTTTTCTCTTTTTAGCAATGTTGCAAAATTCCATGATCAACATCAACAGAAAATGTAGCAACAAGCAATAAGGTAATCAATGACAAATCTGACTGATAAGTTGAAGCAATAACCGAGGGCTTTGGTTATATCTTCCTGTCTTTACATTTCCACTTGGCGTAGAACATCCTGTAAAGGAAAGATGGTTGGGGCGAAGCAACAGTTTGTTGCAGTAATGACTAAGAACATGGACAGGACAACCCCCTTGGTTGAGTCCTTCTCCTTTTCTTTCAGTCTCATACTCTCTCCCATTTGTGTTCCAGGGTTACTTGGTGACATTCAGCTGCTAACTTCATACTCCACTTTCGCCACATCAACCCAAATTATAGTATTTTTTGCTTACATAAATGCAGAATAAGATTTGAACTTCAGCAGCAGAGCAATGAGATGAGCTAATTTTAAACTGACTTTGCCCACACTCCTCAATATTCTCCTATCAAGCAAAATCTGCCTCAGGCATCCATGCATAAGCAACACGCACCATGGGCATGCTAGCTAGCACACGTAAAAACAGACAGACTCAGGACGACAAGTAGACACAGCATGTTGACATTTAAGAAAACACGGGAAGTGTGTGTGTGAGTGAGTAATTATTTGTTGTGGATGGATAAAGACGTGAGGAAGAGTTTTGTTTGTACCATACTGAAGGACTGTGTTTGTGTCAGGATAAGATCAGGTCACCTCAACAACTTAGGGGGGGCATGGAGCTCTACTTCCTTCCTCTGCAGTGTGGTACATTATCTCTGTGAACACACACTATACCTGTAAGCAAAACACACCTCCAGTACAGTTACTATGATGGCTGAGTACCAAGCCTCTAAGGCTCACTTCTGCTGGCTCTCATTCAAATAGCATGAAATATTCTGCTCTCTATTAGATGAGAAAACTGTTACCATGGGATAGCAATGGGGATATTACAGTTGGCCCATATACCTCTTCTTTTTTTTTAAACTGTGGGTTGATTAAGGTCTATGAACTGTTTCTGTGTCTGTTGTTAGGCCTACATTAGTACATTTAAACCCAGATTACACCTCTTTAGGGTTCTATCGTTATACAGTAAATAAACTGTATTCCTCATAGTTCTCCAATGTTCTGCTGTGTTTCCACTGCATGGTAAGATTCTGCTCGGCCCCACTCACTTTCCTTAGTAGTTGCTTTTTCTATTTTATTTTTCACGGCAGACAGTACCCCCTCGGTGTATGTCGGGGGAACAGCTGATTGCTGGAGCGACGCTGCTTGAAACTGCTGTGACATACATTTAAATGGCACACTTCATGAATCCTTTTATTGGGCAAATAAACAGAGAAAACATATGGATTCATAAATTGTTTTTGTGTTGCACGCTGTTATCCAATGAGTAGTGTGCAATATTGTAACTTAATATTGGCTAGGTTTAATTGAATTAGGTTGCAAACTTTGTATTCATCATTACTTCACCACATCGACATATCACACTACAGTACGTCTCATTTCGGTATATGTGTAACTCCAACCTCCATTTAAACCAAATAACAAGTTAACTGCTGCCAGACTGTTATGTTGTCACACAGAAACAGGGTGCTTTGCAGAGCTTAAAACTGTGAGAAATGTGTATAACCTTCCTTCTCACATTAGACTGTGTTGGCTGTGGGCTAAGGTCAGCTGCAGGAAGGGACAAGAACTGTCTGAGGACCAGATAATGGACTACTGGGTTATTGATGAGTTGGATAAACAGAGTGTGAAAGAATGAGACAGATATAGAAAGAGAGAACAAGAAAGGAAGAATGATTTGGGGCGGAAGGAAGAAAATAGACCAACAAGCAGGTTATGCATGTGTAGAATTGTTTCAGTGTGGACGGACGGGTTAGAATTTAGAACTGGAGTCAGGAGTTGTTTTGTGACGTGCAGTGTGTCTGTGTGTTTGTAGTGTGTTTTTCTGTCTCTCAGTATTTGTATGCTGGCAAAAATAGCCAGTGTTTTCTCTGACTCGAACAGGTGTCCAAACATCACAACACTCAGTCACACATCCACTAATCAAACACAACATGAAACTCACATCATCACAATATGAAGGCACGCACCTCTTTGAAAAATTGAGGATTAGAGGCTATGCTGTTATCTCGCAGGGAGAATTTCTCAACTTTGGAAAGCTTGCTTCCATGCAACACAAGTTATTATACAGCGGAATTGGTGGAGTTCCCTTTGAAGGGAAAGTTTGGATCTTTTGAAGAGGGGTTGTATCTGTTACTTATCCATAGTCAGTGCATTATGGTGGCTGACAGTCAGGCACGCCCCAGTTTGAAGAACCAGACAGGAGTTATTGCACAGAATCAAAGTAATAATCAGCACTGCTGTTGATGGGGGGAAGCCGCAAAATCTTTTTTGGCAACCTACTGTAAGAGAAAGCCCACCCTTCAAAATCGAAATCATTTTAATTGTATGCTGTATTTTCACTACATACACTGCTTTACCTTGCCTTCAGACTGCCCTTTTGGAGGTAAAAAAAGCTGTTATTTGACCTCTCAGAACATTGTTGTTGCTGATTTACCCCTGCCTCGGTTAGTTAGTATGTTTGTGTTATTGTGTGACTTTTTTTTGTTGTGTTTGTATGTGTTTGTGTGCAAGTTAAACCCAACACACATGGTGCTATGCTAGCTAGTTTCCCATTAGCTTCCAGTTTTTATGCTTAGCTAAGCTAACAACCTTGGGGCTCTTTACTAAAAATAAGTGAATTTCCCAGTCTGTTTCTTGAGAGTCAACCAACAGGAATTAATTATACTCCATCACTGGAGCCTCCATTTGAATATGGTACCTTTATGAGTCATAATAATACAAAATTAATAATAGAAAATAATAATAATACACAAATATATTGCACAAAAATACAGAAATGGAAGAGGAACGGTGACCTGCTTGGATTGACACACAGTGTTCCCCCGCTCTCTGCATTAAACACACACATGCACACCATGCATGCACAGGCAGACATACACACAGTCTAACCGCACACATTCTACTTGACAGTGTCGGAACAATTTTTCTCACACAGAAAAGTAACAGGCATTATGTGTGTGTGTGTGCATGTGTGTGCGTATACTGTATAAGCATGCATGTGTGTGCCTGAGTCTTTGTGTGCATGAAAGACCTAATTTGTCTATGGGAAAACCCATCTCTGAGGGCTGTATTAGAAGCATTTTGCACTGTAATGGGCTGACATGTTAATCTGAAACTCTATTCTCTGTTACTAATTAACATATCAATCCTAGTCTCTGTATTTGTGTCTGTGTGTGTATATGTGGTAAAATGGCAACGGCGTCCCATTTTTTACGATGCCGCTGAGGCAAACATACATTTAGAGCAGTGATGCAGGGTGATTTTGGATATGCATTTTTAACAATGACGACATTGGAGAGAGTTGAATTTTGAATTTTGAATCCCTCACACAGTTTGTTTGTGTGCGTGCATTTGTGTGTGTGTGTGTGTGTGTGTGTGTGTGTGTGTGTGTGTGTGTGTGTGTGTGTGTGTGTGTGTGTGTGTGTGGTGTGTGTGTGTGTGTGTGGAGGAGAGACATAGATCTGACAGTTCTGGGTCAGACCAGTCCCATGGAGTCAGGGAACCAGAAGACATAACCAAAACAAAACTAAAAGACACAAACACACACACACACACACACACACACACACACACACACACACACACACACGTGCATGCTATTTACGTATGTGAAGATTACAAATGTTTTTTAGGCAAGAGGCAATGGAACAGTGGTTGGATTTGGGCAAAAAAAGGCTGCCTTGCCATGCCAACAGTCATACATCAGCCTACACCTTGGGAGCCGAGAGAACTGAACACACACACAGAAAAATACATCTCACATAGCCAGAAACACACATAGACACTGCTGACTGGAGGGCTACACAGGAAAGGCGGCAGGAGCAAACAGAAAGCTGTGATATTGTATTGTAGTCCAGGGCATAAACACACTAACCCTGGTCACGTGCAGCACAGCCTAATTACCACTGACACATATAGCATGGTGGGGTCAGCAAAAGCATCGCCAAATGCTACAACATTGCTCTTTCCTCACACCCAAACTTGAGATAATAGATACAGTATGTTAATTTTTCCACAATTTATCCTCATCATGACAAGATGCATTCTGCACTTTCCAAAAATGCATCAGAGCCAGACTATCCTTATTCGTCATCATTTCAGCAGACAAAACGGAAATCAAAGGATTCTCTAATATCTTAGTGTTTCACCCACTGTCCATTGCATCATCTCTCTGCTCTGTGGCTACTGTGGATATGACCACTGCTGTTTTTTGTGGATGAGTGTAAATAGTCATTCTGAGAGAGAGAAAGAGAGACAGCTTATGCATGTGCGCGCCAGTCATAATGTCTGCATAATGTCCCTGAGGTCTCTGACTGTATAACTAATACTTGTATTATTGGTAGAATAAAACATTACGCTGAACCAAGCAGGATTATAAAACAAGCATGACAGACTCTTCCCACTCTCTCTCTCTCTCTGACACACACAAACATGTAGGCATGTGTGCAAGCAAGCAGCCCAGAGCCATGTACACTAGCAAGCAGCCATGTTTCTTTCACAAGAGGCTGCAGTGAGGCTGTCATCATCAGCATGGTTCTCTCCCTCGCTCTCTCACACACACTCAGACACACCGTTCGGTGACATCATGCAATGCATTTAGACTAGAGGGTCAGAGGGTAACACAGCTTTATGTGCTGAGGCTTCATTGTCGTCACGCTCGGTGACTGCGGCAGCCCTTATTCAACTCTCTTTCTCTCAAACACACACAAACATAGGCTACACATGACCAAGATATCCTCAGCTTCTTTCACTCACATTACCACTGACAGGCAGGTCACCGCATACAGAGGTGAGGCTGTTGTAATCCAGATAATGATAGTGGGGCCCTGCCCTCCTCTCTGACCAGCAGAGCTCTCAACAACTGACCCAGACCTCTACAGTCAGCGGCATCATTATTCCAGTTAGTAAAAAACTCCTTCAACCTCCTATTCACCTTTCTAGCTACTGCATTACCTCTCTACTGGACATTTCTGGACGATCCTCATTTCGGTTCACTGCCACTCATGAGCTTTTGAAGTCGTATGTAAGTAGCCATGTAAAACCCTTTTTATCTTTACACTTATTCTTGTGGTGATATCCCAGGACATGCAGGAGTTTTAGCGAGATTCCCCAGAAGAAGAGTGAATCCAAGCTTACTAAATAAAAAGCTGCTCTGACGTCTGCCTTTTAAATTAAATTGTCATTTTCAACCTTTTCAGGTCTAGCTCTCACAGAGGTGCATTTGATGTGTTACCATGTTTCAACCCAACAGCACTATTATCAAGCAGTAGTGTAATTCAATTTGCTCCAAATCAGTCAGCATCAATATCGCCATGGCCGCCACATTAACCTGCTAGACAGCCCTGAGGCAAGGTGCTCACATAGTATTAACCGCCCACTTTATGTGCAATCTAAGTTTCTTTTATGGTGAAGCTGCTTTTAGCTTCTTTGCACCTCAAATGTGGAACAAATTGCTAAGACTCAAAACAATGCAGACTAGTATAGTTCATATCAGATTCAACATTGCTTTTAACTAAAGTTCCTTTTAATGAATTAAAAAAGGTTTTACTATGTGTACTTATGATTGTTTTGTTGTTTTCTTTAATCATTATATCTTGTGCCTGTGCCTGTGTAATCTGTAAATCAATTAGAGTTGCCTCTGGGTATGAGATGTGCAGTACAAATAAATGTGCCTTGCCTTTTTCCTTGCCTTACTAGAACATTATCTGGCTCTAAATTTACGTTGGAAACTGACTACTGGTAAACGTTATTATGCAATAAATAAGCACAGAACTGAAATAATTAAAGACTTACAATTAGATTTCAACACAGAGACCCTTGGTGCCCTTTTTAGGGCATTTTGTAACTATCCCAAATCAGTTTCAATGACATCAGCACAAGCTTTTTGGGTCATGGGGTTCAGGGGGTCTGACAGTCAGCAGCATCAGTACCAGAGGTTTCAAGATCACCACTGGTCTTTCCTCTCCTGACATAGGCCTACAGCATATATCGTTAATACTATGTATAGGCTACCCTTGAACACAATCTTATTCGTCTCACCCACAGCCCGACCCTTCCTCCCCCTCCAGAGGCCGAGAGCTCCTCACCTGAGGCAGCGCGGCGTTGATCTGCCGCTGGAGCACGTCCCTCTCGTGCAGCGCCCCCTGCAGCTTGGTCTGAGACTGGATGAGGGTCTCCTGAGTCTCCCTGAGGGACTCCAGCAGCTTGTCCCTCTCGTCCAGCATGTTGACCATCAGCTGCTCGAAGTTGGCCTCCTGGTCCGAGCCGTTCGGGACGCCGCCGGTGCCTCTGGGAGGACCGGCCGAGTCTCCCTCGCTGATGGTCGGCATCACCTCGCACATCATCTTCCCAGCACTGTGGTCTGGGCAACGCTATAGGACACTGTCGCTGTCGGGATTAAGAAGGGGATAAACGCGGGTTACAAGCCTGATAAACAGACTTACAATAACTGATAAGAGGGCCTATTAACGCCCCGTAGCAACCGTCAGTCAATGCAACCGTAAACGCGCCTTACTCTCAGTGCATTACATCTCGCGTGCAGCAAACGTGCATCCTTAAGCATTACATCGCCTTACCTAATCAGAGTGATTGAAATGATGAGATGATGGTTGACCTTTCATCCATATTAACCGGCGTTGTTTCCACCCCGTGAGCAGATCCGCCCTGCCCGGCGCGCCATGCACTCACATGTAGAAATCCCGGCGTGATATGATTGACAGCTCAGAGATAGACGGGTACGTTTGAAGGGGTGGTGCCTGCAACACGACGATCATAGTATATTGTCATGTAAATAAAAAAATCAGGGATAACATCCAAGAGAAAACGTTTTTATCTGCGTCCTTAGTCTTGGGGACAGTGAGAGAGAGTCTTATCTGCATCCGCCTTCTCTGCTTCCATCTCTCCACACACCGCCACCGAACCGACGCTCACTCCCCCTCCCACACACAGTCGCCCACACACACACACACACACACACACACACACACACACAACACACACACACACACACACACACACACACACATACACACACACACACGTGAATCTGCAGTTGTCACTACCAGGCTACAGCCCTGGAAATATGGGACCAACTCCCAGCGGTTCAGCCTATAAGCGTTTTGCAGTTTGCACCACATGCGCGTATATAAAATAGAGAACTGGAATAAACTCACTAATGTCACAGCATAATCTCTAAACCCTGCACTAGTATAATGCTTCTGCAGTTAGCAGTGCACACACTTGACCCTTAGCTGGTAAAATCATGTAATTAACTTTTCACATCAGCACCACTAAGCGCGTTCATGCTCCTGAGACATGATGCGCGTTCTAGAGGCATCGTCTTACCAAGCCACACAGGCAGACTGAGTGCTAAAAGTGAGCAGCGCACCCTGCAGGAACTGAGAAGAAGTTGAAGATTATAAATATTAACCGACATCTCTTACACTATTTGTGGCTGTGCAATAAAGTGTTTGATTGCCATCCATTCCACAACACAAAGGCCCTGAAGTATAACCATACACATGTGCCAGTGACGCAGAGCCACCTTTTTGTTGTTTCACAGTTTGCAATGTTGTGCTATAGTAATGATAACTAACTAACATAAATTGCAGAACGGACATGTAGCTTTCTTTTCAGTGAAATGTCAAAAAGATGGTGTGGGTTATGACAATTTCTTTTGTGAGACGTTGTTTGACAATACAAGTAGGCTAACATAGAAAACAAATCCTCAAACAACAGTGTTGTTTGCCAGTTCAAAAATTAATAAGTGTGAAGGTGTGAACAATATAAAAGCTTAAAAGGATTTGTAGCTGTTGAATAAAATATTACATTTTTTTATAAGCATGTTGCTGTGGCAGTATGGAATAAGAAATGTTTTCCCCCACCTTTCTTCTTAGCTCAAAGTTACTGTTTTGAATTATTAAAAACAAAAGTTCGTAACATTTCGATTAAATTACAATCTTAGTGTAAAGACAAAGTAATTAATAACCTTCATGGGAAATTTATGAGCAGACTTATGACTGACAACAGTTCAGTCATTAGTCTGGGTTAGATGCTGCAGAGTGTAATGTGCCATAGATAAAATACATGGCAATACTGTGAAAATGTGATGATTTACCACGCTGGGACACGTGAAGATGTTACGATTTCGTCCCTTCAAACGTGACAGACAGTTACACGGTATTGTTAACATGGCCCACCAGTTCAGAAATACCCGGATGTTGACAAGCAAGCCTCTATCACGACTTTTGGTTCACTATAACACACATTTTTGTGGAGAATACGAAGATTTTTTCAGTTCTTGTCAAGGAAATTTATATATACTGATATGTTACTAAAGAGGTTTTAGATTGGCCAGTGTCCATGTGAAGTTATCGTCATCTCTCGGCGTGAACACAGTTTTAAAGTTCCCATGTCATGCTTTTCCGGTTATTACCCGTCCCCTTGTGTGTTATGTAGCTTTTTCTGCATCTAAATGGTCTGCAAAGTAACAAACCCTCAAAGTACACCCTGTAGCGAGTAAAACTCTAACATAGAAAATTCCTCCCCAAAACGTCTCGTTGGAGATTTCTCAGTTTCTTTCTTTGCTCCACGGATGGGTCCGTTTGGTTCCGGGTACGAGCTGACGTCAGCTTGTACCCGGAACCAAATGGACCAATCCGTGGAGCCGTTACGTTACGTCCGCGGAGCCGTTACGTTAAGCCTCTGCTGATTGGTCCAAATTGACCAATCCACGGACTTCCTCACACACACACTCAGTGCAGGTAGCTCTGCTGATTTCTCATCCCTGGCTGCAGGCTGATAACAGACAGTTGGGATCGCGGCGAAATTCTCTCTGCAGACCCATTCTCACAGCGTTTATCAACCTTTTTCTTACTCAATATCAAGCCACACTTATTGTTTTTACTTCGGCTGTGAGTTTGTGTGTGCTCAGGATGAGTTTGGCTGTGTTTCGCTGTGTATCGCTAAACAAGGAAACCACACCTCCACAAAGCTCAGCGGCGATTCACAACGTCCCGACCAATCAGAGCACACTGTGCTCACAGGGAGGGGGGGGCAAGAGCTGCAACGAGCCGTTTAGTGGAGAGAGTGAATACTGCTGAATACACATACTTTACAGAGATGCTGTATGCGAAACCAATGTGAGTTTGGAAAAATGCACAGTATAAATCTATTTTAGTATACCTCAACAATGGAATTATGATCAGTGGAAATGGCCATGACATGGAAATACCGTGTAACTGTCTTCACGTTTGAAGGGACGAAATCGTAACATCTTCAGGTCTCCCAGCGTGGTAAATCGTCACATTTTCACGTCTTGCCGTGATACCGGGTTGAGATAGATAGAGAAAGGTTTATGTGCTAGAGTTTTTTTTTACAGTTTCGGGTCAAATTGTTGAAGAGCAAGTACACTTAGATTGTATTGGCTGATAGGTGCAGTTGAAGGTTTGGTAACTAACTTGAGAATAGATCTTGTTATTGAAACAAGAGATGTTGATCAGAGGAAATAACTGTTTTACCTGGAGAAAACTATATTGGTTTGATTTCCTTAAAGGTGAAATCAGTATGTCTCAAATGATAGTATCAATTAATAGGCTATTAAGATATAAGACAGTAATAGAGCAACATACCTGAGATGCAGACAGTTAAAGGTCTTGATAACAGCTCTTGCCATAGAGGATAATAACCTGAGTCTTCTTTGAATTTCAACAGTGCTTCCTCGAATCAATTAATTTAATTTGAGTTGCTCTAGGACGTGTGGCTCTCTGAAGTTTGGTTTTAAAGGCCTTGACAACAATGTTGTAAAAGTCATTATAGGATGCCATGGCCTGCAGCACTATCACACAAGACTAACATAGGTTACTGAACATAGCACTGTGGATCTTTCAGCATTTGGACTCTTTGGTCTGATAAACATTTAAGTGATATCTGCAAATGTGTAATTTCTCTGACAAATGGTTGTTGTAAGTCTTCCTGGCTCAGTGATGTCGGGGCAGCTTTAATGGTATGCATTAAGTGCATAATGTAAACTTGTTGGAAGCAGGGTGACTTCTGTACTTGCAGTTCCTTTTTGACATTGCTGTTGAGTGAAAAGCGTATACAAACAAATATCAAACGAACCATCTCATTGGTCTGGTCTTCAGTAAAGCCAGAATACGACAAGAAACACCTTTCTGAGTTATACTTTCACATCAAATAGGCAGAACTTTCAACGATGCTTGAATTTGGCATGATTAAAAGAAACAAATGGAATTATAACATAATTGAACTTGCACATGTTGTAACTGGCTGATAAAATAATAGGACTTACCCATTCGCGTCATTTGCGCTTGGGACGCTGGGGACATGTACCCACCACTTTTTGGAATGGCCATTTTTGTCACCACCACTATAAGTATAACTTATACATGTTCTGAAAAAAAGAGGCACTGGTGTTTGCTGTCCCCCTCTAGTTTGTGCACACAAAACATTTTATTCTGGGCTAAGCAGGTGAGAAACTAAATAGGCTTTTAAAATATTTTTTGAAGAGGGAAGAGTCACTGTGTTTCTCCTTGCACTGTGTACAACTTGACACGAAGCTTCCAAATAAAAGTGTTACTGGTCAGAGGAAGTGAACAGCAACACAAAGATATGGTTAAAGACACGTGCACTTGTTGAAACTTTCAGAGCAATTGAAAGTATAAAGGTTGTCGTATCCACAGAATACAAGGCTACCAAGCAAAACAACATTGTGTGAAACACGCACAAACTTACATTAATACATATATAGGAAAATAAATGTAGAAATACATTCAATATATATAATGTGTGTTCTGTTTTATTCTCGACTTATATCCTTTTATTTATACATTTATTTCCATATTTATCTATTTTGTCTTGTGTTTATTTATTCCTGTATTTATTTCCATACTTATTTATTTATTCCTGTATATATAAATGTTTTCTTGTGTTTATTTATTCCTGTATTTATTTCCACATTTATTTATTCCTGTATTTATGCAGGAATAATATGCTACCTGTTTTTTTTTACTTATGTCATGTTCTGTCCTCCAAACCTGTGTGCTCGTTGTGTGCATAAAGGTACAAATTCACTCAAAATCACATCACAGCAAGACCTATAGTTGGGCGTTCATTGCTCTAAAAACACATTGGTGGTCCAGAGGTCTATGAATTGGTTGATCATGCAGGTGCTCTTGGTTCAACACCCACAGGAGTGGGACATATTTTGTCTTCTGCTATGCTGACGTTAAATCTGGAGAAATGTACCCCCACCACTTTTTTTAGCACAGTGACGCCCATGGATTTACCCCTCTTTTCTAAACTTTTGGTCACGAGAAGTCAGTGTAATGCTTGCAATGACCAGCCGGTGGCAGTAAAGCAGCAGATCGAGAAAACGTCAACGATAATCTCGCGTTACTTGTAGCGTCACGTCATTCCATGATGGCTGAAGATCCTGGCGGAACATTTTTCAATTTCTCTCTCATTTTTCTTTCTTTCTTTCTACCCCGGCTTGCCATAGCGACATGGCAGAACCAGCAGGCCCGTTAAGCGTCCACAGATCATTTGTGTCGATATGCCCAAGAAAGGGAACAGAAAACGGCTGAAATTTAAGGCAGGGGACGTTTGTTCGGAATCAGGTAGGTTACTTTTTCATTAGCAAGCAAGCTAACTTTAGCCCGCCCACTGTTAGCACTCCCCGGCCGGCTTCCCTCTTCTGTTTACATAATCGAGTTGTAATTATGTGTTCAGTGTTAAATGCATTATAGTTAAACACGAGGACTTGCCAAGATCAACTTTAGTGTTTCTTTTCCAGTAACGTTATTAGCAAGAGCCAAAAGGAATATAACTGTACATGTAACTCATATGACAGGAGGGCTGTTAGTTACTTAATTTACCGCCTCTAGTGGTCATACTACGGTCTGCAGTGGTCATGTCATTTTATCAATACATATAACTTTTAACAGTATAATCATAAGGAAATAATTGTGTTCTTGCTAGTGACCGTTGCTGATTATGCTGATGCCGACCCAGCCGTTGTGAAGTCAGGGAGGCTGAAAAAGGCTGTTGCAAATGCAGTTGAAAAAGAAGGTAAGCTGATGTGCATTAAGGCTGTGGTACACCTCAACAGACATAAAGGAGTCTACTGTTGTGCCGTCTCACGTTGCTTGCGTCTTGGCCAAAAAGTATTATTTGAGCCATAGATTTGAACACAGCTTCAGTGATTGCAGCCAGAGACGACGCCGCACTGAGTCAATATCCTGTATCTGTGTCACGTGGGTTTCGCCCCCCCTCGTTGGGATGGGGGGCTTTTAAATGACTAGCGACAGGTTACAATCCATTAAATATTTTGGGAGAAGTGAACGTGAAAACAGATTATAACCATTATTATGGACTATGATTAGGACCGATCCTTTCGCCACATATTCACCAGATTAAATAGTTCACCTATTTCCGCAAGCCACATATCTTCCGGACTTTCCCCCAAATTACATTCTTCAGACGACACATCTGGAGAAAAATGTACTTCGCTTGAGACAACACTTCCTGATCTCAGCAACACACACTTGAAAGATCTGGCAACACAGCATATCATTTTCCAGCTAGCACCTGAAAATGTTTTCAAACGCCCTATATAACTTACATTTGTGATGCTGGAAATGTTTGCTTGTTGTCTAAATATCACATTTTTAGCTAAATAAATGCCTGGACAGATAATTTAAGTGCTTTTTTCCGTGTTTCAGTAAAATTACTGTGCGGCCTGGAAGCATCTCATGGTGCTGTAGAGGAGGTCCTCTCGTCTTCAGTGAGTGTCGCAGCCAGCGCTTTGGACAGCATTGATGACCTCGATCCCGAAGAAGATGGAGAAAACGAAACTAAAGATGCCAGTAAGAAGAAAAACAAGAGGAGAAAGGGTATTATTTGTTTAAAGTTTACTGAGAAAATGTATGAGATGAAAATGCAGGACCAAAGGTTTACATGCTTATTTTTTTCACAGAAAGCAGTGAGAGCGGTGATGGTGGGCAGTATCCAGTGGATATTTGGTTAATGCTTGCCTCCTACATTCGGCCTGAGGATGTGTGCAGATTCGCTCTGATCTGCAAGAATGCCTGGACTGTCTCTTGCACTGGAGCTTTTTGGACCAGGATTTACAGAAGGTGAGGTGGTTTTATTGATCAACTACGTGCAAGTCAGTGGGCAACAGCCAATATTTGTGTACAGGTTACTGTATAGTGAACCAAAAAAACCTCCAGGCTTTCATTTACTATTTTTTTTTGTATTAAATTACATATTAACAAGATAATGTTTTGAATGTGTTAAAATAAGTTAGCAGAGCAAATTGAGTAAAGTGACACTTTGTTTAATTAACATGTTTTCTCTCCCTTTCACCTTCCATCTCCAGGCACTACAAGATTAATACTGACCTGCCGTTACGTCTCCAGCCTGACTGTATTGACAGGATGGGCTCTTTACGTGCACGTGTGATTCGCTCCCTTTTCCATTTCTATGAGCCGTTCAGCTTGCGTGTCTCAAAAATTCCTACCCTGCCAGAATCCACGCCCACAACCTTGCTTAACTCCAAGGTAAATGAGTTGATTTGCAGTCAGTCACTTTACTATACAGACATGGAGCTAAAGTATTGATAGTCCTTGTAATTAATAGATCTGCCTTTTTCATGCAAGTCGCTCCTGGCTATCCAGGCTATCCACAACCACCCTTGTTAGGCTAATGCCGGGTAGCTCCGTACTGATTTAGACTAAGTTCGCTGCATTATAGAACCTACATTATTTATATGTATTCATTATGTCTCGATATTTCATTTTTATTTTCAGTAAAAACTAGCCTCTCACTGTGCAAATGTTGATGTTATATGCTTAATGTTCCCTGTTGCAGTGTTTACTGTCCTGGGTCAGAAAGGTTTCAGGGACCCGGCCTGAGGCATTATGGGAGTTCAACTTCAAGTTTCTTAAGCATGTAAGAAAAACATTTAAAAAACCAAATTAACTTATTTTGTTTTGATAACTTTTTACATAGTCAGTCGTTGTTTCTGCCGTCATGTTTATTTTCCTGTCTTTCTGTGGTCATCTCCCTCACAGCAGGGACACAGTAAGAATGGTTGTGCCAAGTCCTTGTGTCTGCCAAGACAATACGAAGATGTCCACCTGAACCCAGACTCTGACTGCTACATGCTTCAGGTCACTACCCTCAACTTCATCTTCACCCCTGTGGTCATGGGCATGTCGCTATCCCTCGTGAGTAACTCAAATATGATTTTTTTTTTTTTTTAATGAGGCCTAGGGTTTAGGACATGTTTATGACTGAGACTCTATCAGAGTTTATTGGTTTATTGAGGCCACATAAAAGATCAGAATGGATAAAGACAGACAGACATGGGTTAATCTCCTTCAAAACATTCAGAATATCTTCCCCTATTTGTCATGTTATGCTTACAATTGTATTTTTATTTTTGGCAAATGAATCTGCTTTGGCCTATATTATCTTCCGCACAAAGGATATAATACCATTTTGGATAATGGCTGGTGTACCAGGTATCCTTATCTCCTCTTCTAATCCAAACTTGTCTGTTTCTCTTCTTGTAGTTCACAATCAACATTAGCACAGACATGCGCCACCACCGTGTCCGCCTGCTGTTCCAGGACTCTCCGCTCCGGTGGGGGAAGAAGAGGGGGTATCAGGGCGGCACCCAGGTGGTGTTGGATCCCGTACAGAGTGTAAAGATCATGGAGTGGTGGCACCCACAGTACCCCTCCTCAGCCTTTATATAGGAACCATGCCCTTCTGGCAGGACGTCAATTCAATGAGAAGTCTTCAGATATCTCAGCCTGACTGCTGAACCATGGATTAGATTTATTTACTTCTTTTGGAACTTACTATCCCCATCAACATTTTTTAATCGTCATTGTTGGATAAAATTGTTGTTAAAGAAAGTCAACATTTGATGGCCATAGATGGGATGGAAACCCCACTCCCATTTTCAAAATCAAACGTTGTTTCATGCCCATCCACCACTGCAACCTCCACACCCAGCGTTTAGTGTTATTTAAACATCATCATTTATCCCAGATGTAAATCATGTCCTGCAGAATTTTCCACTGTGAACATAACTCTTAGTAATATTAGGGCTTGTTATGTATAAAAAACAAATCTGCCACCTCCACAGAGGAACAATGGCACAGGCATGAAAATCACTCACCTTTTGGCGAAATTCGCCGTTTTGAAACCAAAATAGGTGACCTACGTGAATCGTGTAGATTCGATGAGAAAATATTTAAGGGGGGGGGGGGGGTAGGTTCAGAGGCTGTAATGGTACGCACCGTTGGGTGACGAGTGGAAGACGAGACCCAATCACTGCCGCTGAGAGAGTCTCTCAGCGGCAGTGATTGGATCTCGTCTTCCACGGTGCGTACCGTTACGGCCTCTGAACCAGGCCCAGAGACTCAGTGAACTGCGAACAGGTGCGCGTGCCAAAAGGGACCTGATCATTGGTTTACAAGCAGTTCGCTTCGCTCGTGCTGACCAGAGCGGGATCCAGACCACCATCAGAAGCTGAAAGCACGCCTGGCCTCGGCGATTCCGCACAGCATGAATCGCTCCCGACTCGGGGAGGTAGTGACGAATGTGTAATGTGAACACAGCAGGAGAGAACGCAACGTTAGACAGCTAGCACTAAAGCTCCGGTGGAAAATGATTAGCTAACGCTACCGTTAACGTTAGCCTAACATTAGCTAGATATCGTTACTAAAGTTAGATGCTAGCTTGTATAGCTTACGGTAAATCACAAAAAAGAAAAACTGGTTAATGTTAGTGCTACTTTCTAAAATCTCTACAACTCGTTTTTCCAGGACGTGTTGATGATTTTGAGGTGAGGGGACTGACAAGGCTGAAGGGTAAAGTGGTCCACCGTTCTATCAATAAGGCTAAACTAGAAGTTAGTGCTAACACTAATACAAACATTATTTTTGCAGAATGAGTGTGTTAGGGGAGAAGGATTCAGCCATTGTTAAACAGCTGGATGCTGGATTGAAATGCAGCTGGAACTGGTCGTGGCTAAAACTGGAAGGCAAGGTCTCAGTAAAAGAGCAAGAGGTGTCCTTTCATCTAGGAGATGTATTCATCAAAATCAACAGGCAGGGATTCGCCAGATGCATTCTCTGCCACAAAGAGATCAATTATGCTAACAAAGGCAGCCATGCTCTGCAGGCTCACTGCCAGACGGAAGTTCACAAGAAGAAGGTGCAGATGATAGCTTCCACTCATAGTGTTGCCAGCAGCTTCCTTCCAGCATCAGCTAGGGTGAATCCAGCAAGCCAGAGTCAAGCCAACCAGGGGTCAGAAACAATCAGGCAGCAGTGCCAGGGAAAGATCCCCGTACCAGTTATAAACATAGCAAATGCAGAGGTAGGTGGTGTAGGCCTGTTAGTCAGCACAGGCAGCATAGACAGAGTACACTAGCACTTTGAGATTGTTATTTTTATTATAACAATAATAATAATAATTTATTATTATTATTATTCACAATCAGCTGCGGTCACTGGCAGCATCATCACCTAAACATGGAATACACTAGCTTTACATTAATTACATAATTTGTGTTCTAGGCAATGGTCCTTGGAACCTTGGCGGAGCATTCCATCCCGTTTTCTAAGGCTCCTGGAAACCACTGTATTGTGTGTTTTAGGCTATCTTTGCCAATAAAATGTATTAAAATCTGAATTACATAACATTGTATTGGCTGTCAGTCATGATGGAAGAGTAGACAAGTTAAGTTACAGCATGTCCACCATCTGCATATGCATTAAGCCATTTGCATTAAGCCCTTACCACATTGTGCCTCATATACTGTAAATGTTAGACCCAGTGACAGGCTGGCATGAAATGTCTTGCATAATACTTAGTAAGGAGGCCATAATATTTTTGACTCATGGCTGAAGTTAAGTTTCTCCAGCTCTCCCCAGGTTGGCAAAAAAATGCATCTCAAAATGCATCAGATTGATGCTTTAAAATATGGAATATTCAAAATGTTCTTCCGGGGGAGCATGCCCCCGGACCCCCCTAGAGGGATAATATCCTTCTCACCTTTTTCACCCCTGACCCGTTTTCATGCCTGATGGCAGTAACCTCGACAATTTATAAAGAAAAACTACAAAGATTAGTAGTAGTTTCTCATTCGACAGCTGAAAGAAATCAAACGTCAAATTGCTTTGCATTGTTATCTCAAAATTAACTGACATGATCACAGTGGTATTTGATAGATGATACATATTGATTTATTGCCCAGCCCTACAGATATGCCAGAGGAACATGTACATTTGAGCTCCCGGTTGCATTCAAAGACTCAAAATCTGGCGTTATTTTATATTCGAGAACATGTTGCATATTGAATCTACATGTGTCACACAAGTTTTATTTTTAACAAGTGAATGAATGGGTTCAAACATTTGTTCTGCCCTCCCTTTTGTTATGCTTACAACATCTTTATTTTGCGTTTTGACAAAGTTGCAGCAAGAAAGTTGTATTCTTTTAAGATCATGTGTTTTGCTGATATATTTAATTAAAGGCAGCCACACTTAGTATTATGTAAATATTAATGACACTGCGTTTCACATAAGGGGACAAAGAGATGATTTACCTCTGATGTCGTCATCTACTTATCTCCTGATCTGGGCAATGTTTGATTTCTTGTGTTTTTAGGCTTATAAAATATCTTGTTTGTCTCCCTGCTGACTATGAGCCATGTACCATACTGTCTCTCTTGTAGAATCACGTTCTCAAATAGTTTGAAGTGGTCTGTCTTATGAGTCTTGTATGTGAGTTGAATCATACCAATCACATTCTTGAATGTATTGGGAGAGAGCTATCATTTATATTAATCTATCCATGGATCAGACATAGTGGAAGCTATTTAACCTGGATTGATTTGCATCTATTTGTGCATGAAAACATATTAAATTAACCACAAACATTTCACACTGATGGAAAAAAAATCAAGATAGCTGCATGTTCTGATTAGCAGCAGTTTGTTTTATCATGAGTTGCATTGATAAATAAACTACACTGAAATAAAAACTCAAACTGCCCATTCAAAATGCATTCACTCATATGTTTTAGGAAATGTTGATTAACTAAACATTCAATATTTTTTTAGAATTTGCTTCCCTCTTGTTGTCCTATTGGGTACTATTATTAACTTCTAATATTAATTGGGCTCTAACATTAACTGAATAAAAATAAGGCTCTCCTTCGCATTGCTTTATATGTAAGAATATTAGTGTACTTGCACTGTAACATGCCATATTTCCTTCAGAAACAAAACAGCACTTTATACAGAAACCTGGACGGCCCATTTCCTGAAATACAGCTGTGGGACGTCAAGATGGTATTTACAACTCCACAAATAAACTCATGCCTCCTGTCAACATGCCGGATATATAAAACAGACAGAAATGTGAGTTTTGGAGTTAGACATGGATCAACAGTATATGGGACCTATTAAGAGGTTTGACATAATACACAAATTAGCCTCAAATAAACAAAGATACTGTCAATAAGACAGTTTCCACTAAATTGTTGAACACTTAAGAATTTGAAAAGATACTAATGTATTTTATTTTATTGTATTTTAAATGGTTTCCATCAAATCCCTGCATCCTAACACTGACACATCACACTGAAACAGGAATTAAACTAAAATGCGTCATAAATATGAAACAATATCACTGAAAGAAGCGTCTCAATTGCAGGCGGTTTAAAACAATAAAGTTGTCTCCGTCCGAGTTGTTCTTGGAACTCTTCAGCTAAAGTTAGAGGACCTCATAAAACTGTGCAGTCAACAGGCACAACGTCATCGCCTCGAAATACCGCTCTGTCGAAGATATGAGGAAAAACTACATTTCCCACAACCCCGTCTGCGCTTTGCCATTGGTGGTGGCACAGGCGACCGCAGACGCTTTGAGTTATGACAACATCTCGACGGACAAAACGAAAACAAATTAGCCTCCGAAGTGCCAGTGGTGGTGGGTGGTACACGCCGTAGCAGTCTGTGGAAATACAGAGAAACTTGAAACTCTTAGGAGCTTTTTGTCCTCTTTAACACGTGTTTCTCTCCCGATAGTCGCGGCCGGGTTCGGTATTGTCAGAGCGCATGAGAGAAGTGGGCACGCACTTTTGGTGAACCTGACTTCTTTACTTCGGTCTGTCTGACCTTCAGAGCTGGTAAGTGATATTTTACTTTACCAACACCACTGAAAAATAGCTTCTGCAAATACACTACTAACTCTAGAAACCCCGGCGAGCATTAATTCAAATTGCGTATTTCCAGATTGAAATGTAAAAATGGAGCAATATAGAGAATAATTTAGTTTAAAATGAAAATGATCTAATGTATCATAAGTCCTTAGGCAATTGAAGGCATCACTGTCTGTCTGCTAAATCATCGCACAAATAGTTAAACAACACTTCAGGCTTTGTAGACTAGACGTGTAACGCTAGCAACATGCTGACAGCTACTGTCCTTAAACTTAACATGGCATCACAAATCAAAGTGCATCATTCGTTAAGTCTTTGCTTCCAGGTCATGATTATGTTATTATGAATCCAAATTGAATAATTGTTGAACATTTAGAAATTCAAAAGTTTATTTAAAATACAAAAAAATTAAGAATTGCACAAAGTAATTCACATAATAGTATGAGAATAGCACACATTCCCATTTAGCTGTTAGCCTTTTTGGAAGAGGACACTGGTACCACTTTGGGACCCACTGGGTTAGACACTAATGCACCACTTTCCCCTTTTTACTGTCATCAGTAGAGAGCTCTTGCCATTTATAAGCAGTGGCCAGCCGGTATCAGTAACAACACCTCAGCCCCGGGGTATGCTGCTATGTATAAGCTGTGACTGTAAACTGTATACTCTGCTGCGTATTCAAGTACTTTGCTTTAAAGTCCTGCATGGTGCAAAGTTTGCAAACATAAAAATAATGGAGGCAGCACTGACTATTTATGCCCCCTTCATCCCCTCTGCAGCATAATTACATTACATTACATGTCACTTGTTAGACACTTTTATCCAAAGCGACTTCCATACTCAACTGTGGGCAATCCCCCACAGGAGCAATTTGGAGTGAAGTGTCTTGCCCAGGGACACACCCAGGGACACAACGACATGCTGACTGCAGTGGGGTTTGAACCTGTGCTCCCCTGATCCAAACACCAACGCACTAATCCACTGCGCCACAGCCTTTACATACTGTGTGTTTATTTGTAGTGTGCTTGCATGCAGAGTGAATGATATATTTTAGCCTGATGCTTTCCAGTAATGCAATGTCAACGTTTTATTCCAGTTATAATGTTTTACATATACCGGGAGTTTAGCTGTGATTTTAAAAGGAACCTTACTCGTTTTATTGTAGAATATGGACAAACCATTGCAGCAAAG
This sequence comes from Dissostichus eleginoides, assembly GCA_031216635.1. Classification (NCBI taxonomy): domain Eukaryota; kingdom Metazoa; phylum Chordata; class Actinopteri; order Perciformes; family Nototheniidae; genus Dissostichus; species Dissostichus eleginoides. The sequence goes on from CM062265.1 coordinate 16,542,408, forward strand.
GTTGCTGCATTAAAGTGTGACATGTATTAATCCACCTCAATATTATGTGTTTTTCCCTCGCTTTTACAATATCTAATGACCTACCATGATAAATATAAATATGAAGATTTACCACGGTTAAGGTCTAACTTTATCCCCTCCATAGTCTGTCGGAAGTCTGTAGGTCCGATTGCCTGTCTCAGTGGTCACCAACCGTTAAAAAAAGAAAAGTAACAAAATAAATAATAATGTTTTTTCTTTTAATACAGTTTTTAGATGTAAGCCTATCATCCACCACCCCGTTAGCAGGTGTTAAATGTTGCACTTGCATGCAGCTTCAGTGGATAAGCCTCACCGTTAAAATGGCACATGTTATCTGCTCACTGCAAGATGTTGTTTTTTTCTTTGTTGTTGTTGCTGTCAACAAAATAATGTACATTCACTCAAACAAATGGAAAATAAGCTACATACATTTATATTTAGGATTGTAATGAAGGAATGAACGAAACTTAAAATGATAGGTATGATATAAATATATATATTTATCCTTTTTGACATGTTAGTTATGTTGTGTTCTTGCACCAAATGATTTGATGTAATTCAGATGCAATTAGCCTACATAAAAGGCCTCAAATTGGAAGTACTGTCTGGGCCGTCTTTTTCACTCAATTCTGCAATAGGTAGATCTCGCCTTTCACCAAGGCCAAGGTCGGGGATCTTGGGCTTTAAAAGGTTGGTGACCACTGCTCTAGATATGTGTACCATCTAAATCATACCAACCAAGTGTTTGACACTTCACCCTGACCTCTCCGATCGGCCTCTGTGATCATCTTTAGCTCTTAACAGAACCAAATCATGGTCAGAGTCAGAGCAGAACAGCCTCAATAGGTCTGAATATAGCTTCTAACTGTCAAGTTTCTACTACTTTTGTTTTTACTTCTTAAGAAATTTCCCTTTAAATTATAGCGAGAGCGCTAATCTAGAGACCATGTTGTGTTAGGAGATGCTATGATGACAGCTCATAAAGTGAGATGCCCAAAATAGAACATCTCGAGCACAGCAATCCCATTAAACTATGTATATGATTATTTATGACATAGATTGTGAAATAGGGCTTTGAAGGAACTGAAGCCATGGAAAACCACACAATAACCATTAAAAAAGGGCACTATTCAAACAATCAGCAATTAATAATCCTTTTAATGACTTTGTATAGGTAGAAATATGCCTGTTAGGTACAGTAAGGTGTTCCTTTAAATTCTGCTTTCAGTTGATTCTAGGAAAATAAGTGTTTCAGGGAAGTTGCGCAGGATCACTGAGGTCAACCACACTCACAAATATAGTTTCTTGGTGGCATGTGCGTTTTCTTTAATGTGTTTTGATATAAAAGCAAAACAGATAGTGACACTGAAGGAAACAAGAACTTCCAGCACTTTGTTGTTCACTAACTGTAACGGAAACATAGATGGGTATCCATATGCATGGGGGCATGTTCAGCTGCAGGTCTCAGGAAATAATGTGTTTTTTGATGCATGAGAGTAGTTTATTTGGCTCAGGCAACCACAGTAAATGCGTAGTGAATGAGTTGTTGGTGTGAGTTAAGGCCATAGTACTGGAGTGTATTTTGTTCCACATAAAAATGAAGTAGCACGCAAGTTAGTTCAGCAGTTATGTAGTCACATGGGTTAAACAGGAATTATCGTTCTCCTGGAGAGATAAAATAACTTTCTCAAGCTATCTTTGTTTGGTTGTCTCTGTCTCTCCTTTTCACCTCCTTTTATCAGCCTCTCCTCATTTCAGTGAATCCATGAATGAATGAAAACATTTCTGTTGTGTAAAAAAGATAGATCTACTCTATTGTGATCTGGCACAAAACTGTCTGGAAATGTGACACTAATGTAGTGCTGCTTCATATCAATAAAACAATTTAAAGTGAATTATATCCTCGTTATTTTATCATGTGCCTCTTGGCGTAATTATATAATATTCTTAAGAATGCCTCTGAACTAAAAATCCTGTCAAAAAGATCACAGAAGATGACTTACAACAAAAGCTGCCTGCAACACAGTATCAGAAAATCTTTATAAAGCAAACGTTGGACGTCATAACCAGTTGTGTTAGAGAAAAAATTATAAAGCAGGGTGTCTGTGTAGCTGTTGAGACCTTTACCTGCTCACTCTCTCCCTCTTTGCCAACACAAGCATGTGAACAGAATAGAAACAGGGAAAAATGGGACACATGCATATAGAGGAGTCGTTGGGGTTATTGAGTGCACACACTGCAGGGTCAGGGGTTAGTTAACACACTGAGCGGTGAGGTCATTGTCAGCAAGGTCAGAGGTGACCGGCCACTATGTTGAGTAGCAGTGATGCCTGGCAGACTAATCACACTCTCTCCAAAAGAACAGTAGCAACCTGCTCAGATTACAAGCAAGGAAAAGATAGTCCAGTTTCAAGCAATACAACCGTCCGCAGAGGGGACCGTTTTGTCCATCTAAAATATTGGAATAACCAAACTACTGGTTGGATTTGAGCATAACTTTTCCATAGCTTGTGTAACCTTTCTGTGTTTGAAGGTGAACAATCTTGTCCCACAAATGCACAAGTAAGCACAAGCTTTACATCCTGTGTGTATGGAAAAGTGTGCTTGTGTGTGTGTGTGTGTGTGTGTGTGTGTGTGTTATATTTTCAGCTTTATTGGACTCAGTCCGCTTGAAAGTGTTGGAGATGGGGTTCATTCTCTTCAGGTAAACAAAGGCAGTGGGACACACAGGCGCACTGAGTAGGCGCAATGGATATACTCTAGTGTGAAAGAGCATCAGGTGTGTGTGTAAACACAGCTTCCTCCATACGCCATATGGACAGATCTCCCGTGACCCGGACAATGTTTTCACCGCTTCGTGACTGGAGCAGGAAAAGGAGAATAGGGGACGTGTCTTTATGGTGTTTTGGTTTTCTCTGAAAAATAAAAAAGACCTAAGGAATTACTGAATACGTTTTTAAGCTCAGACTTTTCGAACCACAGGATCGACGATTAGCGTGTGTTATGTGTCAACATGACCCATGATTTATCAGATGTGAGCGTGGGTGGGGCATTTTGAGGGCATGTGCTGAGTGTGTGACTCCACTTCCTCATCTTATCTCCACTCCACTGTTTCATATCCTCTTTTGACTGACAGACAGTAGTGAGGGTCTTACGCAGTCTCACTTTTCTGTTGAAGAATGGCGTCTCTGCTGCATCTGTGTGCACAAACTGCAGCTGGCCTGTTGTGTGCAGCTGGACAATTTGCTTGTTAGTGTGAACTGCAGGGGTGAAGCTCGCAGTGGGCAGTTGTAGCTTTGTGGAACTTAAGCTCTAACAGGGGCCCACAGTGATTTCATAGCTATCTCTGTATAAAGATGTTCATCATCTCAGCTATGTTTTTAAGACCTGACTGTTCCCACATTAACACACTTAAAGTTTAAAGTATGACTATATTGTAACAAAGCTTTCAAATTGTATTGTAATTGCCTTAAAAGCTTTTCTTCGAAATAAGCATATATAAACAAAATATAATATATATATATAATAATCTCACTCTTGACTTGCAGTTTCACATCTTTTAAGATAGTGTTCCTGTGGTTTGTGGAATATCCTAAGAGAATTCTGATTTGCTTCAGGAAAATGTGTTTTCAAGGCTCAATACAGCGTTGAAGATTTTAAGATTGATTTCTTTTTCTGCTTTTAATACACCCCAAACCACAAGATTTGTATTTTCAACAGTCAGCATTGCTGTTGAGAGGCTGACTGAACACTGTCTCACTCTTGTATGAACTCTGCGCTCCCTCAATAATATGCCCCCTGGGCTCCTCAAACAGGTTTTCCATTATGCTTATTCCTAGTATTCTTTCCAGTGGTTGTAGACTAATCGGAATAAAAACAGAAAGGTTGTTTCAACATTACATTTCAGTATTTATACATCTCGTCTGGTTTCATATGATGATATTTAAAAGAAACCCACTGATGACTCATGACATGACTGTGCGAATACTGTCATGTTGGATCTTTTGTCTTTGGTTAGGAAAATTATGTTTTACTCATGGGGTTAGTTTTAATGCCAGCATATTCAGATTGGATTTTTACCTGTTATCAAATCAAGCTATTCAGTTAAGATGGACAATTGTTCTACTTCACATTGCTAGTAGCTACCTTGGGCATATTGAAGGTCACATTGCTTTAAGTGTTTCCTGTTGATAATTCAAAAGGACAGTGTTTTCTTCCATTTATGCTGATGAAACTTGTCTTTGATTTTGCAATTAAATATTCATTTACAAGATTCTTAAAATGTTGGCTCCTTCCTATGACTCATAAGCCTTATAACAACAAGTTCCCTTAATGTTACAGGATGTAGTTAATCCTGAAGCTGTTTGTTTGCTGAAGGTAAATGAAGATCAGACCTTCGCTGTGGCCTTTTTAAGTCTAACTACAATATTTACTCTCTTGAATTCAGTCTCTAGACATGCCTCTACCTTTAGTTCACACTGGTGAATTTAGAAATATGCATATTTTTGTGCCTTAACTAAGCTGCCAGGATTTTCAATTTGTCAACCTTTCACAATATGTCCAAAGCATGTAGATTATTCTTATTTTTAAGAATCACATTTCTGTCACTTGTTTTTGTTTTTAAGATGACTAAGAAGTCTGAAATAGGACATATTTGAGGGTCCCTCTGCAGCGTCCCAGGAACTAGTCAATAATCCAGAATCCATATTGTTTTCTACTTTGAATTCATGTGATTTAAACAGATATTCATTTCTATAAAGTATTGTGTATAAAAAGAGGAAGAAGGAGGAACTTTTGCACTTTAAAAATCAACTAGTGCTGTTGTAATACTTCTTGAATTAAGTGGCATGACTCATTTGGTGATCTTGTTCAGATAAGTTATTTCCAGAGGTGACTAATAAATTGATATTGATCAATCGTAACATTATAAGTTCAGGATTCAAATGGTCTTAGTAGAGATCTCTTATATATACCGGTGTGATGTAACTGCACAGCTGAGGAACTTAATGGATGCTCCTTCTAAAATCCATAGCTGGCGCTGTCTTTATTTTTAAAGGGCTGAAATGCAAAGCAACTTTAGTAGCAGCACTGTACCCTGCCCGAGTCTATTGACATCTTTATTGGACAATCTCTTCCTCCTCTCTGTTAGTGTTAGCTGTAGTCCGTGGAAGAATCCTCTCCAGAGGAAATTTAGTGATCTACTGTATAAGGTTGTATGTGTTCGTCTGTGTATAGAGACACAGCATTCCTTTGTCTGCGCTGCTTAATCAAAAAATGGCCCCATATTTGGTCAGAGGACAAGAAATGGATGCTGATCTAACACACAATCACACAAAAAGACACACAATCACAGAGGAAGGTCTCTTGTAAACTTATCTTATTGATACTCGTCCACTTGACCTCTTCTTGAACTCTTGCTTCACGTGTTTTCAATTGTTTCTTACTCTCTCTCTCTCTCTCTCTCTCTCTCTCTCTCTCTCTCTGCGCAGTTCTTTCTCACTTGCTTCTACTCAAAAGTCTGAAGGGCTAAAAGGTATTCTTCATACTGATGGTAATTAGTTTTCAACTTGCCTACCAGTTGAGAATGAAAACAGAACAGAGACAGATAGAGGGAAAGAGGGACGAGGAGTGTGTTTAGTTAAGAACAGGTTATGGTGTGTGGCGGCCGTAGTGAAATGAATTTTTGTGTGTATGTGTACCTTATCTCCCGAATGCCTTTCATTCCGTTTCACTGTACATGGTGACTCTCACTCATGCAAAAACAGAAATGCTGTACTTCTGGTTGGCTGGTTATTGCTCTACTTTCTCTCTATTGCACGCAAACACACATATATTCTCACATTTGTTTACTCAGTATTAATGACATTGAACTAATGTTATCTAGGGTTATCTAAAAATAAACACTGAATGGTGCAATGATTGAAGCATCCGGCCACAGCAGCCCTTATATCAACTTTTGATACTTGTATGTGTTTTTATTTTTTTTCATCAACTACACATATATGCAAAGTTTAATAAAAACATATGCAACGAGAAGATCCAACTCATTTGAAAAAATAACATATTATTTATTTTGATTTATGTAAAAAGGGTTTATGTATTTAGGTTAATGTATTTGTTTATGATTTATGTAATCAGAAGCAGGCTTTATTCTCAAGCACACAACTTGAGGTCACCTAAGGTCATATCATGATGCACTTAGGAAAGTGTAATAGTCATTTTACGGCCAAGGGTTGATTTAACTTAAATAACTTTATTTAAAAAGGTGCACATGTTTGATATAGAGGATAATGTGTATAAAATGATTTGCAATATGTATAATTATTATACAGACAACATTTTAGGTAAACATACTGTATAATATAATATAAATTGTAGACCAATTTTCCTGCAACCTTAGGAACTCTTAGGTGTTTGGTATATCGACGCTGCTGTTTGTCCTTAGCACAGCTGGATTTAACCTCACTAAGTCATATCATCACAGTCGTCCAACAACTGTCTATGTTTGTGTGCAACCTCTTTGCAGCCATAGTGACAGAGGGAGTACATTGAGGAAAACGTGTCCTACAGACAAGTTGAAGAGGGTGTTGGGTGAAGTGTGTGTGCATGTGGACGTATGTGTGCATGTGTGTGTTTGAGTCTTGGTAGGCCATTGTCAAAAGAGTACAAGGCTGTCTTGGTCGATGATTTGCCCTCCTACACTTACGCCTTATAATTGGCCTGACGCCACAGGAACGCATCTTTTTCAACCAATAAGCTGAGGGCCCGGTGGGAGTCCTGCCCCTGGACCAAAATAACCCAGTAAATACACTGCGGCCACTATGAGAACTGGAGCTGGCCCGCTTTTGAATGCTTTGTGTACAAACAAGGAAAGCTTGTGAGCCGGGTGCTGCTGAACCATGCTGGTCAGTGTTCTCCTCTGTTGTGATAGGCACAACAAGCTGAGTGGCACTTTGATACCAGTGTTTGTGTTCCTGCATTCAGAGATACAGGATGGTGTAGGGGAGTTTAGATGGTAGGGAACTAATTAGAAGGGATCTTATACTTGGGTTAGATATAGTGATGGAAGAGTTTTATTAACTTATTGCACACGAATGATCCATCTAACAAGCAGCTGCACATACGCTCTGCATTTGGCCTTCATGTGTGCCGACATGTGTGTCACAACCGAGGCAGATTGATTTGCAAGTACATTTTTTAGCTGGACCTTGTTCTGGTTTAATTAGCCAACAGTGAGGTATAATGAGTGGCGATGGCTTTACAGTTTTATAGTGTTTGGCCCAACAGTAGAAGTCAGTGTCCGGTTGCATTATGACACATGATAAGGAAACCTGTCAAATTGCTGGGTTTTTTTCTCTTCTGAAACCTTTATTGTATGTTGAATGTTGACCTGTGTTTGTATGAGTTTTTGCCTGTGCTTATATAAGAAATAGATGCACATGCATGGAGGAGATCATAGGGAGAAGTGATTCATGATGTGAATGATGTGAGCACAGAGAAAGATTACTTCAATCAACTCACAAGTACCCAGTCAAAAGGAAATCTCTGTCAATCTCTGAGAAGTAAACGCACATTACTGTAGCTCCACTTTACATGCAAATTACAATTTATATAGGAGTAAAAACTTTTCATCAGTGACTATAAAATGATTCTGAGACACCATCAGATGGATATAACACACTTAGAAATCTGTAGTTACCTGCATAAAGATGTAACTTTTTGTTTGAATGTTAGAACAGCTTGGATTCGTAACAGTTGTAAAAATATTCTATTATTAATATAATATTATACTTAAAGTAAAACTAAGTTCTAAATGTGATCTACACTGCATTGTAACATCTAAATTGTTCTAAAGTTAAATCTCCTATGTAATCACTTGCACAATGTTGAAACTAATCAGTGACTTTTGAAATTCACTCAAATGTTTCTGTTAGTCATTTTATTTATGCTGTGATTTTAAACGCCTGCTGAATAATCTCCAATACAGGGACCATGACTTTCAGTATCGGATAACAAATATCTTAGTGCGAAACCTCTCTTTTTATTACGATTTGGCATAAGAGTGTTACAACTAATACTGAACAGATACAGATTACTATCAGAATCAGAAACCGGTTAATTGTCAAGCCAACAAATACGAGGAATTTGCCTTGCACATTAACTAGGGATGTCCCGATCACCTTTTTTTGCTCCCGATCCGATTCCGATCATTTGATTTTGACAATCTGCCGATACCGATTTTTCCCGATCCGATCTTTATGCAATGCATTAAGTGAAAAAAAAGCAAAAAAGCATTCAAGTTGTCCCTTAAGGTTATTTGTTTATTTTTTTTGGCCTTTTCACTGTTCTGGGGCAGTTTCTCTTTCCTTTTAAAAGTCTCTGAAAGTGTCGGTTGTTTCAGTGCCGTTACCTGAGTGGCCGCTGTGTACTCGTGGTGTTGTTGTTGGTGTTTGTGTCTCAGGTGGCGTATTAGATTGGTCGTGTTGAACGTAGCTCTGTTCTTTCCACCACGGAACCTCCGCCTTGCAAACATTGCATCTGGCTGTTACACTGCCTTCGCTTTCAATTTTATAATACTTCCAAACTCCTGACATTTTCTCTGTCCCGACTCCCGAGTCACCAGCTGAACGTAGCCTCTCGTTAGCTTACTGCTACTATTAGGCACTGCGCCCTGCCCACTCTGTTGCCAGATTTGAGAGAAATAAGCAACCAGGTCTATGAAAACAAGCCCAAAAGAAGCAGCACATACATGATGTTGTGTAATTTTAAACCAAAACTAAGGCCTCAGGATGACTTTAAGACGTGAACATGGTCATTTTTGTTTTGTAACATTAAATAAAATAATAAAAATATTTTATAAAAAAAAAAAAAAAAAAATTCCCGATCTCTTTCTCCCGATTCCGATCTTTTGAAAATCACGTGATCGGATCGGGACATCTCTAACATTAACAGACATACATCAAAATGAAACAGTGATCAAAAATAAATTGAGGTAAATATAACAAGATTTACATTGAATATGGAAGATAATAACTAGCCATTTCCTGTTCTGAGGATTGTATGAAGACTTGGTTATCTGTTGAGTCTCATAACATAACCATCTAAGCATGCGGGTTTGTATGTACGTTGCGTGTGGGAGGTTGAGTGACAGACTGTGTGGGAGTGCAATTAAAGAAGTAAATATGTTGATTCACTGCCGTAACGTTTAGGATAACACGTGCACAATGAATTAGCAAAAAAATGCAGGAATTGCCCTTATCTATTGGTGGTTATGCATGCATGCATGTGTGTTCCTGTATTTAAATTGTGGTCACTGCTTTAAGAAGGGAACTGGACTGAAGGAGGAGTTCCACCTTAAAACGAAAGAGGGTAAAAAAAAAAAGGAGAGAGATGAGTTCACTGGACACAGGGCTCCTGTTGTTGTTTCCCCAGACCATGGCATTCAGGCTAATTTAGGGGAAGAGGAGGAGGAGAAGGAGGAGGAGGAATAGGAAGCTGAGATGGTGGTTATAGGAAGGGAAGGAAGGTGACTAATAGTGTCTGTCACCCAGCTTACTGCAGCTCTGCCTGTGGAGGGAGGAGTGTCCTCACAACCAGTGAAACGGCATATCAATGCACTAGTTACTCAGCCCTGCCAGCAAACAACTGTGTGTCCTTGTCAGAGAGTGTGTGTATTAACACGTGGAGGAGCAGATCTCGCTTGGGTACACTATGTTGTCTTTGGGATAGTTGGACAGTTGCTGGTAAGGATCTTTGTTTATACTCTCTCTTCATACTTTATGTATAAGTGTCAGTGTTTCTCACTGCCTGGCTGTTGAATAGGAACTTTCAATGTGAGCTCAATTCAGACCGACTTGTTAGATCAGAAATGAAAGTAAACATGTTTGGGCATATGTGTTTTTAGTAACATGATGTAGTTCCTTTTAAACACGAACTAATGCAGTAGCAGCAACAGAGGCAGTATTGTTTGAATTGCTTTTGACAGTGTTACGTTGCGTTTTGACCTTTCAAAAACAGAAATAGGATCCAGAGATCTCGAGTCATCATTGCATTGTTTAGCAATGTGATAATTGTGTATTATGCACATCTAAGTGGAGGCCTAATGTCAGAGTGATGGTACTGATTGTGTGCCGGTCTGGAGGGGAGACAATAAAAGTGAATAGATGAAATACAACAGTTCTCCAATGTTCAAATGTTGTATGTCATAATGCATCTATTTAAGGAATAGAAAATGTAAACTGAGGTTAGATTGTTGAGAGATGTTTGGAGTGCCGCTACCTTAGGACAGAATTAGCACTACACCTGGCAAAACAGGATGACCGAATGTGATTACATCTTATGGTCCGTTAACATCCCTTACTTTAACATTTACTTTTAGTTTTAATTATTCACGTATTGTATGATCGATGAATGAAAAAGCAATGAATTTGCATTTAAAGAAAATGATGTAAGGGAAACAGCTCTAGGTTCTTTCCTTGGGTTTCCTGCAGAGGAAGTTTCTTCATCACTGACAAAACTAGGAGTTGTGAAAACGTATGGACACAAAGGGGAAGTGATGCATTGTGGTCATTATTGATGATGCAGGTCTATTGTCTTTCCTGCAATCTCATTGTGTTGTACTTTGATTCAATATGGCTAAAAGTGTTTTAGTGCTGACAATGTTTTGTTTTGCTTTCCGCACTAATTTCACATCGCTCTCTTCTCTGATCTGTGGAGCAAAGTGACCTGAGGAAAGCAGAGTGGACACGTTCACACTGGGCAAGGGTCTATCTTGGTCAGCTATTTTTAGATAGTGTTTACAAGGTGACAGGCATAGTGATTCACACACATTGTTGATAAGTTATGGTGACGTATCCTGATGACCTTCAGAAAGTTAGTGACTGTGCAGAAATGTTACTCGGTGGACTCTTTATGCCTGTAAATTACTCACAAGTTTCTATTCACCTCGGGTTTACCAGAAATCTAAGGACACCAGTCATTGCACAGCAGCTGCTATACATCCAACTCTTTACCTCAACCATGCTACTAACAAGAAGAGTCATTCTTTTTAATGTGTTACTTGAGGGTACTCGTTGTCCGACAAATGAAGGTGTAAAAACATATTGAAACCACATAGAGTGCTTTAACACTTGACCACAAAATTGACACCATGATGTTAAAGAATTGCAACAGTCAAAGCTGTCTCCGTCAAAAGAATAAGCTTTTTTTCCTTTTTGAGAGTATCTTCTATTTAGACCATTTAGTGAGTTTGTACTAAGGTCTAACCATGGTCTGTTGCTCCCTTCGTTTCCGCTGTGTTTTATTATTATTATTCAAAGTTCTTAAGTGTGTGTTGCACACCTGCTGCTTCCCCCATTGAACACTTCACTGCCTCCTCTGTTGTACTTCCCCACTCTAGCCACATCGTTATATTTTGTGTTCAAGCTATTAATTCCATTCATCTATTTGCACTGTTACATTTGATAACCAACCACCCTTTCTTTCTTTCTTTCTTTCTTTTTGTCTGTTTTGTTTGTATCATCTTCATTCCACCTCCATCGCCTTTCTTCATCACTCTCCGCCGTCCCTGACCTCCCCTGCAGATTGCAATCCACTTTCTCCAGCATCAAGACATGTAGTCGGCAGCATAAGCAGAGTGTATTCACCCCGTTGTGAACTATTTTTCCTCTAAAAAAGGTAATTCAACATGTGTCTATGTGTGTCTGTCTCTGTGCACCAATGTGCTGCTATATTATAATGTCAAAATACTGATTGTGGAGCCCTGCATTCGCACAGCAGGCTATCTTGTTTTAAATGACTTGAATAGAAATGGGAATCTTTTCTATTTAATTTCTAGTAACCCTATACACTCTGGTGTGCAAACACAACCCCTGTGTGATGTAACTGAATCTTGTGTGTTTTTTGCAATTAGTACAGATGTTAGATGGTCAACTTGACTGTTTATATATTTAAAGCAGCAATTGACCCAGCAGAATTCCAATCCTGAGTGTTGAAAATTATCTGACTTTCTGTCCGTCTACCAGTCTGCATGTCCGAATAGTTTGGTGTGTTCTGTCGCTAAGGGATACAGCTGTGCGTGTGTGTGTGTGTGTGTGTGTGTGTGTGTGTGTGTGTGTGTGTGTGTGTGTGTGTGTGTGTGTGTGTGTGTGTGTGTGTGTGTGTGTGTGTGGTGTGTGTGTGTGTGTGTGTGTGTGTGTGTGTGTGTGTGTGTGGTGTGTGTGTGTGTGTGTGTGTGTGTGTGTGTGTGTGTGGTGTGTTGTGGTGTGTGTGTGTGTGTGTGTGTGTGTGTGTGTGTGTGTGTGTGTGTGTGTGTGCATGTGTGTGAGTTTAAAGAGGAAGGGGTAAAGGACTCCATACTTGCCATGCCAGCCATGTCACATAATCCCACCAACCTTCCCCGGTAAGTGTGTGCACTGGTTTAGGAATATTGATACTTGAGGTCTGTTTACATGCTCTACTCAAAAGCCGACAGATGCTGTAGAGCGGTAACCCACATGCACACTTACCTTTTTTTGTTCATGTCCTGCTCTCACCCCTAACTGCTCACATACACACAAACACGCACGAAAACAAAACAAGTAAAACACACCGTGGCTCAGGGGAACAGGGTGTTCCTGAAAAGGAGAACAGAGAGCCGAGGGGTTATTTTAGTCATTAGAGCAGGCAGACAGATAGCTTAATGCGGGAAGGGTGTGTGTTGTGTGAGTGCGCATGTGCAGTGATGAAATGGCTTGTAACGTGCAAAAGCAGTGTCACTTGTGAAAGCTATGATATTAACAGGAAGCTTGACATATCATTTAATAACCTGAAACTTAGCGGTAGTAAAGCAGCCAAAGTGATTTATTCAAAGGCTTTCTTTTTGCCAAGAATAACTCTACTTGCACATCTTTACCCAGCCATGCCCGAAGTTTAAGTTCTTGAACAGTTTTTTGATGTGTTTGTGTCTCAGAGCAGGCCAAGCCAGGTTAAACGCACTTTATTCCAAATGTAAAAGCACCTGTGTGACCTTGAGGGATTTATTTCAATGCTTACTTGCCGTGCCAAAATGCTGTATGCATGATATTTGTTTCTGTACTTCCCGCACGCCTTTTCAATATGACTGTAAATTGTTCAAATAAAGTAACGCAGAGTGCGTTGGACATACATGAAAAGTAAAAAAGCAGATGGCTATTTCAAAGTGAAATTCTAAAGTCATAGTCAATACTTGTAATGATAGAGGTAGGTAATAATCCCTGCAAAGCAGTACAAATGCTCTTCTGGGTCTTCTTTACACTTGTTCGAACTTTAGTGCAGACAGATTTAGTGCACCATCATTTAGTGCAGGCAGACCTTTTTTTTCAATGAAGACTGTAAATTATCTTTGAAATCTGTAAAGCAGCTGTGGCCACATACATGTGGATATACACATGCTTCGTTGTGAGAGAGCATCTGAGTAAATGCGTGTATGTTCACATCCCACATGTAGCTGCTCACAGTTGCCCGTTGAAAAGGCCTTTCTTGGCATGGCGCTGTCCACTCTAAAAATAAACACTCCACAAATTAACACCATGTTTCTGAGCACAGGTGTTATGGCCCCACACTGCCCCCAAGTGTGAGTACTTGTGTGTTTGGGTCTTTGATCTTCTGTATGTCACACTTTGCACATGTATGTATATAGAAACGTTGCAAAGCACAGCGTGTTTAATGTATTCCATGTTTCCATTGTGGTCATATCGTTGGCACATATGATTGTGACTAATCTGTGGCACAATCCAGAGGTGACCTGTAACCCGGGCATCCTCCGCTCTACATCCTCCCACTGGCTGTCAGTGTTTGAAGTGAAGGGGCTGTGACATCACAGCGTTGGAAACACAATGACCGCTGTGTGCTCTTACTGCGTCACAGATGCCTGCTGCTTACCCCCGGTGGATGCCAGGCAATGGGAAGGCCCATGTTGGAGATCATGCTGCCTGGTAGCAGTGTGTCACCATATGATATGTAGAAGTGATATCCTGTCACTGTGTTTATTTGTGGATGATGGCTTAGTGACACTTGGAGGCTGTGTGATATACATATAGCCACTTATAGCTTCAGATGTGTTGGAAAGTTAGATGGTATTATGCTAATGTGGCCACCACGTCTCCTGTCAAACTGTGAGTGACACATACAGTATGTGTCCTACAAACAGCAAAACACACTTAAAGCGGCCAAAATCATAAAAATATAAGAAAGAAATATAACTCAAAGCAAAGTGCCGCTGAGGCACCCGTTTTAAAGACACATTATGGAAATGAAATGAAAATTGCAAATGCTTATCTGGATAAGGCACTCAACTGGACAGCTATCAAGCCAGATGATGGAAAATCTCTTCATGCCTACTCACTATACCTAAGAGAATGCCTGAACGCTATGCAGGACTTGGAGTACATGGATGAGCTAGACGTCACATCAACTTTAAGACTGATTGTATCCAAGCTACCATATAAGCTCAGGGAAAGATGGCGCACAACAGCGTACGAAGAATTTCAAAGGAAAAACATCGGAGCTAGATTCAAACATCTGGTCGAATTCACCGAAAAGCATTCTGACATATTATTGCACCCAGTGTTTGGAGAAATTAAAGACTCAAATCCCACTAAAAGGATAATCACCAACAATAGGACAACTGACCTCAGAACACCTAAAAGGAGCAGTAGCTTTGCCACAGCTGTCGCCGCAACTGAACATTATGACACCAAGCTACAGGCATTTAAGGTGCAGCAACCCACCTACATCAAAGCTGCCCCTGCAACCATATGTAGTTTCTGTCAAGGCAGGCATGCAGTAGTGGACTGCTTAAAACTCAACTCAGAGCCTCACGACCAAAAGGTTAATTATCTAAAGACAAATGGTTACTGTTTTGGTTGCCTTAAGAAGGGTCACATGAGCAAAGACTGTACATTCAAGCTAAACTGTCTAACATGCCAAAGGAACATCCAACACTGCTGCATATTGATGCTTTAAATTCAAAGGAAGTCACCCTGCAAAACAGTAGAACAGAACCAAAGCTAACGTCCATCAACAGTGCGAAAGTATCAGCTGATCAGTCAACAGGGGCCGGTGAGGATTGTGCACTTGCTATTGTTCCGGTGCAAGTTAAAGCAGCAAAAGGAAGCAAGTATATTCAAACCTACGCCTTTCTTGACCCTGGGAGCACGGCCACATTCTGTACTGAAAACCTAATGAACCAACTGAATACTAAAGGACGAAAGACTGAAATTATACTCCGCACAATGGGACAAAAAGGAAAGCAAAAAGCTATGAAATCACAGGACTGGAATAGGAAACATAGATGGAGGACAATTTATCAACTTGCCTGAAGTGTACACACAAACTAAGATTCCTGTCTCAAAGGAAAACCTTCTCACACAATCCGATCTTGAAAAATGGCCTCATCTCAGTCAGATCCAAATCAAGGAAATTGATGCAGACATTGAAATGCTAATAGGGATGAATGTTCCCAAAGCCTTGGAACCCTGGGATATAATCCACAGTCAGGGTAATGGACCATATGCAGTGAAGACAATGTTTGGATGGGTGGTCAATGGGCCCCTCAAATCTCACACTGCTATGGATACTTCTGAAACAATGTCAGCAACCGTCAATAGAATTTCACTGGATAATCTGAGGGACCAGCTAGTCTCACAGTACAACCAGGATTTCCCTGAAAAGGAATATGAGGAAAAAAGAGAGATGTCATGTGAGGACAGGAAATTCATGGACCTGGCGGAAAGTTCAATAATTATCAAAAACGGACATTACAACTTACCTCTACCCTTCCGTGATAAGGACTTGGCCCTGCCTAACAATTACAACATGGCACTACATCGCACAACCAACCTTGCTGGGAAATTCAAGAGGGATTCAGTTTACGCTGAAGAATATAAAGCCTTCATGGCAAAGGTACTGGAAAAGGGCTATGCCGAAAAGGTTCCACAAGATCAACTTCAAAGATCAGACGGCAGGCTCTGGTACATACCGCATCATGGGGTTTACCATAAAAGAAAGAAGAAACTCAGGGTTGTATTTGACTGTTCATCTTCATTTAAAGGAAAGTCCCTTAATGCTGAACTCCTCCAAGGTCCGGACTTGACTAATCCCCTTCTAGGCGTCTTGCTTCGTTTCCGTCAGGAAAAAATTGCAATAATGGCTGACATTGAAGCAATGTACTACCAAGTACAAGTACAGGAAGACCACCGTGACTATCTCAGGTTTTTGTGGTGGCCTCAAGGAGACATCAGCAAACCATTGGAGGTCTATCGGATGAATGTGCATCTCTTTGGTGCAGTATCATCCCCAAGCATAGCCAGCTTTGCCTTGCAACAAGTGTCAAAAGACAATACCAGTAAATACAGCATGGAGGTACTGGAAACCATTCAGCGCAGCTTTTATGTGGATGATTGTCTCAAATCTGTGGCTTCTACAACTCAAGCTATCGATCTTACCAAGGATCTAATGAAGGCATGTGCCGAGGGAGGATTTACTCTTACCAAATGGGTGAGTAACAGCCAAGACGTGCTTAGAACCATCCCTGAAGGGCACAGAGCTAAACCAGTTGAGCAACTAGATCTGGACAAAGAAAAAACACCTCTAGAAAGAGTTCTAGGCATCCAGTGGAATATCGTGAGAGATACTTTTACCTTCACTGCTGCCATCAAACACAGAGTTCCTACAAGAAGAACAGTTCTTTCTATTGTCAGTTCTATTTACGATCCCCTCGGTTTCCTTTCACCATTTATCCTCAAGGCCAAGCAAATCCTTAGAGGACTCTGCATTGATAAGTGTGGATGGGATGAAGTTATCCCAGAACACCTTTCAAAGTCATGGCAAAGATGGATAGCAGAACTAGACCAGCTGAGCAGATTTGAAGTGGACAGGTGCATGAAGCCTGAACATTTTGGACTCATAAGGACTGCTGAGCTGCATCACTTCTGTGACGCAAGTGAAACAGGGCATGGCACTGCAAGCTACATTAGATTCACGAACCACAAAGGAGATACTCATGTGTCATTCATTCGGGAAATCCAGAGTCAATCCTCTGAAGCAAATCACCATTCCCAGACTGGAGCTCGCAGCTGCTACACTTGCTGTAAAAGTGGACAGGATGTTACAGAAGGAACTAAACATGAAACTACAGAAATCAACCTTCTGGACAGATAGTACATCAGTACTAAAATACATCCACAACCAAACAAAAAGATTCCATACCTACGTTGCTAATAGGATAGCAGTGATTCACAACTTGTCCCAAGAAAGCCAATGGAGGCATGTAAGTTCCAAGGACAATCCAGCAGACTTTGCATCACGTGGATTGAATATTGAACCATTCTTGGAGTCTACAAGATGGTTGAATGGCCCTGACTTCCTGTCAAAGGAGGAAAGTGAATGGCCCAAAGTGCCAGAGGATCTTGGCCAC
This sequence comes from Dissostichus eleginoides, assembly GCA_031216635.1. Taxonomy (NCBI): domain Eukaryota; kingdom Metazoa; phylum Chordata; class Actinopteri; order Perciformes; family Nototheniidae; genus Dissostichus; species Dissostichus eleginoides. The sequence goes on from CM062265.1 coordinate 16,559,863, forward strand.
ATCCTCCTTAAGGATCCAGAGATTAAAAAGGACATCTCTGTTAACAGCTTGAAAATAAATAACTGTGCAACCACCGACCTCATTGAACACTACTCCTCTTGGAAAAAACTACAGAGAGCAGTTGGTTGGTTGTTGAAACTCAAAAGACTGCTTCAATCTAAAAGAGCTAAAGCACCAGTGACCCGCTCCAAAACTGCAGAAAGACAACCAGGACTATCTGTGGAGGATTTGGAGGAAGCAGAGAAATCCATCATTCACTATGAACAAGAGCGCTACTTTGAATCTGAGCTGATGCTGCTAAGGAAAGGAAAAGCTGTTAAAGCTGACAGCCCCTTACGCAAAGTTGATCCTATTCTGGATGAAGGTATCCTACGGATTGGAGGACGCATAAGTAAATCTGCTATGCCAGTAAATTTGAGGAACCCGATAATCCTTCCAAAAAACTCCCACATATCCAAACTGATTCTACGCGATATTCATCAGCAGGTCGGACACTCTGGGAGGAACCACATGCTCTCCAGACTAGGCCAGAAATTCTGGTTACACTCTGCCAACTCTTCTGCAAGGAAAATAATAAAGGCTTGTGTTTTTTGTAGACGCATGCAGGCTAGAGTTGGAGAACAAAAAATGGCTGACCTACCTGAAGATCGTGTGGCTCCAGACCTTCCACCTTTCTCTCATGTGGGAATTGACTATTTCGGACCCATCGTGGTTAAAAGAGGTCGAGGCCATGTGAAGCGGTGGGGGGTAATATTCACCTGCCTTGTGAGTCGAGCTATTCATCTGGAGGTGGCGAGTACCTTAGATACTAACTCCTGCATCAACGCCATAAGGCGGTTTTCATGTCGAAGAGGACCAATTCTAACAATCAGAACAGATCGTGGGACCAACTTTGTAGGCGCTCAGAAGAACTGGAGACTGCTCTAAACCAGCTTGATCAGAAAAGGATCCAGGATTTCCTGCTCTCTGAGCATGTCAGGTGGCTGTTCAATCCCCCATCAGGTGCACACTTTGGAGAAGTGTGGGAAAGACTGATCAGGCTGGTGAAAAAAGTACTCTTTTCAGTTCTTAAACATCAGGTCATGGATGACGAAATGCTACAAACAGCCTTTTGTGAAGTTGAATCTATTCTCAATGACAGACCAATCACAACTGTGTCAGCTGATCCTAATGTTTTAGAACCCCTCACGCCAAACCACCTGCTGCAGCTGAAAACCAAACCACTCTTACCACCTGGACTCTTCTGCAAAGATGACCTCTACACCAGAAAGAGATGGAGACAAGTTCAATACATTGCAGACCTCTTCTGGCAGAGGTGGGCTAAAGAATATCTGCCACTCATGCAGCAAAGGCAAAAGTGGGTCAACACTAGAAGGAATCTTCAACCCAATGATATTGTGGTCATCGTCGATGAAACAGCACCAAGGAACTCATGGCCCCTCGGCCGTGTGGTTAAAACCCTGCCTGGACCCAAAGGTCTGGTCAGAAGTGTGTTAGTTCAGACCAAGACTAACATCCTGCAAAGGCCCATTAGTAAGCTCTGTCTACTCCTGGAAGCCAACGGAGCCAAGAGCTAGCCAATGCCCTACCCCTTATCCCTCTGCACACACACACACTATCTTTCTTACATCTTTCCATACACAAACCTCTCTATTTCAAACTACACTGATACCCTTTTAACTACTGTCTCCTGCCTCAGGGACAGTGAGTGGTGATACCACAAAAGACACTGATGCAGCATGAACTTTGGGGGGGGATCTAAGTGGGGGCTAATTGAAATGACTTGTTGAATGTGTATATGCATATTAGTAGATTTTGTATGATAAACAGAAATGTGATTAGATATTTTGCGTAGTTTAAAATATTTAAAGGTGTGGGCCGGTATGATGAAGCCATATCTAGGAGCTTATATTATTTAATAGTTATCCATTTGTTTTATTGTTCTTTTTTGTTTATAGTAAATCTTCCTTTTAATTCTTACTTAAGCTTATCAAATAAGTTGTACTATGCCTCTGTTTTGAAAAGGCAGCCTTTGGGCACCGGAGTCGGGGAGGCCTGCTCATTATAAATCTGGGAAACAGGTGGTAGTGTGGAGCGCACCCGGTAGGCATATGGTTTTTTACCATCGGGTAAGAACTAAGAAAAGGACTTGTATATGTGTAAAATAAAATGCACTAAAACGATTTTTGCTCGGACCTTAATTTTTACCAATGCGTAAGATTCGCTAACGGGTGCCTCAGCGGCACTTTGCTTTGAGTTATATTTCTTTCTTATATTTTTATGATTTGGCCGCTTTAACACTTTTGCTGTGTTTTATGTTTTTTTTTTTATTGTGTTGTTGTCTTTAGGAGGAGACAAGGATAAGTGTAAGTAGTGCTGAATCTTAGCATGTACAGTAAACATTTTATCTGCCTTGCAACAACACATATCTGCAAACTCATGTTTTATTTGCTCTGGCAAATGTGTGTGTTCCCCCTCAACTTAAGATCTGACGGACCAATCACTACGGTTTATGAGATATGTTGCAGGTTAGAAAAAAAGACTGTTAAGAGGAGCGACATTTATGCACTTTCGAAGATGGCTGAAGCTGATGTGGAATTTTCTGTTGAAGTCTATCGCGTTTTCTAATATCACCTGACCAAATTGATTTGCATCTTCCAAAGAATATGACACATGAACTCGCAGATCTGTCTGTCAAGCAAAGTAAAAATAACTTTTTATCTCGTAGTTTGTTTAAATTTTTCCATCATTCAGGGCTACGTCACATGTGTCATTGCTTTGTGTCATTGGTTGGTCTATCCAGTTGTGTCCGGAGGCATTTTGGAGGTTGCTGACTAATGAGCATTTTCAATTTAGTCTCAAGGGCCTTTACAGTATATACAGCCTGAAGGTCTATCCTTAGACCCTCGAGAAACACAGTAGAGCTCACATCTTCCTGGGGTTGGCATTCCTACCTTCTCGATTGAGTTTGGAGATGTAATCACCCCATTTGTCAGACTTTATAAATACACTTTGCAGCATTCCACCTCTGTGTGTGTGTGTGTATATATGTGCAAACACACTTGTTTGTCTGTGTAACTAAGAACTTTAAAATAGAGAACTACTAATGCTACATCTTTAGAGGGCCTGTCTACAGCTCCAGATGTTAGCAGTAGGTATGAAACGGCATCAGTAGTTGTTGGCGTTATAGGATTATCTGTCCTGTGAGTAGTGTGCCTCTACCTTCATTTTTGTTCATGGAGAGTATTTTAGTCAGTTTTTGCACTGTGGTGTCCTGGAATCTAAGTTCTGGTTCATGTTTGTGTTGGAATGTGTGTGTTTCGATGTGTATCTCTGCATGTGAGTGTGTTTTTCCTGTGGGCCATCCAATGGGCACAAAGCGGGCAGTGTGTGCCCCCTCGGGTGCTGAAATGTACACTTCGGACAACAGGCGGCTTCAGTCCTCAATAGGAGCTGCCCTTCTTATTGTACCTCATGCACAATGAGCTTTTCTCTCTCCCTCTGTCTTTCTTTCTGTGTCTTTCTCTCTTTATAACCATATACAGACAGTGTTACTGATGAGAGACTGGAGGAATCGGATTTTGATTGGTTGTTTGGACCCTGATGTCTCTGTCACTACTCGTCTGTATGTAGTTGTCTCGCATTGCGTTACCATCAGCAGAGACTTTAGAATTCATTTGAAACCTGTTTTTTTACACCTTTGCGAGATCAGTCGGGCTTAGTCATGCAGGGGATGAACACAAGTCATTTCAGAAGGGGAACTGTCAGTCCTGGGACTCCCCGCTGAGTGTGCATGCTTACATATTTGTGTGTGTGCGTGAGAGAAATAAGACAGAGGTTTTGTAAGGGGTTTATGGGTGTTCCCCATCGTCCTTCTTCTCACATGATCACCCAAGAACAACAAGACCACATGACTCTCACATGACTTCCCCACGGTAATCGAGGAAGTACCTTACGATACACCCTTTTTTTGAGGGAAAGAGTTTGGGCAGAAAGTGTTAGTGCTCACTTATCTCCTTCCCTGTGCCTTCTTTTAAACATGAGAATACACTTCAAACCTAAATGAGAATACATATACAAGCTTAGATGGCCTGGAGATGTGCTTTGTTTTGTTTCAGTTTGCTCTACAGGGCCTAATGCAATACTAAGCAAAGTCAAATCACACAAATAGGTTTGCTAATTAAGATGAACATTACATTCTGTATCTATGTTGCTTTATTCTTGACTTGTGGATTTTTAGCATGTTTAAAGATTTTACATCAAGACAAAACCCTCCATTGAAATTTGAAAACAGCTTCCTGTGATGTGTGAATGAGACCATGTGAATGGTTGGAAAGATTATTAGTTTGCTAATTTTTCTTTATTAGGTATTATCTCATATAACTTTACAATGATACATTGCATTTTATATTGGCAGGGTTCTTAATTCTCAAAAAGAAAATACACATTAGAAGCTGCAAACTATTGTGACGCCTTGAGATGAAAAGTCTTATGGTTTGTTTATCGTATATACAAGATAGGCGAGTACTTGCATCCTTTAAAGAGCAAGATTTATTCTAGAGCCATTTATTTGAGGACTCAGACAGACATGAAGGAGACACTGTAGCAAATGCTAAGATATTTACACTGTATATATAGTTAAATAAGGTTAGGGGTCTGACAACATGTCTCTGAACAACTTGTAAAGACGACTGGGTACCTTTGATTCAGTTGTAAAATAGAGTGCATGTGAGTGGAAAACTGGTCATGCAACAAGACAATGTTTGCAGCCATACCTGTTAGTGGAGTGGGACCAGTGGAAAGGCCGAGGTCTTTGAGCAGACACCTCTCTGTCGAAAATGAAAGGACCAGGATGTATTTAGCATAGCTTGAGTTGACATAGTACTGTTATAGTTGGCTTAATCCAAGGTTATCTACAGTATTTAACTGGCCGTTATTTTTAATTAAGGAAGTGGATGTCAACGGGTAGTTACTTTTCCGAATATGATCTGGATTGCAATTTCAAAGATAATAATATCAACCTTGTTTTTGACCATCATTTGAATAGAGGAGTCATTGCTATTAATGTTCAACCACTTTATATAAATAATAACATTTGCTTTATAAATGTTTATTCACATACACTTGATTGTTTGCAGAAAGCTCAATGCTTTGGTTATTTAAAAGCTCCCTCAAACTTGAATCCATATCAAAATCTGATGTCTATAATAATAATAATAATAATAATAATAAACATTTGAGACCTTTTAGTTTTCACTTTTCCTTTCTTCTAGGCCCAACTCTCACTGTCCTCTCACTTCCTTTGTCCTCCACAGCTTCCTCTACCTCTCGGGCTGGACTGCGGTGCCTTGACGTCGGCTCGCCCTCCCCTGCCCCCTCGCCCCCCAGCCATGGCCTCACGCATTGGCATGCGGATGCAGGTACAACGCCACCATCCAACATGCACGCCTTTTAATAGCTATGGATATCAATGTCTTTCTGGAGTGTTGTATGATCGAGTGGCCCCTGGAGACAAAGGTATTCTGGTCAATGTCAGAGCTTTGTGGACGTGCCATTTAATTGAAGGACATCTACACGCACTAACCACTGATACACTTGGCCGTGCTTCACATCCGTTGCATATATTAGCATACATACTTTCCATTAAGGCCGGTTACATAGATAGAATAGAATGGGAGTCACCAGTTGTTGCATCCTATCAGCTCTTTGTGTCCACTCATGTGTCACAATGCTTTAATGATTATTTCTGTGTTATGTGTCTGTGTTTATGTGTGTGTGTTGTTTGTGTGTCCAGCTGATGCGAGACCAGCTGCAGCAAGAGGAGCAGCGGGAGAGGCAGCAGATACAGCAGATACAGCAGCAGCATCAGCAGCAGCAGCAGAATGCAGCAATGCAATACATGCAGCAGTGCATGGCTGTGCCTCCTGCACCCACACCAGCCATCAACGCCCCGCAGCATCACCAAAGCATGCAGGTCCCTGTGGAGGTTCTTAAGGTCAGTAGGGCTGGAAAATAATATCAACATGAATGTATTTATTGATTTTACTTGTACTGATTTATTATCAAATCAACTGCTTAATAAGCCAGTAAAATGTAAGAAACATTTGTAAAAGACACATCACAATTTCCCTGGGTTCTCAGAGTTCACGGTGAAGACTCTAAGTTGCTTGTTTGACTTTGTTTGTCAAAAATAAAATATATTTAATTTACGTTGATATGATAACAGATAAAAAAACAATTCCTTACTATTTGAGATAATGGAACAAATACATTTAGGTTATTTTATGACTTTAATGGAGGATTTTTTAAAATTTGGCACAAACGTCCACTTGGTGTCAGTGATGAACTGATTAGATTCAAGTGGTCAGAGATTAAACGTCAGGGTCACTGTGACATCATAAAACAAGTTTTAGTCCACAGGTCCAAAATGAATATGTTATTCAAATTCAAAGATTCAAAGGTTTTATTGTCATATGCACAAAGCTACAGTGTAGAAATGGCAATGAATTCCTCTGACCTGAGCTCCTCCAACAATGCAACATATATAATAAAATACAAAAATACAAAATCAAAAGTAGTGCAAAAAGTCTATATCATTATTATGACAGTTCACAACAATGAATAGGATCAAATGAAGTTATTTTCGACAGACATGGATGGTAAAAAATAGATTTTAATTTTTACATATACTAATCACTTAATTGAATGACTGTTTTAGTTTGTGAATGAAATCTATGCTTTTGATCATGACTAAATTATAATCTGAAAGTTGGAAATTATTTATGAGAAGGAATTTTGTAAAAGTATTTGAGAGGAAAATAAACTTAAATAACATTTTCTGATTTGATAAAGTGTTTATTTAACGCAGAATACTTTCTCTCCACCGTCTTTTACGACTAGTATTAGACCACCGTGTGATCATAACATAATTAGTGTAGTAAGACCTCCGGTCAAAATGCCAGCAAACTACAAAGACAAAGCCCTAAACAGATCTCATTGAGAGGATTGGCGGAAGAGAGTAAAGATGTTGGTTAAGGGGGGTTACAAATGGCCAGGGGGCTGTGGCACTTCCATTAATCCACTCACATGTTGCTGAGCAGCAGACAGGGCAGCAGTGTGCAGCCGAGGTGCTCAGGACTTCACTGGGCGTTGTGGCCTCCACACAGCAGCAGCAGCAGCAGCAGCAGGGGAAAACAGGGACAGATTTGAAAAAAAAGGCAGAGAAAGAAAAATGCGGTGGAGCAGCAAGCAGGTAGGGAGACAGAGGGGGGAGAAGGACGGGCCGATAAGAGACGTTTGACATGTTTAGTGATAGGACAGACAGGAGGATGTAGATAGTCTGACAGAGACTGATAAAGCTGAAGTGACATTTTGCCCGATTCCAAAGATGCTTGTGTGGTTCCTTATCTTTGACGACGTGTGTTTGTGTGTATATTGGATTGCACAATACTCCATTATGTGCGTGTGTGTTTGTGTGACTTTATGGTATTTTGAGCTGTAAACCGGTAACTGTATGGGGCAATTTGCTGTATCGACAGTTTACTCTGTGCATGCGCGTGTCGAATGGTGTTTATGAAATCTCAGTGTTTAGAGTTGTCAGTGACTTTCCTTTCATGTTGCTGATAAGGAGTTCTTTCTGTCTGTCCATCAGTCTCACAGAGCCGTCACAGCTCTGTGTTTGTTTGGATTTCCTCTGTGCTGACAGCATTCAGCCAAAAAGGTTGAATAGCTACGGCTGAATAGTTGTTCCTCTGTCTCACGAGACCCAGAGCCGCTTAAAGTTGACAACCAATCACGTGTGTTCATCAAGTATGTCAAGATTTGCTGTAAAAAAAAAACATACACAAAGTAGCTCGAAGGTGAAAAAAACATGAATTTACGGCAATGTTTCTGGGTCATTTGATATAATCCTGCTGTTGGTTATAAAGCAGAGGGGGTTTGGAGAGCTGAGTCTTTTTCTGTAGTAATGGGGAGCAGGCCTGCTTTCTACTGAGCTTTACTCTTTGATGTGAAGGAATGAGGCCAGCCCTTTGCTTTATGCAGCCACACCAGAGGATTTAGTGGCTTTACTCCTGCAGGCTTTACTACTGACTTAATGCTCCTATGTGCCATCCCATTGTTATGGGACAGGGATAATGAGGTGTACATCTGAAGCACATACTCAATGTTTTACCTTTAAATGTGATTGTTAAACCATGCTGAGCTTATATCACTCACAAAACATTTGTGTTTTAATTCAAATCTAATTCTGGTGATGGGTATTACGCGAGTGCCATCACTGTCTGCTTTGTTGTTGTTTGGCCCTGGTATGTTACAAAATAGTCCAAAATAGGAGGTATTTTATAAGTGCACTTTGTAATATATGTAGATTTAGCTAGCTAACTACAAATTCTGTAGTATTCATATTTGTATATAAAGGGTTATCAGTTAGTTTAAGAGAAAAAGCAGTTTTCAACACTTGTGTTTATATTTCGATTAGAGATCATGAGCTAAACATTGCTAAATGACGACTTTATATCATGCATAGACAATGTTTTTCCCTATAATTTAGTCAAAAAGGAAACCTTAACAGGATCAACAAATAATTGGACCAATGTGCAAAATGAATAATGGGTTGAGATTTGATCACATTCTTTAACTGCCTACTCTTAATACAGGTACAGACCCATCTGGAGAACCCGACGGATTACCACATCCGTCAGTCTCGGAGGCAACAGGTGAAAGAATACCTCTCCACCACCTATGCCACCAAACAGGTACGTTTCTGGATGCCTTTCCTGTGCACTGTTTATCTCATTTGATCCACTGTATGTTTTGCATGTTCCTGAGTTTTGTTTTGTTTGTCTATCCACTCAGTGTTGCACTAAGCCACTCTGAGTCATTAACAGCATCACCCTCTCCCTCTCCCTCTCCCTCTCTCTCTCTCTCTCTCTCTCTCTCTCTCTCCTCTCTCTCTCTCTCTCTCTGTAGATGGTCCACGCAGTAGTGGGGCCAGTGCAGCCCTCTCCTCCCACAAACATGGGTCCTACAGGTGGCTCAGCGTCCGCCCCCCCACCCCTATGCTCCCCACACATGCGCACAGAGCAGCTCATGTCAGGGAACAGCGCCCCAAACAGCCCCATGGCCATGCTCAACATCGGCTCCAGCCACGAGACAGAGGTAGGCGTCCTCAAGTGGCAATGAACATTAAACATGTTATAAAGTAGGGTTTACAGCAGCCCAGATTGAACAAATATCCTTGAAATATGACTTAATTAGTCTTGTATACCTTATGAGGATTGAATATTGCCCCCAAAGTGACATTATCTCCACCTTTTATGAAAGCATCGTAATGATTTCATTGCTCTTTGGTAGGCAGGAGCAGCGTTAGCAAATGCATTGGTGTTAATGTGTCATGCGTACACTTGGTGTGTGGGTGAATGAGTTGGTTAACGGGCAATAACTGAGACTGGCTATCATTGGAATTTAAATGCTCCATTATGGCCCAGCAACAGTAATTACAGCTTAACAAGTGACAGCAGAATGTAGGGCCCTTTGAACCTGGCAGACTTTGACCCACCCTCCTCCTCCTCCTCAAACTCTTGACCCTCTTGCTTCTTTGAGTGTCTCTGGGAAACAATACTCTTACTAGTTAGCCTTCATGACAAAGAAGTTATCTTTAAAGTCTTCTCTTGAGGGAGGCATGCACCTGCTGGTGAGTTCTCCTGCAGGCCTACATCGAGCAGGTTTCAGGTGCTCTGATAACCAAACGAGCATGCACGGTATTTGCTAAACATGAAGATGAGATGTAGACATAGTTGCAGTGTTTGTCTTAAAGTTAAGCAAGACAGGTCATTAAGCTTATCAAAATCACAAAAGTGACACCCAGTTTGATTTTTCCAGATGGATGAGGTCATTGATGACATCATCAGCATGCAGTCCAATTACGATGATATTCAGGCCTACATTGACCCAATCCAGATGCCAAACACAGTGAGTACAACCAACCAACCAACAACCTGTGTGTTTACAGTAATCCTCTATTTTTATACGACTTGTGTATTTTTTCGCAACTAACTGACCCCATGTTGTTGGCAGTTTTAACTTATTTGAACCGGAGATCTAAGAATAGAGGATATAATTTGCTGTACAGATAAAAAAATCTTTAAAGGCAAAGGTAATTGTGAGTTATATTTCGTAAAGATGAGTGATTTGACTTGACATGGGTACCCTAATGGCAACTTTATAAAGTTATTATTATTTATTGTTGTTATTATTAAGTCAAATATTTCTAGAATAGTGTTCCAATAGCATGTTTTATTGTCCATATACAAAAAAGCTTTTTCACTGAACTCTTGATTGGAGCCCCTGACCTTATTCTGGGTCATTAATTAAATATTAAAAATATTTAGGTATAATCAACAGCTAATTTTACTTGTGTGTACAAGGGAACATTTAAAAAAAAAGATTTAGTTACATACAAATTATCTAAATTAGACCTTTTGCTTTGCAATTTTTTGTAGGATAATGACATTTAGGAAGGAATACATTTGCAATGCAGCATACTGTAAGCCTATTTGTGCTGGCCAAATGGGTCATACACCTTTAATGTTTCACCCTTAAAAAATGCAGAACTAGAATCCTCTAAGGTTGTACAGTATTCACGGGGTGGGAAGTCCTCTGAAACCCTGGCCCACTATACTTCGGGCCCAGTCTGCTCTGAGAGAGTTATAGGGTTGGAAATGCAGAGCCATCAGTATTGCTGTTCCTGCATCTGTACCATCTTTCTCTGTCTCTGCTTTCCTTTTGTGGTTATTTTTCTTTTTTGCTGTCATTGGGATGGTGTTGGTGCAGTTGCAACTTGTGTTAAACCTCAACAAGTTTTAATGAATCTGCTTTGAACCTGCTTTTTTGAGTTGTCAGTTGTTTCTGTATTTCCTCATATGTCTTCATGCACCACACAAACATACATACACATTATACACATTTGAAATGTATAATTGACTTAAGCACTAAACATTCCATCCTTAAACCTTGCTGAACATAGTTAGAAACCAAAGAGAGGACATGTCAGACGAGGACTGTACAGTGCTTTGTGTCTGAGGGAACAAACTCAGAAAATTAACAATTAAACTGCCAGCAGTTAGAGTTCAACTTGTTTACTAGATATTTGGAGAAAGAGGGAAAAAGAGAGAGAGAGAGAGAGAGAGAGGGAGGTGGAGAAGGAGAGGGGGAAGAAAAGAAGGGAGGAGGGAGAGGGGGATGAGGGCAATTTGTACAAGGGGAAAACAGGCTGAAAGTCCAGTTAGGGGAAAGTTCACTCTTGTTTGGTGGGGAGCGGAGGTAGAAGAAAGACAGGATTGGTGCTGCTGAGGTCAGTCTGCCAGGACAGGGGTGGCAGAGCCAGAGAGAGCTGTGAGTGCTACTGCTGCCTGAGAGAGAAGAAGAAGAAGAAGAAGAAGAAGAAACGCCTAGTGAGGGAAGGTGAAGAGGATGAAGGAGATGAATAAAACGTATGCCATTGTGGAAGTTTTTGAAGAACAGATTCAGCTGGTAAGACACAGAAGCGCAGTTGTATGTGAGTCTGTTTAACATGAATTTGGTGCGTTTCGAGTTTATCTTTCCCTCTGAGAGAACCACAGGATACCGTGAGGGCTCTAACTCTCAGCCTCGGGTCCCTGATTATAAAATGAGACACAGCAAGGGAGTAGGGTGGGTGAGGTTTCAGATTTTCTTTTTGGTGCTCGTGATGGGTGTTTCTGCAAGACTGAAATCAGAACTCTTGCACGTTCAATTTAATATTAAGCGCCATGTTGGGGTTAACCGTGTAATTAGGGTATACATATTAGCAGGTCCAACTAATGCAGGCTCAGCTCACTGTGTGGTCGTCTATCTAACTCCCTGCTTCACAACTATGTGTGTGTGTCTGTGAATGTGTGAGAGAGAGGGAAACCCGAACAGCCTCCTGTAGTTTTATCTTATAATATGTTCTCTGTGTTTGATGAGTTATTATTAGTAATTATTTTAATTGGGTCTGCATGCTTATGTATGTGTTTTTGTTTTTGTAACATCACACTGATTGATTAGATTAGGCGATTGATCAACCCTGAGGAGGATCAGTGTGTAAAGTCAGAGTCAGAGAGCAACTCGAAACTCAGATCAATATGTTGGTAGTGCTGCCTTTTCACAGCATAATCACTGCTCTTGTGTAAAGTGTTTTTGTGTTAAAATACTGGAGACAAAGCTCAGAGCCTTGTTCCCAATTGACAGACCAGTGAGCAAAACTCACCTGCTAATCCTGATGGGGATTAAAGCGGCAAAATCCATGGAATTCTTGGAATCTCAAAGTTTAGTAAAAGCCGGGAACACCACTGAATACCAGGCACAAGTGAGCAGTTCAACTCCTAAGTGTGTGTGAGTGTGTATGGGTGGTTAAACTGAGCCATACTGAGTCTCAGTCACGCTTGCTTGTTCAATTGAGTTAGATGGTCTCTTATTGTGAGAGTGAGGCTGCCAGGAACATGGGAGGTCAGGGCAGAAGCATGGAGGATGCTGGGAATACATGTGTTTTCTCTATAAAGCACAAGACATTGGGGTGTTAAAATCTGACTATTGACTTGATGCACAGTTTAGGTTAAGTAGGAAGCAGTTAATATGTCAGGGTTTTCCCAACTGTATTATATCATTCAAAATGATGAAAATCAACAAGACGAATGAAGATGTCGTTTTCATATCTAAACAGCTTAACATACAATTACACTTAGCAAATGTGTAAGAAAGCCATTACGAGTGAAGATTTATACTTGATTAGATTTTGAATGAAGCATATCATTTACATACAGAAGTGAGCCTGTGGAGGTGTGTGTGTTTATACGTGAATGTGTTTGATCTCACATCTCACACGGTAGCCAGCAGATAACGTATCTTCTCCTTCAAGTTCTTTATCTCCCAGCCCTCATTAGCAGTGTTCACATTTGCCCTCACTTCAGGGAGTAGTACACGATTTGTAACGAGGTATAAAAAGTCCTTCGCACTCAAACTATATGGAACAATTAAAAGGAAATCACTACTTTTTAGGAGACCATGCAAAACAAAATCTCAGCTTTTATGCAACGTCTAAAGTTCAAGAGTTAGGAGACCACGACAAGTGTGAGTTCAGGAGCTGCTTGAGGCGAAGGAGAGAATCAAGCCATAAAGAGAGATAAGGTAGATGGGATGATAGTCAATCATTGCTGTGTGTTTGGCAGGCTGCTCTGAGGTGTGATATTATTGCATTATCTCCTGCTATCTGTTCTTTACATCGCCCTAAATGTTAACACTAACTTTATAAGGATACTTACTAGGTGTAAGGAGCTGTAAATAGGTGGTCTTTTTAGAGCCACATTTTGATTTAGTACCAAACTTTCTATTTAAATGACTATTTTACTTTGATTAGGTTCAACATTCATTCCCCATGGAGGTTTTTCGGTTTGGTTTATTGGTTTGTTTGTCTCCAGGATACCCTATTGCCCTATTTTCATGAAACTTGGTCAACGGTAAAGCATGGACCATAGAGGAACCCATTTAACTTTGGAGCAGATAAGAATCGCTTTGCATATACATCAATTATTTTTCACTTGCAAAACATTCAGTGCCCTCCGTGTGCCCTTCTAGTTTTATGGAATCTGACATTGTGTTAAATTGTGGACTTTGGAACAGGCAAAGATGTCTTAAAGTGATCATCATAAAAACCTTTTATAGATGAAAGTGTTTTTACGGTTATCCTTTTGAGTCGAGCAGAACTAAAACATAAGTCATTTATCAACTGAGTGCTTTTGAGAAATTTTCATTCACAACTACTCTGTTCTTGGACACCAAAGCATTTATTTTCACTCTACTGGCTCCTTCATTCTGCACAGCTCTCATAATGAAGGGATTGAAAAAAGATACTATGTAGACTGTTGGTTTTCTCAATGTGTATAATTGTTGTTAATGTGTAACTGTGATTATGTGTGTCCTCCCCAGCTCCCCCTGTCTAGCAGCCACCTGGATGTGTATACAGGGCCGGGAATGAAGGGTCCAGCTATTGCTATGACCAGCAACTCCTGTCCTGCCAACCTCGCCGTCAAACGAGAACTGACAGGTGCGAAAGGCAAAGTTATACATAAACTTTCTAAACTAATAATATTAGTAGAAGATTATATAGAAGACTGATCACTGATAATTGTTGAATATTAGCCCCTAGTTAATCGCTTTTTGTTTTTGCAAAGACACAGAATCCCGTGCGATGGCCAAGGAGAGACAGAAGAAAGACAACCACAATCTGAGTAAGTCTTTCCCTAGCATGCTCTCTACCCAAATCTAAAATGATGTACCTGCTTTTTTTCTCATTGACAAAACTGCACATGCCCTAAGACACACACACACACACACACACACACACACACACACACACCACACACACACACACACACACACACACACACTTACTCACACGCACCATCATTTTCTCTCTTGCAAAAACAGTTTTATAAAGCCTCTCAATGATTTAGCTGACATAGCGGGTGGATGGTTAACCTGGTAATTTCTGCTGTCCTGGCACTTAAGTGTAATTACCTGTGACCGTGTTTGTGTGCCTAAACAATTGTCCCTTTTTAGACCTTTATATTATATACCCATAATGCATTGATCTATTATTTTCAACATTACAATACCAACCCTAATTCATGTATTTGTTGATTTGAGACACGCTTAAGTATCAAATCTTGTAGTGTCATAGGTTAAAACAGCTTTGAACAAGTTCTACTTTTGTCATGTTTTTGATTTCTCTGTACTATTATCTACATCATGTATTTACATTTCTCTCTTTCTTTTTCTTTGATAGTTGAAAGGAGGAGGAGATTCAACATCAATGATCGTATCAAAGAGCTGGGCACAATGATCCCCAAAACCAATGACCTGTGAGTTGCTTTTATAATGCTGTATTTTCAGTGTGGATAAAATGTCTTGAATGAAATCTGTTACTGCCTGATACTTATCTATGGAAATGGCCTGTGTATACTCTACTGTGTGCATAGTGACGTGCGCTGGAATAAAGGCACGATACTGCGGGCGTCTGTCGAGTACATCAAACGCATGCAGAAGGACGCACACAGGTCCAGAGAGGTGGAGAACAACTTCAAAAGGATGGAGATGGCCAACAAACAAATGATGCTACGCATTCAGGTAACACAACCACAAACACATGCAAAGAAACACAATCACAGCACCTACGTTGATACTGATGATATTGCCCTCCGCCCGCTGTCTGCAGGAGTTGGAGATGCAGGCTCGTTTACATGGCCTGCCCAACAACTCTCCATCAGCCCTGAACCCCACCGACCTGATGTCTTCTTATATAAAACAAGAGACCAGCCCCGTGGAGAACCTCGCTCACACAATGGCACAAGCCCACCACCAGCCCCAGCACATGCCCCAGAACCAGGGTCACCCCCAGGCCCAGCAGCACCACTTCCTCCCACAGAACCACCTCCACCCCCAGGGCCAGGTTCAGCAGCAGCAGCAGCAGCAGCAGCAGCAGCAGCAGCAGCAACAGCAGCAGCAGCAACAGCAGCAGCAGCAGCAGCAGCAGCAGCAGCAGCAGCAGCCCAGGCAGCTGCCCCCGCTCCCCCATCACCTGCAGCAGCCTCAGCCACCCATCCAGTACCCGGCCGTAGGCAGCTCCCAGCCCTTTGACTTTACCCAGTCGCTGGACTTGTGTGATGGGATACCCGGCTTCTCAGATGGCATGTCGGGGCTGGGCGACCTGGGTGGGTTGGACGTCCAGGGCAGGAGAGGCGAGCTGGGCTTCCTGATGATGGACGAGCCCTTGTCCCCTATGGGAGGAGACCCACTGCTCTCCGCAATGTCCCCGGAAGAGTCGGTCGACTCCAGCCGCAGATCCAGCTTCAGCATAGAGGATGGAGACATACTGTAGACACATACTTACACACACACAAACTCACACAAACATGCTAAAGTTTTAGAAAAATGTAAATCAGCATAAAAAGTGACACATTTACAGCACGTATGACAGAAAGGAATCAGCCACCATTCAAGACATTATTCACCCGGCACAAACTATACACTTCACACAATTTGAACATGATCCATGACACATGGATGTGGTACAATTATTTCCCCTTAACGGCACGAGCAAAAGAAGGCACACAGCCCTCACTCATTTGAAGAAAATAATCTGTATCCTGTAAACGTTTGCGCACACACACACCAGTGCTTGTGATCTTGAATCGTTGCCCAACAGAGCGTTTACAACACTGCCAGGTCAGGAGTTAAATTGCACACTTGACCTTGTTTCTGTAAAGATGGCTCTGAATCATAATTAAACAGGGGACACAACCAGCAGTTAATTAGATTGAAGTTATCAGATACAAGGACAACTGAGCGCATTGTCTCACTTGATAGAGGACAAGTTATTTTCTCCTTACATCAACCTCTTTTAGGAACCATAAATGATTGAATGAGCGATAGTGAATAAAATGGAAATAGCTTTAAGGTCCTGCATGCATAATTTATCTGAAGGGGATGTAGTCAAGTTATTTTGTTCCCTTCCTCAATCTGTTATTCCAGTGTTGGCTTCAGCCTGTAGCACCAGCTGTTTGACAAAGATCTGTGTTAGCCTGCTAAGCTAAATTGTATTCCTCCAATGACCACATTGGGAAACATTATAAAACTCAAAGAAGAAGGTATATAATCCAGCTTTTTTTTAGCAAAGCCCCTTTAATTTATTGCATCTACCCCGCCTCCAGCTGTAGTTGTTGTCTTCTCACTAACACACACTGCTGTCTCCCAGTTATACACCTTTAGCCTTGACACTGTCATGACCTTTACTGTGCAGAGAGTAGGAAAAAAAAGTGGATGCTCATGCAGCATGTCGTCCAAAACAGTCAGGTGTCGAAATACTCAGGTACTGTAACACAATACACAAGCCGGATCAGATTTAAGCAGAAGCAGATTTTAACCTGAACGGTGTCCAGCTCATAACCCCTATCAACGTGCCTTTTCATTTTTGCAGCTGCTGCTCTTCAAGGAGATGTTTTTATAAGTTGGGGATCACGGCCAGGGTTTAGATTTAATATTAACTTTAATGTTGCCTGTAAATGCTTTAGAGTTTGCTACTGTAGCATCCATACCTCGGTCGGTGCCGGATAAATGTTTCCTCTTTTTTCTCACTAATTGACTCTGAAGGGCCCAGCTTGCATGAGAAGCCCGGGTGAATGAAATATAAAGTGACAGGGTTTAATACTGAAAAGAGAAAGAGATAGTTTGTCTCGGCTGACTGCAGAAGTAGTGTTATCTTCACTGTTAAAACACAGCATCAGCACACACTTGCATGCATCCACGTTCTCACACGGTTCACAAATGTGCAGGTGCTCACCTAGTACACAAACATGCGTTATCATGCTCACATACAATACACACAGTGCAGCCTTGAGGCTGTTTCAAATCAGCATGTGAACAAGTCTCCTGTGCTTCAGTCTCTCCCCGACGAGAGGAGTGAAGCTGCCAGCTGCAGAGGTAAAACTCAGGTCTGCTGCTCAAGCTGCCACCTAAAGGGAAGTGTAATCCCACTGGCTAGCTATCACAGTGATGGTGGGAAGCTGAGGTGGACCTGAGTTGTATCTCTGTGTTGGTGGACCTGGTGCTTGGCTTTGATTTGATATAGCTTATGATCAGTACTGATAAGGTAGAAACGGTAGAGAAAGAAAGAAAAGTTAATAGTGATTTTTTTTTTTTAATTAAAATAAGTGTTTTCTTTATTATAGTTTGTTGTTTATTTTATCTACGAAAGCACTGGAAACTATATTACTGTTTTGACTTTGTACATGGAGAATTGTGGAATAAGATTTATTTCAGATGTATGCCACTAAGCCACTTAAATGTATTTACTTGTATTTGTTGTTTTAGTTTTATTTCAATTTTATTCCAAACTACCCTTTCTTCTCAGAGCCATTTTCAGTAAGCTCACTGTAAAGGCACACACAGGAGTGGTTTGTAAACTTCCATATTTCAACTGACTTTAGAGAGATTAAGAGATTATGTACATTTACGATGTCATTTTTATATAATTTGGTTTTTATTTTTCTCTCTATTTTAACTTTGAATTTTGGAGCCAACTTGATTATTTGGTTTGATTGAATTCAAATTTGCTCATTTTTTTTGAATGTAAGATTCACCAGTGGTTCTGGTCAGACCGAAGCAGGTCGGCGGTTTCGCCATGCCTCCTTCTTGCCTGGCTTTGGTTTCCATGGAGACTGGATGACTACTGACTTCATATAAACTCTGAGCCGAGGAGTCGTGGTTGCCATGGCGTGGCATCACCGACCCTGCATTGGTCTCTGCCTGTCTGCCAGAGTCGTGCCTTTTCCCCATCAGCCACAGTTTGACTGTTGTTGTACTGTCACCCAGACAACACTCCAAAGAGCTGCTCAGGCCTCCTCTACTTTTCCACTAGAGGGCGCTGCAGAGCAAAATACACAGGGAAAAGTGGTTCTGATTTTACTGAGAATATAAAATGTTTTACCAGAATCCATTCACTGGCTTTTGGCGTTTTTTTTTATTGATGTGACTTGAGAATTGTGCGTATGTGTTTGTTTGCGTGGGTGTGTGGGTGTGGCCTTATATTAAATGGGAGTGCAAAACAATATCTCCTTCCAATCAAAATGATGTGCATTTGGTCTTGTTATTAGGAATATATGATGCTTGACATTCACTGTGCAGGACGATGAACGTACAGAGTTTGAAACCAGTTTTTTGCAATCATTGCATGAGAGTTACACAAGTGTGATGTGGGAATTTAGAGGCTTCAGTGCACAAACACAAGGGAACTTTTGGGATGAAGACATCTATTTCCAGCCATTCATCTTTAAAATGAAGAATATCTACATATTTATTAATTTCTACATTTTTCAACGTAGAAATCTGGATTTTATTTTTAGAATCATTCATTTAGTTTAATTATGTTTTTCTTTTTTGGGGGGGGAACCATCTCAGGCATAACTAATTATTCCATTCAGAATATTTTAGCCTGAAAATTTTTAATTCTAGGTTTACAACTTGTTAAAGAAAGTGAAAGTCTCTTTTGAATGAATGCAAACCAACCAATGACTGCGATTATACAACGAAATTTGGTGAAGAATTGCAAATGCATTTAAATAAATTGCATCTGCCCCTTCAGCGTTTAGATATGTAGTTAAAGATTAATTATGAGCTGTCAATTAGTCAAATTTCAGAAAGTGAATATAAGTGACCCATTTTTTGAGGATAAATTGTTTAAGTTAGTGTTTGTGCCCCTCGTCTGTTAGTTTTTGTCATATATATGCAGATTAATTAAGGTTGTTGCATTATAGTTCCACCAGAGAGCACCAGAGATCTATATTATTGAAGTGTCTCCTTCAAGTCTCTTTTGTGAGATCATTGTCACAGCAGAGGAGAGAAAGGACTGAGTTCCCATTTAATTAACCTTATTTTAAATACTACTTAGGAACAAGTAGAATACAATCTAATTTTAGCATGTTCATAAATGGCGAGCAATATGGGATGGACTGTATGTGTTTTGTGCAGAAAACAGCAGCAACTGTTTGAGATATTTTTAATTACATTACATGTTACTTGTTAGACGCTTTTATCCAAAGGGACTTACATACTCAATACTGTGGGCAATCCCCACAGGAACAATTTGGGGTGAAGTGTCTTGCCCAGGGACACAACGACATGCTGACTGCAGTGGGGTTTGAACCTGTGCCCCCCTGATCCGAACACCTACGCAATATTCCACTGCGCCACAGCCTCCCATAATGCAAATGTTTTTCCCTGGTGAATTAAACCCACTTTCCTAAAATCCCAGCATAGCAGGAAACAATTCCCAGAAAAAACCCTAAACAAGTGGAGGTATAAAGATTTTGACAAATAAAATGCATTGGCGCCAATTTGGTAAAATAAACCTACTTTCTCAGAGATGGCGGCCCTCCCATTTCACCTGCCGCCTTTGTTTTTGTCTTCTTTTCTTCTCTTTTGCGGCTTTTTCCCATCATATCTTCTGATGTATTAGTCCAGGGCTGCTTCAGGATGATCCATAAAACCATTTAACAGCCTTTCTTAAGTTAAATCGGGGTAATCTTATTCCTCATCCACACACATCCACACACACACACACTGACTGATGCCGCAGAGCATGTTAAAGTGTAGTGCTGGTGTCTGCAGCCCATCCACAGGCCCATTCTCTCGGGTCTTTATGATGCTAATGTACTCCCCAGTCTAATAAATCCCTGTAGAGCTGCAAAGAGTAGATCTTATGGCTCACTCCGATCGCCACCTTTCCGCCCATCTCCCCCCTCCAACACACATACACGCACTGCTATTACCGCAGCAGAAGTGCCTGCCTTGCACTTCCACAGATACTTGGGTGGCTGTTTAGTAAGAGCGAGAGAGGGGAAGGGTTGAGACAAATCAAACATGAAGGTGCAATTGAAGAGATGTTGGCACGCGGACAGAGAGTTTGGGCCCTGTCATAGTGTACTGGTTGAGGGGAGACACAGAAACATCACCCCTTTTTCTGATGGTTGGACCACCTTGATGTGGGTTTGGCACGGTACGTTGAGCACGACCGTGCCCCACAGAGGGGCGAATAAGAGCGAAAAGTCAAATAATCACTGAGGTTTTTCTTTAATCTTCAACAAGAAGCTCCATTCAGAGCTGAGGGTGGATCCTCTGTCGGAGCGGGGAGAAATGACGCTTCATTCTCTCCTCCTTCCTCCTTCCTCCTCGCTCACCCCAACATCTCCCTCTACCTGCCCCCCATCTCTCCTCCCTCCATGGTCCTCTGCTGGCCGCTGGGCTTGATGTGTGTGTGTGAGTCCTCCCTCCCTCCTTCCCAGGGGAGCAGTGTGTCACTCAGCTTGAAGCCCACGGAAGAGAGGTGAAAGGGGGCTGATTGAGCTAATTTAGCCCCTGGATGTGAGAGCAGGAAAGGCCTCACCCTCTGCTAATAGACAGACATCAAAATGGAGATGAGGGGGGTGTAAGGAAGGAAAGAAGAAAGGAGGGAGGGAGGACTATAAAACTGAGACTACTTTTTGATGGATTTATATCTTTTTGTCCGAGGGGATGTGCAGAAAACTTTTATGAACACTGAGTGACATTGTGAAGTTGGTAAAGGTTTATGTGTGTTGCCTTGAATTAAAACCTGCTGATATTACTTATTGATCCGTCCTCCTCCATTAAGATACCGTCAATCACGGCCATCTTTATGATCTCTGCTGCTCAGGCCACTCACTCGTACATTCTCCCTGACAGGCAGACTGGAAGTCAGACCAAAAATACTGGCTTTTACCACATGGATGGAGATTGGAGACACTTTATAGCTCTTGGAGGCATACATACTGCTGTAGGACCTGATGGCCCCACATCAAAAAGCCTCTAATGAAGATGGCACGGTGACACAACATTGATTTTAGCTCCATAACTCAACAGCACTGCAGATTCAAGTTTGCTCTAAAGTTTTAGGGGCACCTCTGAAAGTCTATTCATCAAAATATTTCCAAGTTATTTTCTTTCCTTGCAATTCTTTGACTGTACACCCAGTGTGTTCACACATGTTTCCAGTTTAGAACCATTCGATCTATTTTGGATCTCAGTTGAGTGTTAAAAGGGGTTATAAAGGCAGTCAAACACTGTGGCTTTGTCCTTTTGAAAGGTTGAAACTTAGAGCTCCCAAACACTCGTCGACTTCTCCTTCTTTTCTCTTTTCTTCACCTTTTTTTTAGCAAACCATTCCTTCTTCATTCCCACCTCTCCTGCCCCTCTTTATTCTGCCGCACCTTTGTCCGTCTTCCTCTACATATTTAATACTCTTCGCTGACTCCCTTCAACCCCTCATGCCTCTATTCCTGAAAGAAAAGGAGCTCAAATTGGCTGGAGAGATGAATAATGTCCCCGCCATTAACAATGGCGTGGAAGGATCAGTCTTTTCATGTGTGTGGAGGTGAAGAGATGGCTTGCAGGAAAGGTGAGGACTGTGTGGCGGTGCTGGGCTGTGGTGTGGGTCTTTTATCATTATTTCTGACTTTTGATTGGACTGAGAAAGAAGCAGAAGAATGGAGTGACTTATCAGTAGATTTGCAATATGTATCCTGCACAGAGTAAGATGGATAATATACGAGTTCAGCTTTCAGTCTAAAAACGAATCTATGATAAAACAGCTTTGTCTTTGACTTCTTTTGTATGAGGTGTAAAAAGTATTTTTCATGAAAGCTATAATTTCGATTTCCCCCCCAACATCATGAACAATTATAAGAAATAATTTCAGGGTCGCTTCATTTTTGATGAAATGTAATTTTACACCAAAATGAAGTCTATATATTTTGGGTTCATTCTTAAAGTAATTTCAAACTAGATGCTTTAAAACGTGTCTTTCCTTCTATACAGTATCTCCAGTAGGGGGAGTTAGTGGTCCACAACACAATCAAAGCTGAAAACCAACAAGGCCTGACTGACATTTCTCAGCAATGAAAATGAATATGTTGTTTGGAATTGCAATGAATGTCATCCGCTGACAGAAAGAGCATCTGGTGCAACCTCTGTAAAATTAAGACATGGTGTCATCTCTAAATTCCACCGGCAGGCTGCCCGGGAACATAATAGGCAAACTGTTGTCGGCTGTTTAAATGATCAAAGACGGAACAAAAATACTGGAACATTTTTTTTTTTGTGGGTTGGTTGGAGTGCTGCTAAATTAAGCTTATCACTTGTAAGATAAATAATGCGTCTGACAAAGCATTTGTCACATTTTGAAGGTTAACCACTCCATCCTTTCCTGTGGCAGCTGATGGAGTGGCTATGAGAGTGATGAATCCTGCATCTTCATAGCAGGGTTTTTTTTATTCAGCCTAGGAATTTATCTTGAGAGGGACCTTAAATGATGGACAATATCATCGTCCTTGACAACCAAAACACCCATGAAGATTACTGACTAACTAATGGTCTGGCACACAGGATGTATTCAAACCTAAGCTCCTGATATCTATTTGTTCTTTTGCTGTGTTTGTTTCTCTATCAGCCAATCCATCCACCCAGCCATCCGCTCATCCATTCATCCATCCATCTTGCAAATCCTCTTCCATTTTGTTTGGAGTTGTTGTGAGTGAGAAGCTGTTTCGCTGAACTTAAAATATGAAGGTCGCAAATATTTGAGTTTCTTTTTCTTCTTCCATACCTCCCTGAAAAGCAGCATAGATTATACAGCCTACAGCTGTTATCACATTTATACACTTCTTCAAGCTTCTTTTCATTCTCATCCTCTCTTCTCCCGCCTTTCAGAGACCTGAAGATAACGGCACGCCGCATGACGCCATTGTCCTCTCTCTCTCTCTCTCTCTCTCTCTCTCTCTCTCTCTCTCTCTCTCTCCTCTCTCTCTCTCTCTCTCTCTCTCTCTCTCTCTCTCTCTCCTCTCTCTCTCTCTCTCTCTCTCTCTCTCTCTCTCTCTCTCTCTCTCGTAGGTGGAGATTTAAAGTTCTGTTTTAAAACCGTCACTGTTCCAATCCTACTTAACCCTCCCTCCTTCTCCCCCTCTTGTCTCCCCCCTTCCTCCTGAGTATACTACCTAACCCCTCTGAACTTCAGTCAGAGTTACTGAAGACCCGGAGTACACTGGGGAGTCAGCTACACCGCTGAGAGAGAGACAGAGATAGACAGAGACTTAGCTGCCTGCTATTCTACCACTCTCTCCGGTAATAAGAAAAGTTTCTGTTCTTTTCTGTGTTACAGCAGGGAGATAAAACCAGGGATCACTCGCACTCGCTCGCACTTTTGTGCACACACACCTATATGTGTATGCTTGAAAACACTCTCACAGACATGAAGTTGGAAATGCATGCAGAAAAGCACGTTATACACAATGTACAAAATGGAGGTACAATATTGGTGACAAACTTTCACCCTCACACACAAGCTTCAACCTCGCATACGGCCCTTTCTGACTCTTTTGCCCAAACCAAAAGGGGGACGGGGGTAGAGAAAAAGAAACAAGTTTAGTCTGTAAGCGGCTCGAAAACCTGATACGAATTAGAGGGCGATTTCCACATAGGTCAATGTATTCAGCTGATATCCTAAGAGGGAGGAAATTTAATACCCCTCTTTGGTTGAATTAATTAATTATAATATTAGGCTAGCTCTAGGGGCCCTTTTCTTCAGTGATTAAGTGAGCACATATCTTTAAAAGACTGTGTTGGTCTCTGGGGCCCTGGGCTTCTGAACCTTGGGGTGAAACAGAGAGAGATGTATTATACATGAGAGGACGGAGAAACACAGACCGGTCTGCTCACCTCGATGGCAAGACACACCGTGTTATGTATTTAGACCTTCAATGGCACTTGTCTTTCTTTGCAGAGGCGCTTCGCTCTCGCCCCTCCGCCATCTTCAGGTCCCTGCAGTGTTCTGCTCAGTGGAGCTCAAGTTTAACTGTCTTCAAAGGAACAGGTTACTACTGCCCGTACCTCGTCTGCACCTTTGCATCTGTGCCACAACATTTTTTTATATTTCTTAATAATCTTAGTCAGCAGTAGAATGTTACACTTACTGAAGAAAGGCCCTTGTGTACAATTTTAATATAATTGTACTTTATTCAAGATTTTAAAGGTTTCTACTGCACTGCATCTATCACTATTACTATACAGTACACCTGCATATTTCACAGCTATATTTACTTTGAAGGTCAAGATTTTAAACTAAGAACACATAATAAAATATGCACTTCTATCCTTTTTCATTCCAACAGTATATACAATTGTTATTATTAACTCCACTTTGACAACAATAAATACATGTTTACATGTTTTTAATTCTGCCATATTATTACAGTAATTTAAATGTATGTTATTATAATGCATTATAATATTTCTTATTGAATAATAAGAACTTTCCTGTAGTTGAATATTTTTCAAATGCTGGTAGTGATAATTTACTGGAACAAAACATCACAATACTTCCTCATGGAAATCAAACATATAACAAGAATGTAAAGATTTTAACAAAGTTCAAACTGGAGTTAATCTACTTAGTTACCATCCATCTCTGTGCACGTGTATTCATTTATGGTGTGTGTCTCCCGCAGCATGTGCTAACCCCTATACTGACCCAGTGAGAAGCCTCTTAGCTGTCAATCATGTCAAGCATGTGTATATGTGTGTATCTGTGTGCATGTGTGTGTGTGTGGGTGACAGGTCTTTGACATCACGTCTAAATCATGGATACTTAATGGCTGTTCTCCTTTCTAACAGAAGTTGATGGTGGAGACAAAGAGGAAGGGCAGGGACGACAAGAAGGTGATGACAGGTCAGGAGAGAAAAAATGTGTGTGTGTGTATGTGTATGTGTGTGTGTGTGTGGTATAATTATAAATAGATGTGGAATGGAGTGACTGTAGCTGTTTGAATGGATCCACCTCCACACAAAGGTTTTGTAGTGCAAAACCAACGAGTGCTTGTAACTAACACCCTCCCTCCTCAGTACACACACATACACACAAACACACACACACACACACACACACACACACACACACACACACACACACGACCGTAGGCTTCCCGCCCCCACTGCCTGACCCCACTAAACATTCAGGTACAATTAATTATTCCTTCCTGATCTAACGAACGCATTGCACTGATTGGACACCCTGAGGGTACAAGGGGCACTATTTTAAAAACACTTTCTGGTCATGAATTTTAATCACTTCAAATGTATTGATAAATTATTAATTAAGTGACTTTAAGTGATGCCAGGTGGGCATAATATCAGGAATAGTAAAATGCTTTTGGGGGTGAAGTGCTGTGATGTGAAAGCAGAGCGGAGGAGCTTGTTATTTTTCTCTTAAAGCAGCTGTTTTATTTAAAAGGGATTTCTTACAAAGTGTTCAACAGTCTACGGGGCTTATTTGGTCAGGCAAAGAGGATCCGCCATTTTGCAAAAATTAAGGTAATTTTTCATTCTTTGTTTTATTCCAGCTGTAGGGCTCCAGTAGTAGTAGTAGTATTCACTGATTCAGTTTTTTCTGCAGTTGACTTAAATGAATAGTGCGGCTTTAATTTTGGGGGCTCACAGGTACAAATGATAAAACAATTCAAATACATCAGCAATTTTAGCTCATTATCTGAGGTTTTTGGAAGAACCAATATAGCTCTGGTTTTAAAGCTTAAAAGAGGCGCACCTTTTTGGGGTTACATTCATTATAAATCCCTCATAATATTGCTATAATATTAGGTTTTTGCTCAAAATCCGAGACTGAATATGTACATGACTCCTGCTGGCACCCAGCAAGTTTTGAAGTAAAAATACAGTATGTTTAAGTGTGGGTATCAGTGTGTCTGTGCCGGTGTCTGTTCCTGCCTGTTCTATAGGTTAACCTGCCGAACAAGACCCGAGCGGGAACAGCGCAAATTACAAATTACCTCCCTTATTAGGCCTGACCCCAAATTTCCTTTCATGAATATTCATTATGGTGGCCGCTCGGCGCGACAAGAAATGAATTTGCCCTCTCCTCGGAGTGGACTGTGAATAAGGAATGAT
Source organism: Dissostichus eleginoides (assembly GCA_031216635.1). Classification (NCBI taxonomy): domain Eukaryota; kingdom Metazoa; phylum Chordata; class Actinopteri; order Perciformes; family Nototheniidae; genus Dissostichus; species Dissostichus eleginoides. The sequence continues at coordinate 16,586,443 of CM062265.1, forward strand.
TAATGGAATTCTGCGTGGTATGAATCCATCATTCCTAGGATGGAGGCTGGCCTGGTAATAAGGATCCAATTAGAGCCACAGTAGGTGGGACACAGCAGGAGCCTCGGCTCAAGACACACACACACACACACACACACACACACACACACACACTCACTTTTTGCATTTTTGATCTCCAAATTTCATTAAAGGAACATTGAGTATAATTGCTTGAATTTACTGCAAGCAGAGCTAACTTTTGTAGCATCTCTGTCCTTTTGCCTTCCTTTTTGTCTTGCTCTGCAGCAGAGTTTTACCTCTCCGCCTCTTTCTCCCAGCACACCTCACCTCTCAGCAGGGCTGCTGTAGCTCATGCTGGCACCTCCACCTTTCCTGGTTAATTTCATGTTCTGGTGCGTCCTGAGACAGCTCATCCTGCTGCCAAATATTTGTGTTGAGAGACCAGCTAATCTGGAGCTGGTTACATGCTCCTATCCCCATGTGCACACACACTCTGGAACATGCAGGGTTATCGGTGCTCAAGTTGGTTTGTGTGTGCTGGTGTGTGTATTTGTGTATGTGAATGCTTGCCGAGCGGCTGATACCAGTGTGTGTCTTCCACCCTTCTTGACCAGCGTATCGACCATTTGGCCAAGTAACAGGAGATTAACGGTACAGCCGTGTTTACTGCTGAAGTGCAACTGCTGTGTGTGCAGATGAACGGATGAGTGAGGAGATGAAAGGACGAATTTAGTGGAAAGAAGAGATTGACAGTTCCCCTCTATCTGTGAAAAACTGGATGGGTGGGCCCTCTCTTACTTTGGGAATTGTGCAAATTAAATGTATTGTTCTGCTAAGTCCATCTTAATTGAAAATAACCCATGTTTCACCTGTGGCCAATGTAAATTCCACTTCCTGGCACATCTTTATTGTCCCTTCATCTATTTCCCTGTGTCCTCTCTCCTCTCCCCGGCTTTAATGAGGTGTTCTGTTCATCTGCCTCATAAACTAAAACCTTTTAGATGAATTACATCTCTTAAGATTCATCTCCAGCACCGTGGCTTCTTTTCCCCTTTTATGATTGTATTTAATCCACATAACATCTTTATTCAGAACAAATACCCCCTGTATGACACCTCACCGAGTGCAGCCGGGGAAGAGGAATGTTTCGGCGAAGGTAGAGAGACATGGAGATGTGCCAGCACGGCTCAGCTTGCTCTCTGATGATATCCTCGATAAGACTTTTAGCTAATTACTGACTGCTGCCTATGAATGCGGCTTCAGTGGAGAGAAAGCCAATGAACCTGCCTGCTAGCTCAATAGAGAGGCAGCAAGAAAAAAGAAAGGGGACGCGTCTGTTGAAAGAGAGACAGATTAACATTTGTTCTTTTACATGCCTCCCTCTGCCACACACACAATAACTTTGCTTATACTAATTAACAATTAGCAAAGACTGGTTGGCTAATTGTGTTATTGCTCCTAATCAAGAGGCTAATTACCAGAATGTCAATTTAGATTTAATTACTAAGTGCTTTGTTAATTCCCACTGAGCATAAGTTACCCTTTCTCTCCCTCTCTCCCTGTTTTCTCTCCCCCTCCCCTCTTCTCTTTCTCTCCCTTCTTTTTCCCCCCTCATTCCATGTTGAACCCTCGATGTGTTCTGAGGTTCTGTGTTGGGATTGGGGGGGGGGGGGGGGGGTAGTGGGTAAATACAGAGATAAAGGAGGCAAGGTGTTTGAGCAGGGAGTCCAAGAGGCACAGGCATTAATGAACAGCTTTTACCGCCGGGCCTCCAATTAGCCAACTCTCTCCCGCCAACATCACAGAGAGGAGAGATCCACCAAGATCCAGTCAGCCAGCCCCCCACCCCCCTTCCACTACCACCTCCCACTGGCCCCTCACAGCTGTCCCTGCTCTCCCTGCACTCAGCTGTATGTGTTGACCTGGTTGGCGAGGTGCTGTATACATTGGCTCTTATGGATGAATAAAGTTGTAGTACTTAATTGAACTGAATTAAGCATAATATAATGTGATAGTGTGTGCTCTAATGTAGTGGAATTCATATGGATATACTTGGAAAAAACAACCATAATCATCATCGTTATATATATTTTTTTATTTAACCTTTATTTAACCAGATAAAAAAGCATTGAGATAAAATCTCATTTTCAATGCTGACCTGGCCAAGAAGGCAGCAACGTTACACATAACACATAACACAAACATATAAAATACAGAGAACATAACTAAGAAAACAAAAGACGAAAAAGCAGTCACTACATTGTGCACATCAGGACAGTAAGAAAGGTGCACTACTTATTACTGCAAGAGCAGCTGGTGGTAAGGACTTCAGACAACTTCAATTTAAAACATGCTATTGAGACAAGTGCCCTCAGTTTGAGGCTTGATTGAAGGTCATTCCAAGACCAAGGACCATAATAAAAAAGACTCCTTTTTCCAGCCTCAGTCCGCACGGCAGGTACCTGGAACCGTATCCAGGCACTGGATCTGAGGTTGTAAGAGTCACAAACTGGGGCAAATCTGGCACATATGTACAGTGGAAGCTTACCTAAAATGGCTTTATACATTAATAAAAACCAATGTTGCATCCTACGCATAGTAAGTGAGGACTATACAGTTTGCAATGATGAGTCCTATAGGGTGCATTTGATATATAACGCAGTGCAGCATGGTCATCCTAAAATGAATACATAAGATGTTACAACGTGTTGTAAACAGCACTAAGACAATCATTTTATTTATATAAAAAGCTAGAGTGCGAAGAATTATTTTAATTTTAAGATTTGTATTAGTTTAAACAAAATTACCCAATAACTTCTCATTTTAAAGTCTCTCCTCATCCGTATATTTAACTTTTATAATTGGGAAAATAACGGTGCAATTACTATTTAAATAGACTTTTTTTTAAACATTATTTTTTTATAAAAAAGATAAAAACCTTCTACCTCTTCTTTTTGAAATAAGGGATTATACTCATGATTATCCAATTTTGACAATGACAATAATAACTGTTATTATTATTTTCTATTTGATTTACTTTCCATTTTAACCAAATGCTGTCTTTTTTCCTCTTATCCCCCTTTTCTCTCTTCTGATCTACGAGGCTCTTCCTGACAGCTCAGGGCCTCCAACATGGATTTAATGGTCATTGCTTGTCTCTCCCTCAGACAAAGCAAGCAAACCACAATACATCACACGCATTCACTTTCCACATGGGTACTGTCAACTACTGTTTTATTTATTTATTTGATCATTGTGTCTGAGCATTGCGTAGTTGCCTGGAACGAAGCACAGAGAACAGATGTTGTGAATGTTGCTTATCTGACGCCTGTCTATTTATGCAGGCATCTTGTTCAACCACTGTTTGGTGCCGTTGTCTTACTATTGTTCATCACCTGGACCATTGCTGAAGATGAGGGTGAACACACATACATGCGTGTGCCACACACATCAACACACACATGCACATCTCTGTCTCAAAAAGAGCAAGCGCTTTCACTCTCCTCTCTAACTGCCTGGCTCCTCATACTCCTGCCAAAATACCATAAGACAGGGTATAATATATATAATTATCCCCACTTACATTAGCCATTATGCCAGTGGAGCATTGCCTGCAGAATGACACACGACCTGTCAAGACTTCATTCACGCCATTAATAAGCGTCATTAGTGTCTGCTTTGAATACCCCTCTTGCACACTGCAGTCATTTCAACATGTCATAGATTTTAATTTGAGGGTAAAAATAGCTGTGAGGATATTATGCACTCTCCCAGCCAGTCTCTGTAGTCTTCTGATGGGGAGGAAGTTCACAGTGTGACCTTGGATTTTCTCTTTATTGGAATTATAACCATTACTGTTCTTTAGTGGTGTGGGCCAGCTACCAGCACAGAGGCTGCTATGCTTAGTGTGCTCCTTCCTTTGTGGTGTCCATCAACAGCATTCAAAATCAAAAAAATTTAAACCATTAGTTTGTCACAAATGTCGTTTAGGCAATTGACCGGCATCTTATGCAGTCTTATGCAAAGTGGGTTAAAGGCCCTACATTTTTCAAAGGCAGAATGCACTTAAGGAACTAATGCCATGGTGGCCTACTGTGAAATGCCAACTGCTTATCAACGGTTCAACACTATTATATAATGAGGGCCTTATAAAAGAGGGTTTTGTGATCTAATAGTCAGTTTCATCATTGTTGGCAAAAAACGAACAAACGCACATGTTTTTTTACATGAGTCCATTTGTAAGAGAGGCAAACTTATGCCATCTGTCAAACATTACTAAGGTTTTTTTTGTGTGTGTCTCATCCCACATAAGAATGCAAGACACCATTGTTTACCAGGCATTAAGATTGCTAAATGTTCATGTACAAAACTTCATACATGATGTAAACCAAATATCAAAATAGCTTATTTTACCCAGACAAAAGGTTTGGTTTTCTCCAAGTACCAGGCTAGTGTCAAAGAATAGTTCAAAGATTTTTGGGAAATATGCTCATTTGCTTTCTTGCCAAGAGTTGCATTGAAAAGATTGATACTATTCATTATGAAGCTAAAGCCAGCAGTAGCTTACCTTCACACAAAGACTGGAAACAGCCAGCTTGGCTCTGTCCACAGGTAACACAACTTTTGAAAAAGGTCCAGAGGGACTGAAACATTAGTATGATTAATAAATTGTGATGCTGAGAAAGAGAAATGTGTCTTTTTTTTTGCAAGTCTCAAGTAAAACTTCCCAATGCACATGCATCGGAAATAGATATTCAAATATGTCCAAAATCCATTAAGTAGCAGTCTAGGGCATTGTATTATTATATACATTTTAAGTTGTTAGTTAATTATTTTTATACAAGTAGCCAACTCGTTCTTTCTGCATCACGCATGTTTTTGTCCTATTTAATAAAACTGCTCAATTCATCGTCCAGTTTCAACGTTGAGAGAAAAATGTAAATGTATGTGTGGCATGTCACAGAGAAGCAACTGTTCACTCAAAACAACAATGGTGGAGGTTAGCGAAGATGCTTAATCACAACTGGGGAATATTTCTTTAAAGCGCCTGTCCATTTCCAAACATTTTACAATGTATGAAGGCTTCCCAGATGGAGAGAAACCCAACATGGTTTAAGCTCTGCTTGTTGCTGGGTTTTAGAACACGTAATAACAATCCCTTGATGCAGCAACACCTGCCATGGCGTGGGGTTAGCTATTGGAAATGATAGGTTTCAGAGCAGCAGCAAAGACTTTGACCACCTCAACTGGCTCCTTTCGACGCGAAGGAGGAGCGGTTCAACTCCGAGTCCCTCCCGGATGACTGAACTTCTCACCTTATCGCTAAGGGAGACGCCAGCAAACCTGCGGAGAAAACCCATCTCGGCCACTTGTATCCGCAAACTCGTTCTTTCGGTCATGACCCATCCTTCATGACCATAGGTGAGGGTAGGAACGAAAATGGCCCGGTAGACAGAGAGCTTTGCCTTCTGGCTCAGCTCTCTTTTCGTCCCAACGGTGCGGAAAAGCGACTGCAGTACCGCTCCCGCTGCTCCGATTCTCCGGCCCATCTCACGCTCCATTGTTCCCTCACTCGAGAACAAGAACCCGAGATACTTGAACTCTATCACTTGGGGTAAGGACTCATTCCCTACTTGGAGTGGACAGTCCATCGGTTTCCTGCTGAGAACCATGGCCTCATATTTGGAGGTGCTGATCCTCATCCCAGCCGCTTCACACTCGGTTGCGAACCGATCCAGTGAGTGCTGAAGGTCGCAGACCGATGAAGCCATTAGAACCACATCATCTGCAAAAAGCAGTGGTGCAATCCTTAGTCCACCAGACTGCAGACCCCCTCCCCCACGACTACGCCTCGAAATCCTAAGCGCAGCCCTGGCGGAGGCCAACCCTCACCGGAAATGTGGCCGACTTACTGCCGAGGACCCGGACACAGCTCTCGCTTTGGGAGTACAGAGATTGGATGGCCCTGATTAGAGACCCCCTCACCCCATACTCCTGCAGCACCTCCCACAGTACCTGGGAACCCGGTCATATGCCTTCTCCAAATCTACAAAACACATGTAGACCGGATAAGCGTACTCCCAGGCCCCCCTCCAGGATCCTTGCGAGAGTAAAAAGCTGATCCGTCGTTCCACGACCAGGACGGAATCCGCATTGTTCCTCCTCAATCTGAGGTTCGACTGTACATACATTTTATTTAAATAAATCACTATAATACAAGTTTATATTCTTCTGTGTTTCACCTATTTCATATACTCATATAAATAATGTCTGACATCTGAGTTAAATCACTCCAAGCAGTTATAATAAAACAAAATCTATATTCTCCTGTGAGATAACAAACAGGTTTTCCTTTTTGTTCTGTATCGCTTTCCCTCTTTTCAATGCTGATTAAGTGTTTGGAGAGAGTGTCTTTGTGTGTCAGTGTGTATGTGCACCTACATGCAGAGTAAGAGAGTTTTTTTTTGTTAAAATGTGTCCCTGTGTGTGTGTGTGTGTGTGTGTGTGTGTGTGTGTGTGTGTGTGTGTGTGTGTGTGTGCGCATCATTTCAACTCAGTAAGACACAGGGGAATCTCCTACAGGTACAATACATGATGAGTGTGTGTGTGTGTGTGTGTGTGTGTGTTACTATGTGCCTGTGTGTGCGTGAGACAGAGTGAAGGAGACCGTCCCACAGGTACAACTGCGTGTGTGTGTCTCTGTGACTGTCCCACAGGTGCAGCGAGTGTTTGAGCCTCCTGACAGGCTGTGTCTTTGATCGTTTGGTGAGTCGGTCCTTGTTTGCCGCGCCTGTGTGCGACTGCTGTAGGGGCTAATTAGCCAATGAAAAGACTTAATCACTAGAGCCTGCTGTCAACTGTACACCTTGGCTTGCTTTCAGGAATCTTTAAAAAGGGAGTTTGAAAGGGGGCAGAGGAGTTAACAGTGCAGAAGGAGGAACGGAGGGGGGATTTTTGGATAGGAGGGAACTTAAACAAGGTGTTTGTTTCATTGTTTCCCCCATTATAAGTATGTGTTCAAATGAAATGATTAAAATGGCAAATAAGCCACACAGTAACTAATGATGTTCCGTGGTGAGAATGAGAGGGAAGGGAGATGTTATAATAAGACGAGAAAAATAATCAAAACGACAGCCATTAATCCTGATCAGTGACCCATCACTGCTCCGTCCTGACAAAGAGAGAAAGAGGAAAAGTAAGGGAGAGGAGAGTAAAGGAGGTGATGGGGAAGGACGACTGACACCCCATGAACCTCTCCTCCATGTAAAGAGCCAATTAGAGCCAGGAGAACCCTCTGCTGTTGTCCCTGTCGGCTCCAACACGGTGGCCTCCAGCTCCTCTAACCCCCCCCTTCACTCGCCTCCCATCAGCACACGGCCCGTCTGGCTTTTATGCTGTCACGGCTGCTTACCTCTGGCCCCCAGTAAACAAGCATTACATAACTCACAAAACTGATGTGTGTGTGTGTGTGTTAGTTATGATGATGACCTGCAAGTGGCCACTAAAATTTACTTTTTATTCACAACACCCTGTAATTAGAGAAACAGCGTCAACCACAGAACTGAGTGTTTCCACCCTGGATTTAACACTGCTGTTGTGTGTGTGTGTGTGTGTGTGTGTGTGTGTGTGTGTGTCTTTTAAGTGGTTTATGTTGTCAATTTATCTGCAGTGTGATCTTGCTATTGTCTCTTCATGTGGATCTTTCTGCCCTCCTAGGCCTCCCTTGCTTATGAAACTGAGGCTGTCTTTTTTCTCCACGGTGATTCATTTGTCTGATTTATTTTGATATATTTTAAGTAGTAAGTAAGTGAATAACACAAGTGAATGTTTCACTGTATATCCATTTAAAGGGTATTTCCTTGTTTTCATTGCAATAAAGTGTAATGTCTCAATGTGTTGAATTATTTTCATGGAATTAAGGCCAATAACATGTTATTGAAGAATAGGTTTAGTGCTCCCTATAATGTATTGAGAAACAGAGCAATAAGTGCAATTGAAGGGAATTACTCATTCTGCTATGATGATATTTGAATAGGCTGTATGATTTTATATAAAGGATTTACCTTCCATTTTATATCATATATTTATGTTGAGTTTTAGTCCCTCAGTGACTCAACATGCACACTTTGTTTGCCGGACAAAATGAGGATGCAACCAACTTCAAAAAGGAAGATATTTGTCAGAAACTACCATAATGCAAACACTTTGAAGTTTTCAGCCTCAAAATGCACCTTTAAAAAAGACAACAGCAAATAAAATAATAATATCACAGTATCCGCATTCCACAACTTCTGTAAAGTCTCACTTATTATGAAGAGGTAAAAAAGCTTATTTTTGTAAATGTTTTTCTTGAAGTTTATTTTTTGGCTGTTTAAAACTATTGCATTCCTTGTGTTAAGCTAAACTACGATTTTGAAGCTTTTTTGTTTTGAAAGTCCTTTATGAAAAACAAATACTAAATATTTGTTGTTTCCTATTTCTGAATTTGCTACTTTTCTCCATCTTTTTTTTGTCTTACATAAAACTCAATACAAAGCAACTTTAAATTTAGGAAATTACGGTGGTCCATTTCATAGTGCGGATATTTATCATATTTGACTATTTTCTGACATTTTGTTTTCTAAATGATCAATTGTATTTAATTGAAGATGTTTTTGCAATAATGTAACTTCAACATATACTACTATAATGTAACTGTTCAACAACATTTTCTATTCAATATACCAGGGAAAAGTCGATAGAGAAACTCAAAGCAAAAAAATGCTTTCGGATTCAAAAATCTATACCTTCTTTTGTAACTCGCAAGATAAAAAGAGATAAGAAGGAACCTTTCCACTGCAGACGCTCTGACTTTACACAGCAGCAATATTCAAGACGTAACTAATAACTTTAAGCCCTGCTCCATCAAAGTGAACTAGTGAGTGAGTGAGTCAACTTCCATAATAGCAGGGGCCACCAACTGTCCAAGTGTCCATCATGTTAAAAGCAGTTTAGTTAAGTAGTATAAGTTCAAGTGTTATTGAGAATAAAGAGCACAATCACAACCTTCTGTCCCTAAATTATTGAGCTATTGATTTTTGAACCTCAAACCTTTCACCTTCAACTTTAAAGTGCATCAGGTGAACCTTGAAAGCTGAGGAAAAAAGGGAATGGGATGATGGGTTTTAAGGAGAGAAGTAGGAAACCCATTTAAGAAGGTAGACAGATAAGAACAGATGGTATAGAAGAGAGGACTAAGTGGAGAACTAATAGACGGTGTGGGAAAGTGATGAGAAATGAGTTGCAGGCTAAATACCCCCCCGCCCCATTTCCCCTCTCTCGTTCTCTCCTTCAGCTCTCCTCTGAATATGTGTGACTGACAGGGATGTTAAGTGCCGTTTGACACCAAAGACGGAGGTGACTATGTGAAGGTAGCTATCTAACTGAGAGGTTTTTCAGTCCGGTGTGTGTGTGTGTGTGTGTGTGTGTGTCTGTGTGTGTGTCTGTGTGTGTGCATGTGTCAGGGTGGGGTTGTGTAATGAATTAGAGACGTGGGTCCGATTAAAATGACTGGTAATTTCTCCGGGGAGATGAGAGCCTGGAGCGGCATGAATCAAACGACTGCCAGGATGACTCACCAACACCATCTCCAACACTCTCAGACAGAGCGATGGACAGTCGGAGGACGGTCGGAGAGAGTGGACAGTGGACAGTTGGCTGAAGGGAGAGACGGTGAGGGGGCAGGAGGGGTTGTGGCCCAGGTGACGGGGGACACAGGGCCTGCCGTGGTACAAGACAAGTGGAGAATTAAAGGGGTGCAGAATATGTGCTGTCCAGAGAAGAAAGGCAGATGGAAAGAGCACTATTAGCGTTTATGAAGAAATATGGAGAGATAGAGGTGACAAGATGATGGCCAAGGAAGGGAGGGAGAGGGGGGGAGTTGAGGAGAGTGAAAGGAAAGGTCTCAAGCATCACTAGTTTCAATCTGTTCTCACCGTTCACACCCCTATCTCTGTCCTCATTGCAGGTGACAGCAGCATGGCTAAATTACCTCCTGCTGGCACTCAAATTAAACAGGGCATATAGTGAGAGTGAGAGACAGTGAGAAAGGAAGGGACAGAGAGAGAGACAGTGTCTGTGTGTGTGTGTGTGTGTGTGTGTGGGGTGGGGGTGCTTATGAAAAGAGTGTCCGTGGTCACATTAATGCAATTTCTCTCTGGATCCCTCCGTTCCCTCGGCCCAGCCCTGGATAATGAGCTAGCGAACACTCTCCCTTCCCCCCCACTGGGCCTACCTGCTATGACAAAAGTCTCTGAACGCTATTTTTGGAGCCCCTCTTCTCATTTATTTCCTTGAATTGGTGATGATAATGATCATTGTGGCTTGAGGTGCCATATTCAAATTAACTGCCATTCCTCCGGTGCTATCGGCCCGGCATCACCCAGCCTGCAAAAAACTGTCCCTGCACCGCCTCCGTCGGCTCCCACCGTTCCTCCCCTCCCTCACCTCTCCTGGAAGCAACACAAAGACCATTGAAGCAGCGCCGGCTGATATGTTTCCTTGTTGAGCTTATTCAAATCAGGTGTTTGAAAACGAACCTTGTTTGCATTGTAATGTTGCGTGGCGGAGCATCTACAATTGACAATTTACTGATACAGGCCTGTTAGAGGGCTAGGTGCATCAGTGCTGTGAATATGAAATGAATTACATTCCCGCCTGTAGTTATTCAGATCAGAGTGTAACATGATAGCTTACATGAGTGGGTTTGAATGGAGGTCTAACTAAATAAATTTGAATTGGAAAGGGTGTGTTTGGCAGATTGTGCCACTCACCAGGTGCTGCGGCGGATAAAGCAAGCAGTTTATTGTACATAATAGGATGCAAGAATCTTTACATATACATGAATTCTATTAGGCATCGCTGGCACTGGAGGGAGGCACAAAAGGCAGCGGCGCTCACTGAGAGGAGGTGAGGGAGCTGCTCACATCCATCAGTCTGATAAAGAGATTTGTATTCGTCAGTCTAGTATGTGTGTGTGTTTGTGTGTGTGTATTTTGTGGGAAAAAAGGCCATCATGCTGCCACTCTCACTTTGCACTGTTTTAGGAACAAAGATAATAAAGTGTTTCTGTGAAACAAAACACCTGGGGGATACCTGTCACTGCAGAGACTCCTCTCAGTACAAAATCTGTGTGTGTGTGTGTGTGTGTGTGTGTGTGTGAACCTAGGGCTGGTTGGCTGATAGAGAAACTTTTTTGTCAAAATATTTGTGCAGCGCCAGTGGAGTGTTCATTATTCAAACAGCGGAAGTTTTCCGAAGAAGTAGAACAGGAGTGATTTCTACAATCTGTGACACTTCCATATGTGGGCATCTGTGTGTTATATCTACTTCATTTTAGCAGCTGCTGTGGGTAATCTGGGCTGGTCGGGGGCTAATGGCTGACTTGTTTTCTGGTCCAGCTGAGCTCTTAATTACATGATTGAGCTTGTTATGGCCTAATTAAAATGGTAAAACACAGGGCAGAGAGAGGGAGTGAGTGAAAGAGCTGGGAGAGGGAGAGAGAGTAAGACTAGCAGACCTCAATCCCTCTCTCTCCATCCCTCTCACTCCCCCTTTATTAAACTGTTAACCCACAAGGTCCCCTACCTCACCCCCTTGTCTGCCCCCGGCTATTTGGAATGGGCCACGATCCACAGCCATAATCAGCGGGCCTACATTTCAATAACACATTTTATCATTTAACCTCTAGTTATACACATCAAGGTGGCAGAGCGTGTTCCATTTGGGGAATTGAGAGGGGGGAAATTTGTGTCGATAAGAAAGTTAAACACAAAAACAAAATTACCAGCGAGTTATTACAAGAGCCCGAGGACAGAAAAAAAGTTTGCTAAGTTTGTATCAGAAACTAAGACACAAGAGGGAGGGGACAGCGCGAGAGAATAAGGCGATGAACAATGTTTTTGTTGTTCAGTTTTTGAGAGTATACTTTTGGGTCAATTAACAATAAAGATCAATTGATATCTCCTTATCCTTTCTTCTGTGATTTTTAGCCCGCAGTGATGAGATAAATATTTATGAAGGCTGAAAGTCCCCTGCCTCTCCTCCTTGTGTCAAATGCTCAGCATGATCAAAGGCTCAGCCCAAAAACACACGACATACTAAAAGCATCAAGGCTCTGTTTGGCATTGTTTTTCTACTGTCCCACAGCTCACACACAGAAAACTGCACATCAACCCCCCCCCCCCCTATCACCACTACCACCAACACCCCTCCTCTCCTCCCCATACCCTCCTTAAGAGAAAAAAACCACAGATAGGTTTGGGACCGGTGCACTGTCGCTTTAAGATAAAATATTCTATCTTCCACATCATAATTATCTCCTTAAGGTAGAAATATTAGCATATCCACCAATCTTATTATCTGAGAAATTGGCTCATTAAGTCGGCTGGCTCCCCTTGCGCCCACCTTGTTCTCCATTGTCCATACTTCATCAGTGAGGGAGGCTGCTGAGGGGCTTTCTGACTGACAGGAGGCACACAGCCCTCGGAGCAGGCCTCTGTGGGGACGGGCCAGCACATGCTGACGGGACAGCGCTCTAATGTTCTGCGAGGGAAGAAGAAGAAGGCATCCTCAGTCAAGTTCCCCCTCGAGACCAGGAGAGACTGAGATGTGAGACCTAGCTCGGCTCCAGTAATGCTTTGTGATTACAGAATTGAGTTGGTAATTTAACGAATATTGATCAACATTGCTTGCAGGGAGATAAAAGTTTGCTGCACATCGTTTGACCTTCCTGAGGTATTCGTGAGACTGCCTGCGTGACCCTGCCTGGGGATGAGGGTTAAACCCTGGACAGAGACAGTGTTCAAAGCCCAATTTATGGTCTTAAAGAGGAAAGCATACATTTGCTTAGTAATCAGAAAGACAGGCTTCCTAAATTACATTTCCTGTGCTATTAGATATTAATGAGATGCTGGAGAATAGCCTGGGCCTCTAATCTGTAGGATTTAATCCCTAGATTGAAACCTGACACCCGTGGAGGCTAATGAAATCATCCTTTTAATCCAGGGAAATGTCCCCCATAAGCCCACAGCTTTAGAGAACCACAGGACGCTCTGTGCAGCGGACAACACCGTGCTGGATAAGTTCGGGCGGAGGATTGAACGGAGGGACACGGAGCTCTTTAAAAGTAGAAGATGTTTGGATAATTAAAAAAATCTGAGACAAACAGATATGTGAAAAGGGTAGAGGTTGCAAAATTATAGAGTAGCTACGGTGTGTGATTAAAGATGAACCAATCTTTTTGACATTTCTCCAGAACAGAGAGATGCTTCCACACAATGCATGAGCCCCCTTCTCCCTCCTCTCTCTCTTCTGCCTGTCTGCCTTTCTGTCTGTCTCTCTTTCTCTCTCTCTGCGGTGCAGGGTTGAGTTGTTAATTAGAATCGTGGCCAGGCCAAATGAATTCAGACCTTCTTCCTTCTGTAATGGTGCTGCAGACCCCAAGCTGTGGGCTTTAATTCTCCTCTCATCAGTCTGATGGAAAAATCACCTCACTGCCATTCAGCGCTGCCACTCATTAACCAAGCCAAGAAAAGGTGCCCGATCACAATGGACAATTTTATTATGTTTTTTCACCTCTTTTTTCTTTTCTTCATATTGCATACATATGCAAATAAGTCATTCGGTAACCTAAAAATGTATGCACACAGTATGTGTGACAAGACAAATGTCACATATGCACAATATCATGTGACATTTTCTTTATTTTTCTCCCGCCAAGAGAAAAAATGCTCTGAATTAGCTTGGCATTGATTTTTTTTTATGACAATCAAATGCAGCAATGAACAAAACAGGATCCATGGGCATCTATTCATAAACCTGTGTGTATAGTATGTGTCCTGTATATGTGTGTACTGTATATGAGTCCCTAAATACTTACGAGGGTGGGCTGCGGGGTTTGTGTGTGTATTGACAGGCCATGTGGAGGCATGAGGGTCGAGTTGCGATATGCTTAACAGCCAATTTACAAAGGTCAGGTGAGTGGGATCAAACGGGTGGGAAGATCACACCTTACACTCCTAAATGAGAAACAATCATCCCTCCAAAGGTCACCCAGACACAACCAAGGATTAGAATAATAGAGCAGGCCTCCCACTCCTCCTCCTTCTTCTTCCCTTCGCCTCGCCACCCTTTCGCTCTCCACAGGGGGCACGGAAGAACAAGACACCTCTCTTCATTTATTTAAGGTTTATTCTGTTTCCTTATCTCTCTATATAGTCAAAGTGAGCACCTGTCTGTGCGTAACTCATTATAATATCTAAGAATTGAAGGATTATGAAACACAGCAGGTCATAATTAGAATATCTTGTTTTATAATCTATCCTGAGTGTATTTATATAAATATATATATATATCTTTTTGAATAAAACATTAACATGGTACAATTTAAAAGGTATCAGTAATTGTCTTTTTTCCCCAAAAATGTGATAATTTTTTTAGAAACTAAATAATTTTTCGTTAACTTTTGTTAAATGGTAGATTAATTTCAATCTGCCATATCATTTAAATATTATAGCCCATTACACAACATAGATGAGCTCTGGCCATGCAGATTGGATTTTTCTCGCTCCACTCGCCATCATCAGAAATACAAATAAAATAAAATACTTTATTCTCCATCACAAGGCAATGGACATTCTTGGACGTGGCTCACACGGTACATATAAAATAAACATGTACCAAAAAGATACATGAAGCAATAAAGATATATCCACACAGAGTTAAGAAATACACATAAATGGCAAAGTGGTTTCCTTGTAAAAGAATAAGTAAAACAGCTAAAAGCTGATTTTCTTTTATTTTTGCTATCCTTTCAATAAAATTGTACTTCCCTTTTAATTATTCAAAAATAAAAATGATTTAAATCTGACATTTCAGCAGTGGCATCGTCCTGGCTGTATGGAGATGCAAATCCACTGTGCAAGAACAACAGGGGGCAGTGTTGGGTCACACTAAACACCCAGCTCTCTGTCCACCTCCCTCTCTCCCCCTTTCTCTCCCCCTTTCCCTCCCTCTTTCTCTCTCTGGCCAAAGTCCAGTCTAACCACCTCTCCGGATTAATTACACTTTTTCAATTAATGTTCTAATGAGAGCTGCTGGTGCAGAAGTCTGATAAGGCAGTTAGGGAGTGACACACACACACACACACCACACACACACACACACACACCACACACACACACACACCCACACACACACACTCCGACTACAGTGATTGATGGGACATAACAGGGGCTGATTGAGTTGATACAGTGTAAGACATCAGCTTGACCAAAACTGGACTTGAGGTGGACCAACACACACTCATCAGACACAAGTGGGATATTGTTATAAATGGATTAAAAACACACATGCTGTATGTTGTGATGAGGATAGTCTCTTTGGTGACACAAACCCACATATCTGCAAACTGGGTTTCCATGGTAATGAGCTCAACTGGTGCAGAAGGGCAGCTCACACACAGACATGCGGACTTCGCCGGCACGCACCAGGGGACCTGTCAAGTATAAATTAGTGCCGTTGATGTGTCACAAGATGCCCCCGAAGGTCATTAATTGGTCAGTGATTGGAGGTTGGCATGTCATTTTTATGAAGATAATTTGCATAAGGCAGCAAAGTACCTTCCCCTCCAAATCATTTCACAGATCCTATATGTTAAAGCCCACTCTTTCTTACAAGGGGCTTCTTCTTTTCCTCCCGGTGAGACTGTCTGAGTGAACACCATGCATAAGACAGAGCATTGTATAAGAATGTGCATTCCTTTTTAATCTACAGTCCATGTAGTAAATCCACTCATTTCATCTGAATCCAATACTTCAAGGCCTTATACCAGCGATCCAATATAACGGATCATTGTTAAAAATGATTTCATCCAAATGAAAACACCTGCAATTTCAGGAGGCTTCACAATTTCTTACATGTTGATATGGACAAAATGATTTTGAATATGCATGCTATCCCGTCTAATACAATACATTTATATTCTCATTTTGAAATAAGGTCCCAGGAAGAATAAATTAAAAATCAATGGAGATGTGATGAATTATAAACGGGGCCCATTGTTTAAGAACCAGAACTAAATTGAAGGTCAAGGGAAAAAAAGGAAATCCCCGACTTTTTCGATGACATCCTTTGGAAAGTGTGGAGGCTGAATATTCTCAGAGGACAAAGGAAAAGATAGTGTATGGTGTGTGTGTGTGTGTGTGTGTGGTGTATGTGCGTGTGTTCGGGTGTGCCTTAGAGAGAGAGAGAGAGAGAGAGAGAGAAAAAGTGTAGAAATATGGTTTTTAATTAAAAAAACGCTGAATGTGATTCTTACTCTCACTAATCAGAGCAAACCATTACATTACATTTTACACTTTAAAAGATAATAAGAATTAAGAGTGTCTTGTCTGTATATGCATTAGTCCATATATGCATTAGTTAGGAGTTTGTTAAATTAGAACACCATTTTCTCTCATGTTCTTACATCGTCCCCACCAAAGGAGAGTATAAAAGTACGAGTGTGAGAGATCTTCTCTGCGCTGCTGCTGCTCTCTCTCTTCCACACACATGCACACGCACATAAGCACACGCACGCACGCACGCACACTTTACTCACTTTCTTTTCTCTCTCTGTTTCATTCTTCTCTCTGTTTTACTCTCTCTCTCTCTCTTCGTCTCATTGCCCCATAACCACAGAGAGATGAGTTCAAGCCACCATTAAAGCGTTAAAAATTTAAATATATAAAAAAAAAAATCTTAACGCTCTTTTTAATTAAAAAGGATCCTAATAATCCACATCATATTATACGTCGCAGATTCATCGGTCAATTTAATAACAGTGAGGCTTTTGGATCTTAATATCTCTGCTACCAGGTTTCCTTCATAACTGAGAGCCCGTGTTAATTACAGCAGAGCCTAATGGTGGGGAATATTCAGGGCCTCTCCATGTTTTGATAAATGGCTTTCCACTAAGATTTATTCCTAATTATCTCATTTGTCTTTCTCCATTACTTTTTATAGCTTAAATTTATGAAGTCATTAAGACGTTAGTGGGCCTGATAATGATTAGGAGAAGGAATTGTATGAAAGTGAATTATATGAAAATGATTATGGCTAAAGGAGTGTTTAAAATGAGGGCTGCGGAAGCCTGTACGTGTGTGTGCGAGTGCGTGTGTGTGTGTGCATGAGGGCTTTGTTTGAAGGTGGTGCATGCCACCCCCTCCACCCTACCACCACCAACCCTCCCCCTGTCCTGCCCAGCTGATGCTACCACCTTACACCGGTGGAAATAAGCATGATGAAACATCTTTGTCTCGCTCTTCATCCTTCTGTGTCTCTCCTCCCTGCCGGCCCCCCATCAGCTCATATCTCTGCTCCATCTATCTGTCTGGTCTGACTCTGCTAACGCTGGGCAATGTTCTCTCCGAGTAATGAGAGATGATCTTTCTCTTTCTGTCTCTAACACACTCCCACACGTACACACAGATGAAGAAGTATTTCTTCCACTGCATTTGGCTTCTGTTTAATTTCATTTTCCTTGGAAGATAATGAAACATATAAATACAGAGGCCCACGTGTGCGTTTGGGGTTTTGAAGTTATGACCAATTTATGGTGCCAGAGCTCCCTGGCACCGTCACTGCGGTCTAATCTGTTTGATGAAGGCTTTTAGCTATAGCACAATGGGGAATAGCAGCCCTTCTCTCTGTCACCACACACTGTTTTGTTTAAATTTGCTAAATGCATCGGTATCTATGGCCGATGTCATTTTCAGCCTAAAATACACCTTATTGGTACACATGCTGAGTTCCCCTCTTGTTATTCTGGCCCTTACCTGTCTCTAGTACATCTCTTCTTCACACCCTGGCAGGCTGTGTGCCAGAGATCATAAGAGGCAGTGCAAGCCCCTGCTTAATTAATTAATTATTTGATTATTTAATCACCCAGATGAAGAGCGTCTTTAACACTGATGTTAATTAGCTAACATCTGGGCCAGTCAGCGGGCCAGCCACACAGAAACACAGAGCAGAATAGCAACACCTACTCCGTCTCTTATGCTGTCTTGATGTCACATCCTACATCCTTTCATCTGCAACTTCTGTCAGCAATGTTTTTCCTGAGAAAAATGTGACCTTTGTTCTGGGATTTTGAGAAAAATAGCCATTATTATAAAAACAAGTCCCAATATTACGTTGTCCTTTTAACTTAAATCCATTTGACATTAATGTCTCAGATGCCAAAGTAAATGTTGGCTAACCAGCTCCCTATCAACATTCATTTTTCTCACCTTCACTTGCCTCACCCTCATGCAATGCTGCCTCTCGCCATCGGGAGGAGCAATGTCTTTTCTTTTAACCTCCTAAGACACACTCCTTGATTTCACTTCTTAACAGAGTTGCCACACGGCTGTCCACAATATGACTGCTGATCCTGCATACAGGTAGTGTGCATATTGAGATAACAACAGCAACATCTAAGTGAAATCCTCTTTTGTGATTGTGGGCAATAATACCATTTCAAACCGACACATATTATAATGTATTCAGACATTGGATGGATTCCATCATATGAATTAACATGTTAAGTAAACCCAAAGGTCACAAATGTTCCTATATTGCTGTATCTCTTCTTTTACATTTTTTAAGGTGTGTGTAGGAAGATAAAGGCAGGGAGACAGAAATGCATGATCCAGAGAAAAAGACTGCAGATAGTGAAGGAGAGATGGAGGAGGAAAAAGATATGTGTGACTCTCTAGCCTGATTAAGACCACTCCAGTCAGGGTGGTGCCACTTCACACAAGCAGCAGTGGCCTTCAGTGGAAGAGGGAGGACGGGAGAGGAGTGTCAGTGTAGGTGTATGTGTGTATGTGTGTATGTGTGTGTGTGTGTGTGTGCGTGTGTGCGTGCGTGTGTAGATGTGGAGGAGGGTAGAAGGAGGGATTCCCTTTAATTGCAATCATTCTGGCAGCACTGCAGGGATCTACATGCCATGCATACAATTAGGAGAGGGTAGGAGAGAGAAGAGGACAGGGGAGGAAAGGATAGTGGAGGAGAGGAGAGGATAAAAGAGGAGAGGAGAAGGGAGGAGAGGACTAAGGAGGAGAAAAGAGGAAAAACAATAAGAAAAGAGGACTAAGGAAAATGAAAGAGGGGAGGAGAGGAAAGGAGACAGCATTCTACCAATCTTACTTTCTTTTATTTATACCATGAGTGTATGCACAACCCCAAACACACACAAACAAAGCTAAAGATGGACTTCCAAGATGTCCAAATCAACAATATGTATGGCTGTTTCTTAATGTTTGATAGGACTCTATCAGACAGGACTAGGCTCTAGACATTTGTGTATGTGGTGTATCAGTGTTTTGTTGGCAGCAGCATCTTGATTTTTGTGTGTGTGTTTGTATACATGCTTTCCGTGTGCTGCCGAGGTTAATTGAGACACACAGCTCATCTCTGCCCTGATGAGGGTCAAAGCACAGAGGCAGATCTGCATCGCATTAATCTAACCCCAATTTATGCTGCCACACACTGTCAGTGCAACCCTGCCCCCCAATCATACACACACACTTGTACCCACTCACACACACCCATTAATTTAGCCCCCAATTTGTGTTGTCTTCAGCTGCTGTGATGCATGGCATACACTCTTGATTGCACAATCACAAATTCATATAGCAGCAAGGCACACACTGAACGCTTTCTCACACACACTCACTAAAGCATCAGTGGCTTATAAAGAGTAGATGTCATTTACATTTGATGTTGGCACTATGAGGTAAGGTGTATAATCAAATCAACTAGCAACACAGCCAAAGATCTACCCTTGCTTAACAACACACACACACAATATCTCACATTCATGTGGCCTCTATTATTCCTGCATAAGTTCCTTGCATATTGCTGGCCTGACAGAAGCTAAACCCCGCAGCACTCACAGAAGGAAAGGCAAATTAACCAGCTTCACTCCAACACTGAGGGACCATTAAAGTCGAAATGCCTGATCTCCCTGGCCGGTTTTTTCTCTCCAGCCTCTCCCTCGTTCCTCTCTCGTTTCCTCACTCTCCAGCTGGAAAGGTTAGCTGCGAGAGGCTCTCAGAGACACTCGAGCAGACACACAAGTGATCTTTCCTTTAATTGGCTTTTTCACTCCCCTTCTCCTCCTCTCTTTTCCCTAGCAGGTCAGCATCGTCCACTGCAGGGCCCGACAGAGGAAACACACACACACAGACACACACACATATGCACACACAAAACGACACAGAAGCAGTCAGGCTGAACTGAGGACTTGATGCATTGTGTGCGTGTGCATGCACCTTTATCTCTGTCCAACCAGTCAATCTGTCGTTAGCAGTACAGGAGTAGCAGCGCTGTGTAATTGAGCTATCTGGCTCTCGGGCCTCCATGATGTCCTCATCCATGAAGCAGCTGACACCGCAGCTCTGCTCCTCACAGTCACACAGACAGGGCACACAGGAAATTCATAAGGAGAACTGTGACAGGTGTGGAGCCATTATCATCCATAGCACAGTAAAAAAAAAAGATCAGCAGTGAAAGCTACAAAGCCAAGTTTCCTTTCAAAAAAAGCTTTTACAAAAGTTGGAAATGTATACAATTTTGAAAAAAATATATTTCATGTAGGCATTAGGCTCTGTTAGAATGATCAAAGAAATGCATTAATTCTTGCACCAAAAATTCTATTGTTTCCGAGCTGGATAAGAGGGCAGCCTGAACTCCTACTACTGAAAATCCAATCCCATAACTTCTCATCACATCTGGAAAAAATACTTAATTGTGTTCCCCTAAACTCAATCTGGAAGCTAGCAGATCTCGATAGGAGAAAGAGAATCACAGTGTGAAATGAGCTGCACGCTACGGTGACTTACCCGTGGTAGCCTAGAATCAGAGCAAGATGACTAGACAAGGCCGTTCACACGATTGCACCCTGAACTCAGTAACGCCGACTATTCCGCTTCATCTTGCTCTATGCGCCGGGCCTCGCCACAGCCATTATCCACAGGGTGGAGTGTGTGAGAGGACATCATTACCAGCTGTCTGCAGAGCGGCCTCCTGCCCCTATCTCTGCTGACACCATCCTATCTAACGGCCCGGCCCGAGGAGAACCAGAGCAGGGCCGGCAACTGAGAACAGCCTCATTTCCACCTGCCACAAAAACAGATAGGACGCCAAGATAGCTGCTGCCTGCTGGTGGCTCTGCAGCCTCCGTTGGGGTGATAATGGAGTGAGGCTCATGACTCATCAAAAGCACAGATGCTCAATCCCCATCTCAGTTGCAAGACTTACTGAAATATATTTAATCACAGCAGTGTTGGAGCAAAACCACTTTGATATTTGTCAGGTGGATCAGACCAGTATGAAGCCCCTGAATGTAAAAGTGCATTTACAATTGATACTTTTTTCCCAAATGTACCAATTTTCCAAAACATACTCTCTCCCTTAGTCCTTGCAATGTGTAGCCTTGCAGATAGTTTCAGCCTAACATATAACATATATTTAGAGCCCATAAGAGTCTGCTATGCTTTGCTAATTAGCACGGAAAGCAAAGTACAGGTCAGGCTGATTAGAGTGTCATAAATTGGGTGTAATTTGTAACACAACACACAACATTGACGGAGAAAGCTAATGGATCCGAGTTAATTCTAAAGAAGAATGTGTACCACATTTTATGGCAATACTCCGAATAGTTGTTGATATATTTCAAGTTAGGGAATCTCCAGTGTCAGGAGGATATGTCTTCTATAAACCATGAATGAATATGCAAGTAGTACATGGTGAGAAAATTCCCAGGGTAAGACAAAAGTTGACATGCTGGGTGCGCTACAGGAAATGTCGGTATGTCAGTTTGGTACGATCAACATCTGTATCAAATTTCATGGCAATCCTTTCAGTCGACGCACTTTTTCTAGAGTCGTTCAAGCTATAGACCACTCAATGTGATAAATGTTAATACAATTATGATCTTGGGAACTGACTATTTAAGGGGCAGTGCTCTGTAAACATTAGTGAACTGTAAGTCACGGATGCCATTATATAAACCATATACAGTATGTAAGAAACTGCAGCAGTAAAATACAGCAAGTGTTAGATTTCAAGTTTGTTTTCTCACAAACTAATGAAAGCACATAAGAGAGGTTTGCCATCTTGCCTGGGAAAACAGAGATTGTCATGGCGGGGCTTTTGATGGAGCGCTGTGATGTGCTGCAGTTCGGCTGTGTTTGAAAGCCGTCTTTTGCTCCGAGGTGGACATGTGACAGCAGGTGGGCAACTACACAAGAGCAACAGGCGCTAAAAGGAAATGGGCTTTGAGGTTGTCATGGTAATCAGAGCGTTATGACCCAAACAGTCTCCGGGCTATTACCCCAACCCACGCTGCTGCTGCCCGTCCCCTGACCCCCCTTCCACCTCCCTTCACACTCGCTGAGGTGTGTTTGCCTGCATTGAGGTCAACTGGACCAGATCTTTTTTTTTTTCTACCAGAGCACCCACCCACCATGATGAAGTGTTTTTTCTTTTAAGTCAGGCACACATGCAGACACACACAGACAATGGTCCAAGGCGCTCTGTCTGACACAGGACAGGAAATAAGTGTTTATGTGGACGAGGCGCCCCTTCCTGTGCGTTCCCAGAGGGCCACCCCCCAAATCCAGGCTCAATGTGCGCCTCTGGATTTCACCTTCCCTCAAAAACACTAACCCAGGATATCATTCTTTCTGAAAAATCTCTTTCTCTTCACTTCTTATTTCTCTCACACTTAATTTTTTCAATCTGTCTCTCTATTATCCCTCACTGTCCCCCCTCGTCTTTCTGTTTTTACTGGCTGTGCAAAACAATGGAGTTTTGTTGGGGAATTGTATACCTTTACTGGCACTTTCACATTCATTTTGACTCCAGATGACCCAATAAATGTGTTCGCTTTAGGGCTTTCAACTGGCAGCACAGGCCATCAGCAGTTCACTGGTGAAGCAGACAGAACTGTGTGTATCAAGGCCAGGCAGAGATGCAGCAGAAACTGGAGAGGCTGTTTAGACCTGTGAGATGTTGACTTGTTACCATTGCATTTTGTGTATGTGTGTATGTGTGTGTTTTGTGTGTGTGTATGTGTAAGGACAAGGCTCTGGTCTGTGCTCCCTGTTTGCTTAAGGTGGCATGAGTCAGCTTGACTCAAAAACAGGAGCCTGTTTTTGTGTGACCTGCCAACTGCCTGTCTGACATTTAGCTAGATTTTCTCTCACACATTTTCACACACATTTACACAGGAACACACACACACACACACACACACACACACACACACACACACACACACACACACACACACAACACACACACACACACACACACACACACACACACACACACACACACACACACACACACACACACACACACACACACACTTAGCCACAAGTCAACATCACTGCAGAGCAAAACTGCCCTTTGGCTCTCCATCGCCTCAATGCTTATTTTTTGAACTCATGTTTCCACCAAAAGTAATAACGAGTAAATATATTTTGTTTGAGTTCACATGTTTCACTTGGAACCAGGATTTTCAAGTACCAAAGTTAAGAGTCAGGATGGGACTTACCAAAAGTTTGGGATGTCAATAAAGGTGGGAAAGGGGGAAAAGTTGTGATGGTTAAACTTGTTTGGTGGTTGGAACGCAAATTTGGTTTCTCATGCAGACTGGGAAAGAGCTGAGGGTTTAGGCTGATGCGGGGGTCTGGGATCAGGGATAGGAGGATAAAGATGTGTTAGGGGGAGGGTCTCATAGTCTCCTCCTCCACCGTGCCCCTCCTCCACCGTGCCCTTCCAAGCCACGTTGCTGCTGTTATGAGCAGCCAGAGGGGTTTGGCAATAGGCCAGAAGTTGCATAACGGTGCCCTTAAACCAGTGGGGTGCCATGCCTCTCCTCCCCTTTCTGTCTCTCTCTTCCCTTTAGTTTTCTTTTTTACCTTAGTCTTGAATCTCTTCCTGTTGGGTAATTTTTTACACAAGACATTCCTATTTATCTTTTCGCTTTGTCCATGAAAACCCTAAACACACCCTATTGGCAAAATTAAGTGGAGCGAGCATCAATGTGCAGTTATTATTCTAATGGTTTACAGCTTCATAAAAAAAATATTATTTCTCTAATGTCTTTAAAAAAAAAAGAACAACAGTCGAACAGGCCAGAGGGGTTTACTACGAAGTCAGATCAGTGTGTTAGCGAGGTATGTTGAGCCTGAAGCTAGAGTTCTCAGTATTACAAAGGAGGCTCTCTTTTAAACTGGCTAGATCACCATAGCAGTCAAGCTTCAAATTAAATAAGGAATTGAATACCAAATCAAATTTACGTAAATGGAAAGGTGTGATAAAGTATCATTGTATCGAAAGTCTCCATGAATGGATTTTTGAGTCCTACCTGCCACAGGCCAAATATTTCAGGACCCCCACTGGTCTTAACCTTCAACATTTCACACAGATATATACTCAAACATACAAAAACTACAAGTAGAGCTAAAACGGAAGTAGGCCTAGAGCACATTTAGCCATGCAGAAGCCCTCTAATTCACTCAATAATAAGGTGTATAGAAAAAGTGATGGGACCCAGGGAACAATAGTCTCATAATTCATATGCATGTAATGCCAATATGAAAAAGTACAACCGAGTCTCACGGCATTTCATGTTATAGTCACGACATTTAATCTATAGATTCGTGTTCACCAACACGATTTCCCCCTTTTTTTTGTGTCACACGTACAGAGCGATTTTCGTCGGAAGACCGGAAGCTGTTTGGTTCATAAAAACATGTTCTTACTCAATATCAAGCCACGATTATTGTTTTTATTTTAAATCGTATAATGTCGGACTTTTTTTGCCGTCCGCGAGGAAAAGAAATGGGGCTCAGAGCCTCAGAATACTGAAATCTGTATTTTTTTAAATCTTTTTTTCCTTCTAATTTGTCATTCTTTTCTAAATAACACACTGTTATTTACTCAATAATAACACACAATTATCCTTGTTTTTATTTATTTGTTTAATTCTATAATCTCTGGCTTTTTTGGCGTCCGTCAGGAACTGAATTTCAAAATAAAATAACCGGAAACAGACGTAGGCCTATATGGGACATTTCGAGCATCATTGCGATACACACCCACTGAACTGATTACCCAAGATCCTCAGCTATGGTTTAAGCTCGTTGATTGGATGTTTTAGCCGCAATGCACGTCGGGATATGGTGTTAATGCGATATGAAATCCGAAAATATTTCGGAGTTTAGGATGGCCGAAGACACTACACTACCCAGAATCCTCAGCTATCGTTTGGGACTACAGTCCCTTTGCTTGAAAAACCCCGTGATTAATCTTCAAGCTCTGGGATTGGATGTTGGAGTGGCAGTGTGCCAAGGTTACGCCGAGCGTCAAACAGCTCTTTGAAATGGAACGAAACCACGGCAGACTATCCAAAACTGGACTCGAACAGGACCAGCCCCCCCCCACCCCCAGAACTACATATGCTGGCTATTGTGTTTCGCAAAATGTTCTATGCGACGTTTCTACTGGCAACGTTTTCGTTTTTCCCACAATTAGAAGTTGCCAGTATTAAACACATTGGTGTTATCAAATTTAAAACATATAATTAATAAATGGGTGAAAATTGCTTGTGTCTGAATAACGTTGTCAGACAGCCCCACCTGTCTCAGCCTGTCCCCTCAGGAGCCAAGCCTGGAGAGGTTGGCCCAGAGCGGGTAACGCCCCTATTGCACCTGCTTCCTGAGACAGCGCCCCCCAGACCTCAGGAATCGTCCAGGGCTGGCCCACCATCATCTGTGTCACCTCCGCGTACCACGGCGCCAAGCGGTGACCTGGGGCCACTAGGATGACTGACAGCTGAGACGTTCCCGCCTCACCCTCTCCAGGAGGGGGGGGATAAGGTGCAGCGGTGGAAATGCGTAAAGCAGCTTTCTTGGCCATGGCTCGTGTGCAAATGCGTCCACCCCAAAGGGCGGTTTGTCTCACCGGGCCAGGGAGAACCACAGGGCACAGTGGCTGTTGTGCCGATTGGCGAACAGGTCCACCTCTGCTCTCCCGAACTGAGTCCAGACCTGCTTCACCACCTCCGGGTGAAGCCTCCACTCGTCTGGCAGGGGCCCGCCTCTTGACATGAGGTCGGCCCCCCCCCGTTCTCCCACCCCGGGATGTGCAGGGCCCCTAGGGACAACACATTCTGTGAAGCCCACAACCACAGGTTCTCTGCTGCGGTCAACAAGGCTACGGAGCGGACTCCGCCCTGCCTGTTGATGTACGCCACTGTGGTGCGGTTGTCGCTCCTCACTAGCACATGTTTGCCCTGTATTAAGGGTTTGAAGTGCTGTAGGACCAACATCACTGCCTGCAGCTCTAGAAGGTTGATGTGCCGAGCCTCGGCACGGATGCGTCTGTGAAGACCGTGATGTATGGAGGTCACTCGCCCCAGTGGAGCCCCCCTCCGCAGATGCTCTGGGGACCCCCAGAATCGGAGGTTGCTCTCTACTGAGGGGGGGGGGGATGGTCACCAGACGTCATTTGTGCCTCTTGGGATCTAAACGAAGGCCGATAAACCACCTCTGCAGGCGACGAGTATGCAATAATCCGAGTGGCACCACAAAGTGAGCAGCCGCCATGAGACCCAGAGTCTGCATGATGGTCAAAGCTGTCACCGTCGCCCCCTGACGCAGTCTGCAAACTGCCCGAAGCAGGGATGCCTGTCTGCTTTCTGTCAGGGTGGCATGTAGTCTGCCTGCATCAAGCAAAACCCCCAGATATTCTACCTGCTGGTGAGGTATGGGGCAGCTCTTCTCTCCAATTGACCGCAAAACCCAACTTGGTTAGGTGTAGGATCAATTGGGCTGTGTGAAACATTGCCCGTTCCCTGGACCTGGCCATGACTATGAGGTTGTCTAGATAAAAGAACACCCTCATGCCATGGTCGCGCAGCGGCTGCCGCGCTGTGGCCACACATTTGCCGAACGTGCGTTGGGATAGGGAGTAGCCGAACGGTAGTCTGTTGTACTCGTAGGCTACCCCCTGGAAGGCGAAACGCAAATACTTTCTGTGCTTTGGAGCAATTTCGACATGAAAGTAAGCGTCCTTCAGGTCGATGGTTGTGAACCAATCGCCTGGCTGCACCATTCCCAGTAACTGTTTTATAGTTAACATATGGAACTTTTTGCAGGCAATGTGCCGATTCAGGCTGCGAAGATCCAGAATGGGCGTGAATTCTCCTGCCTTCTTGGGAACCAGGAAGTACATGGAATAGTGCCCTTTCTCCCTGTCCTGACAACAGACACCGCCTGTTTTTGCAACAGGACCTGAATCTCTGCCGAGAGGAAACCTATATCCTCTTGGGATGATAGATTTGCCTCTCTTATGCCTCTGAATGGAGGAGGGATGCTGCAAAACTGGAGTGAATAATCCAGTCTCAGTGTCCTGCCCACCTACTCTGTCAGTACACAGCTGAGCTTCCACTCCCCCTGTGGTACTCTCTGGTGGCCAACTCCGCCGCCAAACCCTCCATAAAAGGAAGTTTGGCCCATGGGGGGCTGACACAGAAAGGGCCGATTTTCCACTGAGGTCCTTGAATGCTTCGCAGCGCGCTCTTGTGGGAGCGCGCGCTCCGCCATAATGTAGTTTCCACTCAGAGGGAAAAAAGCATGAATCTGAGTTTTTATGCTAGGTGCGGTGTGTCTCCTAATAACAACACGTCGGTTTATAATGCCCCTGCACTCGCATAGCGCTTTGATAGCACTGCCTGCGGTTTATCACACTCACATGCGCGCGCCCGCTGGTTGCCTCCTCTACTGGAGTTACAACTGGGGCGGCGAGTGGGGAATCTGTACAGACAAGATTATGGTTAAGTGTGTAATTGTGGAGAGGAATGACTCTTAGACTGGGATAAATGCAATCATTTTTATTAAAAGCATTTCTTCAGTATTGACACATCATAGAGGGAGGAGGCGGGATTCGTCCTCGCGTCCTGGGTGGAGAAAGCCATCTCAGCCGGGACACTTCCTCCCATCCCGAAGCCCTCTGCTGACGCGGAGCCGGGACAGAGGCCCTTCGGGATCGCCCGGTCTGGCCCCGCGGGTGCTGGAATTGAACCTGCCCCGTAGAACCAGCCGAGGGAGCAGGAGAGGCAGCGGGAGCTGTGGGCGCTCTGTACCTGCGCCTCTCTCTCCTCCTTACTGTGACTTCACGCTCACCCCGCTGAGGGAGAGCCAGCGGCAGCATACGGCTGAGCTGCGCTCTTTCCTCTTCTAAGCGGCTGAAGCGCTGCGTGACCGAGGTGATCGATCCGAAGAGCCCTTCCGTGGATACGGGGGCTCCAAGGAGATCATCACGGTCCTTCTTGGAGAGCGCCGTGAGTCCTAACCACACGTGGCGTGATCCCACTGTGGCCAAAGACATCACACGGTCAGCTTCGGCGGCTACACCATGGACCAGATTATTCATCTGTCCGATGCAGCGGTCCACATAATCGCTCCGGTCTTCCTGAGACGGGGAGGCGGGGGCTTCCTGCTGAGGTGTAATCAGCGAAATCCCTAACACGCCCAGATTATTGGCCGCTGCGGCCAGCTGTGCCCCGAGCCGGAATATCTTATCCAGATATTCCAGTGTTTCACAGTCACAAGGCAGCGGGGGCAGGGGTCTTCTCCCCTCCGCCCAACCTGCTGCCTGTGGGAGCAGATGGGCCGCCAGGCTCTCATCGAGGTGGGGCACACCGGGACATGCTGTGTCCGTGCGGCCCTGCACCCTGAGCAAACCTGCCATGCCAGCCACCGGAGCCCTCGTCTTCAGAGGGTGCCGCCACGTCGCCTCCACACACTGCCAGATATCTGGCAACGGGGGCGAAACAAAGGCCGGCTGGGCTGGCTGAACCGGGCCATAAAACCCCTGATGGAGGCGGCTCACCGGTTTGGGTGGTAGCGGAGGGTGAAGCGGTAGACCCACACGCTCCGCCACCATGGCCATCACCAGCGGGAAATCCTGACGGGCAGACCTGTGCGGTGGACCCTTGCGGACGCCGGACCCAGAAGCGCCCGACAACTCCCGACGCTCATCTTCTTCCTCCTTGACAAACGGGGCCGCCCGGCCCGTCGGAATGGCGAACACGAACGCCACCTCCTCGGCCACCTCCTCGGCCACCTCCTGGTCCTCCATTTCGACCACCTCGAGCTCCTCCTGGTCCTGCGCCTCGTCCGGCGAGACATATGCGCCTGGAAGTGTTCCAGGCGATGTTGGCGTCTGAGCCGCGGAGCGCACGACAGGCACTGCAGGACGGAGAATGTTTGCTGCCTTCCACCGTGTGGTCAGGCCCCAAAAAGTCGAAGCACAGGCGGTGGGGATCAGCGCCCGCAATTAAGCCAGGGCAAGTAGGGCAAGGCCGATGTTCAAGGAGTGGTGAGTCCATATGCTTTCACTTTCTTCTATCTATCTTCTTACGTTTAGCTTCAGTTGTTGCTGCTCACTGAAGAGAAAAAGGATGACGGTCGGGAGGCGTAGCCACCTTATATACTGTGGGCCTGCGCACCTTTCAGGTAGGCTCGCCCCGATTGGCTGGCTACGTTTATGCAACTCAGTAGGTGAATGCACACATAGCATGATAGAGAGTAGTACCCATAGAGTCCAGTAGAGGGCGGAGCCTGTGTGATATATAACTGATTTAACTCACCACCCGTCCAGGACGCCAGTTAACCCAAATCAAACGCACCCAAAACATCAGCTGATTAGGTGTCTAGCGAACATGCTACATGCTAAAATGCCGGTGGATACTTCTGTTTTCACTAGTGAACTTATTTAGAGTGTGTGAGGCCTCTCTGCTGTTCTTGCGTGCAAACCCAGTGACAGGCTGAGTATTCAGATTGATGGGACTGGTCTGAATGCAGAAGCAGAGGTGTTGGTCCTGGATCAGATTGTGGAGGACTTCGCGGTGCTCAAGACTCTCAGACTGACGCTCAGACAGGTGAGTACAATAACAGACTCCTATTGTAACTCACTGTACAGAGAGTTTACATTTTTTTAAAGTGGGATTTGTACCAGTATAATTCTGCTGTTGATTCAATAAGAAATGTCAGATTAATTTAGCAGCATAATAATAGTGATTGCACTTTGGTGTCTTTTAGATGTTTGTTTTTTATCATCTGTCTTTTTTTGTTAAATATGAATTAGTCCCTGGAAGGCAGTAACATATTTGTCATTGATAATTACTTGTATTCACAGGCTGCAAAGTGCCCTCTGTAGAAAATTGAATCATTTATTGTTGGTTTGGACATATGATTTCCTGATTACATTGACTTTTAATTCAATTAAAAAAACAGATATAATATTATTTTATTATTTCTTTTAGCAAAGTTTTTCTTTATAGTCAGTTATTTTAGCACAATGTAATATTTTAGTGCTCTTTCTTTTTCCCCCGGTTTTAGTATCCACATGTACAACCTCAAGGGTAATGGCTTATAGCCCTCAATGACTTCCTATTGCTTTGGTAGGCCTTAGTCACGTAATTTGGCTGTGGTAATCAACAAGGTTCTTGGTTCAATGTGAAAACAAGCTGAGCAAATTAGTACTGATTAATTAGCCATTATCAAAATGAATTAAAATGTCAATTTTATGAGTTTAACTGTTTTTACAGGGCCTCGGTTGAGTCATCAGGCCAAAATACAGGCATAAAGAGGCAGCCAAACCGGAGCAATGCTCCCTGCTGGAGCCAACGTTTGGGCAGTGCTTTATTCTCGTACTGCCAGCATTGGGGATCTGGCATGTCCCACCCACACAGATGAAAGGCAACTCTTAAGTGGCAGTGTCTGCTCTGTATGTACCTCCCCTGTCTGACACAGGAGCTTTACACTGTGATGGTGCTGATTGGTGTGTGTGTTTGCTAACATGGGATTCATTTTGCATTGTCAGGAGTTATATATTCCCATTTTCAATCCTTCGTTTTTAATTGTTTGCCTTTCTCTCACTTTATTCTGAATTCACAAGCAGCTGGGATAGATAAAGCATTTTAATGCAACTGATTTTTGCTTTTGCTTTTCAACTTGCCTGCCTTTAAGTTGAGGCAAGGATAAAGTGTGGTTGGAATGTACCTGCACTGTCTCTGCCCTCCAGTTTCCTCTGGTGTGTCTTTCATTCAATGGTCAAGGCCTGCTTTTTAAAATTTGTAAACCAAAATATAAAGGCTATAGCTGTCACTTGCTAAGTACAGAAATCTCTCCTTTTGTTAATTTCTCAGTTTGTTTGAGGCTCTGAAACTGAAGCAACTAAAACTCAGGCGGTCTTTGCGTCAACTTCTGCAGGAAGTGACCCAAACTGACCCGAGATCAGCACCTCAGATTGATCAGGTAATGCCTGCTGCACTGCAGCTATGCAGAGCCATTAAATCAAATGACTTTACACTGCCTTAGAGTGAGATCTTTCAGGCGATTCATCAGTGATTCATTATCCAACGGATGCTCTCACAGCAGAGGGATCTAGTTTGCTAGATTAATCTATCTGTCATCGTGATATAAGGAAGATATATGGGCATTGTTCAACAGAGCAGGGATGAAGTAAGGGAACGGATTTGTATTAGCACTGGACATGGACATTTGTTATAAGAACATAACTCCAGGATCATATTGGGAGTTAGGGGCTGCTGTTTTTTCCGTTCTATAATGAGATATTTTTGCAAACTTCCTCGCTTTTCAAAGCACCCCTACTATAGCAAAGCTCCAGCTGCTGCAGAATGATTTTCCTGGTCTCGTTTCTCTCACACTAACTGACGTCAAAGCGCATATCAGATGGTCTGGGATACTTTTTGAGGCTCACACATGCAAATGGTCATCTACCCTCCACCCACTCTCCCTACTCAGGCCTACCGCTCTGCCGCTTCTGCTGCTTCCGTGAGACTGAAGCAGAAACAAATGTCTCAGGCCTGCCAACTCTTGTGTGGTACTTGTGTATGTGCTGGTGTGTGCGCGTGTGAGTGTGTATTCCATGGGAGCACACTGGGCTGTGGTTCCCTCAGTAGTCCTGCAGCGGCAGTAACTCAATACAGTACACACACATTTTTGTTGCTGATCCAAGCTTCTCTGCTTGCCACAATTTTTGGTTCAGTTGAACTTGTTGTAAAACACTGCTGTGCACTGTTAAATAGGAGAACATGTAATCAGCATCTAATGAACACAGTGTGCCCTGTTATAAAAGATGGTTATATGCACTTTAATGAAGTGGATTTGTTGCTGCAGACTTTGATTTAGCATTTGTATGGCTCCAAGTCATATTTCAATGCAATATTTGTTCTCAGGGTTTCAGAAAAGCAGTACTGAAAATATTATCTGAACTCCAGCTAGTCTTCTCAACTCTATTACAAAAATTACAGTAAATACATTTTGATGCTAATGTAACTCTTGCAATAATAGTTCGTTCTTTCTTTATTTCTTTCTTTCTTTCTTTCTTTCTTTCTTTCTTTCTTTCTTTCTTTCTTTCTTCATCTGTCTCTGCCCCCACCCTTTTCTTTGCCTCTAATGTAGGAAGAAAAGATGTTTCTTTGTAATAAGGAGCCACTGGCACTAGTTCCACTGACTCACACAGCTGCACCAATAGAGCTCTCCTCCCTCTGATTTACAGCCAGTGGTGGTATTATAGGTTTCTAGTTGTTTTCCAAAGTTATTTACTGGCTCTTTCAATCCATCTGTCTGTGTTTCTGCAGTTTGTGCAGAGATGTTTGTACTGTTCTACCTTTAACATTTAGTAAAACAAAACCTGATGTGACAAGATATTTTGCTATTATCAACTGTTGGTGATAACTTTGTTCAACAAACACTGGTTGAAAGAAAATAATAGTTTCAAAACCCCAGTGTTAAGTTGGTTTCACTGCAATGTTGAATAAAATAAAAACAATTTCAAGGGTGGATATTCAAACTTGGAATTCTGCTACACAGCTCAGACTACATTTGTATTTTTTAATGGTCAATTAAGTTATGGCCCAACGTCTTTAAATAACTGTGGTTAATATACTGCGCATGAGCAAGTGAGCCTAAATGTTGATGGGGAATGTGAAGGTGTCGAGGTCTATATGAACACGCGTTTTTGCAGAATAAGAGCTGAAATATGTTGCGTCTCTATATGTGAAACTATTGTATGTGACCGTGTATTTGAATCCATGTTGTGTTTAGTGCTTGAAGATGATCTGTTTATATATGGTTCAGACTTGACAAAAATTAACTTTGAATCTTTTATATTATTCAATAGTTAACCAACTTTTAAAGGACTCTACGTGCCTGACTTTGTACAGGCACATGCAGAAACAGATAATGGTCTCCCTCAGAGAAAAACGATTTTGCTACGTGATTTAGGTTAGATTGAAACAAAGTCCATTTTATGCTTCATTGCTCCTTATGAAGATTTACGAACTGTACACTTCAGAAAAATGTCCTCCCTCTCTGCAGATTATTTCTGGTTGGTTGATTGTGAAAGACTTAAACTGTATTTTAGAAAGAGAACTTTTTTTGACAGAATTCATTTGTAGAGCTTGAAAGGAGACAAAGCGTTTGGTACACAAAGTCAGACTTGTGAGTCATGAGTTTTGTGAAATATTTATTTTCTGTAAAACATGTTGTTTCATCTTAGCATCTTGGAGTGGCATTTTAATGCGCATGACACTAAAATAATTAATCAAATAAATCACGAGTGTGCTTAAGCACTAATTATTCTATTTGAAGACTCATTGTTTGAGACCTGATGGGTGAAAGAACAAGGTTTTTGAAACAATTGATAGATACGTATGCAGTGTAATTTAGTGTCTCCATAATTACCATAATTGTTATTCATAATCATCACAAATTACAATGCCAAAGCGTTGATATGAAAGGCACTGATTTAAATGGATTGCAAAAGATGCAAAATAGTTGAAATTATCCCCGAGGACACTTAAATAAATAATCCCTATAGATGTAGCCACACATGAAGGTTACATACTCGTCACCTCATACAATGGTCACATCAAAAAGTAACAGGCATATTGTATGAGTTCTTGTGTCTGCATTCCTTTGACCCAAAATTAATAATAAATGGAGTATTTCCATAGGTGTCTTTGTGACTTCAGTGGAGGAGGGTAGAGCTGTGTTTGGTGGGAGCCAAGGGCGAGCGACTTGTCATGTCAGGGGTATTAATTTATGATTTCCATCCCAGCTTCTGACCTCTTCACCTCCATTAGAATGCAGCCTTTGTAATTTCATGGTTAATATTCAATAGCCACTTGTCCCCTGTGCCCGCTTTGTGCATGTGAAATTTCTGGAGGGGGTGTACATCATTTTTGATTTGAGTTTGTGTTTTTGCACATGTGTGCGTATGGAAAAGGAAACGAGGGTCGACTTCAGCATGGCTTCCTGCAAAACAGTTGCAGATGTCCAGAGATGTCCTCAGTGTCTCTAAGGGCTTGAGTTGCCTCTCTGTCTAACCCGAGTCATTTGAACCCCCTCCGCAATACACACTTTTTATCTTCATGAAGGATGGCACACACAAACACACAGTGGATGAATCCTTTACTGGACTTCGCCTGAGAGCCAAATTCTGACCCTCCTATTAGTGAACACTACACTCAGTCTACAAGAAGCAGCGGCTGGCCAACATCTCACACCCAGTGGTCATCACACACGTGTGCACACAAGTATGCATGCGCACAAACACAGAAGACAGGAATTGTTTTCATCAGATCTTACTGCTGGCCACTCTCAAGACGGAAAGAGAATGAAAAGGGAGAAAAGATTAAAGGCAGGGGGAGAAGAAAATCTCAAACAGTAAGAGTCCCCTGCATTTCTCCACACACTGATGTGTTGGCCTGAACACGCATTCCTACTGAACGACTTTGGCAAGCCTTTAAAAAAACACATTAAAGGGCTCTGTTCTGCATGAGCACAGTTGTTGCTGTTTTCTCCCTTTCCCCCCTTTTTCTCTCGCTCTGCTCAACTCAGAGATCAGCTAATCTGGTGGGGTTTTTGGGAAATTTGCAGATGCTAAAATATTTTTATGAGAAATAATAAAACGCAGCAGGAAAATGAGCAACAACACTGTTTAAAACTGAGAGAAATAAAGCTATACTGCTTTTACCACATGGTCACTTTATGTAACATATGGTCGACGAATGGTTTTTTAACCTACTATATTGAATTTGATGTTGTTTAGTTTGTTTTTGTCTGTGGTTCCCAAATCAATTTGTTTGACGTCCCCCCACAGCACTAAATGATGGGTTCAAAAAAACGTTATCAACACCACCCTTCAAATCCGAATGTGTTCTTTCGATAGTATTATTGACATATATTGACGTATATTGTTTGAATATTTGTATCATACAATTGAACATTTCAGCTAAATATTTTACATGTTTATGCATTACTTTTAGCTAAATGCTTGATTGCTAAC
The DNA here is from genome assembly GCA_031216635.1 of Dissostichus eleginoides. Taxonomy (NCBI): domain Eukaryota; kingdom Metazoa; phylum Chordata; class Actinopteri; order Perciformes; family Nototheniidae; genus Dissostichus; species Dissostichus eleginoides. The sequence continues at coordinate 16,621,903 of CM062265.1, forward strand.
TATACTAAATGTTCAATATGTGGTGTTAATCCATTTACAATAAATACATACAAAAATGTCATCTGTAGAAGCCGTGGCGCTGTAAAAAGCACGACCAATCATTTTAGCCAGCCCGGCTAAAATAACTGGATGGCCTACCTGCCTGTCAGCCTTCCTGTGCACAAACTTATCTCGTGCCCTCATTGGTCATGTGCGCGTTCGCGTGTGTTGGAGGAGGGGTTCTGTAAGGAAGTCTGAAGGAAGGGGCAGATTTTTTTCGGCTGCGTACTTTCAAATTCTAGCGCACTCGAGCTGGTTTCTCCATTCTTACCAGTGACGTGCGGTGAGGTCATGGCTGGTGAGGCACTGACTCTTTCAGAGTCAGATTTACAAATATTATATTTTGACCTTAATCGAAATATTCTGTTATTTTCAAAAGCTTTTTTAGTCTGATGCTATGATTAATTTTAAACAGACCGTTCAACAAAAGGATACCCAAAATCTAAATATTGCATTGTTCTTTCTTAGTAAGATCCCATTTTCATTACAATTGTGGTCTTACCTTGACTTGAAGATGAAGTCCATGCTATCCTTCTGGACAACAATCTCTATTACTTATTTGTAAAAGTCCTCCTTATCTCTCTAGTTTAAAAAGTAGTTTGTTGTTTGCGTCCACCGTCTCTGCGTAGAATAACAGTAGCAACAAGAACCTGTGGGCTCACGTGCGCCCCCTTCAGTGCGGCAGAGGTTATGGCTGCCTCTCCTGGTGCTTTTTTCATTGCCGTTGTATGATGAGACCAGCGAGCCTAAATATCATTATACGTGAAATAAGTTATTTAGAGACTATGGATGGCGAGGATAAATGTAATAAAGGGATCTACAAACATTACATTGGTGACCTACAGTGAGATGGTAACAGGCATGCGCTTAGTGCCCGCGCTCCAGCCAGTTTCTGTGGGGTGACACATTCTGAGGTGAGGCAGATCTCATATGTGCGCGCTCACAAAGTAAGTGGCCGCGATAAATTAGTGCCCGCGCTCCAGCAAGTTACTCTGGGGTTACGAGAGGCAGAGCTCGTCCCTGCCTCAATCCTCATCGCTCCCATGTAGCCTAGTTGTAGCGGAGCTCGGCAAATTGGCTGATTTTGACTATACAGAAATCACATTTACAACACATATCAGTGGAGACATTTGATTATTATTTAGTTTTTCTTTAATTGTTTTACCGTTACATTGGAGTATGACAGGTGAGGCTCTGACTCTCCTGACTGCACGTCGCTGATTCTTACCTACCCTACCTTTAAGGTATGTTATCATGTAATGGTGTGATATAACCATTGCTTTTGATACGTTGAATTAAGTTCAAACCTTTGTTCTTTTACTTGAGTGAATGTAAAACATGGAGATGGATTCAAAAGAAAGCAATGGCAATTTCTTTGCAACAGTGTATTCTTTCACTGTTTTTAATGTATACATATTTTGCTTTCCTAATATTTTTGTAAGTGGGCCAAGCAGTGCAGAAGAGAAGGTCAAATGTATAAAAACAGTTTAAGCTCCATCTGGAATTTCAGTAATTCAACACTCTCCAGGTGATGACTAAGACATTTTTTGTTTCTATTAGATTCGTTTCTGCTACAAAAACACTTTTTAAAATACCAGACTACAGTACAACCCAAGTATTTGTGTAACCATAATGCAATAAGGCCATAATGTAATAAGCTTGGAGCCTATGTGAAAAGGAAGAAAGAATGACACGTGTAGCCTGGAGTTCACATTGTTTATTCAGTCTTAAACTAAGAGATTTTAACGTGACTTCCAGGACAGCAATTCAAATTGACATAAAATGGGTGTAGTGTAAACAAAATGACATTATAGTGGACTATGGTCGAGTAACAACTAATCTAGGCTAATATAACTTTCAGAGGACTGCCAGAGGAGGCCAGTCTTTTCAAACCAATATCCAAATTACATCTTATAAAAAGATAATGAATCTTGGAAAGTCAACAATTCAACATTTTTGTAGTTGGGTAATTCCAACAAAAATACTGATAATACTGATTATGGACACCATTGAAAGTCAACTTGTTTTCTTCAAGTATTACTGTAATGACTGAGAGGGGAAATATTTGAATCTGTCTAGTACAGTTAAAACATTAAATCCATATCCCCAAGCAATTTTTACAATCCAGAGTGTGACAGTTGTTCATTTCTCTACATCCAGACATATTCTCCATCTCCAGACCAACCAGTCAGTGTTTTCAATCCATCAGACTGCCACCATTCGCAACCAATTACTGAGGCCCTTTTCAGGATGGACTTAAAAAGTATTTAATGATCAAGTCATAAAATCGTATTCAGACATCATTAAATAAAACTTAAATGATGTGTTCACTGTTTTTCAACCCAGACGTTTAGTAAAATATTGTTTCACATGATTTATGATGCACTGCACAACAAAGTGTTGACATACTCCAAGAGGAGCTCTTTAAAAACCCAGGCTAAGCTAATTTTGGAAAGCAGGAACTTCACAGGAGGGTTCGACTTGTTTATAAGATCTACAGCCAAAATGAGAGTTGCAAAGCTGTTCTTTCTGTCACAGGTAGGTTTCTGTTGACCTTTATCCAATTCCATCTCTGCTGCAAACAGGAATTTAAGCAAATAAAATCAATTTAACATAATAAATGAAAAAAGAATGTCATGAGCTTCCCATTTATGCAATCTGGATTTACTTTGGTTTTAAAAGAATGACCTTTTGCACAGTTTGGAGTCAGTGAGAAGCTGGAGCTGTGTAAGAATCTTTGAACTTGAGCTAGAGTGCGTGAGGTTGTTTTTATGCACAGTCATAAACAGGCAATAGGAAACAACATGCCAACTGGATTGGGTTCAAGGCTGCCCCCTCCCAATGGATTAGTCACATCTCTGGTAATAATGATCATGATTCTTTGTAAAGGAACAACGAATCATAATTAGACAGATTATGAATCTGTCTAAAAATTATCAAGCCTAAAGCAGACCTATTGTTTGTGCTGTAGAATCAGTGGGTAGCAAACATATGTTAATATTTATTAATATATATAGTTTGCATGAAGGCAAGATGAACAGTTTAGTTTAACACTGCCGGCTAAAAGGCAGGGTAGCCAGGCCATTGTCTTCAGTGGAGGCCAGTAATGCTATCATTAACTAGTTTAATCTGATTTACATTTGTAGATTTATCTGTATAATTTTTAATGATTGACTTCTGCTATTAACAAACCAGTGTTTTTATTTAGCTTTTAAACTCATGGATTAGCTTTGCATCCCCATAGATCTCTATTAAAGTCCATCCATATTTCTTTTTGTGACATGGTTGGTCTGGTGACAGAGAATAGGTCGTTGGATGAAGCAACATCTTCACAATCTGCACTGGGAATATGTTGTTAATCCAAACAGATGAAATTGTAATAACTTCTATACACAACATTATATAATCCAGTTCTCCCTTCATAAATCTCTTTGTGCTGTTATTTAAATTGCATTGTTTTCCAGGGCACTCCAGGATTTTGAAACGTGTCAACATTTAAAACACATCCTTTCCTTTATAAACAGAAATTAAAGGTCTTAATATATTTTCAAGTTGCATTTGTTGATTTCCAAAAACTTGACTTTCTGCTTCTGTGTTATCAGGTTGATTGGCAGCTTTAGTGTATACTCTTAATCAACAGTGTTATATTTCAGCCCTTGTGTCTAAAAACTAGTCCAGTCAGAGGAGAACTCTTTGGTATTTCCAAGAAAAAAGGATTGCACAAACAGTATTTGATAAGAGAGGAGAGAGATTTGTATCAAGTCATTTTAAAATGCACAACAGATATGGGCTACATCTCAAAAGGAATTGAGTCGGAGAAGGTATGCATCTGAGCATACGAGAGTGCGGGCCTGTTATCAAAAGCGTACCATTCACACTGCGAGCATATGGATCTAACTTAGCATAATGTCGTGAGATTTTCACTCAAGGAATTAAATTAGATGTTGAGCAATGTCTGCTTTATAGAGAGCCCGGCAAAACCCGATAACACAGAAATGTGATTTTCACATTAGAGGAGAAATGCAAATATCTTAACTAAAATCTACAAAACAAGGATTAATAGATATTTGGTAAAGGCGAGGAATCTACTAGAAAATTCAGGCCTTAAGCTAAGCTAAGCCAAGGCCATTTGTTCACATAACACAATGACAAAGAAAAATGAAACATGTTGAAAAAGAGATGATGCGATCCAATCCTCTTCCAGCCTAGACTTTTTTGATGAGGAGGAATCCACTGAATCCAGCCGAAGCCCCTCAAAATAAACAATGTAAAAGTAAACAAGATGTGAAACATTAAATGAGGAGAGACCTTTGATTAAGAACTCTCTCCCTTCACATGTTAGAGTAGAGAATGTGTCCATGACGAATGCAATCAGCCGTTCACTCAAAAGTCACTTACAGTACTCATTTAATTGGACCCATCTTCCGACTGATGCACAACACTCATGATTCTTCTCTGAATAAGACTGTGAGATGAATATTAACAAAAGAAATTCGTCTGTAGTATTGCCACAAGCCACCATTAACGTTTTATATTTTTGTACATTGCAATAAGAACAAAGACAGCGGTGGATCCACCACTAAGTGTGTGTGTGTCTGTGAGTGTGTGTCACAAAGGCCACTGTCCGCAATCAAAGTGGAAGACTTTGACCTTGCCAAGGACAGGAGGACAGACTATGTTTCTATTGAGATCTGAGCGTCCATTTTCCCATTATGCTGCTGCTCTTATCTACAGAAACACTAAAATCCGGTTAAATGGAGCCATTTTCTCATTTGCCTTTGGAGGTCATTTTTCATGCTTGGAGAACTCCACTGATTCAGACTGCACAAGGGGCTCCATTGTGATAATAGCTTGTTCTGCGAGGGTCCGGAGGCCCGGTCTGCACAGCCAGGCAGACAGTCCCAGACCAGAGCTGGAACTCCCTCTACATCATACATCCAGTTGTGTAGCAAGGGGCCGCAGCAAAGGCAAAGACGGGAAGCTACTGTCCCATGGTTTGATCAATAAAAGAGGAGAAATCACCATTGACTGCTCTCAGCATGTTATTGCTTGACAAACCTTGTACGAAACCTAAATCAAGAGCCAACTAGGCCCTTCAATAGAGTGTTAACCACAGAGCACAGGCAACAAGGATGTTTAGCGCTTCCCAGCTCTGGTGAGACACTGGTTGAAGTTGCTCCTGGGCTGTGGCAGTTTGTAGCAGACATCTACTTTGCCCCCCGTGGTGGCAGCTGGGGCCCTCAGGAGGAAAAGCAAAGGCTGCAGCACTCCATGCAGATCTCCAGGCAGTCTGCAGACTCGCAGCAGGCGTCGATGATGCCACAGTCCATGTCACATGGCAGTTCACAGTCGCCACACTCCTCTGACGCACAGCAGCAGCAGAAACAGGAGTCGTCCCCCGCACAAGAGCCGCATGTGGCACAGTCCAGCACGATGTTACACAGAGTTAGGAATTCACAAAAGAGGCAGGCCAGAATACAGTGAACACAGCAGTCTGCAGAGAAAGAGAGACAGAGTTTTATCATTGCCCACTCATAATTACTTTTCTTATGTCAATAGTTTGTATGCTAATCCGTCAGTATTCTTTCTGTCAGATGTCATGCCAATGAAGCAAAGAAATATAAAAAGTTTTGTCAGAAGTAGCTTGGCAGTACGTTCACTGTGATAGGTCAGAAATTATGAACATGATTGAGTAATTACTTCCCAAGAACACATTTTCCTTCAGTGCCAGGCTAAAGGCTAAGGACGGCCAATGTCCTGGTGGCATTAGCACACTGACTTACCACATTTTTTCTTTAATAGGAGTTAAAAAAAAACAAATGTCTGGTCTTACAAAATCTTTCTTGGTAATAAGTTACCTTGCCCTCGCTGCTCAACCACATAACTCCTCTCTTCTTTTTTTAGCTCCCAGTATCAGTATTACTCATGTAAAAGACATGACAGTTGCTACTTTTTAATTAGCGAATGTCATGAGAAGGTGGCCTTTTCCACATATAACAGTTACCTTGAGTTGAAAATGTTAAATGCCATACTTTTCACACTTTGCCATGGATCTAACCCACTCACGTTTCAAAGACACAAAAGTGGATTTATTACAGGAATGCAGAGGTTAATATATTTTCATATTTTCAAGTTTGTTAAATTACTCCTTTGGTTTTTGACTAATATATTTCATTTGGCTTTTTAAGTTGGTAAAGATTAAGTACGATTTTACATTGAGTGGGTATGAAATATACTGTTAAACTTAGCTGAACTCTGGGTTGCTGCTTTTGCTCTTTTAATTCAAACCACCAATGGTAATACATGCAATAATCTTACAAATTGCAAAACGAAATGTAAATGATTTCTACTTCTGGGTCAATGAAGATGTGAAAATAGCATTATGATCCTTCACTCGGACCAGACATATGAAAAACTTGATGTTGAACCTTGCTTGCTATCCATCACTCTCGTTCCCACAGCCCCCCCCCCCGTCAGTGTCTGTATCTCACCGTCCTGTGACTCTGTGGGAATCTGAGAGCTGTTGCTCTTGGAGCTGCTCTTGCTCCTCTTGCTGCTCTGGGATGTGATGGAAGGGTTGGAGCGCAATTTCTTGGTGTGTTTGGGTCCCGCTGAAGAGGACGAGGAGGTGGAGGATTCCCCTCTCGGGAGGGAGCCCAGCTTAGGATGCTGATGAAGGCCCCCGTTCCTGACCCCATTGGACTGGAGTGTGTGTGTGCGAGGCGTGTGATGCGGACAGTGCGTGTGAGGGGAGTGTCTGTGTGCGTGGAGCTTGGCTCCGTTGCGTTGTTGGCCGCTGGGCTGTGTCCGACATGGCTGGGTGTGGCGGGCGGGCGCGGATCTGGCTGCTGGTTGAGCTGCGAAAGGACACACGTGAATTAATTTACAATAGGCTGTGGGTTGTATGCATTTCAAAGTGAATACAAATTCAAAACTCTTCAGTTCAACTTTTGTTCTGTTCAAGTCATATAAATGACAAGCTTGCACTTGCACTTTTAAGGTACTTTTTAGTTGTGTCGAATTGTGATATAGCACTGCTGTTGCTTTCTGATGAGAACATATTATGAAGGCCCACATGTATATGATAGACTAACACCGTAAGTATACTAACATTGAGATTTTTACTGAAAATTCACATTGTCAATTAATTTATACATTATTTTATGTGACTAACCCTTTTTTTCAGACTAGCAATCTAAAGGCCATACTTTTAGTATGCATTACAAAATAGAGACACATACAGCAAATCCTTCCATTTGAGGAGTTTGAACCAGGGTATATTTTGACATGTTTGCTTGATAAAGGATTTCAACAATTATTTATGTTGAAATTGTTAATGATTAATTGTGTAATTAAATTCAGAACTTGTGTTACACATTACTGCTCAGATGCAACACTGTTCCTGTTATGTTGTTATTGCTAAATTTGCAAAATGAGTCACTTATGAATAATAGATGGGTTTTACATTTCTTCAAATCTATTTTTGAAACAATACTAGCTTGTTCATGGGTTGATTGCTTTAAAAAGAAAGAAAGCCATGAATGTTTTCCTAGAACTAAATCATGTACTGAGTAACATCGTGGGGACCGTAACAACAAGTGTGAATCTTGTACACACATTTTTTTATAAGATTTTCCTTCTTTACTGATATAGCTTTTGCTGTACTTTGGATGAAATACATTTGTGCACAGAAGTGTTCAACTGTGCTTTTAAGATTTGGCCAATATGGACAGGAGGGACCATTTCAATGACCAAAAGTGCTTTCAATGTACAAACTGGCATGTGAGATTGTGTCATGTGATGCTCTCAGATTGAAGCATCCCTTAAAGCATTTAGGGATAAAATATGTATATAGTGTGCGAGCAGGCTTGCCAACATGTGTGGCTAATGCAGGTGATCACTGTACAGCTCTGAGGCAGTGCCGAGGACCCTCTAAGCATGCGTGCAGACTTGTGCTGATGAGGCGTTGTGCAGAGGGAGGCTCTGGGAAACTGAGTTCAATTACAAAGCCTACCCTAAAGGCAAAAGCTCAAGGGAGGGGCTCTGTATTTGCTGAATTGACCCCTGAGCCTACTAGTCTAGACTCTTATACAACAATAAAGACATGACGGGGAAAAAAAGACACATGAAAAGAGTTTAAGAGAAGAAGACCAGACGGTTTTTCTGTGGATAAGCTCATCCTATCAATGCATCTTTTGGAAGAATACAGTATTGTTACAACATGTAGAGTACCTACTGTACAAACAGTGTGCACATTTTGTTAATCTTGGCTCAATATTCCACTTGGTATGTTTTACCTCCAACTACTTAGCCAGAGTGATGGAGGCAGAAAAGCACACCTTTGCTGCCAAACAAAACACACACCCTGAAAAGAAGAATAAAATAGAAGCCTGGTTTTTATATATTATGGTAGTATTTAATACCATCCTATTGAGGCCCTAAATATTTTCTTGACCTGAAAGCATCTGGTGTCGAGAGACGTGGTGAAAATTAACAGGGCAGGTTAGACAACAGAGCGAGAAGAAATCAAAGCAGGAAGGCAGTACCTCTCAGATGCACACAAACAGTGTGGTCCTGAGCTCTGGCTATGAAACACGACTGGCAATAAAAGCGTCCGTTCGATAACCGCGCAGAGACAGATAACCCATCCAGGCCTGTTTTGATTGGCTAAAGGCCATAGTCACACAACCAATCCAGTGTTATTAAAGATTCTTTCATTCAGCGTTTTTCTAACTTTGCTCCAGATGTTTGGCAAGCTGCAGAGCCTGTGTGTGTGTGTGTGTGTGTGTGTGTGTGTGTGTGTGTGTGTGTGTGTGTGTGTGTGTGTGTGTGTGTGTGTGTGTGTGTGTGTGTGTGTGGTGTGTGTGTGTGTGTGGTGTGTGTGTGTTGTGTGTGTGTGTGTGTGTGTGTGTGTGTGTGTGTGTGTGTGTGTGTGTGTGTGTGTGTGTGTGTGTGTGTGTGTGTGTGTGTGTGTGTGTGTGTTAGTGTGTAGGCGTGTAGGCGTGTATGCATGTGCAGGGCTAGTGAAAAGGAGCCATACTAATCTAAAGTATGTAAAAAGTCAATACTTGCTTCTCTCCTGTGTTATGTCTCTCCCTCTTTTCTTACTTCACTTCATCTCCTCCCTTTCTGTCTGTCTTTCTTATTGCTCCCTTTTAACCTTTTGCACAATGCTGTATTTTCACTCTGAGCTGGCCAGGATGTAGGTCGGTAAGAGAAGAAGGGATTAGAGAGACACAGGAGGGAAGCTGTGCACAATTTTTCAGCATTCCCACTGGGTGTGTATTGTCCAGGGGATTGTGAGTTGTAGAGAAATGCATCCTTTTTGTGAGTTTGCGGTGTGCATGTGTGTGAGGGTATGAACGCAGTACATAGGCGGATCTGGCAAGCAAACAGACAGACAGAGACGGGGAGTCAGGACTGTCTCCAAACAGAGCTTGAGGTTAGGCCCACTCTCACACAAATATATGCATGCAAGGACACGTGCGGACACACACTCATATGCACATGCACACACACAGAAAAAACACAAGGTCCCTTTGTCTGAGATCAAGAACGTAAGGGAGAAATATGGACTGAGAAAGAGAGAAAACAAAGTTGGAGAAATGGGTTGCTGCCTATTTGGAGCAGGAGGAAGCATGGGTGTGACTCATAAACACAATGATTCAGCAGTGCGAGCTAGTTAAAAATAACAGCAAATAAAGAGCCAAATGACTGTGGGATTAACATGATGAGACTGGGAAACCACAGATCGTGCGTGTATGGTGCTAACACAGCAGCGTTGGCCACTGGGGGTCCTGCAACCCTTGCAATGTGTGTGTGTGCATGTTTGTCCGTGCAGATGTCTTGGGCCAGTGAGCGAGCACCAGTGAGTCACCATCAGTTGAATGCAGCAGCACACACACCCCCATTCACACACCCTCCACCTCTTCCTTCTCTTCTGGCGTCTCTCAGCCACCCTGTACTTACACACCTCTCTCCCAGACCAAAGATCTGCTGTTCATCTCTCTCTCTCTCTGCTCTGCTAGAATGAGTCACCAGCATGAGTATGAACTCTGTCTCTATTCCAGCTGCTTTATCCTCCCGTCTACTCTGGTGCAGTTTGTCTGTCTATTTAGGTCAAAGTGATGAAATGTAAATATATTTTTTCATCAGACAAAATCTGCGCTCCCAAATGCAATTGTGAATGGTGCATGTACCCAGAAATGTGCCCCTTACCTAACAAAACACAAGCAAATATAAATGCTTTTTGCATTATTAAGCACAAAAGAGGCTCAGTATCCAATCAAATATGTTTGACTCACGATCGACACTGATGCGCATTATTGCGGCTTGCAGTGAGGTTGTTTTGTCAATGAGGACATGTGCCATTGAGTTTTTCTTGCATTTGTGCTGTTTTTAATTGTGGGCCAAAAGTGTCAACTACTAAAAATGTGAGAATGGGAAAATGATATGTTGCTGGTGCAGTTTTCAATGGGTTTTTGCCACATGTTTGGCTCCTATAAAGCTCCCAAACCAACATTATAGCGTTAAATAGTAGTTTGTTTAGTTGCGGCCTTCTACTGCATTGAAAAAGTAGCACACATGCATCATGACTGATGCATCAATTACATTTGAAATTGTGACTTACCTCTAGATTAATAAAAAGCTACTTCATGTTACTTTCAATGAAAAAATAACCACTTAGTTTGGTCATAGCAATGTTAACACACATTAAATTCCATCATACAATTAAAGGCTAAAGAGGTTAACATAATTTGTAGGTTAGAATCTGAGCCACACAACATTTCAGATATAAAAGTACTTAACAAAGTGAAAACTTGATCACTGGCAATGGTCTGTGTGTGTTGGTGTTATTTGTGCTGACAGGTTAAAGATACCAATGCATACAAAAAAGCAACACACCTTATCCTACAAAAGCCTCATTTGAAAGGTTCTCCAAGTAGCCAAATCATACCTACAGAACATTAAAATATGATGTGCATACAGCGACACAATAGCCAAGCTTTACACAGACAGAGGTACAATAGGCAGCTCTGATTTCAGTGTTATTGTGTAAATGACATGTTAACATTTCTTTTTAGTTTGAGATGTTGGAGCTTGTTTTGGCTCCTGAGGGTGGAGCTGCACTTCTAGCAAAGTGGAGAGACAAAGTCTCAGTTAAGTGTTAAGTCATGACATTTAGAACCCAATCAAACCTCATGATTGCAAAGAGAAAAGGCGGAATTGGTATTTAAACAGCAGACTCAGCACCACTACTTGTTGTTATAAAAGGTCTAAATAATAAGCCTAAATAAGATCTCAATGCTCAAAAGGGTCGAGTGATTGCAATTTGACAGATGTGTTCGTGCCTGCACAAGTTTGCGGAAAAGCCTTTTCTATACCAGGAATAACAAAGCTGTGACCTTGGAATTAGTCTTTTGTATATTGTTTTGAATTTTGCCAAGAACATTTCTTTCTCTTTTTGCTGGAAGAAAACATAAAATATGACCCTCAATGCATAATAACAACTTGCCCAATACACAAATGTTCTGGAAAACAAAATAATTGATGTTTTCTTGTGGTTTTTTGACATTCAGATACAAAATGTAATCCCTGCAAATGTCTGAAAACACTCAATTACATATTTATTTTTGCAAAGTTTGACTTTGTTTGTGACTTTCACCTGACAGTAATGTAAAAACAGTGCAAATATTTCATGAAGATGTTTAGGCCTTTAAGGAGGACCAAGCATCGGATTTGCAATAACAACATGACAAACTGCAACACTAATCCCTGACCTGAGACTTCCTCCAGCCACCTCCTTCACACACAACTGACGGTGTCACCATTACCTCTACCTGATAGTACATGTGAAATATAGTGTATCGGTTTATTTGTGACTAAACATATATATAGATCATATATTCAGAAGAAGACAAGAGAGATTGAAAGAAAAGAAAAAGAGAATTAAAGCAGAGGAACAGAGATGGAAAACTGTTTGAGCAGTGACTGGTCTCTAATTAAAGCCAATGACACAGCTCTGTTAGATTTCCCACCAACAACACACTGCACACCCCTCCCCTTTGATGACAAGATAATAACAAACAGCTCCTCTCAACATTTTCCTTACACGCACTTCCATGCCCTGATTGGCACATGCATAAAGAAAGGTTCTGTTTTATATCTGTTTAATGCTTTGATCTGATTTGGATCAGAAGATAATTTCAAACCGATAAAAATAAACAAAGTGCAGGAATCATAAATGCTACTGTGATCATGTCAGTGATGTATTATTGTACATGTCATTGTTTCCTCGTGAGACCTAAAGTGTGCAAGCATTTAAACATCTGTGAACATGTGTATCTTGCTGCGACAATGGCGTCAAAGACGGCAGGGTGTTCATGACACCAGTGACAGGAAGTGTGTGTCTGTGTGTGCTTGTATGTACACACTCACACGTGATCTGCTTTCTCCGCACATTGTTATCAGACAGCTCTTCATGGGCCAAGGGCCAGACGCATTCTATAGCTCTGATGTCATCACTGCGAGACAGGATGAGGAATTTTCTGTTTTGGCTTCTGTTTCCTCACCCTCTCACTCGCAAACACATTGGCAGATGTCAGACAGCCATGACCTCACCACAGACCTGAGTCACAGCTATTTGGTAACGTCTTCACGCTCATCATGAAGCCTGAGGAGCGGATTCTGATTGATTGATGGGTTGCAGATGACACACACAATATATAAACGGCAGACAAGCTGATAGGGGCACAAGAAGTTCACGAAAGACACAAAAACAAACCCTAAGTAATTGTTGTAGTGTTCATTTTGTCTGCCATTTTTTCTTTAGTCCCAGTCCTGCTAAATGTCCTTGTAAGTTTTTATCATAGTTTTATTTAACCTATATTTTGTGCATTGTTTATCTTCGTCCAAACTGTTACCATGTTTTTTAAGTGAATGAAAAGTGTTTTTGGTATTATTTAGTTATGGTATTATATTGAACAATTCATTTTATCTGCAGTAGCCAAATGTCCTTATGATAAGGCATACATAGCACAGGAATTGGAACTGCTGCATAAAAAGATAAAAACTCACACAAAATAATTGTCATTTTGTCAACACAAATTAAGGGATAATGGCAAAAATATAAACCACATTTTAGTCTTTTTTTTATGTCAACAATATTGCATAGTGAAATATTGCCATCAGTCAGTTTAAATCAGTTCTTTCATAATCTCATCCTTACACTGGAAAAATGGTTGTTGAAGACCATATTTAATATTTGCAATTAACAAAATGATATTTGATGGATACAGCAGGCATATGCCGTGTATTCACCTGAGAAAGGGATAAAGAAAGGAAGAAATGTCACTGTTTAGTTTTAGTTCAAGTCCCGTGAACACGTGTGATATGTGTAAGTTGTAGAAGGCAGAGCAAAGCCAGTAAGTGTTCATGGCGGTACATTTTGTCCAAGCCTACTGTTGCATAACCCTTCCTGCACAGCATATGGAGCTGGTGGGTTTCATAGATTTTATTGGGATGTAAAATGAAGAAGGGAGAGAGGCAGAGAGAAGTCTTCCATAGCGAGCCTGAAATAGAACAGCAGAAGGGACAGGTAGAGGCACAAACATAGACGGAGACAGCAGACATTCACACACGTACTTAAAACACACTGCATTCACCTACTTATCCATTTCCTCCCTGAACTGCTGGTTATTCAGTTACCACAAACTAGCTATTACCATGGGGCACGTTTATGTGTTTGTGCATGTCACCCATGGCTGGCCCTGGATTCCGGGAAAAGAATGCTCGTAGTTTTGTAACACATGCTCAGATTTCAGCTTACTCAACCGTCCTCTCACCCCTTTATTCCTCCCTTTATTCCCTTACACAATCCCTCTTTTTTTTAACTGACAGGAAGGACAGATTTAGACCACTGTATGGTGTTTCAATTTGTTACGGTGTGAGTGGCCAAGAATCCAGACATCTTAGCTAGAGTTTTGTGGGGGTTTATTATTGTGAAGGTTGGTTTTCTAAGTGAATAAATGACATAAAAGAACTAGATTGATAATTAGGTTGAGATACTTATTTCAAACTGGAGTGAAAGCAAGAAAAATATGTGGTGGGATAATAACATAGGCTTTGCTACAGGGAGTTAAGCAACTGCACATCAAGGAGAGTGAAGCCGTCTCTCTCTGGCTGAATCATAACCGTGGGACTTGTAATATGAGGGAGGGAAATGGGCGGTGGCGATTGGTGATATGACTCTGAAAGGAGAACTTCCAGGTGTTGGTACACTTCTGGCCAGCAATTGCAGCGGAGAGGTGCCAAAACACCCAGTGGGGAGTGTAATGACCGGACAGTTGGCTTTTTTCGGGAAGTAGTTTAGACTTGAGTGTAAATAAAACCAAAGAACATGAGACACATTCATCTCTCCTCCCGCAATTTTCTTACTTTGGTAGTAATTTTATGTTGCAGCAATGAGAAATGTTATTGGAGTGGATTGGTCACAAAACACATTACAGAATAGAGAGCCCAAATCCTGGTTTCTGTTACAAAAGTAAGAAAACCTCATTGGAAATCACACTGACATTTATAATAAACCCAATGACAAAAATCCAGCCCTGGAACAAAACCATTCACAGTCTTGTGTCTTGTGGTGTAGTCCATATGTCTAGACAGGGATGGTAAACCTTAACAAAATGATGTATAAAAACTGTTAATTATTTTGTTTAAGAAACCTTTACCAAACAACATTTCCCAAAAGCCCAAGACTGTTGTGGGTTAACATAATACGCTTGACAGCCAGTTGAGTGGTTAGCTTTATGAGCTAACAGGGAGCGATAATTTTAAAGCATTTTTGCCATTATTTTGTTTTGGATGTTCCTTCATTTAATGCATGGACAGTAGAAGGGGACAGGAAAAGAGGAGTGAAAGGAATGGATTGATTTAACAACGCCATTGCCTCAAAGCAAAGATGTTTTGACAACTTGATCTCCACCTTAAACCTCTAGGCCACCAGGGGCCTCATTTATAAACGGTGCGTACGCTCAAAAGATGGCGTACGCCAGTTTCTAAGCAATGTTTGCGATTTATAAAAAACAAACTTGACGGGAAAATGTGCGGTCCTCCACGCAAACTCTGACCCATGCGTACGCACTAAGCACAAAAACGGGAGAGACGAGAAACTGCGACACCGTTGGCAGAAGGAAGAATGGAGAGAAATATGTGAAATAATACCATAAATAGAATGTTACCTCTCATGTATCATATATGAAGAATTCATTTGCAAACATTGATTAAAGCCAATCTTAAAATGATTAAACAAACGCCTGTTTGCGACTCCTCAGTGCACACAAAAACATAACTTGGAGAAATAAATATATACGGATATGTTATTGAAAACCACCTCGAATATGTTGTCTTAATGTTATGATATGTATTCTCATAAATGATGCGGTATGCAGAAGGACAGAATTACGTCTAAACTGAGGCCGTTTTGTATTTCTATAGGTTGTATAGATACGAGCATGGTTTTATATACCATCATGTTTAATCATGTTTTATGCCGTTTGCTAAGACTTGATGTTGCTCATAAAACACAGGAGGTATGGAAACTAAGAACACCATATATTTGGTAGATTTGGCAGCTGATATAACTCAACACATTAGTTTTATTTCCTTTAACTGGTGGATATAGAGTTGCTGCGGGGGGGGGTTGAGACGCACAGGCTGGAGTGGAGACGCTGCGCACAGCTGACCGACAGCTGGAACACAAACCACCAAATAAAAAAATAAACATTAATTGACTCCACTCCACAGGGATCCCCCGATCATGGGGGGGTCTCCTGTCCCCGACACAAACACACTGACACACTGCCTGAGGAAGGTTATGTGTATTTTGTCATTAACTTTTTTCGGACCACTTATTTATTTATTTTGGTGACGATCCGACCTCCATGCTGCTACTCTGGTTCAAACTGCATCCACCAAACAATATGATTTATCTCGACCTCCCCAAAATAACCAAAATCTGACACGGTGTGAGATTTCTTTTTTAGCTGTTCTATCGTCATTTCCTGCGATCTTCTTCATGCAGTCTGTCAAAATGAATATTAATACGGGGCGTTTCTTTGACTATTTATAGGCAAATATGGGCGTTACGTGAAGCCCGCAAAAGCTGCACCGCATTTCGAGTTGATTGTGATTTATAAAGGGAAACCGGCGTAGGACGTGCCGCACGCAAGTCCTACGCCGGTACGCAGGGTTTTATGAATCGGAAAATGTCTGTGCGTATTTATTTGCTTTGTCCTACGTAAGCAACCTTCCCACGTGAATCCTACGCAAGGCTTTATAAATGAGGCCCCAGGACACCAGCGTAGACAGTATGTTTAAGTCATTTTAAACTGCAGATATTACATTTAAAATGTTAGATCACTTTAGGGACATTAATGTTTGTGGGAGAGCGGAGCTGTAATTAAATGTATGCTTTTGTTTCTATGAAAGCTTAGACATTAGTCATTGTATACATTCTAATATTGAGTGCTTTAGGTAGATTCTCATCGACTAACTATCTTAGAATCTGGATAGTTAACCCAGAAACTAGTGGAGCCGGCTAGCTTGAATTGGACTTTAGTTCTCAATTGATCAAATCAGATACTTTTTTTCGGTGGTTATCTTGATTATAATTAAATGACACTTGAAAATGGGAGCATAATCGTCAGTGCCAGTCACACTATCAACTAGCGTTTCACTGTGATACCCTAACAATCCCCGTCTTAACAACAAACGATAGGCAGAGATAAAATCCAGAGAGGCGAAAGAACAGAAATGTTCTTTATTTCAAGTGTTCAGAAATCCTAACCTACTTAGCTAACAATGTAGATATTTCTGTCTGTGTGCGATTACCTGACCTATTTCTTCAGGGTGTTCAAATGTATTTGTTAAAGGTCAGGACAATGTGACTCATCAAACCAGTGATCGGTACTGGAAACTCTCACAATGTGTCTCTGAGTATGAGTTCATATGTGTGAATCTGTGTGTGCAGTTTACTCACATGTAATGCTTTTGCTGGGTGTTGTGAGCTCCGTGTGTGAGAGGCGGCTGCTCCACTTGTCTTCATCATCCCCTCGCAATCTTTCTGGGGTGCCATTTAACCTCAATATGAGGGGCTCAGTATAGGTGTGGGCCTCATCTGAAAAACAAACCAACACAGATACATACACAATAAAAAAAAAAAAAGTTTTCTTTAAGATCACACATTTCACAGTTCATGTTCCTGAGTGACTACTGCTTTCCATGAGGATATTATCGGATATCAGCAGCAAGCTGTTTTCCCACTTGTAGTAAACTTGTCTACACTCATGTCATTTCCCATCTACTAGCACTTAATTAATTTAAACCGAGTAGATCTGCTGACTTCAACAAAGCAGAAGATTTTGTCTGTATGTGTGTGCTCTGTCCTACGCTTGCATCTGGAAGCAGTTAAATCCAACCCCTTGGGACTGTTTAGGGGTCTATGTGCATGCTTGTGAAACCTGAAATCTGTGTGAGTCTGTGTGTGCTGTGATTGTGTTTAAAAGTGAGTGTATGTGTTTATAATGAACACATAAGACGACATACACATTATTTAAATACAGTAAATACATGTCTGGGTGTTTTATGTGTTCACCGGTACCATGCAGTGCTCTAATGAAGCTGTTATTATGCACACAGACACACACACACACGTATATACTAACATACATACATACACACTACACAGATGCCTTCAAAGCCACGCAGGCTTGGGCCTCTGAGAGGTGCAGACTCATTCCTGGGCAAATGGGAGCCAGCTGGGTTTGATAAACACACATACACACACACACACAAAAACCAAACCACGTCCTGTGCATGGACTCAACACTTCCCGGCTATGTTTATTTACTCTATCCACTCTCACTCACTTCTCTATCTGTCCTCTCTTTCCTGTCCCCTGCCTCTCGTCTCCAGCTCAAATTCCCTCTCCGCTCTTACAAATAAATTCCTTCACATATTTGGCATCACTCCATAGATTAATTCCTACTTTCACGGCTAAACCTATACAGTATGTCAATGTAGAGGTCTCAGCTGTAGAGCGCAGTGAAAGAAGGGATGAAAGATTCAAGAAAACGCATAGCAACAGTTTATTTCAACGAAGAAAGTGATTTCTAGAGAATAATAGTTGATAGAATACATTTATCTGGTTCTGAAATTTTGTTTCTCCAAATATTATTTCTGTAGCAGGGGAATCAGACTTGGCAGGATCAGGATGTCATCGGTATCAACCAGGAAAGTATGAACCTCAGTCTATTAATTCTTTTAGTAGATCAGTGGAAAAATATATTGCAACTTTTTTCAAAGTTAAGGTAATTTGCTTACGCATTTCCTGCTTTTGTCTGTTTTATACAACTGATGCGTTTTTTTTTTCTTAAAATGTTGAGACATTTGCAGACGTCCTCAGATAGACATTGTTCACTGTTTTCTAGAATTCAATAGACCATTATTCAATAATCATTATACAGTGATCGATGATGTTCATAGTTGTTGGATGAAGCTTCTATTTTGTTTTTAATTATAAAAAAATGGTGTAAAGTGTCAAATGTTAGACTCCATGAGATTTACTGTTTACCATAATTGTGACAGTGTCTAATATCATGACATACAAACAGGGGAAATCTGTGATAAACAATGGAATGTTTTTTACTGAAATTACTGAAAAATACCCACACTGATATTAAAGTGGGTTTTATCACAACTAAATGTTCACCTATTGTAACAATGACCAGGCCTCTATCAGATAAAGCATGTGGCACAGGTTGAAACTACATGGTGCCACACTGCCTCTTTTGTTGTAGACAATCTAATCAGACAGACCGAAATGCAGTTTGTTGCATCTTTTTTTAATACTTTCACAAGGCAACTACCAAATTGTTGCTAATATTAGTTTAACACAAACCAAGAACGGTACACTTCCTAATGGACAAGCACAAACTTTTAAGCACAGCATTAATTTACTCGCAAACCTCTTGTTCTTTGTTCAGATCGTGACTTTTTTATATAAATTCATAAAGCTCTGTGTGTCCAGCTAAAGTCCTTCAAAGGCCTATTCTTCAAGGCAAAAGTATGATGAAAAGAGATATATTTTATGTAAAAGCATTGCGCAAAACGCTGTATTCTTATTGAAAACAATTACAAAAAGCAGCCCCAAGCTGCTAAAACTCACTTCGTTTGATCAAGACCTTTCTAAAGAAACACTATCCATATTTTCTTAGAAAACAAAGTCAATCAAAGCTACTTGTATGAATCATTTGGTTATGTAAAGTCTAACCTTGATGAAGAGAAACAGTGTTTTAAGCATTGGATGTTTCGTGTGTTTGCCTTCACTTTTTATATGTGTGTGTGTGTGTGTGTGTGTGTTTGTGTGTGTATATGAGGGCATTTTTGCGTGTAATGGGATCTCTGTGGGTGTGAAGTTGGAGGAGACGTAAACAGGACCTGAAGGGATGGGAAGCGCTTCCTGCTCTTCCGTTCTATTAGACGGTGGTACACAAACCCAACACATATACCTTTACACAAACATAAAACACATATTACCTTCCTATATGTATTACCAGTTCTCCACAAACACACACACACACACACACACACACCACACACACACACACACACACACACACACACACACACACAGCTGTCTCTTGCATGTGGAAGCCATTTCTAAGGCCCATGTTGTATCCATTAGTTTCAATCAGTCAGCTTCAGATATGAAAGCCACTAGTGAGAACTGTTGCCCTCGACACTGCCAACATTTTGTCTAGTTTAGAGATATGAGTATATTATAGGTTGTGTATGTCACTAGCAACTTTATATGTCCATCTGTTATTACATCCATTCACCCATACATCCTTATTTTACTTTCCTGTAATCACTTTGGATAACACTGAGCACTTTTTTCAAGGAATATGGAAAAGACAATATATGTAGCTCCGTTCATACTGTTTCCATATTCTTACATCTATAGTCTGTAAAATCAAGTATTTTTGAATATCTCTCTAAACATCACGTTAACCATAATCAGTAACCAATAAGCTTGTCAAAATCCATCAGTTAAAATCATCCATTGTTCTATGCAGCTGGTATTCATTTATACATATTAAAGATGGATAGAAAAAAGTAATATATCAAAAGATGCTGGCAGGCAACATTTGACTTTAATGAGAGTTGGCAGGTTTTTGAGAATATTCAGATCAGTAATATAATTAAAACAAAAAGTGCTTTAGGTGGCATTTATCGGTTATACTCATCCTCTTCTTGTGCAGTTTTGGTCACATTCTCTGGAAGCTGCTTTTGGGGGCAATTATGTCATTATCAAAGCCACACAAGAGCCCAACGTCAGCAAACCACAGGAAAGGAAAGGTCTTTTTCAGTGTAATACCCATGACTCCACACAACAAATCAGTTTAAAAAGATCCCACAATTACTACATCTGAAAATTATATATTTAGCTAAAATAGAAGGACAACAACAGTGCAAACGCCTTGGAAGTGTGACTAAGGTAGTAGTCAAATTAGAAGTAAGGATACCAGAGTATTGCTGCCATGTTTGGAAAAGTCAAAGTTGATGATATTCAATAAATATGTCCATGAAGTATCAGAATATGTGTTTAACACCTCCACATTGTAATGACCATGTGATAATAATGTGTTTGGCTTAACCACTTGATAGTTGCATGTTATGAGTCCTTATTTAGACTCCTACTGCCGAGCACTATGGGTTAAATGAGTTTAGGTCTTGTGACTGCAGTCGATGTTTTTCCCCCTGTAAACGTTTAAAACCACGATTGTTGGAGCAAAACACAACCCCATCAAAACCCCTAGTGCCATCCAAGCAGGCCTTATACCAATTGTGTGTTGGCATTAGCATCAAACCGCTGAACCGCCCGACCTCAGAGCCATTTCTGAGATCTGAGAAAGATGAGCCTCTAATTAGAATCAGACCAGAGCAATCAAGAGCCGCTGAGGATAGCTGGCTGTGTGTTTACACATGTGGGTGTGCATGTGTATTTGTTTGTGCATGCTTGCTTGTGTTCATGTATGTGCTTGTGTTCATGTGCGTGTTAGTCAGTTGGTGCTTGTACACGTGTCAGTGACCCTGAAGGACAATCCAAAAGAATTTCAGTCTTCTAGAAAACAAACTGTTAACTATTAAAACAAAAACATGTGGATACACACAGGCACACACACAAACACACAGATACTCACACACACAGATCCATGCTATGCTAGCTGGCAAAGGATGTGACAAATCCTAGATCACCTGAAGGGGAGCACAACCTGCTGTTCCTCTGGGTATGATCTCTGAGGGGGAGTGCTGAGCTGAGTTTACCTTCCGCCTTTCAAACTACCTCAACCTACGACTTCACTTGTACTTCTTTAGAGGCACAGATTTCTAATGTGCAAAGGAAAGAAGCTGGTCTCTTAGGTGTGTACATCCCTTTGGCAAAGACATACGGTACATATACACCCACCAGCCACAAACAGGGAAACAGGCATCTAAAATGATGAGTTAATCCAGTGAAACTTTCACCGTGTAGTGTGAATGTTAAGATGCAACTCTGTTTAATATTGTCAATATATCAATGTCTCTGTGTTGTGTTTGATCATACTTGCAAGTAGGAACAATCAGTCAATTAGAAGAAACAACCTTTTGCTAATCAGTTAGTGATGAGTCACAAACTGATTTTAGATACCAAAATATGAGAGTTAGGTGCTTTACTATGTTGTATATTAAATATTTATGTGAAAAAAAGTGCAATCTTTAGGTAAAAAATAAGTCGTTTATTTTACAATTCTCTAACATAATAGATTAAATAAGTGATCAATTAACAGTAAAAATACAATTAGCAAATCAATCTATAATACAAATGATTGTTACGGTTGCAGCAGTCACTTAGAAGCACACTATTCAGGCACACAAATGGGTGCACGCCCTGCTGACTCATCTCTAAAAACATAAAGATAGAGATAAGAGTCAAGAGAATTGGAAAGAAGATGGCATGAGATGAGGTGAAGAGCAACGGAGCAGAATAATGTTCAGCAGAGCGCAGTTAGTGGAGACGATGCAGTAGCAGCTCTCAGGCCAGCAGTAATGACTGGAACTGATTGAAACCACACACAACCGCTGGGGTTCAGACCAAAACGAAGGAAAATACAAAGAAAATAACACATAACTACAAAACCGTTTTCTATCTGTATTCCTCAACAAATACACACACCCGTACACACGCACACTCAAAGGAAAAGGAAAGAAGGGGCAATTGTTTAGCTGCAATCCTGCCTAAAGCACACACACTCACTCACACACACACACGCACACGCACGCGCACGACACACACACACAGTGCAGAGTGGAGCGCTGGAATATGTCCAAAATCAGAGATTATAGCTGCTGAGAGAAGGAAGCTGTGTAAGCTCATTAAAGACAAAAACTGTCTGCTGTTGAACAGGCTTAAGGGGAATTTAATTGTGTTACTTTGTCTCTGAGATTCCTCTGGTTCCACTGCTGTTTGCTATACTGTTGCATTACACAGGGAGCCTAAATTAGGGACACCACTATCGTATAAACACAAACTCCTCTTTTTTTGTTTACTGTCTCATCAAGATGTTAATCTGTGGGAAAAACACATTGCAAAAGACTGCTATATTGTTTCCATTTGTGTTCACTTCAATGGTTAATTTGTTTAATTAAAACATGTTGGAAATATTTTCCTTCTTTGTTTATAATTCAACAAGAATTGTGATGTAGTTAGCAGTATACTAAAAGCAGCAGAAAGGCAGAACTTAGTATATCTTGATATCTGTAAATGTATCGCAAGATATCTCATTATCAAGATATTTGACATTGCAAATAGCATATCTTCTTCATGTCGTGCAGCCTACTGTATAAGTACAACTTTCCCTTGGGGTACAATAACAATTGATCTTATCTCATTGCCCTGCTTTGATGGCAAGCCAATATCATAGGCCAACTTTGAGTTATTAAAGTTATAAATATTTGTTTAGTGTTCTCTGATCTCTATTATTCTAATGCATCAATATTGGCCTGAAGGGCAGTATTGGTATGGATCTACATACCATCTCTGTAGACTTACTGGAAGAGACAACAACCACATACTTGAAGAGTTAACCTTCATACCTGTCACTGAAGCAATAGGTGTACAGTAACAGGCCTCTGGCTCAAGTGTCTCAACAAGACTGGCAGTTTGCTGGGTGGTTAGTACTATCAAATCATGCTGACACTTTCTGTCAACAGCAGAGAGAGAGAGGGAGAGAGAGCAGGCCACCAAAGCAGACGCAGCAACAGTTTCTCAGATGTTTGCGAGGTGGTAAAGTGGAAAAAAAAGAAGCACGCTCATTTGCGTAGCTCAAATATGCTGTAAAATGCCTCAAATTGCTCCTAGTTTATTTCTAATCCTGGGAGAAACCAAATTAGACACAAGCCCCGACAAACCTCAAGGACTAAAAAGGGACAAGTAGGCAAATAGCTGCATCTGCACGCTAGAGTGAAGAGCGAGAGAGAGATAGAGAGGGATAAAATGCATCTAGTTTAAACTGTAACACATAGGACATTTGTTATTTTTATTCTATGCACTAGGAGGGCAGCAGGATAAACAAAGAGATCTAGAAATCATCTAAACCATGAAAACACGTCAGTTTGGCACAACATTGACAGTAATGCTGAGCATATTATCTCAGGAATAAATAATGCCACTTCTAAAAGTAATTGATAACAGCTAAAAACAAAACATGTCAAACTTCTTGTCCGACGGCAGTCAACTTTACGTTTTTGGAACATATCAATGATACCATAATCCCTGTTGACAGCTCTGCACTTTTGCTCCTTACGCTAGCATTAGCTTGGCATACTAAAGGAATAAGGTGCTACACAAAGCCGAAATCTTGGCGGTCGTGATACAAAAATCCTGAGATAAAATTTAAAAGACAGTATGATATGCTTAGAAATGGTACAGAGATATTTTAACTACCAGCTGTCAGTCAATTATGCTTTATTATTAAAGAGAAAATAACTGCAAGCTACCTGACTGTAATCGTCTTGATGGGGTCGGCTAATACTACATTGTTTATTTGGAGAAAGACTAACCACTATGTTTGTATTTCTGGGCAGAAAAACAACTCAGTCCACATTCAATAACAGTGGCGTTCTTTTTCTTGACTAAAACATTTTTAGGTGAGTGTTAAAAGTAGACTAGTTTTCCATCAAACATATTAACTAAACAACAGCCAAAATCTTCATTTTCTTTGGCCCGCTTGAAATTAAACATTAAAGAGCTACAGCTGGCTACAGCTGTCTTAAAACTGCTGACATGAACAAGCTCCAAATACACATTCTATAGTTCTAGACACAGATAATAATGGCATTCATAGAATCATAGCTCTGGTGATTTGAAAAGAAAGCAACTCTTGTACTGTATGCAATTGCAAGAGAAAAATACATTCTTCCTCAGCCCTAATGCAGAGAGTGACAGAAAGACAAAAGCAGGGAAGTGGGCAAAAAAAGACGGCGGAAGAGAAAAAATTGAGTGAGAGAGATGCCAGTGGTGAAAGAGAATGAGGGAATCAGCATGTGGCGGTACAGTAAGAGGCTACTATATAAACAGACAGCCTCATTGCATCTTCATGCCTGAGTGATAGCAACACTCACAACAGTGAGAGGCACACATCTGTCAACACACACACACCAATGTTCAATGACCTTGTAACGACTGAAAAGAGCTTTATTCTTTAACAGCTGCAAATACGCCTCTTTAAATACGGGCTGACAACTAGGGCTAAAACTCAAACTGAACTCATTTGGTGCATTGTGATTGGCCATCTCCCACACTGATGCTGCCATTGTCATGAATAAAAGAAAGTATGGCCTCAAAAACTACATTTTAAGCATCAGGCAGGAAAAATGCTTTGTGTACTTTAAAAGATAAAGTTGAATGTCTATAAAACCTTCTCATAGCCTAAAAAAGCTTCCTTTTGAGCATGGCACCATTAAAATGTAGTCTCGTACGTGCCTATGCAAACTAACACCTATAAGATTTGTAGGCGTGGTTCAACCAATTGGAAAAAGAACAACAATCAGAACTTAATAGAAACTAAGTTAAATCTGGGCATGTCATCTTTTTATAGACTTCAGCTCCACAGCCACATTCATTAAAGGTAGCAGCAGTAAACGGGTGTAAGGTAGGACCTTTACTCAGAGGTCCAAGTATTTGTCATTCCTATTATAGAAATGACAACTCCTAAATTGGCATTCGTCTTTCATCAAAGTTAAAAACGTTAAGGTTGTCACCTCCTAAACATAGATTTAATGTCAAAGAAAAATGGTGTTGGTCTGATTGATACGTACTGTTGCTACTGATTGTTTAAGGCATAATACACCCTTCCTGTCAGCATGAAAGTGACTAAATTAGCAACAGTCAAAATGTATGAAGTGAAATAAAACGGCAAAACATAATTTAAATGTAGTATGGGCTGTTAAACTTTAAAGTAAACCATGAAGAAAAAAATGTGTTAATCATCTTTACTAGCTAAGCATCTTTGACATAAATAGTGCCATCTTGGAAGAAGTTATCCATTTCTAAATATGGGCCAAATTGGCACAAGTTCAATTCAAGCTGAGTTAGATCTAAACCTGTGCCTGTTGTGTTGTTTCAAAGCGCTGCACACTGATGGGTGGGGGGTGTCGCACAGCGCTGAAAGCAGGGCCTTGTTGCCCTTAGTGGTAGCCTGACCAATCTTCTCCCCCCCGACCTGGCTCACCTACCTACGCTCAGCCTACACACACAACACACACACAAATTATCCCTGTCAGCCAGAGAAGCAGCAACTTTTAGTGTGAGAAGCCACAGTTATACTTTGTGTTGGCTTCCTGTGCAACAAGCACAGGTAAAGTAAGCACAGCCCAGAAAACATGTTCAGGCACAAACCTTCAGTTAATAACTGTAAAACTCGTCGTTGAGGTATTATCATTAAATGTGATGCTGTACTGACACTCATCATGGTGCACCACAATGTGGCAGCAACAGAAATGTGTGTGTGTTGATTATACTCACATTCATTAAAGTAATCATACTAAACTGGGTTAAGAATTGTCTTTAAAAAAACTAAACTAAGAAAGCCCAATCACCCTTTACAGGTTTTGGTGGTTGGTTCCCATGGCAACATGCCACATAAATCTTTGCACACTTCCCTTACTGTTTACCATAATTACGACCTTCATTCTGAACTACAGTCTGTGCTGTCCGTTTTTCTCAATGTGTTTTAGGAAACTTGAATCATTTTTGGCTTATCCTGGATGAGTCATTCAGGCACAATACTGTTCCCTCGTTCCCGCCCTGGTGTCAGTCAACCCTTACCATGACCAATCACACAAAGGCGAAGGGTCATGGGTTCATTCTCAAATTCCCAGGAGTCCCATTGCAGACTTTAAGCGTTCCACAGCACTTAATTGGTCCTGACCCCTCAGATCATCCAAGGCGGCACACCCCCCACACTGAGCTATCAGCTCGGTACACAACTGTTTTTATCTGTCAGTGAGAAGGCCTCTGACCTAATGAATCACCATGACATCCACCAAAAACACACAATGATTTTTGGGGGGATATAGATGGAATAATTTGAGTCAACCATTAGTGATTAGTAATTACCAATCTGTAAAATGTTAAGCATAACAATGACTCAAGGCTGTTCCAGTCTGGAAAACTAACATCAACCTTACTTTCTCAAAGGTGAATAAATTGTTCTGTTTTCGGGTAAGAAGGTCTACTATAGTTCCTAAAGAAAGGAAAAAGTGTTGCATCAAGACATATTCACACACGAGCCAAGCCTTTTAACATAATAAGGTTAAAATGTATAAAAAAGCACAAATCCAATTCCTCTTTTGCTTACTGAAGGGCTCTTTCTCTTTTAATCAACTCCCTGCCTCACCTTGTTTTGAGGCAGCCACACAAAAAAACATAAAGGAGTTATAATATCAAAGTGGGTTTGTTTATTAGTAGTTACAAACATTGGCCCTATAAAAGACTTGTTTAGACCTATCACATAACTTCTGTGACCTTGTACTTTCTCCATTACAAGAACATACACCCAGACACACTAAAAGCACACAACAGCGTGAAAAGGTTGTTTGGTTTAAGTCTTTTCTGTTTTTGTAACTTTGTCCTTACCTGGGAGAGGACAGGGCTTTGGGTTCGGGGAGTTTGCTATCTCTGATGTCGTGGTCTCGTTTGAA
Organism: Dissostichus eleginoides; assembly: GCA_031216635.1. Taxonomy (NCBI): domain Eukaryota; kingdom Metazoa; phylum Chordata; class Actinopteri; order Perciformes; family Nototheniidae; genus Dissostichus; species Dissostichus eleginoides. Next base: position 16,649,245 of record CM062265.1, read on the forward strand.
CTGGGTTGTGAAACTGGAGTGGGGTCCCCCTCATCTGGTGGCTCTGGGGGGGTGGCAGGGGCCTTCCTCTCCTCATCCATGGGCGTAGGCCTGGCTCTTATGGGAGGAGGTGGAGGGGCCAAGGAGTGAGCCTGAATAAGATGAGAGAGATAGCCAAACATATAATTACAGAGGTGATCGCATGGGTCACATGACAGATTTTTGTTTGTCGTTTTAAATTGAAAACCAAAAAGCGTGATGCTCCATTGTTTTTTGTTGCTTATGGCCATGATTTAGTGAGAGGAAGGTGTAATCAGGCACAACTTGAACCAGCATGAATACCTTACAGCTATAAAACCACTCAAGGAAGGCGCTGGCATGCTGCTTTCATGAAACATTGGCAACACAATGGATGTGCATAATAATAGCCTTCATTAATAAATAGTGTTTAAACTCTTTAAACTTGTGTTGTGGAAATAAAAAACAATATGGGTAGTATGTTTAGCCTATAACAACAAGAGATAAACACGCAAAGGTAACTCAAGTAGTATGAAAAGTTAAATGATAATTATATGAAAAGAACAGACACACACAAAAGACAAAAAACAAAAATACGAGGAAGCAAAAAAATGACTAAATAGTGATATTTTTTGTAAAACTTCACTGCAAGTTATTTGGCATTTTTAACTATTTTATGACATACATTAATAGGTAGGCTTATATTGAACATTTCTTTAAGTGGTTCGATTTGATCTACTCATACCACTTTAATATTAACTTTAACTATAACTTTAATAGGATTTAATAGATTGACTATTATTGTCGACCCACGATTGCAGCAAAATTAAAAGTTGCTATAGGCAACATATAGCCTAAATGACGCATTCCTACCTGGCTACCTTCATACCTGCCACATTACCTGTTATCAGTTCACCTGGGTTTTATCTGATATTCGAGAGGAGTCCAACAGACAGTCAGCCCCAAGCCCCGGGCACCTTCTCAAACTCATCATTAACACCGGACAAATTGAGTGTGTCACGTGCCAACGTGTGTTTGGCGCGCGCCAGCCCTGCCAGAGCAGCTCAGCTGGACAGCTGTTTGCGCGCTCCCGTGGTTCTGCTCGGCATTCGCTGGCCAGAACACTTTTGACAACCTATTAAATACGTTTTTGTGAAATCGCTTGATAAGCTATGGTTTACCAAATGCAATGCCACTACAGTGGGCTTAGTTTTAAACAAAAAAGTAAAAAGTGTATAGAAGTTTCGGGAAAAGAGCAAACATCGCACCACACGCGTGAAAACACTGCCAAACGTCCAGCTCAAGTAAACAGTTAACAGGTTTTAAAAACAGTCTACCTTTCAAGAGAAATATATGCTGAAATGTCTAGTATTAACTGCCCTTACAGAAGTTACTGCCAGCTAACGGGCGTTTTCTGTTTACCTTTATTGCATGTCTGCGCCCTGCTTTCCCTAAACGAGTCCCTGCATGCTCAGACCGAGCTCACCTTCAATGTAGCGATTCTTCTTCTGTCTAGATTCATACTTCAAAAAGTAAGTTTGATGTAGGTTACAACAACAGCACAGCACAACAACCCCATACCTTCTCTCTGGCTGGGACGCGGTGCAGCAAAACTTTCGGCTAATTCATCCTCTGTCCGACCAGGTGGACTTCTCGCCCTCCGCGACCTTTGCCGTACTCGTTGCCTCCACTCTTGTCACCTCACACGACCACCGGCTCTCTTTTCGGCTCATGAAGGTAGCCCAAAAACTCCCCAATTCAATGCATATTCCAGCAAAGATAGTTTTCTCTCCGCCTCCAAAAGTGTGTCTCTCCGGCTCGCCCCGTCCTCCAGCAGACCAGATGTTGGGAAGTTTATGCGTCTCTGCAGGCAGCTCGCTGGGTCTTCTTTGTCTGCACTGCAGGGTTACTTTCAGTTGCTTTTCTGCAAAAAATGTCCAAGTCCACCACCGTCCAAGAGTTTAAACTACGTCCTGTGTAGGCTACTCGGTCTCTCCTCTTCATTACTCCCACTGAACTTGCCCCAGACTTCTGTGCTGCAGCTATTGGACAGGAAACTACAGTCAGCAGTGATTGTGCTCCTCCAGGCTACAAACTAGTTGGGCTGAACTATACTGTCATATAATTACCCCCTTAACCCGAACCAGACACAGCAATAACACAGGGTAGCTTTCATCAGGAATTATGAGCCCAGAGACCATATGTTTTGTCATTAATAACAGAGTAACAGTTTGTGAATATAACTTTTTATGTACAAGTTTCAACACTTTTACTCATTCAAAATTACTTGAATGCAGCATACCTGTGGTGCTCAGTTATGGTCACTATTTTTAGCACATTATGCTTTAATATAATAGGATATTCTGTAACATTCTGTTGAGTTATTACTGTTATATTTTTACTCTTTCAGATCTTAAGTATAATACTGAAGGTGTTTCAATGGATGCTAAATTCTATTTTTGTCAGCCAATACAGTTTTTTCACCTTGGAGAAACTCTGAAAACTTACATTTTGAGAAACCAATTGCAATTTCTGTATAGTAAGCAAGAACAATATCTAATTCTTCTAATTATGGGCCATTTTCTGCCCAGTACACATACTCCGACATGAGTCGAACGAGACCTCTGTTCTTCAGGTGCAGGGTCACATGCTGTTATGACTCACTGTGGGAATTTCTTTGTGCAAGTGACCTCTTTAGGTGTCCCAGCACTAGACTAAACAAGGTCGTGTCTCATGATTCATCCTCATAATACTAAGGGTGCACTCAAAAGCAATTACAATTAAGCCTACAAAGCACATCCCCACCTTAAACCCTTTTTGCCGTTGACGGCATTATTTTTTAAGCTTAGAAAATACAGTAATTTACTGTCAATCCAGAGATATTGAAACACAATTAGCCTTGCAAATCTCACTGAAAACATAATTGTTTATCAAAACTATAAACATGTTATCAAGTGTTGAATAAGTGAATTTATTTATGGACTAACTAAATTAGCGTGTTACATAAATAAAGATTTTTAAAGAAAGAGGATAAAGTCCCCTTTTATATAGTGATTTTTAATATTTGAGTAATGCATCTCCTCTGATATCTGTAATCCAATTCATAAACAAACAAATAGGGTTGAGCCACAATAATTGAATTGACTGTTGAAAAAAATTCAACAGTCAATTCAAATATGTGAAGCTCACATATTTTATTGAAATAAAATATGTGAGCTTCATGAAACCAGATCTTTGTGAAACCCCATAACCTTGGTTTAGCACTAAATCTATTGTAAATATATTGACTTTTGATAGTTCAAGCTCACTATTTTCATGAACAAGTTTTTTTTTGATTACATTCTCAGATGTTCTTGAATTACAAAGATGCACATACCTTTCAATGGACCTCATATTTATGTTTTAAGACTTTACACCAATAGTTATGCAGCAACGACACAGATTTTGAAATTAATGAGTATCAGTCCAATAACACAAGTAGTCTTTGTTAGGTAGTGATCTTTGTTTACCATAAAATATATGAGTGTATTTAAATGTATGACAATACTGACCACAATAAGCCTAATATCTCTACCAGTATCGGATGTATTATTTCGAAAAACGTTCCAACAGACAATCCACTACTTATCATCATTTCTTTTTTGTCGTTACCCCACATTCAATTTTTCATCAGTACACAAAGGTCCAGAGTTACTCTACAAATATCAATATAGAGTGACATGGAGAAACTGAACCCATACATCAAATGTAGAATAAACATATTAAACAATGCAATAAAACAACAGAACGAAATCACTTGAAAGAGAAAAAAATAACATTACAAGTTATATTTAATTAGACACATTCAAATTAAGCTGTTATTGCATACAGTAAGCTCAAAAATCAACCTCTTAGCATCTGCAAAAAAGGACGTCTAACCTTGTTTAATTTCATATTGAGAATATTCTTTACCTTTTAATATAACCTATGATAAAGTAGTAGGAATAATGGAAGTATTTATTGGGTCACTCATGATACAGAGGATTACAGCCGGCATGACAGACCGGCTCTGTCTGTCTGAGTCATGTTGACACCCGGAGGATGTTTCTGATGAGGGTTTTTATTGTGATTGATGTTTGGAGGCGTGGCAGGGTCTCAAGGTAATTCACAGCAGCAAATCTTCTGAGGCCTTTTCTGAGACAGGCTTCATTTTACTAACAACATGATAACCTCCTATTTGTGTGTACAATCACTCATCTGAGAAAGCCAGGCTTTGACACTGAACTATTTGTGGGATTTAGTGTGGGTTCAGCGTCTGTCTGGGCACGAGGGTCAGAGTCTGTGTGGAAGTGTCTCAGCAGGATTGCTTTTTTACTGTTTGTCTCCTTGTTTGTGAGAGAAATCTAGACATAGTGCAGTTTACTGGGGCCAGCTGGGTACTGCTGATCTGACAAAACTTGCTTTAGGATCCAAATATTTTTGTAACACATATTCCATATAGATATTAAATTAAGACAGATAATTAAGAGGCTGACGCAGTAACACCAATGGATGATTTTAACAAAGTCTGCCACTGACAGGAAGTGGGATAACAACCAATACAGCATTTCAAAGTCTCTTTGAGTTAATTCATATCAACACATTTCAAATAGTTGCCCTCCCTGCTGTTTTACATGCATAACTTAACAGGATGGGACAAAGCATCCAAATTGTATCAAATTTAAATCCCCCCCCCCCCCCCATTTCAACTTATTCACAGGATCACAATGTGTTAATGAGGCAAATTCTTATCTTTTATCTGATATCATCACATCAGCTAAAAACGATACCGTACAATTATGGAGTAATAAAAGCAGCGATCCCACTTAAATAAACCAAATACAAGCTTCAAAGACCCTGAAGACTGTTGACATTACACTGTGGCTACATTAAAGCCTTGTCTGTTTGTACAAGATTGAGTCCCCCCACCTATTCCAGCACTGCACAATGAGAGCGGAGACATTGTCTTGTCATCAGCTTCCTGAAATACTCATGCTCTCTATCCTCTTCCGTTTGTGATTATGCCTCAACCTTTCAACGAGACCACAATGATACAGTCACATAGCTCCCATTTATTTCGCTTGGTATTTACATAATAACTTAAACACTAGTCATTAACAGGTACTTAAATGTTATTTAATCAACAAGTATTAATGTTTTTCTAAACTCATTTTCACAGAGTAGTTTAGCGGGTTGCCTTTGTTCTGGTTCTACAGTAATTGGCAGCTTCCTGTGGAGGTGAACGAGGACTCTTTGGACCGTCCAGGGTCTGTAGCACCAGGCAGATTAATATGGCAGTGTCCCTCCACATTTCTCACCATCAAACCAGCTTCAGTTAATGAATCAGGAGCAGCACACAGGCACATACACGATCATATTTGTAGTGCGTCCAGATAAACATAAATATCTTGTCCCTGATCCTGAACCGTTATAACTGTCCTTTGAAGGAACAGTTTCATATTTTGGGTTAAGTTTGAGTTAAATGAGGAGATATTTACCTCTCACACGTCAGTACAGTGCATGTCAATAAGGGTAACAAAATCCACCTGTAAGCACATCTCAAGCTTATATAAAATAAAATGTTTTTTCTAATTAGTTTAACACTTACATGTAAACATTACAGTTCAATGTTTTACGGTTACCAGGCTATATTTAGGCCAGCATGATTTGCCAGGTAACAGTCCTTTTTTATGGTTGTTGAATTTGTGTTACCCTTTGAATGTTTCTTAATGCTAAGCTAAGTTAATTAGCTTCTGGCTCCTGAACTTACCTATTCATTTACAGGACATCACAAAATTAATATTTTGACAAGTAAGCTATTATGTGTAGTATGTGATATTGCTCCAAATGATCATGAAAAAAGGAGAGTCTACACTTCGAATACTTACCTTGCAAATATTGTTCAAGGTCCATTATGATACAGGGAGTGTCATAATATGCACTTTATTTTAGATTACTTCCGAGGCTTCAGAGGCCTTCCAGTTAGCTGAGGACTGAGCGTAGAGCCCCACTGCTCCAGGGCTTCTGAGCAGAATGCATTAGATGCCACATCCAGGCCCTATACCCAGCGTCAGATCAGCGGACAGGCTGGGAGGGGCGGACAGAGGAAATGTAGAGATTGGGAGAGAGTACAGTGTGTGTGTAGGTGTGTGTTCACAAGGGAATGAAACTGGAGCCACACACACACAGAGAGTATCTGCTGAGACCATCGGATTATTATTCTAAACTTTTGACGTTGATTGTTTCAGTGGTTTTGAACAGTCTGGTTGTTACTGGGAGATTGAGCGAGAGAGAGAGAGAGCGAGAGAGAGAGAGAGAGAGAGAGAGAGAGAGAGAGAGAGAGAGAGAGAGAGAGAGAGAGAGAGAGAGAGAGAGAGAGAGAGAGAGAGAGAGAGAGAGAGAGAGAGAGAGAGAGAGAGAGAGAGAGAGAGAGAGAGAGAAGTGTGGTTCCAATCACTCACAAAGATGCTTTTGTTCTGTAGCTGGGGCCCTCTCTCTCACACACACACTCTCTCACACACTCTCTCATTCTCTCTCTCTGGAGTTTCATCCACTTTGTCATCTGAACTCTCTGAGGAGGATCCTGGGAAGAAAAAGCTACCTGAGAGACACTCACTAATTGGAGGCTTTAGTTATTGCCATAAAAAAGTCATAAAAAAATCCTGGTTTAGTATGTCGTTAAAAAAAGTAATAAATAAAGTTATTGTACTTCATAAAAAAGTCCATAGCATTGTATTTGATAGAAGAGTGAATAGTCGAGTATGTCTTAAAAAACGTTATATTATATCATGCCATAAACATGCCATAAAAAAGTCAAAGTATAGTATGCCATAACAATGTATTTTAAAAACGAAATAGTGTATTATGTCATAATAATGTCTAACAAACATATTAATACATTTGGGCCAAAAAAACATGCATTCTAAGTCTATTACACCCGCCCACATTAGCTTTGGAATCAATACCAATAGAAACTGATATTATTGTGACACTAAACACTAACATCTTTTTTTATCTCTTTTTTCAATTTAAGCACCTTTGAAAGTCAGCTTTAGACTGGTAAGTTTAAATCGATTTATTATGACTGTAAGCAATGCATAGCCTACTGATCATTTCCTGATATTTTGAGGGCGGCCATTTCAAATATTCTCCCCTGTTTGACAACCCCTGCATTAGACTGAATAATCAGATCCATGTGGATGCATGCAGCGGCAGATCATCAGTATGTTGTGTTGTTTTGAGTATTAAGTCAACACACTGAGGACTGCCCACTCCCTCAGCCACAGACAGGAGGGGAAGACGGGTGAGGGAGGATGACACTCAGCGCTCAGTACATTTATTTTGTGACTCACAGGGTCTGCCTGGACCTCAGTGCTCACTAGTGCGTCTGGGACTAACAGCCATCCATATACCCAATCAGAGACACATACGCACACATTAAGTCCTGCAAGTCCTGCAAAAACGTGTATCCAGGTTTGCACAATACACACACTCCTGTGCGCACACCTATTGCTCACTTTGTCCAGATGGGCATTAAGAAATATATTCAGTGCTCAATGCCAAACACTACTGTGCCACGCCAAGAATAACCTCTTTGTGTGTTGCTCTGCACCCTGGCTCACCTTGCACAAGTATATAGTTCTGAGTTTCTGCTTAGTATTCATGATGTGTGCATGCCAGTGAGTGTGTTTCTGTATGCGTGTGCATGTGTCACTGTAATAAGCTTAAGATGGGGTCTCTCTCAAAACCAAATGTCACAGGGATTTAAGCGTCAAGAGTGAGTTTCCTCCCAGCTGACTAACAGAGAACTTCACTAAAAGCACAAGATTAAACAAAGTCTCAACTTTCCAAATAACATGCAGCCAGTTTCCATTTTTTCTCCCTGTGGCAACACATCCACCATGCAGCGCACATGCAGCTTTAAAGATAAGCTGTAGGGCATGTGAAGTAGAGAGACAGTATGGGAGAGAAGGAAAGATGATGGGTGAGTGAAAAAGAAGTCTCCCAAAACTAGACTGTATGATGTTCAGTGATTTTCAACCACCTGCATTTATGTTACTCCCTCCATCCCAAACGCTACAGGTTGGTTCTGCACTCTCTGGCCCACCCTGTTGGTCGGACCCTGTCAGTGGACCACAGTGCTATTTGTTGCTGGGTTTGTGTTTATGAGATGCTGCTTGTGTTGTCCGGTTTGTTTACTCCTCCTGGTGGCCACTCTCTGCATCACAACACATGCTGACCTCTCTGAAGGCCTTGCATGACTTACACAGGCTGTCTGGAAATGTTTCTGTTTGAGCAGCAGTTTGTCATGTAATGAGGGTCACATTTCAGAGAGGATCGATTAACTATTATACTGTAATGATTTGATTTAAGGATTGTCTGTTTGTGTAAGAGTGCATGTTGTTCGATTATAGTGAAATATGTCTATACATTTCTTAGGGCCTTAGCTCTTAAAATGACAAATTGTCATCAAGATAGCTTATTTTATAAAAGCACCTCAGATTTTGACAGCTGTTGTTAAAAGTGAGATTACACCATTTCTGATGAAACTCACCATAACGAGTTTTTACTAGAAAATGTAATATTTGGCACATTATAACAGGATGCTAAGAGGAAATGTGTTCGGAACATTCAGCTATCCTTCATTATTAACAGCAGTTGCCTTGATTAGTTTTCCCTAATTATAGTGGTTAGAGACTGCAGGAGTCGAGCGTTTATATATTAAGTAGTCTGGCAGTGGTCACAGTGAAAGTTAGAGTAGCCTCATTTAATACTTAGGTATTTCACTGCATTTTCAGTTTGTGTTGTCATAGCTTGCTGTACGACAGGATTCATTATTTTGTTAGGTATTATAACATAAATAAAGTATTTATTAACTGTGGTAGGTAGTTTCACAGGTATGTTATATATACCCTGTGATTGCAAGTAGAATGAACTCTTAAAAGGAAGCATCGTTTATTTTGCGTTATGTGAAGCAGTTGTGATCATTTGATCAGAATATTTTTTTTCTTTGCAGACTGATATATGTCAAGACCTGTGTTAAATCTAAGAGGTCAAACTAACCTGCTATGTATAAGAGAAAAGCAAGCAAGGATTAGAGAGTAAGTTAGAAAAATAAATCATTATTTAATAATATCATGATCCCTTTAACAAGTTAGGAACCAAAGCTATCTACTTCTGGAGAAGAAACAACAAGGACGCAGCAATCGACAGTGTAATAAGTATTTTATTGCATTTTATAATGCCATTGTCAATAATTAGTACAGATTACATGCAACTAGACCTACTGTACAGTTTTTTTATTGTCTGCATGGACAGACACAAGAAGATTCAGGTTACAAATACACAGATATATGTGTGTGTTTTTTTATACAGCATGAAGGAAAGGGCAGTGACTGGCATTACATGGCTGCCCGGGGGGAGGGTCAGAGGGCTGGGCTCCACTTTCTGTCTAAAGCTGCCGCCCAGTCCCTGTCCCCACCTCTTCCTCGGGTCACACTTTCAAATAACAAGAAACAGAACAAAAACCAAAGGAAAAAGAGAGGTAAACAGGTAAACTGAAACTAAGAAACAATACAGAGTCACTGCTGAAAATGTACACACATTCCTTAGGTTTAACCAGAGGAGAGCTGAAGTGGTAGTTACATCGGATTCTGGCTATCTACGTGATAATACCGCCAGGCAATGCTCCACTTTGAGAGTCCCTTTCCCCCTCACATGACACCTCAGAACTGTCCAATCACAAGTCAGGATTTGGGCTCCCCGTGTCCTTTGAGTCAGTCACCAGCCAATAGGATGCAGGCCGCTCCTACAACACCTTTACGTGGATGTACGAGATAACAGCTATCAGTGAAGTCCATGGAGACTTTTGGAAGTAGCTTGGTTTTTGTTTGGTTAAAGTTGTGGCATTGGTTTGGTTACAGTTTGGTTACAGTTCAGGAGTTTGGACTAAGCAAATGGTTGCCTTCAATGCCTTTGGTAGTCAGAGGGTGAGCTGCATCTCTGAGAGCCATTCCACATTTTGGTATTGAGACTACACATGAGGAGGAGTATCAAAAATGCAACAGTGTCAGGCTTTGATCTGCCTCTGGGACTGGGAGATGGGGTCTGTGACTGGTCACCACCAGCCAGGTGTGTGACTCAGTGACACCCCCATGGCGCCTGCAGATGATTGGCAGCTCTGCGGGTCGGAGTTCAGCACAGGAATGACAGGGGTCAGGGGTCAGAGGGAGGGGTCACAGGGAGCTGGGACACATATTGGCACCTGAGAGGACCAACAGCAATATCTTTCTAGAGCTCCGCGATTTTTTTTAAAGCAAGAGAGGGGCTACATATTCATACATTTTTTCCTCTTTCTCTTTTTCTTTTCAGAGGTTTTGGTCCTGTCTTTGAGAAAAAGTCCTTCTGAGGTATCAATACATAATGAAGTAACTTTTTAGTTTGTTTTCCATTTGTTTTGTTTTTCTTTCCTTAAAAATGCATAAATGCAGTACAGAGACAAAAAAGTATCAAAATAGACCTAGCTAAGATAAATATACAAACAGGTGTTACCTAAACCACTGATCTAACTTTTATTCTTTTAATTTTTTTTTGAGATAATACACTTAAAAAATCAGCGTCCCAGACGTTTTATGAAGAACTGAAAAAATGGAAACAAACAAAACGAAAACTAATAAACCAAGATACCTGCAGCACTTAATATGATAAATACATATACTTCAGCATTAGCAGTACAGTATAGGAATCAGAGCTGAAAGCTTTACAATAGCTAAACAGGTGCGGAAAATAAAAACAGGAGATCAGAAAAATCAAAAGGACAAAACGGGAAAGAATGCCCTGGAGAGATAAGTCAAGCATTAATATACAAGAATACACCATGTTATGCCAAGCTGGAGAAAGAACAGAAGTGTTACATGACGACCTGTGAACAATCTACATCTTTATAAAACAGCTTTGTTTACAGGTGTACCTTAAAGCACAAGTCAGAGATCATCTATGTACTGTATGCAGCAGTTCCTCTGGGTTTGGATATTACTAGTAGTAGTGATGAGTTTCTTTAAGTGTGTGTTAGTCCTCTCAGCATCTCTGTGAGTGTTTTGGCGAAGCGGCTGCCGCTGTGTTGAGGGTCTTTGGATATCTGGATGGTTAGAGCCTCTGTTGCACTAACCCACAGCCCCGCTTCTAAGCCTCTGTTACTCCTGTGTGTGTTTTAACAACCATTTTCTGTTCATGAATATGCATGTTCAGTCAGAGCACACAGTGAGAGGCTGTTCACTTAGATCAGAGCTAATCGATGCAGGAATATGGTCAGCTGATAAAAAACAGTTTCATATATCGAGCACTTCACAACACACTTAGAGACGTAGAGAGTGCTTTAGATGTGGTTTAAGGAGAGGTAGTCATTTTTTAATTCCATGGAAAGTGAAACGTCTCTATGTTTTTGGGCTCGAGCAGATGTGTTAGGGAGTCCAGATCGCCAAATAGCTTTTTTTTTTCTTGTCAGTCATACAGTAATGTGTAACAACAATTTTGGCATTTGTTATAATCATCGAGTAAGAATGGAGGAAAAAAATATTTTAGTTCGGTCTCCCATTGGCTATGTGTTGAACCGTTTTGAAAAGGAGGTAGTGTTATTTTTGGTTTTTTATCTCGTTTCAAGATGTCTGTCTGCCACTTTGTACTTTGTTAGAAATCAGTCTCTAATGTGACAGGAAACAGTCCTGTTTGAACACAAAGTCATCAGAAAGGTTCTTTCATTAAATAAGAGAAAATCGTCTGAAGTGCAAGAGATAGTTTGACAAAAAGTAAGAAAATATGAACCCAACTTTCAATTACATGATGTCCCTTGGTTGTTTTCCTCTTACATTGGTATGTTTTTTTTACTTGTTCCCTCTTTATTAAATAATGTATGTTTTTGGAATAACTCCTTCAAAGATGTGACTTGTGTCCAGTACACTTCCCCTTTCTGCAAATATTACATACAGATCAACAGGGTTATGTTTGTTCCCTGGATTGAAAACTCCAAATGTTTGTTAGGACAGCACCAGAAAAAGTATCCTGTTCAGCGGAAAGTGTTCAAATGCCTCACGAGTGCCTAATTTTTAGGCCTGCTCTTACAGCAGTAGGGCCAGTCGGGTTGTGTTTGGAACACAGTTTAGCCTGAGAGTGGGAGAGACAGGGTTTCACCTCTAAGTGCTTTTTTCTTTTCTCTTTCTTTTAGTTTTTTCAGAGGAACTGTGCGAGGTTTGTTAATACTAGTTTTTGGCCTCATACCTAATGTGAGTCATTCGTAACCGTTTATCATGTAAAAGCTTTGATGTCTCCGAGTCCTAGTTTGCTTCACACACTTTGGTTTTCGGAATGGTCAGCACTGTAAATTATGTAAAATGTCAACACAATATTTATATGAATACAATAATAAGAATTCAAACTCCTGGTTTGTTGTCTTTTGGCCAATTCTTTAAGAAGAAAAAAAAGGAAACTCATAAGGGCAAAATAAACTACAGGGTTTTTGGTTTTCTACATATTTCTTTGGTTACCTGTAACAAAAATAAAATGGGAGTAAGCAGATAATGGTTTAAAATAAATGTTAAATTTGGTATGGCACTGTAGAGAAAAGTAATGCTTTTTATGCTCACGGAAAACAAAAAATCTCACGTGCTATTCCTTTAACACAAACTCACACAGTGAATTGCAGATAGCTTCTACACAGTAACTATTACAACCATAGAGCTTTGAATCGAAGCTGAGCAGAGTTGCCGCATTTGGTGTCCCACAGAAAGAATTCCCCCTTTTTTGTTTATCAATTTGGACACAGTTCCAGGCAGAACCTTTGTGGGATGAGGTATTCTCTCACTGCAGTAATAATATATATATTTTTTAAAGCATTACTGATATTTCTCAACTAAATACACAACCAAAAACAAATGAAAGAGAGAGAATACAAATTTAAAAAAAGGTTCAGCTGTTAAATAATGTCTGGATAATGGCAACTTTAAGTGCTATTTCCATATTTCTTGCCTGCTACACTTGGGACAGAAAGGGAGAGGGGCAGGAGTGGGGGTCGGGTATCACAAGTTGGGACAATACTGCGCTTTCTTTTTTTGTTGTTGCCAATACTCATTTGGAATGGTGTGAACAGCCAGAATAAATCAAACAATTTACAATACAAAAACAAAAACGCATCCTAAGAAAAGGTACGTTGAAACAGAACGCCACCATGGAAATATTGATCCTCAAAAATAAACAATGATAATAACATCAAATAAAAAAAGGAAATGACAAAAGCTACCACACTTTTTTTTCTTGTTATACTCCATAATCATGAACAGTTTTCTTTTTAAGTCACAATTTTTCTGTAGACGCTTCCTCCCTCATTTTTCTCTGTTCCCCTCCTTTCTTCTCATTCTCAAAGTGTTCCGAGCTCATCGCTCCATCCGCAGACGGAGCGGAGGAGAAGGACAGCACCAAATGGTCCTATTCCTGCAGTCTTTTTGGGGTAGGGATGGGAAGGGATTGAGGTGGGGTAAGGAAAATTTCTTTTTACTCACTTAGAAGCAAAGAGTTTAAAAGATGTTCGGGGGGTGGGGGGGGGGCAGAAGTTTAGACAGAGACCCGAGCCACAGCCTCGCCTGCTCTGCAGAAGTGTCGGAGCACTGTTGGAGGTAATCTTTGAAAGCGCTCCTCCTCCCTTCCCATCTTGAAGCCCGACAGTTTCATTTCAATCAAATAAAAAAAAAAATGAAAATGCAAGTGATTGACTCAAGGAGGGGGAAAAAGGAGAGGTGTACTGCACAGCCCCTGGTGACTGCTCCAAATATATATACACATGATCCTGTGTGTGTCTATCTCTGTCAAACACACACACACTCACACACATACTCGCACACCTGTGTGGCTTCTCAACTGACGTAAAAATAAAACAGCTAGCCAGGCAGCCTGGGACAACAGCGAGTGGGGGGGTTTGCAGAGTGGTCGGGCAAGGAGAAGAGTGTGTGTCCAAACCTCTGAGGGTCTCTACACAGAGGCTGACCAGGGAGGATGATGACACAAGGTTTGACAAGTGATTGTGTGTGTGCGTGTGTGTAAGTGTTTTTTGTGTTGTGTATATGCGGTAAGTGGTGTTACACCTCTGAGCCAAGTGTTGTAAAAGAAACACATGAAGGTAAAGCAGTGTTCCACTGTCTTGTTTTAGCGCCTTACGAGTAACGGAGATCTAACTCTGTTTGGAGTTTTTCTCAATGTTGTCCTTGGTTGCTTGCATTTTCTCAAAAACAAAAAAAAACATTCTCTTTTTTCTCTCTTAAGTGTACTGTAGCTATCGTTTCCTCTTCACGCTGACAAGAGGGTTCAGGGAGTGATTTCCCTCCGGTCCAATGGGCATCTGTTCTACTCCAGCTCCTCTGTGGGAAGATCCTCCTCCAGGTCGCGCTCGTCGCTCGGCAACGGCAGGCTGTGTGTGGCGCCGGACAGGAGAGATACTGACCGGATGTCCTCCTCCAGATCGGTGGGCTCCTCCTTCACATGCACATGGTGGCTGAAGGAGCAAACGGATGTTAGCGAGGCGAGGGGGCAAGTCATAAAGGCAGATGCCAATGGCAGAATTTCTCATGCTAAATATTTTCTGTGACATTTGAATCTAGTTTAAATTAAATTAAATGTATTTTTCTAGAATGTTGTCCAGGTAGCTTTGAGGTTATTGTACAATTGATGCAACCAAAGCACAAAAAAGATACACAATATCAACAGCTATGTTTTTTGTTGGTGTATGTATAAAATAGTTCGTAGTGTTTAAGTCTTTTATGTCTTAAACAGTTATGTAAAATTTGCTCACATTAAATTCAATGATTTCCTTTTCTTTTAGCCATCTTCTATCTGTTTTTGTGTTGTTTATTTTGCAGGCACAATGCAAAATACATTTACTGTAACAAATATATCTAAAGATAATTTTCATCATAGGGAACAAGTGTGAAAAACAATAGTTTTTTATCAGTTTAGCCCTTATATCTATATTATATGAATAAAATATTGATAGACAACCTTGATTGCTGATAAAAATGTCACTATTAGTCTTATACAGTGGCTCTATGTGCGTGCGTGTGTCTGAGGTCCATGTGTACCTGTACTGGTGAGGGCTGAGCGTGGGGCTGCAGCTGCCGTTGCTGTTGACCTGCTCCACAGTGGAGCTGACATCATCGTGGCCCACATGCAGCATGTTGAGGCTGGCCGCAGAGGGTGACATCATGGAGGGGCTCAGCAGGGACAGACTGCCCTCTGCCAGAGCCGCCTGAACAAAAACATCAAAATAACATTTTTTCTTTAAAAAAGATTCATCAAATCAGAAGCTTAATGATAACGACAAAAGGGGTATGTGATATAAGGAAAGGGTGTCTGGAAATGATATGCCACAACCAGTAAAACGTCTAGCTTTACTTGACTTTAGGGCTGATTTTAGGACAAACAATTATTTTAATTATCAATTAATCTGCCATCTTTTTTAAATAGATTATTCAATTAAATCTGAGAAAATCTTGAGAAATCACAGTTTTTAAAAGTGTTTAGTTATGGTTTAGTAAGTTCAAAACAAATGATATACCGTTTGTTATAATATAAACAGAGAAAAGCAGGGAATTTACATATTTAACTGAGGCATTTTCTGCATTAAAAATTACTTTAAACTGACTTGATTGTTAAAATAGTTGCTGGCAATTTTTCTGTCAATCAACTAATCATTGTACATTTTAACTGTACTACTCAAAATGTGTTGACACTAAAATAGATGTGAATAATAATATAATAAATGGTCAATCTTCAATAATGGATGGATAGTCTTTTCTTTGCGTCGTATGAGAGATCTTCCACATGGAGCACATTCAGATCCACTAACTTGCTAGTGAACTTGACAAACCACTAGGGGGCACTTATATACAATGCATTCCCCCACCATGGCTTGTCCCTGTCATAAGTGTGTGTGTGTGGTCATGTGAAAGTTTCAAAAGGAACGTTGAGCGGGACTGATCCACCACCTCAACTTAAACGCACACGGCGGAACATCAATGTCTGCAGAGGAGAAAACAACTGAGCCAACAGGGCGGCTTGTGTCACTGCTCCACATCCAGCTGTGTGTGGGGGGGAGACAGGTTGGACACTAGCTGAGAGACTCACCACACCTCCCCCTCACACAGGAAGTGGGGGAAAAAGACAAAAGGAGGGGAAGTCTCACTGGCTCAGAGATGGATTTTCTGGGACAGGCGATAATTTTATGCGGTAACCTTAATTGACAACTACTTGACGCTATAAATCATCTCAGTGGCAAAATTGCATGTGTGTGTGTCTGCGTAGGAGTGAAGAGATGTGTCTAGTGTGTGTACGTGCAGAGGTAGGGGTGGCGCATGTGTGAGAAAGTGAGGTGGGAGGTGAGAGTGTGTGTCGGTGTGGGAGGAGGCGGAGGGAGGTGGTGTGAACGTCGTTAGGGAATCTGCTAATTATAAGAGGGAATTGATATTAGTGCCCTTGATTGCGATTGGCTGCTATGTATGTGTGTGTGTGAGAGTGAGAGGAAAGAGAGACATTGGGGGGGGGAGGGCATTCCTTACCTGGTAGCTGGCGTTTAGGGATCCAAAGCCGAGGCCTGAAATCATGTTTTTCACCAGAGTGGGACTTCTGCACACAAACGAAGAGGGGGAGAGGGAGTGAGAATCACAGATTGAGCGCACATGTGAAAAGATGTCACCTCAGCCAAAGCACTCTGAGAGATCTCTCAAATATGTTTGTTACAAGTAGAAACATACACAGACTGTAAACAGATGCTAAAACACACACACATATGAAAGTGTCTAATATCTGGCATGCAGGTGTGTTCGTGTGTATGTGTGTGTGTGTGTAATTATCCCTGGTTTCTCTGGTGGTTGGAGAGAACATCTGTTTACATACGCTAACAAGGTTTTTTTCTCTCCTGCATCTCACACAGCTGCTTACTAATGGTGTCGACAAACAGAGAAAAACACACACACATACAGCACACACACATACAGCACACACACATACAGCACAGTGCGCACACGATGAACCAGCAGCTCTTTTTTTTACAGGAAAGCTGAGTTGGCCTCCTGGTAATAATAGAGGGTCCATTTAGGCAATCATAGTGCCAGCACCCATAAGCTCACACTCACATCAACCTCAACTGTGCACCAAGAAAACAAATGTGTGTGTGTGTGTGCTTACCCGGTCATCTTTGGTGGTCTCCTCTTTTGGTATTCAACTTCATCCACAGTCCACACAGCCCCCTTCACGTTCTCAACGCGAACAAAACATTTGTGCAGACTCAGGTTGTGGCGCACAGCATTCTGGGAAAAGGGAGAGAGAGAAAAGAGGAATACATTTAACATCACTGAAGACAAGTTTACAATTGCTTAGCGAAGGTATTTTATTTTCATTCATAATGTAATATTTAATAAGATTTGTCACATTTTATTAACCATTTTTGTGACCTCTTCTTTTTTTCCCTATTCAAAGGGAATAAAAAGTTTGGCTTGTGGTGGAGAAAAATCACCAGCATGCAAGGAATGCATTAAATAATCATACACGACATATTCAGTTTTATCTGCTAAGTGACTAATATTCTCTGATGTCTCTTGTTAATATCAGAAGTTATTTTCCCTAAATACTTTAAACTTGACTTCATACATTTCAATGATATTCCATGACTTCTATAAATAAATATGTCCTTGAGGTTTAACTCAAAACCAGCAGAAATTGTTTTTTTTATTTCCTCTCTCTTGGCTGGAGGTAAAACGACTCACTCAGGGTGTGTTCAGTACAAACAATGTTTTCCAGCTCGGTGTTCAGTTACCTTTTAAGTATTGTGACCTGAGGATGCTTTTTATCCACACACACCGTAGATATGTACAGTGTCAATACAGGGTAGCAGTTCTCTAGGAGCGTCATTTTATCTCAGAATTGTTCTAATCAGTCACCATCGGCACACACACAGAAACACACACACACACATCCAGAGGCACTCAGACAGGCACGCAGGCAGGCACACCGCTATCTTCGTCTCACCCCCCCAGGGACAGGCCTCCCTTTTCATCTGCTATTTGTAGTTTGTTCATGCCCAATTTCATTACCAATTTTAATTCGTCTATAATTAAATCCTGCATATTCTCTCTGACACGTTGTTCTAAGCCGAGAGGGAGGGACAGGCCAGGCATGCATCACTCCTTGCCATAATTACACACACACACACACACACACACACACACACACACACACACACACACACACACACACACACACACACACACACACACACACACACACACACACACCACACACACACACACACACACACCACACACACACACACCACACACACGTAATTACACAAGCCATAATCAGCGGAGGAACCCTTTCTCCCCCGCATCCCCTCAACCCCCGAGCCGTGATGCTAAGTTTTGTAAATGAGTCTGACCCCAATCTGCGCCCGCCACCCTGACAGTGCAAACACACACACACAGATACACACACAGATACACACGCCAGACACTAGTGCTATTGCAGTGCTATTTGCATTCGTCTCCGTGATGAAAGCCTAATTCTCCCAGTTAAAACATTAGCAGTCATTTACAGTGGGTCACAGCACATGTGCCACTCATCTCCTCTCCCCCCGGCTGAAAGAGGGGAGGGGGGGGGGGGAGCTGGAGGCCAAATTTTAGGAAGGAAGACGATTGTGTAGAACAAAAAAAGAAATGGAAAAATTAGACTACATTTATATCAGGTTTCTTCAAATTCAAAATGTTTGAATATTTGATCAGTCTGGTTGTGTTTCTGCTGAGGCCTCACTGTGACACTTTACTTCCCTATGATCCTAAATAGGAATTTAAGTGAGCAGGCACATTGATAAATACAATTATTAATAAATAAGCAAATGATATGTGATGACTTTGAGACCACGTTCGTGTTAAACGGTGGTGGACAAAGTGTTGAAGCACTGGAAATACTATGAATTATATGTATATATTATAAGACAAATGTTCTCAGCATCTCAAAATACATAAATAGCCCCCCTGTGAGCGTTACTATCATATCCCCCCCCCCCCCCACAGACACAAAAAATCCAGCACCAGTCACTTTTACGCTGCTATGGACAATTTTGCACTCCCATTTGAACTACATCATCTTTTTATATATATCCTGCTTACTTGAAGTAAACGGTTATTTTGTGTTTTTTTTGTCAATTATTCAGTGTTCTTGCATTTTAATGTGTGAGTTTTTTATACCTCGGAACTGTGGGAAACAGTATTTCGATCTTTCTGTGTGTACAAAGATATTTTGAGATTGACAATAAAGTTGACTGACATGATAATTATTACTGATGAATGTGTGATCAGCATATAACATCATTTTCATTAACCTGCGAAGTACGTATGTATTAATTTAAATGGTAAAAATAACTGTAATGTACTAAAAGTTAAACCATTTAGTGTGTAGTAAAAATATAATGTAGTATGAAAAGGTACACATTGTTTCTTCAGTACAATACTCGATAATAATGCGATTTGTACTAGAAACAACGTTTTTTTCTGGTAAGTTAAACAGAAAATAAAACCTCTTCTTCAAGGAATCCTACCCATCATGCATCACCTTGAAATAGCACTCAACATTCATCTCTCCTCCTCTCTCATTCACCCTTTCTTTTTCTCTCTCTTGTCTCGTCCTCATTTTCTGTCCGTTTCGTTCCTATGATCAATGACTTCCGCTCCCTGACACCGCTGCCCTCCTCATGAAATATAACGGCTTATTAAAGGACATACATCTCTACGGCCCTATTTGACTCACTGAGCGGCTATATAAATACATAAGGCCATGCCGAGCTATATTTAAAGGTCTGCGAGGCCAACGGCACAGGAAGCAGACACCAGACATTAATAGTTAAAATTCATAAAAGTCAGATGAGGAGGTAAAGATATTCCTGGCTGCCCCATCTCTTAACCCTCTCCGCACCCCTCCCTCCATCATCATCTCATCCCTCCCTCCTTAGTTTAGGGCCATTAAAAGGAGGATGGGGTCTCTCCTCACCCTCCTCTCACTGCCTCTCTCACTCCTTTGCTCATTGTCTCGCTTTACCTCTCTGAAGGAACTGACACTCAAATTAGTGTGAGCTTTGGGTAGAAATGGGTCAGCACCTACAATGGTGGGATCAGGCCAGGTGTGTGAGGGGGATGAGGAGAGTGAGAGGGAGAATTCAACGTGTGTGATCATGAGCAGTGTGTGTGTGTGTCAGCTTTGTATGTGCATCTCTGTAATGAGGCTGTATAACAGCTAGATTGTGGCTCTACCGGGCTAAGTGGGGCCGACTCCATGTGCCGTGTTGGAGGTGAGAGAATTGTTTAGGGCCGAGATGGAGGGAGACGGAGAAAGAGGAAAAGGGAGAGTGAGGGAAGGGAGAGATAATGAGTGCAGTAGTAGGAAAGTGTCTCATAAAGGAATGAAAGAGCCAATAACTGTCAAATCAGTCAAATCTTTAGGAGCTGAGCAAAGTCAGCTTTAAAACCTTTGTGCTTTTTACCTTGTGTCTGTGTGTGTGTGTGTGTGTATGTGTGTGTCATTGTATCATCCTGAGTGTAACCCTACAAAATGAATACCTTTTCTGCAAAGTGAAGTCATATTGGCCAATCCAAATGTTTCTAACACTGCAAGGTCTGCCTTCAGTTTTTGTTTCTCTCATTGTGGTCTCAGCTGGCATCTGCTTGGGTTAGGGGCTTCATCAGTAGGCCCAGACCACAGTTGCTCTGCAGTCAATTAGAGCAGCTTTCATCCAGCCAGAGTTGTATACCACATTATAGTTTGAGTCAAAATATTGCTCTTTGATTGAATCAGCTTCCAACCATTCAGAGCCGCGGTCCAACTTTCATTTTCTAAATATGGCGCTGTTCTTTTTCTACATCATTTAAACAACTCCAAACCCCATTTGCTAAATGGTCTGGTTTCTATTTGTTGAGTTAACATTCAGTTTTGACATTTAGGTAGTTCTGAGAAAGACAAAGCACAACTGAGAGTGTGTATAGCATGAGCTTTTACCTTCCATGTGGCTGTGTTTCTCCTGAAATAGGCAAACTTCCGTGTAAACCAGTTGTAGATCTCATTGAGAGTCAACTGTCTGTCTGGGGACTCCAGTATGGCCTGAGGACGGAGAAAGGAGACACAACCAGATTTAGAGAGGGGAAAATACTGATGGCAAGAAGATATAGTGAAACTGGATCATTGGAGGGACTTACATGGCGTATAAGAGAGGCGTAAGTAAAAGGAGGCCTGACATCAGCGTTCTTGTAGAACTCACAGTTCTGAGCCAGCTCTGAAAAAAAAGAGGTATGATCATTATAATTCAGCTGATGTTTGTAATGCAATACATGTAAAACAATAAGCAGATTCTCAGTGGGATTTTATATCAATAAGTCCATGAAATAAAAAGGTATGAAAAAAGTATAACTGTATCTAAAATAAAGAATATCTTAGCCGCTTGTATCTAAATGTTTGATATTATTATTTATTCAAGGATCAAGCAGATTGTTATGGGTGAGAACTGTGGTGAGCACAGCTTTGTAAAGATACATAATATTACATATTCTTTAGATTCTTTTATTCTTATTATATTATTCAAAGCTTTGCGAACTTGACTTCATTCTTAAACAAATATTAAAAAATAACAAATAAAAACAAAAAGATGGCATCAATTATATAATTCTTTGAGCGATAAATTAAAGTAAAACATATGAAGTTGCTCTTCCAGGGAACTTTTTGAAGAAAAAAAGTAACTAAAGCAGTGTGTCAAAAAACAGACCAAATCTAAGTCCATTGGGAGACAAAATAATTTGATCTGCCTAATACTAAAAAGGCAGGTACTGAGTGAGTGTATGTTACCTGAGGCGATGGGGGTGCAGTACTTGTCGGAGTTGCGCCTGCGTATGGGCCCGACCCCGTGCGAGTGGGAGTGTGAGTGCAGGCTGGAGGAGCTGATGACTGAGGGGCCCTGGCGCATTGGGGTGATTGGGGCGGCAGCTGAGGTGGGGGGGTGAGCAAGACCCTCTGGGTACATATCGCTGTCCCGCTTTAACAGAGAGCCACCGGAAGCCAGGTTCAGCTAGAGAGAGACACAGAAACGCAGACATTAGGGTTCAGGTCTCATCGTTTTCTACCTATCAAATCCACTAAAAAATTGTAAATTCTGCCCTTCTTTAAAACACAACACACACAAAAATGTATTATTTCCTAGCCTCATCCTAACCTCAATGTTTTAGTGAATGCAATGGATTTTATATCTGATTGATGCTTTTCTTATATTTACGTTAAGGTTCCACAATCTGCTGGGCTGCTGTTTACAGAGAAGCGCCATCTACACAGGACAGAGTCAGGTGATATCAATGTATTAGACAGAGCTTGTGTATCATGTACATACAAAACAAATTGTGCTTCTTAACGGTTTTGCCTCCTAGGTATGTAAGAATATGAATACAACTGAAGTTGTAATTTAATTATTTAACCTATAGCAGTATTAGTTGCTATATCCAGGAAGTTAAGTTAAATAACCTATAAAAAATGTAAGCTCCAAACACTCCTCTTGTTTGTGTCCCTACTTTACCAAATGCATTCTTGCGAAGAGCCACACACACCATGCACATGTACTTTATTTATACACACAGCACTGGTTGCAATTAACCCTGCGTTTACAAATACAAAACCACACGACAGCGTGTTTGTAAGGAGGGAACACACACATGCACTCTGCGGTGGCAAAGTCTTCACGGACCAATACGGCCCAATTAGGCAGAGCCTTGCACACACACGTGCACACACACACACACGTGCACACACACACACACACACACACACGTGCACACACACACACACACACACACACACACACACACCCACACACACAAACACACACCCACACACACACACACACACACACACACACACACACACACACACACACTACACACACACACACACACACACACACACACACACACACACACACACACACACACACACACACACAGAACCAGTACTCCCAGTCTCTCTGGGACAGGCGTTGCAGGGCTCCTAGTTTAGGACTAATTAAAACCCCTGTTTGTGATTGTGTGAGTGTGTGTGTGTTGTCCATATGTAAAATGTGTGAATCGCCCTCTCTTTACTCTGCCCCCTCTCTGTACCATTTAAGTAGACTGGAGGGGGTGGGGCTGTTTAACAGGTACTTCATTAACGCTGCAACCCTGCCACATCACCACGGCAACAGTCGAACCCTGTTAATTGAGGCCAAGCTTTGTTTCCATTCCTGACGCTCCTCCCCTGCCCCTCCTCCTCCAATCCCTGACCCCGAGGCTCGTCTCCGGTGGTGACAGAACACGCCTCTTCCTGATTTCCCATTAGATGTTAATAGCAGCTGATCCCCCAGCGATCAACGCATCATTCACACACACAAACACACACACTCAGACACACACGCATATTGCCACTCGGCTGCACCCATTTACATCCCCTCAAATTAAGACACTCTACCTCTAATTGACAATTAATTTCAACATCTTCATATTTTAATAAGACTCCTCGTCAATCTGAATAATGAAATATTCATTAGATATCTAATAACAACCTCACCAACCAGTGTGGACACACACACACAGACACATGCACTCACATCACATCACATTTCTATCCCTTCTGTGGACACACATTGAAAATACTGTGAGAGACTGCTTTGGCTGTTCTCTCTCTCTTACAAGCTAGCAAATTAAAAATCTCAAATGTTGAATCGAATGCAGAACTGAAGTTTGACTTGGAGACAGTTTGAATATTTTTGCGGAATTCAATGTACATTATCATGACAGTTTTTGAGATGGAGATGAAGAGGGAGACACAATGAAACAAAAAGACAGAGAGTACAATGAAAAAGGGAAAGACAGAGTTGTCCCTAGGATTTTAAAATAACATATTAACCCTCACTGGTCAATAGGGGGCGTAGATACCAAGCTAGACAGTAAGAGATCCCAAGAAGGTTTAGGGATTAAGAAACTGTTCGATTAAAAGGAGTTGTAGGTGAATAGGAGGTAAAGATTTGGGTACGAGGGTAGAATATGAAGTCATGTTATTTTGGTTCTGGGTAAGAAGTGTGTACTCACAGGTTGGTTAAAAGGCTTTGGCTCTGAGGGGCGCATGTGCAGGTGGGTCATCATGGCCTGAAGTCGCTCACTCTCTTTTGACAGCTGTAAAACAAACAAGGGTGGTTACCGCCATGAAAAACACTTTATCTCACTCCATAATGCTTAGATTGATATCTCGCGGTATTGACACAGAATTACAATTGCAATTACACCTCAGGCAGAGAGACGATTATGAAAGTCATCCGCCTCGACACCCGGAGCTCTCTCCCACACTTACACTAGCCTGCAGACACACTCGTCCCTGTTTGACATTGTTAACTGCCTTTTAATGGGTGCTGCTACAGCCTGTGGAAACGCGGCATCCTGTGTCTGTGTTTGTGCGAGAGTACAAGTGTACACACATGTAGCCTCCAGAAACAACGGATCTACACTAAGACAGATAGCACCATTAACATACTCACACACTGCAGAGATGTGTAAATATAAAACATTTAAACACAGGGCTGCTGTGTGTGCTGTTGGAGGGTAGAGTGGTGGGCCGCTGAGGGATGAAGTGACTTGTCAGAGAGAGAGAGACGGACGTCCTGATGTGATGTGACACCAGCTGCCTCTCTGTCACTTTGTGTTCCCTGGTGGTGGCTTCAGGCGCTCAGCTAAACGCTGTTTACCACCGCCACCAAACACAATGCTCCCCCTAATGCTGGACAGCGCACACACATAATACGCAGCGATGTGAACAGGGTATTCTGAAGTGCTTTAGAAACTATGTCAAGATGTGTGTGTGTGGAGAGGCGGCCATTGTGTTTTCACTTTTCTTACGTACTGTGTGAGAACAGAATTTCACTTCTTGTCCAGTGTTGGTGTTTTGCTTTTGCCGGAGCATTCAGATGTTTCAAGAGTATGCGTGCATGAACCACTTTGAGAACAAGAGAGGCCGTGCCGTCCTCCGCTTTCTGGCTCATCTCTCTCTCTTTTCTCTTCTCTCTCTCCCTCCTCCTCTCAGCCTCGCTCTATCTTTCTGGTGACCAGAGCAGCTTTATAATTGGAGCAGCGATGGCAGCTTCTCTGCCGACTGCTCCTTTTAAATTACAAGCTCCACTGCTCTCCATAAACTCTGCCCTGCTTCAGACAAGTTACTGCCATTGACTGGCTGGAACAGTCTTCGAGACTTAGTTTGTAAGTGGATGAAATGTGGTTGTCTGTATGTGACTCACCTGTATTTCCAGTTGCTGGACCACCTGCATCTGGACTCGGCACTGAGCAGTGCTGCGGTCATCGAGGGCGTGCTCATTGTTCAAGTGCCTGGAGGTGAGAGGAAATGCAAGAGGGTAAATTGATATCCACGAAAACATCACTCAAAGTTCCAAAGTTTGATTAAATGAACAGCATCCTTGTTAAATCAATGACCATGTCCCGGATAATGAAGTAACACAACCCCACTCTTGCACTTTTATTTAAACTGCGTTATGAGCTGTTTCAGAGCTGTAAAAATAAATCATAATCTTGGAGGTTTATTTTGTCTAGTGAAGTACGCAGCAGCTGTGTTTTGTGTGTGTATACTTCATTGGTGCTCAGCGAGCCGTGATCCAAGACAACCACCTGGATATGAGCTCATGTGTTATCGCACAAAGCCTTATCTTAAGACTCTCTGTTAGCTAAACTCCACTCCACATATTAACACTGCTGCGCATGTGTGTGCGTGTGCATGGACGTGTGTGTATGTGTGAATGGTGGCGCTGTTTGTTTCCTCCAATGTGGGAGGACCCGGGACCTTCTGATCTTTCCCAGCCCACCCCTCCCTGTCTCTCTTCCTCCATCCCTTTCTCTCTGCTCTGTCATCGCTAAGGTTATTCACAGGTTGCTGCTGCATGCACGGTGTGTGTGTGTTGTGTGTGTTTTGTGTGTGTAGTTGTGTGTGTCGGTGTATCAGAGTGAGTTTCGCTATATCCTGTGGTGTTAAGTTACAATCCGAGTAATCTTCACAAAGCCACTTTCCTGACTTGTTTATTGTGAAATGTACAAGAAGAAATGTGTGTGTAGAGTGTGTGACTACTGAGTGTCTGTGTGTGTGTGTCTTTAAGAAAGCAAAAAAAGTTAGGCAATATCAGACGAAGACTAGAAATGAAACAAAAACAATGATGTCATGGCATGGCTAATCCAGTCAGATAGACGGCTCAACACAAGTGCACGATAATAATAACAAAAACATGATCTCACCCCTGACTCTCTATTTCACTCTGTGCTAAGCTCTCTCTCCCAATGCCTTGTACTTCTGTCCACTCTCCCCTTCCCACTTGTCTTCCCCCGCAACTCCCTAAATGCCTATGATTCACACTCATTCCAACCAAAATCTGCCCCTAAAACCCTCCCCTCTCTCTATAGCCGGGCCATAAACAGTAGCAGTTTTTTTTTCGATGTGTCCCGACAATGAGGCTCTGTTTACTCCTCTGAGTGCAGGCAGACAAGGCTTTAACCCACATTACACCCAGCTCTACCGACCACAGCCAGAGTATTATACCAGAGGACGGGGAGGGAGGGGAGGTGGGACCAGAGAAGAGAAGAGAAGAAAGAAAGGCCTGAAATAGTGGAGTATCTCCCGCCTCTGTTCTTCTGCTCTACCCTTTTCCCCTCCTGGGGCGATGACTAAGGCTGGCTGGAAGGGAGCGCACTGTCGGACTGACGGCATTATCTGTCACTGCCTCTTTTTTTTTCTTCATCTCCCTCTTTCTCTTAAACACACACACACACACACACACTCTTTCTGCCTCCATCTGCCCCGGGGCTACGTGAAATAAGACACCAAACAACAGCTTTCCTCTTCAAACTTTCCCAGCCTGCCTGCTCGCTTTGATCTGACTGTCCGATGCCATCACAATCACCACGCACGCTTCTGTGGTAATGTGTGTGTATGAGTACGTATTTCATCACCCCTGCTTATTAATATCTCCGTTGCTCAAATAGTTAAGAGTTCCACACTGATAATGAGAGTGTGAGTTTGTTTAGGGCTTCATTAAAGGCTTTGTGAAGCCTTCGTTAGCAGCAGTAGTGCCACGGGGAAGTCCGCTGTACAGTGTGTGACAGAGGAGGAGGTAGCAGAATGTCAAGGCCAGAGACTGCATCAACATCCCCCAGTGACTCCAAACTAACATGAAGGTGGCAGAGGGAATAAGTGAAAGGGAAGTGTGTTTGATGTATTTACTTTTGTTGTGGTAACAAAAAGATGTGCGTGTGGATGAGCTCATTAACAGTCATTTTTCTATTAAGCAGTGAAACAATGTGTTTGACCTTTCAAAGAAAAAGCTTACAAAACATACAAAGACAATAACACAAACAACAACTAAATGAGGGAAATACTTGGTGACAAATATTAACAAAGGAAAAAAGGGAAGAGGAATAGTGTTGTAGGAGGATGATGATGAATAAATCCTAGACAGATGTTGTGTCTGTGTGTGTACCTGTGTATGTATGCATGAATGTGCCTCAGAGCAAATGTGATGCAACTGATTGCAACTGATGAATTAGTGAGCCAATCGGAAACATGGCTGATGATCATGACTGACACTCATTAAGCACAAATTGTAGCTTTTTTTTCTGCTTCATCTTTTGCTAGCACTGGTGATCTGAATCAAAGAATGTGTCATGTGTAATTTTCCTCCAATGCTACTAGGTGCTAGCATTGTTGAGCTTTTAAAAAGAAAAAATCCTGGCGTTTGTAACGAATGAGTGATACAATTTAAGGACGTTTCATGTGGTCCTGAATCTGATTTAGGTGTAAATTCTTGGGTTTGCACATTGGCAGATACAATTGGTCAACACAAAATGCTGAAGTTAGAAGATTATCAAAATGTTTATCTTTGTGAGGTTTTGTTAATAAATAATTGAGCCTGTCTAGAAATGTTGTTTTCTCCATGCTAAACACATCCAAAAGCCATTCACTATAACAGGTGTGCTGTTTTGAATATACTTTATGCAGAACCTCAAGGTACTATAGTAAATGTATTTTTTTAGTGTATCTGCAACCCCATCCTTTGCATAATATTTCATATTTTTGGGTGGTTGTTAACTTACTTGATAAACTGTCCCATGTCGTCACACAGTGCTTCACAGCCAGGCCATTTACACTCTCCATGGCCGTAGAGAGGATGGGAGCCGGCATGCTCCTCATGACTGCACACAAGAAGAGGTAGGTAGTAAAACACATGTCACAATTTTCATCTATTGTTATGTTCATAAAATAAACAGCAAATAAAACAACTCCTTCCTCAGATAAGAAGCAAAGGTTTAATATATCGCACTCTGGCACAGCAAAACAGACGTAGAAAACGAACTGCAGAAGCATCACTACAGCCATCTGAGTCTGGTTAGCAGTCATTAGTTTGAACAGTTCAGTAAGCCAAGTGCAGAGAGAGGAGGATAGAGCAGAGTGGGGTCAGTTACAGAAGCCAGGCAGCTAAGGGAATTGGTCCAGCAACCTCAGAGGCACATTTTCAAGTCCATGACCTGTCTTTCTGTCCTTGCCGTATGTGATGTGTGTGTGCTAGTGTTGGTGTGTGTTCTTATGTTTCAGGAGTTGACACAGACTCGGCACAGGACCAACCAGCCATGACTGATTGGCGGCGGGTGCCGTCATGTGCTGGTTGTTCTTTTGTGGCGAGCTTACGTGTGCGTGCACGTGTGTTTCTGTGCGTACATCTGTGCATATTTATGAGCGGTTGTGTATTTGTGTGTGGCAATGGAAGACTGAGCCAGGTTTGGTTTGGGCCCAGTGTAGAATAACTGTACTCGTGCATGTGTGTGTGTGTGTGTGTGTGTGTGTGTGGGGCAGGTCCAGTAGCAGATGTGGTTCAGACCTGGACCATCGCCGACGACGGCTGTCTCCACATATATTTACATCACTGTGTATGTGTGTGCACGTGTGTGTGGGGGGACTGGGATGGGGATTCTCCCAAATCAACATCAGAAGGTTGTCTAACAAAAACCATTTGTCTCGCAGATGGAAACATGTCTCTCTCCCTCTCCCTTCTGACTCTTCCTGATCATATGTGCTGGCTGAGGTTGGATCTTGTGTGTGTGTGTGTGTGTGTGTGTGTGTGTGTGTGTGTGTGTATGTGTGTGTGTGTATGTGTGTGTGTGTGTGTGTGTGTGTGTGTGTTTTGTGTGTGTGCTGGCTGTGGTTGAGTCAACTCAGAAGCAGCTCAGACAGCAGACATGACAAACTGCTGGCGACCACATTCTCTTCCACATCAGCCATGCATTAGCTTAGCAGGCTAACACACTAATGCTACCCTCTGTGTATCATCTAAAGCCAATTCTGTTGGTGTACGGGTAGCATAATACAGCTTTAGTATGAACACTAATAGCAGGTCTAAAATGAGGTCAGAGGTCAGGGTCAGCAATTCCCCTGGAGCAAACAGTGAATCAGTGTTAGACCACCCTCCCAGTAGTTTCCCTGTCTTCGTCATATCCTCCCATGTTTGTGTATGTGTGAGTGTGAATGTGCTACTCACTGGCTGCTGGGGGTGTGGCCACTTTTGGAGTAAAGGGGGACATGTTCATCTCCAATGTCTGCCTTGGTGAAGGAGGATATCCACTCAAACAGTCGGGCTCTAAAAGACAAAGACAAGCTAATGAGAAGCAAATAAAGCCATGTGATACACAGCACTCAAACCGTAAGTGTAGTACAAGCACATGTATGTCAACACAGGTAACAAGGAATTTATGTCTACAGCAAATACTGATTTACAAATATAGAATCGAACAAATTCATTTCCACCATCCTCTCCTCTCATCTATACTATACTTGCATGTGGTTGACAGTACACTGGAGGAACATACTGAACCCAACACACCTCCTATCAAATGAGCGGAGAGACGTTTGCACCATGGTGATGTGTGGTATGCTGCATGTGAATGTTTTGTGTTTACGTGCGTAGGTACGGAGGAACATCTTAAAGCTAAAAGTTAAGAACTCATCCTCAAAATTACATAGCAAGAGTGTGTGACTTGACTGCAGGTCACACAGAGGACAGATGCACCGTCACAATGTAAACATTTTAAAGGAATAGTGGTAACTGTTGTTTCCAAAGATTTGAAGAGAGCATAGCTTAAGTTTCTCAATGGAAAGGATGTTCTGACGGCAAAGTAAAGTGGTGAAAATATTCTGATTATAGGGTACATTTTAAGTGAATTTTGTTTTGTATTAGATGGGCCTTTCTTTAGGTGGTTAACAGATGTTTCCCTGAAGCCCCACCCATATCAATACATCCTTTTGCTTCTGTGCATTATTCCTATCTGTTACTCGAAATAGGAATCGCTTTCTACTGCTGTGTTATACACTGACTTTATATAAGTATGTCATACAACCCCACTTAAAAAATTCCAAACAATCCCTTTAAGTATTTTTACGTCCTATACTTTACTGTACCTGTCTCTCTTTGGGGTGTGGCTCTGTCCGTTGACCAGGCTGTGCAGTGGGATGTGAGCACTGGCAGCTTTGGGGAAGGCTGAGGTAGAGTTAGAGCTGTTGGTGCTCAAGTCCAGGCCCTCGGCATGTTTCAGGGCCTCCTCACTGCTCTGCACCCCCGACACCTCCTTCCACAGCTGTTGGAGGTCTGACGGACACATCGCTGCAAAGAAGGAATGCACAGTTCACTTGGCTGCAATACTCTCCTTGATAAGTTTCACATGTTCAGTGCAAATGTGATCAAATGATAGTGAAGCTTATTATAACAAGAATACATTTGGTTCATATAAATTCAGATGAGACAATTTCAACCACATACTGACACACTGTAAATAAACTGATGTCATATGAATTGCTTTTCTAATCCACAAAAACACAACTATTAAAGTCCTCTGAGAGTGGTTATGAAAGAGGAAAATAAAACAAACTAAAACAGACAAGAGGTTAATTTCTGCATGTTTTTGTTATCTTTCCAGATATTCACTGTTCTTCAACTATTTCCTAATCTCTGTTGGCAATTGCTACTAGCCACCAGCACCACTGCTCCTGTCACTACCACTATTTGTCTGAACAGGGTGGGTGCACACTTTGAGTTCTCTCTAGTTGCAGCTTTGTTATTTCTGCTCCAATTTCACAGTTAGAGAGACGCCTAAAATGCCACAGCCTACTCCAATGGATCTTACCATGCACGTATGCACGCACACACACACATCTGCACACACACTACACACACACACCTAAAGAGACCTTGCAGCAATCCAAATATTATGTCTGCTTTGTCTGCATTCTTCTGTGGTCCCGCCAAAACAAAAGTTCTCACTCTGGAGGAATGAGGCGGTGTGTGCAATAGATTTCTGTACATATAAGAGTGAAACTGTAAAGTAGCTAGACGGTTGTTAGATAAAGCGTTTCCTCTTTTGACTTATCAGAAAGCACATAAACAATTATTCAATAAAAAAGAAGAAGCTAAAAATGTAATTTGATAAGAACTGATATTTTGTTTCTGGTTAAAGTCAGCAGTTTAGAAACAAACTTAAACAGTAAGCAGCCAGTAGCTGGACAGACTTTTAAACAAAGCTTTTTGATTTTGTGTGTATTTTATTCAGGTGAAAATGTCCTCTCACAATTACTCCAAT
Source organism: Dissostichus eleginoides (assembly GCA_031216635.1). Taxonomy (NCBI): domain Eukaryota; kingdom Metazoa; phylum Chordata; class Actinopteri; order Perciformes; family Nototheniidae; genus Dissostichus; species Dissostichus eleginoides. The sequence goes on from CM062265.1 coordinate 16,681,023, forward strand.
CTAGTGTTGTCACCTACAAAGTATTTGTGAGGATGAGAGTATGTTTGCTTACTGTAAAACATACACACCCACATCAGGCTGCTAGAGACTTATGTCTTTTCATTGATTTACGTGGCTTTCAGTTACTAAGAAGGCGGGGTATAACAGGATCTAGTCAAATGTAATGAATTTTATTTATATTTGAGTGCTGAAACACAATCTCAATAGAAACTACTTTTTGATTGATAGTAGTTTAATGCTCTCTGTTCTTTTGCCATGAACTCAGTAGCCTCCAAGTAAGAGAAATAAACAATACCCACAGCAGGACCCCACTCATGTCCACCCCCCACCAGCTAGCCACCGGACACAACGGCCCTTTGAGGCGGGGCAATAGTGTGTGCAGTTGTGTATGTGTGTAGGTGCAAGTGTTTATGCATGTGTGTTTGTGTGTTTGTGTGGCATGGCTGGTCAGAGGAATGCTCTGCCTCACGCCTGGCTGAGCCGTCACAATGGACCGGCTCTTTCACACTGCAGGGAAATTCCACTCTGATACGGAGGGAGAGAGTGAGAAAGAGAAGGAGATGCCAGAGCCAAATGTTTGTATCTGTCGGAAAATGAACACATATTTTATCCAAAACTGTGGCTTCTGTCTTTTTATTTGTTTTTAATTTGTATCTTCTCTGGGTTTTTTTCCTGCTCTCTGTAAACTTTTAATTCCACTTACCCTCTGGCGGACACAAACACACAAACACACACACACACACACACACACACACACACACACACACACACACACACACACACACACACACACACACACGCATAGATCAGGTTTCTGTAAAAATGTTGGGTCCTGCAGTATTTGAAATGAAACCTTTTGAAGTTAAAATGATTTGATTAGGTTTATGTTTGTTTTTGGCAGGTTCAAATAACAGAGCGACTATGAGTGTGTGTGCTTGTGTGTGTGACTTGCATGTGATCACGCATGAGAGAAAGAGAAAGATCACACAGACGGAGGGAAGGAAACGGGTCTGTTTGGTCAACTCAGTCAGCGCTTTAGCAATGTTACGGCCACTTTAGAGCCCCTAAAGCATTCTCTGCGTGTGAGGTAGTTTGTGTGCATGCGTTAAGACATTATTGTGCACAGGCAAAAGTGTAGAAAAACACACACAAATGCACACATGTTCACTTAGGGCGGGCCGGCAAACAGTCAACATTTATCATTCTTAAACCATGCTGACAAAAAGAAGGGACTGTGGGAGCAGTTACATATAGCAACAGAACAATATCCAGTGGGCACAGCAATAGCAAAACGATGATGTTCATGTGTCTGGCTAATCTCAAGTACACACACACACACACACACACACACACACACACACACACACACACACACACACACACACACACACACACACACACACACACACACACACACACACACACACACACACACACACACACACACACACACACACACACTCGCAAAAGCTCATGCACACACCTCCAAGCAGGGGGCTTAGTGGCATATTTTACCTATTATCCAAATGAGTACCTTCCACAAACCCACCAATCAGGTTCCTTTTATCTTTTATAGGCTGATTAACTTAACAGGCTTCACATGCGGCACTGGGTACAGGCCAGTGTGTATGTGTGTGTGCTCGGTTATGACCATGTGTGTATGCATGTTTGTCAGAATGTGTCTACGTGACTGAGTGTTGTTTGTTTATGAATGTGTGTGCCGGCGCGTGCACGTACCTTGCTGCAGAGACTGCATGGCGGCGGTGGGCTGCAGTGGTACCAGGCCTTGTCTCTGGAGGTTGAGGATGTGCTGCTGCTGAAGCTGCTGCATCTGGATCAGCTGCTGCTGGAAGGCCAACTGCTTACTGCCTAGCTGCTGAGGGCCAAAGACAGAGGGGGGAAAAGGTTATCAAGTTACGTATTACTTCTATGTTATCCGCACCTATTTCCTTACTCCATTTTTTTTACTCTTTGTAGCTATTTAATAATTCTGAAATCATTTCTATTAATTCTGAAAATAGGTTATAAATACAGATATCCATGATTTTCTTTTTAAATATAGCTCCCACTGGTCCATTGGCCACCCACTGATGTATATGTCAATTTGTGATCAAAGTTTGCAGAGTGCCAACAGTTGTATTAATACGCCCTCTGCTAATATTGGCAGAGAATCCATGAAAGTACACTGAGCCAGTGCAATTCTGCAGAAATCTTCTGGCCCTCACAACAAACTATAAAAAAGAATTACATTTTGTAAAAGTGTGAATTATAGTTTTCACACGACTGCCAGACAGCTGCCTTTGATTTTGTCGTCTTTCATCTAAAAAGAAGCCCTTCCCAGTATTGTTATTGTGATTTAAATTGGTCAGCCTGTCCCATTACATCATTCAATCCTAACAAATTCAAGCATAAAGTCGACTAACACCATATAAAATAAATAAAAGTCCTGTATTAAACAGAAGAAAGCTGCGAGGAGGAGGAGGTAAAGGGAATGAGGGAGTTTGAAGGGAGAGTGGGAGAGACTACATGGCGCGTGGCGATAATGTCGGTGTGAGTTGCGGTGATAAATGTCCCCTTTCCTGTCCTCCCAGTCTCGGTCAAACCTGGCCTGGGCTGTTTGAACCCTCCCTGACCAACCCCCAAAAGAGATGGACTTTATCTTTTGCAGATAACAAGTAGAGAGGAAAAATAAATAAATACAACTTGAAGAACGGCTCATTGTGTGTGCATGAGTGTGTATGTGTGTGTGAGAGAGGGAGAGATAGAGAGAGTGGCAGCCTGGAACTCTTTGAACAGTGAGGATCTCACAGGAAGGGCAGATAGGTCACTTCCTTTCAGACTTAGTGCCTGGGGAGAAGAAGTGTGATGGCAGTGTGTTTGCGAGTGGGAGGGGGCTGTTAGGGGGGTGTAGAGGAATTATCACAACAACTGTTTCAAACAAAGAGAGGGGAAACATCATTTCAAGCGGCTGTTTCAATTGGAATTCAGCTATAAGCTTTCAAGTAAGTTAAAAAGTGTTTTTTAATATTCGTAGCATATCATTTGCTGGAAATCTGGGCCAGTTTCATTAAAGAGTTTCTAAGGGATGAGGAATGAATCCACATTAAACTGAGAGTTCTAGGACCACAAAGACTCATTACAAACTTTATCAAAGGCAATTGGTGTTGTGGTCATAGACGAAATCTGTGTCATTCTTACATGATTCAGTTCTTTGAAGTGAACTGCCAAATTCTCATTTGTTACAATAAATGGTCTATCATGATGAAATGTCCTGAATGAACTGTTTTCTCTTTTCTTTCTCCAGACCTCCTGCCCCTCCTTTTCTACTTGTCTGTCCATTTTATTTTTTTCCACTCCCCCCTCTGTCCCTCATTCTCTCTTGAGATATGGCTATGGTTCTTTAAAACACACATAGTGTGTGTGTGTGTGTGTGTGTGTGTGTGTGTCTGTGTGTGTGCCCGCCTGTGTTCTGTTTACATTAGCTGTGGCTGAGTGGCCAAAGCTAGCGCAGTAACAGGCTGTCAATGTGATTTATGAGCACATCACACAGTGTCTGAGCCTGCCAGTCACACAGATTCACACACCCACACACACATCTAGAAGGATACTCACAGACACACACACAGTCGAGGAGAATCTCAGACACACACATGCACACATCTCTTGTGATGGTCAGAGCCACTTCATTAAGCTGACTCCTGACCAGTCCCAAATGCACCGGCGACACACAAACACTGACTCGACATACACATACATACTCTTTCTTTCAATGCATCACTTCCACGCAGACAAGAAAGTGAAGAGAAATTGCAGAAAAGAGGGAAAAGGGCAAAAGGTCACAACCACTGGAGCACAAACAGTGGAAAGGCGAAGGAGAGATTTTCTTTTCTATTCTCCCTCTTTCCTCCTCCGTCTTCTTTGTCTCCTTCTGTCCTCTTTTTATGTGTGTGTGTAAAAGGCCTGTTCAAATCTGAAGTTGGTTAAAATCCTCTTCTACACTACTCTCACCAGTAGTTTATTGCTAGAGAGAAAATATCCCTAGCTGATTGCTGATTATTTCAAAGTGTAGGACAGGCTCACAAACAGACCAAGCCTAACACAAATGAAACACATCCCCTGCCTCGATATCTGACAGCAGCTGTTTGACCAGGACAGATACGAGAGTCGACTAAAAAGGTGTTTTTGATTTTGATTGACGGCTCGCGGCAACTGAAAACCACTGACTACTGAAAATGGCCTTAGTCATATCAGCTGTATGCAGTTCTGTGGGGAGGCATATTCCCTCAAGTGTGGTTGTTTGTGCGGTGAACCGTCACACATCAAGCCTCTCCCTCTCTGCATGTATGTGTAGCCGTGTGACCAGTGTTTGCACTTGTCTCGTTGTTACAGGACAACAAACCTGAAAAGTGGGACAGCAGCAGAGAGGAGGGAGAAAGGGGGAAAGCGATGCAGACACCCTCTCAACATGCGAGTCAACCGCAACTGGTTTGCTTTGGTCACGGTCGAGTTGGTTGACCGCTGTCGGCGAAGAGTTTGTGGGGCGGGGTGTAAGGGGGGAAGGGGGGGGGGGGTCTGCCCACTGGGAGAAGGGGGACGAGGAAGAGAAGGAGAAATCTAGGATGTGTCTCCTCATGCGTTTATATGAATAGTCTCATGAGGCCCTTCTCCCTAAGTCTGTTTCCTGCATGGCCCTCTATGTGTTCCGTAATGCTTGTGCAGGAGCATCAAAATGTCTCTGTTACACACATATAGTCAATCAGTAACCTGATCGATAGAGACCCTCTTTGTTGTGCCACGATGTGATCCTAGTTGATCCTCTGATCTCCTTCTGTACCACAGCTGTGGTTAAACCTGGGATAGTGTTCATGCATATTTGTGTGTGTGTGTGAGACAGAGAAAGGAGAGCAAGGGAGGCTCTTAATGCTGACGAGGTTAATTGACAATTAAAAGAGTGGCAGACCCCTCCTACAGAGAGATTTCACCTCGGGCTTAGAGCTAAAGGCGCGCAGATGAATACTTTGGCAGGATAGCGTAAGGCTTAGCGCAGCACTCTTTCACTGCCTCGTCATGGCATGCTGCTGGAAGAAATGAAAATCCATATTCACTAATCCTTGTATTGAGACAAGCTTGTACACAACACAATAAACTAGTGAAGCATAGGATGTGACAAGAGAGGGGAAAAGAGAGCTGACATATCTATACATTATATCCTTCATGGGATTTTTTTCTTCAGCTGGCTCCCATGTCAACCACTTTTACTGCGTTTAAGGGTCCTCGTGTACTTCAGAGTGTGCTTGAGCTGAGTGTGTGTGCTTGCTGAAGTTCACCTCTTTTGCTGCTTGCTTCCCAGCCTGCTGCTGCTGTTGCTGCTGTTGTTGCTGCTGCTGCTGTTGCTGCTGTTGTTGTTGCTGCTGAGTCAGAAGCTGGAGATGCAACTGCTCCTGCTGCTTCTTGTAGTACTCCTGTAACTGGAGGCAGACACAGAAAGAGGGGAGGCAGGGAGGGGAGAGAAGATGGAGAAATATGAGGAATGTGAATCACAACACACTTTGTATCAACCTCAACACTACCGCAGTCGACCGACAGTAAAATGCCCCGCCATAGTCAGCCACTTTGAATGGGAGTCTCATGGAATGCAGTTGCTTTCTATTCCTTTCAGGGAAGGCCGCCGTTTATTGTTGTGGTTCTGTGCAGTTCATTGACAAAACGTACAGCAGGCAAACACAGACCTGATAAAGAAGGCTGCTGGGGAATATTATATATCTATTATAGAGTGTCAAGTTGTGTTGTACAGTTAGATGATTGTCAAAGCTACTGTATATAATGCTGAACCTGCTTGGACACACACACACAAAAACACACATACAGCCTGCGTGACTGAACAGGATCGCGTTAAGCCTACAGCGAAAAAATGCATATGGAAATATTCTTCTGCGAAATACCAGCTCCTACTGTACAAACTGTACTGCTGTCATTAAACACCAGCTGGAACTGTGTGTGTGTGTGTGTGTGTGTGTGTGTGTGTTTGTATCTGTGTGATGGACTTAAAGGAAAGTGTTTTCGACAGTCTTATGTGCGCTTCATTTTCATCTGCAAATGCTTAGTGGAATTTAAACTACAGGATATAGCATTGCTGTCTAATTTAAGGAAACACACAGATATGAATTCATGATTTGCATATGCAAACACACACATACACACACACACACACACACACACACACACATACACATACACACACAATCACACACAGAGTCTCCTGTGACTGGCCGCAGCTTTTCTGTTTGTTTGACTTACTAATCACTAATTTACTCAGGAAGCTCCATTAAGATTCTAATCTTGCTGAGAGGAGAGCAAGGCGGACAGAAAATCTCACACTGACCACAGTGTGTGTGTGTGTGTCTGTGTGTGGGTGTTTAAGGGGGGGTATCCTCCTGAGAACAGCCTGTACATGTGTCCGTCTGCAATTTGTCTTTGTTTCATGGTGCGTCAAATGTTCAAAGAGGCTTTTCAGCAGAGAATGACTTCACAGTGCAGCAGTTGTTTCAGTCTCTCATCCGTCTGACCCTACATTGAGCAGACTACACTCCACTGCCCATCCTCGCTACACAGTCTGCGTAATGTGATGGCCCTGCTCTTTTTGTGCAAAGCTGTTTTACATTTCCAGTTTCAATCTTATCCCAGCCATTGCTCCAAATTTGCATAATTGACTGTGCTTTTGTACGACGACATTCCTTCTTGTCCTTAATTCATTTTAAATGCAGGACTTATTCCTTCTTGCTGCTCTTTCTTTTCCATCTGTCTCTCCTCTCTTTTATCGCTCCTTAGGCCGAGTTAATCTCTCTTTTCCGCGTCACTAGCCCTGATCGCCTCCTCATCACACAGACACATGCATATGCAAGCACGCACATGCGCACACACACACTTGGCTGGAGAGTGGTGAGATGAGGGAATAATTAAGTGATAATTAAGGTCTTTTTAATGATTTGATTCAGTGGCTCTGTGCATTAAGAGTATGTATAAGTGAGGCATTCACCTCTCCAGCCTATTACCATGACCTTGACTTTAGTGAACACACTGAGAAATAAAGGCAAAGCAGCTGTAGCATAAGTAAAGGTTAGAAAAAACTTAAAGGTTAAAACACACACACATCCACAAATGGGTGCCCGTATAAACACTGCAGCAGTTGGCCGTAAACCTTACTTACACACTCTTACACAATGCTGTATTGCCATGGGGATATGAAATGTAATGCCTCAGTGAGTGATATGTTGGTTGATTGTTCCCTGTGTGTGTGTGTGTGCGTGTGTGTAAAAGTGCCTGATTTGCAGATATACACTATGAGCAAGTCCATACTGTGGTTAATTAAGTGGGAGAGCAATGTTAAACTCAGTGGTTTTAATAGTGTGTGTGTGTGTCTGTGTGTGTGTGTGTGTGTGTGTGTGTGTGTGTGTGAGAGTACGTGAATGAGAGAGAGAGAGAGGGTGTGCATTATCAACCCTCCCATTTCTTTTTTTTTCTCTAACGAGAGCTGGTGAAGAGGTTCTTACCCATCTGCATGTCTGCTTCCAGAAAGCTAGCACATTTCACATTTCCATTATGATACATGTTGTCAGATCTTCCCACTGCAATTTATACTCGCCTAAAGCTACCGCTCCTTATTAAATCTTCTGTCTGCTCTGTCCTTGCCTGCGTGTGCGTATGTATGTGTTTTCTAGACATCCTAGATGCTGTAATTACTTCTCTATCCCCACTCTGTTAATAGTCCTCTTCACAGCCTTTACAAGGTTGCGTGTGTGTTTTGTGTGTGTAGGTAGGAGGTCATAGGTTGGTGCGGCTTGCAATTTGACAGATCTGTTGCAGATGAAGAGTGTTTATTGGTTTGTGTCGACATGGCAACACACACTCCTGAATCACTATGATTCACTGTGTGATGCTGAGAAGCGTACAGGCGTCTGTTTGTATGTGTGTGTGTGGGTTTGTGTGTTTATATATGTGCAGGTGGGAGCATGCACATTCTCCTAGCAACAATGCTAAAGTGGAGGTACTCCAAATGACAATGTGTGTATAAGTGGATATGTGGATGTGTATTTATCTTCAAAGATCTCCGAGCATTCAATAAGACACAATCACGCCCAGTGTGTGTCAGCGCCTACTAAAACAGACACATCCAAACATGTCAGCCTGGGACCGGGTCCAACAGTTCTAATGTGTGTGTGAATGTGTGTGTGTGTGTTTACCTGCTGTAGCATTAGAGCCTGCTGTTGCTGCAGCAGGGCCTGGAGCTGAGGGGGAGACAGGATCTGTTGCATCTGCTGAGGAGTGATCATCTGTGGACTCATCATAGCCATGGAGACAGGCACCTAAAAGCAGCACAGAACACAGACATGTTAGTATATTTAAATGTAGGACAACTCAATCAATGGGCTGAGCTTTGTGTGAAGAGGCCCAGCCGGCGCAGCGAGCTTTAAGCATGACTGTGCCTGCAACTAAATGCTCAACTCAAAACAAACAATGTGAATGGAGGGTGTACAGTATGCTGGTATGGACAGGTAAAGTGAGAGAGGTGTGTTGTCTCTCATTCTCTGTTGTCAGTCACTGCTAAGAAGAGCTGGCAACATCAGACAAAGATAAATAGACATCACAGCACACACATATTGTTGACACAGTCCTCCACAAGGCGGGCATTGTAAAAAGATGAAACATTTTTTGAAACTGGCAATTTCTGTGACAACAGGCAGATAAAAGGACAGATAGGCAATCTCCCTATGAAATACAAAATCTTATCTGCTTTTATAAACACATGATTAGGACATCCTCCGATTCTCTTTCCACACAGTCAAGCCTGGCTAAGAAGAAAAGAACAACAAAGTGGATATCTGATGAGATGTCTATCTCATCAGATAGAGCTGCAGGCAGGCAAAGACATAGACATAGACACACACAAACACAAACACGCACAGACACACACACTGTGAGTGTACTTGGTAATTCTTGCAGTTGTGTTGTGCAAGCACTCTTAAAGCACATGCATTGTACACAGAGATGGGCATAGATGCTAATCTGATGACAAACACTGCAAAACTGAAGAAAACTAACCACATAAATCAGGAACTGAGAAACTCACACCCTTGCATAAATGGAGAACGAATATATGAAAAACCACACAGACAATACTGCTGACAAAGTGTTTCCTTGATTATTAACTGAATTAAGGTTTGAGAAAACAATATGGGGATTAACAGAGACAGAGCATTCCAGACACAGAGAGATATTTAGGGAAGGAAAGGGAGTGAGATCAAGTCAGAGAGCTGATATTTTCTCACTGTTTGCAGGCTTCCCTCTCTGTCTGTACATTAATAAACCATAATGCCTTCTCAATACAAATAATCCTGTCAGTCAAAGGGGGTTGGCTGTTTCACAGGGAAATACATGGTTGAGTTATCACCTCTGAAATTGGCCATTTATCTATACTCACTTTGTGGTGAAATATCAATCTGGTCAACATGGTCAAAGTGTGCGTCTGTGTGTGGGCTTGTGTGTGTGTGTGTGTGTGTGTGTGTGTGTGTGTGTGTGTGTGTTTGTGTGTGGGCATGCATAAGTGCCGGTAGTGCGGATCTCTCTTCAGAGCAGTCTATCTACTCTCCACCTAAGGCAGAGAGGGAGGCTGATGGGAGAGGGAGTTGTGCGGCCAAAAGCAAGGAGACAAGCTGTCAGGGGTAAATTAAATCTGTAAGGATCGGATTTTGTAAACAAGATTGGCCATAAATACTAACACCCCTATTCCCACCTGGCCCAAGCCTCCCTCCTTCCATCCCTCTCTGTCTCTTTTTCTCTCTGTGTGTTTGTCAGTGGCCCCACACTCTGCCTTTATCAAAGCAGACTCCTCTTTACTAAACACACTCCCAGCCACATGTAACGGTGAAGGGATGGAGAATAGTAGATGAATGAGCTGTAGCGCCAGAGAGTGTTTGTTTGAGATGAGGGAGAAGAAGGAAAAGAAAAGACAGAGTCAGAGCGGGGTGAGGCAGGGGAAGGGTGCTGTTGTGGCAGTTGGTAAAGGAACAGGCAGAGGGGATGGGGTGGCGGGGTGTCATGAGTAAGGTGGGGGTGGTGACGGGTGCAGCTTGGCGTCATGCCAGCTTGCCCCTGCCGCCGGGCCTTGTCAGTCTAAGCTGCCAAATGAAAAGCTGTAATTAATTGCTCTTGTGCATCCCATTCTTCCTCCTTGACAACTCATACATTCTATTTTATACACACCGCCATTGACATTTTTAAGTCACAGGCGTAATAATTACTGGAGTTATAGCACCTTTCTGTGTGCTGGGTGATGCTCTGACGCCAGAATCAAACGCGTGCCCATGTGTGCAAGTGCTGATATACTGAAACGCATGTGTGTGGGTGTACACTTGTTTGCATAAATGTGCACATATGCATGTGTTGAAAGGCTGAATGTGTGTGTGGCAGGCTGAATGCTGAGTAGTTAAGGTTTGACGCCATTAATTGCCCCTATAATCTAATATCACAAAGCGTGGTGATTATGGGGCATGCGTTGCCACCGCCATACGACACCGCCAGCCTGAGAGCGCCGCCACAAAACAAAAGCCTCGCCATTAGCGATTTGACGGGCCAGGACAAAAGCGCTTCACAATGCGGAATTATATTTTCATTCGGCTTTGTCTCTCCCGGTGAATGATTTCTCCCCTTTCATTGGACTGTGAATAGGGAGAGTCTGAAAAGCCGGGCGATTTGAAGTCAGCCATTTATTAAATGCATTTAATTTTTTTCCCGCTGTCGCCCCATTTTTTTCATGTTGCATGTTAATTTAAAAGAGAGAGATGCGTGTTAGATTAGCGGGAGAGAGGTAAAGCTTGGGGGGGATTTGAGTGGAGGGGAGAGCAGGGAGAGGGGAGAAGGAAGGTTACCATCCACACAGTGAAGGAAAGAAAAGGAGGTGAACAAAATTAAGGAGACTGGGACGAAGAGAGGAAATAATGAATGAAAAATAGATGATGATAGGTGTGCAAAGAGTCTCAAAACATCCTTACACAGCATGTTGGTTGGCCTAAAGTTGAGATGGGTGCTACAGTGAAAATCACAAATCCAGGTGTTTAAAGAAACAACTAATAATAATGGGATTTTAAAACAAAAGATGTCACTCACACTATAGTTTAAATGCAAGAATCATTCATCAGTGCAAACACACACATACGCATTTCTGAGGGTTTGGTGGCTGACAGAGGTCAACCCCTGTCTTGGAAAGAGGGAGCTGGGGGTAGGGAGGGAGGGAAGGAGGGAGGAGAGGAGAAGCGAGAGACAGCCTTGTCGTTTACAGAGAGTGGAGGAGTAATTAGAGGGGTTGTTTGAAGAGGGAGTTTAACTGATTAACAAAGAAAGAGAGGGAGCGAGAGAGTGCCCTAAAGATGGGAAAGAGAAGGAGGAGAAAGGCATGGAGTCCCAGAGGAGCGAAGGGAGAGAAAGAAGGGGGATGTTACTTGCATTTCAATGAGCCTCCATCCCTCTCTCCTCTCCTCCCTTGATGACTTTTTATTCTAACGAGGAGGAAAGCCCCACTTTCCATTTCAGATGAAACCTCATGAAGAGAGGAAGGAGGGCGATCTGATATTAAACCAGGATGCAGCCGGGGGAATAAGCCCAGTGCGGCTCAGCACCGTGTTTGAATAGAGACCGGCGGGTTATACGAGTGCATCTTCTCTCATTCAGGGCCAACTTTGGATTTCACACATTCACCTTCCTCATAATAAATAAACACAACAGCCCTAACCGTCACTTCATTTGCACACCAAATTATCACATTTAGAATAAACAAAAAGCAAGTGACAGTTTTAAAAAGAGCAACATCCAGTGTGCCCTCAACCAAAATGTGTGTGTGTGTGTGTGTGTGTGTGTGTGTGTGTGTGTGTGTGTGTGTGAGAGAGTGAGAGAGAGAGAGACAGCAGTGAGTGGTGAGAAGAAAGGAGGCTATAATCAGAATCTAAACAGGCTCTCAGTCTAAATGATGCGGGCCCTGCCTCTGGGTCTATGGGGACACGCAGGAGAGAGGGATAATTGAAAAAATGACAGAGAAGAAGGCAGGAGGAGGAGAGGGAGGCTGACACAGACCTCCTCCCCTCCTCCTCCTCACCCCCCTCTCAAACCCCAGCGCTGTTTATCCTTGTCACTGAGCATTACCACCTCACCCTGGAAGGGACGCCTGCCTCTCTTCCACACACACACACACACACACACACACACACACACACACACACACACACACACACACACACACACACACACACACACACACACACACACACACACACACACACACACACACACACACACACACACACACACACACACACACACACACACACCTATATGCGCATTAAAACTGGCCTCTGTATTACATTATTTGTAAATAATCAATTGCTATAATGATTTTGGATTTTTCTTTTGCAAGACTTGTAATCCTTGTTGGAAGTTACTGTAGTCACACAACTAATTTGGCAGTGTGAACAAGTTAGCAGAAGTGGGCAAAAAGGGGGAAATCTGTGCTTATTCATGCACATGGCATGAATGCATGACCCTCTTCTGCCACTGTAGCTGCCTGCAGGCTGGGGGGTAAACGAGAACCTCCCGTTAAAAATGCAGGCAGCACTGCGCCGCGTCTCGCTGTGTAAAGGCTTTAATGGTGTGCGGTGAACTCCCCTCCTTCTTTTTGGTTGTTTATTCACCAGCTATCATCACTATCGCTCCTTACCCTCTCTCAGTCCCTCCAGGTAAACAGCCTGTCTGTGCTCATCATGCCAAGAAATGAGAAGAGAACATGGGAGTGTGGGTGGGGGTAAAGGGGGAGAGAGCGAGGGGCTAGAAAGAGAAAAGCAGAGGAGCGGAGGAGAAAAGCATTTGAGTGAAAAAGGGAAATAGAAGGAGCGCCCACTGTGCTGAGAGCGTTGTTTGGAGCTCAGGGCCAGGTCTCCACTGGAAGTAAAAGGGCCCCATTGTGTGTGGTGAGTACCCCTCCTCCAGCTAATCTGCCGAGGGGCCAGGGGCCACATTACTCTGGGGGGAACTGATGAGCGAAGCCAGGTGGGGTTGGGATGATACAGGCATTTTACCGCCTCAGACGTTCTGCTGAGTAATGTTTCTGTCTGTGTCTGTGAGCAATGTGTGTGTGTAAGCTCGTGTCAATCAAAATCTTAATGTGCCAAAGGAGGTTTGATTTTATTTGTTATCTTTGTGTGTACATTTCGATCTATAACTATTTGCTTTTACCCCTGATGTATTTTTGTAGAAGCCACATGTGCAAGCAATTGTTTTTTCTAGTTGAAACAATGTATTGCTTAATGTGGTGATTATGAAATGTTCAATTGTTTCTCCCTGGGTTCCTCAATTTATTAAACTGACAACTATGTCACCAAGTTGAAAATAGGGTTGTTTTTCTTAGCTCATCAAAAGTTGAGTTCATGAAGCTTTCTTCATTTTGAGCTTCTACTGCAGCTTGTTTGCCAAGTTGTTCAAAGTTGGCAAGCATTTGGTAGTTTTCACATATCTCTAACAATAATATTTATTACATCACATATGATTTACAAATATATTTGGCTTTATTTAAAATGAACTGGTGTGTGTTTTGGCAGCTTTCTGAGAACAAACTGAGCGGGGGATAAGGTAAGAATAAAGGAGTTGAGAGGAAGGTTGGAGGATGGCTGAGTGGTTGTGTCAATGCTAGGATCTAAGGATGGATTAATAGATGAAATGATAAAGGTGTGAGGACAGTAGCGGCACCTGAGCCCACAGAGGAAGGCAGGGAGTCGAGATCTTTGCTCATATATGAACACAAACTCATACACACAATTCATGTGGATTCGCATAAAACTGAGCTCTCCTTGACAGGGGCCAGAGAAATAAAAATACAGACAGTAAAAGACCAGTAAGTTCAAGGGGAAAATCCTCCTCCCCCACTCTCCCCCCTACCTTCTTCTCCCCTCGTCCGCCGCCTCACACCATCTAACGCCCCAGTGCTTCAGAATAAAATGACAACACATTTCTAGAAACACACAGACACACTCACACTCGGGGCATTTCATTGGGAAGTGTGAGAGGCCTTTATCGACCATATTTCATTACTGATTTCACTCATGTTTCAAATCACAAAATAAGAGTTTCACACTTCAGTGGTCAGACCCAAACCTCTCCTCTCCATCCTTCCCCTCTGTCTGTCCAGCCCTCTGCCCAGAGCCAAACCCATTCCACGGGCTGCTCAACCTCCTCCCATACACCCTTCACAAACTGTCAGGACCCCATACCACCCCCAACACACACACACACACACACACACACACACACACACACAAACACACACACACACACACACACACACATACACACACACTAACCTACACACGCAGCCCCAATTCCCTCCACATCAAATAAGAGAAACTGCCAACTAAGCACTTTCATTGAGTGGACAAAAGGAGTGCTTTGGGAAAAACACTTTGAAAGGAAATAAAAGAGAAGGAACCACTTCAGTACCACAGACTCTGGGGGGTTAAACACTCATCTTTCCACATACTTTTGTTGATTAGTTAAAAGACTTTGAACCCTGCCACAGAATCCTTATGTTCAGTAGATTTTCATAAATATGTAGTAGTTCAAATAAGGCAGCTGGGGAAGGCAATAAAATATTCAGCGACATATAGAAATGTGGTGAATAAGGGCTGTAATATTGATTAAAAGTATTTTCATTGAAATAAACTCTCTCTCTGCTTTAAGACTGACATGACTCAGTTTCTTCCTTCCTCTCTTCCTCCATCCCACTGTGCCGGTGCCAGCGCTCTCCAGAGAGCAGAGAGGCAAGCTAATTAACATATCTCTAATGAGTCTTTTCATTTTTTTCCTAATTAAACGAGCTCTTCCATAATACATGAAAACAGGACACCGCGCTATTCAATTACATACGTATGGGCCACAGCCAAGCACGTGCGTTAATCTGTATGTGAGCATGCCAAGTGGCAGTGTGTTAAGTGTGCCAGCCGCGGGTCTGCCAAGTGGGTGTATATGTGTCTGCTTGTGCCCACCCAGTGTATAAGCACGTGCCAAGTGTGTCCATTGTAGAGAACGTGTGGCAGGTCATGGAGGCATGGTACGCATCATGCTGGGTAATCCGCCAATTGGCACACTGTCTCAGTCGCACGCGTGCCACAAGCAATTATGCTAACTGTGGCCAATTATGTCCGATACCTACCACAAACACACACCTGAAGAGTGAAATTATCCAAATACCGCAGAGGTATCTTTCAAGTGAAATCTCTTAAAAAGGAAATGCCTTTTTCACTTAGACTGATTCAGGAACTGAATGGGCTTCCACCCTGGTTTTCCACAATTTGTACAACTAGTTACTTTTATTGACTCTCCAAGCTAGTACAGCATTTCAATATCTGACTGTTTTGTTGTGCATGATTTTTCATCTTTAACCTCTTAAATCCACAATTTGTTTTGCAATATCATTCAAAAACCTTAAAGAACTCATGCTTTAAACATGATATAAGAGTTGTGCAAATCATTGCAATTTTCTATTATTTTTTATTTACATATGTGTAAAACTGTTTCTAACGTCATAATAAACCACCTCTATCGTTTTGAATCGTCAAACTCCTCACACTATTCTGATTATTGTGCTTTTCAGCCACTGTAGCAACAATTTTGTAGCACACAATCAATGTATCCTGCAATTGCCTGTCTAGAGACTTGAGCCATTGTTGAGTTTCTCCTGAATGTGACACATGACAGTAACACACAGACACACACACACACACACACACACACACACAACACACACACACACACACACACACACACACACACCACACACACACACACACACACACACAGACACACACACACACACACACACACACACACACACACACACAGTGGCTTGATAACATCTCACACAGCCAGCCAAACACAGAAACCATCTCTGAACAACCAATCAAAAAGCAGATATAATCTCAGAGTTTCTTTTGCTCTCAGCTCAGATCCTCCCCTCTATTATAAAGAAAGAAAAGAGAGAAATATGATGGGGAAGGGGGGTTAAGGGAGAGTGGGGGGCGGGGGCTTGTCAGCGCAGACCAAGGCTTCTCCAGAGAAGTCAAGACACGAATAGAAGTCTTCCCGCTCTCCCTGTCTGCCTCTGTCGTTCTCCCTCAGAGAGAAGGGAAAAATCTAATTATCGAGCTCCTAAAGATCTCATTATTGGCTGAGGC
The DNA here is from genome assembly GCA_031216635.1 of Dissostichus eleginoides. NCBI lineage: Eukaryota > Metazoa > Chordata > Actinopteri > Perciformes > Nototheniidae > Dissostichus > Dissostichus eleginoides. The sequence goes on from CM062265.1 coordinate 16,697,291, forward strand.
TCATTTGCATGTGTGAGAGCAGCCCAGCAGGAACCAACCTGAGGACGGCCATTTTGTGCTTGATGTGAGCCACTGTGTCACCGTACAGTTGCTTACTGCCACCTTTAGAAGTGACCAGATTAAATGTCTAGCTCCACTCACTCCAGGCTCACTCACCCTCTCTGTGGCCGACAGATGCCCGCTCCAATCACAGCAACCGAGTTCAGGTCCTCTGCGATTTTCAATAATGATCGTCAACCTCTAAATTACAGTAATTAAGAGATCTCTGTGTGCCACCTTAGCAGTCAGGTTTGTTGTGAGGTTTCGTAAACAACTTCAGAGCTGTAGCTTCACACAAACAACGCTTTGTGCTGTGTTGTTTGTGCCTGTGTTTCTGACTGCGAGGATCCAAGTACAAACACACACACAAATGTAAATCAAAGTGTGTGTGTGTATGTTGGCAGGGTATCTGGGGCTATGTGAGCTGACAGCTCATACAACAGAGATGTAGCGTGGATGCCCTGGAGAGTACAGAGAGGCTAGCCAGGCCAGGCACCAACAAACAAGACAGATATGGAGGGAGTAGAGGAGGGGTGTGTTTGTGTGTGTGTTTGAGACAGAGAGAGGAGAAAACAGTGTAAGGTTATTCATATAAGGCAGGTCAAATGAATCTGCGTTTGAACTCAGAATACTTACAGGTTAACCCATTGTCAGCGTTCACAGAGACTCAAAAGTATCGTTCCTTACAGTTTATTGCTAAACAACAGATGTACATAACATTTTAACTTTCAGTTCCCTTCACGTGCTTGTTTTTTCTTACTTCCTCACTTTGTATTTCTTTCATTTTTTTTAGGGTGAGTCAGAGAAAGATCTTTTTTCTAAAACAAAAGCTATATTTTATTCAATTCCCATTCGAGGCCAAAGCACTTGTGTCCTATACGTATGTATGAGACACAGGTCAGAGAAAGGGTCTGATAACACACAATGACCCATTTGGATCGACCACCAATGTGGATTTGAACCATGTGAATGATAAGATTTAAGGAGGAAATGCGATAGAAAGATAAGCAGTTTTGAAATTCTGTGACACATGTATTAATATTAATGTAAGCATACATGCAATTTCTTTTTGGTTTAATAGTATAAATTATATTTAAATCCTTGGAATGTTTAACAATAAAGATCTTATATAAAAATGTATTTATTTTATTCTCTGACCCCTTTAAAGTCACCATATCATTTCTCTGACTGCCAGTTTCTATCCAAAGTAAATAAAGTGATTCCGTTTCCAATTGGGGTTTTGATTAAAGTGTAATCTGCAAGATCCCCCTTTTTATACGTTATTATTTCTTTTCTGACATCTCCAGTAATAAGCAGTCATTAATTCTGTGGCATTTTTCCACATCCCAGAGGTCACTTGGCAATTAAACTGTGTGGCCGACACAGCAAAATCTTTTTCTTTGGTCTTTCCGTTGATGACGTTTGAGTTTTTTTCTTTGTCTGCTCTATCATGAAGGCTACTCATAATATTCATATTAAACACCCAGCTCATTTTCAAACAAACACCTCTTCCTGCTGCTGGACATATAAAAGTTTATTTGCACCAGATGAGTTTTCCTGGAATAACATGAGCCAACACCAAATATTTATGAGAACAAATTAAAATGCTTCCATGAAGCATTCATTTTATGTCCTATTACATGTAAATGTTGCAAGATATCACTCTAAAACATAATTGACTTTGTATTATCAACCTTTAATGTGAATAGTTTCCCATTTTTCCCAAGTGCACCTTACTGGCTGCAGACGCTGAGAATGAAATCTGACCTTATCGTTGCTTCTGACTCACATCCCTCCTTTTCACCTTTATTTCTCTTTCTTTATTCCCCATATTGTGGTGTTACGGCTGTCTGTTTATCATTTTGGACGGTAATGAGAAGAGCAGTTCTGCAGCAGACTGCTTGCTGCTCTAGTAGACCCATGGCCCCACTTTATTGATATGAGCCATGGCTACAAATCACACTTCTGTATACCAAACATCACATCATTCTAAAGAACCACCAGAAGTAATGTCATGTGTGATATGCATCAACATGTGTGTGTGTGTCTGTGCGTGTGTGTGTCCTCCTCAAGTATCTTTCAGTGGGGATCCTGCACTCCTGCTAACCCCTCTCTCTCCGCTTACTGTGGAATTTAACTCTGAAAACAGCTCACTACCCAATCACTACAAAGACCTCATTCACACACATACATTAACAATCACACACACATGCACTCACAGACAGAGGGAGAGAGCGAGAGAGAGAAAAGTATGTGCCTATATCACACTGTGTGGTGGACGTGGCAAGTTGGAGAAGGCAAAGCTGCGGCAGCCAGGGGTTTAATATTATACCGATTGTGACAAAGCAACACTTTGGTTGTGCATCAGTCTGTTTGTGCGTGTGTTTACTGACCTGCAGGGCGCTCTGTTTGATCTCGTTGCCAGGGGAGTTGAGTCCAGAGGCCTGCTGGAGGAGGAACTGTCTGGCTGCCTGGAGCGCCTACGAGGGAGAAATAGAGATGATCAGATGTTCATCGTGCACACATTGTCACATAGTGAAATATCTACAGAATTAAACAACACACTCATCATAGAGACACACGTTTCAAAAGTCACACCTTACTTAAACTATTTTCTTGTAAATTGCATGTGTGCAAGGTCAGTTTCAATAAAAAACACCCATACAAACTATTTCTTAAATTAATAGAAAGGAGAAGCACTAAAACTCGCCTACAGACCGCTCTCTGAGCACTCTCCCTTTGCCAAGCTGTCAGGTCGGATTTCCTCTAACCTGAGACGTCCACCTGGCGCACACACAGGAACTGCGTTTGTGCGTCCATGTGACTGAATACATCCCAAAACCTTCTTTAACTCATAAACTCTGATCATCTCCTCCTTTCCATTCTTTGTTTCTCAATCCTGCCTCCACTCTCCCACACCCCTTCCCTTCTCCTTTTCCTACTTCTCCCTTTCCTTTCCGACGAAGGTGCAAAGTGGGTTTTCAACATCCTCTGAGGCAGAAGTGTGTCAGCAAATCTTGATGTGTGTCAGTGGCACTGTGTTTGTGTGTGTCAGAGTGATGTAATGGGCCGTTTGCCCCGATGTGCCCTAAAGAGCTGTGACTAACCACCACCCACTCCTTCTCTTCTTCCCATTTATCCCCTTTATGCCCTCCAGTGCTGTCCATTCAAACCAGTGACACCATCACTCTTTAGCTCTCTCCATTCCTTCACTCTGCCCTTGAGTGTTGTGATTTATCCCTCAGACAATGTAACTTCAGCTGTCTAACTCCTCTTTTTTCCCCGCTACCTTCCTCCTAACCCTTCATTTAATTAAAAACATAATAACTGTGTTTCTTTGTGTCATTACATTTCTCTCTTTTCTTTGCTGTGTTGCTTTTTAGCGTTTAGGACTCAGGCTCTCTATCATTAAGACAAATAAGTCCCAGTGGAATGGGCATTTTTGTTGGAATGTCTGAACTGCTCCTAAAACATAACAAGAAAACACCCATCGCAAAACACAAAAGCTGCCTTGCACTTACTGTAAGCGCACACACACACACACACCCTCACACACACACACACACACACACACACACACACACACACACACACACACACACACACACACACACACACACACACAGAGACCAGCACAACCTCATGACAGAGGGTTAGAGAGGGGAGACAGCAGGATGCACATTTGCTTCCTCTGACTCAAAGGGGAAAGGTTGCTTAGTAAATATTGATTTATGAAAGTGTGTATGTGAGTCTGTGTGTGCCTGTGTGTGTGTATGTGTGTGTGTGTGTGTGTGTGTGTGTGTGTGTGTGTGTGTGTGTGCAGACACCACAAATTAACGGCCAGATTGAAAGATGTTCTTTATGGAAGCTCTTACTCAATCATGCAGCACCAGAAATCTGTTCTACTGCATCATTTCACAACCGCAGAAAATTGTAACGCTGTGAAACAGTGCGGCACACACTTACTGTATATTGTCACATATTTAATGAATTGTCAAATTAGAAGCCCGGGTACATTAAGTAACATTTAATTACAAAAACAGAGAGGAGAGATTAGAGGGAGACAGAAAGAGAGAGAAGTCCACTGTGCGGTGATGAAAACCATCTGTATCCAGCACACTTGCTACTTTTGCTGAGACCGCAATTAAAACACACACACACACGGACGTGGCTGTGGACTTGCCTACACACACACATGTATTTTAACACTTTAACAAAAATCTCGGGAACCCCCTCCCATTTACTGGTTTGACCTCAGCATTAAAGCAGTCGCAGACATACACACACACACACACACACAAAACCAAAAAAAAACACAACCGCCCAGTTTGTTGGCATGTGGTGTGAATTACTCCTTGAACACCCTGTCTGCCCAAGAGTGAGTGTGTGCATTTGTGTGTGTGTGTGTGTGTGTGTGTGTGTGTGTGTGTGTGCGTATGCGTGTGTGTTGGCAGGAGTTTGGGAGGCATGTCTGGCAACAATAAGGGACAATTCCACCCAAATTACCACCCTGATTACCACTATATTAAAGAGCCATTTATGGCTTTCATAAACGCTACAACCAAGCAGAGGTGATGCCTGTCTCCTCTCCTACGCCTGATTCAAGGAGGTGGGTGTATGTGAGAGACAAAAACTACTAACAAACCATGTAATTCTCTGGAGATTTAAACTAATGTATGTATTGTGGATTGAGATCCTGGTTTATTCAAATGTGCCAGAGCTTATAGGCAATGATATACTGTTAAGATGGTGATGCTTTTAAATGTAGTTTTATAGCTTAAGGAAAATGATGTTAGCACATTTTTTTACTAAAAGTAATGCAACAAATGTGTCATACTTTAAACAAAAAACTCTCTCATTCTTCTACACCTATAATTGTTTTTAATACTTAAGTGACCTAGATGATTTTGTATAGGTGCATCAAGATATGATCATATGATCATCATCGTATGATTCTAATGAAAGTTGATATGTTTTATTTGGCTTGTATGTGCTTTTGTGAAGTTATTGTTATCGGAGTCATTGGAGAAATGTAAGCTGACTTTCCCAAATGCAAAATCTTGCTTCATGGAATCAGCAGTTTTATTTTATGAGTATTTATTTATGTATGATAGTTGATTTGGAAGGGAGCACTATTATTTCACCGATTTCAATAGTTGCTCTCTCTACACAGACAGACACACACACACACACACACACACACACACACACACACACACACACACACACACACACACACACACACACACACACACACACACACACACACACACACACACACACACACACACACACACACACACAGAGCTAGAGCCTAACGCTCTCATATCTACCTTGTCAAGAAGCAATCCTCTGCTCTGACCCTTCTCTTTCATTTCTCCTTTTCACACTCACTCTTTGCCTTTTTCTCTCTGTGACCTGGGTGAGCTGTAGCATTGTAAAGTATGCCCCCCCTCCACCCACACACACACCAGCTCCTTCTAGACTCCCCCAACCCCAACTCCCCGCTCCCCCTGTGGCATTCTTGGGGGCGCACTGCACCTTTAAAGAAAATATGAGGGAGGCCTAAGAGGGAGGCCCAACAACAGAGTCTTTGTGCTGCCGCGGAGCACACACACACACAAACACGCACACACACATATACACACATCAGTGGTGTCAGACAGGTTTTATTAGAGTGAGAGAGGGAGGGAGGAGGAGGAGGAAGGGGAAGGAGGGGTGAGGAGGTCACTGCTCAGCTTGGAGGCCTGAGAGCACAGTGTGAGTGTGTGCGTACGTGCGCATGTGTGTGTGTGTCAGCTCGGCGTGTGAGTTCTTCTGACTTGTCATCGCTCCCCTCTGTAAATCATCGCCTCTGACACAGCCTTTAATAACAGTGCATTTTTTAATTCATCAGGGTCACACACACACACCCCTACACACACACCCCCCTACACACACACCTACACACACCCACAGCCACCAAAACACACTAAAGGCTACTTTCTCTCCTTAACAGGATTCCGAAAAATGGCTGACACATAGGTTTCTTTAAAAGGAGGGAGGGTTGTTGAGGTAGTGAGAGGATCCATTAGAAGAAAAGGATAGAAATTTCATTTTGCTACGTGTGTATGCTGATCTTGCAGCACATATGTGAAAGTGTGTGTGTGTGAGTGTGAGTGTGCGCCTGGCTCAGGTTGCTAAAGCAAACAGGTCTGTGTGTGTGATGAATCTGGCCTCTAATCCGCCCAGTGTGTTTGGGTGAGAGAACGCAGGAATAAGCAAAGAAATCTAAACAGAGAGAGAGAGACAGGTGGGTACCATATGTTGGAGTAGTCCGTCAGCACAGACTGAGGTCCATTGTTGACGGCCGAAACGAAACAAACCGGTCCCCCTCCTACCCTCTCCTCCTCATCTCCCCCAGTAGATAAACAGCCCCCGGGGCAGACAGTGGGCTGTCCTTGAGGGAGAAGGAGGAGGAGGAGGGGAGGGAGTTAGGAAAGGGCAAGGGGGAGGCAGGTGGTATCAGATTTCTTTGCTCTTAAACCAAGAAGAGGAGTACAAAAAAAAAGAAAGTAGCACAAGTGAGAGGCCTTATAGTTGCATCTGTCCGCGAGTCAGCTTAACCAGGCTAGACGAAGCGAGTGATTCAGGCAGTGTCGGCCGCACCAGATCTTTCCAACGCCAAACAAGAATCTCCTCTACGCCTTACCAGCTCATCAGCCTGGGAAGAGAGGCTAGTAATGCACTGCTCCTCCATTCCTAAAGCTCTTTTTTTACCCAGGAGAGAGTGAGAGATGGCGAGAGGTGTAGAAAGATACAGGGTGAAGACGTAGAGAAAAGGCTGGTCACACCTAGCTGCTCCTCTACAGGCCTGCACGCTTTCTGATTTTTGGATCAGTAGGAGAGACCAGGTTCAGAAAGGAGCAGTGGATTTTGTTTTTTTCATACTTACTTCTATCTTTCACTCTTTCAGGAGTGCTGTCATTGAAGCTGAAAGCCAAGCTAAAGCTGCGTCTATGCTGCCGTCCTCCTGGGTCACACTGCTGTGATCCCTTGTATCCGTTTGCACTGAACTTCCTCACTTAAGCACCAAAAAAACACCACCAAACTCCAATAAACCCCTCTCCCTTACTTTACTTTCTCCTTCTTGCTTGGTCTTTGCTACTCTCTGCTAGTTTTCCTGCCTTTAAATCTCTCTTATCTTCTCTTTCTCTGGATACACAGAGGGAATCATGATCAGAGGAGAAGATGAAACAAGAGTGAACAGATGTAACACAATCTACAAAGCATGTAAATGTGTAAAAAGGATGATGATACTACAGCACCAGCAGCTCACCTGTGTTCAGAAGCTGGCCTAGTATTTACACCCACACACTGTACACACTGTACACAAAGTGGGATCACTGAAGAGGTGACAGTTAGAAGGATTGCTATATGACTTTGGGGCATATGTGAGTGAAGGCTTGGTTACAGCCGCGGTGGAATCTCACGTATCAAATGCATCACTGTCAGTCACCACAAAAACCAGATTGCTTTCCCAGATCACTCCCCTCTTTCTTTCTCTCCGTCTATATCACCCGATCTGTCTCTCGCCTTCACTCTGCCGCTCCATATAATGTATAACTCACAAAAGTTTGCCTGGCATTTCTCCAAGTATTCTGTCTTTCTTGTGCCCTGCCCCCTCCCCTCTCCGATCGAGAAATCTGTTACCCATACCCTTATTCGCCACAGTAAATTCTGAGAGCAGATATGGGTTAGACGGAGGACTAAAATAGATTGTCTAGGCCGATGGAAACCAAGCCTTGTGAATGCAGCTGTTGGCCTTATGAGAGGACCCTCGCCTTCCCTTGACTGTCAGACAAAGACTAACGCGACGGCAGCTGTGGGACCGGGATAGGTAGTTAAAGGTAAAGCTGTGTCTAGGATTAGCATATCAATATTCAAGGGATCATTCTAATACATTTGTTGCATTTTAAAACGAAAAAAACTACCGACAGCTATGGTGCATGTTACTGTAAATTGCGCAGAAGATTGACACTCTCATACCGCATTGTAGTTGTTAACTGTGCAACCAGCAAGGCCAAAGTCTGGAAGTTTTTATCCCGTCAAAACATTACAGGAGCTGATTTCACTGACGCTAATGTTTTCCACCAGACGTTTAATTTAACTGGAAATATGCAGAATTATTTTAGGGCAAAAACATAAATTGCTCAGTAGCATGGACAGGGAGCAGGTCGCAGCATTATTCTTTGTTGCAGTAAGAACTAAGTGATCTTGAAGTAACGCCAGCTTTAACACTGTTGTGAGTAAATATTTAATAGTTATAAAGTAATAGGTTAAAAACGGATATCACGGAAAATGTCTTTAAAGATTGATGCAACTTAACAATAGGTTGATGGTGTAAGGGAACAGGGAGTGGTATATATATTTAGGGCAGATCAAGGGTTTCCAGGGGTAAACATACAGGGGTAAGGGGCAGCCTGAACCAAAGCCTGCTAAAGCCGCTCAATTTCACGGTGGGTTACAGATAAACTACACTCGGCCAAGACTTCGCCCCTTTCCCTTGACTCTTCCTCACGTACTCCTTCTCTTTTTCTGGTATTAATCAGGTCTTTCCGGCCTCCCTTCAACAGCTTTCCTGCCATTTGTTTTCGCTCATAGCAACGTCGACTTCAAACCATTTGTCGACCAATATAACTGTGCTTAAATGGCACTGAGTACCTCAATCTGTTTAGCTGGAACTATCTGGGACACCTTCAGAAACACCAGCCAGCCGCAATCCCGTTCAGCTATTTAATGTAATATTTCCGCAATATAAAGGCACCGTTCGAGAGCTGAGGTTTTAAAACGGCTGAAGCAAGCTTCTCTGGGCCCAGACTGACCATTAAATAGAGGAAAGACCGCATTCAAGAGCCAACGCAATAAAAACTCACAAACTCCAAAAGAACTTCAAAATATGCCGTAATGTTTGAAAACCCTGGCCTATTTTAGATTTTTTTTCACATCCTATTTTTCACAAAAGGGACCTGTTCTAAACGATGGGGACCCTGCCGTTTTCCAGATGGTTCTCTTCAGTTCTAAACTGTTTCGTGAAACGAGAAAACCTCTCCCCTTCAACTATGTCCTTACACTCATCTAATGTTTCTATTGATTCACAGGGGTATACGCACAGTCATAAAAAGGAGCTGACTGAATACCCAGGGCTGCTCTATATCATTACACAATTCATCATCATACGCACACATCTTGAACACACACACAGAAAGAAATCTACCTCTCCTCCTAAGGAGATGTTGTCAGCTTTTCTGTGTTAAGTGAAGGGAAAAGGTTATAAAGAGACAATTAAAGATAATGATGAGTTGAGCAGGGACAGAAAGAGAAAGGAACTCCCTTCCTGAGAATATAAAAGCAGCTCCCTCTGTACTGTAGGCCTCATCTCAGTCGAGGCGGCTAATTGATGGCAAATAGCTCTACAGCAGTTTCCTTCCCCACACACACCCGCACACACAAATACACGTCATATATTATATACACATATGCAGTTTCCCTGCGGTTTTCAACACAGCTCGTTTGGCAAGAGAGAAAGGTCTCACTCCAGACAGACCCAGCCCATAACGGAAAACACTCACACACACACACTGACAGACATGCACTCACACAAACACACAGTGTACCTTATAATATTGAGCTCTTATCTTGTATAAGGTGGGACAGTTAAGTAGTTTGCTCATGCTCTTGGGAAGGTGGGAACATTTAAGTGTTTGTGTGACTTCCAGAGCTTTAACTGCTTCTCCTGCCCAGCGAGAGTCACTCCTGAGAGGCTAGACTGAGTGAGATCAGCCCATGATGGGGATAGCACTAGCCTGGCAACCAGGCCTCACATATGGAAACCGTTTAACTGTTATTATTAATATCCAAAAAAAAAAATCTAAATCAAACTAATAACACATGCAAGACACTGCCAAGACTCAGCTCAGGAGACAGAGGGAAAACACATACATACACAAACAGAGACTGTCTGCCATGTGCACACGCATACACACATGAAGACTAATGTACACACACAGACGCCTATTGGTTAAACAGAAAAACACACTCCTAGTCAGTGGCCTGTAAAAGTATTAGCCTGCCTGCCCGCTTGGATGGAAATAAAACTCTCTTTCATGTTTTTGGTTCAGAGGGTTTTTACACCTGGTTGTGGCTGTGGAGATGGATATGGACCCACCCTCGCACCCACCATTACCACACACACACACACACACACACGCATATAAACAGCGGAAGTGGGCAGGAGCAACAAAGACCGGCTGCTGTACCATAACTTCTAAACAAGAACAAAATCTTTAACTTCCCCAAATGAGAAGCAGGGGTGTGTTCCAGAAAGGGGAAATGGGGAAGTGTGTGTGTGTGTGTGCGCACTGGACTGTGTGATTTAGTAAAAGGGTCAATACAACCAGATGTGAAAAGGCAAATTTGGTCATTTCAAATACCTCAAAGCCCAAAATAATTGGATTTCTATTAAAAAAAAAGTTGCTGACCTGGGTATCTTTGACTCACTATCATCATTTTTTCACTTGCTTTCAAAAATGTAAGAAAGTGTTTACTCTGCTAGCTAGACAACTGTTATGAGTCCATTAGGACAAGTACAAAGAGAATTCAGAAGTGTTGTTATTTAAACTACCCATGATCAATTTATTTAATTAACCTCAACCACTTATTTGGAAGTACAAAATTGACATTGCTACTTTTCATAAAAAAATATTATTATTATTATTATTATTTTGACCTACTGTACACTTCTTGTTTTCTCTATTGTAGCTTCTAATAATTGGTTAAGATAATAGAGTTAAAACGGGGTAAAACCTGTCTTGTACTAATTATAAAGCAATGAAAACTGTGTGTTAACTGTTATACAAAACAGATTTATTTTTTGGGAAATCTGTCCTTGAATGAGCGTTCATTCAGAGCAGCAATTATAACAGACTCATTTCAGCAAGGTTCTAATTACTTTTTTATATATTAATATATTTGGTGAGAAGCAAATATAACACATCCAGGAGTTTTCTGATTTGACCTTTTATAATTTTCTTAATTAGAGGCCCAACTGATTCCTTACTACATCTCAAATGCACTTTATTTTAAAGATGTTTTTAGTTAAGGAAAACTCAAAAAAACCCAAATTCATTCTGTCTGTCAGGTGGAAAAAAAAGGCCGTCACACACTGTCCCAGAGCTCAAGAAGAAAGCAAAGAGAGAGAAGAGCTACATTCCTCTCCTCCTCCCTGTTGACTCTAATCTCTCCTTTAAAATGGCTCTCACAAAGAACCAGCGCAGACTAGCTAATTAGCAACACTTTAGGCCTCTGCAGCTATTGTGTGCGTGGTGTGTATATGTGTGCGTTCATTGTGTGCACCGACGGGCTCTCGACTGTTTCCAGGGTAACTACTTGCCAAGCAGCCTTGTAAGCGTTGCACATTTTGTCTTTACTCCCTACTTTCTCCGCTCCCCCTCTCGGTGTCCATCACTTTTTGTGAGTCCAGAGTGGGGGAATAAAGGAGTACAGACTTTTAAGAAAAGAGAGGACACTATAGGACCAAGATATGAGCATTTTTCAGCCTGTGTGGGTGGGGGTTGTAAACTAATGCTCTCTTTTTTTGAGTGCCTTGCCCCTAGTGAACTCTGAAACACTGCATCTGAGCCCACGTCAATTAAAACCAATTACGGCTGTTGCTTTTTGATTGGGAAAGCTGAAGACCAATGTGAACAGGCATCCACACACACAGTCACACCGTAGTGTCACTGACCAGAAGCAGTAATGAGGTCATGCAGCATTGCTCGCTGACCTTTGACCTCTTAAAAAGGCCTCGGTAACCATGGCGATCCCTTCTGAAGAGTGAGAGTCAACAATCGACTTTTTCACCCTCAGGAACTTCTCCGTGAAGAGTGTCCGTCCCTGCTCATGTGTGTGTACATGTATGTGTTATTTACCTGCCAGCACAGCAAAGCCTGCCCAGTGTTAAGTGCTTTAAAACACTCCCATGGCAACCAAACCCAACCTAACCCCTTCAGGTGCCCGGGGTTGTGTGTATTACTCAGTCTCCACAACAGAGAGAAGATACACACAGCACACAAACACACACACATCCTCCTTTTGCCTGTATCTGTCCATTCTTGTCTCTCAGCTTCTCGCTGGTTGGGTCAACCAACCGTGACTATGTCCATGCGGCTGATCTGGCCTGGTGGACCATGTCTACTGTCCGTCTGCTTTTTACCCACAAGACTTGTAGCCTTGTAGCATGGTTCTTCAGAGGACCTCAGACGATAACCTTTATTATTAAGTAGATTTTACAGTTTCCCTCAATTCAGTGTGACTATTTCAGAAACTGCCGTAATGTCAATACATTTACTCTTTCATTAGAGTTTGAATGTATTTGTGGCGGTCTAAGAGCTAATACTAAAGGAAAGGAACTGAAATGACATCAATAATGATACTCCAATAGTCACACTCAACTGATTCTGAAAATCCAACAGCTTGGCTGGAAAAAATATATTTGTATGGATGCTCATAAATACAATATCTCCGCATCTGGGAATTAGGTCTTAACGCAACCAAGTAGGAAATATGAGGAAGAGGAGTCCTTAACAATACATTACTGGCCATGAGATTTGCAGGTGTGTTTACGTGTCTGGAGTGCAGGAATACAAACGTGTATATGTTAAAGTGCAAACCCCAATTTAGAGAATGAAAGATGTCCCAAAATCTATACATTGAAAATGTAGACGCAGATTCATATGAAGAGAGATCGTCAGCACATAAAAAAAGGGAAGTAAACGTCAAAGAAGACGGATAAAGGGACCTGCTGGTGCTATTAAGACTCTTAGAGGAAGTTGGTGTTCTATAGGTTTCTTTGTATCGCCGCGGTTACAGCAGTGGGTGTTCTGTAATGCTAGGCAACCAAACTGGCCCCTCCTCTGTCTCAGCATGACCTCTGGTGACCTGTGAACTACACTGACCCCAGACATAAAGAGGAAGGCCTGGCCCAGACCAAGGGAAAGCTTTTAGGAGGTGACAGCACTCAGAGAGAGGCCTGGCACTGATTTACTGGCCCGCACACACGACCAACACACACACACACAAACACATACGCAGACGGACATACAGACAAAAAAATGACACGCAGACACACATGTCTTGCAGATGCACGAACATAATGTAATTAAATTAAATCCCACTGCGCTGACAAATTCGTCTGAATTGTTTTTCTTTCACCTTTTCCTCCTCTCTTATAGCCACCCCTTCACCTCACTCTCCTCTGCACTCCTGACCTGAAAGTGAACTGGTGGAGAGCTTGAGGTCAAACAGGACATAACTGTCCCAGTGACCAAAATTCACCTCCCATAATTCAGCAATGGCCGAGCAACCGGAGCTATAGAATCGCATGCGTCTGAAAAACCTCCCCAACTCCCTCCATACGGGCCATAATTACTGAGTCTAGCCAATCTAACAGGAAGCCATACGTTATCTGAATCATCCAGCATCTCTCATCGTCTGTTAATGCGCAAAGCAATCTCACACATCTGTCCGCAGAGCACTCCCGCCATCAAACCCAAATGCACGCTTTTGCACATGTGTGCGCACACAAAAAAAACAGCTATCTTTCATCAGTGTTTGTGTATATCTGAGATCTGTATCAGTTCCCCCTGATCTCCAGTCATCACTGTGGCTCCTTAATTACACCCTTCATTAACTCACATCAGCTCTGTGCATGTGTGTAACTGCCTGTGTGTATATGAGAGAGGGGGAGAAACAATGATTGCCATTATGTGTGTGGATTTTAGAGAGAAAAATTGATTATGACAAATGGGACTGGGGATCGAAGCTCCGAACCAATTTCTTAAACTGCCTTTTTCTCAGCAAATGTTCTCTTTGAACCCTTGGGGAAGGAAGGCCGCTGCTAGAAAAATCTCACTTTATATATACTTGTAGGAGCGAGTTATGGTAGAAAAAAAAACAGAGAGAAAGAAAGAAAAATCTCTCCCTGGCTTTTTTAAGCTGACCGATGGACCGCACTCCTGAGAGGAAACGGCACCTTTTTGTCATTGTCCCCCCCTTTTTCTCCCTCCTTCCTCCCCCACCTCTCTTCCTCGACATCACGGGCTGCAACTACTGCTGCTGGAACACCAGAAGCGATTCATTGATGGCGAGGGAAAAGGAGGAGACATGAAATGGGTGAGAAAGGAGGGACGGGGGGAAGTGGTGGAGCTCAGTGCGGACTCACATTTGCAAAAAATAAAAAAAAAGTCAGGGGGGATGAGAGAGGTAAAGAAAAGAAAAGAATTGAAGACACCTGGTTCTCGTCAGAGCACCCTCCACACACACACACACGCAGACACACTTTGAGGTTTGTTAGGATTTATCCTGCTTACATTTCTCCTCTGCTATGCATCATTTCATGTCTACACCCGTGCCCAGCACCTCAACAAAGTGCCATACACTCTCCACTGCACTCTCACTTTTCCACCTCTTCTTCCTCCCGCCGCCCTATAACTCCGCTCTTTGTTTTCCCTCCCTCCCTCCCCTCTCCCCTCGATGATGGGGCAGAACTGGTCTTCGCCCCCTCTTCCCTTTATTCCCTCTCTCTTCCCTCTCTCCTGCTCTGTTCTTTCTGGGGAGGCAGACAGGCCACATTCCACAGGGAGGCCCAGGCGCCCTTTTCTGACACGTCTCAGCGTTACACCCCTCCCTCATCCCTCTATTCCTCCTCTCTAGCACACCAATGCCCCCCGACCCCCCCACCCACCCAGTATGCTGCCTCTTTGCCCCTCCTTTTACCTCTGTTTTCTCCGGCTGTATGTCCCATATCCTCAATACCTCTTCTCCGGACACCCACTTGCTCATTTGTCCGCTGACCACCTACCTGTGACCTTCATTTATCTATCTATTTGTCTATCTATTTGTCTATCTATTTATTTGTCTATCTATCTATCTATCTATCTATCTATCTATCTATCTATCTATCTATCTATCTATCTATCTATCTATCTATCTATCTACCTATGTATCTTTCTATCTGTATATCTATATATGAGGAAACACACAAAAAATGAGAAAAAAGGAAACAAAAAACAGAGAGGGGCCAGTGGATGTGGTTTGATGGCTGGAGATGGCTGTGATTTCTCTCAGGTTCCCAAGGGGCCCAAGGAAAGACGGCTTTGTGTTCTGACAAGACCGCGCTGTCAGGAGTTCTGTGTGTGTGTCTTTTTTGCTCCAGTGCGCACTGGCATGGTGTTTAAGCACCAACACTAGTCTGAAGTACACCTTCAGGTGAGAGACTCAAGCGTGGAGGAGAAATGAACAAGAAGAGGAGGAGGTATATCTAAGACTTTAAGGGTGAAGCGAGGAAGCAGTTTCTTATACAATTTAGTCAGGTGACCAGTGTCAGTATATAGAAGCTGTCTGTGTCAGACAATATTGATTTTAGTGGGCACAAGCTTTAACAAATTACAGCCTCTATGGTCACCTAGCACAACTAGTCGTGCGATGGAATAAGGGATGAAGAAAGTAAAACAAAATTGTTTGTGGGCACGAACACTACGAGAAAAAAAGCTACAAAAGTTCTGAAACCTGAAGTGGTCAGTATAATAGAAATTATAAAATATTAATTTACAATGAAACTTAAAAAATATCACCAGCATTCCACTGAGTTTAACATATTTCAATACTTTTTTTCAAGGCTGTGAATCTTTGAAGTAGATTTAAATGTTTTTTTATTGGAGAAAAAAAACCAAGCAAGAATGAGAAAACCTGATGAATAAAGAAATAAAAATCAGCTGTTTTTTATATCAGAGCAGCCACTCAACAGTGCTCACTGGCACAGAAACCCCATCTTATCCAAGGGGTGAGGGCGCGGATGAGGGAGAGGTGCATGATGGCTACTAAAGGCTGCTAATACTGAAGAGATGTGGCAGGGACACAGAAAAATATAGAGTAACTTCCCAACATGGAAATGTAAAAGAAGGAGAAAATATAGGTTTCTGAGGATTACACTCATAAATTCTAACTTTTTATTATATACTGACTTACCACTGAACTGTACAGTAAAACAGCCGTAAACTAGGAAAAGGCTGTAGTTGCAAAAAGTAAAACAGAAAAAATATCCATAGTACAGGAAGGACACACCTATGCCTCATGACAACTCAAATCTTTTCAATCTGCCCAAATTGAGCTGAACAGAAAGCTCTAAATACAGAATTGCTACAATAAATTGCTGTGTATTTACTGCTACATTATATGTGGATGTAACATTTTTTGAGAGGTGAGGGCTGGGATCTGGAGGAAAGGTTGTGCTTGTCTTTCATGGTCCACAGCGCATAGAGGGAAAAAGAAGTACAGTGAGGGAGAGGAAGAGAAAAAGATGGAAAGAGAGAGGGAGGTATGTTTGTGGTCGGTAGCCCGCTCAAGAGAGGAAATACCAGCGTGCACACACACACACACACACACACTCTTATACACACACACAGGTGCAAAAACATAGAGAGCAGAGACACGTCCGAGAGAATAAAGACCCGCTTTGTATGAGCTACAGGTTTAGTGTTTATGTATGTGCATTTGTGCGTGGCTGTGTGTGTGTGTCCTCGGATGAAGGTTGCTGAGGAAGCAGGGTGAGGATGCAGTCAGGGGAAGGAGGAGGGAGAGCAGGACAGGAGTGAAGGGCCTTGAGTGTTCTTCATTCACCTAAGGCTCCATCATTATAATTAGAGGGCATCATTTTAGCAGCAGGGAGGAAACCCTGATTTTCTTCCCCTGGGTTTCCTCAACCTGAAACTCAGCTGGTGTCGGAGAGCCAAGAACTCACATCACTGAATCTCTGTGATGGGCGGTCACAAACACACACACGCAAATATTCATACACAAAACGAGAGGGAATGATACATATTGCACACTTGCTTATACAGCCAGTGAATGCAGTAACTAGGAACATTTCTTCTGTCCTAATCTTTTCATCATTTGCAGCAAATGGCAGAAAATATGAATCAGTGAGTTTCCGTCATTGGATGACAACACTCTGCAGACATTCTTTTGTGGTTATGGACAAATGACTAATGAGGAGACCTTTGGATGAGAAAATACATTTTATATTGAGCTCTTATTTGTGTGTTTGTGTGTAAAGGCTCGGGTCAATTGGAGTGCAATTAGAAAATTGTTATGTGAATCTTTGGGGAATGAGAAATTAAAATGTAGAATTTCCTCCAAGAAGTTCCAGGAAGTTTGGAAATTCAGTGTCCAGTGTCCAGTGTATATGTGTGTGTGTGTGTATGTGTATGTGTATGTGTATGTGTGTGTGTGTGTGTGTGTGTGTGTGTGTGTGTGTGTGTGTGTGTGTGTGTGTGTGGAGGGGGGCTGACGCACAGGAGGCAAGACAAATAGCATTACTGGAGACACTACATGCTGACGTGTCAAACACACACAAACAGCACTTCATGGATCAGTGAAAAAATAAGACAGACTCTCCCACACACACTTCTTGAGCATCCTATATCGAGTGGGGCTATTTCTATTTTAAAATGGGGCAAACTGACAGGACAAAATGGCTTTTTCACCTACAGGGAACCTCAGGTGTGTTCTCTAATATTTTCTCAACCAGCTACATGCTCCATATCTCAGTGTGAACCCTGGTGTATGATTTATCATGGTGGACTGTGTCCCATTGGAAATAATTGGAACATTATGAACTGTGGGTAATTAAAGCACCTACAAGCCAACCTGTCAGAGCTTTCCACTGTTCATGCAAGCCTGACAATTACTGGAGTCTGGCCGACTACGTGTTGTCACATCTGTACATTATGTAACAGCTTGGTGTGTACATAATGTTCTATGCAAGCGTACAGTACATATGTACGAGTTGCACAAATGGGAGGTGTTGCAAAACAAGTTCTCGCAGGCACGTATGTACAGGTAGATATGTAAACAAAAGTTCAAATGCATTCATGACAGGTACACACACACACACGCAGGCACAAACACACACACATATACACACACATACACGCAGGCACAAACACACACATATACACACACATATACACACACACACACACACACACACACACACCTGTTGCTGTTGCAGGTGCAGTAGGTCGACTGCACTGATCTCTCCATTGGTGTCTCCGTTAGATCCGCCCTCTCTACCTCCCCCTCCATCTGATTGGCTGCTGACTCCGTTTTGGTTGGACGGTGCCGTTCGAATGGTCTCAGAGGCTGATTCCACCATCATCACTGGCACCTGAGAACAGAGAAGAAGAAAGGGGGGTTAAGGGCGGAGGGGCAAAACAACACATAGATTGAACAAAAGTGACCGGGGCAGTTTGAGCAGAAAGCCTGCTCCCATCTGAGCGAACAAACAAGGCAGGAAACTAAAGTAAACACACGCAGAGATAGGGAAGTGAATTGTGTGTGCTTATGTGCGTGAGTTTGTGCACGTGTACTTTTTGAAAAGGGCTTTTGGTCATGAACCAAACACACAAAAACATGCCCAAGTGGCCACAAAGCAACACCTGAAGCAGACACTTTCTTGTCAGCATGTAAATGTGTGTCTAGGAGCGAACGCAAGGATTAGGATAAGACGTGCAGCAAATCTAAACTGACAAGGCTGTTAATACTCTGCTATATAGTTAAATAACACAGAAATGTTTCCAATAATCAGAGGTGGCATGTGTGCACTGTGTGAGAGCCATGAGCAGGTTGGTCTTTGAGAAAGATCTGTTTGATGCACCTTCATAGGGCCTCTCTAATTAGACCGTGTTCCTTTCACAAAACCCGACAAAACGAGCCGTTCCTGGATGTGTTGTTGTTTTTTGAGAAACAACGCCTCGCAAACACACAGGCGCATTTGCCATCGTTAGGAGCCTGAGCGTGGGAGAGAGGAGCCGCCGAGAAACACACATACGCGCGCAGAACACACACAAGGCTGCTAACACAAAACAAAACAAACCTTCACACAAGCACGCAGGCTGTGAACTCCTAATGACAAGCTCAATCTCGTCTTTCCGCCTCATCCAGTTTTAGAAATTAACACACACACACAAGCGCATAGTTTTTAAGGGGAAAGTTCTAACGCTTTTATTTCAGCAACCCAGGGTGGATACACAAAACGCCATCGAGGCATTGTACCCGCCGTCTATGTGTATGTGCGTATGTTTCAGAAGCCTACAACCCATGCCTTCTGGGGAAACAATAAAAGGCATTTCATGAGAGAATCTAACTTTTCTTTTCCTCTGAGGCAATAGCAGGTGGAGCTGTGTGTGTGTGTGTGTGTGCTGTGTATGTGTGTGCATAGGCCTATTTTTTTTTCCTAACAGCAGGTGAAGGTGTGAAAGAGCGCTGGTGGCTCTGTTAATGGAATGCTGCCAGATGCTTGCTGAGGGACAGGGACCTGAGTGTGTGTGTGTGTGTGTGTGTTTGTGTGTGTGTGGGGTCGATACAAGTGTATGCAGGTGTATGGGCTGGTGGTTGTGCTTGTAAAAGGGTCAGTTAAAACAAATCCCCCCAAAAATATATTCTCTCACAAGTGGTTTTCAGTCTCATTTTTTCTGAAAAAACTAAAATGTCTTTGCTGTCATTGTATTTGGACATGTAATGGTAGATGTTTCCAAAGCAGGTTTCTCAACACCCATACAATCTAAAATAAATATAGCTTGAGGGTACAAATATTTTTTGTTCTTCTAAGGTGGAAAGTTTATTCTTGACCTTGGAGACGGTGGGTGCCAAAAAGTGGTGAGATTTGTCAATTGTACAGAAAATTGGTTGAACTAAACCTTTAAAAGTACATTGTGGCTACAGGCAGATTTCCCCAGTTCTCCTTAACAAGCAGCACCATTTGAAAGCCCAACCACAAATCACACTGCGGCATTTTTCCTCCCCATTGACTCTCTCCTGTGTCTCTCCTGGCACCCATCCGCCTGTGAAGTTAAGACTGCAAAGTCGAGCGTTATTGTGACATTTAAAGCTAGTCACTTAATCTCCAACCTCATACTTCTTCCTAACACTTCCTCCTCTCTTCATTCTCCTTCCTTCCATCTCCTCCCGCCTTCGTTCAGACCTCTGCTCGGTCAAACTGCTCCCTGAGGTAATATTATGAAGCAAGCCATAGTGCTGAGTGATCAACAGATCCCGCCGCACACTCCACTGACTTTGCACTGCAGTAGAAACTCCTCGCATCATCACACGTCTCACTAAGCATGAATCACCGGCCTGCTATCTAGCCCACACTGTGCTGCGCTGTGCTGTAATGTACTGTACACCCATCTGCTTCTTACTCTTCCTCATTGACCTTATTAGCAATGAAGGGAAGAGAGATAAAGACGGACAGAGAGATAGAGCTCGCAGGTGGACAAGGACCTAATGGGAAAGTGGGGAGTGTGTGAAGACGTGAGCGCATGCCCTCTTTTTCACACACACAGCCAGTGTGGTATGCTCGTCTAAAGGGTGTGTACTCTGTCATATCCTGTAATGGGTGTATATAAGCTGGTGTAATGGAGGTCGGGAAAAAGGCAGGGGCATAAATCTAGCCTGAAGTCTCTGATTAGGGTTATGATACACACATACAGTGCTTTAAGTTTAAGTGTTTCTGGCAGCGAAGAGGAGCTGCCCGTGCAGAGGCCTGCCTCAACCCGCCACTCACTCTTTCTGTGCCTCTGCCTCGCTCTCTCTACATGCTCAGACCCCCTCCAGCTGAACCCCTGACCTGAGAGTGTGTTGGAAGAGACATTCCCACTACCCTGAGGGGACCGAGCGAGGGAGGGAAGGAGGGGCGCAGATCAGAGAGATAAAGAATGTGTTTGGAGGAGAGGGAAATAAAAGGCCTCCTTTGCCTTTTAATTGGGATGGAGAAGAGAAGAAGGGGAAATGGGACTCAACATGTTTCTGATGACTCTGTGTGTGTTTGTCTTAGAGGCTGACACCTACCTTTGTACTGTAATGGATTAGCTCACAGCCAACGCTAGGTGCATGTGTTTATGTGTATGATTGATGAGTGAAGAGGAGCTGGGATGAATCCTGTTTGAACACGTAAGCTCGTTCAGATGTTTCCCGAAAATTGTGCGCTAATAATAATCAGAACTTAACTCTCCCTCCTGCTCCTTCCCACTGCTCTGGGTGTGTGGAGTTCAAACAGGCAGAGACAAATGCCCAGTGAGCTGGCTCACAGCGGCTGACTCTCAGGCTTTGTTGGAGGGATTGGCTCTGTCAGATTCCTCCTGGTCACAGCTCGTCAGAACCGTAAAGCCGGACCACTTTCACTTTCTGTGAATGTGTGTGTGAGAGAGCGTTGTGTACAGTGTGTATTTATGTGTGCATCTGTGTTTACAGCAGCTTAGTGAGATAATAAGTCTTTATCATGTTATGCCTCATGTGGGAATATTTCCAGCAGTCCCAGAACGCCTGTTCTGTTTCCTCCGCCTTGCATCAGCTCGCAGGAACGCTGCTTATTAGGCAAAGAACTGAGGGAATAAGGGTGGGAGGGAGAGTAAGGGGTGGAGGGAGAAGGAGGAAGGGGGGTAAGGAAAAAGAATTGTCTGTACCAGTATCTACACTCCATCATCTATCTACTTTCATCTGACTCTTGAATTATCTGCATGCTGTCTTCCTCCCTCTGGTTATGCCTGGTAACTAGTGGCAAGTTCAACATTAAAGTTTTCACCCTGAAATAGAATCCACATAGGTTATTTCTATGATCTGTGATAGTTCAATCAATACTTGTGAGCAAGAGAAACACTCTTGCCGGAGACAGAAATCTGAGAATTTGGAGCTGTAACCTGTTTTGTAATCAGGAAAAATAATTTGGAGGAGCCTCTGTTGACAATGAGTGGCTGTGTGGATTCATAAAATATTTGGTTAAGCTGTCATACCCAAAGGTGCTTTATTTCAATACAACTGACATTCACAAATTAATAAATACCCATGAAAAATATGACCCTGGTTGCTGTCATTGTGTCCATAAAATGTCCTATTTACTGTCAGTGGAGCGGCTCCAGGGTTTGTCTCTTAAAAGCTTCACAAAGAATGCGAGCTGTTACATTTCAATGCTTTGACAGAGACATGAACACACAGACAGATATTCATTTAGTAAACACTTCCACACCCATGTACAACCTTTCTCACAATACAAACTGGCAAAGACTGCGCCACTAAATAAACCGTGATACTGCCCTCGAGGGAATCTGCTTCAACCCCAAACCCAAGAACAAACCCAACTATCAGGTCTGGGCTCCTATGTATCCATTAATCACTAGGTTCACACGTGAGAGATACAACATGATACAAAAGGAAATGCTATCGCAAATAAATGATCTTGGCACCCAGTGAGACATTGAGTTGCAAAAAATAAACAAGTCAACACTGAGTAGTGACTATTGTATAGACAAGGTGTTCTTGAACGTTTCAGGACAGAGTTTCCACTCCAGCCCTGCAGCTCCTATATATCCTGCTACTTAAGCACTGTCCTATTTATCTTTCCAAGGAAGCAGATATTCAAATATCTAACTAATGAGGCTACCTTGTGCGTGTTAAGACATGTTGATTTTAAGAACAGCATCACACCTAACGCATTTCAATGAATTATTGACAGACAGGTTATGACTTTAAAAAACAAGTAAATATGCAAATATGCTTCAGTTGTATTGCTGCAATACAGCTGCTGATAAAGGATTTTCCCACTGTTATGGTTCTTACTAAATACGCAATTTCCTATTCAGATACTAGTTCTTACAGAGTCATTTTTATTACTTGAGATAGCAACACTTTAGTTGCTTTAAATTCATTCTAAATACATTTTTGAATAATTGTGTGTTCTTCTCTGAGCCAATTCTTCTCTACACTCCTGTAAAGAATGACAGAAAGAGATGAAGAGAGGATAGGAGGGATATCTGCGTGGCATTTCTGAGCTGACGTGTATTAACTTCAATAAAAGAGAATGAGGTCAGGAGAAAGCTAAAGAAGTAACACACACGTATTCACACACAAGAGAGTGCACACATAAAAACAAACTGCAAATCATTTTTCCATCACCTCCCTGTCCAAGTTTGGTTCTTTCCTCAGCAGCTGGCCTTTGCTACATGCAGGACAGATTTGCAGCAGGATATCAGAGCAGAGCAGCCAGGTTATGCTTCCACACAGAGCTAAAGCTAGCCGCTAACAGCACTGCTCCAGGCTACTCTGGCAGCAGGCCAGCGCTAACAGGTTGGCTAACAGCAAAGGGATAATGCTAGCTGTCTGCGGCTGCCCTGGCCCTGCTCCAGTGCTAACAGGTGAACTCCATTATCCCACAGACAGATAGTCAGTAAGATGTGGGCCAATATCTACTGGCTGGCTCGCTTGCTGGCTGGCTTCAAAGAGCAGCGTCCACCCAGAGAGAGGAGCTAGCAGCACTGGCCTGTAGGCTGACCTCCAGCGTGCTGTGCAGCTGGCTAAGGAAGAAGCCAGTGCTGTTGTTAGGGAGTGGAGAGAAGAAGAGGAGGGGCTCACATTGCAGATGATAAGAAAATCCCTAGCTATATAAACATGGGGAATTCTTCTATACTTCTGTCTGCCATATGGCATTGGGTCCGTCTGAGCATTTAAGTGAGTGTTGGTGAGTGCACGTAGCCTCTGCATGTGTGCTTTTCTGCTGTACAGTATGTAACCTGCCATATATGTTCTTTTCCCCCTTTCTTCTTTGTAGTGTATGTCGGTGTGCGCGTCCATGTGTGAATTGTGTGTCTGCTTGCCCGCCTGCAGTTCTCTGAAGACAAAGTCCCTGTTTACAGAGCCCATAAAGATTAGCCTCCCTCGGTCAGGTGGGTTCTGGAGCCATAGGTAAACACACAGCACATTCCGCACCGATGAGATCGCTTCGTATGTGTGTATGACCGGGGCAAACATACACTCCTGCCTTCACCTCGACCCTTCCTTTAGAGTGCAGTAAGTGATTTACCAGCTTGCAGACTGCTGTCTGTTCGAAATACTGGAGACAGACACAAAGATACACACACATACGATCATACAGCACACACAAATATTTGTAGAAGGAGCGGACTTCATGCACACCTCATTTATCTGAGCCTAAAATCACGGGTTGTACATTCCTAAAGAGGAAAAGCTTGCGCTTGTGCGTGTTCCCGTGTGTCCATTGGATATCATCCTGTGATCATGAGGATGAAAAATCCCCCTTTTCCCCTTCATCTCTCCCCTCTGTCCGGAGAGGTAATGGAGGCTGAGGTCAGGTTATGACAGTCCACACGGCTAATACTCAGATTGTATTTAACACGGTGGAACAGAGGTGAATAGGGGTGGGGGGGGGGTTAGGGCAGGAAGGAGAAGAGCTTGGAAAAAGAGCGACGTGCCTTTATTTGGATCTGTAACCAGCTAGAGCGCCGCGGAGCAATTAGCAGCTCTGTCCTACGAGAGCTCTTTATTAGAATGACCTTCACTGTGAGGGGGGGGAGGGAGGGAGGGAGGGGAGAGAGAGAGAGAGAGAGAGAGAGAGAGAAAGGGAGAAGAAGAGACATTTTGAGAGACACAGATGAAAAGGTGTCAGTATGGGAAATTGACAAATGACACGAAGGTGAAATAGTAAACTATGATTTAAGTACATTGAGATTTAATTTTCGTATTTGCGTGTCTTGAGAAAGGTGTGTGCTGAATTTGATCTGTTTGACCCTCGGTCCACCATGTACCAAAGAACAGGTTGACATGAGTGACAAGAATTCATAAACGCACAGGCAGAAAACACGATTATATTTTTGCCTTCTCTAGTCTGATAGAATTAATGAATGTGTGACCTGTCAATAATACATGAATGTTCAGCCTATATAAAAGTGGACTAACCTTCAGTTCATATAAAAATAACTTACTATTCAAACAAGTAATTGCTCCATTCCAGACACTGATATTCTCCACCTTCAGCATATAAATTACTAACTTACTAACTTTAATTAAAAGGGATAATTTTTTTATTGTGTGGTGTGAAAAGACAACATTTTGAAAGAGGGAAGTATATTTTCTGAAGAGGTTACTTGATGTATTTGCCTGTAGGTGAGACAAAATTACATGTATGATCAAATTTTGCATTAAATGGAAGATAAAGCGAATAGATTTAATATTACCTGAAAATGAGCCACAGCGCCTTAAAATAATAAAGGGTTACAATGGATTAAAATAAAATGTGGTGTATAAAATATAAATAAATAAATATCAAAGTGGACATATAATTTTATACATCGGCTTTCAAGTCGGGCACTTTGCATTTCCTAGTTAATTAATAGATTGGATCAGAGCGAGTTTAATCAAATATAATTGAATAAGTCCACAGTAAAAACAGTCCAGACTTTAAAGGAGACATGCAGAGAAAATGATAGCATGTCCACTTTTCAAATTAATTGAATTTTAGTACTTTTGAACTTGGTCCAAGCTGTTACAGAGGTAATTAATTCACATCCTATCCAAAAGTGCTAAAACAAGATGATATCCCTGAGCATTCAGTATGGGTCCGCACAGACACACACACACATTTTCTTTCAAAAAAGCTAAATAAAAATCAACAGTTGCACACCAATGACAGTATATAATGTATTCCATGCAATTGTTAGTTTTCTGTTCTTCTTGCTCTTTTCTCCCTACTTATGTCTTACAGGCCAAAACTAAAATATTAATAACTTCTCAGGCGGTTCTCATTGTATTAAAAAATGTCTCCTTTATAATTTATCAGAGAAAGAAAAATCTTTGTTATAGTGACAAGCAGGCTAATTAATAGAAGTAGAAGGAACATTGAGAGAAGTCATACTAATTTGGAACATGCTAATATTAATAGAATAATTTATGGCGCAGTATAAATAAATTAATAGAGTATTTCGTTTGAAAAAGGGATGCCTTCATTTCAATTTAGGAGAAAAGAGCAAAAAGAAGTCTGCCTCTTGGACAAGGACATTAATAACAGTGCTCTATCACTAAAAAGATAAACTAAACATGCACTGTTCACTTTTAGAACGCATCAATATTTAAGCCAGCTAATGAAAACTGGGTGAGCAACACTTGTATTCCCAGCCTTGTTTTTTTTCATTTGCTGTTTAAGGACTTTTTGACTGGTAAATTTGTGCAGAATCTACGAAAGGCAGAATTTGATTTTTTTCTTCTTTAAATGAGATGAATCTTACTCTTCCCATTGGCTTCATGTAAACTAACAGCTGTGTGCCAGGCAGAGGGGGAGAGAGAGAGTAACAAAGACCGAGAGAGAGAGAAGTGGACTGGGTCATTACCATCCTTATTACTCCTCATTAAAATACACCCATCACAAAGACATTCTGCTGTGTGTGTGTGAGTGTGTGCCGCTTCACGCATAAGCATGTGACCGAGCGAGTGCGTGTGCGCGCATTTCTGCTGTTCCTCATGTGCACATGAGCGTCCTTATGCAAAAGTGACAAAAAAAGAACAATATAATTGGAGAAATGTACGCAGTAATAATAGGTATTCAGAAAATGATAATTCATATTAAACAGGGTGCACAAAGTCAGCCTCATTTGCATGTTTTAGATTATATGCATTTCAAAAGTAATTTCCGCAGGGCATATGAATGACATTAATTCCCGGGCGGGTTCTGCTATAGACCTCAAACTATCAAACACTCAAACATTTAACAGATGAAAAAAAGAGGGAGCTGGTGCCTTGGCAAGGGGAGATTTCAAGGTTAAAGTATTTGAATGTGAATTTTTAAACTTCTGTCTTGGTTTGTTTAAAGTTGCTCCACAGCCAGACTAAGAGTTCCATTAATTTGGAGATTCAGCGAACCGCAGATGTTTTTTTTTCTTACTCAGCTGTATGTGTTCATATGTGTGTGTGTGTGTGTGTGTGTGAAAAAGTGTGTGTGTTTTCCTGTACCAGTCCGAGAAAGACATCTCTCCTCCTAATCCTGCACCATTTCCTCAGCAATAAGCCTGAATTGGTCTGACTCACTTTCTGAGTCATGTGCTTGTGTCACTCCAGAACCAGACTAGCACAATCTAACAGAGAGAAAGAGAAGAAAGGGCTCCAATAGCCCACATTAACTGATCCTGAGTGATGGAGGGGAAAAGAAGAGTGTTGAAAATGATGAGAAAAAGGATGTGCCGATGAGGGGGGAACAGGGACAATGGCGAGAGGGAGACAGAGGGTTCCCTCTCCTCTTGTGTTCATGCCGAGAGGAAGACCCCGGGGCAGGAAACAGGCTGGATGAATGTGTGATTCCAGTGGAAAACTCTGGATGCCATGGACAACATTCTTCTCTTATTAGGGAATCTGGTCTGCAGCCACAATATAGCGCCTGACTCATTACTGCGTATGTGTGTGTCTGTCAGACACATTTAACACACACACACACACACACACCATCAAGATGTTCCCCACCTGTTATTCTTGCTGAGTTTTGGCCAACGCACAAAGTCACAGCAACATTAGAGGAGAGGGGGGAAAGTAGTGAGAATAAAGAGCATAGGAGGAGGAAACTAAAGCGCTCAGCATGTCTGTGTCTTGTTTGTGGTTTGTCTTCATCTGTAAACAGAGCTGCTGCTGGGAGTATGTTAGCATGTCATTATCTCATTAAGAATTGATGGCTTCTGCACAGTTCAAACTGCACTGTTTTGTTTGTGAGCGTTCAACAACCAATGTTGTACAAACACAATAACCACAAAACACACATCTCCGACAGTGCGGCCAGCGTTCAAAGACGCGAGGAGCTGTTAGGACACAAACACACACTTATCTAACAGAAAAACACAGATTTAAGATGATACACTGATGGACAAAAGTGGCACTTCCCCCTCTCCATCAGTGCCTCCCTATGCTGTTGCTGAGTCCCCTTGCCACCTATTTTTGTTGCTGATGCTTAAGCACTCTCAGTGAAGCATTTTGTGTAAGCAGACTTCAGAGAGCGAGCAGGGGGAGTGAGGAGGGTGGGAGAGCATATCTAGGGGCAATAAAAGTGCCTAATTGGGGCCTGGGAAACATGTTTGTTTTCTCGCTTGTTCCTTTTTCCCCCTTTCATTATTTTTCCCAGCCAGTCACAGCAGATCTGTTCATCTGAGAAGACGAGTGGAGAAAGCAAAGAGGATTAGATCCTGTAAGACACAAATCGTTGCACGTATAGATGTGCAACAGCGCTCACGCGGACATATGCACAGATGGACTTAACATACCATAAGGCAGCCGTGGGGTGTGTGTATTGAACAAGATCTGTCTGTCTTAACCAAGTGACCAACAGGGTGCACCGGGCCTCCACTGGTCCACTCTGCCTTATCAATACACTGCTGCTCGGCCTATTCAGAAGCAAAGAGCTTCCTATTTCTGCATCTCAACACTGGATCAATGTTATGAGCAATGCAGACAAACTGCTGCTAAACAGACTGGCCCCTGCCTCGCAGGGCCGTCACCATACGGGCTCCCCTAGGCTTGGATCGTTCCGCTAATGGAGGTCTCCGCTGGGGCCTCCAAGGGCCCCTAACCACCAAACATGCCCCCAAGGATTCAACCCCCCTGCCCTCCTCTTTCTGTCTGTCTGTCATACCACCATCCCTCAATCGTTTCTCCATCCACGTGGTTGTTTTGACCTCCGCCTCTTTAATCAGGAGTGCTAACTTGTACTCATGTGGGCATGTTCACAACACCCATACTAATATGGAGTATATATGTTTGCCAACTGTAAAAAGTCCAGCTTGACTGTTTCAGGTAGTGGAAAAGGGAGAAGAAAAAAATTCCCTCCTCTCACCCTCCCCCTAAACGTTGCTGGGATCCCTCACCACATGACTCCTGACTAGTCATTCTCCTCGCCCCTGCATTTGTCTTCTTTAATAACAGTGAAAATATCAGAGATGAAAAAAAAGCAGTGGAAAAAACCTGCATATTTGTCATTTCCGATTGTTTACCTTTTTCACGGCAAATTGATTTTTACATCTCCTGTTACTGGAAGCTCTCTGGACTCGACTGCCAGGGCTGTCTGGCTCTGGCCTCGGCTGCCAAACCTCGACTCTGGGCTTTATGACCTGGCTCTGGGGAGGACTTTTAAGGCTTTCAACTCACAAGTAATTTCAATGATACAATACTGCTTTTGTCCTAACTACCTTTGTTGTTTTCTTTCTCTCCCTGCTGCCTCTGACTCTCTTTCTTTTCCCTTCTTTTCATCTATCATTCCCAAATCCTTCTTCAGTGGCTGGGATTGTGAGTCAAAAGACTCGGGCCCTCTTCTTGTCCGTACCTGTTTGTTTGCAGAAAAGGTGGACTTGTTGCATCATGATGGGTTGACTTTTCAAACAGAGAAGACGAGCTACAGGACACACGCACTAAAACCCTCAAGCTGACATTAAGGCTTGCCGTGCTGCGAGCAGGGTTGAAGTAGGCTAGAGTTTCACTGTGGTGGCTGGGCGGTGCGCTGTGGTTCGGATCTTCCTGGGTTCTGGTAGGACTGAGGTTTGCCTGCAGGGACCTCCAGTGAGCCAGGCAGCAGGCCTGAGCTAAACTGAGGCCAGAGCCTGGAATAGTCCTCTGGCCTAATGGTGTGTTTGTAAGGGCGAACCCAAACAAACAACCTGCAGTTTGAATTGAAGGACTGAGTCTCTAAGTCCAGATGCTCTATGTCGAACCCGAGAAACGCACACAAACACGCACAAACACATGGCATGTATGTATACAGAGGAGAACGGGCTGAAATAGACTTGTGGGAAAAGAAGTGGACCACGTACCTCCAGACTTAAGTTATAGCATCAGCCCTAGCACTGGACTTCTGCCTTGCACAAAGTCTCAGTGTGTTTTGTGTGTTTTGTGTTTTTTGTGTGCGCATATGGATACTAACTGAGGTTGTGCGATTTTTCTCCATATTCACACTAATGAGAGAAAATGGCCAGAAAAGCTCTTCTGTAATTACTCCCCAAGGAGCTGGGTTTAAGCATGGCCACAGTGCATAAACAAATACACGTTCACACACACACACACACACACAAATACAGTATGCTGATACAACTAAAACAGCGTGAGCCTGAAATTTAAACTGTTCACCTGTTGAAAAGTGTGTGTGTCTGTGTGTGTGTGTAGGGGAGTATGTGTGAAAATGAAATGGAGAATAATATCAGTAATAATATCATTATAAGAGGTAGGGAACACACCTGCTAATTAGAATCCTAGAAGGTATTGTGTGAGTATGTATGAAAGGGCATTTCGTAAACAAACATTAACACCATTCACCTCACAATTAGACCCTTCTCAACTTCGCCTACACAGAGCGGTTGAACTCAGTCCAATCTCTTGAAATGACAAATCCTAATGGAGCTTTGCTGTAAAAGCGCTAGTCTTGCTTTATGTGAATGTGTGTGTCCATCGGAGCGAGAGGGAAGGGAAGGAAACAGAAGGAGAGATAATGGGGCGTACATAAGGTCAATGTTTTTTATGAAATCACGGTCTTTGTCATACTGCATCAGTTCTGACTTTTCCAAATGTAATAGCGCCTTTGATTCAGCCAATGTAAGCCTGCAGCAGCTTTTAACGGCTACAATAGTCTTATTCAGCACACACACTACACACACACACTCTTTCTGAAAACCTGCACACACTCAGACAAAGAAGCAGATATATACGACAAAATCAGGCAATCATTTTGTCTGTCTGTAATTGAATAGTTAGGAAAGGAGTCTTTGACACACACACACACGCAAACACACACACACACACACACATACAGACACGTACACACACACTCTCCCTGCCCAGTGTTTGTGGTGGCGGAGCACAGCTGGTAACATCTGGATGTATTTTAGAAGTGTTTACATTTCGAAAATGCTGAAAAACTACACAGAAAGAGAACATTGCAGGTGCCAGAAGAGTAATAAAGAAAGGAGTAAGTCCCAAAAGAAGATTCTTTAAAATCTATCACAGCAGGGTTTGTTCACTTACAGACACACACACACACACACACACACACACACACACACACACACACACACACACACACACACACACACACACACACACACACACACACACACACACACACACACACACACACACACACACACACACACACACACACACACACACACACACACACACACACGATTGGCCAAATGCAGTTATTGCCATAATCCTGGTCCAACAATAACTGACATCTGGTGCGCTAATTGGCAGACTACAGCTTTTCTGTCTGAGTTTTGTCCCATCAAGCTTCCCTTACCGTAGCTGCTCGAATAAAACAGAGACTTTGCGCCTCAGCTTCACTCTGCACGCTGTCTTTACATTTAACCAGCTGACAACCACTCTTACGCACTCCTTACCACAAACAACACAGACATTTCTGCGGAGCACTAACACACACACATACATTTGCGCAGATGCCTGACTACAGACACACACACATACACTAAACAGCTGCATTTCCATTTTACTTCCCCTAAATGAGGAAAACACAAAATAACAGTTGGACTACATTCGGCCTAATCAAAGCTGACATCCAGTACATCCCAGTGAGATGACGTAAACACTGAGGAGACACGCACACACACACACACACACACACACACACACACACACACACACACACACACACACACACACACACACACACACACACACACACACACACACACACACACACACACACACACACACACACACACACACACACACACACAAACAGAGTCTTTGGGATGTAATTTCAGTGATTGGGTGTAATTTACCAGTGTAAGTTGAAACCAGACAGGGCAACTCGAGTGATCCCTGCTAGATCAAAAACAAACCATTCACATTGGGGTGGGGGGCTATACACACACACACACACACACACACACACACACACACCACCCCCACACACACACACACACACACACACACACACACAAGTGCAGGCCTATAAGCTATGCTCTAAACTAACAAACTCACAGTCTACTTTTAAACCAAGAAAAACACTGAGTTGCCAGAGGTGTTACAAAATGGCGATGAACTTGAATTTACAAGAAATTAGTATTTGAATATTGTCCCACGCAAAAGTGTCCTTTGGGATCACTGTAATCCGCTCAGGTATGCCACTTTCCCATGGTCCAACCTAACCTCAGCACACACACAGACACACACACACAGGGGAGATTATTAAAGCGACCTCGTGGCACATGGAGGTTCCTGATGGATTTAACATCAGGAATGATTGTTAACTTTTAGGACAAAAATACTTGGAGTGACTCCTGAGAAAAACAGAGCTCTTAGCCAGACAAATGGATCACATGACAACTGGGCCGCAGCAGCAGGGACCCCTGGGAAAACGGCACAGTGCCATCTCTCAGATCTAAGACTCAGAAGCCAAGCCGTAATGACGTTGTGCATCATATTTAGCTATGAATGTACCATTCACGTGGACCGGTTGAAGTGGTTTTTTGCCGTGAATATGTGCATCACATTCAAGTGGTTGAAAAAAAAAAAAAAAAAGATAATCACCATGAAATAAATTAAACCTATTAAGAGGAACATATGCTCAAGGTGACAGAAGAAATTAATTTGGCTCAACTATTGAGACCCATACCTCCACCCCACT
The DNA here is from genome assembly GCA_031216635.1 of Dissostichus eleginoides. Lineage (NCBI taxonomy): Eukaryota > Metazoa > Chordata > Actinopteri > Perciformes > Nototheniidae > Dissostichus > Dissostichus eleginoides. Next base: position 16,729,881 of record CM062265.1, read on the forward strand.
ATAGGATTTCTACCAAACTAATTATCACGCTCCACTTTCAGAAATAATAAGGAAAGTACTTAATAGGTTAGGATTCACCCCTGCATTCATATGTCCATTTAACATTGCTGCTTTCATGCCCACACACTCTTGCCTTAATGCAATTTCACATCCGTGATTTAAAATGGGAGAAGGAATTATATTTCAAGTGGTGTCAGGATTAGAATATACAAGCAGTGATATTAAAATACTGTAAGGTCTTGTGTGTGTGCGCTGAGAGGCTGTAGCGGAGGTAAAGATGTTAAATAATGTTTTTGTCACAGTTTAGGACGGCGGAGGAATTACAATGTAACCACAGATCTCTGATTAGTCTTCTCTCACTGTATATTAATTTAGTTCCCTCTCTGCTTTATGCTGTTTTTAATTTTTAAACAGAGCACAGATAGGGAAAGACCCCCAAGTGTGTGCTCCTACGCCAGCAACTGAAGTCTGTTTATACAGCCAGCCATTCGTTCCAATTATAACAACATTCAAATGCAACTATTGTTTCATTTCAAACATTCTTTAAAATTAAAATCTCTTTTTGTGTTGTTATCCCCCTACTTACGCACGACTGAATTAGCATTTGTAGCCCCGCAGGCCACGGAGAAAGTGCGAAGTCAAAATGCAGGTTAGGCCCGTTTTGTTCGTTATTACCAGTGTTAAGCATAAAATACATGAATAAAAAGATCAAGTAAGCCCTTAAGATGAGTTTTATCAAATTTATGTTTTTCATTACTTATTTTTCAAAGAATATAAATGCAATGAAACATTAATCATGCATTCGTGAGGATCTTTCTGTGAACCGAAGCTTTTTTTGTGCAAAAAAATAACCTGCATGTTCTTTGCTTATTTCTCTCTGTGTGATATATTGCTGATTTCTGTGTCTCTGTATTGTTGTGCCCAGTGAGAGGTAAAGTAAAGGAGTCAATATCCTGATGAAGTCTGAGAGCATTACTCAGTATAGCTCACACAATGACGTAAAATCCACACATCTTCTGTCCACAAATGCATCAGCTGATCTACTGACAGAAACCTCAACATTAAAATAAATAATGATTAAAAACATGGGCCGACTGTGAAGGAGAGGTCTATTAAGTGCTGCGGTTTTCTATTAAACTCTAGTGGAGGCGGGGGAGAAAAAGGGGAAGAGGAGTTCACATTATCTGAGAGAATTCCAATTAACACTCTCCCCCTCAGTAATTAGCTACTAAAATAGCTAGCGAACAAACCTAAAATCCCAACCCTGACGCCACCGCGTTGCCTAATTAATTCTCAAATCAGGAGTCGATCTGATGCAGAAACGAACCTGATAGTGTGGACGACAGACAGACAGGTCAGAATAAACCATGAGGAAGGACGAGTGTTTCAGTGTGAATTAAAAACAAAGAAAATGTGTGTCTTTATTTCAGAGAAGAGAATATAAAGAAGAATTACTGTAACAGAAAAATGTAGCTTTTGAAAAAAATAGATAAAAACAAAAGAAGGAGCCAAGTGAGCAATCTAGCCTGAAGAAAATGAGGGAGGGACGTAGCCAGAAAAGCAGATATCTTTTAGCCGTCTGCTGCTCATTTGCTCCTTCACTGGTCAGTTCTTCCACTGTTTAATGCAAACAGATGAGGCCTTTTCTCGCTCTTTTTCCAAATCCTTTCTTTTTAACGGTGGCTTCTTGGCCTCTGCAGTAACGTCAGCAAAGCGTCTATTAAAACAGCATGTGTCTCAGCCTGCACACACATAGAAAAACACATAGCCTCTGCACTTGGATTTTTTTGGTGAACTTTTAACCTCTTTCGGAGAAGTGACATCTGGGGCATGGCGGGGGTTAAGGTGTGCTGAAAGTTTGAACCGTATGCACACATCGGTGTAGATAAAACGTATGCAATCAGAGGACGGTATCATTAAGTCATCTATATGCGGCTCCTATCAGTGACCAGTGCTGATGGATAAAGAGAGGCAGATAAACTCAATCAGACAACAACCCACCTGGACACAAGGTGGGCTGTAAGATCCCACCTAATAATGCCAGCCTTATTCATCTGCTTTTAATATGCACACCGCGGCCTGTTTCAATTAAACCGCTAACACACACATATGCTCACACACGGCATATGGACAATGCAGTCGCTCTAGCAATAGCTTTTAATATATTGAGATATCCATCAGGTAGATTTTACACAGATTTTCACAGCCCACACACCAACACATGTAAACTAAATCACACAGAGACACATTATAAAAAAACACAGGCTGTCACATGCTGATCTGTATCTGGACAAGTCAAACTGTGATAAAGTCACTCTTCAACTACAGCAATCGATGGAAGTAATTTATTTACCTCACCAGGCAATTTCTGCTCTGTCTTCAGAGAGGAGGGAAGAAGAGAGAGAGAGAGACAGAGGGAGATTTGGCAAGCATGTGTGAGTGGTGTGTAAATTAATCTAGCAGCAGTGAGATCCAGAGCCATGTATAAGTCCATAAAACAAGAGGAGGTTAAAGAAGCTCACATCACACACACACACACACACATCAGGCAAAGGTCCAACACCAAAACCACTTCTTCCAGAGAGAGAAGGGACGTGAAACGTCATCTAGGTTCCATTAATGTGATGTGCTATCCCCGGATGCCACTAAAAAGAGGGACAAAATAACACTTAAGAGTCCTTTCTTCTTTTTCTTTCTTTCTTTCTCTCTCTCCATTCAAAAGCAACACACAGAGAAGAGAGGCCTGTCCACAGCCCTTAACTTTAACTCAATGAAATAAAAGGCACTTAACTAAGCCTCAATGATCGATACAAACGCCGCTGCTGGCTAATGCTCACACACACATACACACATGCAGACACACACTTATCCCACCTCCTCAGATGCTCATGCATATGCATGTCCATTGTGATTTATGCATCCTGGCGGGGGTGTGAGCCTATCTGAGCGCAAGGCCAACACACAGGTCAGCTCATTTGTAAATCAGTTGCCTTTTTATGGATGTGTACGTGTCAGTGTTTGTGTGTGTATGTGCATTTGTGGGGCTGTTTGTGCCTATAAATCTGTGTGTATGTGCTTATGGGTAGAGGTCAGTGTTGGAAACAGGCTCATAATCACTGTAGCACCTTCATTCATTATATTTATTGAATTCTTTCCAGATTCTGCTCTTGGTGGGTGTAAATCACACAGGTTTTGTACTAGTCATGGGACACCGTCCATTCAATGTGTGTGTGTGTGTGTGTGTGTGTGTGTGTGTGTGTGTGTGTGTGTGTCGCTGAGTGTTAACTCCTTCTGCCAACCGGCGCTTTGACCCCGCTCTTTGCAGCAGGAAGTCACCCAACTTTCTGACCTCTCTTATTATGGGAAGGTTAGGGAAAAGCCTTTAGAAAACCGCCTTCCCATCAGAGTAGCAGTCAGTTAATGGGGTCCCCATGGTCTCTTCTGTCCTTTGCACTGGATTATGGGTAAAAATGAAGAGAAGATCTACACCCAAAGAGGTGTTGGAGGTTAGCAGACGTTAATTTGTGGCATAATCTGAGAATTTAGCCTTCTTTGCACACAAAGTGAAGAACACAGTGTGTGCTTTCTTTTGTGGAAATTTGGTGGTGTTGCTCCACCCTCCTCCAACCTCCTCTGAACAACAGATTTGGGCTAATAGGGCAGCTGCTTGTCCCCCCTCCCCTAAAGCCCCGCTATGCTGCTCCCCCTGCAACCCTTCCACCCCATCTCCTTTCCAAAAAAAAAGCCCAGGAGGAAGCCTGTTGTTTTCAACTTGTTTTTGACACGGCTGCGAATGGAAAAGTTCCCACTGTTGGAAAGCTCATCCCAGAAAAAAAAAAAGATTTAATTTGTCCACCATTTTGTGTTGATTGGGGTATTTTTCCTGATTATTTCAAAGACAGCAACAGGAAAACAACACATTTTGCCATGAGGTGAATGTTTATCCATCCTTGAATATCTATAACTGTCTGTTTTTCCTTTTTCTGTTTTGTTGTCAACACAGGCAACCGTATCCCAGAAATAAACCCTGCATAAGACCGGCCAGCAACCACGATTTTGTAACGTCATCACTTACAGTTTATATGCTTCAAAAATGCAAAAAATAATAATTTGGAAGCATGCGCCTGGATATACAAAAAAAGGGAAATATGAAAATATTGCAAGCTATTGCACCACATAAAATAATACCAGGGGAAACACTGGGGAGATAAAACCCCTCCAACACATACAATCGATCCTTTAAGACGTGTGTATGAAAGCTCATAGCCATGTTTCAATGGATTTAAAACTACTGTGAGTGTGCGCCCAATCACATGAGACAGCAGGGTCTGACCTGTGTGTGTGTTCATTTGCGTTTGTTTGTGTGTAAGTGCCTGTTTGTGTGTATGTGAGGGGGTGCCCATGTGTGTAACTGGAGCCAAACTGTAAGCCATATGCCATTCTCCCTCTGGTGCCCCCCTTGAACCAAACACACGACACACACACACACACACACACACACACACTCTCACACACCCACACACACAAACACGATGCAGGACACACACGACACAAACATACACATATACACACACACGCAGGCTTCCCTGTAAAAAAAAAAAAAAAAGTCCCTCCACTTCATTAGGAAAGTAAACACAAGTGCTGTCTGAAGTGGCTAATTAGAGACTAATTACTCCCTGCTCATTACTAATGCAAATTAGATTACGCTGCTTAACTTCCTCGTGTCCACAACGCTGCTGTTAATTGAGGCCTTTTGAAATTAAATTACCCGCTAATTAGCATATCAAAACCATTAATTCAGAGCAAGGAGGGGGAAAAAAACAACAACAAATGCCAAGTTTTGCTAATGCGTTTTGCTAATTGAATATGTATGCTCAATACGGGGGCTTTGTGCCAGGAATACCTATTCAGCTGATCAGCGTAAGCAGCCAGACAGAAACAACCATGCATCATAAGAGCAGCATATAATTAAAGGAACCATTCCATCTCTCCAAACGCTTTGTCAATATTTCCCTGTGAACGTACGACTCCACTGATGTTCAGCGCGCAGGGAGTGAGGGATAGAGCCGAGACTCGCAGAGAAAGGAGTGTGAGAGGGGTTGGATATTCATCTCATGAGAGGCAAAAGAGCCACCGTATGTGAATGTGGAGTGTGTGTGTGTTGCGCTGGTATGTGAGCGGGGTTAGCGTTTGTCCAGGCTGTAAGGCCTGTTTGAAGTAAGGAACCCGGTCTCTCTGCTGCTCTCCTAAAGCCCCAAACCCCCCGCTAGCTCTTTCTGTGCTCCCCCCCCCCACCTCTCTTCAACTGGCCCCTCTTCACCTCCACTACAATACCTGTCCAATTAGGGAAACACACACGCACATACGTCCACACATATATCCACATTTTATGGCCGCTAGCAGGTGAACTGCCCAATCGCTCTTTCAATCAAAGCTGAATCTGTTTTTTTCCTCTTTCTCTCTTCCAGCTGAATAGATGATTTGAAACTTTGTGGATTAGAAACGGTGAGCATATTCATGGCCGGGCCCATACCTGCTTATGAATAAGAGAGGAGGCACACAGAGGAGCCAGGAGCTATTAGCTACTTTAATCTGCTGACGAAATAAAAGAATCATCCATCTAAAGATCCATCTCAGCTTTGCATGTAAAACCAGCAGAAATAATGTCTTTCTGAACAACTCCCCTTCCCCTTTTCCTAAATATCTATCCAATCACGGTGCGTGAAAAGCCCCATTCAGGTTGGCCCTTATAAAAGTTTCATCTTATTACACTTTCCAACTTCTCATTTCATTATCCCTATAATGGCAGATGAAAAAACGAATGGTAAAATTGAGAGGTAGCCATACAAAAAAATTAAATAACCATGATAATTAGATGTAAAGATATTATAATTCCTTTAACAGGATGCATAGAAACTGCTGCTCGACAATATTTGCCCTAATTGCTAGAATTATCATATTAACCAGTTACCATTTGAGTAAGTTGATTAAAAAATTGATTATTCGTCTATTTCTTTTAGGAGTTTCTTAATCAAAATCTTACATCCTTGAAAAATTAATTTGAAGCCGTTTCTTATCAGTTAATTAAATCGGGTTGGAAGTCATTTTTTCTGCGCGGCATGATTAGAACGGTTCTGTTCTCTTCTGTTCAGACACCATGACGTTAGAGGAGGAACTTTTCACCGTCTCATCAAACATTCACAACCACAAGAATAGGACTTCTTTGAAGGGCCCGTCGCCTTTTTTTCTTCCAAACCTCTGCCTTTCTGATAAATTGTGCTATACCCAATAGATCTTTCTTTCTCGTTAACACGTTCTCATTAACGGACAGAGAAAGCGAAGGGAGAGGGAAGGGGAAGAGCAAAGGAGGGAGGTGAGGAGAGGCAGGGGGAGAGAGGGACGGGGGCAAGAGGTGGAAAAAACAGTAAAGGAAAAAAACTGAATCAATGGCAGGGAATAAGTCAAAAGAAAGAAATGAATACACTGGCAAATGTTAGTACAATGAAAAAAATTAAATATAAAAGACAACGTAGGCACACACATACAACGTTGCCTGGGTGACAGCCTTGGGGTGGTCTGAGCTGAGACTAAACAACTAAGCCGGGAGCTAAAACAAGACGTGCTGACACTAATACAGGAACAAAATATCTGACCAAAAAACGGTTCTGTTGCAGTCATTTCATTTTGGATATTTTGTAAAACTAAAATGTTAAAATATCATGTTGCAGGTTGTGATGGAAATTGATTTGTCTACTGCATATATAATAGATTTGACTTTGTTCTGTATCAATTTAAATTCACAGCTTTAAAACCCACACATCAGAGGGTGACTTCACCTCAGAAAACTAGTTTTCTATTTCTGGAAGAAGACTAATTATAAAGCTCTGCCCCTGGGAGAGAAAAGCCCCTCTTGAAGGAGAGAGGGAGGCAGAGAGTCCATTCAGCTCTGGCATCAGTGGAATATAAGTTTGTCTCTCTCTACTTCAGCGAGCAGCAGAGCAGAACCGAACAGATACAGCGCGCTCTACTCATCTGTCCATCCCCGACTCCTCGGGGAGGTATGGGAGGGATGGAGAGGGAGGGGGGGTTCAAAGGGAGAATCAGTGAGGATACAGAGCAGTGTGGTGAGTCCCTCTGATTGGATAATGAATTGAATGATTATTAGAGCCCAGCTCGTAAAGTTACGCAGAAATCTCAGCTCGTCATCAGCCAATCAACACACTCCCTCATCAACCAATCAAACCCCCACCCCCAGGGTAGCAAATGGGAGTGGGGGGGCTTTTCTATTTGCTCTTCCATCTGCCTCTCTCTCCCCATATTTTTCTCTCTCTTACGACACGTCATCCCGTCTTTAGTGAAGCTGCCCTCATCTTTCTCCGTGGGAGACAGAGAATTCTCAAAGCCACAATTACCGCACAGAACTATCAATTTCCCCTTCAATTAACCCTGTGGGAAGAGAGGGGACGAGGGAGAGGACGGGGAGAGCGGAGAAGGGGATGAGAGATTCAAATTTGGAATGAAGAGAGCCACCTCGGCCCGCTCCTCCTGCCCCCCACGTCATCCCCCCAGGGTGCAGTCATGTGTTTGGGCTAAGGAAGGAGAGAATTACACCTCCTCGGGATGAACTTGACCCCTCAACCGGAGGTCAAACAAGTTACTATACAGCACAGGCCCCCTATCCTCATTACCAGCAACTAGCCCCGCCACTGTTCCCTAATGCAGACTGTATGTTAATAACCGGCGCTCAAACCGCAGCGCAGAGCTGTTGAAAGCTAAAAGAGAGATAGACAGGGAGGTAGAATGGAGGGAAAGAAAGGGGAGAGAAAAAGGGGGAAGGGAAGAGGGGGAGGGATAAGGAGGGGGCGTGAGGCAGGAGTTGTGTTTCTTAGATCAGCGACTAAGGGCCTGCGCGCCGTAACAACGGACAACTGTGACGGCATGCCGGCTCTCTGAGCTCTGCTCCCTTCTCCTCCTCTTCTTTGGTTTCCAACTTCCCTTCCCCACCTCCTCCCCCTCCACCCACTCTGTGAGTGGACCCCTGGGGGAGCCGCTCCAAACCAAACCCAGCCTTCAGCAAAGTTTTGCAGGCAAACTTTTCACAAAGCCCCCCGAAGCCGTACGCCCGCCTGACACCATGAAGTATGCCAGGGTTTCATTGCCACTCACCCTCCCTCCTGTCCTCTTTTTTGTACTTTAGTCCTTCGGTCCTCCCTCGTTTATGCTGACTACTTTCCGAGGCTAATGCACTGTTCCTGACTGACCTTTAGACAATGGAAACCTGCAGCAGCAGAAGTTGCCGATTAGGGCTACAGTTTGCGTACGGCAGCGCTGACCTTAACTGTGAAAATGGGCATTGTGGTGTCTGCTAATCCAACAACCTAATGGCTGCCTTTTGATAACAAATGCCCACAGTGCTTGAATAACATATTCTTGTGGTTTCTCCATTACTTTCTGATTGTTATTCAAATGTTAAACTACTTAAAAATAGCAGAAATCTGGATTTTTGTTTGTCTTAGCATGATGTGTTTATCAGCGAATCTGGCAAATAACTTTTTTGCACAGTATTTTGTGCAGGGACAAGTAGGCACTTACAAAAAAACTGCTTTTAAATATCACAAAATGTACTAAATAAACATTTATCATACTGAATATATTTATTTGAATGAGTAAAAGCACTTCTAAGTTTTACAAATCGGAATAATTAGGAATAGTTCAATGTGTCTCTTTTGAGAAATTGCTTACAAAATACTTTAATAAAATAAAAAGTATTTTTTTAAATAGATTTAAAGATAGAGATTATTTCTTTTAAATGTATTTGTGAATCTTTCAATAATGTATATTTAGTCAAGCATTTGTGGTCACACGTGACTAAAAGAAAAACAGTTCCTCAGAGAGAGCTTCTCATGACCTTGCATTGAGTTTTGTCGTTTCGGTCATAAAGAATAAATGATCCTATTGAAATGGGGACTGAGGAGAGGTAGCAAATGTTGGAGGTAAACTGTGATGACAGCTAGGATGTAATGAAGAGGCTGAGGGAACACAGAGCCTTGATAATTAGAGACAACGGGCATGACAGGGAGAGGAGGAGAGAGGGAAGAAGAGATGGAGGGGAGAAAGTGCACCAGAGAGAGGAGGAGAAAAGAGAGACAGCGAGTGTTGAGTCCTTCACACTGAGCGACTATCGGGGCTCCGACAGGGAAAAGAACACTTTCCTATCAACCACGGACCAGAAATAAAGGCAGCCCTCGCAACTGCAGGCATGCTGCTGTGTGTGTGTGTGTGTGTGTGTGTTTTGTGTGTGTGTGTGTGTTTGTGTGTGTTTGTGTGTGTGTGTGTGTGTGTGTGTAACTGATAACATTTTCGTTTTAAATGTCTCGATATAAGTTGACCAACATTGTCAGTGGAAGGAGTAAAAATGTCTGTGTTTAAAACATTGTGTTGGGAGCAGTGAGAATGTGAAAGCAGTATATTATGGGAATGCTGTTTTTTCTCTTTTAATCTAGAATGTTGTATTATTATTAGTTGAAATGAAATAAAAGCCTTTATGTTTTTCATTTGAAATGGATGTATTGAAGTTAAAAAGAAAAATGTCATATGTTAAAAAACAATTAGAAAACATTTTCTTTAATGACAGGAAGTTGCTAAGAGTAAATTAATTTGAAAAGTATAATATGCAGCCTGTTAAAATAATTAGAAATGTACCTTGGATTAAACACCAAGTCAATAATGTAAATAGTGAAAAACTATACTTCTTCACTCCTTTTCCTACTTTTAAACAGCTCCACTATTCCTGTTTTTCTGTGCTCACTGCCTTCCTTTCCTCTCACCCTGACCAGCGTTCTGCCGGCAAACAGCAAAAGCTGCTTCAAAGGCCAACAGCCCAAACGCCAAATAACACACACACACACACACACACACACACACACTCTGCCTTCTCGCTCCTCAGGAACATGAGAGCTGGCTCTAACTCACAGGCTGGTAAAGCTGTGGTGGACAGCAATCTTGATCTGGCAGGATTAGGCTACTTTTATTTCCCCGAGAGCCACGGGGAGAGGGGGGAGGAGAGGGACGTGAGTTTGGGTGAGCGTGCGGGTGGAGGGGGGGACTAAAATCCTTCTACAAATGTCAGACAACGATTGGTGACCAGAGGCCGCGGAGATACACACTCACACACAAACACTTGTAAGATCACACACTCATAAAGACTCCAGAAAAAGTGCCACCCAGAGAAGAGACTCATCACTCCCCGTCTGATCAGTCGGAGAGAGAAGAGATGTGGGGGCAAGAAGGGAGCAAAGCAGGAGGCGGAGGGAGCGAGGGAAGGAAGGAGGGAGTAAAAGAGGGAGGGAGGGAGTGAGGGAGGGGGGATTACACAATTATTCAGATAACAGCTGGGTATAATCTAGTGGCAGATGTCTCTCGGTCAACAATGCCCACCACACACAGGCGTGCATGTGTATGCGCACACACACTAACAGAGCTTCAATGCTCAGCGAGCAGCCACAGAGGGAAAAAACGGCCGCTGATCAACCAGCTCCAACTACTTAACAACACAGCACTCTATCGCTCTGCCTGGGAACGCTTTCGTTTTTTTTACCAGATACTGCTTAGATGAAGAAATCTTGAAAAATAATGACACAGAGCATGTTTTCTCTTCAATATAAAATGTCTAAAATAAATACACACAAGTTGGGAAAGCGACGACCTGTTTGCTTTTCTTCTCTTCCGACAGCCGTCTGAAAAACAAAACCTAAAACCCGAGGAATTCTGTCCGAGGAGGAGAGAGGTGGAGGGTCACTGGTTGATTGACAGTTAATTGTAGTTGCACACGCACGCGCACACACACACGGGAAGTGTACACACATGCAGAACAGCATCCCTCCCGTCTGTGAGTGATCTCCAAGACTCCCGATAGTGGCTCTAGCAGCAGCAGCAGCAGCAGCAGCACCCCCCCCCCCTCACTGAAAGGGCACTATAGAAGCCATAGAGTCCGCACCCCACTGGGCAGAGCCTGTACAGTCTCTTCACCTTGAGAGCCACAGCAGGAGAAGGAAGAAGAAGAAAAAGAGGAGGAGGACAGAAGTTGACAAGACGGAGACAAAGAAAGCATGTGGTTTCTTTTCTATAGGCTAGATCATATTCATTATATTTACTCAAAAAAAATATATTTCTTTGAAAAAGTTTTTGGACAAACTTAATTCCCGAGCGAACAAATCTTCATGTGAGGTACGCGTAGTGGAGCAGGAAGCGAGGGGCGGCCCAAGCAAGTAGTGAGAGCAAGCTCTGTCAATCCATCATCCCAGGCAGCCTATTGTGATTTGGTTTAACACTGGTTAACAGCTCGTCCTGTCAGGGGATGGATCATCCCACAGCGCCTCACATGCTAATAGCTTAAGTAGGCATCCCATGTCCCCCGGAACTAATACCATAAATACTAATACCATAAAAGAGCGGTGCGCCAACGCTCCAGCCTCACTTTCGCCTGCGTTAGCCAACATCCCGATACTTTGCGGATTAGAAAAACATAATGAGATGCATACAAATGGTTATTACCTCCCTGGTCCAGGATGGCTAAGAACAGGGACAAGGGGAAAATACTGCATTACTAATTTCCTATCACCATATGTTAATGTTAAGTAATCCTGGTTGAGGCAATTCAAACACTCTGATGCAAATCAAAAACTAAAAAATGCTAAAATAAATCTGATTTATGGTAGATCTGATAATGTCAGTCAGGATTGAGGGAAATCAAACAAAATGAGAAAGATGTCTTAATATTAGGTGGTGTTATTTGTCACAACAGGAAATGTGAGACAATAAAAAACTGATTTGAGATCAATCAGGTTGAAGTTGTGTTTAAGGACCTGGATATGATTCCCTGTGCGCTCCTCCTCTTCTGTAAATCTCAGCATTTTATCAGAGCGCTCATTCGTCCGCTCGGCAGATTTTTACCGCCGCAGCACCACGGACAAACGAGCACTCCAGAGCTAGGTAACGCGCCTCTACAGTCAGTTTATGAAATGTGCAAAAATGCGTGTGCGTGCATCTGTGTGTGTGTGTATCCATAACACTGCGAGTCTTGCGCTTCCCAGCTGTCACCTACCCTTCACAGCCATCCTTTCAATACACATTAAAGCAGTGCTGCAGAAAGTTTAGTCACATTGTTGTTCTGAACGAAGCTTTCCACTGATCTGCTCCCTCGGTTCCCCCCGCTCGATTGACGGCTGCCCTGTCAGTTTGTCGCGGCGCTTTAGAAAACACCAACGGCTCTCTGATGAAGTGCTTACAAAAGGTCATAGGGTGGAGGCGATGGAGAGGAGGGGAGCCGACTACTGAGAGAGAGGGAGGCAGGGGAGAAGGAAAGGGAGACGGGACGGAGTGAAGGAAAATCCATAACACAAATACAGCTGTCAGAAGCAATGCAGAGTTAGCAGGGGACACAGCGACCGATGGGAGCTTTTTCATGAAGACGCTCTGCTCGAACACAACAGGCTCACTTTCAACACTGCTCTGGTATTTCCTTCGGCTTCAGCCCACCATCTCATGTGCTCTACCTGGCTCTGCCGCTGACCTCATGAATCTTTCTCTCTCTCTGTGGACTCAAACTTGATAGGTCCAACTGCCTAACTTCCCGATCTGTGCTCTCATTCTCCTTCAGCTCCAGCCATGGCCTCAGGTGCCAGGCGTACTCTAGAGAGGCTGATCTAATGCTTCCTCAGCTATAATGACCCATGCCTAAAAACCCACTCGCACTGCCGTTTCCTTCGCTTCTACCAGCCTTTCACTCATACGTTATATCTCTCGCTCCGTCCCTCTTCTGCTTCCCTTTCCCCCCCGTGTCCATAGGAAACAGTCTCTTCCGCTCTGAGCTGCTGGGTCACTCCTTCCCACATCCATCAGCTGTTAATGGGCCCGTGCTCTGAGAAGATGGAGAAACATCTCTGAGCCACCCCACACTCACACACATATATAAAAGCTCATCTGAAACGCATGGAAATGTTAATGACCACAGGCTAAACCACTGTGTGAAGCAAAAATGATTAGCTTATCAATCAGAGGGAGAAAAGTGCGTAGATTTTAAAGAATGAGGTTGGGACTGCGAGCGGGGCTGCTGTCATCACAAATGCAATGACAGCTCTTTTAAAAGACACAAAAGGCTAAAGACAACAAAGGAAGAATGTCTTTCTCCCTCTCACAGGTGGTCAACTTCCTAATAACCACTTAAAGGCATCTTCCCGCTCCATCTTCTCTGCTGTCCTGCAACTTTCCTGCGCGACACCGCCTTCTGACCCGTCATTAAAAACACATCTCATCTTTGGAAAATGTGTGGGATTTATGATATGCACACACCAACAGACACACACAACTATTCAGCCCTCGACTTCTCCTGAATAACAGGTTCAATTAGAACCACATGTATAATCAGGCCTCAGACTATAGCAATGTGGCGGCACTTTCACTGTGCAGTCAATCACTTCAATACACAACCAGAGCACTCCCCCACTTGATACATAACACCTTCATTTAATCCATTAATTTGTCAATTATATTTCATTAACATATTTTTAAGAGGTAACAAGCCGTGATTGCTATTGTAATGCTACTCAATGATTACACATGGAGACGTGTAGATTTCCATTTTCCAATTTTTTAAATCACAAAGAAAATCCCTAAAAATCTAAGATATACTAGATTATAATATGATTCACTTTAGACATGTTTAAACAATTGTCACAACCTATAGAATAGCTTATCCTACACCATTTTCACATTTAAAAGCCCCAAAAATGTTCAGCTCAAAAGCGCACACCGTAACGGAAGCTGCAGGATCAACACTTTCAATAATTCAATCTTTTTTTTTTTTTATGCTTTCGCTCCATGCACAGTGACATTTTTTGCTTTTCTCAAAACCCATCTAAAAGATATCGACAATTTAACCATTTCAGCTTTTTTGAGCAGGTAATGCACTGAAGTGCTGCAGTAGAAGTAAACCTGTGAGTATCCATCACAGGTCAAATCCTACATGTATAGCAGAGTTGTATACGGGTGCTCTTCAACATCACTTTGGTGCCAAAAGCCCACTCAGACTTGTGGGCTTGGGAGCAGGAGGGCTCTAATGAGGGGAGAGCGAGAGATGGAGAGACGGACAGGCGAGCCATCAACGCTACCGACGCACAGGACATTTAAAACTTCAAATACTGTCCATTTTCACTCAAGCAGGACAGGTGAATTGAGAAAAAGCACTCTTGTGCACACACACTCCCGCACTCAGATATATACACTCTTCCACACATACATTCACACACGCTCATGCTGGAGGTAAGGACTCTCTGAGTGAGTTTATGGACTAACACAATCATGTTGCTGGCTTTTAATCCTGCTTGAAGGGGTTTTAAAGCGCATGAGATTCACAGCCGTTAATGCCCGTCTCTAGACGGTCTCATACATGTGCCGGAGTCACACACCGGAACACAGTCACACACAAACTGGCCGGGCTGAAAATCCTAATTTAAGTGATGTGTCAGTAAGCATAACAGAAACAATTGTCTGCTGGAGAACAGAGTCTGAAACTGATAAAAATCAGCAGCACATGAGCAACTCTTACAAACAATGAAACAAAACAGGACATGGAAAAGACACAGCTGTCGAGAGGAGGCAGGAAAAAAAGGCAAAGAAGGAAAAGTGTTGATGCAAGTCAGATGAAAAAAGGTGGCAATGCTGAGGCAAACACACGGACGCACAATAGCCGACTGAGAGCAGAGAGTCAATCTGTCTGACACCTCTGGCTTCCTGCACACATACACTCTTCTTTAAAACCAAATTCTCAAAAACTCTTTTATCTCATTGTTTTATTTCCATGAAAAGTCTTTACCGATGTGATGAATTTGCAAAGCACATCATAAATGATAACTTTACAATGAGCTTTTACTGTTGGTAAATGCTGCAGTGTTCAAGTAGAAGTCATTAAAAAAAAAAATCCTCTACCTATCAGCAGTGTCTCGCTGTTCTCCCTGAGCTTTATATTTGTTTCTTTTGAAGGTTTGTCAGGCCATTTTAAATAAAATGTACAATTCACTAAATTGTTCAGTAATCTGAATTTTGTTGGAAATCCAAACATGGTTGTTTACAGTATTTGAGACATGTCAGCTGTCGAGCCTTCACTGTGCCAGAGAGAATTGAAGCAGCTGGAAGAACATGTAGCTACATGAATTTTTAAAAGAAAGTCAAAACTGGATTTTTTTCCCCCATGTTCCTGGAAAATCATTTCAGCAAATGCAGCATTTAAGAATTATCTAACTGTGAGATGCTGTCAGCTTACATTTGTGCTAATTGTTGTAACACTATACAAATTGATTCAGGTGTACAGAAATGCAAATTGTGGACCAGTTGCATTTCTGTCTTTGTAAAAATAAAAAAATCTTAAAATTCAGATATTGATCAAAATGTGCTGATTTAAAAAAAACATTTAAAACCTTGATGCAGATTTTTATGAAGGCTTCGCATTAATGTGTTATTCATCCAGGTGAAATAAACTTTTTTCCTAATTCTGCAAACACCTTACTCCTGGGACTCGAAGCCACCACAAAATACCTGCTTTCCTGTCTGACACCAGAAATGTGACAAGGTCATAAAACGTGATGAAGAGCTTTTTCATTCCCGCTGGATCTTCTATTAAAGTGCAATTAAAAGTGTGTCATCGCGTCGCGGAAATGCCACCACAGAGGACAGGAGGGGGGTGGTGGGTGGTGGGGGGGAGGAAGGGGGGACACAACAGGAGAGAGAGGACACAGTAAATAAAATTAATTATGCCAAATGCCCCGGCGCCCATCAATCACGGGGCAATAATGCCCGTGTCAGGGTGTGCACCCACACGGCCTGTATGCTTTCTCTCAATGACAGACAACTAACAGCGATTAATTGTCGTTTCATCTCTCCCTCTTTTTTGTCTGAACCCTTCCATCACGCGGGACATGAGTCCATCTGACATGAGGGAATGTTGTGATGTTTCATATTTGATTTCTTTAGTTTTAGGTGGGAAAGAAGAAAATAACAACTTATTTTTAACAACACTTAAGTAGATGTTACATGTTTTGTGTTGTGGGCAGTCGCGCAAATTAAGGGTGGATTTTAATCTGTTTATGTCATTATAAAATGTTATTTTAAAAATTATAGTTCCGGTAATACTTATTTTTTTCTCTATGAAGAAAATATAATTTTCCTTTGTGGTGTAGGCCTGATTTCAGGCGGTTTGTGACTGCAAAAAGAAAGGCAAAACATGGGTCATGCAGAGGTTCCATATAGACTTTAACCCCCTTAATTTCTAAATGTATAACATTGTCTAAGTCTGTTTTAAATATGTGGGCCTCTTTGTATAGGTTTTCATATAGAACGTTTTATTTTTAGTTAGTGCCATCAGTTGTGAATTATGAATAAATCAAACGCATCGGTGTTATAATGCACTAATTATCACTGTCAAATTAGATCGGTTTTAATATTCTCCGTTAAACTTGTATTATGCTTTAACAACTTTTCTTCACGTCCTGCTGTTAAAACCAGTTTAAGGCCTTTATTGTTATTTATTTAATCCGGTGAGATTATATGGAAACAATTTAAAACTCTGAGGCTACTTAACGCGGTTCCGATTTCAAAAGTCAAAATGGTTTGAAAAGAAAGTCCTCTGACCTATTGACAATGCCCAAAAAAAAGAATGTTCCCCTATCGTTAAACAAGGGGTGTATATCCTCGGTTAAGGATTTAGAGCCTTTTTTAATTAAACAAGTTTTCGTTACATTTCCAAAACAAAATGGATATAATAGGAGACAGTGCTCAACGGCTGAGAGTTAAACAGGTAAAGCGATGACAAAGCACTCTCACACGGGTGTGTAAAATGATCACCACATAACCTACGGTGGTGTTTATCAAATCCCTTAACAAGCGCTAATAATGGCCACGCAAAATTAAGTTTTTGCCTCCATTCAAATCCCGACATTTTAGTTAATCCTAACCTGAGACACTTTGTGTTGTTCCTCGGACAATGACACTTTCTATAAGCACCGGTCTCTCAGTGCACTAAACTGCTTCGATCAATTATAAGAGTTCAGATAAATTGACCATTAAAATAAACCTCGTTTGAAATGAACCACAGTTTGACTCTGTGTATAACACGTGTGGAAGTTGCGAAGAAATCGCAAGAAAGTGGATGCACCTCTATTGTAGAAATTGATGAAAACTTCAAAGAGGATTTAAAAACGTGGCTGATAAATTTAGCATTCAACGATCCGGTGAAAAGAAAGTTACAATGTAGCATGAGGGAAGTCACGAAGAGGGAAACACCGCGTGTGCCAGCCTTTATAATACTCTCTAATACTGTAATATATTTTAAGACTGACTTGGAGATGTTTCACAAACAATGTGCGATGAAAAAGTTGAAGTTCGAGTTGTTTTTGCCTTTTACTAGACTAATGTGTGTGTCAGAGTTTCAATGGAAGCACAGAGTGAGGAAAGAGTGAGGAAGGTTAAAACAAAGTGGGAAAGGAGAGTGTAGATAATGCATCAACCTGTTCTCTTGTTTTCTGAAGAAGTCAACTTTCACGCCAGTGGTTGGACCATGTGGACAGCCCCGCTTCTGCTCCTCGAGCCCCCGATGCGTCCACTCTCTCGCGGCGACAAAGGGGGACACAAACCGACGAAAAAAATCTCAAAAAAAGAAAAATGGAAAGGAACAGAGAGGGGAGAGAGAGACAGAGAAATCTAGGATCTAAGACCGCAGGACCATTACTTTAAACGACAAAGCGTGCTCGTTAGTCCTTTCCTTTTCCCTTTTGTGTGCGTCCTCTCTCCTCGGAGTGGCCCCTCTGGAGTGAAGTCAGAACAATACTGCCGCTAAAACTCTGGCACTGTGCGCAAGTTGCCGCGGAGAAAGCGCGCAGCTTCTCGTCTTGTTTTGTTGCGTCTGCTTCCACTCGCTATCTCTTCGAGAGGCTTCTTCAGCGCGAACAAGCTCTCCACCGGTCCTCACTTTTTGGCATCCCGTCTGTTGCTTGCTCGTTCGCTGGAAATCAGGGTTGAATCACTAGGGCTGTGCGAGTGAACGAGTGTGGAGTGTGTGTGTTGCGAGAGGGACAGTTTGCTGCTGCGCTACCGTAATTACTCTAAAGCAGGTGCGCATTTTTCATCGCTTGCCCTATCCTCGCAAAGCCCTGGCGCACAATAGGAAAACAGCAGCCGGTTTGAGGTATCTCTCTCTCTCTCTCTCCCTCACTCTCTGTGTGTGTGTGTGTGTGTGTGCGTGCGTGTGTAATGTGTGTGTGTGTGTGTGTGTGTGTGTGTGTGTGTGTGTGTGTGTGTGTGTGTGTGTGTGTGTGTGTGTGTGTGTGTGTGTGTGTGTGTAAGGGGAAGGCACTGATCTTTTGACCTCTCTTTGCATCCCGGCTGAGTTGTGCTATTGTGGAGGCAGAGAGGAACAGATGTTAGCCTGCACAGAGTTTGAGCTCAAAAACCGTCAGAAACAAAGCACGATCACACAAACTGAAGCAGCCTGATATTTAAAAACACTTTGATTTTCTTTAAACACTTGTTAATTTCAGAGTTTTAAAAATGTGCATCGATTTATATACAATTTAAATAAAGTATATTTTTCTACATTTTTCGCTCTTGAAACACCTTTTAGTGAAACAAGTTTCATCTATTGACTGTATGGAATAGTGCCAAAAAGATTTACCACAACCTAAGAAATGCTGCATTCAACAAATAAAAAAAAGGCATAAAATCATTTAAAATGGGTTATTTCTTGTTTTACACTTACCTTGCGAATAGACAGTTATATTGTGATTGGACAATTTTTACTGTCTCCCTACCTCACTATGTCCTTTATGTATTTTGGAAGCCTGACAAATCCTTTTGCAGAGTTATTACCACCTTTTTTTCTTCACCTCACCACCACATTCATTTACTAATTGACAGCATAATCAGTGTTGAGATTACTGTCTCTGATGAAATTTGGAAATTACATCATACCTGTCGCAGAAAAAGTGAGAGAAAAAAAAAGAGTGCCATAACTCATAAGAAGATCTTAGAATAATTTTGCTTTGGCCATTAAATGAGATTCTGCCCTCCTGCCTTTGCTCTATCTGAGCTTTTACCATTGGAAAATGATGGCAGTCCATCACAGCACCACCCAACAATGGGCCATGGCCGCAGTAAATCACAACACATTCATTAGCACGATCAATACCACTAAAATATGTGTGTATGTGTGCAAATGTTTAGGGTGTGTGTTTGTGTGTGTGAATCTAACTACTACATGAGCACCCATATTTTTATTTTATACTCACCTCTCTTCTGAGCCTGACAGTGTCTTTTGCCAGGAACACTTTGTTATATATCTCCAATAAATCTCAAGAGGAGTGGCGGGCGCTAATGTGAGGAACTGGACGGTGATCAGTGATGCTTTTTAAGTGGCTGTTATCATCAAGGTGCACTTCCAAGTTTGATTGAAAAATGAGACGGTGTTATTAAAAGAAAGTTTATAACTGGACACCAGTGTGGGTACGTATAATCTTTATAGTGACAAACAACCTCAATCTTATAACTAAAGATGTGTCGGATTTTATTATAATCCCCATCAGTAACTGAAACAGCTACTCTTCCTGGGGTCCACAGAAATAATGACAACAGATAATACACTAACAGACAAAACAACCAAATGATAGGAAAATAATATACAAGAGAAGAACAATAGAGGGCGAAGAGACTGAATCATCTTTGTGCTTGCTGTTGTGTAACTGTTGACATTTTTACTAAAGATATCAATCACCCACGCCTGTTGGGAGAATCAAGATTTGTTGTTGTTTGCCTGTTTTAGCTCATTGTTGCATAAAATTACAAGATTAAACAGAGCACAGGAAACTCAATAAGACTCCGCACTGCCTAAATAAAGCCGAGCCAGGCTGGGCTAAAGCGGGCCAAAAATGAAACCGAAAAAAAAAAAAAGGGCTGGCATGGACATCTTAAGTCCACACCTTCCTTCTTGTTCTCGGTGAAAAGAGAAAAGCGCTGTTTGGCCCTCTCACCCATCTCCAATTCCCATTTAGGAACCCTTCTCTCCCTGTTAATCAGGGGAAATAATTATCAAAGTGGACAGGTAATTAAATTAAAACATAAGTGGCTACATGAGCTGGGTTGGCTGTACTACAAGGTTTTCCCTGGCTTAATTAAAGAGAAATATGGGATAGCTCACCCACAGTGTCACAGAGCTGGAAAAAAGGCGGAAAAAAAAGCTCCTGCCACCAACTTGAATAACTCAATCTGATCCCTTAAACGCAGGATTTTAGATTGATAAAGAAAAAGAGCTGATTCTGGCCTGAGTGGAAATGTGGGGGAGAATTCTTCTCCAGTGCTCATTCCTGAACGTATCAGCCCCGCAGACCATGTTTTTTGTTTGCGTATGAGAGCAAAAGCACATGTGTGGCAGAGGAGCGTGAGGCGAGGGAGCGCAGAAATGTGTGGTAGACGCATTAAAATCTGCAAGCTTTAGCAGCCATCTGGGAATAATGTCGTAAAATAAAGACACAATAAAATAAAACTTACTGCTGTTGATGTTTACAAACAACCCCCACCAAATCTCCACAATGCCTTGAGAGTCAAACCCAAAGAGAGGTCTCACAACACACACACACAGCCATACACATACACAAATAAACAGACCCGGAGCGGTAAAGCAGCGCAGAGACCATAATATCCAAACATTCACAAACACACTCATATGTGCCCACACCCACTTTGGTACACATATGAGTGTGCATGTTTACAAATAAAAAGACAAAGTGGGAAGGCTGCATATGCACACTCACATAAACAAACACACACACAAAAACAAACACACACACACAAATACCACTGCCGCCTCTGTGGTTATGCAAAAGACAACAGAAGACTGTCTGAAACTGCTTTTCTCAAGGCTGGGTGTATTACAATAATAAATGACTGTGTGTGTGTGTGTGTGTGTGTGTGTGTGTGTGTGTTGTGTGTGTGTGTGTTGTGTGTGTGTGTGTGTGTCTAGCCTCATTGCAGACAATAGTTTCAGCATCGCTCTCCGAATATACTCTGATTGCTGGAAGACAATCAACACCTGCTTTCCATTAGCAGGTGTTTCATAAACATGTTTACTGTCACAGCTGCTACGTGTCTCACAAACACAGACACACACACAAACACACTAAAGTGAGACATGCTAAGAGTGTGTTTATCACTACTCTCTCCTTTCCTTGGCCTTTAGTTGGAAGGGAATAATTAGGGAGTCCCAGCCAAGGCAGTGGTGTACGTGTTAACAAGCTGTTTTAACACACACTCACACACTTCTTCCCATAGGCAGGGACAGCCACAGAGAGCGAGAGAGGATCTTGTTCTATGCCTGAAGGACTCACTTCATTTTGAAACACCTCTGACCCACAAGTGGAGTCCAAAAACAAGCCTTTAGCCCAGATTGTGTGTTAATCTGACAGGTACACACATCAGCAAGGCTCAAACAGAACAGCCAAGACTGCACCTGAAGAGTTGAAAAGAAAAAAGCCAGGGAACTATTCATTCTAAATAACATCCTCTCTTTAAAAGATGAAGTAAAAAATAGAGGAATGTATTTATGGATGAAGGATCAACCGTCAAATAATTTCCATCGTACGCAACCTATTCTAACTTTATTAGGGAATGTTGCTGTAATGAAAGTTTTACATTTTTTCTAAAACACCCTTGGAGTTTGAGCTTTTTGGGAGATACCATTAGATTCCAGTTCATATGCATTGATGCATCAGAGAGCAATGGAGATTTACTTCTGCCAATGAGTGTGTTTTCTGATGTTCTGGCAGTAAAGTGATTTAATTACACCACATCTGAGGCAGTGAATGTACATACACACATTCCCACACACACATGATTGTATGTTACACACTGACATGAGGAGGAGGAAAGGGAAGGAAGGAAACTGTTGACAAGTGTTTGAAAATGCAAGTTATTAGAATGTGTATGCGGCGTAAGAGTGACTGTACACACCTGGGATTCAAAGAAGGAAAGGGAAATGGAGATTATGGATGATTTTAATACATAACGCTTTATGCTACACGTGTTATTTTCTAATTTGTACTTACATGTCACTTTCTTAGCTTTCAATTTTTTATAAAATGCATTTGCTTTGCCGTTTTCAATATCATATGCACATTGTTTTGTAAAATATATCTGTGGCAGCTTTAAGGTAAAACTTGAGCATGATAAACTTGAGCATGATAAACTTGAGCATGATAAACTTGAGCGGTTAACATAACATATTAAAATATGGCTTATTAGGAGTTATATAAAAATGACTGTAGTTAAAAACCAATGTAGGGCTCAAAGTAAATTTACTCAAGTACTGCTCTTTAGTACAATTATGATTTGCATCGTTTTACTTGTTTTTTTTAACCATATATTTTACATTTAAGAAGCCAATATTGTACTTTTTCACTAAACTAACCTTTGGCGCTAGGGGTTTAATATCTTAGTTACCAGTTAATAAGTTAAAAAGCCATTTTTAATTCAGATACATTTTACAAAAACAAATCATCAAATGAATTATGATGGATTACTATGGATTAGGCACCCTGCAGTGTTTGGAATTATCCCAGTCGTTACCAGCAGTACATTAGTGGTTCTTATACA
The DNA here is from genome assembly GCA_031216635.1 of Dissostichus eleginoides. Taxonomy (NCBI): domain Eukaryota; kingdom Metazoa; phylum Chordata; class Actinopteri; order Perciformes; family Nototheniidae; genus Dissostichus; species Dissostichus eleginoides. The sequence goes on from CM062265.1 coordinate 16,752,570, forward strand.
TTAATACATAACAAATCTAAGAATATAACATTTTAGTGAGATGGGCCATTCTGCATTATTACTTTTGACACTTAAAGCATATATTGATGCTAATGCTTCTACTTCTACTTAAGTACAGTGCAAATATGAATGCAGGACTTTTGCTTAAGTGAGAGATTATACTTCTTCAAACGCTGGTTAATGGGTCAAGTTAACCCAGTACTCTGTCTGTACAATATTCATCCAAACTGGGTCAATTTTATCCAGCGATGTTTAAGTGTGTGGCTGTGTGTGACACGACCTCAATGACGCCACACGCAGGGCGACATGACGGAACTGTGCCGCTCTTCATGTCCGTCTGTCCATTTATGTGTAACTCAATCCAAGACATTCAGGATATATCCCTGAAACCCTATCCCTTCATCTGCTCACATGCAGGACATACAAACATACGTCAAGAAGACACACACAAACACACAAACCGACACACACTTTGAGCTTTCCAGTCCCTCCCTCGGTGCGATCTTGTATCAAAGCAAACAAATGACATGCTGTCTTCTCCTCTCTCCCCCCACTGTCTTTTTTGATGTGTGGTTGTGTAAAATGACACGCCGTATCTCTCCAGCTGACATTATCACTCGCCAGCGCGCTCACATCTTCCGGGCCGCACGCCTTTCCCACAGGACTCCCTACACCAGGGGTCTTTGTCTCCGAAAGCATCGCACACACACACACTCACACACACAGAAAGATGTGGAAAAGCCTCTATGATTTTCCCTCTGCATTGTGCCGTCAGTGACTGGTCCGAGGAAGGAGAGAGGCTGGGACAGAGGGATGGAGAGGAAGATAGGATTGACTTTCTGTAGCAACCTTTACAGTGTGTGTGTTTTTCTCTTTTTTGAAGATGGGATGTATGGCATTTCTCTGCAGAGGATTTTTTTTAACGCAGCAGAGAGAGATGTAACCCGGAGAGCTCTGTCACATTAGTGTGGCCATCAGTGTTAAGCTGACATATATAACAGCCCTGATACAATAACCAGCTCAAGACTCTATCATAAATGTGGCGATGGGTTGATAGATGGCAGGGAAAGTGTTTGTTTCAAAGGAACAAAATTGAAAAGTGAAGAAGATAACATGAACATATTACAGTGAAATCTATTTTCATGTGGCTTTTAAACGCAAAATGAAAGTTATTTTATATTTATATAATGTGTTAGAAAGAGGAAAAATCAAAAGGTGACAGACATTTAACAATGGACAAAAAAGTATAGGTAAAAATAAAATAAAAACATATTACCAATGAAGCTTCATCCCATTAATCTCCACTCTGGCTGAACTCCTTGTCCTTTACCGAGCACTTCGAAGGAGCCCCAATTGAAACACAAATACATTAAATGAAAGCACTATAACGTTATTGACATTGAAAATACACCATTTTCTTTCAGTTATTTCAAACAAGCCACCTTGTCCCCCGACAATGATTCAAGAATGCATTGCAGGTTTTTTTTGTCCCCTTGTGTTATCAAAAGATCTCCGTAAATGTTAAGAGAACTTCACTTATTTGAGCTGAATCAAATACAAATATTTAATCCTGTAGTTTTCACAACCTTGGAGGCTTCACATCATTGAATGCAACATGTGTATATCTTTTTTCACATAGGTTTTGAACTGGAATTCTCTATGACTGGTTGGGGACATTGACCAGATCTGTTTGTCTGAGTGAACTGTGGTTGTGAAAGGCTCAATGATTTCCTTTGACCTGAACATCTCAGTTTCTGAGACTATTCATCTCCTCTTCTTTAGCTCCTTTTAGCCATCTTGAAGGAAACACACTGAAACATGCCCATCGTTACAGAGACAAGGATGCAGCAGCAGTCTGTTCGTGAATATGACTCATTTTTATTTTGTCCTTGTGTTTTTCTTTCAAAGACATACACAAAGAAAATGTGCCTCAGATGGACAAAAAACATTTTAAATATGCAAGCATTTATTCAGCTTCTCTGCTTTTAAAAGTGCACTTACAACAAACTTCAAGATGATCTGCAATTAGGCATAAAAACACACAAAGCAATCATATGTTAAGTTAAGTCAAATGTGTATTTATGAATACATATTTAAATAAACACAACTTTTTATGTTTTGTATGTATTTAAATATGAATAAATATTTAAATACAAATAAAACATAAAATAAAAAACATCCCCTGACCACCCCACCAATGACGAATTAAATAAAGCTCATATCTGCTTATTTGAAGCTGATGTGTTATAAGGTTTAAGAGATTTTTATAAAGAAACAAAAAGACACTTTCAGCCAAAAGAAGTCTTCATGTTCATTCAATACCTTTTTCATTTTTGACAAAAACGCTTACATCTGTGAAGGTTAACATTTCCAGCATAGCGGGATAGTAACAATTACTGTTACACATCCAGTATGTGAGAAATGCACATTAGATTCCATCAGCCTTTCAGCATTACAGGTCACTTGTGTGTGTGGGAGGGACAGGGACGTGTGTGTGTGTGTGTGTGTGTGTGTGTGTGTGTGTGTGCGTGTGCGTGTGCATGTGCACTGCGGAGAGAAAAAGAAAGAGGATGAAGGGCATCAGAGGTCGTCAAATTGCCACGGTGCTTTTTGTCCTGTCAAACGCTCATGCGAGTCAGTCTTGAGTGAATTTCAATAATCATCCTGAAGGACTTTTCTTCTTGGGCCACATTCTGCTAAATGTATCTCTCTGCTTCTAATTCCCCTTCACAATACGTCTGGCTCAGGCTACTCATCATGTCATTGGTCCCTTTTCTATTCCCCTGTGTTTGATTCTGACAAATACATGGATTATCGGCCAGGGGGATTTTTAAATATATGGCTAATGTGAGCTTTCATGCCTGTGCTTTAATCTGCAGAGTATTTAAAACCAATCTTAAGGACGGGAGAAAACGCAGAGGTCAGGCTTTTTCCTGCGCCCCGTGCCGGAGAAAAAGAGAGGGAGCGAGATTGGGAGAGGGCGACGGTGTTCAAAGTGAAAATGGAAGTGAGGAAAAGGGAAGTAAGAGAAAGACAATAATTTCACTTCTATTTAAATTCCATCCAGGATTAACTGTGGAATCGCAGGTATCAAACCTCATCTGGCGCGGCGACTAAAAAGAAAGAGAAAGTTGGTCTCCTTGCTGTGTCGGTGTGTGATAGAAATAAAGAGAGAAAGATGCGTGGGTAGCGGTGCTTCCCTCTCCCTTTTTTCACTTATCTTGTGCCCCCCTATCCCAAGGAAATTGGACGTTAAATGCAAAAATATATCTCACATTTGGGGGGCAATGACACAGTAGTGTGAGGGATGAAAGCTCCATCATGTGTCTGTCCGGCTGCTCCACTGTCAGAATGACATTTACAATTCAAACGCTTTCCACTCCTTTTACTGTCTTTCTTCCACCTTTTCTTTCATCTTTCTCCTTGTTTCTGTTCCTCTCTTGTCCTCGTGTCTCCTGTCCTCTCTTCCCTCTTCCTCTCTTGTCATCTTGTGTACATATGAAAGGCAGACGGGGCCTTTGGCAGCCAGTCAAACAGGAACGAGTGTGCGTGTTGGGCTAAAGAGCAGAGGGTGATTTGCAGCATTACCTCTACAGCTTTAAACTGCATCAAGCAACTTGCAGACCTTTTTTTATGACTGTGATATGAGGTACTTAACATATTACTGCCATAAAGTGCAACAGACGCAGGGGTCGAGGAACTTGCACACACAGACACGCACGCACACCGAGGAGGGCTGGTGGTGGAGTTGGAGACAGATGTATGTATAAGCCGGGCAAAGTTTTTATGATACGGACTCATGCGTTTCACCCGGGATAGTAAAGTGGGCCAAGGCTGATATCATCTGATACACTTGTTTGCTCGCCAACCATACAATCACAGGCTTTCCCCGCTGAGGAAGCATTCAAACTGCTATTTGAACATCAATGCAGCATGCAAATAACATTCACCACCCCTTTTCACATCAGATCAGATAACCCACAACGCCGCGTCGAGCAGCGCAGAGATGTGTTTTGCATCCTAAGGCTACGCGGCTGTTACAAAACATCATAATGAGCCCTCTCAGCAAGTTCCTTTGGAAAAAAAGAGGAAGAAGTTAGTTAGTTTGTATGTATAGTATGTGTGTGTGTGTGTGTGTGTGTGTGTGTATGTGTGTGTGTATGTGTGTGTGTGTGTGTGTGTGTGTGTGTGTTGTGTGTGTAAAAGCCTGCAGAGATGTAATGGTAAGAGAGAAGGAGATGGATGGAGGATTAGAGAGGGGACTGGAGGGGTGAGGAGGCCCTTTAATTTGGAAAGTTTGATGGGAATGACGCACATCTGGCTCCCCGAAATGATGGATTCTGCTACACATGCAATATGGGAAAGTGATCCGGCCTTCTTTTGCTTTCGTCTATCTTCTCCCTCCTTCTGCAGTCCACAGTCCCTTAGCTAAGCCTTCCATATCATCAACACGCAACAGATTTTTCCAACCTCGCCTCTCGCTCCCTTCACTTCCTCCTTCCTGCTGCCCTGACTCCTTCAGTTGCCGAGCTGCAGCACCATGTCTCAGCCCGAGGCTCTCGTGTGATACGTGAGAGAAAGTCACAGCTCTGTCCAGCACACTCAAAACCTATTAACCAAGCTTCAGACTCTAATATGGTTTGCTGATTGGCATTTTATGATAATTTTAATTTGCGAGAAGAGAACACATCCATCAGCTGTACATGTGTGGCCAGGCGTTATAATAATAATAATAATTCTTAATTTTCGCTCAGTTTCATGCCCCAATTAACATTTTGGTAGTATTTGCAGTTTGTCTAGAGCATACAATGTTTGTGTTTACATTGAAGTGATAATCTCGGGACTGTGAGCACATTTATCAATGTGTTCAGAGCCTATAATGAGAGACACAGACAAATTGAAATAACATGATTTTATTCCATCATAAGATCTAGAATGTTTTATTGTCTGTGCAATTAGCTAAGTAGCTTTTTTGTGTTGCTTTAGAACTGTCAGTGTTTCAGGAAATGTACTCATATCTGGTTGAAATTAGTCAAATGATGGCTTTTGAATGTGTGGTGAAAGGATTAGTTATATGCAAGGTCTCCTGATGTTGCTGTTCATTACCTATTTGCGTTGCAGTACCAGGTGAGTGCAGGTGTCTCAGTGTGATATTGTTTTAGATAATTAGTCAAGTGCTATTGTGTGTGTGTGCGTGTGTGTGTGTGTGTGTGTGTGTGTGTGTGTGTGTGTGTGTATGTGTGTGTGTGTGTGTGTGTGTGAGGCAGGGTGATCAATACAGTTTGTAGCAAGTGGTGTACTTAGAACTCTTTCTACTAAAAGCAGCCACAGCAAAGTGTACAAATAAAACATTAAAGCATGAAATCATTAGCATCAAAATACAATTAAAGCACTTAATGTAAACCCATTTCAGAATAATGTAAATTATATTACTGGATTATAAATCCAATTAATGTGTACATCACTTTAAATGTTCAGCTGTTATAGAGCTAATCCCCCCCACCCCCTTTAATACGAATACCTAAATACCCTATACTACACTAAATAAAATCATATTTGATGTGTTGATTATATTTTCTACTATTAATCCTAATCTGCAAAATAAAATGACATCAAAGTTAAATTATAAATGGATTGAGTAAGAAATACAATATTACAATATATACTGTATATACATATATATATATAACGTTATGATGTGTAATTACAGTTCAGGAGTATATCAAATGTTTTGGATGTCTCTGTTTGTACCTCCTTGAACATACATTTGTGCATTTTAAGAAATAAAATCCAACAGAGCCATTAGTTCACAGGCATGACGTAATCTTCATTAGCGGTTTTCCTATATGCAGATTATAATGTAATTTAATTCATAAACATGTTGACATTTTGCCTGTCTGCTGGTAATTGCTATGCATATAAATTCATTTTATAATAGCTATTGTTATCAGTCAATTTAAAGCAAACTCACCTCCATGTCATGAAGGAAAGAAGTAAACATTATTACACATGTTAAGGTGATTCATTTCATTTGAATGTTTAAAGACTTTTAAATCAGTTCAGACATATTGGTGGGAGGAAAAAGATATTTCAATGTCAAACTAGCACTACCAAATAGTAAAAATACTCTATTACTCATTATGTGTTATGGCCCATTTTAGAATGATATACATTACATTACTGGATTCTGATCATTAATGCATTAATGTGTCTATCCCAACTGGAAAAAGTGCAGCTGGATATTCTTACCTTAAATTCAATGTGAATGTATTTCAATTAGTTGATTTATATTTCGTATTAACTAATAATTAGTAGTAATTAGTAACTAAAGCTAGCAAATAAATGTAGTGGAGTAACAAGTACAACATCGGCAGGAACAGAGCCTGACTTCTGTCTACTACACCTCACACGAGATACTTCAGAATAACAGATATGTAGGGATTCACTGAGAAAAGTCTTGTCCAATAAGGATCCACATTGAAATACTGCCAACTTTGTTTAGCTTTGCACAGTTCCCGAGTCAGTGTACCTTAGAATAAAATAACAAAAAGATAAATGCTATATGACCTCAAATCATTGTATATAAAATCATTTGTGCTCTAGAAATTGTCATCAATGGCCATAAGTCCAAGGCCAGTGTGGCTTGGAAGCAGTATAAAGTAAAGTTGACTATTCACAAATAAAATGTGATTTGATTTTAGAGCTCAAACAAACACACTTCACTCTGACTTCACAGAGGCCTCACACAGCATCACTTGGAAAACAAGTATCTACTGTGAATAATTGGTCAGTATTACTATGCAGACCATGCTGGGCAGCTTCAACTTAATTTCAACCTTTGGATGTTTGTTCCAATAATTTGTGTCTCATTTTCGGTGTTAGGCCACCTTGTCTTTATTGTTGGCTCGAGGAGACGGAATTAAAGAAAAATGGTGTGAAAGTGGCGAAAAACATTTCAGGAGTATTTTGGCAAAGAAAAAAAAGCTGTTATGTGACCTGTCAGAAGCAGTGTATTGTCACATTTGTAACAGAATACACAATGGGAATGGAAAGCCGTTCAACCTTCACAAAATGTCTGCATAAGAAAGTTCCAATCAATAAATGTGCCATGACCTCACAGCCCTCGGAGAGTTTTTCAATCTTGGCCACAATGATGGGCAACACACAAATATGCACACAGAACTACTGATCTGTGTCCACACACACAAGCACACACACACACCCACGCACGTTGGAGTGTTAGATTGATTATCAGCCAACATTTAAGGGGCCTCCAAACCACAAGAAAAGCATTTTTGTGATGTGAAATGTTTAGAAATGCATTGTAAATCACCCTGATTCATCCAAAAACATCTCTTCACAAGTGCCTGGCTGGTGGGTGTTCTTGAGCTGGGATCAGGCAAAAGCTCACAGATAAACACGAGCTATGTTCACATACAGGTTCAGCTGCAGGTGGGGCAAAGACTTAAGGGGACGTTGTTCCACTAAAGCAAGAAGAAGCCTTAAAATGGTTATTCAACCAACAAAATCAAGGACCAAAAATCTACTTCAATTTCATAGAAACGCTGTTGGTTATCATGTTGGTTCTTTTGTTAATCGAAGGAATTTAAAAGTTGCTTATCCAAAGTTATTACATAGACACAATGAGTGTATGATTGTATTCTTAGATTTTTAAAACAGCCTTAGAAAATAGAATAAGTTGATAAATTGATTGTCAGAAACTATATTTTTTAAAGCAAATACGGCAAACATTCTTAAATTTTGCTTCTCAAATGTAAAGATTTGACATAATATTGGGCTTCAGGGAAATTCGATGAGCATCTTTTTGTCTTTTCAAACAATTTAAAGACCTATGAGTTGGATCCATACAAAATACTTGCAGCACAATGTGTTGCTTCACATTTATTAATAAAGTATAAAGCAGTCTCTCTACATGTAGAAAGTCAGAAAAATTATTGAAAACGTAACATTCCCTTGTTCAAGAATGAGCACCCCAACTTTGTATGGAACATAATATGTTCACAATGGGTATTGTAGAAGAATTGAAATTACAAAAGAGTTGCTTTAACAGAATAATGTTGCAATAAAATATGTTCTTACTTTCTACTGTTACTTTATGTTGGAATTTAGAAACTAGTATTGGACCAGCGTACCATAAAAAAGGAGGGTGCGATAAGAGTACACAATAACATGAATCACATTGTAAACTGCATTATTTTTCTGTTCCTTATATTAAATTATAGAAATGCCAAGTCTTTCAATTGTTTGGTCTATTTCTCCAAGCCCACTAATGACAGCAAGCACCCTCCCAGCTGAGATCTTCTGAGAGCAAATCAGAGTTGTAAATTATTTTTATATATGATTTTCCATCATGTCCACTGTATCCCCTGAGCTCTCCGCTGGAGTAGATTGTTTGACGTCCATAATCTTCTCAGTCAATCTACAGATGCCTGGCCCTGAAGTCAGTGTCCATTTGGCACTGCGTCCACACTGATGGATTTGTAAACATTAGGACCAACATGTCCACGCACCCCTCTATATACACACACACACACACACACACACACACACACACACACACACACACACACACACACACAACTGCTCATTTTGGCGCTCGCTCACTCCCACACCTGTGTCCAGATGATTACGGGCCATAAGGTGGCCTCTGACTCCATCAGCACAAAGGTAATCCCGTCGCTCCACAGAAGAATCGCCAGGCCTTTTTTTCTGCTTTCTTACTCAAACATAATTCTCCCCATTTGGCATTTTGACATCATATCTTCAGTCTCCTCTTCAATCACCCCTACCTCAGTTTTCTTTCTCTCTACCTGGCCAAAACATGGCCATAATAACTTTATTTTATTTTTCCTCCCTTGCTTGAATGCACAACATTCAACCCTTACCTCTCCATTCTCTTTCTAATGTCTTTTTTGTCCTCCCAAGCCTTTCTTCTTCTTTTTTTCCCTGACTTCCAAGGTCAGACAGGACAAACAATGCCACTGGTGTCTGTCTGAATGTGGCTCGCTACCCACCGCCACTGCCGCGGTTGCCCCGGCAACGCACTAACCATTAATTTTCAATTAAAGCAGACAAAGAGATGACAGCTCAGGGTCCATGGAAGATGTCAAGAAGCAGTATTAATATACGACAAGTGAGCATAATTGTGTGTCCATTTTCCTCAGCTCTCATCTATGCTATCAGTGAAATGTGAAAGCGGAAGATAATTTGAGGGTGTGGGAGACGCCGGCCACTGTTTTCTTTTAAACAAGACGCCTCTGATGTATCTCTCTGAGAAATATGGCATTCATCATTACCTTTATGAATATTTTGTCAGGGATGTTATTATTTTCATTATCACTCTATCACAAAGATGTTATTTCACTTGCGATTCAAATGCTGACACACACACAGACAGACACACATACACAGACACACCTGTAAGCTGAATGTTGTACGAGGACACGGCGCTGGCTGTATTTCATAGGTTGTTATTTGATTTCCATTATCCAACTATTACGATGAGACCTCCAACTCATGCAAATGTGCGAACGGCTCTCCATCTCTTTGTCTGGTTCTGCAGAACCAACAGTGTACGCATTAAGGCATAGACACGAGTTCACGCACAAACACGTACTAACACACATATGCACACATAAGCAAGGCTGATGCAGACCTCGAAATTCAGACAGAGTGGAGCCTTGGAAAGTACAGAGAAAAATATGAACGACAATTAAATATTCAGCCTCAGAAAATATAGGAAAATGTTGAAGACAAACATCAAATGTTTGAGAAAAAATAATTTGTCAAGTGAAGTGGAATTGAGATAAAATGGGAGACAAAAAGTGAATTAAAATGCTATTTAAGATTTCATTATGTTTTTCAATTACATGTGTCTTTGGCTTTCACCGACGCGTAGTGCCTGGACCTGAATAAGGCCGACGGTTTCATCAAACATACACTGAAAGATCTCAAACGTTGACTTTAATTAAATGTCTAATGTCAACACATGTCATATAACTGTATTAGGTTAGTTGAAAGTAATAATATTAAGTTGAACCCAATATGTTTTATTTAAACTTGATATCATTGCTAACAGTTATGTGCAATCTGTTGACATAATACATATACATATTAAAGTCAGCGTTTCAGGTTTTCATTGAATGTGTAAAACAAATCCTAAAATATCGGAAAAGAACATCACATTGGCACTGGTTCATACAGTGTGTGTGTGTGTGTGTGTGTGTGTGTGTGTGTGTGTGTGTGTGTGTGTGTGTGTGTGTGTGTGTGTGTGTGTGTGTGTGTGTGTGTGTGTGGTACAAACAGGTTACAGAGGAAGTGTGTCTGCCATAGCAGGGTTGAGTAATCTGTCATATGCCAGGCCAGATAAGGCCCAGTGTAGACGCTGTGTAACATTAAGCAAAACAGTGTGTAATGGAGGCTATTGTTGATTGTTGATTGTTTTCTGTGTGTGTGTGTGTGTGTGTGTGTGTGTGTGTGTGTGTGTGTTTGTGTGTGTGCTTGGTGTTAGTGTGTGGGTGTATATAAGTGAACAAAGTATATTTGAAGATAAGCTGAAACAGAAAGTGTACCGACAGGAGAAGAAAATGAAATATGGCGAGAAATGAAGCTGTTGAAGCTTGTTGGCCAGATCTCTGTAAGAACTGATCTTTTGCTTTTTTTCTCCCACAATCCTTCTCTCCCTCACTCACAGTCTCCTCTCACCTCTTTCTATCCTCCCAAAAACAAAACGCCGCTTTTATCCTAACTCACCCCCACTTCTCTTTCATCCTCAACCGTCCCTCCCTCTCTCTCTCTGCCCACTGCTGAGTGTGCCCCTTAAATCACGCAGTCCCTAAACTGCCCCATAAAAGATGGCAGGTTCTCCCCTGCCTCCCCCCCTCCTCTCCTCCTCCTCTCCTCCTCTTCTCCCCTCTGTCTCCACACATTACTGCTTTAATTAAGGTAATTACTTTCAGAGTAGTACTAATCGGATCCTCTTCTCTCCTGGCGCACACGCACGCTCACGCACACACACACACACACACACACACACACATAAGCAAGAATATACTCATACACACTTTACTATCTTGGTGTTGTATATATACATCCGTAGCCAGCGATGCCTGTGTAAACTGAACCCTGACCTGAATCTAAGTCTAAAGCTGGACCGTAACTAATGACAAAAGTCTAAGTCTCCACACCTGTGATAAGCAGAAACACATCAATCAGAAAATGTTCCACTGTAGATGAAAACCAGGCAGAGCTGCGACCTCCAGGTCTGCTGATCAACTGCACTCCTTACATAAGATGAATTATTAAGCACCTATTAGCTCCTTCGTACTGTACGTGTACCAGACCATTTCTTTAATATAATATTATTTCACTTGCATGCATAAGGAGCTCTCCTATCTGGCTTCATTTCTTTTCATTTGCCAGGATTTGTCACTGCAACAGAAGTCATGGAAACTATGTGGGTATGAGATTTTTGTGGAAATTGTTATTAACTAGAACCAGCTCATATGTGGTAATGTCGTCAAAAAAATAAATCGAGACGCTGCTCATTCTGACAGATGAGAAAGAGACAAAACAGGCAAAAATGTGTCAGTACACACACATACGGTACATATATAATGCTTCATAAAAGGGAGGTCAGATCCTACAAACTGAATCTGCCTCCAGTTTGTATGGTATTGTTGTGTACACTAAAGATAAGACATGTTATTTATTGGGATGCTGAGGTGTCATTCATGATCTGTGAGCAGTAAAAGGCTAAGGAAAGTGTTTGTTGTCCAGGAATGATAGACGAACAAAAGAAGTGAGCCAAACGCATTTTTCCAAGTAATTGCACAGTTCAAGTAATGTTCACGCACCTGATCTTGGTCACATTTAAGTCAGGGTGACATACTGATGCGAAAGGAAGGCCTCTATAAACCCCAGCAGGTACTGAACACACACAGATTCATAGATCCACATGTTTTGCTCCAGGCATTTTTTTGTTTCGACTGATGGAGGAGGAAGCAGACACCAACTGGTTGCTAAGTCTAATTCAGTGAGATCCGTGGACGTACGACTGGCCTGTCACAGGAGACTCAGGAGTCCCCCCCTCCCGCCACCATCCCCCTCTCTTCTTCCCCCAAAGGCACCTTGACTGATAATGAGAGAAGGAATGCAGGTACAGTTCAGACTCAGGGGGGTTTCAATTAACGCCCTGCAGATTAATAAAGAGTAATAAGGTGTACTGCGTTTATGTGTGCGTGCGTGCATGTGTTTTTTGCTCATGTGTATGTGAAAGGGCCCCTGTCGCTCAGCGTGGTGGCGAGGACGGAAAGGGAAGAGGGCTGTGAAAATGCAGTGGCACACTGTGGTGTGGAAGACCCTTGGAGAACAGCTCTGATTGGGTTTTTTGCCCAAGGATTTTTAATTGGTCATCTGCTTCGTATCACCACAGTATGATCAACAGCAGGAAATCTTAGGGTCATTTTAATTGTACAGCATGTGTGCGAAGACACAAACACGCATGTCCAAACATAAAACAGGGTCAAACAGCACTAAAATCTAGAAGCAATAATAGAAAATCAAACCTTGTTACATATCAATACAGCTATTATCCCAAATATCAAAAGACATTTAAGATACTATTTATGGTTGACATTTTTCTCATAGCAATTCAATGTATTTACATTCAATAATTACCTCTGTATAGAGCCGTTTCATTGTTATTGGCTGTGCTCAGCATTTGCGCTGGATTCAAATTGCCTACTTAAGCATGAGGAAATGAAGCATGCATGTAATCCAGCATTACTGTTTCTAATTTTTTTCTCATTGATGTCAGCCTCACTATTTACTGTTCACTCTTCCATATCAGAGCTGTATTAAGTTACTGCTAATGCAAACCAAACATCTTTTATACTGCAGCTTCACAATAAAAGCATTACATTGGCTGTCTTTTTCTCTCTTTTGAAACCGATTAGGGATACGCAATTCATTTATCACAGATGTTAGAGCTCATCGTGATCATTCATCCAAAATGCCTCAAGAAAATGGTTATAATATGTATTTTTTGATAGCGGATGATTAGAAATATTGCAAGACATAACAAAACAAGAAGGAGCAGCAAGTTACAGATCACAGGTAGCACCAACAAGTCAGCGAATAAATCATTATTGATTTGGTTGGCTGCATTTTAAACATACACACGTTACGGAAATAACTCTTCCGCATATTGTTTGTAAGGTTTAGTTAATAAAAACAGCTGACTTTCCTCTCATGGTTCCCGTACCAAATATTTGAAATCTCCACCACTGAGACTGCAGCCACCACCACAGAGAAGGGAGATTATTTTGTACGCATAAAACATCTAAAGAAACAACAATTACATTTGAAAATGAAAATCTAACAATGATGTTACCAGCAGAACAATCCTGCAAAACTGACTGTATAGGTGAAACAATTAGGAAACAAAATGACTTTAGATGAAGGTCTGTTGATCATTTTGCCCCTGAGCCCTCAAACTCATTGAATTGGCACCGCAAGCCTTGGCATGATGCAGTGTGCTGCTAGTTGAACTTTTTCCCTGGGCGCTGTGAGAAATGCATCCGTTAATTGCCGTAGTTTCTAAATTCCCCAAATATATGCATATATTATGACGTTGTGAGAAAAGGCCAATCTTGGAAAATGGCTTGCAACCAAGATAGAGTCCCATGTGCGTTTTAAGTTTACTGTCATTGAACAGGGACAACAATAAAGGGAATAGGCTAGGTTCTAGGAAAAAGCTTTTTAGCTCGATGCATCACAAGTGCTAGCAACAACAAAATGAGGAGCTTTCAGGAGCTAGAAGTTGTTTTAAACCCTATCTTCTTTGCGTGGTCCTCCAAAATTCCCAGCACACCAGATCTGCACTGAAAGAAACAGAGGCCGCAGCCAACAACACGTCCAGTTTACAGCCTCATAAAAGAGACAGACATCTTTCAAACCCCACAGGGCTTTAAGAATCACAAAAAAGTCCATTCGCTTCTTTTTATAATAGGATGGTAGACGTCATCTCAAAACCTTGGCAACAAATACCAAAACTCTCTGCATGGCTTATTAGGGAAATATTTTTTTTTGTAATCAGTGTTTACTGACCCTTTAAATAGAGAGGCCTGTTTGAGGGTGGGGTTATGATGCAGTGTTTATCTGGAGACACTCCCTGTTGCATTTCCCATGGTGCCTCACAGAGCCTAAACAAACATTCACACAAACAAACCCACACACCCTGTTTTTTTTTCTCTCTCTCTCTCTCTCTCTCTCTCTCTCTCTCTCTCTCTCTCTCGGAATGCACTTAAAGCTATATGTGTCTATATGTGAGGCTCTCTCTGTTGGATACATGACTTACACAGGCTAAAAGTTAAGACAATCTGTCTTTTCAGCATTTTTATAATCCATGATTTTGTTTGTGGTGTTTGCAAAAGCAGAGTTGCCGGTTCCATTCATTCACTTTTAACCTACCTTGACAAACCTTGAAGCTTTTGTCTCAACCACATAGCAAGCCCTGAATATCTCGAGCATGCAGTATAAATATTTGCATTAGCGAGAACTGGGTGTGAGGTATGTTGGTATTGGTAGAGGAGATGGCATTTGTTGTATTTACAGTATGTGTATGGATGTGCGCATTTCTATCTGAAGGCCTGTGTGAGTGTACAGTTCTGAGAAAACTAGACAGTCCTGCAGATCTGAAGCACAGATAACACCTGACATATGTGGTGTGTGCGTGAGAAGAGCTTGTCTGCATAGGACTTTGGCGTGTTCTAACCTTGATTTATGGTTTACTGTGTTTTTTGCTCTGCTGTACGCCTTTGAGTGAGTGTTTAGGGGTGAAAAGGACGCTTTCAGGTACCCTGCGGCTTGTACATGTATGTGAAAACAAAGTCCCGGGCCCCTGGGACAAGCAGCTGCAAGAATGATTGACTGACACGTGGATCCACCCTGATGCATTTCACACTGGCATATATAGGAAGGAGGAATGCATCAAGGGCTGTTTAAATGTCAACAAATACCATAAAGCATTTGAACAAGAAAAAGCTGAGAGGGAGATTAAAATAATAAAGTGCGGCACGGTTCTGAGGGTTTTACTTACACTGCAAGTCAGTGCAGATGCAGAGGCAGCACCTGACAGACAGGAGGGCAGTCGCAAAATCGTCAGTCAAACAGAGAGCAGATTACAGAGTGGATGGGACCTCTGCTTCAGTGACGTCTAAATCATCCAACTCACAGATACAGGGAATGAAGCGACAGTCATAGGGAGAGAAAAAAAATGGTGAAAAACAGAAGCTATGACAACAGGGAGGACAAAGCATGATAGGGCAGAGTGTGGAGGAGAGCGAATCAATCAGTCTTCAAGGGCCTGTTGATTAGACATTCTACAACCTTCTCCATCTTCGTTAGGCTTTAATTAATTCATAATACTGAAACAAATTACCTTTGCATGGATGAAAATTACACCTAAATGTGGCGTGGCAGTTTGGCATTTGGTGATTAAATTATCTCTGGAGACTGTGGGAGTTTGATAGAGCAGCGTTGTCTTGATGGAGTCGTGTAACATTATTAAGTTTGAAATAACAATCCGCTCATTTCCTACGTGAGGCCATTTGTAACAAGAGAGGAGGAGAGGTATGAAAAAGGGGGAAAGGAAGTAAATGAGAGAGGAGAGGAGAGGAGAGAGGAGAGATGAGAGGTCTCTGGCTCTCCGAACAACATAGATAATTTAATGTATCTATTGAGTCTTTCTCAAAAATAAATCGGTCACATTTAAACTTGTTGGCTTAAGATAATAATGAAAACCTTTTATTTTACTTTTTAAAGAGGCTGAATAAATTGTGACACATACACCTTTTATCTTAATCCACCTTTCACTGAAGACTGACTTATCACACAGAAAGAGCAGATAGTGCCCCATCAAACTCAAAAGTGTGTTTCTTTATCAAACCAGCCTCACTGTCTTTGTTCACCAGACCACCAGCGAGGGGAATTCTCCACAGACAATGAAATATAGTAATAGAAAAATACATACAATAAGAATACTTCCTCACGACAATACAATAAAACAGCCTTGGAGCACGAAAGAAAGCAGGAGAGCTCAGCTTTGAAGAATGATAACGGAGTTAAGGAATAGAATGGCCAGGAGACTTTTCTTCTCTTTTTATAGGTTATAGATTAAGGTAAGCAGATAGCCGCGCAGGTTTATCTTTGTCTGAGCTACTCTGTTGCTACTCGAGTTGGAAGCTTAAAAAAAGGAAATGCAACAGCCTTTGTATAGTTTCATGCTGCCTTTGTGTGGGCCTGGATGCAAAGAAAATGATAGTTATCTTAGATGCAGCCATTATAATAGAGCGTTATATGCATGATGATGTACCGCGTGTGAGACGCAATTAGTGACAGGTAAAAAAGTGAATTTCTGATACACAATGTGCTTGTAGGTTCAGTTATGAAGCTACTTGGGCCTCTTCATCCAACATCATGGTCAAGTGTAAACTACACATAAAAATGCAGGAATGTTTTATATTGTTTTATAATTATTGTTATTATATAATATTTGCCTTTTGTTATACTGATTTATTTTCTCATGCTCTTTTGTTTTTGTTTGTTTGACTTGGCTGCTGTAACACTACAATTTCCAATATTTTCCCGGTTGACTAAAGTACTTTATTTATTGTCCATTAGGCCTGAGCTGATTGCTGTATATGTATATATATCAATTATTAAAAAGGGATGATGGACGATATTTTATTTAACATTAGGGTAATTTCACCTAACATACTAACTCTAACTAATTCACAACAAGATGTTTTAAAAATAATCACTAGATCTGGCACCATGCTGTGTATTTACAGATGTTGCTCGGGGAGCGGGAGGTTTGCCCGCTGAGTCTCGTTAATCAGCTGAGTAACACCTTTTTTCAAATTTAAAATCTTTTAATACAAACCAGCTTGCTGTCGCGTGTTCATGATCTGAGCCCCCCACCCACTCATCTCTGTTGCCTGCTCACAAAAATATTGCTTTGCGCTGTATAAGAGTGGTTAATGTTATGGAATAGATTTACATTAGGCGCATTCACACCGCAGTACTTTTCCCACAAAGGTTCATGAGAACTTAGTTCATGAGAACTCTTTAGTTCTCATGAACTAAGTACAGATCGCGTTCACACCGGAATAAGTTCCTGGGGAAGGATTAGGCAAATGAAGCCACTGACGTCACTTCTTCTTCTTCTGCTTGGGTTTACTGGCAGGCCGCAAACAACTTCACGGCGTATACTGCCACCCGAAGTCCCCGGCCGGAAGTCCCCGGAGTTGGGGACTGGCTTTAGTAGAAGCTGCTGGGCCTCCTCCAGAACGCCGACACCTCCTCATCTCCACTGCTCCCATGTTTTCTTTTGTGTTGCCATAAGTTAGTCTCTCTGCGTTTGTGCGCTGGGCTAATGCTAATAATGCTAATGCGAGGATAATAAAATGGCGACTTCACAAAACGTTTTGGGAGTTTTACGGGGCGTGGTTTGCAATCCGCCCAGCCAATCAGACATAGGAACCTTTTTCTCCCACGAAAGTACCTGCTCTCTAGCAGGGACGGAAAAGGGGGTAAAAAAGGTTCTGATGAACTAATTTTAGTTCCAGCTCTTTTTGGTGTGAACCAGGGCCAGCCCTAGATTTTTGGGGGCCCTAAGCGAGCTTTGGCTTGGGGGCCCCCCTCACTCTAGCGTGTTCTCACTACACACAACACGGAACCAACTTTTGTCTTATGATGTTAGCATAAGCACACATATTGTATAAATAAGCATATAAACACCGTGGACCTAACCTCCTCTAGGGGGGTCCGGGGGCATGCTCCCCCGGGAAGATTTGTTTTTAAATATTGAAGTTAAAAGCATCAATCTGGTGCACTTTGAGAGCAAAATTAAGAGATCTATGGATACATCTCTCAACACCCATATGAAACAGAACTGTAAACAGATTTTTCTTTATGGATATTTTACAAATCACTCCCCTTTTAAACTGTATTCTTGTTTTACTGTCATATAGTATTTCATAACTGTTTTTCATTTATTCTCTTTGGCTGTCTATCTCATAATGCTCACATAGAAACTAGCTGTCAATAGGAATATCAATCAGAAGAATTATAATTTCATGCAAAAATCTGTCACAAAAAGAGGTTGCACATTTAAATTCAGGTGTTGTTATGGCAACGTCAGTGGCCAAACAGCCACATTTACTGCTGCAAATACGTTCAAACATGCTGTCGACACGTAAAGCAGTGGCAACTATGCCACCATTTCAGCTGACTTTTTCTCAGAAATACTGTCACATAACATCCATATATTTCAGTGCTAGGTTGATGCTTAGCTAAGCTAACTATGAAACACTGACAGGACTCAGGATCAACTGTGTACTGTAAGGTAGCTTCTAGCTTCATGTCGAACAGTAAGTCAACATTTCCCAGAGAGCTTTCTTTGAAATCACCAGGTAACGCTAAAAAACATTACATTTAGATTGTATGACAAAGTGTTTATTTAATATCTCTGGCTAGCTATAGCTACTTGCTAACGGTTTAGCTTACCCCCGCGATTCAAAGTAACGTCAACGTAGCTGTAATTTATGCTTTGCTTACATGTTCGCATAACTTGGAAGTTTACTGACATTTACATACCTTGTTTACCTGGCTCAAGTGGTGGCTCTGGGGTTGTTGTGTGAGCCACTTGAGAATTGTCGTCTTTTTTAAGAAATGTTTTTCTTATGTCCATCTTCACCAAACTCTGAGTCCGACTGACAGTTTATTTTAAACATTGTCACAGCTCACAGGATAGGTACCTGTCAGCCAATAAGACAGATGTTTATTTCCATTCAACTCTCTGGTTGGTCTGGTATCTTGCCTCTGTTGCATTCACTGAACACGGGAAATTACAATCCTGCCGTCCTCTCTAGTGTCATGATGAGGTTCAGGTAAAGCACGGTTAATGTATTATATTATTGACTCAATAATATAATACATGACTTTGAGAGTAGGCAATCTAGGCATATTAACTAAATTAATTAAACATACTTATCACGGCGACGGTGTACTGAGATTATTATTTTTTTTTTCTTTTTGCTAGGCGGCCCTTAGTGGCTGCGGGGCCCCAAGCGGCCGCTTATGTCTCTTAATGGGTCGGGCCGGCTCTGGTGTGAACCCTTTATATATACAGTCTATGGTGTGAACGCGACATTTCGGAACTATATCGGAACTGAAGTGGGAAAAGTACTGCGGTGTGAACGCGGCTATTGTGATATTAAGGATAACATAAAAGAGTGGAAAGCAAAATGATGCTGTGATATTGTTACACCAAGCACAGACAGATTTTTTAAATGGTAAAAAAGTGATAAGAAGTTTACTCCTATAAAATTGTTTATTAAATAAACTTTAACTTTTATGGTTGCTTAAAGGTTTGAATCGCCCTCAATCACCGAGCCACACTCAGGATCACTGTTGAAATGTTTAATACAAATGAAATTCTAACTTCAACAATGGTTTTAATTAAAAAAATGTAGACAAAGAATACCATTTTTTTTACCAAATTGTATAAGTATATTGCTGATGATCGCCCATCCTTATTTCCATTTATTTCCATTTATACATCTTTCTTTTTCATAATAATAATCAAGCAAACAGAAAAATAAAAACATATGTTGGCATCAATGAGCTCCCGAGCATGGATGTACACCATCATTTTTATTTACCAAGCCTAATGCCTTAAAGTTTAGCAAACAGTTTGAGCTCATAAATCACTCTACAGCACACAAACAAAAGCCATTTGCTCACATAATGTGTGTGTGTGTGTGTGTGTGTGTGTGTTTGTGTGTGCGTGTACTGTACATGTGTTTGTGCACAATACCTTGTTTGCTCTCTCACTAAAGGCATTGTAGAGAAAAACCTCCTCCGCAGGCAATGGGAGCCTCCGTGTCAATTATCCTGCCCTGAACCTGCGATCCCCTCTCTTTTCTCTCTCTTTTCTCCCTCTCCCCTCCCTTCCTCCCTGCCTCCCATCATCCTCAGCTCCTCTAATAGGCCCTCTCTCAGGATGATGAGAGGACATGCTCTCCTCTGATGGCAGCGCAGCACAGCTCACAATGCTCTGTGTCAGGGCAAGATTAAGACGGGGCAGAGGGAAAAACATTCCCATCAGACGTGTGTGTGTGTGTGTGTGTGTGTGTGGTGTGTGTGTGTGTGTGTGCGTGTGCATGAGTGTGTATGTGTGTATGTGTGAGTGTGTGTGTGCACTGACAGGTATTAGACTATCAGGTATTGTTGTTGCGTCAAAGAGAACATGCCAAACACGGGGGTGAGATACTAATAAACACAGACATGAATACAAGCCTCTTTACTACAAAGTGAGCACACACACACGGGAAGGATGAGCAGGGGAAGCGAGGGAGCACCGAAAAGGGAGAGAGAGACATAGAAAAAGAGAGAGAAAGAGGGAGAGAGATGTATAAACTGTCAACACTTTCACGGAAAATGGCCCTCAAATTAAGCCGAGCGTGTGGTTCTACAAGGGACTCTGGGAAATTGCCTTTTATCGCTTCCCAAACAATGGACCGTCTGACAGCGTTGCATATGATCTCACACACACACACACACACACACACACACACACACACACACACACACACACACACGTCTGACAGTGCTATGCCCGATAACTCAGCCAGCCGCTATTTACATTATTCCTCCAGCGAGGCTCCCCCCCTCCCCTCGCACCCTCCCTCTGTCTTCTTCAGCGACTTTTACTGTCCTCGGCAGCCACGCGCTTTCATGTGGTTAATATCATGCAAAATAACAGCTTCTTATTTTCCTGCTAGCTGCCCCCACCCACCCCTCCGCATCCCATCTTTAATGGGGGCTAAGCGCTGTAAGCTGGCTGAGCGGGAGGGCCTCTTATACACACACTACTGTGGTTATCTCTCTTCTCTGTTTATCATTGTTATTATTATTAATGCTTCGCCGTAGCCGCGGAGCCCAACACAAGAGCGGAGCAGAGGAGAAAGGGAGAGAGGGATGAAGGGGAGGAAGAAGAAGAGACGGGGCGGCGGAGGGTGGAAGCGCTCCTGTGATGTGATGCTTGTTAAATAAACTGCTATTTACCACCGTGACAGAGAGATTATTTACAAACACGCGCCATTACGCCCCCCCCCGACACTCCTCCCCCTCGTCTCCCTGGCTCCCTCATCCTTCTCTCCTCTGTTTCAGAGTCATCTGTTTGATGCTCCGTGAGGGCCACGCTGGTCGGAGGATTATGACTGGTGACAGTGTAATCAAATGCTCTTGTGCCGTACTGTATAAAGATGATAGAGGCCTGCAACATGTTGTTATCAGAAGGGATTTGTAATGCACTGAAGTTAGGGATAATGAGGGGAGTGCTCGTCAGAGCCAAAAAGCCAGTGTAAACTGTAATCTCACACATGCACCATTCTAATAAAGCCATTTCTAGACACACTCGTCTTGATTCCTCAATCAAACTCACTTAGCCACTGGGCCAGACATAAACCCAAGTGTAGCCTGATCTGCTTTTCACTGGATTCTTTTTACTGACATATATAAAGAGTTCCTTTTCTATAAAAATATAAATCACCATTAAATATTCCTAAAAGGATAAATTACATGATATGAATGAAATTATAGCATGTCACAAAAGAAGGACTGAGGTTATCTCAGGTGGTGAAACTAGGAAGTCTAGTCAAAGTCAAAGTCAACTTTAATGTCAATTTTTCTGTGTGTTTGTACAGACAGAGATCGAAATAACGTTTCCAAGAATCCCGAATACAAAATACAATAATACAAATATACAAATATGTATACAAATATGTATAACAAATGCCTAGTGTTTTAACTTCAATCTAATGCTGCCACAATGCTTAGTTTTTTGGAAAAGAGAAGAGATTTTGTTCATTGTTTGTATTGTCCAGAGATAGTTATAGTAAAATACTTGAATTGGAAAACACACTGAATGTAATCCAGGTCTTGGACTTGTACCCAATGCCCCTCCAGCTGATCAATGATGTTTTTAACACACTGCTGTTGTCTGAAGGTGGCCTTACCTAGCTGGAATTGTGTGATCTTGCAGAAAAAAAGCTTTTCTGTAGATGTGCAGTTGTCTGACAAAACACAAGGACATGTCAATGGCAACAGCTGCGCCGAGACATATGCTATATCAAAACACAAAATAATTGATCAGAGAGCCAGCGGTGAGAGCTGATATATTCCTGCAGGAGAACATCAGACAGATTTGTTAAAAGCTAGGTTTTAAAAAAGGAACTACTTGTCAATCAAAAACAATTGTCAATCTGATGTGTCCCTAATGTAACTGACTTCTTTGCAAACAATGCAACCCCAACGCACACCATGAAATGCCATTACATTATCCCTGGAGTCGCCACACACACACACACACACACACACACACACACACACACACACACACACACACACACACACACACACACACACACACACACACACACACACACACACACACACACACACACACACACACACACACACACACACACACACACACACACACACACACACACACACACACACACCAAACTAGAACAAGTTCTACCAAGCTGCTGTTTACACTGTGAGCTTTTAGACCACCTTTGGCTTTTCAATGTTATTCTGAGAAATTGTTAAAATGGTGAAATTTTCCTATGAAATGATTAGTGAAACATTGCTTCTAAAATAGTTAAATGTTGCCATAGCTTGTCGGTGGTTTGTCAGAAATCACAAAAAAACTTTGGTATACAGTTATTCGTTATGAAAGAAACTTGAAGAAATGCTTGCTTAAGTCAGTTACATTCAACATTTATTCAAAAAGGGGTTATGAATACTAATCTCCACAACTGTAAATGTATATTTCAATGGGAATTAGATTCAAGCCTTATTAAATCCCAATATTGGTCATAATCATAAATATTGGATAACATGTTTGTATTGATTATTACATTCAAATGAAAGAAATAAAACACTTTAAGGTCTGTGCATTTTTTGTTTCTTTGACTGGTTATTCTTTCATTGTAAAAATGATTATATTAGTACACGTAACCTGACTAGCATTAGGCTCTGGATGCTCTCGGCTGCCTCCATCAGTCATGTGACCCTCATCTTGCTTCACATAGTGATCCCTAGAGTATCCTGTGGAGGAGCAGAGCCTGGTGTCGGCCATTAGAACTTACTTAATATTCATCTCCCCCCTTCACTCACACCCCTCCGCCCATTCAGGACGGGAGAGGCTTCATTGAGATGTTTCTGTTTGAAAACTCAACTCCACCCCAAACAATATGCCTCCCATCCCTCCAAACTGCTCTGATGGTCTTCTCCCTTAGGGGTCCTTTGGAGAGGATGTGTGTGCGTGTGTGTGTGTGTGTGTGTGTGTGTGTGTGTGTTACCTAGAAAGAGAGAGCAATACAGCCTCAAGGGCCTTTTCTTGACACTGGAGGGGATGAAATGAAGAGAGGGAAAGAAAAGAGAGTGGAAGGGAGTGAGGGGTGGGGGTAAAGGGCAGTATGAAAAAAAAATGGGTGATTGGATGATGCTGACAGTTTTATGTAACCTCCGGGATTTTGTGGCATTCACACTCACACAAACATATTATAACTGTGATACATATAAAAGCATCAGATATAATCCAAAGCACTTGCTGCTCGGAAATGAATCAAAAGTGTGTGTGCGTGTGTGTGTCTGCAATCCTGAGCTAACAGGACTATTCATATAGCCAGTGGCTTGTAACCTACACCTTGTGTGTAACCTGACCCTGAAGGGGTAAGGTGAAAGGGGAGAAGTCTGATCTCAAAATCGCTACACCCAAACCTCTGTAAAAGAGACACACACTCACACAATGGCTCATTATCTTATGCGTGTGTCACCGTGGTTTTATGGGCTCCACAGAGGTCGTATTCAAAGTATTGACAGGAAAGCCTGAAGCAGACTGGTGTACAGTTCTTTACACTTCTTTGCTCCCCCCTCCCATCCTTCCCCTCCCTCACTCCTTCCCTGCAGAGTCCATTAAAGACCTGCAAGTTTATCAGACTTAATGTAGCGTTAGCATACAGCTTTCGCCTGTACCGCGCTCTCTATTCTCCCTATCTCTACCACTCACTGTGCATAAACCTCACTAATACTATCTCTGCCATTCACGGCGGATGGGCCTCGCTAACGATGCTAATTAGCAAGCGAACACAATGCACGCTTCATCTCCCCTCCCACCTGTCAGAAGTACATGCGGCACAGCCTCAAAAACCAGAGAAAATAACTTCCCTCTCTTCTCTCCCCCTCCTCCTCCTCACCACCCTCACTCTTTTGCGTTAGCGCCGTTTTATGTTTTGTTTGGTTTTGCTGAGAAAACTCCAGGAGAAACTTTGCTACCTGTGTCTCTGTGTGTGTGTGCGTGCTCCCTTCAGTGCCATTTCGTTTGATAAGAAAATGGAGAGTGGAGGGGGGGGGGCATGGAGGGTAGAGGAGAGAAACAAGAAGAGACCAAGCAAACCAGGGACATGACAGACACGAAGGATAGGGGAAACAACGGAGGAAATGAAGAAATCCCCTACTGTTTACAGTTGTAACCTCTATTCACTGCCTCGTTTGAGTCTTTGAAAGAGGACAGAAAGATTTTTAGTAGAAGAGAGGAAAGAGAAATACGGAAAGCAAGAAAAAGGAACACCAAAGGTAGAGACCGCTGGCCACCTAAACCCCGTACCACACCCATGGATCCATCTTTATCCCTCGGTCCACACCTTGAGGGCATTCCTCAGTTCACCTCTCAGATGAAAAGAGTGAATGTAGCCTTTCTGATGCTAAATAGAGTGGTGTGTTTCTGCTCCCCAGAGGATGCAGAATCCCGTTCCCTCAATTCAGCCAGCTGCCCACACACACAAGTGCTTGTTGAGTGTATGTGCGTGGGCTAATGTGTGTGTGTGTGTGTGTGCGTGTGTGTGTGCGTGTGCGTGCGTGTGCGTGTGCGTGAGTGCAGAACGTATTGTGTAAGTGGTAGTTAGAATGCGACAGCAAAAGCTGCTCTCTAAAATAGTACTCATATTCTGAAGGGCCTACGGGGTTTCAGTGGCGCTTGCTAACGAGGCATTCATACTGATCCATTACAGAGCACCACATGCACGCACACACATGCACGCTCGCACACACACTAACATATATAATAAACCCACCCATGAACTATGACCTTACAGGAATACCAATGCAAAAACGTCATCTCATCTACGCAAAAATTGCTGTTGTATCTATCACGCTCTTCTGTTTTTAAGCATTTTGAAACTTTCCCCATCCCTAAAATCATCTTCATGTTACAATCCAAACCCCATACCCATACCCAAATTGACCCTATTGAAAATGAGAAAAGGCAAGAAAGTGAAAGGAAAAAACTTTAGCTTTAGGTCTCAGTTTTGTCTGCTCTGTTTTTTCGTTTTTCTGCAAACATATTTACAGTGTTTTTCAGTTGCCTGTTAGTTTGTTTATAATAAGTCATGGTGTCTCATTTTCCACTATTTTTTTCATTTTTTAATAAAACTATATAATACTGTAATATTTGTATGCCTTTTACTATAATATGTATAGACAATATTTGTATAATCCTTTTTATTTTACCTCATTGGCTTAGTGTGGAGAGAGAATATAAAAACAAAGTACATTTTGAGAGGAAATTGACTTTGATTTAGGTGGATGGCGGTGAGCCAATAAAAAAAAAAAAAATACCAGAAAACATTAATTTTATAAATATGTGACTTTCACATGCTAAGAATGTGATGATTCCATAGATAAATGTTTGAAATCATTCAATAGATCACCCATTCAGTATCAGCCACTCGGCCAGTAGAAGGCGTCATAATGTCCGCAGACATCAGTGAAGCAGTAACATGTGTTTGCTTCTTCTCTGTAATACTACTAAACAATGTAGAGTGTTTAACCTTTTATTCTTGTTTCAACTAAGAGTTAGTCTCTAATGTGGATGAATTCTGGTGATTTTTTCTACAGTTTTCTCTTTCCAGTCAAAGCATGAAGGAACAGTGGATTATTCAGTCCAGTAGACTCAACAGGTCAAAGTCAACGGTAGCACTTTTCTACATTTTGCTATAAAACTCTTTATGCTACCCTGGTACTCTTAACAAAACAGGAGTTTTCATAGCTGCTTATAGTCAAATTATGGAAGAATCAGCTTGTTTGTCGATCAATAATATGAGTTATTTGGAATTGACAATGTTCCATGCACTGCAGTCCTTGTCACCTTCCCTTCCTCTGTCAAACTGTTATGATACGGCCTCTTTTCACGTGTCTGCCAAGAGCTTTGTTGGCTTGGGAATATGGCCATTGACTTTAGCCCTTTGTCAGAAAAAACACAGCACCACATTCAACGTAATGGACAGTGCCAATGCAGAGCGGCTCTGGAAACTCTTGAACCTTAATATTTTCCCAGATGAACCGTTGTTTATCTGTCCAACCACAACTTGTCGTCATTCGACAAGATGATACGTCTGATATGTGCAAACATTCCTGGTAATAGTGGGAGTAAAAGTGTTTATCCGGTAAGACCATTGCAAAACTGTGTATTTCAAATTAAATGAGTTTCATGATATTTTCTTTCCGTGATTCAGATATGTGCTGAAATAGCTCAGTTCAGTCAGACAACTCACGTGTTTCTTAATATTTTTATTATAAGCAGCACATAGTTTGAGTTTGGCGTCTAGGCTCGGGCCTCATCACTCCACAGATTTACAAAGAACATTGAGTGATGATTAGATAACTATCCCCCGAGCCTACAGGTGGAAGCTGGGGTGGAGCTGGGGTGGTGGTGGGGCAGGCAAGCAGCAGCAACATGAAACACAGCAGCAGGAACATGAACATAGCAATAGCAAGTGAACACAGCAGTGCAGCAGCAGCATAGCGAGGCAGAGGCAGGAAGACCTGGCAGCTTCAATAGAGCGGCATGTTTAGGAGAATGTGTTTGGTTGGTTGTAAGAGGGACGAGGTGCGTCACGTGTTAATGTATCATTAGTGCTCGAGTTGACTGCCTGAACTAGCTCGCAGGCTTCGCCCCCATTTGAGAGAGCGTTAGACTACAGATTTAAAGCGCCCTGGTTAGATTAGGAGTTTTGGCATTGATAGTGGATCCTTTTGGAGTAGCAGTATCTCAAGTTAAGCAGAGATTATTTGGCAAAGAGTGCAGACTGGTAGTGTAGTTGGATAGGTGCCAGTCCACCTCTATGAGCAAGACTTTCTAACTGCTTAGAGCGCCTGAGCATGTGGCAGTCCCATCACTCTCTCAACAACATATAATGCATCTCTATAAGTCCTGCGTGTGTGTCTGTATTTCTGGTTATGCATGTATAATGAAAAAATATCAATGGAGTTTTAAAAAAGTGATTAATATAGTACTTCCTTGCACTGGACTAAACCTGGGTCCCGTTTCAAAATACATTGAATAGATGAATAGCAGAAATTGTAAATTTAGAGTAACATTAAAATGTTGATGATTGCAATGTTTGCTTTATGATCATATTTAAAGTTAAATATTTCTGTCACTATTCCTTTTGAAAGCATTTCTGTTCAACATCCAGCTATACTCTCAGGCATCAATCACTTCATTTATCCATTTCAGTCTGTGACATTACTCAAATAAAATACTGTCTCAGGAGACATATAGAGGAGGAGGATATGATTTTAGACATTTTAAGTAGTAAATGTATCCCTGCAGAGTTCTCCAGTTGTCCTTGGTTCACAGTTAATACAGGCCAGCACGAAGGGCACTTTAAAAATGTTAGACCAAACAGGTAAAAGGATTCTTCAATGTCAACTATTGTTTGCAGGTGTTCAAAGTTGTTTTTGACATGCTCTTTTGTTGTGGCATTTAACTGAGCAATATGTGTCTGTATCAGCCAAATGTTCCTTTCTGTATATAAATGGTAATCAAAATGTGCATAGATATGTAGCCTGACCAGTGGCTCAGTTTGAAATAAAATATCTTCTGCAGTTTGAGAATTGATCCAAACTCCCAAAGTTTACCTTGTACAGTAAATTGTAACCATCTGACCAACTGCAATAGTAGGTGTTCTACACATTCAAATGAATCACATAATATGCAATATTATGCATTCATGGGATGTACATAAAACACAGAAAACAAACAGGACAATAAGTCCAAGCCTGGATTTTAAAGTCAAGCATTTAAAGTATTTGCATGCCTTTTGCGTTTTTTTCAAAAGATTCTGGATAACCTCAAAAAGATTCCAGGGAACTCAAACCTGGATAAACATGTGCATCAATGACGGTATTTATTAACCAAACTGTTCTGTAATGAAGTCTGGAGACGGTGCCAAAATAGACAAACAGAGACTAAACTTTGCAGAGTATTGTGTCCTGCAGCTGTTGCTTTCACTGTTATTCACACTGAAGACTTAGGAGGACAAATGAGCTTATTGCAGGTTTGGCGGAGATCTAGCCTCAAACCCTGCTGATATTATGCAGCTGGACGATTACAGATCGCTTCCCTGGTTTGTGCATGTCTACTTTACAATCAATACACTGTACAAACGTTAGCTCTAATCAACCATTTGCCATCAGTTACACTGTAGAGTGTAGACGTACCAATGCGGTAACAAGTACACACAGAAAATCAAACACTGCGTGAATGTACATTACTCAGCACTTGGCAAATTGTAATCCCCACATATGTCTACCTGACCAACCACAAGCGGTGCAAAAATATTGCTGGGTTGAGTATGGAATATTCATAAAGTGTCTTAAACCAGGTCTTCCTTTTAATGGCCACAAATGAAAGAGAATGCTGAGCAGGAAGCAGCAGAGGTTATTGTTGGTACCACTCCCTGAAAATACACATTATTTGTAGGAAATATATCTAGATTTATACCTTCAATGCATAATGTTTGACCTACCTGACCTGTCTCTAGCTTTTAATCATTCACAATCAACCTTTGAAAAGCTGGCGCTGTTCCTTATTCACAAAGCAGAATGTAGAGCTGAAGCTTGCCAATATAACCACAGAATACAATTGCAGTCATTTTTTCATTATGTATACAGTTTGATCATGTTGAGAAAAGTGTTCAAAGAAACTCCGTAAGTCACAAATAACTTTCATGGGTACAATGAGACCAGTCCATTTTTAGTTTCTAAATGCAGCGCAGCGAAATTGTTCCACTCCTTTCATCACAAGGTCAAGTACTTTGAGTGCAAACAATGGCTACAGCCTCACAGCAAACTCATAAAGTAGTGCTGTGCGCAGATTCTCCCTCTTTGTACTTCGTTATGGTAGAGTGTGTGTGTGTGCGTGTGTGAGAGACTGTGCTCTTTGTGTCGGTATCTTTGTGTCTCTCTCTATCCTTTTAAGACATTGATTTCTCCTTACGACAGACAGAAGGCTCTAAAAGGGGACAAAGATGGAGTGATGAATGGCTGCCGTCCTCAAGAGGGATGCTTGTTTTCTCGCCTCCCTTTGATGAGGTCACAGACAAGACACTGGGTCACAGGTCGTGGAGCCATATAGATTGACATTTTTAAAAGAAACACAAAAAAATCACTTTACTCTATTCAGTAGATCTCCAGCTGTAATTACCTATAAAGGGTTGCCACCAACCAAGTCACATACATGGTCTTTCGCACATACAGTACACACACACACACACACACACACGGACATATTGTACACATGCGCACACACAGAAGCAGCATATAAGGAAATAAAAAGCTGGAATACTTCCACAGCACAATGCTATGTCTGACTATGCATACTGTATATATCCTAGAAATCCCCACAAGTCAATGTGTGTGTATGTGTTTGTGTGTGCATCTAGGGGGTCAGAGGTCAGTGAGTGAGGGGCTGGGGAATGCTCATGAGCAGACAAGCAAATTCCAGCTAAACAAAGCGCTATCTGTGTTTTCTACAACAAGGAGGCTTTGGGACACACTGAAAGGTGAAATCATTGGCCTCCGTCTCGATGACTGCATGGCGGATGCATGTTATTCTCATCCTATTTTTCTTTAAAAAAGGTTTCTAGACTTTTTTGCCGCTGATTTTAATCGAACTATTCATATCTTACACTGCACTGTAACTTGTCTTAATGTATTTTATATGTGTGTTATTCTATATGAGCTTGTGTTATGTTTATTTAATCCTCTTTGCTTTTTAATGAAAATTTGAAATGCCATTTTATAATGTGTTTCCGCTGCACTTTTTCTTAATGCTCTTAATGTGTTTCGTGTTTGTAAGGCACTTTGAATTGCCTTGTGTTGAAAGGTGCTATATAAATAAACTTGCCTTGCCAAAAACACACTTTTTCGCCTTCTATTTCACTGTAAAGAAGAATTACATTTGTATCCTCTTCTTTGTGTCAATCATTTTTACATTTCTTCCAACTCAGTCTCAGCTTGTTAGGGCAGTAGGGTGTTTATGAGCGAGGACACTGTCTGTGTGTGCATGCTTTTATATGTGCATGTGTGTGTGCGGCGTGTGAAATGTGTGAAGTGTTTGGGTGCATGTGTGTGTGGCCTGGCTGTGGAACGCAGAGGTCAAGGGGAGCTGACCTCCCCTGAGGCCTGAAACTGGTGAGAAGGGGGAGGAGAGAGGTGAGACCCGTATAGACACACGCACACAAACAAACACACACAAACCCAAGCATTAGAGGAGAGGTCTTTTGTACAACCCATGTGTTGTTTTTGTAGTTTAGGCCTCATTTTCTATTAGCTCTGACGTTGAGTCATCGGAATGATTATTGTAGATACAGAGTCAATGTGTTTTTGTATAGACCCACATGTTCCTGAGCAGCAGCCAGACAGGTTTACTGTGTTGTTTATTTTTGAAATAAAATTCAATTATTAGCCATACTTTTGTTACATTTGACCCTTTATTTAATTGTCAATTGAGAACTAATTCTACAATGAGGCCAAGAGGCAGCAAGAAGGCAAGTTGATACAAAACATGAAAACATAGATGCAACTGGTGCAATAAACAACGTTATCTCAAGATTAAAACTTCAAAATATAAACAATATACACAACAATAGAGATGAATGTACTGTCTATCTTAAGCCAGATCACAAGCAGTTGTGATAAAGGAGGTTAACAGAAAAAATGTGTGCAATATCTTTAGCAAATCATTCCAGTCAACAAGAGCGGCAAACAGGAAGTTGAAGTGTCAACTTTAGGAATGCCCATAACAATTAATTGGTTAGAACGTTTGCTTTGTAAATATTGAGTTATACCGTCCATAAGTGCACAACCATCTTTGTTCTCAACATCCAAATTAGTTTCAAATAGTTGTTCAAAACAAAGGATTCTTTCAAATCTGTCTGATTGTCCAACCTGTTGCCTTTCCTACAGTGAACATAGTTTTAAGGCTGTGTCAAGAAACGGATCTCAGCAATTAAAAAGGGAAATTCAAATGTTATCATAACTTAAAGGACCGATTGGTCAGACTACTAAAACAAGACAAACAAAACCCTCCCAACACAGAGTCATCGGCACTTACAGACATGTGACGTACACACACACACACACACACACACACACACACACACACACACACACACACACACACAACACACACACACACACACACACACACACACACACACACACACACACACACACACACACACACACACACACACACACACACACACACACACACACACACACACACACACACACACACACACACACACACTCTCCACTTCTTCTGCCTGTTATTGAACTGCTTTTATTCTCTTGGCCTTACATTTTTTCTGCCCCCCTCTGCTCCCCTACACTCTTGTCTTTCAGACTAAACAAATGTAACTTGGCTGGGAAACAGCTCTGAATCCAGATGCTGTCTCTCTCTCACTCCCTCATCCTTCACTACCCGTCCTGCACACCCCCCTCCCCCCCTCCCTGACCTCTGCCCCGCCACCCTCCCACCCTCTCTGGCAGACTAGGAGTGCCACAGCACCTCTCCCCTCTCCCATTCAACAACACTCATTCAACCCCTCCCCACCATGGAAGTTGAGAGTTGCTCTTCTTCTCTGGTCAATACACTCTTCTCTTTTAGGGGCTGGCCATTGCTTAACCACAGCACAATTTGGATAACTCTGTTGTCCTCACTTTTACAAAACCTCTGGAAAAGAAAGCAGGACAATGGACAAGTGAGCAACCTGAGCTAAGAGGAACCTTCAGGCTGGCACACCTCTCCTATTCTTGTGCCTTTTATCACTTATATGAAATACTTCACATCACTTAAGAATTCAGAAAGGCTATTGTATGTTTTTTTTAAATGTCAGATTAGAGCTCATACTTAAAAATCATGCTATAAGGAGTCTGTAAAGTCCAGACATACATACTGTACTGCACTGCACTCACATGCAGGATTAGTGATGACAGGGCCCACCATGAGGGTAGATGTAAGGGATCTAATGTTCGTTTCTGACTGGGAAGTGTGGCTTTTCCAACAGGAGTGGGCCCGCCACAGGACCGAGAGGGAGAGAGACGCAAGCACAGACAGACAGAGAGAGAGAACTTTTAAGCCCTGTGGTTATATTTCCCTGGAGCCTACCCCAGCTTTACAACTCCATTAAGTGCAGATTTTAGCCTGCTTCAGCCCAGTTTTGTTCTGAAATAAATCAAAAATGGAGGAAAGGAAAGTCCAAAATGAGGGTCCCTGAGCACCTTTGCTATAATTCCTTCCACTGGCCAAGTTGAAGGAGCCAAATATTAGTACGACTTCATGTACCGCTCCCCGCAGCCAAAGCAGGGCCACCCCAAGACGCAGGACTGCCCGACTGACCTTTCCATTTAAGACCTAAACTTCTTCCTGTTCACCCACCCCTTGGATGTAGCCCCAGCAGCCTGTGTGTATGGTTTCTGTGTGTTCTGCATGTGTGTGTAGGGGTCTCCAGTGATTCCCTGAACCCCGCAGCCAGTCTCATTTCAGCGCTTTTCTAAACATCACCTCTCAAAGCTCATTCCCGAATAAAAGACAACATGGAAAGAAAAACAGGACAGCAGCAGAAAAAGGAGGAAATGTTATTTAAAAGGTACCAGACCGCAGCATTTTCCACCGATATTATATACTCCCTGCCCAATCCAAAATATATACGGGCCGCAGGCCAAGAATGTAAAAATAAAACACAGACTCAACATCTGGAGCAAAGTGAACAAAACCCTCATTTAATCTGCCCTGAATACTGCATTCTGCCATTTTACCTCTGGCCTGTCTCACACACTGACACACACACTCACTCATTTGAATGCACATACACACACACTCTTTGTCATAACTGTCCATGAGTCTGCAGACGTGCATGAATATGGAGTTTAAACCAGATTTTACATATATTAAGGCAAGCCACCCACAGAAAGCCGATCATTTTCAACAGTTTCATAGAAAACATAATTCGCCTGAATATTTAGAGGCATTTAGAAGTGAGAGTAAAAATTGACATTTCAAACCCACCTGTTGATATAAACATTTTGACTTCAGTAAGTAAAGATAAAGTATTATAAGTGTCCGAATTGTTTCTACACTTGTCTGAGGTGAATACATAAACAGAGGCTGATTTTTGCTTCAATCATTTCTGCAGCCAGTGTTATATTCCCCTGCTCCAACAGAACGCTATGAAAGAAAAAATAGATACAAATAGTGGCAGTGCGGACAAATTAATTACTGAAATAACATAAATGCCATATTTGGTGGAGAGTGGCAATGAAATGCCCCGACGTAGCAGAGGTACAGAAGAGCTTCTGGTGCTCTTTTAATTGCCTGCCCTTGTAACACCCTCTTGAGAATATTCAAACGGCGGTAGTTGATAGACTTTTTGGAAATTCCCTTTAAATGTGCACAACATTTGGTTTGGATATATAACTAAAGAGAAGGTAGAGAAAAGGCTTGAGAGGGGATGAAGAAG
Source organism: Dissostichus eleginoides (assembly GCA_031216635.1). Taxonomy (NCBI): domain Eukaryota; kingdom Metazoa; phylum Chordata; class Actinopteri; order Perciformes; family Nototheniidae; genus Dissostichus; species Dissostichus eleginoides. The sequence goes on from CM062265.1 coordinate 16,786,538, forward strand.
AAATGTGTGTTTACTTTGACTGCGCTTATTTTTCTTTACTTATATTGCTCCCATGTCCTCACAGTGATATTTATGCCACTTCCTATTAATTTAGTGGTTAAGGTTTTAGTCGAGTGTTTAGATAAAGGTCAGTTTAGGATTAGGTTTATGGAGTGAATGCAGTCAGTAAAGACATGCTTAAGTGTAAATGTGTATTTACGTGTGTCTGTATGTGTGGGTCAGCATCCTCTCAGGAGTTCATACTGTCGGCAGGCTGGCAGCAGCTGTCTGAGCTGAAGAGCGGGATAAGAGCTGTTTAAGTTGTGGGTTTGATTCCTGCCCAGGCCAGGTGGAGGGTGCCAGGCACAGCAAACCGCTGGGCACTGCACCTCTGCCAAGACCATGGGCCACCTTCAGAAAACCTCTTCAGCTCCACGGCCTTTCACTGGGTCATCCAACTTTACAAATGCAATTTGTGCAGCTGAGATTTAGTAAAACACACACAAGCTCATTTTATATCCTAGCCAAGCTTAAGTAAGTTTCATAAGATACCAGATAAGTCAAACACTGTCGGGGGTATAACAATGATGCAAAAGGAAAAGAACATTTCCATGCAACCGTAGAAAAAAGAAAGAAAAGGAAATATTACTGAATAAGAGGGAATTACAGAGAGGCAAATATAGGATAAACATGCAGCAGTTTGAACAGTGTGGTAAAGTATGTTTCTCAATCTTAATAAATATAGATTTAGTGTTTTTTTTAAACAAAATGTGTAGAAATGTGTATATCTAGGTCTGTGCACCTTTTGGCATATGTTTAATAAGATCCAAATACATCCCTTACGTACCATAGGAGGGAGAATTTACAACTAATGAGATCATGAAGCTATCGTTAATTTGAAATACATCAGTCTGAAACCGATAGAGAAAAATGGTTATTACTGTAAGCCAATGTGACATCAATCACAGTAGAAAGGAAGCAGAAAAGGAAGGTTAAGGGATGTAAACATTCAACAAAGAAAATGATCTATTGCTAATTCTGATTATTAAAAGCAAATAATTGTCTTTTTTTCTTTACCACACAAAACATTTGTATTCCTAAAGGGAAAAGGGATAATATATTAAATGAGTCAACCTGTATTTACAAACACGAAGGTGTGTAATATTTTGGTCCTTATCCATTTGTTACCTTACAAACCATCTATTTTTCCCTTTGCCACTACGTAGGACAGCATATAGGGAGAGGTAGAATGATGGGCGGTAAGATCCACACCGATCTAACAATTATTGTCAAACTGCAAAATACACACACAAACATTAAGGTACAGGGAGAACAAGAGAGACGACAGAGAGGGAGCCGGGAGTCTGCTCACACAGATAGAACTGTCAAGCATGGTCAGGTTTACAAGCATGTGTGTGTGTGTGTGTGTGTGTGTGTGTGTGTGTGTGTGTGTTTCTCTGTGAGATTCAGATAACCTATAACCTGTAAACTCAATCCAGTCGGCGTGACAGCAGAACACAAAAGCAAACCTCAATGACAGCGTTTTTTATGCATCGGAGGCCAAACACACACACAGACACACACGCACGTGAATATATCAATAATCTTAACCATTGACAACACCATAGAGATCTAGTTCTAGTAAATGACATCTTGTACATCTCCACGATCTACACTTAACCACATGCATTTGGCTCAGTGGTGATGTGAGGGCTTTGATGTTCACACTCTCCTGGTTGAACCAGAACAGAGCACCATCTGTGATTGGACAGCATGTAACAAATCATTTTTGTTCTGATCAAGGCAAAACTCTTAGGGACTAATGTTTGATCAACTAAACAACAATGAATGATGAATGTTGTCGACTGCTTTGTAAATGAACAATGTTTAGAAAGGCTTTGTTTTTACATGATTACTAAAGCTGTCCGAAACCTCTATGAACAATAAAGCAATATCAGAATCAGAAACGGGTTTATTGCCAGGTAGGTTCACACATACGAGGAATTTGACTTGATGTCATGGTGCATACATCAAATCTAAAACAAAGAATCTCCATATAAAACAAAAAATCTTTAAGGACACTGTAATAAAATAGAGTTAAATAGCAATAAAATAAAGCAGTGATTTACAGCTAAATGGAATGCAATGAGTTATAGAATATAACATATGAAATATGAGATAAGAATATGTGCAGTAAGCAGTATTTGAACATTGTGTGCATTAATGTAATGCATATAGAGTCTACGTTGTGTCAGTGGGGGGGCCGGGCCTTTTTTAAGAGGCCGGTAGCGGAGAGGAAGAAACTGTTCAAGTGGCGAGAGGTTTTGGTCCCGATGGAGCGCAGCCTCCTGCCAGAGGGGAGGGGGGTGAACAGTTCATGTCCAGGGTGGCAGGAGTCGGCAACTATCTTCCCTGCCCGCCTCAGGGTCCTGGAGGCATGCAGGTCGTGGAGGGATGGCAGATTGCAGCCGATCACCTTCTCTGCAGAGCGGATGACACGCTGCAGCCTGCCCTTATCCTTGGCTGTGGCTGTGGCTGCGGCGTACCAGATGTTGATGGAGGAGGTGAGGATGGACTCCATGATGGAGGTGTAGAAGTTCACCATCATCGTCTTTGGCAGGTTGAATTTCTTCAGCTGCCTCAGGAAGAACATCCTCTGCTGGGCTTTTTTGGTGAGGGAGCAGATGTTCTGCTCCCATTTGAGGTCCTGGGCGATGATGGTGCCCAGGAAGCGGAATGACTCCACAGCAGTTACTGGGGAGTCACACAGAGTGATGGGGGTGGGATGTTGGGCCCAGGAGCAAATCTTTTAATTTATAATGAAGTGGATTGTTTTACAGCTTCATGTTCTATTAACAGGTAATATTAGGAGTGTGAATCTTTTGGTATCTCATGAAACAAATGAAATTGATTCAAGATATCTCCGGATACAGTACACATGAATGCTAATTTCAGCATGTACTGCAGTCAGCTGTTCGATAATGAAGAAATTGTTGCACATTTTGGCATGAAAGCAGAGTAAAGTGTGTATAATATTATGGAGTTTTTGTATTTGTAAAGTTATATTAACTGAATGCACTAACACACAAATGCAAACCTTGACAAAAGGTAGCATTTATTCATGCAAAATGCCTACAAATAAACACATTTTAATATAAAACATTTTAGTATTTCTTAGTAACTTCAATAATATCACATTCACGTTTGAATACAAAAATAAAAAATGTTGGCAAGCTATTTATATTTCTTGGACCTGTCAAGTCATGGTTAGGTTTTCTCTGTATCATCCTGCCTTTCTTTACAACAAGTAAATGAAGAAACACAATGTGTATATACATTTGTCAGTGCAGAGATACAGTAGATGTCCCATGGGTCGAGCTTATAACTAACACTCTGCACGGCTTTAAAAAGACTCTGTGTCTTTCTGTTCCACACCCTGCTGCTTCACCTCCTTCCCATCCTACGGATCTATTTCAAGTTGTATCTTCACCATCTCTCTCTCCCCTCTCTCTCCATCTCTCTCTCCATCTCTACCTCCTTCGCTGTCCACCCCTCCTCCTCCGGCTTCAGTTAATTCATGAACAGCATCATGATTGAATATTAATAATTCACATCAGCTCTCCCTGATGACTCATTACAACCCTTCAAATGGAGAGGGAGGGAGAGGAAGACGAGCATACACAGATGAGGATATGAATGCAGAGACACACAGAAACTAAAGGTATCGTCTAAACAAAAGGTGTCTTCTTTTTAACTAACTTCCAGTTAAAAGTCTGATATTGCACCCAAGACAAACATATACACACACTCTAATCACATATAATAATTGCTTATTTTTACTAGCTGAACTCTGGGTTTTGGTGTGAGGGCCATGGCATAGTCAAACGAGCAGAATGTGAAAGGCTTTTAAACAGAAATTCTGACAGTTTCAAAAAAGGTTGAAAATGAGTGCATACAATGTAACCTTGCATTTTGAAGAATAACAAAACAATACAAATTGATTGCATTGTGTAAGAGCGTCTGTGGGAGTTGGTTCAGGCACGATGGTCACATGTATTGTATGAGGGTGACATCTTGACAGTGTCAAGGTAAACTTAGTGAGTATTGGTCACTGAATAACAAGCGTGTTATTAAGCCAATTATTAGATATGCAAGGAGAATATTCACATTAAATCAAGCGACCTTCGAGACCTCGCAAAGTTGTCTCGGCAGTGACAGAATGAAGAGGACTCAATATAAGAAATTGTAAGTATGGTTTGGGTAATGATTATTTTGTAAGAATTATCATGTTCTCCTTGAGTGGGGGGGAAAATGAATGTGGCTGTGCAACATACATAATGACGACAATCAAATTTTCCCTTTATTATCCTCTAATAAAAAGCGAATTTTGCATGCTCCGCTCCCTAAAAGGAAAGCTACGCACAACATACCCTCTCACACACACACACTGTTGCACAACCATTTAGCCCCATTAGTGCAAAGCAGAGTTGAACACCTTGCAGACTGCGAGGTGTGTGTCGATCGATGGAGGTTAAACCCAGGGTTCAAATATAAACAGCAGGATAAGTCACAATCAATAGCTCCTATCCCCTGGCAACTGGTCAATACTTCCACACCCTGACCCAGTCAAAGGAGAGAGAGACACACAGAGCTTCTATGTGCCTTTTTTGCGATAAGGATGTTAATTAATATATACGCAGTCACACACACATACGCACACACATTGCCCCGAGTTGATAACCTGTTAGCAGAGCTGTGGTAACTCAATAGACATCCGCTCTGATGAAAAAAGAACACAACGGTTGCTATTGATTTTCCTGCCGTGCAAGAATACCTTACACTGCTTACTCACTTTAACAAAGGTCTATTCTCACGCCAAGTAAATTCTTGCTTATGATATAAATCCTTGCCATGTCATTGAACATTTTTGCCATATGAACTCCTTGTCTTTGCACCTTAATACTGCTTCTTTCTTTGTGTTCGTACAAGCCAGAAACCACACCTCTACGGTAGCGGGCCCAAAGTGCAAGTAAAAGTATATTATTCCTTGTGTGAGCGTGCATGTGGTTGCGCTGTGTGTGTGTGTGTACATCTCATAGCTAAGCCATAGAGGAGATGGACTCCATATGCAGAGTGTTTTCACAGCCCTGAAGGAAATCATGACCATAGCAGAAAACCCACCACCTATTTCGCTAAGGTCTCATTTGTCTGTGTCTTTGTGTGCGTGCATCTTGTGCGAGGGCACTGTGTGTGTGTGTGTGTGTGTGTGTGTGTGTGTGTGTGTGTGTGTGTGTGTGTGTGAGCGTGTGTGATGTTTGTGTAAGCCTGTGTGTGTTCCATTTTTTTTTTACTGCATTGGCACGCAGAGTATCACACCCAATTCTCTGCAACCAGCAGAAAATAAAAATATACCTTACTTCCAGTTAGCTTGCCAAGGTTTGGGATGTGTGTGCTAGCATGTGTGTATTTCCAAGGGTGATGAGTGTGTGTCAGCAGTGTGTCTTTGGTGTACAGTAACTGCTCAAAATAAGGGCTTTACCCTCAGGAGAAAAGGTCCATTGGGGTGCTGTAAGGTTAAATAGTGTCCGCACACACACAAACACACTCAATAATTATGAATCTGTGTTCATATATATTTTAAAGCTTAATTAAATTAGAGATTGTGAGTTGGTCTGATCTAAGTCTGAGCCTATGATGACATATTAACTATGAAAACCTGTCATTCAGACTGATAAAAGGAAGAGGGCGTTAAAAAGGGATGGTGATCACTTGTTGATCAACTATCATTTTAATTTGGGACCTCAGATAACAGTTTGAGTGTCACAGTGAGTCTCTCACCTTCTTTTTGTTCTTTCACCATCTTGTTATCAGAAGCAGGCATCGTGGGAGAGCGTCCTGGTTCGGTTCTCAGTCTTGCCTCTGTGTAGAAATTCCCACCTAGACACGAGACCAGAGGAGATTGGTTGATTGTTTCTAATGCAGGCTCTAGCGGGGCTTTATCGGAGGCAATAAAGTTGGGAGCCGGGAGTTATCAGTGATGGCAGGCCAGCTAATGCAGCTCAGCCTGAGCCGGGCTAATCATTTACAGCGGCGGTCTGAGCAGGGCACACTGCTCTATTAGCACACTAGCATTATAATCCTGATTAGTGAGCGCTAACTCGTTTGTCGCCTGTCTGTCTGTGTGCTTGTGTGTCTATCTGTGGACAATGAGACTTTGGGAAGAGTTTCCAAGGGATGCATAGATGGGTAATTGTGAGAAAACCTGCCAAGAGGAGAAGAGAGGAGTGGATAAAGAGTGGAGTTGGAAGATGAGACGTGAGATGCTAGTGGAGATGGGACATTGGAGAAATGGAATAGATTTAGGGTGCGTTGAGATTAAAAAGTGTCCAGATGTGGAGTACAGGTGTGACATATGAACTTGTCCGAGTGCCAGAAGGGAAAAAAAGGCTTCAGTGATTACCTAAAGAGCCATAGACTCAGGAGACAGCCGGTCTTTATGATAGGATCAATAACCATTCATGGTCGGCTGCTCTGGAACCAGCAGTTTTTCCTCTAACGCACACAGATCAATACAGGTGATTATCAGAGTTAACCCTTCACTCTCTGACTCTGATCTTTAGTCTTCGGACAGCGAGGCATGTCGTTCGATATCTTTAGATAAAGAGGGGAAGATTAAAACACATACAGCCGGACAAAGATCGACATTACAGTCAGAAGACGTTGAAAGGACGCTGTACTCAAAGAGTAGAATTACAACATCAAATTTAAAATATTTTCCCCACTGATACACACAATGACTCGCACCATAAGTGATTTCCTTCTAAATGTAAATAATCCAGCACACTGCCACTCCAGAAACAAAATAATGAGGATTTCTTTGCCATTTTTGGACTTTCCCCTGCAACATTTGTGTGTGGCATTGTGTGTTTTGTATGGTGATGCCTGTCTTGCCCTTGGTTGACTCTATGTCTAAGGTCAACCCCACTCTCTCATTAGTCCTGACCTCCTGCACCCTCCTCTCATCTCTGGTGACACACAGGTCAGACCAAATACACTAATTATGGAAATTGGAGGTGGAGAGCGTCAATGTTTATGAGGTACAAAGAAACAAACAATAATAATAAAAACGGGGTAGATAGCAGGTTGTGACACTGTCTCATAATTCAGCTTTTCTCGCCTGATTTACCATAATGCTGGAAGAGGTAGTAGAAACTCGGGATATTTAGCCAACTAACAACAGGTGGGTGGGGGTTTGAAACTTAAGATTGTCTTTATTGATATACAAACACACACCAAATACCAAGCACAAGCACAAATGCACAAAAAAGCAGCTGCACAGTAATTTATTTGATTCCCTATGCAAACTGTTTGCCCCGTGTCTGCCTTATGGACATTTATGTCTGCACCGCCAGACACACACACACGGTCTTACAGCGCACATCAGAAAACATCTGATTCTCTTTATCACCACTGCTTCTATTTCACACTGATCCAAAATAGACATACTTGGGGAAACACAAACAGATGCACAAAAGCACACACAATCTGCCTCTGATCCAAAATACCTCCAGAAAAAAAGAAAGAAAACAATTCCAGGCATTTTTTCTCTCAGTGAGAGATCATCTGCCAGCCAGTTACACCCGGCAGAATGGAGAGAAAGTTAAAGCATTAGGCCTAACCTAATATTACAACCACACTGAACACACACACAGCACATGCCTATTCAATAAGCCTGCTAACCCCCCGATGGCATACTATTTAGTGACATGCGGAGAAACAGAATTATGAGGGGAAAAAAATAATAGAGAATGACTGAAGTGTTTTTGCAATTCAAAGTCATTCAAAAACAATGTATATTTCTGACACAGTATGGTGCCACTAAACAAAAGCGTACCATTGGCGGAAGAAAGAGAAAAAGAAGAGCAGAGAGAGGAAGACAGAGAGGGGCTAAGATAACGAACCATTAAACTTGGCACCGCTGTCCAAAATCCTGAGGAGAGAGAGATAGAGCATCTTTAAACACTGTCATTTGACTTTGAACAAAGTGACTTTTGAAGTGAAAGAAGCCGTTTCCCCCTTTTTCCTTTTTTCCCTTCCCTCCACATTTTAATGCTCCCTGCTCTATCATGTAAATCCCCATTCAAATTAGTTGGGCATTAGAGCCCTCAGCAGTAATGTCAGAGAGACTGAATGAGATGGGGGACTTAAGCACCTAACGAACAATGAAATTCCCAAGCCTTGGGACAGGACAATTAAGAAGCAGGCTTAGCCAATGATGAAAATTTATTGCTATCTAATACATATTTCTATTTTCTGAACACTAACCAATTTGAATGTGATTAAGGGGGGTGGGGCGCTTCATTAAAGAGACGCTGGCTCTCAGAGGTCGCTGGGAGAGGAGCCTTTTGATGTTAAATTACAAATACGGAGGAGAAAGGCACTGCCATTGTCTTTTTGGGGTCCAAGTATTGTTTTCTGTGGTTCCCCTTAAATGGGTTAGTTAACCCCTCGCTGTCCAGGAGAGATGCTAATATGACGGGCCTGGGGAGCATGAGGAGGGGGGGCAGGAATGGAGAGGACTTTTTAGTGGGATAATAGACAAAATAAATGCCTTAGCGTTTATTCCTTTCATCAGAATGAAAGCATCCATCCATTCATTGTTTCCTTTTTTCCTTGTGCGTCAGTCTGTCAGTTGGCCGCGCTCACAGTGGGTGTCTCAGGAAGAGCAAGTGAAAGGAGGAGAACAGAAGGAGTAAAACTAACAAGCCCATTAGAAACAATTCAACTCATAGCAGATTCACAGTTATACTGCCAATACATTCTAAGTGTTATTCAAACTTGGCAAGATGTGTTTTTATTTCAGTCTTAGATGTGATATAGAGTGACAGATATTTCATTTTTTGCCATCTCTGAAATCTTAACGACACATTAGTCCAGCTGAGTGTACGGACGTCTGCTTTTCTACATTGTTGGTGCTACCGTTCTTACACCTGTCCATTAAATCAACCACATGATCTTTCTCAGATAATAAATAAAATATGCTCTGGCCCACATGCTCAGTGTTTTCTGTCCAAAGCAGTGACAGGAGGGTGCTGGTGGTCCGTGTCTGGGCCAGCAGGAGTAAGAGGAGAACCCCAGAACGAAAAGCCTCCAAGCTAACAGCCAAGGCATCAGCGTCACAATGTTTTCAGCCAAATATGAAGCTCTGGGAATGGCTTAGCAGAATACTCAGAAAGGGGAGAACAACGCATCTTTTGTTATTTAACTATCCTGCTTGAAGAGAAGGACCATAATTTGGGTCGGAGAGGAGAGCAGCAAACTGTGCATATATCTTCTCCACTGCAACACGCACCAGGGCCAGATTAATTTGCGTTAATGGATGCGTTCTCAGGCCTAGTTTGGAGGGGATAAAGGACATTTTCATTAACTTTCTTTATATTTAATGTTCAATTAGTTGCGGGTATAACCGGACCATAATCAGATGGAAATATGGGCAGGAATTAATGCCCCGGCAGGAAGAAAGAAAGACCAAGGGATTGGTGTGCACCCAATGCAAGCTGAGGGTGTGTGTGCGCTTGTCATCATGAGGGAGTAAAACCCGATACTCCGCATGCATAGTATTACAGTACAAAGGTATTAAATCTCATAAATATATTTATAGAGATTAGTTGAGATATTTACATGAATACACAAATATGTACTGTTGTGTCAGGAGCGATGCCGGCGGGGGAAAGGAGAGACACAGAATGGTGGAGGTTTACAGCAGCATAAAGAGAAAATGAATGACACGGAAAATAGAAAAATCAAACGCTTTATTGTGTGGGTGAGGCATGCTTTTATCATCATGATAGGCAGTGTTTAGTGTCGTGTGTGTCTGCGTCTGTGACTGATGCGGCGTGTTGTGTTGCATGTCACGCTGAATGATAGGATTACTCATTTTCCCCTTAGCAGAACACAAATCACTCTTTTATCCGCCATCATTGAATCTTTCCAGGGTTAAGTGTTTATGTTCACAGCTTCTCATCGCGCACTGTGTGTGTGTTTGTCTCTTTTGCGCATTTTGTTTGTGTGTTCAGCAGGATATTCCTCCAACTTTCAACAGCAAAGTGAAATGGCGGAAACTAAACGACTGCTAAAAGAAATAGTGACGTCTTGTCTCAATTGTCTGCGGGAAGTGTGTGTGGGTGCATGTCTTGGTATGTCATACACACACACACACAGATTACTGAGATGAGGAAACAAACAGATGATAAAGAAATGAAGATGGAAAAAAGCAGAAAAAGAAATGCACTGGGAAGGAAGCACTGTGTGTATGTGTGAGTGGGTCAGGGGGATGTGTGTGTGGGAGTGTGTGTGTCTGGGGGTGAGATATGAGGTCACTGTCTGGCGATTCATAGCTCGGAGTCCTGCTTAGCACACTATGAAGACGATGACGACAACTTATTCTTCGCAGGAAAATATCTGGTGAAGGATTTCAATCCTACTGCTTCCTGCCGGTGGCTAAATGGGCCAGACCCTGACGTGCAGATTTTGATTCCACCATGTGCTCTCTTAACACTCTAATTCCTGTCTTGAGGTGGTTCAAGTGGAAGTTGTGATCTCCTTTTGATACCACTTTGTGTCCCGTGCTGCACTTCTCATAGTCTCAATCCACTTTGCTGCTTTTTGACCCTTTCTTCCACTGTTTCTCAAGAAGCTAGTAAGTAGGTTATGAGGATGTCCGATTTAGAAATAAAGTCTGAAGTCAAGGCCATTACTCTATACTCTCAGACTTTAGGCGTAAGAGTCAAAGAAAAAAAAAGGAAGAAAAATACTCAGAGGGTTCACAAGGACATTATCTATCAGATCTAAGATGTACTAAAAATGTTCAATCTTTCATAAAAACAACAGCTAGGATGATTGTCATTTATGGCCTTTTTGAAAAAGATATGTATTGCTTTATAACTTAAATTACATATTTCTAAAAAAACACAGCTTCAAGACATCAACCACATTCTATTAATTTATTTTACTAAACCCATTCAGCGAGCGAAATACTTTCTAGTTTGACAAGGACAGCAGTGGGATTATTTATCTTGTACAGAGGAAGAGAGAAAGACAGATAGGGGGAAGCAAGACGCCAACAGACTGCTCCCACAAACTGTGTGTATGTACTGCGCTCCAATTTTGAATTAATTGAATCAACACATGAAAAAAAATTCTGATAACGGTATGTCTATTTTATTAGTCCTTCATGTCCCTGCCACAATGAACTAGTTATAGTTTCAAATAATCTTTAGTCATAGTCAATGAAATGTCTTGCCATAGTGAATGAAAAGTGGATTTACAAATTCAATGTCCCCCTCTGCTTGTATTGCTTCAGTGTTTGTGCTCTCCATCCAAGTGAATTCCTTTCCTACTTTCAAACAATTTCATGCTCCAATTCCAAAGCCTACTGCTTCAAAGATAAGGGGGGAGTGTAAGGGGGGGGCATGGAGGAAATTCTGATTATTTGGCTGAGATTCCCTCTGAGTTCATTAGCGGCCCGCATTAATTAAAAACAAACAGGATAAATTGACCACAAATGGAATTTTGGGTGAAATCTTGTCAGCAATCCAATAAAGCGCTGAAAAAAAAATATCATTTCAATTACAGTGTAAGCTGTCTAAAGCTGGGGTCAGATCTGCCCCTCTCCATTGAACTTCAGGGCTTCCCGAGCTGTGTCTTGGTGAGAGCATCCAGGGACTTGAACACAGACGATTACTGAGGTAATTTGGCTGAAAGCCCACTTGAATTGGCCCAGACCCTCGATACTATCAGCTTCACAATTAACCAACAAAAACAGATAACCTCCAAATCTCTGCAAGTCGTTGCAGCTATAATAGCTTACCAGTTCTGCCCAACACACACACACAGTACACACTCAAACAAACACATACTGTACATACACAGCTACAGTACAGAGGCACACACTCAGGAACACACACACACACATGCTCACACAAAAAAACCAAATACACTGCAGGGATTTCTGTCCAATTAACATGCATGCAAAGCAATTTAGAACCCAACAAGATGTTTTTGTCTGACTGCTCCAGGGTAATTTAGCACTTCTGTTTCCACACAAGCCCGGCACGAAGGGAGGGGAGCAAGAAGCGAAGAGGGGTTAGAAAAGTGGAATGGATTTCTTGATTAAAACTGGCCTTTCCCCCCCTCTCTCTGCGTACAGAAGCGCGAGGCAGCGGATACACACACGCAGCAAACATGCAGCGAATCCATATGCCCTAATACAGAGGCAGCATCGTTGTTAATTTCCTTTGTTAGCCGTCTGCTCCCATGGCCGATTTAATTTGTGGTGGTGTTTTAGTGAGCGGTGGGCTGGAATTGAATTAACAGACATTCGTTCACTCGTACATTCCTCCGTCTTCGTCCCGATGTGTGTGTCACTTTTACATATTGTTCAATAATTGGACTTAGATTACTGTTGATGTGAATGCATGATCACACTGTTGCCTCTCTCAAACAGGCGCCCAGAGATGGTTAGCTGCATGACGTGGTTTTACATAACAGCTTGGCATTCCTAAATTATTTCTCAGGAACAAAGTGAAAGAGAAGCCTGAAAAAATGTACAAGGAATGTTTATAAAAATTAATAATAACCTTTTCGGATGCTTTTATCTTTTATTTAGCATCAGTGTCACTCAAATGCCTGGCTGCCTCTGTATCTCACACACTCATAACAAACACATTTTTGGGTAACTCACATTTTGGCTGCAAAGTCATTCTTAGCCAACTAGTGAAAACATAGAGATGACAAATGAGATATATTAGAGTGCGGGGATATTAAGGGTGAGATAGATTACATATAAGATGCATGGCAGGAAAAAGAACAACATATCTGGGCCTCCCACCTTCACAACTCCCTCCTACTCACCCTTTCTTCACGTAATTAAACCTATAGTCACTTTCAATTAGCTAGCCTTTCTCCCTGTGCACGCCTTTATGCAAAAATTAATTAGTCAATTAGCCAATTAACATGTGAGCAGGTCTTTGTGTTAACGAGGCTTTTACAAGCTGTGGCAACCCTGCAGTAATGGCAGACAGGCAATAGACGCCATGGGACTAGTTTACACCACACATTTCTACAAGGCCAGGCACACACACACACACACACACGCTTTAATTTACCCTGCTGCAAACCCCTGACTCATACTCCTAACAGCAGATGGACTTGCTTGCTTATTTTAGTCCAGTTTGGTGATTAGATGTCTTTCAATAAGTAAATCAAGTATGTTGGGACTGCCCTGGAGTGAAGCCAGCAGCCCCCTCCCGAAGTTGCTGCGTTCAGGCCCAGCGCTGCACACTGTTCCCGCTGAAAGTGCAGGCCCTTCCTCTATTAAGGCCCAGACCACAAATCACCACCGTTTATTTTTACTGTGCGTTGTACACAGACACACATCTTTCCCAGAGTCACATAATACGCACACTCTTTTCTTTCTTAGTCACTCACACAAACACCCACAGACAGTTGTATCAGTGTGCGTCTGTTCTGTGTCTGTGTATAAATACAGCCCAGAGACAGCAGTAATGGCTCCTGCTTCAAATAAACAGAGAGCAGAGAAGCCTCCCATCCCTGCTTCCCTCTGACCTAAATCACGGCTGGACGGACACCCCACTTCCTCACGCTGGACGTTCTCAAGGAGCCCAGTGCTACGCTATTAGATCTTTGTGTGTATGTGCATGCGCGTGTGTGTGTGTGTGTGTGTGTGTGTGTGTGTGTGTGTGTGTGTGTGAATAAGTGAGAGGCAGAGAGGGTTTTGATATATTCCACATGTTGCTCACAATCCAGACACAACAACTCCTCGGCATACGGAGGAGTGTTATGAAAAAGCGAGGAGACGGGGAGAAGTTTCTGCTGCTGACGAGAGGGAGTTATCGTGGGTATGAACTGGTGGGGGTGGGGTAGAAATAACACCAATGCTTTTAGGAGAGGAAAAAAAAAAAAAGACGAAAAGTGTGAGCTGCTGAGAGTTTTATTGTGCTGAGGTAGTGGGTAAATTAGGAGAGAGGAGGGCACAGAAGAAGAGAGGTCACAGAGGGTTCATGTAGAAGAGAGCCATCTGAACGACTCCCAAAAAAAGAACCTGTCATTTTAGGCTCAACCCACACAAATACACACCTACCTACCCACGCACACACATGCATGCGCACACATTTTGTGCTGGTAGCGGAGATCTCTCTGTCAGTAAAGAGCGCCTGGCCTCCTTGAGAACGTTTATTTTCCCGTTTCGTCAATCTAAACAATCCCTTAAAAGGGATCGCAGATGTTTATAGGCCTTCACAGAACAAATGCTGCCTTTCTGACCTGCAGACACACACACACACACACACACACAGGCAGGCAAATATATACACACAAACTCCCCCCAGCGGAAGAAACAGAGGCAAGTGCTTGTAATGAAGGCACATGCTATGAAGGAGAAAGGGAGAGGATGGGACAAAAGTAAGCAGCAGCCACAGCTTAATGTCACTGACATAACAAACACTTCTACGCTCTTACACATGTCCTACTTTGGGATACACAGTTTTAGTGTAACATACAGATGATAATGTATAGTTAAGGGCAAACAATAAACAGATTATAACCTCATCTGATAAATGAGAGCAAAGAAAAAAGAAGAAGAAGGAAGAAGAAGCCGTGTGTGTTTGTATGTTTTTTTAAAGGCTTGTTAAAAAGGCTGCCCGCTCTGCCTGGGCTCTAAAGCCACTCAGACAAGCCGTGTTTTAGTGTAAACACACACAGTGGTTTTCCCCTTACATGGCCATGTGCTGCCAAACTGTGTTTGTGTGTGTATGTGTCTTGGGGATGGGTGATTATGGTCATTATTAACCTGCTCTGTGTTTTTCTGTGTGTGTACTAGACTGAGCTCATGTTCCAGAACAATGTTGTTTATACAGTGCCAGGTATTTCATGTCGTTGATGACAAATCCTTCATCTCACACACACCGCTGTAGGCTGTCCGGGATTAAAGTTAATTCACACCCGAAAATATACATTTGGCAGAAGAAGGGAAAAGTAAACTGGTATGTTTGAAAGCTCTTGTCAGCTTTGAAAGACAACGCTGTATCTCCTGGCTCTCACTCACACACACTTTGTGCCAGTGGTCAAATCATTCCCAAATGCGTGACTTAAAAAAAAACGTTATCCGGGATTCTTCTGTGCTTGCTCTGACACTTTCCCGTTAGTTCATTATATCTATCAGAGGCCATATATGGGAAATAAATGAAGTTTGAGTGTTTTTATAGCCTTAAGACGCTGCAGTCTCCTATCAGAAGATAATGTGTCTTTATGATAGTGACTCTTATAACTTTGGGCAGTCAGGCAGGGACACAGGGGAGAGCGAGGGGTTGGAGTGGGGGTTGTCCCTTAAGTCCTAGTAATGAAGCCTGATCCATCTCTTCTGCTTCACACACACGCACACACACATGCATATGCACACATTCAAATTGGCCGACTCTTAAGGCTCTGAGGGCACCGAGCAGTGTGATTATGAGCGGCTGGCCATGAAAAATTAGCAGGTTTATCTCCTTCCCCCCTCTCTCTCCCTCTCCTCTCTCCTCTGTGTCTCTCTGCCCCTCTCTTTATGGTAGTTACTCTTCACACCCCCCATCCCCCTGTTCTGTCCATCTCCGCTCGTCTCTACCTCCAGCCCAGTGATACTTTTCCAATTTTCCTTCAGTGTCTCCCACTGAGCCCAGGGGAGGACTATGGGAGAATGGAGCTGTGATTAAGTTGATACATTCTAGATAATAAAAGCAGAATGGCTATCATTCTCTCCTCTCTCTTGTACGCAAGAGCGCTTAAGCCCCTCCACCACACCCCTCACGCCCCTTTACGTCTCCGCCCTGGGCAGTTTGGACACTGATAGACGAACCATATGTAAGGACAATGGATAGGAGACAGTGCAAGGAATGGAGGAAATCGCTACAGATACATACGGGTAATTTCCTTCTCGTCTCATTGCCCGATATCGTGCATTACTGCAGCACCGTTCCACTTGGCGGTGTTACAAATGTTGGAGTCAGGAGGAGGAGCTCAAGTTTTGCTATCAGCTAGCTTCTGTCAGTCAGTTTTATTCTTTACTTTTAGTCCTTTTTCTGCTTCACGATCTCATCCTGTCCATGTCTGTATTGCAACACACTGAGTATG
The DNA here is from genome assembly GCA_031216635.1 of Dissostichus eleginoides. Taxonomy (NCBI): domain Eukaryota; kingdom Metazoa; phylum Chordata; class Actinopteri; order Perciformes; family Nototheniidae; genus Dissostichus; species Dissostichus eleginoides. The sequence continues at coordinate 16,802,705 of CM062265.1, forward strand.
TGTGTTTGTCATCATGGCCCACATTGTTGACACTGTTAACCTGTCTAATGGCAGCAGTCAGCCGCGTTTATTCCAGCACCTCGGCTGTAATAAGTGCCTTGTTGACACTGTGCTGACTGTGAACTCAAACAGGCTTTTAAGGATGAAAAAATTTGAATTAGGACAATAACACTTGTAATAATGTTAAAAACATAACAACACAGACAATTCTGTCCGTCTAATGCTGTCCTGATTTCAATGGCAGGGCTGGGTGTCACTAGACAATGTTTCAATACTTGTGCTGATACAATATCTGAGTGAAAGTCCAAATATAAAACTTTTTATAAAAACCTGGCTTTTAGGGATATATATGTTTTTTATTCCACAAAACCTCTTTTTGTATTTTGGTTCTATAACTGTTTTTGGTATCAGCGTTTTAAACACTGCTAAAAAAAAAAATTACACATTTAGATTTACTCTTTAAAGTGTGCTTTTATATAACATGTATAGACATGACACCAACAGAAAGTAAAAACAACTTTGATCATCCACAAATCTACATAATTTACAGTTAATACTTAAAAATATGCTACAGAAGCATGGAGGTTACTCTATATTCCTGTCTTTGTCACATATCTACCCACCTACACACCACACACACACACACACACACACACACACACACTAGGTCCATGATTACAAACGATGAATCAGTCAGTGACCTTGTCCTTTATGGTGGGTTCAGTCTTCAAAGACAGAAACCGTAGCAATCTTTTTTATGTTAAAACCTTCATTTCACTCTCGCTGAGTCTTAATATTAATGTTCTCATCTTACTGTCCGCAAGGGAAACATCCCCTTAATATTGACATGCTTAGACTTTAATGGCACAAGTACTGGCCTTGGCTCTGCTTTAAAACACACACTCACACACTCACACACACGAACAGGTCCAGTAAAAACAGTCCAGGGGGAAACGGACAGTCGAGTGCTCTTCTGCCAACGGAACACTTTGTTCCTCCAGAACGTAAACATACTGATTTATCTCAACAGCTCTCTTCAAACACGGCCGCCTCTCTTCCTCTCTTCCTCTCCTCCTCTTCGCTAACCTCTCTTTCTCTCCAGCTCAATGCCCTGCTGCACCCCGCTGCCCTCTCTCACTTTGAGAACTTGTGATGTCTGTGTTAACGCTCACAAACAACGGCAGCCCTGATAGCCTCTGTTATTTTAGTTTTCTCTCCCTCTCTCTACCGTTACATCAGTGCCCTTCCCATGCAAACGGGATCTTGCCCTCTCAAACACTCAAACTCGTCACACCAGCCCCTGCACGAGGTGGAGAGATGCTGAGAGCAGCTTTGGAATAAAATAACAAATCAAGCACTACAAACCAGAGGATGACCAGCCCTCTTTAGCTAGCATGCACTCGTGCTGGCCTCTCCCCCCCCCCCTTGTGTTCCTACATACACGCCGCCTTCCTATTTCTGTTTCCTTTTCTCTCCCTTCTCTCTCTAAGGATAAAAGTTTGATGGCTTACACAGATTCCGTCGTCACATCCAGACTGACAGTTGACATTCTCTCTTCTTTAAAAACCTGTCCTGCTTCTTTATTTCCCTCGCTCTGCTCAGATTGCCAGACTATTGTCAGAGGTATAGCTGGGGGGGCAAGGGAAGGGAGAGATAGCAGCTTTTTATAGTCTTCTGATTGTGTGATTTCCGGGTGTTGGGGTGAGTGGATGGGAGGCAGAGCAAAAGTGAAAGTGTATGGGAAGAATATAAAAGACTAAAAGGTAAGTGGATAATAGTTGTTACTTTATGCAAGTCTTCATTTTTTAGACTCCTATACGCAGATGCTGAATATAAGTGAAATCACAGAATGATCAGAAAAGGTTATTTACACCAGAGAGGGTCTACAGTGACAGGAAGAGTCAAATGTACCTTCCCCCACCTACTGTTACCTTCTCTGCACGTTGTTTACGTCTCTTATCACTTCCTCTGCTCTTTTTTTTTTTCTTCGCTATCCACCTCTCACATAGAAAGATTTCCAGTGCTCTTGTAATTGAGTTTGTCCATGTGGAAAAGCAATACAAGCCAGAAAAATACTTAATGCCTGGTATTTTGTATACATGTCAGATCGCATGAGTGTAAGTTTAAATTGGGAGCGTTTGTGCATTGTGTGTGAAAAAGAGGGAGAAGAGCTGAGTAGAGAGGAGGGAGAAAAAAGAGGGGACAGAGATAAAGTGGCATGCTGATTAAATGATCTAAACATGGACAGGAAACAATTTTATCTTCAGTCAGTGATTCAGAAAAATGTTTGTGAGACTGTCTAGGCAAAAAAAGTGACAGACTATTCATTTATTATCTTTAAAATGAATAATAATATATGAAAATCTATTAGTGGAAAGTACATTTACTCAAGTACTGTACCTAAGTACAATTTGATTCTTGTACTTTACTCAAGGATTTACCTTAAATGCTTCTTTAAATGTCAAAATAACTACTTTCTGGAGGGAAGTACTTTTTTACTCGACTTGTTTGACAGTTCCTATTTGAAAAAAGAATATGCTGTATTAACATGTAAGATGACCCCTGGGGCAATGGTGTATTGTTTGGCCTTCACCAGACCTACCTGTTATATGTGGCCCCATGTGATCATAGTGTAAACTAAAATTAATTTTAAAAAAATGATTTGACACTTGACCCTTTTAAAGACAGGGCCACAAGTACCCACCCTTTATAATGCTTATATAAAATATATATATTAATAATGTGTGCATCTAACAACATAAAGAAAAGATTTCCTCTTTTCCTGGTTGCTAATTCAGTCACGGCCAAAAGTATACAAGAATAAAACACTTTAAATTATCATTATCTTGACCACGTATAACCTTGAAATCCTGATTTTAATGCGTCAGAAGTAATTATCTAATAATAAATCCATGTGTGACAGAACAGACGCATTAAAAAGCACTTTAATTTAAGGATATTTTGCATATACATACATGTCTGAATGGGGGCCTTTACTTGAAAGGGATTATTAACACTGTGATATATATTAAAAGATCTGAGTACTTCCACCACTCTGTGAGCTTATTACATTTCTTTAATAATTTTTTTCTTAACTTCGATTTATTATTGTCATTTTATATAATACATAATTAATCCCAATGTGGAAAAGCTCTAATTCTTATTGGACAAGAGAGTAATAGATCATGTAGTAAGTAATCCTTGTGAACACAAAGTAACTTATTATATGTCTCTAATAGCAGCAGCATATAATGAAAATAAATGAAATACTTTGATAAAAACATGATAAATAGGAAACATCAGAGGTTGGGTAGACTAGTGGAATAAATTACGAGTTAAAAAACACACGCAGTTTTATTTTGTTTTTTCATTTGGTTGCTAATAAAATATAACCCCAATAAAAGGATCGGTATAGTTAAATATCTGAGGCAGTTGGAAAACACGAATATTATTTTGTTGAATAAAAACAAGCCCAGTGGAGGTTGAAGGTTCAAATCAATGGCAGCGGAAAAACTCTTTTTTTTTTCTGAAGAGGCGTCTCCCCTCTCAAGCCCTCACCCCCCCTCTTCCTCTCTCTGCCACTCGTCCGTCTGTGTGATGTGTTTAAGCCAATCCCATAATAAAGGATGCGGCCATACATATTCATGATAGAAATCTAGTAATTAGTAAACCCCCCCATGCACACACATACACACGTGCACGCACACAGGCTTCATGCATATGTATGTCCTTGGCAAACAAAGGCAGTGGCAGCATGGGGCATTCTCTATTAACACACACACGTGTGATGGCACAGATAGAAGCGCTGCCACTCACACACACATGCATCAAATACATCTGTGTGCGTGTACACAAGCTTACATGCACTTTGTCACACACACACACACACACACTGAGAGATGGCAAGGTTGAGAGGGGAGGGGTTTCCCTCACTCATCAATAGAGAACCTATAATTTCCTCCAGCTTGAAAAATAGCCCTAAAAACAGACTCAGATCTGCACTGACTCCCAACTACTCACTCATTCATTGTCACTCTCACACACACACACACACACACACACACACACCACACACACACACACACACACACACACACCACACACCACACACACACACACACACACACACACCACACACACACACACACACACACACACACACACACACACACACACACACACACACACACACACACACACACACACACACACACACACACACACACACACACACACACAGCCCTGCATCAGTATTGCATCACATTTGACAAAAGCAAGGGAGGCATATTTAAGAATCCCAACCCTAGTGGGATGCAGCATGCCTCCTCAACTCCCATCTACACACACACACACACACACACCTACACACACACCTACACACACGCGCGCCTGCTCCCTGAATGTTATCTCTTACTGAACAAAAACAGCTGAATGCAAGTGAGAATTGGAACAATCAATGCCAAATGATTGCGTCATGTGAAGTGAGTCTGTTGCTTTGAACCTAAAAGGGTTGGGGGGTTTAGCTTTTGTGGAACAGGGGTTTTATGCCATCTGACATCCTGAGCCTTCCAGCAGGGAAGTTTCGATCCAGTTTTGCTGAATTAGATGATACAAAGACATGGGAGACAGGCGAGGTGAGGAATAAGTTATAGGTGACAACAAGCTCAGGGAGAGAAGGTTTGACAAACTGACAGTGAGCGGAGGCGGGAGAAGTGATACTTAATGCAACAATTCTCACAAAAAAAGTATTTTTCCTAAACTGTTTCTTACTTCTAACTGTTTGACTTCCTGCTATACCTGAGGCTTTCAATGGACCTGTCACTCTAGGCAGCCTGGTCTGAAAAACATTATATTCCCAATACAACAAAATTACAATGTCAATTGTCACTTTTTGTCGGTTGTCACATATGTTTGGAACATAAATACTTATTTCAGACCAAATAATTATATATTTCTTTAGTAGTTCCGTTTTTGTTCAGTTTTGTTTAAATGTGCAAGGTCAACCGAGTGTTTAAACGTCAATGAAGTCCAGGGAAAAATATGTTTCTTTTTTAAACAAAATAGAGAATGCAGTTTTGTTGAATGGAAAAGTACTTTTGTATAAGACAGGGTTTTAACTCTTAACCTTAACAGATTGAATAAAAAATAGGTGGAAATATGTTTACATGGATAATCTAAAAACAAAATCTAACTTTTATGTATTTCCATTGTGCTTTTGATTTGTTTTATTTCATTACATAATAATTAACGCAACATTTTATTACATTACATTATACTTTATTGAATGAAGGTGAAGTTAAAGCCTAACAATGTTTGTTTTTACAAATTGGTTTACCTGAAACAGGTTCTTTTATTTCTAGTGGGGACACGTTTATGAATACAGCTGAGGCAAATAAACACAAGTTGTGTCAACAAAGTTAAATATACACAGTTTGGTTACGTTTATTATCGTTACTCCTGGTGAAAGCGAGGCCACGGAGCAAAAACAATGCCAAACTTCTTCCATCATTGCCGGGAAGAAGATGGCAGCAGGGAGCGGAAAAAGAAAAGGAAAGTAGGTCAGAAGGACTGCAGTGCTGCACGCCGGAGACAAATGGATTATTTCTTCACTTTGCCAAGGAAGAAAAGCAAGGACAGTGATAAATGAATTACAGTAAATTAATTAAAACATCTGGCATGGACTATTCTCTACATTTTGAAATGTGACAGGTTTTTTTTCTCTGCAGAAGTACAAAGCTATTTCAGGGGCTCATTTTCTTTCTCCTTTACGTTTTGGAGCACTGCATGGTATACATGGAATTAAGGTAGGGTTAGAAACCTGAAAGTACACACTGATTTCACTGTAGACTGTCAGTCATAATGCTTATTTAAATGAAATGAATGTGGTTAAACGCCTACACTGTTGTTTTCATGTATACTTCAAACATGTATAACTGACTGTAATTTTAAGTTCCTTACTCTGAAGGTCATAAATCTGCTCTCCTCAGTAAAGGACAAAGCTGTCACTAAGATTATAAAACAGAAAAAGGCACATTTTGCGGCGCCACAGACAATAGACACTATCTGCGCCCAGGTAGCCACAGTCCAGTGAAACTATTTGAACGGCACCACCAGCTGAGAGGGCTCTCTGTCCTTATTATCACATCCACCAATGTACATACACACTTATACACGTTCGCACACAGAGAATGGCCCGGTGATTCCTGAGCAGGCTCATCTGAAGTTGTAATGGGTCAGGTACAAAGGGCTTTTTTGTGTGCATGTCAATCAGAGAAGTATGAAAGCCTATGAGCGTGCAGAGTAAATGAGAGGTTTGCCACAAAGAAACATTCAGGCGACTAAAATAATACGGCTCAACGGCCATTCAGAGGCTCTCGCACTTTAGCATATGAATCATAGTGAATAATCAAGTTTCTATCAGGAAAAGGCATTTAAATTAGATGGCAGCCTCACTGAGAGGTGCAAACCAGAATAAATAAGTAGCGATAAAGATCTGATGTTGCGGTGTTCAGGTATTTGCAAGCGTATTATTAAGTCCAATGTGGTTCATATGTTAATTCACCTGCAGCATGTTCCCCAGACCCTGCTGGTGCAAATCATTCAGCTCAGACAAATGTAGCAGAAGCCTTAAATGTGTCTCTTTACATAAGTAGAGGGGTCAGAAAGCCCCACGCCCCTACACACAATGACAAACCCCCATTGGGTTAAGTATTGGTGAGTGAGGTAAATAATGCCGGAAGCAGACAGAGCAGGAGAGAGAAAGAAATGTGGGAGAGGAGGAGGAGGAAGAGGAGGAGGAGCAGGAAATAAACTAAACTCTGGTAAACTGCACCTGCAGGGATCTCCTCCTGTGTATAATGAGAGTGTTTAATGAGTGCACACTGCTTAACGCCTCCGTGAGTCAGTGTGTGTGTGTGTGTGTGTCTGCTTGTGTGTGATAATTGAATAGAGACACAGTCTTTATTCCAGCCCCCAGCGCCGGCACAGGGAAAATAACTCATGAACACATTTTGTGTGTCTGCTGCACATTTCTGTTGTTCATGTTTCTCTCTCCTCTTCCCGGCGCTCGGTGTGTAGAGTGCCCATTGACAAACTGGGGGAATAATATTAAGTTAAGTGGTCTAATAAAAATGGGAAATATGAATAATTAAAACATATTACTTAATCTAAATGCAGGTGGAGTATTAGCTCTGTGGCACGGAGGCCTAAATAAGCCACTCAGGCTGAGTGAGAGTAAGCCTGTACGTTCTGGGAGTTCTACGGGGCTTCCTGTAGGCTTAAACATACAACATAGTGCGTGTGTGTGTGCATGTGTGTGTGTTGGGGGGGTGACATGCAATGATGTAAACAAAAAATGCAATGAGACAGACGATGCAAAACAGGAAAACAGGGAAAGCACCAGACAATGAACAAATACAATTAATAGTGGGACAATGTAATGAGATGTTTATTGCATTGAGGAGACCAGGACATGAAAAAGGGGGATGTGAGGGAGGGATAAACGGTGAGAAGGGGGGGGGGGAAAGAGAGAAAGAGGGAGGGATGTAGGGGGGAGGTGGTTTCGAAGAGATGAGCAGCTCAATTTATCAAACCCCTTTGCTGGGGGAGACTAATTAATTTGTTTGTGTGATTGCTTTTTCACACAGTGCAGATACACACATATTCTCCAACATGCACACACACACACACTCACACCACGGCTAACCAACACGACAGGCCTAAGCACACACACTGGCAAAGTGTACGGCTCACTTTCTTTATCTTTCTCCGTCTCTCTTTTAATATCTGGTTTCCCCTCACTATCTCGCTCTTCACTTCCTTGTCTTTTGTTTGGTTTTCCTCTTGTTAATACGCATGTTTCCACGCCAAATTAAGCTTCCAATGGTCTCTCTTTTTCTCTGCTCTCCCTCGCTGTGCTCAATAAGTTTGTTATGTAAACTGCAACAAGGTGGGGGTTTTGGGGTATTTTTACTGTACCTTTCAACCAAAGCATAGCCAATCAGAACAGATACCTGGAAAACACAGAAAAGGAACGAGGTATATTGTTTGGTCACTGCTGAACTAGGATATTATTTTAATTAAATAAATAAATTGACCGACAGAATAATTCAAAACTAAAAATATCCCAGATAGAGATCAAAATGACAGTCTTACGTCAGCCCGTATTTACATGCAAAAAATAACCCAATTAATGGGAAAAGCCAGAAAAGCACATGAAATAGTTTGATAGGTTTGTAAAGATTAAAATGTGTACTATAAAAATGTTTTGGTTTTCAATTATACAATATGAACAAGCTATCTTAAGCTAGTTCCCTACTGCGATACGAAAGCATCTTAGCACCTTTTAGCTAGCAGTTTTGTAGATGCTAACTTAGCCATCATTAGCTAACACTAAGCTAATTTTTTTTGAGCCACACTTATTCTGTATGTCACTTTTTTGTTGTTAGCAGTAACTGTTGGCTTAGCTAACTTTAATATGTTTGTGGCAAATATATAAATACTTTTTTCAAATGAATGTACTTTTAAGCTAACATTTCATGACTACCAATCATGATTAATGGCCGAACCATTCATTCACTGATTCTAGGCTAAGAAAATCATAATTTACTTGCCATGATCATCATTACTTAATTGTAGTAACGTCTATTTCTTGCCTGATGGAGCTATGGGGCAGAGTGGTGGTAATGGATAGCTTAGTGATGGCGTGTCCAATCAGGTTGAAGGCAGGCCATTCATCATGCTTCAAACCTGTCTGCAGACACATAAACATAAGAATTTCATTAATAGCAATAATTATGAAAGGGGCATTTAAAACACAGATCAGCCTCATATGTGCCTCATATGTATCTATATATAACTAGCACTCATACAGACTTCTTTCACAGCAGATCATTTGACTTCTCAGGTTAGAAGGTAAGGTAAGGTAAGGTATATTTAATTATATAGCACGTTTTCAGACACAGAGGCAATTCAAAGTGCTTTACATCATCATTAACACTTAGTAATAAGACAACAGAGAGGAACACATAAATAAACATAATAGAATAACAGATTCATAAAAGCCATGCATAAAAGAGATGCGGAATAGTTTAAAAACAACATTGTGCTAATACAAGTTAAAAGGCTTCTGGGTAAGCAGCTGAAAAAAGGAGTGTTTTTCGCCTCGACTTAAAAGAACTCAGCGTTGGTGAAGACCTCAGATTTTCTGGAAGTTTATTCCATTTGTGAATCGAAGAAGAATCAAAGGTGTTACTAATAACATTAAATATGGCTTTGTTCCATGCAAGTGTCCCAGTAAGTCATAACTGTGTTACAGTGAGCCGACATTCACATATAAACATGTTTGTTTTTTTTTAAATAGTATTTTACCAACTCAAATTGTCTTTAAATAAATTATTAGAGGGCATTTAAAGCAAAGTGTTTCCAGGCCTCTTGAGCTAAAATGAAGCACAGCTGTCTAATACCAACTAGTCTGAGAAAGAGAGAGAGAGAGATCAACCAATATATCAGAGTCCACAAGGTCAACATTTCAATAGAGACTAACTATGTAGGTCGCTGAACACCCACCAGACTCTGAAACCACCCAACCACCCTCCCGGCTGGCACTCAGACACACAAACAACCATAACACACACAATAACTAGCTCCCCACCACCTCCACACCCCCTTAATCCTTTGCAGGTGACTGCTGTGTCTGCTGGGTAGGGAGGAAGAGCCATAGGGAGAGGGCTTATTTGAAACAGGAGAGGGTGAGAAAGTATTTAAACTGCAGAAGCTGATTTCAGATGTAGAAGTAGTTTCTAAAAATGTTGCTAGTTTTAATGAAGATAATATCACAGTGTGGTGAGATACCAATGTCATTTGGAATAATTAAAAAGTAGTGGTTGCTTGTGCTGTGTGATACATTGAGTTAATTTTAAAGGAAAGTTGGCTGTGGGCAAAACAAAATTCACAGACTTTTACTTTTGCTTTAGCAGGGGTGTTGTTAATAGTCAAGTTGTTGACATTTTTCCTCTCCCTCAACCCAACCTACCAGTAACGCATACAAGTAAAGTTCTTGTTTTAATACGCAGCATGTATAAAACAGAAACAATAGAATCCATTCGGAGAAAGATACTATTTTCCTGTGTAATCTACTGAATTTAAAGAATTTAAAGCAGAGTTACCAGCAGTGTTGGCAGGTTGGTCTCTAACACGGTTGCTAACGTGTTTATAGGTGATAAGCAAAGACTGAGGTTAAAACACTCTTGGCAAGCCTGGGCAATGTTGCAAACACTAATAGACGCAGAGGAAAGAAACAAATATGCACATAGGCTTGCACCTGTCTGGACATACCTCCTGAGCTGATGTGCTTTGGCCTCTGGTAACAGTTTAATTAAACTGCACATCACTATGTCGCACGCACAGTGTAATGGGGCAAAGAGAAATTGTGTTTCCCTCTAGTTATAAAGAGTCTCTCTTCATAGAAACATCTTTTTTGAATCCCTCTCTTCACGGTTTCCTGTTTCGGTTTCCACTAGATTGGTTCCTGTTTTTCAACTGCATCTTGGGTTTTCTGCCTCTTTCTTTTTTACTTGTCTTTCTTTCTCTCTTACACACACATGCAGAGTACTAAATATGCTAAATCATGCAATCTAAACTGTAAGGTGCAGAAGTTTTGCCTCCTTCTCTCCTCGTTCTCTGGTGTTATTAAGCTTTTCTGCAGAGCAGAGCAGTGTGTCTTCCACTGCTGGGTTGGAACTGCAGGGTCACACTGGAAAGCTAAAGCCTCCACCCCACTTTACTCTTCAGAAGGGCGACTCTTTATCCTGACCTTCAGGATGCTCAGAGAGGGATAGGTCACAGCTCACAGAGGGCTGGGGGCAAGTCCATGTGAATCCGTATGTATGTATTTACGTTGCCAAAAACACAGTGCCAAGACTTCAGTGCCCATCAGATGGTGAAGAGTGTAGTTTAATGAAAAAAGAGGCTTTATCTCACATCATACCAACATACACCGACACAACTCGCTATCTCCTAACTGGTCAGACAAGTAAAAAAAGGTGTCTGGATCACTTGGCTTGCAGCCACAAACAAACTGAGCGTTAACACACACAATCAACATCACAAACCTCTGGCCACCGGTGCCTGGGTGAACCGGAGGGGCAATAATTGAAAGTTGGCTCGCTTCAGAGAGCATGACACAAAACCAAGAGGGGAACCAAGAGCTTTTTCGCACTGTTTATATGCGGGAGTTGGTAGGAACTTGGGATAGGTCAGAGGGGGTGTCTGGCCCTGCCCAGGGGTGGGGTAAAGGCAGAGAGGGGGCAGGGAGAGGGTTAAGTCCTGGCTGCCATGGCTAATGCCTCAATCTTCTTGCCTCCCTCGCTACAAAAACACGGGATCAACAAAGACAGGATCAACAAAGCTCCAGCCAAAATCCTCCGACGCACTGACACAGAAAATTCCCAGTCCTCCCCAGGCCGCACAGGGAACAGCAAACACACACACACACACATACACACACATATCTCCGACTGCTTAGGGAACAACAAACAAAGGCGGTAAATACAGCTGCAGACGGCTGGGCAGATAACAGCCAATCCCTATCCCCAACTTGCTCCGTGGCTCAGTGGCTACTGACTGCCCTCTGCAGCTCAATGCCTTGGCCATGCCTTCTACACAGCACAAACACCTGCTGCTTAATGCTTCAACTCCCTCAATCACAGCAGAGCTTCTCCTGTTGCAGGAAACTTCCCTGCATTTGTAGCTATTTTTGACATGTTTTTGTAGTTTATAACATGTTTGCAGCCGTAAAACTTCATTTTGCAGTTTGCAGTGTCATAATTTCTGCATACACAGGTCTAAGAATGTTCATACAGTACAGTATTGACTGTTCACAAACAGTGAATAAAAGGCTATTTAGAGATAGAGAGAGAAAGAGAGAGGCAGAGAGTATTAAAAAGAGAGCAGGAGGAGGAGGTAGGAGGTTCGGCAGCCCTGCATGCAGAGGGTGTTTGATGTAATCCAGGAAGTTAGTTCAGTAACTCCATCCCTCCATCCCTCCGTCTTAGTGAAGGACAGGAGAAGGAGGGATGAAGGAGGCCCTTGTCTGGAGAGCCAGGGGTTTTCCACATCTGTCCTCCGCATTGTAGCCAGCCTCTCTAAACAGCCCAGGAGTCTGTTATGGCTGGGGGAGGCACACACACACACACACACACACACACACACACACACACACACACACACACACACACACACACACACACACACACACACACACACACACACACACACACACACACACACACACACACACACACACACACACACACACACACACACACACACACACACACACACACACACACACACACACACACACACACACACACACACACACACACACACACACAGCAGCTATGTCTGAGTGAGCCTTGTGGAACGCTTTAACACTGATTGCAGTTAAGCGTTAAATCATCCATACTAAAGTTACCAGTCAGAGAAAACACATCAGGACACAATTCATAGCTGGGCGATGTCTGTGTTCGGTGTGTGTGTGTGTGTGTGTGTGTGTGTTGTGTGTGTGTGTGTATATATGAAACGCCAGTCACGCAACACTGCCCTGCCTGCTGAAGGGATCCTTGTCTTTCTTTTTTCCTGTGGAATGCCCTCAAACACGCACTTGCCTTTCTTTGGGAAATATGACAGGTTGCCCCCCCAAACCCCACTCCACTGTGTACCACCAACAACCTACTACCCACCGACCCCCACTGCCAAACCCCTTCAGCTGTAACCTGGCAACTCTATCATACTTTCAGTGGGTAGGTGCCACATAAACAGATTCACCATCACATCCTGCAGCATAACTCATGCACTCTGTCGGTTGGCTCAAAAGTCAGGCTGGGACAAGAGCTGCAGGGAGGGAGAACTCATTCATAGCTGCTCATGTGTGCCTCTTGTGGTTACAAAGGAGAATGACGATAAATAATGTGTACTGAGTAGAAATTTGATGAGATTAAGATACAAAATTTCACTTATTTTAAGAGAAAAATGGGCAATTCTGACAACAGGAAACCAAGTCCAACTTCAATTTGAACCCAAAGTTACACATCAAATGTTGCAAGAGCGCCTTCTTTAATTTATATTAAATGGTCCTTGCACAATGCAGGGCATTTTATTTCTTGTCTAGAATTTCCTCAGAGTCAATTTCTTAGCAAAGCAGTCACTCAACATTATTTCTTTCCATTCTCTCCATTTCAACCATTTGATGCTCATCTCAGCAGGCTGACATGTCATTGTAGTGGGCGTTTGACAGTCAAACACATTTCAATGTAATTGCCACCTCATAACGTCATAATTACCATAGACGCAACAGCACTCACTTCTGAGAGGCTTGACAATAATGGGAAAGCTGTAATGATAGGTGTGTATCATGCGAGCACACACACACACATCGACACGCACACGCGCAGGCTAAAACAGTATTGTTCCCACATGTCTACCCTGGCCCTGGCCCTGCTTTTTTTTTTTGCCATTTCTCTTCATGTAGATATCTCCCATTTAATTCAATTAAAACTTTTAAACAACCTAATTGGAAACAACTGCCTGGAAAAATTAAATTACATAAACAAAACTATTCTGACAGATTACGTCTAATATTAGGCATCTGGGCCTTATTAGGCTCCAGTAATAACAGCACCAGCACACGGGAAGGACAGGGGAGCAAGCCATTTTCTGCTGTATTAGCTTCGACTGCCCTCGCAACGAGAAGGTGGGTTGTGTGTGTGTGTGTGTGTGTGTGTGTGTGTGTGTGTGTGTGTGTGTGTGTGTGTGTGTGTGTGTGTGTGTGTGTGTGTGTGTGTGTGTGTGTGTATGGGAGCTGTGCACCCCACAACAGAGCAGTGTTTATTTATTAGAGCAGGAGCAGACATTAAACCCAAACAGGCCCCGAGTAGAGCTCAATTCTTTCTTCCCTCCCTCCGGCCCGATTAAGAACATATGGAAATGGGGCACGCTAAAGGTGAAAGAGAGGGGAGGGGAACGCCTGTGACACATATGTGAAAAGTGTCAGCAACAACTATGTATATGCCTTCCTTGGTGCTTTTAAGTAGAGCTTTGTAAACTTGGAAAAAAAAAATCTGGGTTTCTGCTCTCTTATAGCTGTCATGGAATGTATTCGCTGAAAGAGTAATGCTCTAGCACAGTACACCTGTACATTGTCAGGTTTGTCTGCAGCCCTGCCATACAAGGTGTTCCTGTATGCTGACTTTCAGTAAGCAATGGGTGGGCTGAGAGCTTTTTCTAGTGGCAGGTAGTGACTTGTATCAAAAACCAGCAGGGCTGTAGACGCGGCCCAATGCCGGTCCGCACTTTTAAGAGCCGCTGTTGCAGCTGTTGTCAAGGTCAACACTTTCTCTTAAACCTTCTCTCTCTCAAACTTTCTCTCTGATCTCCAACTGACCCTCAAACTGCCTCTCGCTGTCTGCCTCTCTCTCTATCTCTCGCTCTCTGCCTCCCCTGCTGTGGTTTCAGCCCATGTCATCACATCAGAGTCGACAGCTCTAATCACTGTGCAGAGCGGACAGGCTGTAAAACATGGCAGGGACTGACAGCAGGGCTCAACACACACACCTTTCATCTTCCTTTACCAGCACGCAGACTCTCGCATATACATATAACAAACGCGCCTAAATACACAGTACACACATCTGCGCAAATGCGTGCACGCACAAACGCACGCAGTACACAAACTCAAGGAGACCTCGTGTTTCGGTGGTCCCTCTCGGGTGTGTTGTAGTCATGGTTTCCCGCCTGTGTTCTTCCCTAACCCCAAACACGAGGTTGCTCTATGGAGGTAGGGGGGGGGAGCAGGAAAAAGGAGGATCTGTCAATCAATGTCTGATCCACCTAATCCTCAGGTAAGACAGGAGCTTTACCACGGAAGACTGTCGCAGGCCAGACAGAAGAAAAGGAAACCCACACACACACAAACATCTGACCCTAGTGTCTCACATCTTCTATACCATCTGAATTAATTGATTGTGTCACCAGCGAAAACAGATGTGTTTTTTGGACCTTTTCAAGGACTTATCAGAAACTAAATCTGAGGCCCTGTATTTTATCATAAAGTCTACTGTGTATTTGAAGCTTCAAAAAAGCAGATACTGTTATTTGTTGATGTATAAGTGTGGCTCTATGCCTTTATACATGCACACACATCCAAGATTTGAGTAACAGCAGCGAGTCCTTTGTCAGGATGCACAATTGGTTGCTGTGAGAGGCTGGTTTAAGCAGCTTCAATGTGTGCTGTAAAATCTGAATACAAAAAAGCCTTTTCAATGTTTATCTTTAGAGACAAGGTTTTAGAGGAGCGCAATCAAAACTGTTTTTATGAGTTGTGCCATTCAAAGCAAGCACATTTTGTAGTTTTATATAGGTATTCAAATTATTTTTTAAGCTTGGCAAAGGAGAAAGGACCAGTGCCTCTCAAGGTTGGACTGATTGTAGTTGAAGTGGATTGGTGTCCTTGCACTGTCCAGTCCTTGTATTCTCTTTAGTGTTTGTGAAGCTGTTTCTGTCTGTGTGTGTGTATTTGTGTGTGTATTTGTGTGTGTGTGTGTATGTATGTATGTATGTATGTATGTGTGTGTGTGTATGTATGTATGTATGTATGTATGTGTGTGTGTGTGTGTGACATATTAATAAAAAATCTTTGTATGGACACACAGTGCTCACAACACAAAAGAAGTCTGAATTCATAATTGTATTAAAGGACACTTAAGAATTCAGCAAGACAACGACATTGAATACAGGTTGAAGTCTTGAAAAGTTTAAACTGTTTTACTCAAACTCAGACGTATTCAAATACAAGCTTCACGCAAATAACTCCTCATTAAAAAGTGACTGCTATTGTGTTTTCACATGCACGATTCATCACCAAAACTTCTGCACAACATTATTCACAAACATGTTTCACAAATAAAGAAGATAACCGTTGACAAAGAATTGGATTGGTTAAAAAATCTTCAATTGTTTCGTCCTTGAGCATTATTTGAGTACAGACTGCTATTGATGCATTCCCTCTAAAAATGTAGCCATGAGGGAAATTGAGATCTTTTAAACCACCTGAGCACCAGACACAACCTTTATTCACTGACTCAGTGTTGGCCGTGTCTGGTGCTTAGAAGGAGGAGGAAGGCTACTTCTTTTTTAACTGTTTAAAAAATGAAATTAACTGAGAGGAACAACAACATGTGTTACTTTTCCAAGAACATCCATTATCCAATTAATACCCAGCGATTAGGAGGGAAAGATAATGGCAAGAGTAAGTTTTAGCAAACAGATAAAAAAAGAAGTTTTAATATACTGTACCTGCAGTAAGTCATACAGTAAGCATACCGTCTCTCCTGTAACCAAATGCACATAGGGGACAGTTTAAGTGATGCGCGTATCCTTTTCAATGTCGCCCAAGGGTCCAGTGGGTGAGAGGGAGTGAGAGGGTGGAGCTGTGTGTGTGCGTGCGTGTGTGCATGTGTGCATGTGTGCATGTGTGCGCGCGTGTGTGTGTGTGTGTGTGTGTGTGTGTGTGTGTGTGTGTGTGTGTGTGTGTGGTGCGTGTCAGGAAACAGGATGGCTTCAGAAGATTTATCACGGCTTGATCAGGTTGCGAGTGAGTTACTGCTGTTACACACCCCCCCCCCTCCTCAGCCCAGGGGCCAGGGTGGTATATCAACCTCTATATGACACATTCCCGTACACACGCATGTACACACGCATGTGCGCACGCCGCACACATGGCGGGTCAGTATATCAGCGTGTCTGTGACAGGCTCTGTGTGTGTCTCTCCCATCATCTGGCCATTAGACAGTAATGGCTGGGAGAGGAGAGTAGGGTTTCCCTGTGGGCTCAATACAACAGCATTTATTACACACAACAGAAGCACCATCCTGGCCCTGCCACTCACTGCAGAGACAGATGAGGAGGAGGAGGAGGAGAAGGAGGGAGGGAGAAAAAAAAGGCAGCGATAAAGAGGAGGGAGTGCAGTGGAAAGGTAGCATGTCAGGGGGGGATGTCAGGGGAACTTTGTGTACTGTCTTGTTTATCTTGATGCTACTTGAAGAGAGACAGAGTAATTCAATAAAACATACCCTCGCTCAATAGACTTTTTGATCACAGCAGACATTTTTCCTCGTCACAGTAGGAAGAGAACAGTGTTACTAATGGCTCTGTTCTTTCATGCTTCCCAGTAGCCCATGACAGTGTGACAGTGAGCCAGCATGCACAACACCGGGACCCTGAAACTGAAGCAGCTAATGAAAAGGAAATACACTCATCACTACTTTTATTATTTACACCTGTGCTTTTACTGTTATGACATATGTGCATTAAAAGGCTTATTCAGACACATAGGGGGTTTCTGATATTAGGTAAAATAAGCATACTTAAAATAGATCAAATCGAGTTTGGTGTTTAACTGACTTAAAAGTAGAAGTTTGTTGATCCTTATTTTTGTGAAATTTGAAGAAGTACGTTTTCACCCGCGGTCTGTATGCTAAGCTAGACAAACCACGTAACATCTGCAGATCCCTATAAAGTATATTCATTACTCGTTATTCTCTACTAATAGTTCATTAAAGACTGTATATAATGGCTATTTTGCACATCCCTTTCAAGATTTCAAGATTTTCTAAGGTTTATTGACATATCATATACACAACTACGGTGTGGTTATGCAATGAATGAAAAACTTGGGTCGCCGGTTCCTCAACAATGCATTACAAGACATCTATCAATATGTGTGTACACCTCACCATTAAACTGTCAAATTCTGCACATTTCTTATACTATCTACATACATCTTATAAGAGTATAATTCATATGTATAATATCAGTTAAAATAAGTGCTTAAACATAGTAAACATTGCAGGAAAGCAATATATTAGACGTTAAGTACTTTGTCAGGCTTAATATTTATCTGTAGATACCCCAAAAGCTTTTTTCTTATTTAAAAGAAGACCTTAACCTAAAGTATTCTTTAATGTTTAAATAAAGGTTAACTAGTTTTTCTGTTTTGCACATCCTCCTATTAATATCTTTGGACGTCCGGCACTAAACTGTTTTATTGTAGAGATCACTTACAGTATCTTCTTGATTTTTTATATTTTATATTTCTATCATTGACCTTCTACTTTCCCCCTATGAAAGTATGTACTCTTAATATTTTTTTCATCGAATATAACACATTAAAACAATAATTCAATAATGTGCTTTAACCACTAGGCGGTGCACACAAGGTACACAAAGCCATAATAACTTTTTATTATTAGTGTAGGACACTTATGTATATATAACATCTGAAGATGTGTAGTTTTATTCATGTTTTCACATAATTTTACAGCATATTGCTAAACTATTTCTCATGTTTTACTTCTACACATTAATATCTGATTTGTAAAACAGACAGAAAGGTATATCCATCATTTAATGGTAAGCTATTGAAATAGTGATTCCATAGATGTGTCTCCCATCACCCAAAACCCCTGACTATTCTTTCAGACTCAGTATTTACATTCTTATATTCAAAGAAAATCAGTAATAACTTTAAAAACTACAAGTCCCTTTCTATCAGCTGTGCACCGTTATGGTGTAAATATAACCTATCTACCATGTGGATCAAATATAAAAGTCAGCCGAATTAGTGTTGATACTGCAAGGAGACGTATTGTGTGAAAATAAATTGAAGATGTTGTTTAATTGCTGATATATTTATGATCCACATCACGTATTCAGTTTCCGTGGCAGTTCTTCCAGTTTGTCTAGAAGTCTTCTAATCAGGGCTCTATAAATAAAGAACTACGGCAGATGTGTATCATTAATGCATCCGAACCGTGTATTACAATGCCGTTATGTGATGACTTTCAAAGAGAAAAGTAAGAACACTCGGAATAAAGTATTATTTTCTTCTTTTTTTTTTTTTTTTTTAAATGTTTTTCGGATTTCGTATCGCATTAACACCATATCCCAACGTGCATTGCGGCTAAACAATCCAATCACCGAGCTTAAACCATAGCTGAGGATCTTGGGTAATCAGTTCAGTGGCTGTGTATCTGTTTCCGGTTATTTTATTTTGAAATTCAGTTCCTGACGGACGCCAAAAAAGCCCGAGATTATGGAATTAAACAAATAAATAAAAACATGGATAATTGTGTGTTATTGTTGAGTAAATAACAGTGTGTTATTTAGAAAAGAATAACAAATTAAAACTGCGGTCCCAGAGTGCGCGCAGTGATGAGCGGGCCCTCGCGTCCGTGCGCCTGTCGGGGAGGGCGGCCGGTCGTCCCGGCGTCAAGCAGACGCGCGCGAGTCCTCCGAAATGAGCCGTTTGTCATTTCTCTCATTTTCGCGTCCCAGGCTCCCAGGTCCTCCGGCAGCGACCCGGAAACGGATGTCGGCGCGCCGTCTCGAAGGAAAACAAATTTCTCTAAAGGCTCGTCGAGGATGGATTATCGAGGAGGCTGTCTGGAGGAGACGTAACCGAGGATACACTGATTTAGAGGAGAGAGGAGAGAGGAGAGAGGAGAGTCTCTGGAGGAGCTATAACCGAGGGTACACTGATGTATCCTCCGGAGTCGATTTCAGCCAACAGTGATGTTTAAAAGAGGCGTGATGCATGGCTGGACTTATGTCAAGGAAGCAAAGCTCTGCAAACTGTTCCCGTTGTGATTATAAGTTATTTAAGAGGATCAAATGTGCATCAGACTTTCTGCCCTTTACCGTTTGTTTACTCACTAATCACATCTCGCCTGGATGTTAGGCTATTTTTTTTTAATCCAACTGCTTTCATTCAGACGCGATGTTTACAGTGAGAACAGCAATAACATATGTAACAGGCCTACATTGCACACTTTATTTGTATGCTTTAGTAGATATCTACAAGTAAAGAGTAGATATTATTCATGAAACCATATAGTGTTCACATAATAAAATATACAAGGGCTGTAGCCTGATATACATGATATGCTTTAGGAGCTGTATGTGTGTGTTGTACAGTGAGTAGGTGTCTGTTGTAATTTAATTTGCCGCCAGCAGAGGCGGTGTGTGTGTGTGTGGGTTAGGGGTTAGGGCTAACCCTAACCCTAAACCCTAACCAGTTATGAGCATTTCTTTGTAAGCCCCGACTTTTTGCAAACAGGTTTAGATTAATGACGGCCATATTTATCGACTGAACATGCTCATTTTCTACGGTAATGTGTCTGACCCTCCACCGATGCTGTATACTAAGTGTGGCGTTGAAAAACAAAAAATTGAAATTTAAGGTAATATTTTACTGTTTTTAACATTATGCTAATTAAAAAAAAATGAAGTAGGCGGAGCTTAGGGGTTCATGGAGATAATATGTAGAGTAGGTACACCCGAATAAGTGTGCAAAATTTCAGGTCATTCGGAGTTAACGGTGCGACTTTGTAAATGTTTCCATAATGGAAATGTAGTAGTTTGGATTAATGTATTTGTCAAAAATTGTACATTCTCCGTTAGCTTACGAGCTCCCCGTTCGAGCAAATGACTATTCCTTTGCAATGTAGCATCACATTGGATATGCGCTTAAGTTGTCCTAGATTGGAATTTTTCCGATCATTTCCCTATGAGGAATTAGCAAAAATGTGCTTAAAATGCATGAAAAACGCACATTTTTCAAAATGGCCGACTTTCTGGGGGGCGGGGCTAATGAAAAGTAATTTGAAAAATGTGTGCAATCATAATAGCAATGTGTATACAGCGTTTCGTGAATATCGGAAAAACGATATGCGAGTAGTTTGGAGTAATTTGTGACATGTAAATCGTCAAAAATGGGAAATTCTCCGTTGGCTTACGAGGTCCTCGTTTGAGCGATCGACTATTCCTTCGCAATTTAGCATCACATTGGATATGGGCTGAACTTGTCCTGGATTGGAATTTTTCCGATCATTTCCCTAGGAGGAGTTCGCAAGAATGTGCTTAAAATGCATGAAAAACGCACATTCTTCAATATCGCCAACTTCCTGGGGGGCGGGGCTAATGAAAGCCAATTTGAAATATGTCCGCAATCATAAGAGCAAAGTGTCTACAGCGTTTCGTGAATATTGGAATAACTGTATGCGAGTAGTTTGGAGTAGTTTGGAGTCATTTGTGACATGTAAATGGTCAAAAATGGAAAATTCTCCGTTGGCTTACGAGCTCCTCGTTTGAGCGATCGACTATTCCTTCGCAATTTAGCATCACATTGGATATGGGCTGAACTTGTCCTGGACTGGAATTTTTCCGATCATTTCCCTAGGAGGAGTTCGCAAGAATGTGCTTAAAATGCATGAAAAACGCACATTTTTCAAAATGGCCGACTTTCTCGGGGGCGGGGCTAATGGAAGCTATTTACAAATATGTCCGCAATTCCATGAGGAATGTCTGTGCCAAAATTCGTGAAGTTCTGAGAAACTATATGTGACTACCACACAATAGGGGGCGCTAGTGAGCAGTTATTTTGAAAAATTACGTTTTTTTTTTACATTGTCGAAAAGGTCGTGGTTTCTGACGTGTGTCCCAAGTTTTGCGTCCGAAGCTCATTTTATGCTATCGCAATTTAAAAAAAATGTATAGGCCACGCCCACATTCTGCATTTGTTGCGACACTTTAAATCTCAGTTCGTAGTCACCCCGAGAGTATGTGTATAAAAAATATATATATATTCGTCCATCCGTTCTTGAGTTATAAATTGGTAGTGTTTTTGGCGCCCCCTATAGTCCAAAATGAAAATGCTTTGGTGTGCCTATTACCCAAGACAGATTGAAGCTATCCACCAAAATCTGTGATATATGGATACATTGTTGATGAGTTATGACCATTTCTTTCTAAGCCCCGCATTTGTGCTAGTATGTTTTGATTCATGGCGGCAATATTTATCGTGTTAACATGCTCGTTTTCTACGGTAATGTGTCTGACCCTCCGCCGATACTGTATACGAAGTTTGGTGTTGAAAAGCTGAAAAATGAAATTTAAGTGAATATTTCACTGTTTTGAACATTATGCTAATTTAAAAAAAAAAAATGTAGGCGGAGCTTAGGGTTCCAAGAGGATTATTTGTAGAGCAGGTCCAACCGGATATGTGTGCAAAATTTCAGGTCATTTGGAGTTACGGTGCGACTTTGTAAATTTATTCCGAAATGGGATTTTGATAGGTGGCGCTAGCGAGCACTTTGGAATATTTAACCCATTGACTCCAGAATGTTGAATTTTTCACCGGTCCTGGCGTCCGTGCAAAATTATACAACTTTGTGAGCATCCTAAAGCTCTCCAAAAACAGGAAACGCCAGCACTATAATAATAAGAAGAAGAAGAAGAAGAATTCCACCAATAACAATAGGTTTCCTCGCACTTCGTGCTAGGACGCCATTGGGTCCTAGCACATCATGCTCGGGCCCTAATTAGAAGGAAAAAAAGATTACAAAAAATACAGATTTCAGTATTCTGAGGCTCGGAGCCCCATTTCTTCAAAAAAAGTCCGACATTATACGATTTAAATTTAAAAACAATAATCGTGGCTTGAGATTGAGTAATCGTGGCTTGAGATTGAGTAAGAACCATAGACTGTATAAAGAAGAGTTTTTATGAACCAAACAGCTTCCGGTCTTCCAAGACCCGACCGGACAAAAAGACGTGGTGCAGCCACGAAACACACTACCAATAGAAATACATTGCTTTTAAAATCGTTCTGTGTGACATGAAAAAAAGGGGGAAATCGGGTTGGTGAACACGAATCAATAGATTAAATGTCGTGACTATAACACGAAATGCCGTGAGACTGAGTTGTTTGTTCATAAAGGTCCAGTGTGTAGGATTTAGAGGAATACTGTATAGAAATGAAACATATTATTAATAACTGTTTATAAGTGTATAAACGTTGTGTTTATTCATTAGCATAGAACGAGCCATATCTACAGACATGATCTCTCTTTCAAAATAATTGAAATAAGTGAATTTTCCAAAATGTCAAACTATGATGTTGAAGCAACTGACTGAAGACAATCTCGGGAAATTCAAAATGCCATTATGTTGCATTTTGTTACGTTGGAAACCACAAAACAGGGTTAGGGTAAATATTAACACAAAACTAAAAAAAGGTATGAAACAAAACTATTGGAAATAATGACATATGGCAGATTTGATGACATATATGAAAACCCTTCCTGTGCTCCTGATACTGTTCAAGTTCCCCTGAGCGAACCTCCTCTTTCACCCCCACGACAGGATTAAGAGGCGTGAAAAAGAAGGGTTTCACATGCGGGACACAGGGATGTACATCATGTTAGCGTCGTACAAAACATGTGCGAATGGGCTGTAATTCCCCAGTTTAAGTCCCTTATTTCCATTTTGTCATGTCTGAGCGCCTGTCATGCTTTTGAACAAACATTGACATAATTAAAATGCAAATGCAGTTTGGTGGTGGAGGAGACAGAGAGAGATCTCTAAGCTGATATGCACACAGATACAGAAGCACAGAAGAAGAAACACTCACACACACACACACAAACCCTTACAGACAACACACAAAAGCAAAATCTCTGCGTGTCGATATAGCAATCGTTGATAACGGTTTAGAACAAATTTGCTGTTTGTGCAGAAAACTATTGAGGAGCGTGTAAGTGGGTTTTTGTGCTGATCCTCTGAGTGCACTGTTTTGTACGTCTGTATATGTGCATACACCCACACACACACACACACACACACACACACACTCACACACTCACACACAGTCTCAGGCCTTTATTAAGAGCAGTTGTTTGATGAGAAAAGGAGCTGGCCTTCACTCCAGGGCCCGGCAGAAGCCTGGGGAGTGGGTAAGTGGGTTAACCCAGAGGCCCAGACAAAACCTGAGGAATGGATAAGTGGGTCACCCGCCCTCAACTCAACACTCAAAGGATCTACTTTGACTCCTCTCCCTTTTATTATTAGAGCTGGTCTAATGTGTGAGGGGACCTCAGGAAGGAACACAGCACTCATACATGCATGAGCAGGAGAGTGTGTATGGGAATGTGCATTGCTGTGCGTATGTGTTCTTGCAACTATGGCACAGAAAATGCAGGGGTCCTTGAAGACACTGAGAAAATATAAGTACCAAGTTAAATGCTGCTACACAGAAATGTAGTGCTGCTATAGTGTGAACAACATACGAAGACACTGATACAGAAGCAGAGTGGCGTCTTATGTGAAGGATCCTTACGTCTGGACCACCATGGGGCCAGGAATGCTGAGAGAGAAAAGGTAAAGAAAGGCAGTTAGGATGCTGTCATTCAGCCCAGGCTTATCTCAAATACTCTTAATAAATTGATTATTTTGTACGTAATTGAACATTGCACATTTTCTGTCATGAACTATTGTATGCCGATTGCTGAAAAACCTCAAACATATCACTTGTTAGTCGCTTTGGATAAAAGCGTCTAACAAGTGACATGTTTGCGTTTTTTCAGCAATACATACATTCAGTACTGTGGGCAATCCTCACAGGAGCAATTTGGGGTGGAGTGTCTGGCCCAGGCACACAACAACATGCTGGCTGCAGTGGGACTCGAACTTGCTCTACCCTGATCCAAGATCAGCGCACTATCCAACTGAGCCACAGCCTCCACTAATAGTTTACACGTAGTATTATGAGTAACTTATAAGAGTTGTCAGGTCAGAGTGACACATTTAACAGATATCAGAGACTCAGTGTTCCTTTAAACTTAAGAATTTGTCTTTTGCGATGTTTCCTTGAGGTTTTTTCTGACTGGTTGCATGTCTCGCCCTTACATATACAGTTCTTGCCCCTGTCAGTCACTCCGAACGTTTCCCCTTGTATCTCCACTACCAACTAACAGACGAAGGCAAAAGTGGCCAAAGGTCTTTGACAATAGTATAAAACATTTGTGTTACTTTGAGCACATTTTCACCAATTTGACTGATCTCAAACACAATCAAAAATGAAGGTCTGGCTGATTATAAAAGTGAATCTGTACACCATTTTGTATTATATGTCTGTCCTTGAAACATAGAAACCTTTGACACTTATGGTAATCTTGTGAATTTACCAGTCCTGAAAAACACCAAACTGTATCCAGTCATAACTCTCTTGATAATTGAATGGAAGTATTGTGCATCAAAAGAAAGCAGCAAAGCAGATTATTGAAAGCTTGATCTCTGGGGTTAGTAGTCGCTTCTTTTTTTATCTTCTCTGTTGTATAGGAACACTATATCAGTAGTTATCAAAAGAGGACTGTCAGGGTCTTACTCCATTGGTTAACATCACTTCAGTTTTGAGCGCCACCTATGGGTTGTTTCTGTCTACTGCTGTTACCAATTAGTTGTGCCTTATCTCAAGAGCAAAGAACACCAGTGCTAGCATTCTGCTATAACACATCCAGGAAGTAAAGCCTAACAACCACAGTGAGAAGTCTTCACCACAGCACGGTGAAAAAACACACACAAACACACACACACACACACACACATGCATACACACACAGAAGCACATACTTCAGTGGGGAGATCAGCAGCAGGATCAAGTGTAAAGTCTCTTGTGTCATGGAAAGGCCTTTGATGAAGAAGAACACAAACAGAGAAACCACACCAACATAAAACACACACACACAAACCAATTCACTAATTTCCCACTAACTGTAATTATGTTCTCACCACATAATATTGACTTTTATTCATCTGGTAGCATCCAGTTTCCTGTCATTTGTGAGGCATTGCGAGATTAATGAATGACTTTTACTCCACTAATTTTGAGTGACGTCCACCGTGCACGAGCGCAAACACACACACACACAGACAGAGTTCCCACATAAACAAACAGAGCGGGTCTTTGTATTCTGCTGCACATCACCACAACACAGATCAACAGTCCCTGAGGTAACGGCCAAAATAAAGATCTCATTACTTTACTCTTCTCTCTCTCTCTCTCTCCATGGCTTGTCAGCTGCCAGACCCTGACGTCTCCTTTCATGTTGGCCAGGCCTCTGAGAGGAGCTGAGAGATGCTGAGAGGCGCACAGAGCCTCCCAGGGCTTTGAGCAGCGTTTGATTCCTGCTAGATAATAGCTGGTTCACTGTCAGCCCCGGGATGATCAGTTAAATCCTTAATCACTGCCTGTCCACTTGCATGACAGTTATTTTAGGGCCTTTTTCTGGACCTTCTCTCCTCTCTTTCCAGCTGTACACCTCTCTCTCCATCTCTCACTCCTGTGAAAAGTAATCCAACAACAGAAAACATCATGCTGTGGACGGGTTTAGGGGGGATAAGAGGACAGATGGGGTTTGATGCAGCTTCATTTCTGCATATAGTTGGTGTTAAAGGTCACCTATTATGCAAAATCCACTTGTTCACTTGTTCATTTTGGCCACTTTATGATGTCATAACGATTTTTTGGCTTGTGTAACCATTAGCCAATAACCAACCAAGGTAACCCCCCCCCCCCCCCCACCTTATCACCTGAATCTGAGCACCGTTGTGTTCTTTTTAACCAAATATCTCAGAGGGGCGTGGGGAGGGGCTCCTTATTTTCATCTAAAGTAAAAGACCCAGAATCAGCACTTTTGAAACAGGGCTGAAACAGAGGGGATTATGGGATGCTACAATGGGTGATCTGTTTGGTATTTCGAGCCAAACACTTCAGAGACATGTTTTGTATATATCTGAGACCTATAATATATTGATGAAAAACAGTATAATAGGGGACCTGTAAGATATATATTTTGTGTGACTATGGCGCATTCCTTCTGCATGTAGGGGGTAAAAGAAGAGCAGAGACAGGTGAAGGCAGAAGGGGGTCGGCACCAAAAGGAGTAAAGACAAGTGCAAAGAGCAAACTGAGAGGAGCTCGTCTTTGACCTGTCAGCCTGAAGACAAGAAGAAGAAGGACCCGCTCTCTTTCTGCTCGGCTCTCCTATACCTGCCTGTTTTTAAAGGACATTCAAAGGGGGGCAGAGAGAGACAGTGAGGCGTTGTCTGTCAGTTTGTCCTGTAACCGTGTCACAGGTTGAGCGGGGAGACGAGCGTTCGATGTTCATGTCCGATCCAGGGCCTTGATCAAGGCTCCTCCACAGCCAGGTGCTGCCACCGCTGACAGCCTCACCTCCACCCCCCAACCCCCCTCTGTCTGGAGGATGGAGGGCATTTCACTTTGACAAAGACAGAAATGTGGGGGTCGGGGTAAGGGTTGGTGGGGGATACTTGAAGTGAAGTTTGACTACAGAGGAATCACAGAAACTTTTGGACAGCCTGGACATTGACGTCGTTGAGTGTGTGCTAAGTTATCAGATCTTTGAAGTTCCCGTAAGTGAAAGGAAGCTTCAGTGTTACAGTTTGGCTGCACTTGAAGGAAGTTCAGTGTGTGGAGTCAAGTATATTATTTTATTTACCAATGAATATGTATTTGTGTTGTGAGAAAAGACATAGGTTTGGTTGCTGAGAGCTTTAAGAATCAATATAATTTGTTTGGGGATTTTAGCATGTTACACAGATAGGGTTTCTTTAAATAGATTTGTTGAATTGTAACACATTCTTTAATTCATGCAAGAGGATAAATTAGAGATATTTCTGACTTGACACAAACTGTATGTGTTGGATTAAACCTCAACTTGGTGTTATACATTTAGATTTATACTTGAGTTGATTTTAAATTGAATCTAATTATATTAGTCTGGGCCATTATTCAGTTCATTCATTCATTATCAGTTGGACACAAGATTTTACACAATCGTTTTGTTGTTGTTGTTCTTTATTTAAAGAGAATCATTGCTATTAAAATAGCACATGTGGTAAGGTGTTGATAAGTGTTTTCAGCAAAAGACTTGGAGAAAAGTACCTAAACTAAGCTGTCACTTCAGTCTCGTTCCGCTAAAAAGTTGAATTCAGTTAAAATAGTTGGATGTCTTTCTCTTAAATTGTCGTATATGACCCTTTTTCTACCTCTCTTTTTCTCATGGTCCCTGCTGTGTGTACAGAATGATGGTATTGTGGCTATGCTGTAAAAGGCAGACCGTACTACATTGCCTCATTTCCACAAGTCTCGACTTTTGACCCCTTGATTCTGACTGGCGGCACTTTGCTGTAAGTCACAGGGAGCCTTTCAGCCAATAGAATGAGAGCGCAGCTGGAGGTCGGAGGGTCACAGACGCACCATGTATGGAATTCCATAGAGCCAGAGGTCAGGGGTCACGCTCAATCATAGTCAACAATGAGCAAAGAATCAGGAGGCTCCTACAGTCACAACAACAGGGAGAAAGAGACGCAGAGCAGAGGGCGGAGGACGATTTTAATGATTATTTAATGATGCTTTTTCTGCCATTATATTCCCTTTGATGCTACTCATTAATCACAAAGGTAGACATAGTTGTCTGTCAGTCAGTTAGACCATAAGCTGACTGAACAGGTGTCGCTTCCTTCCTCTGAGGATAGAGGAGGATACCTTTTTCTTTATCAGTTTGTGGCCCTGAGTCCGGTGAACTCTTTGAAACTTGAAATGAATTCAAGTCGAGAAATCCACGATGTAAAGGTACGTTCATTTAACACAGGCGGCTGTCTGCACACAAGTAAAGAACACTAGCTCACCTCAGTCTATGTGGACGGCTATGGGTGGCATCTATTATCATCCTTGGAGAAAAAGGTTTTAAAAAAAGGTTTGATATTAAAATAAAATGATGTTATGTCAAAACAAGATGTGCACTCATTGTATTATCACAGAGCTCTGACAAGTATGTTTCTTGATGAGTTAGGACATTTGAAATGCTTGATTTTTGGTAGGGTAAAAAAGGTATGTTATGCCTGCTGAAGGTGCACTATATCATTTCAAATTTAAATGTTAAAGTGTACTCAATGTCTTTACATTTTGTAAGTAATCCCCCATTATATACCATTGGGGACATTTAAAAAAATATTGCTTATATTCTATACAAAATTGAAATCAAAGTGTTACAATATTTGTTGGGATACTGTAACCTATTAATTTGGACCAAGTTGGATGACTTTGATGACTTTTGTAGGGCTGCCCCGTGAAAGTGGATGAGTCGAATCAGCCATCAATTATCAGACTCTTTGTTTTGAACAGCCAAAGCTTATTTATATCAATACATTCTGTTTTGTACTCCACAGCTGAATGAAATCTAAGTCCCATTAACAGGTGTGCTGATTGTATTTGGAGCTACAGTGGATGTTTGATGTGTCCCAGGAGTTTTCTCTGACCACTAACCCATCAGGTCAGTCGCCCCTCTCAGACCCTCATATACAAATTAAACACTTTGCATCTGACAGAGTGGTGTACAAGTGTGAAAGGTGTGTGAGTGTGTCTGGGGTATGTGTGTCTAGTCTGTGAAGGGTCCCAAAGGTGCCCTAGCTGCCTAAACCACTTCTGCAGATCTGTTGATAAATCATCAAGAGACTTTTTCTCAATCTATGGGTGTGAGGGTCTGTGTGTGTGTGTGTGTGTGTGTGTGTGTGTGTGTGTGTGTGTGTGTGTGTGTGTGTGTGTGTGTGTTGTCTCTGTGGGAGCATGCAGGCTGCGTCTTCTGCTTAACACTCACTTTCATCACGCACACGCTCAGAAGTGACAGTCCTCGTCTCTACAAAGGGATTTAGAATATTACCAAGAGACCTGCCATCTCTTCTCTCTCTCTCTCTCTCACACACACACACACACACAAACATGTACAGATACCAGCACAAAGCTTGCTACAAAGGGATTCATGATGTCACCCAGAGACATAACTAAGTTCCACATAATTTCCCATTATTCCTCCTAATGAATCTCAAAACAAGATAGTGGCTGTTAAATTACTCTCCTCCTCCATCTTTTCCTCACCTCTCCTCATTTTTATTTCCCCATCATCCCTGGCAAATCTCCCCTACAGCCCACCCCCTATTGACACGTATCCCCAGAACGCACACACAAACACCCGGCCCACAAAGGCCTTAGCGCCTAAGCTAACAACCGATACACAAAAACAGAACAACAAAGCAGTTGTTGTCAGGTTGTTAAGTCCCTGCCACAGTTTCCAAGGGTCGGGGAGACGGCAAGCAGACAGAAAGAGGGAGAACAGGATGAGATGGGCTTTGGAGAATAAAAGACGGCTAATCCCTGCATTTGGATATGAGAAACGCAGGCCCGCAGGAGAACGCATCAAAGACGGCGCTAAATTAGCCTATATACTGGGAGTGAGAGGAGGAGAGAAGAGACGGAGCGAGAGAGAGGCCGCTGATTTGAGACAGTGTTAGAAGAGCGGGGAGAGGTAGTCTCCTAGGGCCCAGATTAGCAACACACACTCATTATTCTCCAGCATTGCTGTTGCACACAAACACACATGCACACCCACGGCCATGCACACAGATTAGAAACATACACTCATTATTCTGTCTCTGTGGGACGCTAAACCCTAAAATCCAGCACGCTTGCTGGGAGCACTTGCACAGAGACTGGCTAAAGGAGTACCGGGGCCCAGCACTGCCTTTGTAGCTGTGCATCGTTAGCCACGCCGGGCGCTAGCACCTCACAGAGAGTCTGTGTAAGTGCACGAGGGGTTGTGCATGTTTTTTTGTATGTGTGTGTGTGCCAGGGAAGGGCTGACGAAAGCAGGCAATTAAGGCTAGAGGAGTTTGCTGGTTCATTCAGCTCCACAAGTGGAACCATCCAAAGCACATTAAATAAGGAAGTTACAGTGTAGGTTAGGACGCCTTGTTGTCTGTGTGTGACGGTGTGTGTGTGTGCGTGTGTGTGTGGTTGCACTTGTGTGTGGGATAGAGAGGGGTTAAGAGGGAGGGAGGGAGAGAGAGAAAAGCTTGTCCAGAGCTTGATGAATGAGCAAAGAAGAACAAAAAGAAAGAATACAAAAAAGATTTGAAATCATGCAAGGACACAAACCTTTACATTTTTGATTAGGCTGACCTGTGTTGGGAAGGGTACACAGGTTGATTGTTGATATAGAAGGATGTCTGATAGCCAAAACCAGATGAATAACAGAGAAAAGTATATGGAGCTGCAGTGTGAAACATTTTTTTCCAACTTTAAAATCCACTTCAAGCTATCAGCAATTAATTTCAACCGTTTGTGTGTATTATTTCTTTTTTGTATTTATTAAGTGTGCAAAATTCAATAGAATATGGCTTAAGGAGTTGAGGTAAATGAATGCAAAAGTTATAAAATTAATATGATTAGGCATGCGATACAAACAATGCAGCTGTGCTACAGGAACATTAAGGGGAATGAGTATTACAAACAGCACTTCATACCATGATGTGCTACAGGGCTTTACTGAGACATGTTTTACCTGTGCAACAGCTGCTTCCATCCAATTACATCAGTCCAGAAAAACTGGCAGAATTTATTTTGCTGTAGACCACAACTTGATGCAGCCTATTTCAATTAAAAAAGCACACTAGCCTCAGGGTTTATTAGCATTAATGTGTGACTGACAATGTTTTTGCCATGATTACTTTCTCCTCTCCAAGTGAAGCAGGATGCTCTTTTCCTAAGTGCTACAATACCGTACTTAAAGAGCCTCATATATTTGTGGAATATTAAAGAGAAATGTTTGATGCCATTGGTTTATAGCTAAAAAAACGTCTTTACTATTTATGTTTGGATGAATATTTTCTTTAATCAGAGTTCTCGTAGCTATGTTTTCAAGAGAAAACACATTCATGTTTAAGCAGTTACTGTATATTCAAAATGTTTCTGTATATCATTTTTCAATAGGTTTGGTTTTCAATATTTTCCACACACGGGAAATTGTTTTTCACACTGCATTTGGGACTATTCCTTGATAAATGTACTCCTTTAAAAATGCAAATGAAGATGTGTATTAAGAAGTTACTGCGGCTTGGTTGAAACATCATAACCCATTTGATTGATCTCCTCTTACGTAAACTGTAACAAACACTTTTCTTCACATATTGTGCTGTAATATTCAAAAACACCCTGTGTATTTGAGAACGCTTGGACTTATCTTCAATCGTAACTTAATTACATGAAAAAAAAATAAACTGTAAATTGAGTTTTTATTGTTTATAATAAATGTATGTGTAATTCCTGTTTTATGATAATTATAATCCCTGCTTTATCTCTCTCCTCTTCCTCATCTCCTTTATCTCCTTCTCCTCAGAGGGTAGTGGTCCATGCTGAAAGCTCCTGCCATCTTACCTAGCAGGTTGTTCAGCCTCCCTCCCGCAGTCAGGCATGTGCACACACATACACACAAGTGCGCACACACACACACACACACACACACACACACACACACACACACGCGCACACATGCACACACAGTAGCAATTATGGCAATCAGCAAGCCGACCCAATTAGTGTTTCCTGCTTGTTAAGCCCTAGGGGTTGGCTGCCCGACCACCTCACTTTGCATAACTTAATCTGCAATGACAGGGTGTGACACCCAGACTTCTGACCCTACCAGCAGCTTGTGTGCGGGTGTGTACGTGTGTGTTCATCTGTGAGTGTATGTGTGAGAACCCCGAGTTGTCCAACCCATGCGTGGTTACAATTTACATTCGCCAAATTGCTCCCAGGCTGCGGCTGGCTCAGCCCGGCTTGTGAGTTCTGGATCCAGGGGAGGAGCTCTGTTTCTGGGAGTGATTGTGGAGCGGGCTCCCTTCTCCTGTGGGGCTCTCCTCTGTCTGAGCTGGTTAAAGGTTGAAGGACAACTCTGTTAATATGCAGCGAGTGAAGAGAGGCAAAACTAGGTCTTTCCTGTTGTCCACGATACACATCAGCTGAACAAACACACACACATAGACACCATACTCTCACTCATCGACTGTGTGTAGGTGGAGACTGAAGGAAAACTTCTACTGCCATGTTTAAACCAGGCTCCTTTGAGCAAGTGCCACGATAGTAAAATTTGTTTCATGGTCAAACACTTGTGCTGTTATGAAGTGTACCGGAGGCCCGCCCCTTCTCAGTGAGTGGTTGCCCCGTGACACATGTTGCTAGGCATTAAACCTGACAGAAACCATGGTTACTGGACACAAAAGCACTATTGTGGAGGTGTGTTTGATCTTAGTTTGGTGTGTGCGTGTGTGAACTCGGTGTGAACTGCATGGAGTCTGCGGAAGCTTTCTGCGAGGGGAACAAAAGCACAGCGGAGTGTGTGAGTGTGGCCATCACCCTGATTGCAGAGAGAAGGAAGCAAAACAACAAGTTATATCTCCTTCAGCGCTCCGAGTTTCTCTCCTCTCCCTCCTTTTTTTAATTCTCTGTTTTGCGTTCTTTCGTGCCTTGACTAATTGTTTTTTGTTGTTTTTTTCTCTTCTTCTTGAGTTCAAAACTGGCAGAAGCGAGGAAAGCGTAGCGGGGTGTATTTTGTACGGGTATCTCCCCGGTGCCTATTCCATTAAAGGCAGACTGATAAACAGGCTAGGATAATTAAAGGGGAGTGATAAATAGTGCTGCCTTAATTAAAGGGGAGTGATGAGGACACGTGTCGAAATGTTTTGTTAGCGGGCCGACGGACAGATGAAGGAAGAGAGTAATTGCTTTGGATTAATTATTTGGATACGGGCGCCGAGAGGGTACACACATCTCTTGAGGGCTCTTTCAGGATGGAGGGGGAGATGAGGAAGAGTAGAAGGATGGTTTCAAGAAACGATTCACTCCATCTCTCTTCAAGCCAAGAACAGCACAAACATCATCCATGAGGGAGAGACTTTATTATTAAAGTCATGTTTTCTTTGGTATTTTCATCTTTATTCATCTAGGAAAAGATGTCTGAGAACGACTTTCCAGCAACACATTTATACAAGCACACGCTTTCACACCTGGAAGCTTCCCAGTACAACCACTCAACTGGTGACCACCGGGCAGCAGTCAGAGGTCAATCGCCTCAACTTTTCAATTCCAATTTCTCTCCGAATTTGGAAAATATTACTCTCAAGTGGATGGACCTACTTGCATTCATGAAGAAATAGCCCTCTCATGTTATTCAAACATACGATTCTGCGATTCCAAACTGCTTTACATCTCTTCTCTCATTTAAAACTAGTAAGTACAAGAACAAGTAACTACTTACTTCATTAGACATCCCTCATCAAAGATGAATATTGTTAGAACACCAAATATACCAATGTAAAGCTCAATGAGAATAAATAACAACCTTCACTGAGTGTTGTTCTTCCCACATAATCACGGTCATAGAGGGCAGATGCAGCTCATCCAGTTCAACAGCAATAGATTCACTCATTTACCCACCCAGTACAACAACATTAAAACCACTGGAGTCATTGTACAAACAAACACTCAAAATACTGGACACAAATTCTGTTTATTCACATCACTGCCCAATACTGAAAAAAGACAACTTGTTGAGCTGGGAAAACCTAATTAAACATTAGATGCAGACAGTTTATTAACATACGCACAACTGCAACTAGGATCACAAGAGGTGCAGCGAGAGGAGATTGCATTATTCCACTCAGAAAAAGTTATTTCAGTCAGTCTTCATTTTCTGTTAAAGCTGCTCTGCAATGGAACTCAATCCCACCTCCAATCAGAGACCAGACTACATTCAGTGTATTTCAATCCAAACTCAAAACATGGTTAGTGAGGAATCAGCTCTGCCAACACTGACCCAATCTTCTGCTCCTTCCGTTTTGTTTTAATTGTTTTGTTTTATTGTTCTGTCTTTTAATTTTTTTTAAGTATTCCAGTAATGTATGTTGCTTGTTTTAATTTGATTGTATTTACTTGTTTAAAATGAAATGTGTTTTAGGTTGACTTGTCAAATCTGTCCAGGGACTACAGACGAAAAATAGCCTCTTGGCTAACTCTGGCACATTTACAGCAATGTTAATTAATGTGCACTGTCCCTGTTAAATAAATGAATAAATAAATAAAATGTGTGCATATATGTTTCAAGAAAGAACAACAGCAGCAGAGATGACAGCATGCAGCATGGAGAAACTGCAAGCAGGTAATCGCTTACATCTATAGTAGTCAACTGCAGATCATGACCTACATAACACCCGAAATGAAAGCACCTGAACTAAAGACATCATTATTTGCTTACAGATAAGATCAACCATGAAAAGATGCAGAAAACTATTCATAAAGGGAATATGAATGGCTACGGCACATTATGTGTTATGCATGTCTAATTGTTTAGAGTAAAAAGGATCTATGAATATTCATTTTGCATGCTGTTTCGATATGCTTTTTACTACTTGTTAAGCAATTTGGGGTTTATTTTTCTCAAAGGTATACTAAATAAAGTACAATCTTTAAAAAAAGAAATCCTAAAAATGCTGTTGTGATTTTACATGTGTAATTTCTCCATGTGTATACTCTCTAACGAATCCCAGAAGTCCAGCATGCGTGACCTCGTCTCCAAGCAGTGTGTACATGCGTCCCATTGAAAGGCTTGACTTCACCGTTTCCTTTTTAGCAGCGGCAGTCGGGCACTCATGCCTAAAATGTACAGCACATACACACAGTTCACCACGCATATGCTCACACACAAAACATCTACCTCACCTCTCCACCTCCAGACTCAGTGTGTGTGCGTTTGTGTGTGTGGAGCTAGTGTGTAGCAGGTAGAGCCATCTGTGATGTAGATCACAGCCAGATGTCCCGGGCTCCGCCACCAGCCAGATCACCTTACATAAATACTTTACCATGTGAGGGAATCATTTAGCCATATTAATTGACGGTAAACTTGCCCTGGAACGAAGGCCCCAGACTCCCACACACACACACACACACACACACACACACACACACACACACACACACACACACACACACACACACACACACACACACACACACACACACACACACACACACACACACACACACACACACACACACACACACACACACACACACACCACACACACACACACACACACACACACACACACACACACACACACACACACACACACACACACACACACACACACACACACACACACACACACACTCCTGCATCACAGGTGGGTTCCTTCACTCACAGGAGCAGCGAGTGGGTAACCGGTGGTAACCGGACTCTGATCAAAAGGAAGATTGACATAAATAAAGAGCCTGCAGGAATGCATTGTGCAAACAAAATATGAGCTGGGCCCCAAAACATTCCCTGGAGGGGAGGGCTGAGGACGAGGAGGGGGAGAGAGAGAGGGAGAGAAGGGGGGCAGCTGAATAGTTTTCTCTTTTATTCCCTTGAACTCAACTCTCCTGTCTTTCATTCTGGTACTTCCAGACATGAGTGTCAGTATTCAAAGACAGATTAAAAACAAAAGAAATGCAGGTGAAGATCGACGTAAAAAAAAAGAGAGGACGATAGATGTGGTAGATGCTCAGTTTTGGCAGACCCATCCAATTTAAACTAGAGAGATTACAACCTGTGTACTTCAGGGCATAGCGGGCTGGATTTCGCCCCTCAAGTGACAGTCTTATGTTTTGCCACCTATTGTTGTCACTTCTAAACAGGACCAAACCTTCTTTAGCGGGGGAGTGATATTTAATCCCTGCTTACTGAACCTTTGATATGGTAGCCTTCACCCATGGGCCTCTGAGGTTTATGTACACACACACACACACACACACACACACACACACACACACACTCACACACACAACAATAACCTGTCTGGGGAACTTCCATGTAGCTTCTGGTGTCTGTTTGTATCCATGTAAGGCTTTAAATTGAGAGGAGAAAACAAAGTGGCATAGCCCACATAGACGTACACACACACACATACTGTACACATGACCGTAACACTACCATAAGAGGAGTTTATAACTGGCACTGGAGGGTCACTTCAACCAGCACTGGGACATTTTTAGGTTTTTCTTTCCAAAACAGAACCCAGAGACTGTATCACTAAAAACAGTGTTGCTAAAATCAGCCGCCTACGCACACAAACAGACACACACACCGTTACCGTTTACTCTAAACAAAACTCTGTGCAAGTGATCTCTCTGGGTCACAAGATAATGAGTATTAAAATAAACTTTTTGGTTTACAATTGCTATGTGCATGTTTTCGGTAGCACTTGTGTATACTGTAAGAGTGTGTGTTTTTTTCAGTTTTTCTCAGTGTGTTTGTTATCACATTCCAAAGCATTCGGGGACCAATTGACGAGGAGAAGAAAGACATGATGGAAGGAGGGAATAGATAAAAGGCAAATGAACAATAGCGAGATCACAACAACCCCCCTGACAGTAGGTTGCAACCTCAGCTCTGTGGGGAAAACACACACTAACACACTCGCTTTCAAATGCGCAGCAGAGCTTTAGCGCTCTCAGTAGGGACTGAGAAGGACCCATTGAGTGCCTAAAATGTAACTGTATGTTTACGGTTTGGGAATTTGTGAGTCCCACTGCAAGGTATCCTATCCCTCCAGGTGGGGTGAGGGTGTTTAGGGGCAGGGGGAGACAGTGGATCCTGCTGGCAACACTCTGGCAGTAACCCGAGGGTGCAGCTGTTCCCACGGAAATCACAGAGGTAGAGGAGACAGAGTCACCTGGGGAGGAAAGAGAAATAGGAACGTATAGAATAAGATAGAAGAAAAATGAAAAGAGGTGGAGTTCCTCTTCTTCTCCTTTCCTTTAACCCTTCCCTCAGCGCAAGGCCGCCCATGGAAGAAAAACAACTTTGATGGAGAAGGAGAAAAGCAAAAGGCAGGAAAGGGCTGAATGAAAAGAAAGAAAAACAAGGAAAGGTAAATCTAATTACAGAGGCCAGATATGGCAGCAACGTTAGTTAACCCTGAGACAATAAACACCGCTCACATCCAGCCACAGGGTGTGTGTGTGTGTGTGTGTGTGTGTGTGTGTGTGTGTGTGTGTGTGTGTGTGTGTGTGTGTGTGTGTGTTTCCATGTGAGTGATAGGGACCAGAGGAGGGCAACAGGGAAAGAAAGACGAGCCTATGTTTGTTTGTACATGGCTGTTTCTCAGGCTCTTGACACTGGCATTCCGGACACACACACAGACACACACAAACACACACAAACACTCACACGCATTGAGGAGGTCAGATCCCAGCACAAACCCTGTGGCTGACTTAAGTCCATGCCGACCTTCAAATGCAGTAGAGAGAGTCAGTGGAGAGGTCTTAAGGGTTTGAATTGATGCTGCTCTGTCTGAGTTGGAAATAGAGAGGGATATGGAGTAAATGATGTCTTCATATATGAGAGTTCTTTACAATTTGTTCTACATTTTTGCTTGAATTGGAAACAAAAAAATACATTTGAAAAACGTAATAGCGAAGTCTCTTTTCAGCAGTTTCACGTACAGTAGGAACTATTTCCTTTTAAACTCATCACCGCACAGAAGGAAGCTTGCATATACGCACTAATAGAATGTGTCGCCGCTTTGAGCATCAAAAGTCGAGTGGCCATGTAGTACCGTTATAATCGAGAGAAGGAAGGCATTATTTCTACAGAAGATATCTCGAACACTTGCCAACTAACATCAGAACAATCTAGCTTGGTAAATAGCACTGGTAAAGAGTATTTTAGATTTAGTCAAACATCCAACATTCAACAATGCAGCCCAAACAATCAACTCTTGTACCAAAACACTGACCACATTTTTGCCCAAAAGTAAAACTATTTACCATGGGGATTGAAAGACATACATATTGTAGGGCTCTTACACCATTATTGTTGTGCTCCTAGTTGACTCCTGGCAATCTCTTGCAGACGTGTCCAGATACCCAGCATACATCTGGTCCAAGAGGGATCACGTGGCGGGTGAAAAACGTTCCACTTCCCCAAGGAAAATAATGATACCATGTGTTTAAGGAACATAGAGTAACGTGGAAGGATCAGGACATCCTCCTGGGGCTTTGTGACTGAAATGTTGAAAGTCACATTGTCCCGAACAATTACAACATGCTTTGAAAGAGATCTTTAAGGAATTACAATATGCTCTTACTGTCCCAATTAGGATTTTCTTTTAATATATTTTAGTGAAGCAAAGGACGGTCGGATTATCAGTAATGTATATTTTAAGCATTCGCTTTTACAATAGTGTGTAAGTCTGTGCAGAATCGATTGCAAATACACACTAGAAATACATAACGATTTGGTAGTGCTTTAGTGAGAAAAGAGTTAATGGAATTGGAAAGTGATCCACAGTTTAGTACTCAATGACTTCGGTTGAACCAACTGTGTGAAATAAACTTTGTATTGATAAATGTGTGTTTCTAATTAAAGTATAAAACTGTAATTAACATTGCTTTGAAGCGTGACATTTGCTGCCCGTGCTCACTCCGCCTGCACAGTGCCCTTTGTCATCTGTTTTCCTCCTGCGCACACTCATTCCTCCCTTTAATGCTTGGATGTGTTCACAGCAGGTCTTACTCAATAACACCTGCCTGCTTTGTGAGCGAGTGTGCGTGTGTGCGTGTGTGTGTGTGTGTGTCCAACATAGGGACCCCCGGTCTAACCTAAACACTTGGGAGAAGAGCTTTTTAAACAGCCAGACATTCAAAACAAACCTCAGCCTCAGCCACTATCTGTCTAGGTAGACGAGTGAGACCTTTTAAAAAAGGTGCTTTTACCGCACATCAGAAATTGAAGGCTTCACAGTCCGTGCACACACACACACACATACATATACACACACACATATACACACACACACACACAAACAGTCCACCAAGCCCTGGTACCCTATCTAGGAGGTCAGAATAAGGAGGGGGAGGTGGGTAACATACCGTTGTATTAGTGCACTTTTACCGTGGATGAGGAATGGCCATAAAAGGTAAAACCATCCTGCTCCGACCTGCTTACTGTAAACAAGCAGAGAGGAAAGTGGAGAGGGTGAGAGATGCCGCCTGGAGAGGTGGGGAAAATGAAAAAGAAGCAGCGAGGAGAGGAAGAGGAAGAGGGGGGGGTGAAGGGAGACCTGGGGAGTTTTATTTGATTTTCTGCTTTAAAGATAAAGATATTGTTGAAGTGATAACTTGAGACAAGTGTCCATAACACAAAAATGTGCTATTTTTAACAATCAACTCACTCGAACTAATTTTTTTCAACCACATATATTTAAGTGACATATAAAAAGACTTAGCAAGCTCCATCACTCACATGTTAAAGAAAAGGTAACAGAAATGGTCAAAAGAAAAATAACTAGAGAAACAAAAACCTCTCACCTTTCAAGGTAAACCATTATTTATATAACCATGATCCAGGTCTTCTATGGTCTTCTAAAATGACTAAGTATTTTCATTTATTAGATATAAAAGTAGTTTCTAGGTGTATTAATGAACTCTCAATGTGCCATTTTTCAAAGGGAAAACTTACAATGTGCTGTAAGTGCTAAAAGTCAAGTTGACCATGGCCCCTGCAAGCAGAGTAAATGATATTGCATAGAGCATAATTAAGTGGTTGTCAATTATTGTGATCAACTTTTTGCTATCTTACTGACTTTCTTCAACCACTCTACAGGGATTTTATTACATCAGAATCAGAATCGTTTTTGTTACCAAGTAGGTTTACACATACGAGGAATTAGCTTTGGTTTATGTGGTGCATGCAAAGACACAGAAAGAAGAATATTTAGCAAAACGAAAAAGAAAAAAAAAAGAAAAATACTGTTGTAACAGCTACTCTATCTAATCTAATCTTTGTGAATAAATGTTGTGTTTCATTGTTGTGTCAGGCATAAAAGCATGTACAGCTTACCCACAGTAGACAACAAATTAATAAAGTAATGGCATTCCAGAACGCTGCGTATACATTTTCAAACAATACTACAAAAAAAGACCAGATTTTCAGATATTCATTCCCCAAAACCAAATTCAAAGACCA
The DNA here is from genome assembly GCA_031216635.1 of Dissostichus eleginoides. NCBI lineage: Eukaryota > Metazoa > Chordata > Actinopteri > Perciformes > Nototheniidae > Dissostichus > Dissostichus eleginoides. The sequence goes on from CM062265.1 coordinate 16,843,519, forward strand.
CTGAGATTTATAATACTGGATAAATCCGGAATAAACCAATTCAATTCATCTGTTCCCCTCCTAACCCTAACCCATATTCTACATGTGCCAATCTCGCATGAATCATTTTAAGACAAACGGAAAAATGTGTATAAAATGTCCTATAGCTAAATTAGAAAACTAACATAACATATCAATAATGCACGCTTTGCTAGTGGCCTTCTCTCTGTGAACACATGTAAAAACATTGTTGTCAGTAACACACCGAATAAATCCTGTCTTCCAAACATTCCTTTCAGATTGTTATTTTTCTCTCTAGGTAGTGTGTGAGTGTGTCTGGATGTGTGCATATGAGTGTTGATATATGTGTCTGGTGTGTGTAGGGCGTTACTCAGGTCCGGTTACTATAACAACACGTTCCAGGTACTGACCAGCTTGGCCGAAACTGTGGAGAATCAAAATTAAAGATTTTTCCGTCTTAGAATTTCACTCTTAACCAGAAATACTCTCCCACACCCACCTCTAAAACAAATTGGCCGACATCATTCAACCTCAGCAGTAATCATCTTTAAATCTTAGTGTGTGTTTTCCAGAAAAACCTACAGAAGAGGGTTGTGAGAGGAAATCTATCAACGCCTGCATTGGATTGTTCCCCAGAGTATGTGTTTGCTTAGACAGAAGGACAGGTTGACTGAGGGTGAGGTGGGGTGTAAATGTGTGCCTTTTGTTCAGTCTCTTAATTCACTTCATCAAAACAATTTCACCAATTTCCCCTCTTTGAACACAAATGAATAGATAGAAAGATAAATAAATAACTCACCCTCGTAATGGTTACATTACATTGACCAAAGCATTAGATTTAAGAGCAGTAATAGCTTTTAGGGTTGTTGTTTTTTCCCATCTTGTTGGAGAAAAGGCCTGGAGAAGAAACTTGTATATGCACACTCCAACACACAAACACAGGTTGGCTAGAGGCAGCGTAATCATGCAAAGTGGAAAAAAACATGAGTCGGGCTGTTGAGCGTGAAAAAAAGACGTCTTCAAATGAATAGAGTAAACCGCGGCAAATGAAGAGATGCATCAAGGTGCAGGAGGATGAATGAGAGATGAATGGAAGCAAAAGACTGAAACAGCGAGAGGCTGATTTGCGTAATCCCATCGTGGAAATTGACTTTTAAATGCAATATTCAATTTCCCCACTCCTGGAAGAGAGAGAGGAAAGAGCCTGGCTTTTTTGGTTAATAAAAGTAACAAAATAATGTACTTGAGGCATAAAAGCAAATAGAGAAATGACAATAGGTGAGCTCCGAAGGGTGTAGGAACATTTCTAAAGCACACAAACAAAGTGTGACAGCCGAACTGCCTCTCAGAATGAAATCCACCTTGGCCTGTTTCACAAACAGAGGCTTTCTGAATTTCAATAGGAGCACAACAGTCACCACAGATTTGCAGAATGGATGATGGTCTATGAATGTAACCAATTCATACAAAGTTTCTCTGTGTGTTCGGCTAACCATCCCAAAATGTAGCTCTGTCATCATCAGCAAACAGGAAGGTGTGTGGGACAGTGGCGAACCGTCAGGGCCTTCAAGGTATTCAGAGAATACCCTGGAACACTCAGATAAAACAAACAAAAAATCGATTTAATTATATAAATAAAATGTAATAAAATGTATATAAAATGAATAGATGAGAATCGTATCTGTGTTGTTGATCTGTAATATTACAGTGTTACGTTGATTTGTTTGTCCTTCTCGGACCATGCACTACGCATTTCAGTGGTTTTGTGTTAGAAAAGAAAGCAACCATTCAGATCATGTTCTGGGTCTCTGGGTAGAATATCCTTCAACCAAGGTATTCTATATCCTTGATAGAATGCCCTGGCCGTTGCACTGAATGAGAGCGTACGTTTGGACTGACAGTTTGATCAACCAATCATATATTGATTTGTAGCCAATGGGCGTATTCTTTCAGAGTTTCCCTCGGTTCCAGGGTACTCTCGAAGGCCCGGTAGTTAACTGGCTCGAGACAGAGGATCTAGATGAATGTGACAAAGCAATTCATGCCGTTTTATTGTTTTTAACGTTGAAATGGCAAGTGCAACAGGTGAAGATGAAGTCGTTGCGGAATTGTTGTGAGTACCCTTTTCAAGACGACAATTCAGTGAAAAGACGGACATTATAATGGGGGGGAGGGGGGGCGGCGGGGGGGGTGTGTGTCTACAGAAGGTCCAGTTGTGATAGACACGGTTCGCCACTGGTGTGGGATAACCCTTTTCAAGGTGATGTACAGGGTCGGGCAAATCAGTCCTAAAAATGTCTCTGACCAATAATTGCTTATAAAACATAATCAGCTTCTGGAACTTAAAGACCCACTGAAGTGTGCGACGGTGCATGATCTTTTATGCTAATACGTATAGTAATGACCAAAATTGTCCATTGGAACCCATATCAAAGATGTTGGAATAGCAACGAATTTGACGAGTTTGAATTTTCCGCTGGGAAATTCGCAGTCGACCTCCGCCTTCGTGGGCGTGGCTTGCGATCTACTGCGTGACGTCAGAAGATGGGCCAAGCCGAAGTGTTTACATTCACCTCCATTCATTTTGTCTCTATTTCAAAGTCGAATTTACCAACGTTTTTGAGCGAGTATTTGATTGGAAAGTGTTTCGCAGTCGACTGGAAGTGATTGCCAATCGAGAAAAGCTGACAATGGAGGCGACAGTGACGAAAAAGGGAGGAAAAACACACGGGAAGCGATGCATTGCCGCTGGCTGTGGTAATGTGAAGTCTGCCGAAGTGGCGATGTTTCTGTTCCCAAAAGATGAAGGTGAGTGGCTGGTGTCATTGTTTCGTAGATTCGTAGATTGTTTATGAAAAATAAACGCCACTGTGTTGATGTTTCTGTTCCCAAAAGATGAAGGTGAGTGGCTGGTGTCATTGTTTCGTAGATTCGTAGATTGTTTATGAAAAATAAACGCCACTGTGTTTGTGTTAACTAACAAGACTGTCATGGCGGCGGCAGAGCTCAAGTCGAGTTTCTCCGCCTGGAGATATTCTCACTATTTCACTTTTGTCGAGCACAAAGAAAAGAAGTTTTAGTTAAATGTAAGTTGTGTCTTGGCGGGTCAAAGATCCTATCGACTGCCCAAAACAGCAATTAAAATCTGTTGAAACATCTGCAGAAAAAACATGCTGGGACGAAGCTAGTAGCGAAGCTAGTAGCTAAGACCACAGACCCAGACTCATCCGACGCCATTCCACCTCCACCTAAGCAACAGCGGCTGGATTGGCACTTTGAAACATATCTTTGTGTTTGTGTTTGTATAGACCACATTGCTTAGCAGAGTTCAGTGATGCAAATGCATGTCAAGTTGATCAACAGGTTGTATTATTCTCCGATGCAATAACAGTACTGAAATGAAGGCTACAGTATAAGGGCATTAATGGGTGCCCTTTTCTAAGTAACTAAGAAGTTACTTTTCACAGTAACGCATTACTTTTTGGTGTAAGTAGTGAAGTAACTAGTAATTGTAACTACTTACTGGTTTTCAGTAACTAGCACAACACTGCATGTGAACATGAATGTTGCATCATGCTATGAACAGATGAATGTATGATCAGGTGACGGCCAATCCTGTGTGTAGATCTACTCTAGATCTATGACAAAATATTGTCCTCAACTAAATTGACTTCCATGGCCACTTTCCTCATCTATCCTGTCCGAAAAGCTGTCAAAATCACTCATTTCTCTCGCACCAGTATCACTTTCCGAAGGCTCCGCCATGTTTACAATCACAACTGGGCCCATCTTGTGACGTCACAGCCGCTATCGTCTGCAGCAGCGGTAGGCTCAGACTCTGAAAAATTTGCGATGTTTATCTCGTCCCTCGCACTTCCTAAAAAATTATTTTAGCCATGAACAGGTACAATTATATGTAAGAAATGAAACTGCCATTTCACTTTGGCGCAAAAAAATGCACTTCACTGGCACTTTAAACATCGTCTGTCTCCTAATACAAATGAAACTTTCCAAACACTCAGGGAACACTTATTATTGTTTAAAAATAGTGTGTGTAGAGTAGGGTTGCAAAGAGGCGGAACATTTCCGGTAAATATCTGGAAAGTTTCTGGAAAGTTAAGCTGGGGAATTTAGGAAATATTCGATGCAAAATTAAACAAAAAACATGACATTTCAACAGATTTTTTTTTTTTTTTTTTTAGTAGTTTGTAAGAATACTAATGCAATGGCATGAACAGATATATAAATAGTTAGGCTAGCCAAACAACTGGAATGATCTTCAAAACATTTTGCAGGAGGAGAAAAAAACAGCATCAGTTTTGAGGTAGCTGGCTTATTTAGCATGTAACTTATCAGCTAGCTATCTACTAGATCAGTGCTTCTCAAAGTGTGGTCCTTGAGTATATTGGTAAAATTTCACATTTGAAATAAATAAATACATTTAAGTTTTCCTCACTCTCACGGGAATATCTCCGCAATGGAGCGAGCTTAACACGTGTGACACCTTCGTCACACATGTTGCCACGTGTTTGCACCATTTTCAGGCGATTTGTAATCTGTTCTAGAAAAACGATGTGTTTTTGGATATTTGGGGAGTTAGGTGGTCCGTGAGTGTTTTTTTATTGGTTAAGTGGTCCTCGGTATGAAAAAGTTTGAGAAACACTGTACTAGATGAATGCATTTGTATGTGATATTTGCAATTTAAACATTAAATAAATATATTACCCCATAATATCATCAAAACTTACTTCACTTTGTGTAGTCCACAGGCTCAAATGTGTGGCTTTATTTGTCTTGTGCTTTGGGCTCAAAAGTGTGATCCAGTCTTCTAGAAATCATCTGTGCATGTGATGGAGGAATGCACAGTGCCTGTAGGGGGTGTGGTCTCAATAGCCATGCAGTAAGCAGTGTGCTATAGCATGGATATTCAAGTGTACTTGAATGGCATCTGTTTGTTTTAGTCAAGATTATGCTAAAATATACTTTCCCCAACTATATTTAAGTTCCCTATGAAGAGCCAACCTTCAATTTAGAAAATTCCCAGTTTATTCCCATAAATTCCCGTTAATTCCCGTTATTTCACACATGGAAAGTTTCCACCTTTGAAAATTCCCGGAATTTTGCAACCCTAGTGTAGAGCAGTATAGCTCTTGGTGTCGGACAGTTGTTATAGTTTACTTCAGTTAGTTAATGTTTATCTATTAATTGGCATAGCTAAAGATGACAACATATCTTACTTAATGTGGTAATGATGGGCTGTCAGAGGTAATGTTGAGATCAGTAGAAACATAACAGAATAGAAATTAAATCAAAATAACAAATAAGATCAGAATGGTCCAGATTTCATGTTAACTGCGCAGTCCAGACATTAAAATGCCTATTACTCGTTTAGTGGGGAAGGACTGTCTATCGTCAGCATACCTGCTCTCAGCATATATTTAAAAAAGAAATATATATATTTATGAGAGCAGGATTAATGAGGTCAGATATTCTAAAGAGGTGAATATCCCCTTAGGGCTCAATTCAGATTGAAGCACTTCAATTCTTCCGTATAACAGAAATATACACTAATATTAATAATAAGAATTATTGAATAAATGTGCAGTTACACAATAGTGATTTTAGCTATAACCAGTCAAAAAAAGTGTATAGACCATACAGACCACAGCGTGTAAAACCAAAAAGGAAAAAGTGTTTGTATGTATTAACTATTCAACTTCAGAAAGCATTGATAAGAGGAATATTCACGGAGGCATGCGGAGCCAAATAATCAGACAACTTGGAAAAGGTTTTCAACAGGCCCCGAGCATAAAAACACGAAATCTATTAAAAGTATAATGCATCATTAAAAAATATATATATTTTCTTCCTTCAAGTTCGGTGTAAAAAAGCTCCAAAAAATAACAAAAATCTGTAAAATAAATATATTTGATGAACAAAATATATTGAATGGCATGTTGTGGTCCCAGATGTGTTAATAGTGCTGCTTGGTGTGGTTTAGGTTAAAACATATTATTAGAATAAATATTAAATTCGTTTTTTCATGGTCTTCCTGTTTAAGTGTACCATGTATCCTCTTCATATGGACATTTTCTTTTGCAAATAATTAACTTGTACTTCCACCAAGTTCTAGCCAAACCCTTTTTAAATGTTTGTCAGTATTTTTGGGAAACACAAAATGAGGTTCTCTAGCGCCATTAAAATGGTAGCACTTAGCAGGGAGCAGCAGCAGTCTGAGCTCCTTGCAGCTGCTCCATTTGAGTTTTTACACAACATGTCAGACAGCCTTTCTCGTTGGTCAGGCCACTGGAGAGGAGATGTGGAGGAGATATTATTCACCGCGGCCTCTCGGCTCTCCGGGTTAAAGTGACTGCTGTCAGGCTTTAAACTCAGTGCTTAAGAGCTTGCATAGAACAACAGCGAATTGAACTGTGGCACAAATCTGAATTTGCAATGATGATATAGGAAGCAAGGTCATTGCTCTATTGAAGAGCATCGTCACTATCCAGTGAACTTTGAGGTTTCTCCAAGTATGGTTATTCTTGTGTTTTCAATAAACTTGAAGGATGACTTGCCCTTTTATGTCATAGGAACTTCGCCTAAAACTAAGGCTCAATGAAATCCTTTCAAAACACCATGGATATCACAAAAATGCATTATTAAGTTTGAAAAAAGCCCATCTTCTCATAAAAAGTCAATATTTGATGCATTTTCAAGCCTGCCAGCCTGCTTCACACACACAATGCCTCCTTTAAAACGATTCCTTTGTTTGTATCTAAAGTTTGATGAAGAACCTTGGCAGAAAAACATTCCTGCTGTTTGCCTTATGATTAGTGTAATTTGTGTCCAGGTCATATGACCATCAGAGTCTCTAGAAATAAAGTTTTAAAGGCAGTTAGTGATGTGATAAATAGTGCGGGTAAGGACAAAGTGATGTTTTTATGAAAAAGGGACTACTTGTATGAACCATGAGCCACTTGAGCGGGGTTCTGTAATTGTGTATCATGTGAAGATGAAATCCTAAGCCTGGCAAAGAATTTATTTTCTAAAGAAAAACATTTGATTCAATCATTCAGATTTAGTTATAAGAATGTTTCACTACACAGTTATCCAATCTTGTCCCAAGGGCATGCTGTCGATTCAATCTTGACAGTAATGGATATTAAAGGATGTGGAGTTGGTGTATTTTATGCATGTCTGTGTAAAGTTAATTACACATTCTAGGAAAGCAAGTTAGAAAAGAAGAAGAAAAGGTGTAGCTCTTCACATGAGCTGTTTTGAAACAAGTGTAATTTGAATAGATGGCCTGATGAAAGACGTGGCGGCAGAGTTAACACTTAAACACACAGGTGCACACTAGGCATCAGCCACACACACACACACACACACACACACAGACACACAATGTAATCAGTGTGTTTATATGGAGTGTCAAGAAAACCTGGGTTGCTCTGATAAAAAGCACTGGGTGCGAAGAGGAATGCCAAGACGACGCACTAAATGGCGTAGACCCCATCGTCCCCCTGCATGTACGCAGTTGTCCGCCGCCGTCCGCTGACGAGGACTGATTGAGTGAACGGAGACGGGGACAGAGGAGTCAAACAAAGGGATAAAATATGAAGACGGGAGGAAACAGAGAGCCAAAATAAGAGAGGAGGAAGCCGAGGGATGGAGCACAGGATGAAGCTGACAGATATTAAAACAGCCAGAACACACCGAGAGAGCTTTCCCTTCCTGAGAGCTAATATACAGAGATTAGTGGGGGGTGGGGGAGAGAGACGGAGAGAGAATGCCTTTCTTAAGACTTGGGGAAAAAAAATCTTAAAACTACACCAAAAAAAAGGACACACTTCTTTAAACCCTAAACCTGCCTTATCAGTCAGTGTTCGTTCCTCTCTCTTTCAGAAAGCTAATTCTCATATTAAAAAAACGTCTTCTGCCTTTTAAAGTGGCATTCAACAGTGAAGACATATGATTTACTCACTGTTAAGTACATTTGGGATGATACTGCTGCTATTAAAATAACACATAAATCATATATTGCAGTCAAATCCCTTTTTAAGCTGCTGTGAAAATAAGGCCTCCTCTACCCTACCTCCAGCCAACAAATAAAGGTGTAATTGATGTGCAGCGAGTTGCCAGTTAGACGTGGTTCTATGTCTCGGGGGGGCGGTCAGGGCAGTGGAATCTCTCCGATTGTTTTTCGCCAGCATCGCAGGGGGACTCGAGCTAAATTTGAGACAAGCTGGAAATGTATCTTCTTTTTCCACTGCACACTGTCACACACATCCACAGATACACTCACTCAAACGCAGTACCTAAAAATCACATACGCAACCTCCTCCAGTATGGGGGGGGGAGGGAAGGAAAAAGGGGGGAAACTAATATTTCTCTTGAGAGAGATTGATGTGATCTGTTCAGCACTTCATTGTTTGAGGACGATTTGAGCGAACGGCCTGTTCTCAGCAGACCTGGCCGTGTGTGTGAGTGTGAGTGTGAGTGTGTGTATGCCCCAATGTCTGTGTGAGTCAACAGCAGACCATGAGCATTAGGGAAAGAAATTGCTCTATTATTTTAGCGACTGCAACAAATCAGTTGGTTCACCTTTGTCCCTCTCAATTGTTGGAGCGAACATGGACAAACTCAGCCAGCACACGCAGGACTGGCTGCCTGTCCGTGCACTGCATAAGCCCAGTCGAGTGAATAGACCCTTTCTCATCCACAGATAAAGGGATGAAGGGTAATCAAATGTGTATACTTTATTCGCTAATACACTTGAGCTGTCCTTTCATGCGATTCACCGTCTCCGAGAGAAACACGCTCACAATGTGTTATCAGACTGACGGCATAAACACCACAGGAAAACTTGAAATGTTTACCTGGAGTGACGCCATTATGTCATCATAACAGACATCCTCTGTCTATTAAGATTTGGCCACTCACTTAAGCAAAGGTTTCAGGTTTTTCAATGTTAAGTAGGCAGCTTGAAAATAATTAGTAATGGAGCAATGTCAAGAGGTCTGGTGCACAAATTATATAGTAAGTGTATAAATAAATGCTTTTTTCTAACTGCTATGATCTTAAAACAGGATTACTGAAGATCTTGCTGTGAATAAATTGTTGTTTTTTGATGCTAACACTTTTGGAATAAATAAAGTGCAACATAAGTCAAGTCAGGACTTTAGAAGGAGAGATCTTAAGAGATGAAGAGCAAAATATATAAAACTAAGGAGCAAGGTCTACGTTGAATTTTTGTGATTTGCTCTTAGTGAAAGTTATAGTTGCCAGTAAACAGAAATGATCAACTCAGCAGTGTGATTGACACTAAAGGTCAAATAAAACATTTACAATGCAACGGTGTTTGAATGGAACCACTGATCTGTGGCAAATCGTGTCAGGCACAATAATACCGGCCTCACCGGAGTGTGTGAGTTCAATACGTTTATTTAAAAGGCAAACTTGAAAATATTAAACTATATATATTTATTTTTGATCAATTGTTTCTTGAAATTAATAATAAAATGTTTTAAAGCAGTTTTGTTGGGAAAAGACGCTGAAATAATATTATTTTAGAGCCATATTGCCCACCCTAGGTAAATCATGAGTGTGTTTAGTACGTTGATATTTCCCAGGTACTGCAAGAGGAAACACCCGGGCGAGCCTCTGATCCAGGGCCAGCTGGCTCTGTGGGCCCTGTTCGCCGTGCCAACATTGTGGAGGAACTGCAGTATAGACAAAGCAGCACTTCCTCACACGGTGCCCAAAACGTAAAGCTGTCCAGGAACGATTCATTCAAAATATCATCGATAGGCATCCACGTTTAATCAACGCAAAAAAGGAAAAAAATAACTGCTCACCTGGAGGTGCTGGAGCTATTGACTATCAAACTAAATGTATAAGAGCATACAAACACTCAAATATGTTCAGTACATCTTATAACCCAACAATATTTAAAACGTATAATAAATAACGACATTTGCATTCTCCCAGGACAGTCTGCCACAACAGGAGCGAACCAGACTGACCTGTTCAATCGAGACCACTAAGTGCAGCATAAAAGCCCAGCAGCTTTGCAGTTAGGAAACACTATTTATAATCACATGACGAATAATTGTATCACATAAACTTGCTGTATTACTCAGCAGCTCGGGCTAATGCTTCAAAGGCATCACATCTGTTTTGCTGTGAATAAAGTTGGACTGAATTGGAATGAGACAGATGTTCAGGCAGAGGCCAACATGTCTGTGGCTTGGCAATCAGAAGTGTTTAGATGTTCAAAGATAAGTGAAGATAAAGTGTAAAGCCGAGCTATTGCGCGCTGCATAATTCACTGGTAGATTACATGCAACTGCATGACGTTTTTTGAGACATATTTAAAGATAAAACCTTTGCATGTTGATTTTATGTGCTAGTCAAAGAGAGATCTGAAATTCCACAGAACGACATGTCATATTCACAAGGAATTTATAAGGAGAGAAAAGCACAAGTGCAAGAACAAACGATTTATAATATATAGGTAAGAGATGGTGACTTTGACCCCAACAAAAATCCCTAGGATGAAAATGTTCACTAATCTGCATAAAGGATGTATTCCGTTTGTTGTTTCTTCTGTCTTGCCCCCTTTTGTTTCTTCTCTTCATGCAACAAAAGAATGTCTTTATCTTTTATTTCATTCCTGCTCATTGTGTTCACAGTGGCACAGAAGTCAAATCTGCAGCCGTAGTTTGTTAGGAACGGAGATCTTCTTATTCTTTGGGTCTCTGTGGCACAACAACCAGTAGGATAACGCCATATCAATAGCTTTATTAATTACCTACAAAAAAAGAACACAAGAGAGGGCTTTGTGTTTTTTACAAATCAGTAACCAAGACATGTGAACTGAATAAGAAGTGGGATGCACAGAAAAGCAGCTTGCAAGTCAAAACGCCGCTCATATATTAAACAGTATAGTAAATATGTGTGTTTGTGCAGAATCAGATTGCATTTTTATAAATTTGAATCAGATTTTGGCAAAACTGATTTATTATAATATCCCAAATCTGCAAATATTACAGATATAACAGAAAAATAATTGGCCACCAACAACTGAAATGTCTGTTTTCAGGTTCACAATGATGAACATTTCCTGCTTTTCCAGTGTTTTGTATCATATTAAAAGCAAAAAAACGTGGGTTTTGGACTGACGAATCAAGACATTAACCAACATAACTTCACTTTGAAAAACTGGGACAGGCATTTCATTGGAAGTGTTATTGCCGAATTACTGTTCAAATTGTAAGATACAGTAATTCTTGATTTGCAGCCCTAGTAAAGTAGATAAGGAAAGAGGAGTAGCAGTTGTGTTCTATTAAAAAAGGTGTTTTTTAACTCACCTGTTGTCAAATACCATTCATACTTCAGCAATGTATGTTTGACTGCTCTCTTTTTTATAAAAGCCACTGTTGATATAAGTAGCTAGTGACACTGTTTTATTAGTCAGATCTGAATAAAAGGTATTATTCTGTCACAATCATTTGACTCTAGCGAGGTACCTTATTATCCTGAATCCACATTGCAACAGAATCGTCATTTATCTAAACTAAATAGAACTGACACTGGATTTGTTAGCCCTTTGAAAGATTTTTAAAATGGTATGGTAGGTGTCACTGTTCGTCAATGCCTTCATAAAATGTGCTTACGACGCTTCATAATGCCTTATGAGCAGCACTTCAGGCAAAGGGTCGGTACTTTGTTCTTTTCTCACACGCGTCATGATAATGAGAAGCGTCAGGTTCCATCAAGCAGAAGAGGACAGGTCCACATTACAGATGCATACATCACTGCTCTCATTTCAATGTAATAACACCTGTCGGGCATGATGAGGGGGGAGCCATGATGGCTTAGTCTGAGAGCAAAGGACACACACACACACACACACTTGTATACACACACAAAATAATCAAATCAATAAAACACATGTAACAAGCTAAAAGAATCATTGAAAAGCCAACGCACATTTTCTGTTTAAGCAGCACAGCAGTACATACATGCATTAGATTAGGTTTGAGGAAATGAGTGCCGTCCATCTCAATTATGGTTGTGTGTGTGCGTGTGCATGTGTGTGTGCATGTGTGTGTGGAAGCTTCAGCTGTATCCGCAAAAAACATATATCTTATGTGTTGTCTTTTATCCAGCGACTACCACCAGTTTATTAGATACTGCTAGGTTAGACTGATGCAGTCTATAGTGCAAGAGCAATTTAATAAAAACTGCCTTCATGAAGGTTATAATCCTTCGTCCTTTACTGTTAAAGTAAGGTGTTGGTTCAACTTTTTGGCCATTTTAAGGCAATTGCTGTGGTGCTTTTGAATACAATTTGTGTACAGATAATTCTTATAACCTTCATTGATATGCTTAGGACTTAATATTAAACGTATGATTTTATTGCAGGGAATTTGTATTTAACAACTTTTGTTTTATCTCGGTGTACGCAGTAACCCAAAAGAAAATCTATCATAGATACATGACTTACACACGATTTGTGTTTCTCCTCACATCATGCAAATATATATAGAGTTCCACACATCTTACTCTCTGAGAGTAAGCCTACAGAAACAGATCAGTACTAAAAATGTAAAAGATAATTTAACAATAGAAATAATAAAACACTCACAAATCTAAAGTTTTATCAATTGCATGTATAAAATACATGACTTACACAATTTATCTACACATACGAGATAGACAAATTAGCCTACAAGGCCAATAGTAAAGTTTCTTTAAGCTCATTGTTCAATATACAGCAAAAAAACTTGATAGTATATAAATATAAGAAATACTAAAAAAGTAGCTAGCAAATACACAGTGACTCCAAATCCATACCAGATATCATGCTACACATGATATAAAGCTATTGAACAAATCACATTTTTCAAATCAACCAAGAAGTCTCAATTTAAACACTTTTTATAAACATATTAGTCTAAAATAGAAAGAGCACTTACATTTACAATAAAGAGATATGTCCTTCTTGTCCAGTAGAGATTTAAACTGATGCATTGATTACAACTGAAATGATCTTATATTAAAATGTTTATTTAAAATACTGTATATGTTATGACTCCTTAGTAATTCAAAGGAATGTGCCAAATAACACACATCTATTATTATTAGCATGATGTTCACTAATATTAAACAAAATAGCACGAAGGTATTTAAAATAACATTGGGGTTGTGTTATTAAACCGCAATGTTTTTATAGATATACCTAATCTACCTAAAACTTCACCGCGGTGCAAGAACTATATATCCATGCAGGCAAAATGCTAGAAAGTAGGACGTGTATGGTTTTACAAAGCTGATAAATACATAAAAAGAGGCACAGAGCTGCATTTAAACAGCAAGCAAAAACACAAACTCAGACAGACAAACAGAGAGGGTATTTTTGACTCACGTTTTTGACGTCGAAGATGAATTATCCATAAAGTCCCACTGCATGCGTATGAGTGATGGTAATGTGTTGGTTGACGGGAAGTCCATGTGCTGCTAGCTTACACTTACTGACACTCCAGAGATAATATCATTAGCAACAGTTGAAAACAAGCTAACTCCTCCACCTGTTTAATTAAAAACGCTATTGTTAACTTTGTTTTCAGGCCACCACTAGATTCACAGTTCACAGTTTCCAGTGACTTGTCTAGTCACAGTTTTCCATTGACACCGCATTTTACTTCACTTTTTTTACATTAAAAGGATGCTAACTTATCCTTTCCCCCCGGTAGAGGCTGCAGCATCAAGGCTGACCTTTGACATTTAACTTATCACCTGTTTAACCCGGTGTGAGAGCAGAAGGGGGCGCTGTACACCCTTTTCAAGAAAATCCCCTTTTCCACAAATTGGTTTAACAAAATAAGGACCCGTAATATTAAACCTGCAGTAACTGATGTGTTTGGCCTCTAAGAGATAGTAGAAAGAAGTTGTGAACAAAACAAATGTCTAACTTTAAGTAAGTTAGTTTAAGTTGCTTGTTTACACCATAATGTAAGTTGGAAGTGCTGACCAATGAACCTATTTAAAATCCTGCCCCTTAATTCCCTCAGTGCTCCATTCCCAGTTGCATACATGCTGGATTAGATGTACATGACTTGGGAAAAATAGCTTTACAAATAAATTCTGATGTGTTTTTCATTTAAATGGGACAATCTTTGGGACCTAGTTGACGTCAAAGCTAAACAAAAGATCCCAACTAAAGGAAAAAGAAACACAGCCGTTTGAGCTACAACACTAATGCATTTTCAAATGCAAAATAACAGACTAATCCACATAGTGAAAGGAAAATGTGTGTAAAAGCAGTCTAGTCACCTTATGATCTAGTAATGATTTAGTGCCCTTCGATTTATTTTCAACACTGGAAATCACAAACAAGTAATGTGTGAAATAAGACCCAACAAGTTAACGGCAAGTTTAATAATGTTTAACATTTCAACTGGCGGTGACTGTTTCTGCCATGTGTTTAAAAAATCATCAAAGTCAAACTCTAATACTGCTTCATTAAGAGATCGGCTCTTGCTGTGGTTAATTGAAGTGTTGTAAATGGAATAAAACAGGGTTGGTTTGTTAATGGATTCTCATACTGTGGCACGTTGGTTCATATCAGTCAGTCACTGCCCACAGCCTCCAGATACATCAGAAACCAGTAAAATGTGTACAGTATTCCTTGGCAGAGTAATACATGCAGACTCAGAGATTACACATGATCATTTACACACACACACACACACACACACACACACACACACACCAGAGACAGACACACACAAACACACACAGACACACACAAACACTCGTATACACAGCAGAAGCAGTAGAACAAGGCATTACCATAAATTCATTAGAGTGGTTGGGCAGTATTTATAAACATGTAGAGATGTTATTTACAGTGTCTGACTGGATGGATTACACTTCTACACAGACAAGTGAAGGCAACACTCCCGATGTACACACTGTTTACACTGGAGGAGAGAGAGGAGAGGGAGAGAGAAAGAGGTTTGAGTACATCGCTCCACAAGGTCCCTGAGTGGCATGTTTTACAGAGCGAAATAAACATCCAATAAAATAAACATCACTCTGCTGAGCTCTCCTGCCATGTACTGTACTGGGACAACATAGAGAAACCTCTGTGTGGATCTGCCAACACTATGCAGGCATTTATACATACAGGTGTGAGGAGAGGAGAGGAGAGGAGAGGAGAGGAGAGGAGAGGAGAATTGCATGTGCAAAGGATGCTTTTGTGCAGATTTACACATTAAGAAAAAGACACATGCTCTACAATTCTTGTCAATTTAGTAGCACAAAAAAATATCTAGTCCAAGATCTTTTCAATTTCTTCAATACAAAAATAAGGAAATAATTTGCCATTTTTTGTGTAACACACAGGAGATCAATACCACAGTAATATCTACACAGTGATGAAGCAATCAGCATAATTATAGGTAAGACTAAAAACAGGGGGAATGTGGAAGGCTTGCCAGGGCAGTTACTTCCTGTAGACTCCACTATTTGCTTTGCAAACTAACAGTGCAACAAGACTCCAGGAAGTTACTGTTCCCAGACAAGAAACAGTCCAGCTTCTAACCACTAGTAAAAACAAAATGTGCCGAGCGTTTTATTACTTTTGTACGAATTACAAAAAACTTAGATATAAAATTATAAAGATGAGCTTATTTGGCAGAACATGACTTAGACAGAGCCAAAGCTGTTTCCCTTTATTTCGAGTCTGTTTGTGCTAAGCTAAGCTAACTAGCTGCCCACTCATATTTACCATGTGGTATCTATCTCGGAAATAAATTAAATAAATATTTCCCAAAATGTTGAACTATTCCTTTAAACTCCTTTGGAGGCAAGGTTTTCTCATACACTTTTTTCTTATTCACTCATAATCAATCATACTGTTATGACACAGGTTATGACACTTGGTTTGTTGATTTATAGTTTTTATTTATTTATAACTTATTCATGTTGGCTGATTAATTCATGCAAGGCTACATAAACACTCGGCAACTTCTTTTATGGCTGGTATTTCCCCTTTAAGCCCCAGTATCTTGCCAAACAATACTAAAATACAACCGTTTTATTTGGCTCACTGTTGGTTCTGGTCTTGACACGGGCTGTAATAAACCATATGAGTTCAAATGGAGGAAGAAAGGATCTGTAGAAAAAGTGATATGGGTGTTGATGGAGCAAAAAAGACCAAGAGATGTGAAGATTTGGTGAAGAGAGGATGAATTTATTGCTCTGTGGAGAAGCGTATATGGAAGAGATGTGAGGGGGAGGAGGAAGGAGGGGGGGATGGAGGAGAGGGAAATCAGACAGGTTGGACTATGAGAGCACACACAGACGCACTCTGTTTAATGTCTCGCTGACATTTCTGCTCTCCATCTCCTCCCCACCGACCCTCTCTCGCTGGAGACGAATGGGCCAGGGGAGAGAGAGCGGAGAAAGAGCACATACGAGAGTCTGGGAGGAGACGCAACACTCTGCCTGTACTTCACTCAAGGTCACAAGCCCCAGACAAAGCCAAAGGTCAGGGTTCATAGGAGGGCCAGCCAATCAGAGGGTAAGCAAGTCTGGGGGGGATCAGGTTTCACCACCAAGGAGTCTCCCTGATTGTCCTGCTCCGCCGTCTTTTGGCTTCTGCGTCTTCCTCATTGACCATCTTTTTCTCTTTTTGATGATGCTGTCTCACATCTCGCTCTTTCATCCTTGTTCATGTCATGGCCTTGTTGAGAAGCTGTAGAAGCGTTACAATGTGAGAAAACTGAGCAGGGCTCTTGGAGTTTCTGCAGGGCAGTTTAGAGGCTACCTAATAGTTCACTCCCTGAGTCCTTGAGTAAATTCCTTCTGGATTCCGTCACTCCATTAACCCGTTCAGTCAGGGATACGTGTGTATGTGTGTGTGCGTGCTTCATTGAGGCTTTCATTCACTGTCACTGCTCTGTGTCTGGTGCTCATTTCATTGCTATAAACCAAACCATCTGTGTGTTCAATGGCTGGAATGTTCTCCACACACACGCTGCTGCCTCCACACCTCCCATCCATTGACCCAGCCCTAAATGGCGGTGTCCATATCAACAGATGAAAGATGTTAGCTACCAGCTCTCCTTGCTGACCCTCATATTTATACATTAGCTCAGTCAGCTACTTAGACCTACAGTAGGTAGAAATCTGGTGTTTCTGCAACACACCAAAAAGAACGACTTCTGTCCTTTAATGTCCCTTTAGAGCATTTATTCCAACTTATTGTACTGTCCCAGCGCGGTGTGACCGGGTCTGTTGGCGGGAGTCGTGCAGCGCAGTGAGCTTCACGGACAACAGGCAGCAGTGTGTAGACTCTTGGCCAGGCCTGAGAACACTTCACTAACCTGATCAGCACCAAGACAAATAGAGGGGTGATTGCTTCCCCGTGGCCCATCTGGCTTCTCTTAAAGCGGCGGGAGGGGAGGAACAGGGGAGGGCGTATGTGTGTGTGCTTTTTAAAGGCTGCCACTTTACATAGGGTAGTTCAAACACAACACTGACTTGCCGACCAATTACAGCCAATCGGTGCTGTCGGCCCGACTGCTTTCGCCCGTCAATAAAAACATTTTGGTTGGGACTGGCTTAGGCCCCTCTGGACCGCAGCCCGGACCAAACAAACGGCTCACTCGGAGTTTTGACAATCCAAAACGGAAGCGGCAAAATTCCAGTGCGGGGGAATAAAGATCTCTGTAATTTTACAGCGGAAACCGAGGGGCGAGTTTAGTCCTGGAGAGGGTGAAGAGGAAAACGAGCTGACCATGTAGGTGTGAGTGGGAGGAATGGTTTCCATGCAGTAGGTGTTCGGCTCCCTTGTGTCCTCTGAGTTATTTTAAGTGTTGGGCTGCAGAGTGATAACCTGTGGCAGCCACCTCAAACTTAAGACCACTCAGGACCACCTTAGTTCTAGAGGGACAAGCTTAAACTGAACTGATGAACCAAAATGCTTCAACCTCAAGGCCAACAATGGGTCAAAGTTTGAGGTGCTGCACGACTAACTGCTGCCCACACCGCCACCTCCTGGCCACCGAATGAACAACATCCAAATAAACTTTACAGCTCAGGACCATTAGCTCACACACATGTTTATTCTAATATCAGTCGCTTTTTGTATCCACTCCGACATCCATCTGCAGCTCTCCTTTTCGCTCTGCTTTCTGTCTCCTTCTTTCTGTTTCTCCTTCTTTAAGCTAATAGTAAACAGAGAGGATACGGGCCAGGAGCTGTCCAAACAGCAGGACAATAATAATTGTTTGTGGTCACCACGGATACACACTTTCATTACTGCCAACACACACTCGAGCATCTGGCTCCTGTTAACTGTATCCCAGCATCTCACAAACTTATGATAAATGTGTGTATGTATGTGTGTGTGTGTGTGTGTGTGTGTGTGTATGTGTGTGTGTGTGTGTGTGTGTGTGTGTCAAACAGAGGAACATAGACACCCAGGGTTCTATATGGAAATGAAGGGACACATACCCTATAGGAGTGAGAGACAGACCTTCACGCTCTCGCCACCTGCAAATTACAACACAGCACTTAAAGAGTTAAAGTGTGCGTGTGTGTGTGTGTGTGTGTGTGTGTGTGTGTGTGTGTGTGTGTGTGTGTGTGTGTGTGTGTGTGTGTGTGTGTGTGTGTGTGTGTGTGTGTGTGGCAGAGAAGGCAGAGAGTGAGTGAGTTAGTGTATATGCACACGCCAGTGCATAGGCTGAGGAATGCCCTTCCCAGTTAGGGAGCAGGGGCCCAGGCTAGGGCTTTAGAGAGGGGCCCAGTGTGTGTGTGTGTGTGTAGGTGTGTGTGTGTGTGTGTGTGTGTGTGTGTGTGTGTGTGTGTGTGTGTGTGCATGTGTGTGTGTGTGTGTGTGTGTGTGTGTGTGTGTGTGCATGTGTGTGTGTGTGTGTGTGTGTGTGTGTGTGTGTGTGTGTGTGTGTGTGTGTGTGTGTGCGCGGGTGTGAGCTAGTGGGAGCTTAGCAAGGGGCCCTGTGTTTTGTTCTGTTCCACATCAATGGGACGTCAAGCCGGGTTTGGGCCTGACAGCACCCGGATTAAAGGTTTTCTGCCAGACTCTCTCTACCCCTCCCCCGACACACACACACACACACTAGCAAACACACGTAAACACACACACCAAACACACACACAATGGGCTGAAAGAACACAGTCTTAACTCTTGGAGTACTAAATTGTAATTTGCAGGTGGCTACAAGCAGTAGGACAGGCCCTCCCAATAACGAGAAAATGTGATCAAAAAAAAGAACGTGTCTGCAAAAGCGTGTGCAAATATGTGTGTGTGAACAACACAACAAAACTAAATCTTAAAATACATCACTACACTTGTATAAGAAAAGAAAACACAGCAACATTTTGTTTAAACAGATTTTATTAATCTCCCAGCTGACTTCACCACGCTCCAGAAGCTGTTCATGTATACATAATTTGATTTAGGATGCACAAAGAATACATCTGTAGTTAAATATCTGTCTCATTAATAAAACAAAGACTGTGGAATTTAATCAGATAAACAGGGTTTGAAAAAAAAAACAAGCAGCAGCATGTGTACAAGTGTGTTTGAATATTTTTTTTTCATGCAGGAATTAATGTTGGATGAATCCTGAAAGGGGAGGCTTTCACAGGACGTCATATCACATATAAAAGATGTGCCAGGCTGGAATAAAAGGCTGGCAAACAGGAAATATCTAAGAATAATGTGTGCAAGAAATAAAAAAGCGCAGAAAGGCCAGGCTAACACAAGGACACATTACAAAACCAGCAACATGAAAGGGAAAATGAAGAAAGGCCACACACTTTAAACTCAGTGCATGTGTGTGTGTGTGTGTGTGTGTGTGTGTGTGTGTGTGTGTGTGTGTGTGTGTGTGTGTGTGTGTGTAGTAAGTGATGTGAAATCATAAAGATTTACTGATGCAAAGACACAATCACACACATTTAGTACACACACACACCAATACAAACATTTGTACGTGTTCAGTCTTTTCAGTTTCCACTGAGGTCACAGAGCAGACAATCTTGATGATGCATTTATTCGGATCTTTGATAGTGAAATATGAAACATCTCCACCTTAGCATAGTTAGTCATGTAAGTTCTATTAAATCGGTAAAAAATTTGACATAGTGCCACTGACATAAAACAAGGTTCTTCCTTTCTTATTCTCATTGCACAGAGGAAAATAAGACCAAGTTAAACTAAAATCAAAATTTTTGTTCATGGTCTCCAGACATATTAAGGTTGAATCAAAAGGTTAAGACCCAGCAGAGTTTGGAATTTTGCAGTCGCTTTCATTATGTCAACATGTTTTTACATGTTATTAGGTTTTTAATCGATACTTTACACAACTTCTGTGACAATATAAAAAATGAGACAATTTCTGCTGTGATACACAGTCAGTGGCTTTGATTTCTTCAGACAAAGATGGTATTTGGTGCAACTTTCTAAGCTGTGCTAGGGGCAGTGAGATGGAGGGAGGAAAAAGGGAGAATACTCAAGCCTATCAGCACTCAGGCTAAGAAGCTGCAGCTTTTGCTCTTTTTTCCCATGTGGCTTTGCAGATCCAGCGGTTCATGCCTCAACCGGACATTTGGCTGACAATAAACACGTTTGATGCTGAATGCTGTTGGGCTGTAAAGTTCCCACTAAACCCCCATGGTCGGGGCGTTGGGGAACACATCCATGCCGACCGCCTCGGATCCCCCGTGACTTAATTAGTGCTCTCTGATTCCCCGCATTAGTTTACTGTATGGGAACAACTTTTATCCTTAACTGTAATCAGCTTGCCCAGAAGAATAGAACACAATAAGAAGCCTGTTTGAAGTTTTCTTTGTGTTATCTCGAGCACTTCAACAAAGCCCAGTGCAGCTTGCCTCAGAGTATAATGCTGGGCCAGTAGGTAGCCCGGTTGTTAAAAACCTGCTGTTGAGTATGGCACCTGCAGTTCTGTTTCCCCAGACTATATGCATGGAAAAGCAATTGTTTTTCTTAATTATAAAGCTAATGTTCTCAAGTTTATGGGCTGATTAGTTCCTAAAGGATATGTTTTTTTGAGGTTTAGTGATCATATTCGATTGATTTAGTAGAATTATTTAAGAATTCATGAACAGCCCTGTGGACCAGTCTGAGGAAAGTTTCCTCTCCTGATTAAAGAAATTATTCCCAAAGTGAATAAATTCAACCATTTATTACCGTTTGCCCTCCTCACCCACTGAAGAAAGGTTTTTGTGATGAATTCTTGAGGTGTCATTAATATGCATAATCAGGCAAAGCTGGACATTAGCCATAGCCTTTGAGGTCTATTATCAGGAGATGACCATGACAGACTGCAGAGTTTTTATGAACCTCTTATAAGATGTATAAGATATTCTGTTCCCTCTGATGATCAAGGTGACCGCTAATTTGATGGAAATCTTCTTCATTTGTCCTAGCAAGTATAATAATGGCCTCTACTTTAAATTATTAATGCGAAAAGGAAAATAGTTCAATCTTTGTAAAATGACCGGCCTCTGTAACATCAGCTTATTGGATGGAAAAATGCACAGACTACACTACATCTATTTTTGTCTTTTTATTTTAGGCATTGGTAAAAAAAAAAAAAGAGGTGTTTTACTTTAAGGCTTTCTGTCATTCCAGAAATGATAACACCTCTATAAGTGACAACAAATATAAACATGCAATTCTTACATGTATTTTAGTTCATCTTTATGCTGTGTGTTTCTTTTACAATGAGGAGTTATATAGCTGTTATTCAACCAAGATCGTCTGATGGTTGTCTCAATTAATGGTACAACTGCACCATCTAGTGTCAGGAACGCAAATAAATGTTGGCTGTGCAACGTCCCTGGACTCTAATTTAAATAAAACACATTTTTCAAGTTGTTTTCATCATGCAATACTGGTAACATGTTGACTATTATTATGTTTGGAGCCCAGGAGAATTCTGAATGTTGCTTGATGAGCAACACTTAAATCATTGATAGGCCACAAGAACACCAGAAACATTTGTATCATTGGTTTGTTTGAATATGTTATTCTATCAACATCACAGCAAAACAGGCAACACTCTTTTAATGGTTATGAACTTGAAAACACATCAATTGCTTATGTTTCATCTGTGAGTTAATATTCAGGCAATCACCTTAATGAATAGATGGTTTAACGATTGGAGACTTTTTCTCAATATGAGTTTAAGACACCAGCACAGTTTGCATTAGGCAAAACCTAATTTGGATGATCTCTGTTAAAAGAGTAAAACTATGTGTACAACATTGTATAAAATAGCACAATTGTATTATTTTCAAACCGACCTGCATTTTGTAAACATATTTAAGGTTGCATCTGTGAATGAATGTTTGTGGAAATCACTGTAGTATTTCTTTCTTGGATGTCTTTGTGGATGTGTATTACTATCTAAAGCCTGTAGACGTGTTGTGCATAACCAGAATCAGAATCAGAATACCTTTATTCGTCCCACAGAGGGGACATTAACATTTGTTCCAGCGGAAAAAGAGCCAAAGACAGCTTAATGTTTAACAAGAAGTATGCATAAACATAAAAAAATATTAAAGATAACAAATAAAAAGAATTACACAATTTACTAAATACAAAAATAAATGTGTTATAACTCTAATGCTACTGTGATGTTTATATAAGATACATTTATCTAAGCTGTACTTACTTTTTGACTATTGACTCATCACCACTGCTTAAGCAATAGTTCTTGGCTGGAATCTCATTTTCCTTTTTCAGGTATTTATTTTTACCGGAAGGACACCTGAGGTTAAATCTAGTTAATCTGTAAATCATTTAAAATTAAATTATAAATGACATCATAAGGTGATTATAATTACTTCATAATTTTGAGTAGAAGACCAAGATGTTTGCTCACATGTAACCAAGACAACCAGTGTTCACCTAAATCACTGTGGCTTGAATCACAGGAAAATGAAAGGTTGACATGATTCAATTCCTCTTATTTGATCATAAATATATCAGAACATCTTTATTTCTTGACAGATCACCACTGTGTAAGTGGCCCTGACCGTACCATAGTGATAAGAACATACAAAAGCTGAATGTGAGGCGTTTAAAACCAGCTGTATTTAAAGGTGTCTCCCTTACTTAATATCTGAAAGGAGGATTCATACAAATACATGAGAAGAAGGTCAAATACAATAAAAATAAAGGTAGCAGTAAAGTGTGGATGTAATGTAATGTGAAGAGAGACCTCTCATGTCTCAATACAGACAATAAAACAGTTCTACTGACATCATGTGGGAGAGAAATTGTGCAACTAAAATCTGACGATTTGTGTCTCAGAGAATCATTTTTCAATTATTATTTTTTGTCGAAGCACACTTGTAACACTCTTATTAAATCTACATTTAGTGCAGCACTGCTTAACTAGTTCATTCTTGTTTTCAGTCCAAATAATGATTTTATTATATGTTAAACCAACCACCAAACCAACCATCATCAATTGAGATGGAAATGTTTATTGATAAGTAAAGCATCTATCAGCCTTTTATCTCGTGAAGCAAAATAAATGTTTTACTGACAAACACATGCAGTATTCTCAGTCACTCAGCTGCTGAAATGCCACGATGCAAGCAACAGCAAACCAGAGAGTTGTCAGACGGGGAAAAAATAGCATTGAGAACCAGCAAAACAAAAAGCCGAGTGGTGTAAGAGTAAACACCAGCGACTGTGCGGGGACACAGAAACACCAGGAATGGCATGAAGTGAAACCCCAGGAGCTGAGGGCCAAACACCATCTGATGGAGGAGGTGACTGATCTCAAAGCTCTGGAGGCCCTGGACTTTGAGGAGGAGCTTCAGAAAATCTAAGCATCCAACCTCGCACAGCTGGGGCAGCAGAAGCTCAATGGAGAGATGATGGCTGCACTGAAAAGAGCAGAGGAGGAGAATGCCTCAGTTTAACAGTGTAAAAAGAGGACAGGGATCAGAGAAGAAGGCAAGTCCACCGTACAGAAGCCATCGGATAAAAAGTCAAAAAAGAAGAGAGGCAGCTTGTTGGCCAGGCTGCAGCTCCTGGAGCAATGATGGCAGATAACACCTGTCTCTTGACTTTATTCTGCCTGATGTCAAATAAAAAGCAAAAACAAATGTCAGTGACTCGTCATAACTTGACTTAAGAGAGAAGAAATTCTCTGTTTTCAACCAGGTTATTAGGCATGATCTAAAATATCTTTAAAATCAAACACTTGATGGTAGGGAATCCTCTCTGAATATAGAGAGGGGATACATTTTGTGACAAATACAGTCAGAACAAATGTGTGACATGTACAACTTTTGCTACAAAAGGGTTAGTTAAATGTATATATTGTAAACGTTTATCATAATCTAAAATAATTTGGTGGTAGGGCTTTATGTGTGCAATGTTGTGTCATAACAATTTATAAAAAATGTAAGTTGCCCAAGTGTGTATGAATAATGTAGTATCACCACATATCCAACAGAGTGCGGCAGAGTGCTCTTTATGATTTTTCCACAAACGCAAAGGGGCAAAAAGCATGAAAGCATAAAACTTCAGATTTGATTTGGGGGGTTTCCAATCTTCCAGTACTAAAAATACCTGCGGCTGATGCGGTGCAAAATGCACTTTGTGATGTCTTTTATACATACATATGTGTCCCCGGTGTTCCAGGGAACTCACAAAGTGTCAAAAAACACAACCCTCTCTCTTTTCCTCCATACCCAAATCTCTAAAAACGGGGCTGCAACGGATTTCATACGGGTGGATTTTTTATTTGCACCTTTTTGACGTAATGTAGGTGCACTCCGCCTGATTGGTCAACTCTCCACCAATCAGGGGAATGAGAGGTTGGGCCATGTTGACTCTCCACTCGTAATCACAGCAAGCATGATAACATGACGCTCGTGCCGGGGCCGTGTCACGCCCCCCTCTTCCGCATGGGGGCGTGGTCAGCTGAATCAGACCTTGCAAAGACAGAGCTGGAGTGAGGCAAAATGAGGCATGGCTAAAATGCATGATCTGTTTCGTATTTTGAAAATTAAAACGTATTAATATACCTTATATATATATATATATACCTTATATATTATTTAAATATAGCATGATAGGTCCCCTTTAAGAAAATGATTTGATTTGATTCAAACATTTCCATATAACAAAATGTCATGTTATTTTTACTCTGACATGTCCTCATATACCAAAACGACAGATATGACCTTTCTTTTTCACATTGTGAATCAGTTGTAACACACATCTCAGAAGTGAATGAGTAAGTATTTGGACAGATCAGAAAAAAAATGGTTATTTTATAATTTGGAAAGATTTGAAATTTTCCCGATTTTTTTTTTTTTAATTAAACTATACTTGAGTGTTTTTTCACTAAGCAATATGCTCTTTATTTTACCTATTCCTGAGGCACTTGCCTTTAATGTGGTCAGGGCTTTTTTTTACCAGGGTCATGCCATAGCAGGAAAAGGAGTAATGAATGACATTCATTGAATTTCACGCTGCATTTTAATAGAACAAGGTCGTCATTAATGTCATTTGCGCTTCCCCACATGTCAGAAAGCTGCCAGGAAAAAGGCCCATTTTCATGTTTGCTTAATAAGATCAAAATTGTGTAAGCATTAAGTCATTTAAAAACAATAATGGTAAATAGAGCCCTGCTTCGTTGTAGCTGTTCCTAAGTGTCCTCACTCTGCTTCTATACTCACCTGGCAGTTGTTTATGTAAAACATTTGCACACCTGCCAAGCTTGTAGCTGCTGTGTTTAAAACACCTGCCCACCTTTCACACAGCTCACTCAAACAGCTGCCACATTAGCTTCATACCTGTCTGCCTGGTTTCCTGCTCAGCTCAAAACTCATCTGTTACACAAATAGCATTAAGCCGTTGTTTCTATCAGAGAAAGCAATCAGGAGATTAGGCTTGAAAACAGAACAATTACAAATAAAATACAAAGTGGATTACATCCCTGTGATAAACCAGTAATATCAACGTCCCTCCAAAGGGTCTCATTATCTCAGGTTGCAAGCAAAGGAGGAAGTTCCCCTTTTTGGCTGTTTCATTTAAATACGTATTAGAAGCATAACAGGGGGAATAATTAAATAATCAATGATACAAAAATATAATTCATACAGAATGGGGGTTTGAAACTCTACATACAAATTCAAATAAAAAACTGTTGTAAACTCTTTGGATGTCAATAAATTGGCAATTCCATCAAGTCCAAAACACAGTGGTTCTGAACTATTATTTGTGGCGTGTTTACCTTCAGAACAATTTGTCTTCCAGACTATACTAACCTTTCCACACTGTCCGAGCTGATCCAAGTTTTGTGCATGAGAAGTGTACTTTGAAAAGAGCAGATTATTCATCCTGTCATATTTTGTTGACAATAACCATCTAGAATATCGGGCGGCCTTTTGTTGTTGTTTCCTGTACTTGGGTGTTGGTGTGACAGGCTGTAATCTGTTGGACTTGTATTAGCATGTTGTTCAGTAAGATACGTCTACATGACAAACGAAGCTCTCACTGGGGCAGAGAGGAAGAATATTACATTAAATACTTCTTTGTTTTTTGTCTCTGAGTGTTATGCACACATTCAACAACATTCTGCAATAAAAAAAGATTCTTATAGGAGTAACCCATGTTGAAGCAAAGTGACTTTAAGTGAAATAAGATAGAAACACATTGTTTCATGCTTTTTGCCTTCACTACCTAAATTGCCCTGCACATGTCTTACAGCAGCAGAGAATTCTTGCGAAGGAGGTATACAAAAACTAATTTACTGAACTTGATTCATTTTTTTTTTGAAAGGACTTGGTTTCTTGGTGCACATGTAATTCATAATTCTTTAAAATCTCAAATTACTGATAAGTAGACCTATAGTTTTCTTGATTTCTGTTACTTTTTCTACGCAGAACCTCTGTTTAGTCTTTCCTGGCTGATTATCTCCTCAAATTGTAACCTGTATAGAAGGATACATCTAAAGTCAATATGCCTTCTTGGTGGGAAAACTGTAAACAAGTAGACAAGAACAGAGGGTCATGTGTCAGTGTAAGCAGGGCTGTACCAAATTGTTTAAAGGTTTAAAGCTTCATTCATAATGTTGATATTCAAATTCTAAATCAAAATTTGAATGCTCCT
Source organism: Dissostichus eleginoides (assembly GCA_031216635.1). Classification (NCBI taxonomy): domain Eukaryota; kingdom Metazoa; phylum Chordata; class Actinopteri; order Perciformes; family Nototheniidae; genus Dissostichus; species Dissostichus eleginoides. The sequence continues at coordinate 16,870,721 of CM062265.1, forward strand.
TTGCATGTGTATTCAGTATGTCTAAACCAGGTATTTCTGCACAGTTAGACTAAACAAATATATTAGTGGCTCCGTAGGATTGTTTCCAACTTGTGTGATTCGTATTTTTCAAATAACAGAATATATTCAAATAAGATAAATATGTTAATTTCTAAAATGCACAACATGTTTTACATACACTGTTTACGACTCGTACATACAATTGAAATGTAAAACATTACGTTCACTACAGTCAGAAAAACCAAGCACTTTACATCATGTTCATCGTTTTCTCCATTCATATAACGGCGTAGGTACAGAACATCGAAATGTAAAAGGGCTCACTTTGGAAAAAGACAGGCCTCGCTGAGTTTAACTGCCATGTGTGTCGTTATCTGTTGTTGTCTGTGTTGTTGTTTATATATTGTATGTATATTGTGTTCATTTACAGTGATGTGAAAATGAATTTCCCCCTGGGGACAATAAAACAAATCTATAGGATCCGTATAGCAGTGTAAAGTAAAAAGTAAAACATCAGTTAATGTATGCAAGTGTATGGGCATCATTTTTCTGTTGAGCACAGCAAAGAGACAACAAAACTAGAGTATTTAAGATATTTTGAAAAAAAAAGTTTATTAATTTAACAAGCATACAAAACAACAAATCATTTTTAAACTACCAATGCAGTTTCAGTGCAATTCCAAAATATACATTTTCAGCAGGGCATGTTAATAAAAGTTTTTCACGTCAGAAACAGCAATTTAAATAATGTTTATATGATTATCATGACAATTGTCCTAGCCAGAGGAAGATCGCAAGTGATACCTTCTTGAGGTAAAACTGTACACATCCAACCTTTAAAACGTACAAAACAAAGCACTACATCACAAATGAAATATGAAATACCTGAACCAAAACATAAGTACTGTAGCACATTACAAACCAATGCATTTGTAAACAAAGCTTGTAAACGAAAAAGGAAGTATAGGGTTATAGATTTTTGGTTTGTGGATTTAATAAATAAGGAGCTGATTAACGGTTTCCTATCAGTTTACCACATAAACAGTATTTGGTGTGCAAGTGTATCAGACGGTAAGTTATGACTTTAAAGTGAAAATCTGGACAATATTTCTTTGTATTTTTCCACAGCTAAAGGCTATCGCATAGATAAACACAGAGGCCAATTATAGTTAAAATATACCTATATCCTTTTCCTTCAGGTAAGAAGTATAATTATACGTTTGCCCGCAACGCAGGCAAATCCTATTCACTCACAGAAGGACTGTTACTTTAAGACAGCATCATAGTATCAGCAGGGCACAGCAGTGAAACAATAACAAGAGCAGAAGGATGGCACTGCCAAAAAAGGACTGATTTGAGTAAAGTCCCTTGTGACTATGGGATGTTGAAGCTTGTGTCTTTCACAACAGACCGAGCTAGAGACGACTGACTCACTTACAGCATCAACCTCCACAGATTAACAAAGGTTCAGTGACAGCATCACAGCATCAGTAAGGCCAATACAATATTTAGGGTTGACTTCACGACAGATTACTTAAAATGTTGAAATGCAATTCAATAAGCTGGCCAAAAATAACATTCCATTTTTTTTGTATAAAAGGGGATGCAGTCTGTCGGTTCGATATGATATGTTCCATGATTCTTTGGGGATTTTCTCTGGTGCTACAACTATTCTGCCACATGAAACTGAATAGTAATGTTAAAAAAAAACAGAGCATGGACACCAACATCCATTCAGAACTCATGTTTTCATTTTGCTTATGATCCACATCCTGCATCTTCGTCAGCTCCCATTCCAGCTTTCCTATATCATTCATCTAGGGGTTTTTATATTTTTTTATTTGAGCTCTTACCAAAAAACTCAGCTTTAAAATGCAGCTGCTCCAGGTCTATGTGGAAGCACACCCTATGCATACGTTAGTATGTTAGTATCAGATACTGCTACAGTCAGACTCATACTGCTGCTGTCGATTGGGTTACAAACACTGTATTAGCATATCAAAATGTCACTGATAGAACCTCAATCAAATATATATACTGTATATATCATTCAATCATTGTGCTATTTCTCCAATATCCAGGATTCCAAAAGAACCCCAGCTTTCATACAGCACCCAGCCACACGGAGAGAATACAAGCCTTAAGACATAACTCTTATGGGAGTTTTTGCGTATCACAGCATATTCAATGTACAGATTATAACTGCCATTAAACTGAAAGTAGGCGGAAGGAAAGTGTTCTTCTCATCAGAAAATTGGACTGAAAGCAAAAAGCACAGCATTTGCGAAAAGGTTCCACTGCCCTATCAGAGAACAACCCCAACTTCTAATGAGTTTGATCAAAACCATGAGCTCAGGGGAGACTGTGATGAAAAGTAGAATGCACTAGATTAAGAAGTCTAGTTGTCTGTCATTTTCATTCTACTTCAGCCACATGTTTTATAGCAGCCCATGCAGATGTGCAGAGAAAAGGAAAGGAGAGAGCGTGTGTGACATTGTGTGCTGGTGTGCTTTTAACAGTGTAAAGTGATGGGGATAGGAATGGTAAAGTGAAATTCAACACTAAATTACACTGGGCCAAAAGCTTCGGCTGTACTTTTCTCTATTGTTTTAACTTTGGAGCGAGTTGTGTTTCGGTCCACATCCCTATCAGTGATGTCACAGCAGGTGTTTTCCATCAGGTAAAACACCTGCTGTGACATCACTGATTGGGGTGTGGCCAGATGTGCACCTTGGTTTGAGCATTTAATGAATTCAGAGCAGTGCAACAGCCCTTCTCTGCCCGATTTCATGAAGTATTAAATAACCCTTTGAAACATGAAATGTCTCTCTTATCTCAAGTATGGTTTGTACACTCTTAGCTCCACCTCAAATGTTGGCGTACCATGTCTCTCACATTGTCCATTTCCCTCTCTACCTAATACACTCCTCCTCTGATGGGCTTTCTGATTCTTCGTTCTCACTGTCATCCAGTTCAGGAAGATCTCCCCACAGGAGCAGATTTAGACCTGCAGACACATTGGAAGGTGAAGAAGGCTAATTAAACACACTAAATAGGGAAGAAAAATTCCAGTTTTTTTTCAAGTAGAGCTTATATTAACCTGTCGCATCCAGTCTGTTGAGAGTAGATACAGCATCACTGTTGAACATCCAGAAATGGCCGTTGTTACAGGAGAGCAGGCAGGGTTTACAGGGAGCAACAACATGATATCCCACAACATTACCACTGGCAGAGGGAGGGAGGGAGAGAGAATAAAGAAGAACAAGTGTCAGCAATTTACTGTGGGCATTTCTGAAAAATGCTTACTCCACTAGCGGGTGTCTATTATCTAAGAGATGTTTGTTTTTGCCCTGTGTATAACAACAACAAAGGCTTTAGAATACAAAAGAGCAAAAAACACCTCACTGTAGCACTAAACTGTGCTTTAGAATGCCAAATTTCACCTTAACTACAGGTGTATAAAGCCGAAATGTTAACTCTTATTGTTGCATACAATGAAGCGATTACAGATTACATTTCCCTTATTTAAACTTATATTAGAAATACATCTGCTCAATAAGAAAACAGTTGTTATGTCATCTACAGAAAATGATGGGCAACTATTTAATTTAGAGTCAAGTAGAAACACTAAATATTCTCTGGTTTAGGTCATCAACTATGAAAACATTTCTGCATTTTCAGTTTGACATCCTTGTAATTAAATACCTCTGAATTTAAGACTGTTGAGTAGTTGCAGTTCTACAGTACATGTGTTTCATATAAAAAACTGCTACATGGGAAGACCTTGTTTGCTGTGCTTCTTATCAACATTTCACATCAACAGATGGTCTTCTTAAAGCAAACACTGTAGGCTATTGAAAAGCTTTACATACCACTTGAGACATGCGATGTCTCTCAGTTTGCATTTGCAGCTTTCAGTAGAGTAGCAGCTGGCCACAAAATCAACAGTTCTGGGGGGAGGGTGCGTGTAATGAGAAACAAACATAGCCATAAAAGGTTAAAACACACATTAAATTAACATGTTCATGCAACAAACAGAGTAAATCACAGTTTGGGTGTCAATGCTTTGTACCAATTAACACCAAATGATCAGTTAGACATCAGTTTGTTACAGGTCGTTTCAAGTAACAACACAACAGATATAAACAAAGGCCAGCAGCTATGCTAGCTAGACTAGCACTTACCTATTGGGAGGAATATCAGTCGAAAAAAGCTCAACCTCAGTGTCTGCAAGAAGCACAGCTTTCATGCCTCTTGTGCAGAGCAGACTTTCACAGAATATGCAGTTCACCTGGGACACACACTTGTTTTTGAAATTAGCGTTGGATGTAGACATTGTTGTCCTGCCAAAATGGACGAATTCTCGCTGTTTCTGTCCCCCAGAAAGCAAATCCAGCAGAAAAAACAAGAACCGAGGAGTGCTGTTACTCACTGTTCGTCGGGATATAATACTCAATTTGACGTTAACTTCGCAGGCTTTAACCTAGCACTGACGTCCTTGTGCAAACGTTAGCCTTTTCCTAACGAGAAAACGGAAGGCAGCTAAAGTCAGGTTGTTTAGCAAGGCGAGAATATACACGCGAAACTTTATATCTTTAAAACAAAAGGGTTTGCTGTATTATTGTTAAATGCACGATATCGGCGAATAACCAGGCTGTTTTAAACGACTGGCTCCGCATACATTTGGATGTAGAAGCAGCTAACCAAATAGCTGTCAGCTTTGTTTACAACTTCCTGGTATTTAAGGGCACTTCCGGAAACTATCTTTAAAAGACCCTACATCTGACTCTGATTGGCTGAACTTCATAGTAACCGATGTCATTGGCCACCCTTATTAGAAAGTCTGAATATCATTGGTTATAAAATAGAGTAGAAACGCCCACCTTCAAAAATGCTGAAAGCCGATTAGTATGCTTGCATGTCATTCAAATTAGTTACGCCAATCATGGTGTGGGAAGTACTGATGTCCTATAAACTGGGGCGGGGCTGTGTCGTAGATTTTCAAAAAGTTGACTTTCAGGAGGAGGGTTGCCTTTAAAATAGACTATTTAAATAACACTGTTTTATATGAGAAATGGTCGCTGTCGAAACAAGAGACAAGGTTAATGCATTCCCGTTATGTCAAATTATATTATCAGTTGACATAGATATCCGCAAATGTTAGGGAATTTCTTTCTTAAGGCTAACATTAGCTATACATTACTAACTATCTTATTTGCCGTTTTGTTTACGTAATACGGATTTAAATTCTGCAGAATGACACATGCAAGACACACGTTCTCCTCAGCCACCATAATGTTACTGAAACCATATATAAAGTGGCTATTAGACTTTTTTTGCTCACTTTACACACCCATGAAAAGCCCACAATACCCCCAACTTGCAATTAGTGCTATTTATATACCGAATCACATTGTCAAACAAAACACATCCCAATAGGACTTGTTACATGCACTTAGGGGACTGCCTGCAACACATTTATTTTATGTAGCCGAATGAATAATAGCCATGTGTGCATCCCTGCCTGTCCTGCGCACTGAGCAGCCAGCCCCTCAATCTCCCCTCGGTTCTTCCTCTCTCTCACTTCAGGAGGGGGGAGAGGAGAGCAGTTTAGTTTAGACAGGCGGACGGACAGCCACGAGACACATAATGGCAAATATATAAAACAAACTTTTTGAAGCGCTGACTGACATACTACCACTGTTTGTTTCTTAAAAAGGGGATGAATCTCCTTTCACTTGAAGTTGTTTGCACCACAACCGGTTTTTTGAGGAGGCGGCGAGGCGCGGCGGCGGATGGGAACACAGAGTAGCAGCAGCGCCAAACTCACAATGCGCCGGAGTGAACAGAGGCAGCAGGGAGACAATACAGATCCGCGGGTCCACTGAGGAGCTGCAATCTCTCATCTGTGCTTCCTTTTTCTCTTCGAAGCCTACCCGAGAGTGGCATTCCCCCCGTTAAAGGCTATTTTTGTTTTTGGACTGATTGAGACTAAATTGAATTCGCTACGAGGGGGCAAGCGGTTTGATCTCCAAACTCAGCCATGACGTCTCCGGCGAAATTCCGAAAGGAAAAGGAGATAGTGGCCGAATATGACACTCAAGTTAAAGGTAAAACTTTTTTAAAGCTTCCCACGTAATCATTTGTATCCCACGCTTAAGAAATATGCTGCTAAATATGTGTTTTCCTACTGAATGATGTGTTTTCCTTGACTTGGCTGATTGCATGGTTTTTCTGTACCCTCAACCTCTCATATCAGGCGTAAATCAGGGGTACGCTTGCTTTGTATTTCACCAACCATTTAAGGATACTAATGTCAATATGTGGACGTGGAAGATCAATAATACATCAACAATTCCGAACATAACTAGAACATCATGATCAGCGTGTCTTCAAGCGTGTGATCGCTCGCCTCACACAGATGGCCAACAAAGACACGAAAAAAAATCCCGCTCAGAAATCAGTGTTGTTGTCCAGATGTGGTCTCTATGGGGTCTCTCAAGAAAAGCGTATGTGAAGGTGGTATGTGTGTGTTGTGCACAGTACCCAAAGGGCTGGGGTTTCGACATGGAACAAGGCAGGGCGTTTTCTCTCCCCTCTGTCTCCTGCGTGTCTCTGCTGCTGGTGTGCACCGCCGAGCGTTCATGCTGCAAATCTCTGTGTGTTGGTGTGTGTGTGTGCATGGTTTTTAAACATAAATTGCGATTACACGATCCATTTGTGCCGAGGCTTGTCCATTGATCACAGTTCATTGGTGTCGCCCCTGCCCACGATCAAGGACATGAGAGCAGCAGGGGTGGGAGAGCAGATTGTGGTGGTTAGAAAGGGGCGTTCAGATGTTAACTGTTTACTGGTTGATCGGTGTGTGTGTGTGTTTCTGTCGTCAGGCAGGCACAATGTATTTAGCTAGGTAGTGTCAGTCAAATACTGGGATGGCTTATCGGATCTATACGTTCAGGTTAGTGGAGGGGGAAAGCACAGAGGTGGCAGGAAGGGGAGGGAGAGGGATGTGGAAGACAGGATATCACTCTCCTCATGGACAGCATGTTTCCACTGTTGCTGCAGTGCAAGATCACCAGCTACAATGGCCTTCCTAATCACAACCGCTTCTCCTTTTTAAAGCCTTGTTTTCAACATCCTACCTCACAGCCCTCCTTTGCTTCTGTAGTGCTGCTGCCACCTTCAACTTTGCAGGATAAAGCAGCAAACAAAGCGGTAGTGGAGTGTGTTATCTCAAATTGCTATGTTGGGAAACTGGAATTCCTGCTGCTTATAAACAGATGAGTGACACATTTAAAGAAAAACAAACGTTAAGTATGTTAGTAAAGTCTGTAGCCACTAAAACGTCAACACACTTCTGTAAATTGAGGGGTAAATGCAATTCTTCCAAAAGTAATTATGGGTCAAAGGATGCATCATATAATCTGTGTCAATGCCATACCTATCAAATCCAAAAATCCTATTGTGACATCTTGATTTGTTATATTTCACCACTCCATCCAAGTTTATCTTTTCATTTTGTCACTTGTCTATAAAGCACATCCACACACCCAAATGTATGCAAACATATTTTTGATAAGGAAGCTTTCAGTCAGACATTAAGGCAATAACGTATCTAATCAAAAGGGGGTATAGGCTACTCAAAGGGTTTAATTTGGTCTTAAAAGTAAACATGTCAGTTAAACTAAATAACATACTAATCCAGGTAATTGCTCTGTGTTTACCACCTCTTGTTAGCCACTACCTGTTGTTTTACCTGCCTTACTGCAGACACCTTTAGCTGTCAGCGCAGTGGCATTAGCGCTGTTGTCCCGGTAGAGATCTGTTTATGCTTGGCAGCCCGTGTAAAGGCCTTCTGTCCGTGCTGCATTGTGAGGGCTGTCTGCTGTGTTTGTCAGCTTGTGGCTTAAAGTTTGTCCATCGACCCTCTGCATCGATTCCCGCTGTCAGTTACTTCACTGCTCCCTGCTGAACAGCTGTGTTGAGCTACCTCTGTCCACCATGTGTTTGTCCACATACTCGTCTCCCCCTATCTGGAATGAACAGATGAAAGGATAAACCTGTGCATCCTCATTATTGCTGTTGTGTGCTTTTCCATCTGTAGAGGCGTCTCCAGGTGCTGTGTGTGTCTGCTGTGACATTCCCAGCCACAGACAGTCTGTCATTACCCTGCAAACTGCTGTTAGATATTCTCTAATGAAGGGTATCAAGCATTAAAGCACCCACACGTCACATGTCTGTCTTCCAATATTTGCAAACACATGTCTGTCTTGTTTCCAGATCTGCGAAAGGTCAGTTGTCAAAGGTGTAAAAACGGAGTCTCTAGACGAAGTAAAGGAGGAGCTATCAGGCTATTTGATGTCTTACTTTATGTGTATTATTCCTTTATAATACAGCTTTCCTGAACTTTATTAACCGTGTGATTATTCAGCAACAATTTCAGTGCAGCTTATTGGAAATCAAACCTTATGGCTCTGATCAGGCGACATTAATAGGCTTTTTCACACTGCAGCATCATGGGGGAAATTCATGTAAATCCTTCCTTGGCTTACATTTTACTCCTCTGCAGCAAGAGAGAGATGCATGATGTATATCCACTCAATCTTGATGAATGCATTGATCTTCCTGATTCTTTTCATGACCTTCCCCTTTCCCTGGCATACCATAATTGAGCATTTTGTTTGGAGGATGCAGCTCCAGTTTGATTGAACATTGATTGGTGCAGCGCTTACATACATACCATCTAACTGCATTCATTTTTCGGTGTGTACCTACATAAGCAACATGCCATTCATTCTACACACACTCAAACATTCCGGCGACATTCCTGACATAAGTCGGCCTCTAATGAATCTCTTTGTTGTCAAGCAAACACTTTAAGTAGGCAGATGTCATTGACACTGTCATCTCACCTGTTGACATGTGCTCTGGAGAATATTGTACACACACACACACACACACCTGCACGCACATGCACATAAATACTTGAACACCACCATCTTTTTCTCAGCCTGTTTTTCTCACACAGGCAGAGTGCTGATTCTCTAATATGGGATTCTGGCTGATGCAAGGAATGTTCCTACTTCTCAGGAAGAGGGTGTGTGTGAGAGAGGGTGTGTGTGTGTGAGAGGGAGAGACAGAGTGACTGTGATGCAGAAAGAGAGAGAAAAAGGATCCAGCATTGAAAAAAAGGGATATAGAGAAAGTGGGTAAGACACATTTAAAGGGGGTTAGGAATGTTCTAACACAGATGAGAACAGTTAAACACAGCGCTGAAATGGAGTTAAAGAAAGAGCTTATCACCTACCGCTCGTCGTTCACAGAGCACTTATTCAGAATTGAAACCAGAAAGCTACTTTGCTTTGTGAAAGACTTTGAGGTCTGTCTCTATTACAGGGTCCAGTCAGCGCACATCTTCCAGCTATCACCATCCCTTGTTTACCCGTCAGCAAGCGCGCCATGATATTTAAATGGGAGGCTTTAAATCAGGCAATGGGAAACATTTTAGAGGAAAATTAGGGAGTGCAGCCGAGTCTTTAAAAACATTTGACAGATGTTTCATTTTTCAAGTACATTTTGGCTCGGTGCTTCAGCATCTGTCACAGCTTCACACATCTTGGAATGTTAAAAAGTGGCTGCCTTTGCAAATAACTTTCATTGTTGCCACTGATAAAACGTTTTTATTATGTTTTTTGGAGAGATACAGAGAGGTATGTGTGGCCAACTAATCTGATGATGTGTTTATTGGTTTTTGCACACAAACAGGCTGTATCTCCAAACAGATGTAGGCTTATATCATTTTCGACACTGTTTCTATTATTCAAACTCTGCAGAGATTACCTATTTTACTTAAAGAGGGACGAGTGCATGTGTCCATTAACTGAAATAGTGTGTCTGCCTACGTGTAGGTTACTAAGCTGCCAGTCAGCCAGAGAAACATATGATTTAGCATAAATTGCTGCTTTCTCTAGCACACAATAGGAAAGGTTGTGACGCAGCAAGATGTTTGTCAGCAGGCAGGATTGTGTGAATATTTCTGTTTGTGTGTACATGGTGGTTGATTCATGAGGAACAGGGATACTGCAGTGGGGTCATCTGACATACATTACAGTGTACAATTTATGAACTATGAAACAGTAAGAGGCAGCAAAGGAATAGATGAATGACAAACAGAGGGAAGTACAGTTGTTATTGTAGCACTGACCACTTTGCTGCAGTTGTTCACATCAGCAAACGTCACATGAGGGTGGAAGGATGTGAGTAGACATCTTTAAGCTAATAGGCTAATCAATTAGTGGTTGTTTTAGAGCGCTGTGTGTTCTTCTTAACAACCCATTGTCAATTAGGGCTGCTTTGAGTGAGTCCAGTGGTGCACTTACCAACCACAAGTCAATCACAGGACTGTGTGTGGGGGGAAATGAAAAGGAGAAGGGGGGGGGATCTTGGATCTGTGTGTGTGCATTTTTTTGAGTTGAATTAAAAAATCTAAACAAGCTTAAAATACATCATGCAGGAAGGATGTTTGTGTGAGGTTCAGGATTAAAGCTCCAACACAAACAGCTTGTGCTGGGAGTGTGTGTGGAGCTTCCTGTTAGGGCCCATGGCTTTGTGGCTGGGCAAATGAAATCAACTGCCTTTCAAATAACACACACACACACACACACACACACACACACACACACACACACACACACACACACACACACACACACACACACACACACACACACACACACAGTTCGGATTTGTAGTATTCCTTTTGATAAGTCAATCGAAAAATGTACTCCACACTGGGTGTCCCACCATCAATTTAGTGTGTGTGTGTGTGGACGGTGGGAACATCTTGTGCTGCGTCAGCACCAGACACGACGTGGCTGAAAACACTCATTGATTTTCTGTTCCCGTCTACCTATCTCCTTCCTCATTTTTTAGTATTCGATGTGAAAATGTCCTACAAGCCCGCTGCGGCACCTGCAAGAAAACACAGCGTTACATTTACCAACACTGAGTGTTGAGTCGGCCTCCCTTAGTGTACACATACACATAAACAGAGATGCGTACAACTCAGCAAGTGTGTTATTGGATTAAGATGTCAAACCCATCCCTGCTGCAGGTGATAGCTGAGATAAGAGAGGAATGTGTGATATCACCATAATAAGCAGATAACCTGTACAGGTGTACAATAACACCCAGCGTGTCAAACAACTCGTCAGTGTCAGTGACGAGAGATAAAGAATTTAATTGAGAGGGATGCAGAACAAATAAAAAAATAGACAGCCGGTGAAATGGGTAAGCTCAGAGTTCAGCTGCTGTTCATTGCTGCCAGATGTTCCAGATGCTCTGATTGGGCAACAGATGCTTCGTCTGTCCTGATTAGCTAACCCTAACACCACCTTTCCTTCCGGCCTTCAGAACCGAGGCATGTTGGGGTTGGATTAAAATATCCCCTCCCTCTTTTCAGGTGTTGCTTGCTGCATGATGTAGAAAACACACACACACGCACGCATGCAAGCACACACAAACACGCACACACACTTTTTGCATAAAGTAAACTGTAGCATTCCACAAAGTTGGTTTCTGTGACCTAATGTAGTTGAGCCATGAATGTGTGATTGTTTCTCTGTTTCAGTTTAGGGATGGGCAATACAGATAACGTCTCTTATTATAATATGTACTGTTGATTTTTTTATTATGTGATATTATACATTTTCTAACAATTTATTTCAGAGGCATTACGTTAAAGAAGAAACAGATCGGACTGATATATCTTTATTATTATCGGACTCTATATCTCTATTGTTCAATTGAGTATTTTAATGTCTTCAAAATGTGAAAATAAAATTGTCGGAAATATGCCATAAAAAAATAATATTCGTAATTTAACAAATTGTTCATCCAACATTTTGCCAATTAATTTCACAATTATTTCAGCAGTAAAGTATGTCCACATTCCCCAAGTCTATGTGTGAATGTGTGTGTGACCTGAAGCCATAGTTGATATAGGGGCCTTGACCCCTGTTAGGGTGCCTCATTCAAATGTATTCTTTATGTGACACACACACGGCAACAGCAGAGCAACCGGTGAGAGCGTGTAAAAATGTAAAAAGCAGATCCGTGCTCTGGCCTTCCCCCTCACTCACACACTCTGTCTGTCAATCCCAAAGTCCCTCTCTCCCTCTTTTTCAATCTTTTTCTTTCTGTCAGCCTACATCCAACGAACAATCACACCATTGTGGAAAGAGCTGCCGGTCTTCAGCTCAAACTCTCTGTTTTTCTCACTCCTTATTTCTCCCCCCTCTCTTTTGCTGTCTCACTCCTTTCCTCTCATGATGTTTGTCAGTTGTGATGAAATGAGACACACACACCTTCGGCACACCTCCCATGGCAGCTTAAAGCAATAATCATCACTTTATGATTCCAGCATATGTGACACACACACATATTGTGTCTCATACCGGACACTGACTCACAACCAGAGGATGTGTGTGTGTGTGTTGGTGAGAACGTGTTAAAGAACAGAGGGATCTATATTTAAAGCGGAGAAGGGCAGAGACAAAGCCCACTCATATCCTCTGTAAAACAATCGATAGGAGAACAGACATCCAGCTGCAAATAAATAGGAGGCAGAGAGAAGGAGAGAAAACACAACAGTAGAAAGGTTGGATAATGCTCTCGGGGGACGCCAGAGGAAACAGGTTGTGTTTGGTTTGAACAGCCCTCATACGTGGCCACAGAAGAAAAAGCCAGGAGCCTGACCAAGGAGGGGAAAGGGGGGGAGAAAGAGGAAAGGAGGAGGAGGGATCTGGGAAATGAGAAGGCCTGAATAAAAGAGAATTTCTGAGGTGTAATAGAGGAGGGAACTGCTAGACTGTTCAATATGTGTGTGAGTACAGTATGCACTTGTACTAGCCTTTTTTTACTCCTCACACCCGTCTCTCTTTCTCCTTCCCCCCTCCATCAGCAGCTTCTCTCAGCACGTAGGCAGAGTTGGTTGCTAGGGTTACTGAATTGCCCCCATTTTTCTGGGTTTGTGAGGAGCAGAGGGAAAATGAGAAAGAATCATGTAGATTTGTCTCCCCTGTAGGGTCTGGCTAATCAGGTTACACACACACACACACACACTTTGATTTTGAACCATGGTCTTTCAGGTTTTTTTTGTTTTCTTGCTTCTGCATTCCTGTCCTTTACTTGCTCTCTCCGCCTCCTTTATTTCTTCCTTTTCATCACTTTGTTTCTTCTCATGGTGTCTGTGCTGTTTCCTCATCTCCCTCAGGCTCGGGGGTCTCTGTGAGATGAAGGGTAGCGCAGTTTGATTAAAGGAAATTCTAAATTGTTTTTGTTGTTTCTCTAAAATAATTCTGCTTGCCATTGATGCTTTAAGCTTGATATTTATGAAAGCCTTAGGTTGCATCTCAAACTTACATCAACATCAGACACTGTAACTATTAAGTGCTGAGAGGGGGTGGGCTTCACTATCAAAGAGAGGATTTCAGTATTTTGTGACATGTATGTGTGTGTTTGTTTGTGTGTGTGTCTGTTGGAACTGGGCAATCACCTCACGTTGGCACTCGGCATTCGGGTTCACACCTCTGCTAATGCCGTTTTAATGAAGCCATTCATCACTTCTTCTCGGCTGAATCTGCATCGCTTACACACACACACACACACACACACACACACACACACACACACACACACACACACACACACACACACACACACACACACAGCCTCTCACTCTCTTTACTCCTTTCTTCTGCCTGAATGCGGCTGAGGACACGGTGTTCTTCCCCCCTGGTTGCTATGTGGATGCACCAGTTATTTTTTAGTTCCCGGTGTCAAAGCTGTGTTCTCTCCCGTTTTCTCACCCAATGTTTGTTTCCGCACATTCACAGGCTTAAAGAGAGGCTTGTTTAAAGTGCTGAGTCCTGCCTTTCCTTTAAACCTGCTCTCAATGTGGGAATACTGTAGTCTTCTTTCCCACAGTCGACACACACATGCCTGATAGGAGCATCATCTGCTCTCTGATCTTGAAAACAGGGATTGTCAGCCCCTCACTCTCTACTTCAGCCCCCCCCCCCTTCACACTCAAACCAGATGCACTACATCCACACACAACCCCACACACATCAGTGAAACAGCGTGGTGGCTGTGTAGGTGTGTGCTCTGCTAATATGTTGACCCTAGCTTGAGGTTACATTGAGGGCACTGTTGGCTAATTATGTTGCAGCATGCAGGAAGTAGATGAGATCAGACTTCCTCTTCCTTTTTTTACCTCATCCATGTGGGACAACTCGTGATAGGAGGCCCCTGCTGTGTACAAACAAGGAAACAGTGCTGCATCTGTGTAGACTCATGCAGGTCAGACAGCGGCATGAGGTAAACCTGCATCTGTGGTCGATCTGAACAGGTCTTTAGAACGTCTCCAACAATAACAATCCACCCAGCCTAAGTTGCACATGTGTCCGGTACTGTTCACAAGTTCAAATTTGTATATGAATTACTCAACCAGTGTTTCTTTCAATTGTTATGTATTCATTTATGATTTGAAGAAAATGGGGGATGCGTTTAACAAAAGCGAAACTATATTAAATCAAATACGTGTTTGCTTGAACGTTGATATTTAAAACATTCCCTCACAGCGGTCTCATTGATGGACGAGGGCTTTCTTTGCTGAAATGCATGTGTTTGGGAAGTAGTGAGCATACCACTGGCTAAATGAGACTTGGATTATACTGCGCCAGATTTGTGAGAGTTTGTAAACGGATGTTCTGGTTTTACTTTTGCCAAACGGAGCAAGAAGGAGAAATGAGAACAGTGTGGGAGTTTGTGGACAGAACTGAAACTGAAAGATATCTTTATGGGGTACTATTTAAATATGTATAATAGTTATGTGCAAGGAACCACATTTGCAGATTTGAAATACTGTGAGCAATGCAAACTAGAAGTGAACCATTGACAGCAATTTCATAAGAATGTGGTCAAATATGATTAAACGCCTGATCAGACGTGCATCATCTCCACGCTCATATCAGTACATGCTGCAGGGTGTGGTTGTATGAGTGTAATTGTGTGTGTGTGTTGGAATGACATTTCAGTGCTGGTGCCATGCCTGGTGTGGATGAATCCACCCAGAAAATGTGGTTTACCTGCAGCAGACATAGTGCTTGAGCTATTTAGAGGCAGCAGCAGCACATACCTCAGGCCTGATATTTATCTCTCTGGTTTTCAGGCGCCTGTTAGCAGACTCTTTCTCTTGTTCTGCCTCTCGCTGAGCGTGGACAGGGGGCAACAGTGTGAGAAACATGCTGATATGTGCTCTTCACTCATGCATGTTTAAGCATGTCCCGAGGCTGTGGAATATTGTGTACTGTCGGAAGTCTCTCAACCTGTCATGTCCAAAAAAACAACATTTTTTTTCTTCTGCATGATACATTTGATCCACTCTTCAACTGAACTTGGGTGTCAATTATGTGACATGATGGCTCTTAGGGAATACCAGTGAAGTCCTCAGGTTGATGCAGAGCCAGTGTTTTAAGCAGGTAGGTTGGAAGGAGATGCTCTCATAAAACATCTAGAGATCCAATATTTGAATCCAGAGCAGAAAGCACATCAACAGATTGCAATGTGTCAAAAATGTTTTTAAAGGCTAACAAGCTGCAGTGATGTCAATTATTAACTACTAGAGCCAAAACCAGAGTTGGATGGTGTTGCAAGATTACCAGAAAAAAAAAACCATTCAGTGCTAAAAATGTTCATACTCAAAGTATTTTAATTGAGCAAGACTTACCAAGCATCTAATGAAAACCCCAGCGGCATTCCCTCTTCACTGGAAACACATTGCAGTAATGTGTGCTGAGACATTTCTGGAATAACTAATACATAAGTAGACCACAAACAACACTCAATATTTTCACACATGCACAGTGCTACAGCATACTGCATCTCGGTTTAAAACTGGATAGTTAGCCTACTGTTGGAATGAACTTAATAACGGTACAATGTGCATTTCCAAGGCTGCAAAAAGATATATTGGATTCATTGGATATTTTTTATCAACACCTGTAGCAATGCTTCATTTAATGTCTTTATCTAAGGAGCATGAATCAGTACATTTTGATACCACTTTCCGGGCCCTGTAATGTTTTTTTCAGGCCCGTGATTTTAAGTATTTCCTGTCAGTGTACCTCTCCCTGTGTGCCGGGCCCATAGTAGAGTACAGACCATGTGCTGGCCTGCGCTGTGGGATACCCCTCTCAGATTACCGCCTTAGCCTCTCCCCTCACCCTCCCTCTGCTGCCTCCCTCCCCCCTTCACATTCCGACTCAGTCCATGTGCTTCAAACAGCGTGGAAATGGGAACATCTCTCTCCATACATGCACACACACATACTCATTCCTGTTGTGCAGTGGCCCATGTGGGACTTGGGTTGGTGTGGAGTTGATGGGTGCTTTCCATATAGATTATACACACACTCTGTCACACTCTTTGTAGGGAAGTAGACCTGTGCCTAGACCTGTGTTGGATCTGGAAGTTGGTGGTTTTTCTTGGAAATAAACAGAGATGATTTCTGAGTATTGGGGTGATGAAGGGGTCAACAATAACAAGAGAAGAATAAAGGGTTAAGAGGGGGATTCCCTTTAGCACAAAGGTCCTTCTCATCAATCACTTCATCACATGTGTGGCATAGCCATCTGACACAAGCATGTTCTGGTGCCCCCCCATCACTCTTGTCCTCAAATCTAGCCTCTCCCACTGCCTCTCTCTCTGTGATTTCTTTCTGTCTGAGGGCAGCGTTGCATGCTAAAGGTTGCTGTCTGTGACATAAATGCACATACACACAGGCATTCTCTGTGTGTAAAGGTTGCAGTGGGAGGCAGCGGGCTAAGTGGCTGAGTGTGAGTGGGGCTCTTGTCATGTGCTCATGGTATTCCCTCAGAGGAATGTGGAGGAGAGTTTCCCAGTCTGTACTGGTGGAGTCCCACTGCTGGGTCAGTAACAATAGAAAACAACAGAATGTGATTGCATATAGTGTTTATTGTGCACAACTCTTTCTGGGTATGAGTATCCAATAACATGGCCATGCTTTACTTTTGCAACTAGCACTCAACTCCTGGTTCTCAGAGCATCTTGAATACGTTTATTTTGAAAGCTTAGTTAAATAAACTGTAGTCAATGGGATTGCAAAAAACACACTGAATGCCAGTAAAACAACAACTTTCCACCCCTTTTGGCGTAACCATCCTCTATAAAAAGCTGCTATTGTATCTCCACACACCACATTGACCCTTAATGCCCATTGTTTTCAGCCTCTTTGTTGCTGATAATGGCCAGGAAGGCTTACAGTATGTGTGAGTCAGGTCCCTGGCTGTATCCCTCCCCATTGTGTCCCACTCTGACTGGTGATGACAATGATGGCCACTGTCCTCTGAGCGAAATACATCGCTGTCATAGCTCACATTCTACGTGCTCCATATGCACACAGCACAGCTGGCCTCACCACAGCATCGAGGCCATTTTGAATTCATGAATTATTTGGTTGTCTTTGGTACAACAGGGAGAAAATGTGTGATTTCTAGCCAGCAGGAGAGGCAGGGAGAGTCTGTGATTTCCCCTTTTGCTGAAAAAGTGGAAGCATCGAAAGAAAAACAGTGAGCTCTCTCCTTCAGTGAGAGAGAGAGAGAGAGAGAGAGAGAGATGTCTGGGAGCGGGAGAGTCGGAGCAGCAGGACTCTGTAGATCAAACAGGCTTCCTCTGCGGATAAGGAGAGCCAGCCAGGGAGGGAGGAAAACACGGGGAAGGGAAGGGATAAAGGAAAGCAAGGAGAGAGCTCTTTGTAGTCTGACAAGCTAGAGAGAATTGTGAAACAATAAATGGCACTAATGACTCTCTTACTTTACCTCTGCCTCCTGACAATCTGCCTATGTGAGTTCAGAACAGGTGTGAGCCACATGTCTCCCTCTGGTCTGCGGCGACCTTTGACCTCTTCTCTTCCTTGCCAGCCACAGACACTCAATTCTGCCGTCAAGAGGGATGATAGTCGCATATATTTGCCACAGCTCCACCACTCTGCATATGTGATCGTGCTTGTTTACGATGCAGAGATTACTCGCTGTGTGAAAGTGCTCCCTCTTCTCGCCCTTCAACTGTGAGGCAGCATCAATAATTTAGCAACACATTGCAGAAGACAATGCTACAGAAAGTGCTGCTTTTTCTCGCCTCCCCTCCCTCTAGATTCCTCAGTATTTATATGTCTCCTGTTAGACTGTCTTTATTCCCCCATTTTGTTTCTCCTACCGCCTCCCCCAGTCTCAGTTATGCCCATTTCTCACTACTAAAGCTGAAAATCTGTCAAACCACTTCTTGCATTCATTAGTGTCTGTTTTTGTTTTTCTTACTCTGGTTTTGTTTTTTGACATATCAGGGATTTCATTCCTGTGTCTCCACTCCCTTATCTTCTATGCCTTTTCTTTTTAAACCTTGTCAAGGCAGTTTTGAGGGGCCAGAGGGGAGCTATAGGAGGGAAAGGGTGTGGCCGCCCACACTGCAGCACTCCATTGTGTTGAGTCTGACCTGTCCCCTCTCGGACACACACACATCACACAAAATAAAACACACGCTGTGAAAAGCAATGGACCCCGTGATTGCTCTCTTCTCTTCGTGAGGCGTATTCTCTTGGTATCAGGGCTGTCCATTCCTGAGTACAGATAGCTTTGTTTTCCATTATGTGTCCGACGCCAGGCTCTCATGGTGTCAAAGGGCGAGAAGATCTGAGAGAGAAAGACTTGAACAGTAGGAATTAACTAGAGTGACTTCCAGAAGTTCGACCTTCCTCCTCATCGAGGTCAAAGCTCAGAGTGATCTCGAGAGAAGAAACTTTCTTTCCAGCTTCTTCCTTTGGTACATTCCAATGGACGCTTGCTTGCTGTAAAAGGGTAGTTAAACAGGATATCACATTACACACTCAATCATGTAGACTGTTAAAACCAACAGCACATCAAATTATGGTAATAGGCTGCGTGGGTGTTGGCGTGTTGTTGCAGGTACCGATGAAAAGATAAAATATGAACCAGGAAGTCCAGTTTAAATAATCCATATAAGAGTTTGAAGGCTTATCAGATGCCAGAAAAGCACTACTCAGCAGGTTGTACTTCTTGTTGAGGCAGGATTTAACAGCTATAAATCAATCAGTCAGAATTTTCTTCTGTTTCTATGCGTAGGAGGTAAATGGTAAAGTTGGCACAAAACCACAACTTATTATAATTGCACTGCAGAGTTTGTAGCCTCACTGAAGTTATGATTCTTCTCAATTTAAGTCAGGATCATAAAAAATAGACGACCTTGCATTTTGCTTGCTGCAGCTCTGTTCCACGACGCTTCCAATTTCACCAACATGGTTTTCTAAACAATACCAAACATGAGCAGCTCTTTTGATAGCAGTGTCAGGTCAGGCTGCAGCGATAGTGCGTCCTAAAACTGACTGTGGGTATTTTCAGACTGATGATGCTTGTTACAATCCATGAAATGCTGATATATGAGCTGTATGGAAAATCGTGTGGGTGGAATACAATGCTTGCTAAGTATGCAGTTATGTGTGAGAAAGCAAAGCAAAAGTGCGTAGCCTATTTGTGTTTTTAGCAGCACAAAGGCTGTGTTCATTGTATCCGGATGTCCTCAGGCTGACCTCAGGTGTGCTTTCCTCTCCCTGCATTGGTTTACAAACGCATCCTCTTATTAAGCTGTTAGAATTCTGGGAAAAGACTGTTACTGTGATTCTGACTTTACCGTTGTCTCTCCAGTTTAAACTTTCCAAGCACTGCAAAGATTTGCCTAAGGCTTTCTTTAGTGTTCTGCATTGCGGAATCATGCAGCCTGTTATGCTAAGGTATACATAGACAGAGTTTTAATTGGGCAGTGAGCTCAAACTGACCCTGATTCGCCCTGCGGGGGAGATTAATTTACTCTGATACACCCCAAAACTAATTGAGTGTGCACTAAATCACACACCTGCCTTTCAGGAGGCTCTGTCGCTCCAGTGATCTGCATAAACACACTTATAAATGAATACATCTGTACAAAAAAGATCATTTTAAACAACTCAGAAAAGAAACAACCTAATCAAGTTGCACTGGTCGGGATTTGTACCTTTTTGTGTGAGGAATTTGTCACGGTGCCATGTGTTCCTCTACACTGGTCAGGACTTTAAGCTTTGTTTTTAAATGATTTCAGGCTTCCGAGTCCATGGCTAATCTGCGTCTGTTAGTCTCGTAAAGTTTAATAGTGTCTCTGTGCTGCAGCTCATCCTGTTAGAGGAACACCGTAGTGCTCTAATTTTAAAGCCCACTTCCCTCAGCCAGCTGCTGCATTAGCATCATTGTGCGCCTTTGAGTGTTGGAAGCAAAGTCTCCTTAATTTGAAAAACAATTTTATGGGCCCATCGTTAACTTAGGTAAACATTTTATACTTTATATGCTATTTAATTACAAAACAAAACACCCGAGTATTTGTCTATACGATTCAGACGCTGATTTATTATAATCTGTTTCACTCATAATAAGCCGCCTGAAATCAAAGACCTGCTCTTATGCATTTTCTATAAGCTCATTTTCTACTTTGTCTAGAAGCCTAATATATTCATCAAATGGCTAATCTTTAATATAAATAGTGTCTGAATAGAAAGTGGGCTTTAACCTATTAGTAGTGCAGTGAACTGAACAATGACCTTGGTCCTAATTTAGACCCCTTTTACAACAGGAGTCAATTTGTATCTCATGTAGTTTATCTCCTGTCTCATGTATGATGCCCCTTGATTATCCGTGTCACACGTGCATGCACAGCATGTGGATCAGCGTGTGTACTTACTGTATATTAGTGTCTGTTATATGGAGCAACACCAACAGGCTACAACAATTCCTCAAGTAATCACTCTAGTCTGAGGATTACTGTGATCACATTCTGAGCGGCTAAATGGGATCTACACAGCTTAAGACCACTCTCACGACAAGATGAAGTACAAAGTCTTTGAAAGTAAGGGAAACTTAAGCCTAGTAATACAAAATGACCAAACAAATGTAACCGGTCAAGTCTTTCTGTCTGTAAAAAGTTTCATTTTCATTTGTAAGCCTCTGTTATTGGATAACGCAACCCACTTCTCCCTTGTAAACTAACGCCTTGTGTGAAAAGCACTAAACGAGAAAAGATCATAGTAAGAATAACTTTGTTCGTCTTAGTTCTTGTTGGTTTTCCTCTAGAGAGCAGGTTGTTTTGTTGTTATGAAACTAAATGTAAGACAGCTAAAGACCGAACAATGCTGCAGAGAAAAAGAGGGGGGAGTCTGTTTCTCAGCTCGAGGCCCTTGTGCAGCTCTTGTGATGAGAATTCTGCTGCGGTGGTTTGGTGTGCTGAGGTGTTGAGTTGTCTTCCTCCCTGGGAGCTTCTTCATGCAGATTTGCCCACTTTCTCCCTCTCTCTCTACCCCCCCCATGTCTCTGCACCAATAACACAAATGTGGGAACGCAAGTGATGAAGAACTTGACTTGCTGGCTGAATATGATCATCCCGGTGGGAAAAGAAATCAATGAGTAAGATGCATATAGTAGCACTGAAAACATCTTTCTCACGGCTCTATTAGCCCCCCGTTTCCCACTGATGATGTTATATACCGCAATGCTACATTCTCCATGGGGTGAGACACAGGTAGGGTGGGGCGCTGATGTTCTCACACAGTCATCGTAGCTGTTCATCACTTACCCAGGCTTGGTGTCTGTGAGGGCTTCTTGTGACAGACTACCGCCTGGTTGAAATGGTGGCCATATTTCATTGGCCAGCCTGTCACTGCCGGCTCTCTGAAGCCGTTGCCTCTGCAGGAGTCATTACACAGCGAGGCCACTTCTCCACGGTGTGCAAACACACACACACACATGCACACACACACACACACACACACACACACACACACACACACACACACACACATACATTAGCAGGCGTGAGAATGAGATATACATCAGGAGCGGCGGGTTGGTAGAGATGGGTGAAATGGACGCAGGAAAGGGAAGGAGGGGGGAGGTGTGATTGTACTTGCTGCATAGGCTGATCCTGATTCAGCTCTTTTTGCTTTCAGTGATGAAGGGATCAGAGCCAAACACTGCAGCTCTCCGACTCACACGCTGTTCTCTCATAATGATCTACAGCTTTTACCTTTGTACAACCTTAGCTTTCATAGCTTTATTATACAACTTATACCAGCACAGGTGTTTGCATATCAGTGTTGATGATACAGACAAGGGCTGCAACCAATAACTTGTTTCACTATCCATTAATCTCATAACTTTAGCTTTTTAGTTAATTAATGAAATGTTCGCCTAGTCAGTTTCAGAAATATTGTTAATTGATGTGAGATGAAGTAAGAAAATGAGCTGAAGCCTCCGAATTGAGAAGACACTTTGACAATTTTCTGTATGTACAATTTAAGCAACAAATCTAAATTGTTGATTAATTTACAGATTATTCAGCTACTTATAGAAGCAGTAAGGCAATAATGCTACAATGACCTTCTTCATGCCAATAGTGGCAGCATTTCATGAGAAATATACATTTGGGAGAAGATCAGGATTTACAAAACTAAAATGTACACACACAGATAGACTGTATATTAAATGGGACCTCTGCATGTGCCTGTCACTCCTTCCATGTTGTGCCCCATAAAGCCCCTCTCTCCCCTCCTCTGTCTGGGGATGAAGGTTGTAGCTGCAGCTGGAGACAGTGACCATGTGACCTGAAGGTGGATGCGATGATGGTATCTCATGTTATCGACTGCTGTTCTCAGTCTCACCCCTTTGTCTGGTGGAACATTATTCCCCTGCTCTTTTCCCCCCAGCCTCGCTGCCTTCCACTGGCACTCAGATAAGGATCGGCAGCCATCAGCAGATACAGCCTTTAACTCTGCCCGCCCTCTCCACTCTCACTCTATCTCCATCTCTAACAATTCACTGATGTCTCTAGGAATGCAGCGATAAGAGATTGCTGCATACACACGAGTCACGTACACATGTTTAGTATCATGCATCTTTTTCCCCTGGGGTATTTGAGTGTGTGTGTGCTACAGTTTGCAGTGTGACACGCGCTGACATGCACCACTATTAGGTGGCATAGGGAGGCTATTATTCACTGTTCAGCTTCATAGCACTGATGCTTTCCCCAGGGGGGCACTTTACATGCATGCGCACATGCACATAAAAGCTTCAAGGTCCCCATGAGTCATTGGTGCTGACTGGACTAAAACTGACAGCAAGTGGAAAATAAAATAGAGTAAATGATTGAACTATTAATCTAGAAGTAGGGAGTCGATACACGCTGTCATTCATTCACTGGAATTATGACAAGTGTTAACCTGCTAATAAAGGGCAGAATAAACCTGATGATGGATCCACGCCATGATGTGTCTCCACATGAAAAAGGTCCCACGCCCAGTCATCGCTGTTTATAGGAAGTGTTTTTGATGATTCTTGTAATGCTGGATGCCTAGAGAGAGAGAGTGTGTCCAAGATTGTCGAGGTTGATTTAACTTACTACACACACTCAGGCAAACCTCGCGCAGACAGACACACACTCAGCGGGCTCCCTCCCATGCTTGTGTTGTGGATTAGTCAAATCCCCTGACTGGCTGCTAAGCTGATTAAGGGGGGTGTTCAGCGCTGGTCATTTGGAAACACTGGAAAGACATTGCACATGCACACACACACACACACACACACACACACACACACACACACACACACACACACACACACATACACATACACATACACATACACATACACATACACATACACACATACACATACTGCGACAGCTCAGCTTAATATTGTCTCTCCTGCTGGTCTGGTTTTTTTGTCTAATACCTAGTATCCATACCTTCTCAGACAGATGGTGTAGGTCACTGTACTGTCATGGTTCTCATCCCTGTGTGTGTGTGTGTGTGTGTGTGTGTGTGTGTGTGTGTGTGTGTGTGTGTGTGTGTGTGTGTGTGTGTGTGTGTGTGTGTGTGTGTGTGTGTGTGTGTGTGTGTGTGTGTGTGTGTGTGTGTGTGTGTGTGTGTGTGTGTGTGTGTGTGTGTGTGTGTGTGTGTGTTGTGTGTGTGTGTGTGTGTGTGTGTGTGTGTGTGTGTGTGTGTGTGTGTGTTGTAGAGAGGGAGTGAGTCTGCAATGAAGGCTGTTGGAACAGACTGAGGCCCAGATGGCTGTGTCCAGCAGAGACAGGAAATAGAGGTGACACCAGGTGGATAGTACCCTTCTAGGATGAACCACACACACACACACACACACACACACACACACACACACACACACACACACACACACATAAGGAAATTAGCCTTGAGGCCTGTCTCACATCATGTGAATTGATGAATTGCAAGATGGTGGCTAACCTCATTTAGTTCTGAAGCGATTAGGCAACACTTTTGATAATCGGTTTATTGTCAACTAATTTGTAAAGCCTTCCATCTCAAGTTTGAGGTTTTGATGCTTCATTCCTTTATATTGGTGCAAAGTAACATTTTTATTGTGAAGACATCTGCTTGGTTTCTCTTTTTTTATGAAAAACTAGGAACTTCTTCTTGATAACTCTCTTGTTAATTTCTTCTTCAAATTGCTTGCTTTCCGTCCAAGAAATTCAGATTACTGTCACACAATTCAAAGAAAGAGCAGCTAGTTCTAAGAATGAAGAAGCTGAATACAGGGAATGTGAAGCATTTTTTCTTGAAAAAGACCCATTGTTTATCAAAACAGTTGCTGCTTCATCTACTTGTTGTTCCAGTTCCTGACTAAGGCTGGAGCCACACGAGGACGATAACGCAAACGGACCGAAATCGATATCAAAAAAGTCTTCCGTCCACACGCAATAGGCACCAGAAACGTGTTTGTTCACAAGAGACCGCTCGAAAGCGCTGGAGACGCTGTAGTACATATGCCAGGCCTGTAAGTGGCGCTGTACTCCTGCCACAAAAGCAGCGAAGAAGACTTCCCGCGCATGGTTGCCATGGTTGCCCTTCTGTTTATTCTCCGCTGTGGACGCTCTGGCTCTTTTTCACCCTCCCGGAGGCAAGCGCTGTAAATCTCTCCGGTAGTCCACCAGCAGATGAAAAACATCCACCTCTCCGCCTCTTCCAAGGGACGAGGGAACCGTGCGGCAGAGTTTCAGTTAGATTTTTTTTCGCCGGTCAACATGTTCGTTAAAGTTTAAATCTTCCGGACAAAATTTGAAAAGTGCCGGTCAAAGGTCTTCTTTGTTATTTATTGAGCTTTAAAACAAAATAATAACGACTCTATATATTAATATAAGAATAAAAAACGGAGCCTCTCTTTTCCTCCCCCTCTTCTGACAGCAGCTGATCTCTGAGCAGGAGAGGTGGGGAGAGGTGGGGCTATTGCTTCAACGTAATCAGGAAATGATCATATAGGTGTAAACACGGAGCCGTTTGCCCCCCCAGAGCGTTTCGTTTGCAGATCTACCCACCTTGGGACCCGTTATCGTTTTCTGCGTTTCCATGTCGGCCTCGTGTGGCCGAACTGTCTATCTGATAGAGAACTGTAGCAGATACGACCGTTATCGTCCTCGTGTGGCCGGGGCCTAAGGCTGCAGCCACACGAGGACGATAACGGAAACGAACCGAAATCTGAAAAAGTCTTCCGTCCACACGCAATAGGCAGCAGAAACGTGTCCCTTCACACGAGACAGCTCGAATCGCTGGAGACGCTGTATTACATATGCCGGGCCTGTAAGTGGCGCTGTACTTCTGCCACAAAATACACCAAAAGCAGCGAAGAAGACTTCTCGCGCATGCATGGTTGCCATGGTTGCCCTTCTGTTTATTCTCCGCGCTGGATTTAGCAGCAGCGGTGGGGTTTCGCCGGTCAACATGTCCGTCAAAGTTTAAATCTTCCGGACAAAATTAGAAAAGTGCCGGTCAAAGGTCTTCTTTGTTATTTATTGAGCTTTAAAACAAATGAATAACGACTCTATATAATAATATAAGAATAATACACGGAGGACGGAGCCTCTCTTTTCCTCCCCCTCTCCTGACAGCCCGTCAGTATCCGTGGTCTCATGCAGCTGGCTGATCCAGTAATGAGTGACCCGACAGTAAAAATAAACATATTTATAACTAGTTTAGGTAGTTTGAGAGGTAATTAAAATAGCTAAGGGTGATGATCTAACTTGAAGAGTGTGTTTTGTTCCTCATCGCTCCATCACAGCAGGCGGAGCTGCAGGTTATCATGCAGAGCTGCGTGTCTCCTCTCCTGTCCGATTAGACTTCACTCGTGTTTATGTCCATATCGATCAAATCTAGCTGGAAGCTCCTGCTGGGTGCACTGTCCTGCGAGATACCGGGACCTGGCTCGAAACACTGGGGCTATTGCGTCATCGTTAGCAGGAAATTATCGTTATAGGGCGTAATCACGGAGCCGTTTGGCCCCCCAGAGCGTTTCGTCCGCAGATCTACCCACCTTGGGACCCGTTATCGTTATCGTTATCTGCGTTTCCCTGTCGGCCTCGTGTGGCCGAACCATCTATCTGATAGAGAACTGTAGCGGATACGACCGTTATCGTCCTCGTGTGGCTGCAGCTTAAACTACAAAACAATTAATCTTAACATATTAGATACATTGAAAACATATTATTTGTTGCAGCCCTAATATAATTTAAATCTCCTTTATCCACAGGGAGACATACCCCCTTCCCCAACACACACACACACTCTGTCAGCGCCTTTCCAGACTGGGTTAGTAGAGCAGGCAGGGGCTGTAAATGGGTGAGGAGCTAGTTAACTTTTGATAAGCAGCATTTTTCATTATGCATGGGGCTCCAATCCCCGATCCCTAACCATGCAACCCCTCTGCAATCACAGGAGAGGAATCAGAGCATGGGATGGTTGGAAATGGCTTCTGGTGTTGCAATCAAAAGCCAGAATATTCTCCTGGAGAAAGATTGATCATATTAATGCCAACAGTGAAATAATTAATAGTCAGGCAGCAGGATTAGCTTGAACTACTTCAACATTAGATGAAATGTTAGATAGTTCTATTGTTGTAGGTGTTTTCCACCAGTTGCTTGACGTGGGAGACTGACTCCCTCCGGTAGCTTGGCGACCCCTGACCCCCGACCTGTGCTCCCAGCTCCCAGAGTGCGAGGAACCCTGACGAGAGCCCACATGGCTCATGCTGTGGCCCACAGAGGA